>CM055653.1:6832623-8307623 GCA_029378325.1 Elaeagnus macrophylla
CTGTAATAAAGCATCAAACTATGTGCATTATCTTGAACTTGTCCTTGGCAAATTGTTGGCCTGTGAAGCAAATGGATATCAATAATGCATTCCTTAATGGGGACCTCATTGAGAAAGTTTATACGAAGCAGCCTCCTGGCTTTAAGATATCTTCCAATCCTCATTTTGTTTGTAAACTTCAAAAGGCCCTTTATTTAAACAAGCACCCAGATCTTGGTATCAAAAGCTCAGTTATGTGATAAGTGCTTGAAAAGCACTAACATTTCGTAATTTATTGTGCTTAATTGTTAAAAATAAATTTGTTATATCTCATTTATTTGATTATTTTCATAAATCTATTAATTCAGAATCACGGGTACGTTTTAGTGTATTTTAGGTATTTCTAGCATCAAATGAGTTAAATAATGCAAACACGCAAAGACAGAACACTTACGGTGCTCGAATCATAATTTAAGGGCAACACGAGTCAAATTATGTAAGCCGTATATAACGAGCCAGCACATATATAAGGGGTACATGTGAAGAATCAAAAAATAACTCGCGCCATGACGAGGAATATGTGTGTCGCGACGAGCACCTCTCGGGTTTTGACCATTGTTTCATATTTATTGTTGTGTCATAGCGGGGAAATTTTTGTGCCGTGGCACGCCTATTCCTGAAACAATCAGGATTCTATGTAACCCTTACACTTGTAAATACCCCCTTAAGAGTCCCTTTTACAACACTTCAATTTTACGAACCAACAAGAGACTCAACCAGATTTTAGGAGCTTTTTTACACTCAAAGAAGCAAGAGAATTAATTCTAAGGATCCAAAAAACTATTGAAGATCGACGATCAAGTTTTTGGAGAAGAACACCATCCAATCCAATTGTGGCATTTAGATCTAGGGTTTTTTTTTGTTATAGAATTTTCTTTTCTTCTTCTTACTTCTTTAAGTTTATGTTCAAATTAAATTTATCTATGAATATTAATATGAACATAAATGGCTAATTTTATTATGGATGTTTAGTTTGTGTTGCCATGTTTGCTAGAACTATTATGGTGAATATTTTTATTGCTTTGAAATAAGTTAAATTACCTTTTGATTAAGAGCATGTTTAAATATTTAATTGTGGATTTTCTTGGGCCAATTTGAGATTCATAGTTAGGTTAAAAAATATTAGAGTTTGGTTTTAGGAATGTTACCTTAACTTTACTTTGAAAAACTTAATCAAAACTTCGAATTAATGACCTAGTCATGGCATTGGTTTGATTAGCATATTTCCTTGTGCATAATTTGGTTGCTATTTGATATACCCGATCGTAGGATATTGTTTAGTTAATCAACAAAGAGAATTATCCGATCATAGAAATTTTCTTAATTAAAAGGAAAGTCGGTAATATTTGTTTATTAGAACGTTCATGTTAATTGACCATAACTTTTCGATGCAAGTATGACCAACCAAACTAAACGTCCATACATTCTCCATTGATACTTAAAAACCTTTTTGAGATAATTTGAATTTGCATAATTGTTTTCCTTAATTGTTCAACACCATTGATCTTTTGTTTACATTTTTATTAAATTTAGGATTCTAATTATTTAGAGATTTAGTTTTACTAGAATTCTATTTAGTTAGTGTTTTAATTGCTTTAGGACTCTAATTAGATTAAGAAAAAGGTTGTTTAAAACCATTGCAATTCCTTGAGAGATCTACGCTTATCACTTGCTACAAGTGATTCGTACACTTGCGAGTACTATAATTTACACATCAAGTTTTTGGCGTCATTACCTGAAAATTGACGTTTTAAGTAATTTTCTTTTTAACTTTTTAGAGTTTCTAAATTAGGTTTATTTGTTTATTTGCTTTACTTGAATTTTATTTTTTATCTTTTATTCAAAAACACAAAAAATAAAAAATAGTGATTTTATTACAATTTCTCTGCTACCTTGATCTTTGTTTGCTTTTTATTTGTGCATGCAGGGTAGGAAGTCACTTAACAAGGAACTCACTCCCTTCATTGACAACATTCATAGGATCAAACACCTATCAAGAAAACTGGATACTCAAATTCAAGAGGAAGACGAACAAAAACAATTGCAAGCAATAATGGGTGACAACGTGGGTAGGCAGATAATGAATAATGAGTTTCCAAGACCTATCATTGGGATTACCACATCATGCATTTAACTGACAGAGGCAGCTAGGAATTATGAATTGAAAATTATTCGTTATTTCATGCTTCCCTCCTTTTACGGTATTCCTAATGAGGATCCTTTAAATTTTATGCGTGAACTTTATGACTTAGTGAAGATCAACTACGGATGAGGTGTTTTCTTTACACTCTCAAAGATATAGCTAAGTCTTGGTTCATGACATGGGCACCTGGTTCTTTGGCCACTTGGTATGCTATTTATAATAAATTTATGGGTAAGTTCTATTCCCATAAAAAAACGTCTAACCTAAGAACCAAAATTGCTACTTTTTCACATATGAAAGGAGAACCCTTTTCACAAGGCTTGGGATAGGTTCAAATTACTCTTGATACAGTATTTACATCACCACTTTTCGTTGTAGTTACAAAATTAGTTTTTCTATGACGAATTGACACTACAGTGTCAATTCACAATTGACAACGCTGCAGGAGGAGCTATGGGTGAGAAAACAGCGGATGAAACTTAGGAACGTTTTGAGATATTGGGAGCAATTCCCAACAAAAGAGCGCTAGAGGAAGAAGAGCTGGAGTCCATGAATTAGGCTCCAACAATGAAATGGCCATGCAACTTGCTGAGTTGACCAAACAAGTGCAACTTTTCACTACCTCTAACATGAATCAAATGCCAAAACACGAGGTATGTGGAGTTTGTGGTTCTTATGGACATGGGGCTAACATTTGTTCTTTTGCAGGTGATTCTTATACAAGCACTAATGAAGAGGAAAATTTAATGCAAGGGTACCAACCTTGACCTAGGAACGACCCTTATTCTAATACCTACAACCCTGGATGGAGAAATCATCCCAACTTTACTTGGAAACAAAATAATAGCCAACCATTTGTCCAAAATCAAACACAAGGCCAAAACATTAATCTAAAAATTTTACAAAATAAGCCGACCGTAGAGGAAACCTTGAATACTTTTATGCAATCCTGTAGTGGAAGGATGGACTCTATGGAAGCATAAATGAAAAGAGTGAAAATACAGGTGGAGCAGCTAGCTGAACAAATGCACTAACAAGAGAAAGGAATGTTGCCTATTCAACTTAAACAAGTGAAAGCTGTCACGGTTCATCGGAGTGGTAAAGTCGTTACAAAATTTTTGCCTGAAATTTCTAATGATTTACCTTATAGTGCACGTAACATGGAAGATGTCAACACAGTTTCAAAGGAATTTAGGGAAAAAGGTGAAAAACATAAAGAGCCTTCAAAGGCAACAATTGGAGAGTCATCTAGCTCCCCTAAGTTACACAAGTCATTAGAGCCATACCGACCACCTGTACCATTCCCACACTGTTTAAAGGACAATAAGCAAGATAAGTAGTTTTTTGATTTATTTAACATGATTTTAAAAGTAAATATTAATTTGCCTCTGTTAGATGTAATTAGAAACGTACATTCTTATGCAAAATTTTTCAAAGAATTAAACACTAAGAAAAGAAGGTATGAGCTTAATGAAAGAGTCATAGTGTCTGAAATTGCTAGTGCAATGCTTCAACGAAACTTACCCCTAAGTTAAAAGATCCAGGTAGTTTTATCATTAGAATTACTATGGGGGATAGGAAAGTAGCTAAGGCTATGCTTGATCTAGGTGCTAGTATAAATTTGATGCCTTACTTTGTTTTCTTGCAGCTAGGTTTGGGAGAGCTAAAACCAACAACCATATCCCTTCAACTTGTGGATAGATCTGTTAAATATTCAAAAGGCATGATTGAGGACTTACTTGTACAGGTAGATAAGCTAATCATACTTGTTGATTTTATGGTTTTAGATATGTAGGATGACCCATATTTGGACAAGGAGCATACAATTTTTTGGGTAGACCATTTATGGCCACTACCCAAACCACCATTGATGTCCAAAGTAGGAAGTTGACAATGACAGTCTTGGGAGACATGTGCATTTTAAGGTTTTTGATTCATCTCCTTACCCTTCTATATTTGTTATTGATGAATGCTCATTTGTTGAATGTTTAGATCCTATTATTCATGACACTTTTGTGCATGATAGATTAAAAGATAAATTAGAGGTAGCACTTACAGTTGGAGATGTAGATGATATCTTAGAGTATGAGACTAGGGAGTAGAATGATCTTTAAGACAATGCCATACCCATAGATGAAGCTAGTACACCCTTAGACTTATTAGATGTTGATAAGTGCTTGAAAAACACTAACATTTTGTGATTTGTTGTGCTTAATTGTTAAAAATAGATTTTTTATATCTCGTTTATTTGATTATTTTCATAAATTCATCAATTCAGAATCACGGGTATATTTTAGTGTATTTTTGGTGTTTTTAGCGTCAAATGAGTGAAATAATGTAAACACGCAAAGACAGAACACTTACGGCGCTCGGATCACAATTTACAGGCAACACGAGTCAAAGTATGTAAGCCGTACATAACGAGCCAGCACATATATAAGAGAAAGAATCAGAAAACAACGCATGCCGTGGCGAGGAATATGTGTGCCACGACGAGCACCTTTCGGGTTTTGACCATTGTTTCAAATTATTGTTATGCCATGGCGCGCCTATTCCTGAAACAATCAGGATTCTATGTAACTCTTACACCTATAAATACCCCCTTAAGTGTCCCTTTTACAACACTTCAATTTTGCGAACTAACAATAAAATCAACCAGATTTTAGTAGCTTTTCTACACTCAAAGAAGCAAGAGAATTAATTCTAAGAATCCAAGAAACCATTGAAGATCGAAGATCAAGGTTTTGGAGAAGAACGCCATCCAATCCAATTGTGGTATTTAGATCTAGGGTTTCTTTTTATTATAGAATTTCCTTTTCTTCTTCTTACTTCTTTAAGTGAATGTTCAAATTAAATTTGTCTATGAATATTAATATGAACATGAGTGGCTAATTTTATTATGGATGTTTAGTTTGTATTGCCATGTTTGCTAGAACTGTTATGGTGAATATTTTTATTGCTTTGAAATAAGTTAAATTACCTTTTGATTAAGAGCATGTTTAGATATTTAATTGTTGATTTTCATGGGCTAATTTGAGATTCATAGTTAGGTTAAAAAATATTAGAGTTTGGTTTTAGGAATGTCACCTTAACTTTACTTTGAAAAACTTAATCAAAACTTCGAATTAATGACCTAGTCATGGCACTGGTTTGATTGGCGTATTTTCCTTGTGCATAATTTGGTTGCTATTTGATATACCCGATCGTAGGATATTGTTTAGTTAATCAACAAAGAGAATTATCCGATTGTAAGAATTTTCTTAATTAAAAGGAAAGCCGGTAATATTTGTTTATTAGAACGTTCATGTTAATTCACCATAACTTTTCGATACAAGCATTGCCAACCAAACTAAACATCCATACATTCTCCATTGATACTTAAAACCTTTTTGAGTTAATTTGAATTTGCGTAATTGTTTTCCTTAATTGTTCAACACCATTGATCTTGCTCACAATTCCAACTTTGTTTACAATTTTATTAAATTTAGGATTCTAATTATTTAGAGTTTTAGTTTTATTAGAATTCTATTTAATTAGTATTTTAGTTGCTTTAGGACTCTAATTTGATTAAGAAAAAGGTTGTTTAAAACCATTGCAATTCCTTAAGAGATCGACCTTGAAGATTTGCTTATCACTTGCTACAAGTGATTCGTACACTTGCGAGTACTATAATTTACACATCATTCTGTTCTACTGGATCTTGGGTTCACCATTGCAAAAGTTTATCTGAGCATGTTTTTTAGAAGGGATGAGAGTGATCTCATAGTGGTTTTAGTATATGTTGATGACATTCTCTTATATGGAGTATTGTTCAGTTCGTCGAACAGCTGGTGTTTGATCTTAATAAAAAGTTTGTTGTTAAGTTTCTTGGTAATGTTCACTATTTCTTGGGATTGGAAGTCTGTAGAACAGCAAATGCTTTACAGCTTACATAGAAAAATATATCAAAGATCTCTTAAAAAGGTTTGGCCTTGAGGATTGCAAGGTGTCCAAAACACCAATGAAGTCTAGTGATGTGTTGTCTAAGAAGGACGGCACCCCATTCTCTGATCCTACTTCTTACAGGAGCTTGGTAGGGGCATTACAATATTATGTCTTAACCAGACCTAACATAGCTTTCTCAGTCAATAAGTTATGTCAATTTTTTCATGCTCCCTTTGATGTTCACTAGGTTGCAAATAAGAGGATATTAATGTTTCTCAAAGGCACCATAGCTCATAGCATTACTTTGCACAAGACATCTCCCTCTGTGGATATAGTAGGTTATTGTGACTCAGATTGGGCAAGTTGCTAAGATGACTGCAGAAGCACTAGTGGCTTTGCCATTTTTCGTAGTGATTCTCTTATTTCTTGGATGTATTCCAAGCATAAAGTTGTGGCATGATCCAACACAGAAGTCGAATATAGAGCTTTAGCTCTTGCCTCTGTAGAAATTATCTAGATTAAGAGAATTTTTCCTAAACTTGGCATTCCCTTGTTGCATACTCCTTTGATGTACTGTGACAATGTGAGTACCACTTGTTAGTTACTAATCCTATCATGCATTCTTGTATTAAGCATGTTGAAATCGACTGGCATTTTGTTCGAGATCAGGTTGTGGAAGGCCTACTTTAAGTTAAGCATATGAGGTCCGAGGGTCAACTAGCTAATACATTCACAAAGCCTCTAGCAGAGACACCTTTTCATTCTCTAAAAACCAAATTCATGGTGTTGCCACAACATTGAGTTTGAGGGGGGATATTAAGCTTGTAAAGTGTCTAGTTGATATGTCATTGTACATAACAAACTCCTAACTAACTTCATTGCTCCACAATCTGATAAGTAGTCTACTTGTATTGTAACAGAGCATACTGAGTAATAATAAGTTTTCATTTTCTCTTCTTACAATACAGTTTCATCTCTTTCTTCTTCTTTTATTCGCATATAAAAATTAGTAGAAGCTACAATAGATTATACTCAATCCAACACTGAATTTTTCATAATCATATTATAATAGAGGCATAGAGTTAACACTTAAAAAAAATAAAGTTAACATATAATAATTAACTTATATTAAAAATTAAACAAAAATATAACAAGTTAATAAGTATTAGTATCATTCGTGTATAAAATAAATTTATTAACTAAAAAATCTAAGCAAACAAGAAGCTCAACTAAACACATCAAAATTTATAGTTATTAACAATTAAAAGAAACTTATGAAAATGTAAAAGGTAAAATATGATTTAAAATTTTAAACTTATATTTAAAAATATATATTGATAAAGAATATAAGACTAACTAATAATAATAAAAATAATAAAAAAATTTATAATTTTTTTTCAAATAAATTCTAAAAGATTATTAAAATAAAATGTCAAATAATATAATATTAAAAAAAGTTAAAATTTGTATTGAAATAATATATGAGAAATATACAAACTTAAAAGCTTTAATCTGAAGTTTATTATGTATTCTTTTTTTAAATTTATTTTTATAATATTGAGTCTAAAGTTAAATATTTTTAATATTTTTTAGATTATAACATTTATGAAGAATTTTTATAATATATATTTATAATTTAATTTTTGTTACTAATAGTTATCAAATATATGAAAAAATGAGTATTAATTACTTTTTTATAATTCATGTCATTTTTATTTGTTAAATATTGTTAATATGTACCAAAACATGTACATAAAAATTAGACATGGCATATTACTATAAATAAAATATTTATTTAATGCTAAAAATATATATGTAATTAATTTTTATAAAAAAGTTGGCAGCGATGCATCTCCACCCCATCCCCAAGAAACTCCGCTCATGATTGATTATGATGTGGAATTTCATTTCGATATTTAAATTACCATGTGTATTTTGAATATTTTATTTTTTGTTTGAATTTGTTAGCATATAATTTGAGATAAAATCTCTTAGGACTTGTTTGACAATGATTTTGATTCCTCATTTTTATTTTTTTCAAGTAATTTTTCAATCAGGTATGTTTAGTAATGATTTATGATTTTAATTTTTACATTTTTAAAAAATAACTATCGAAATATGGAAAAATTCATAAATCTTTAAAAATAATATTTTTGAATCAGATTTAAGATTTAAGATTTATGATTTTTTATTTATTTTGATTAAGCATTTTTTCTAGAGAGTAAATCAAGTCTTCTAATTTTTATATGTATAATAATTAGAAAAAATGATTAAAAAGTTAAAATTTGTAAAAAATAACTAAGATTATTCTTTATTTTTAAATTTCTTTGAAAAATCAAAAAATTGAAAGTATTATTAGATAACTTGGTGGTGATTTTTTATTTTTTTCTTGAAAATTATTAAATAGAAATTTTTATCAAACATATTGATGATTATTTTTATAAAATAATCAAAAATTACAAAATTAATTATTTAATCTTAAATTATAGACAGTAAATTATAAATTAAAATTAGTATCAAATATGGCCTTAAAAAGTTGCAATAATAATGGGCTTGATTGGTTTGCTTCTTTTTAAAAAATAGTTTTAATAGAAAAATAGTTTAAAATAAAGTAATTTTGTGAGAAGTAGTTTGAAGAGAAATATTTATACTTAGATTTAATTCTATAAAATAACATCCTTTATAACTTTCTTCATATAGGAAAAATATATGTTGTTTTATGTTTTAAAAAATAATATAATTTTATTTTTTATTTTTAAGGTGTTAAAAATGAAATAATGTGAATAAGTAAATTATATATGCAAAGGAAGAAAATGTTTATATATTTGGCATAAATTTAGGGAAAAGTCATATTATAATGATTCTTGATAAAATATGATTTAAGTCTTTTTTTACCACAATATAAGAAAATATTTTCATTAATAATAAAAAGATGTTCCAATATAAGTATAAATTAAAAATAAAAGAAAAGCACCATAAATATTTAAAAATAAAATATTATATAGCATATCATTATATGAGGCGAGTAGATCTAATTGAGTAGTAATGACCTTGTCTTTTAGTTATTGATCACTTATTCAGTTACTGTATTGGTACTAACTCAATGCACTTGTACGTCAAAAAATAATCATGCAAATCTCTTCTTAGGTTTAAGTAATGAGATTGGATAACTCTATAACATAAAATTATGTAATTTCTACTTTGTCCATGCATGTTGATTGAAATTTGCAATATATATGAATTGTCAATGTTAGCAAGAAAAAAGCCAATGCTAGCTGAAAAATTATCATTACTGGCAAGAAAATTACCACTAGGGCAAAGATGATAAATTTAAATATGAAAAATAAATTAAAATAAATAAATAAATATGGTAGTTTCTTATGAGATGATGTAAGTTTTTTTTTTTTATAAAAATATTATGAAATTATAAAGGTTATTGTATAAGAGTGATTTAGAAAGAAAATATTTTTCTTTTATTTTATTCCTGTAATAGTTGGCTTTAAATTTTTAAATAAAATAAGAAAAAATTAAGAAATAGTTTTTGTAAGTTATAAAATAACTTGAATGCAATTATAGACCATAATAATCAAATAAGTATATGAAAATAATAAGTAGTTGTGAATATATGAAATATAAAAGACTTGTTATAAAACTAAATAAAATAAGAGCAGAAAAGTAGCGAAGTAAAAAAATAGAGAAATTAAATAAAAGAAATGATTTTCATTGATTCTTATGTTTATAATTAGGGCTGGCAATTTCTCACAAGATAAAATAACACGACCTAAACACGACACAACACGAATAAATTTTTTAGTAAGAGTTGATCGATAATTTTTTCATGTTCTTAAAAATTTTGTTATTTTTTACTATTATAAATAGGCAACACGAAAAAAAATCGTGTAAATTTTTTCATGCGTCAACTAACACGAAAACTTGACACAAATAACACGAAACGAACACGACACAGACACAACTAACATGACACAATTGCCATCCCTATTTATAGGGTTTACATGATACAATATGAATTTTAAATCTAAGATATAATAGAGATTACATATATAATTATCTCTAATTAAATACAAATTTATGATACGATAAATCTTCATTTAAAATAAATCTAACTATAAGATAGATGTATCATATTTAAGATTTAATATCTAAATTATAACATGAGCTTATTAAATTATAAGTTGTTATAAATAATTATAAAAAAATATGTATTAAATAAAAGAAGAAAATGCCACAAAAATTTTTGTTTTTAAATAAATGAGTGGTTAGAAAGTATTAAAAGTGAATAGAAAAATGATGTGTATAAAAAGCTAACTAAGCTTTTAAATTATTTATTTCATGTTAATAGAAATTTTTTATTTTAATATAATAATAGTTATTATAAAAAGAACGATATTTGTGATGTAGATTTTGATTTTGATTTAGTTTGGGTGGTAATTTTGAATAATGAGTGATTTGCATATTAAAAAATAAAAAATAAATTAAAAAAATAAATGGCTCCATATTTTGTGTTTGAAAGAGATAGTTAAGTTTTTTTTTTTAATATTTTTTATAGATGCAGTTAGGTAATTATTTAAGAAATTTTTTTGGGAAAATAACAAAACTAACACCCCCTAAAAATTATAATAACAAAACTAGCACCCCTGTGTTCAATTAAAATTGAACGACGATAATTTAGACTCGTTCAATATTGAACGTTCAATATTATCCGTTCAATTAGAATTGAATGACGACAATTAGACCTATTTAATATTGAACGTTCAATATTTTACGTTCAAATTGAATATTGAACGTTCAATATTAAACGTTCAATTTTAATTGAACACAGGGGTGCTAGTTTTGTTATTATAATTTTTAGGGGTGCTATTTTTGGTAATTTCCCAATTTTTTTTAATAAAAAATATAGTTATTGGCATTAAACAATCAGTTAAAGAAAAGAAAAAATAAAAAAAAAAAAGGTAATAAAATATCATAACAATGAAGATGCTTTCATCACAACAATTTAAAGAAAAAATTATTGAAAAAGGCATATATATAAAGGCATTATTATTACATGCCAAAATTGTATGATAATAACATATAAAATCTTAAAAATTTAATATGAATGCAAGACACTTTAACCACATTGTAAAAATATATCGCATTAACATATTCTAATAATTTCAATAATAAGAAGAATTTCATATCATTAATCTGGGAGTGAGAAAAGAAATTTGAAAGATTTGTTAAAATTTTAGATGAAATTCAAAGGAAAAAATTCACGTAAAATAAACAAAATTAGAAGAATCAATACAAAAATTCGATTACTTGCTGAATTATATCCCTATCAAATGTCCTGTAGAGATGAAAACTTCACACATTGATGATGTATTGTATATCATATGTAGGCTACCAAACTGTATAACACTATTTATGCTAATATTTTGAAATGAGAAATTCTTAACTTGGAGAGACTAAGAGTGAGATTTTTCATGCATCGAGATATTGTTTATTTTCTTTTTTATTCCTCTAAACAAAATTCAAATTGGATCTTGTATTTTGAAAGGAATGAAATGTCAAAGAAATGTAGAAAGACATTTCTTTATAACTAGTTTTGGACATATAATATAATTATATAATTAAAGTTACTTACTTTGTAAAAGTTATTTAAGTCAACATTTAATTTATATATAATTTGTTAGGCAATATATTCGTATTTTTATCTTATATTTTGCGTTAACTTTTTTAATTTTAATATTTGATTTAAAATATTGATATTACTTCTAAAAATAACATAAATAAGAGTCGATGGTTCAAATTTGATAAATAGATAGCAGTGTTGATAATCGAGCAATAATTTATATTATAAAATTTTTTATTTTATTTTAAAGTTGATTCTATTATAAAAAGGTGAAAATTTGATTTTAAATTTTGTAAACAAGTTTGCAGTAATACTCTTTAAAACAAATAGTTAAATAATTTACTACTTTAGTAAATAATAAAGATATAATAAAACTATTTTATAAGGAATATGTGTGATAATTTGTGAAATAACATGCAACCTTGAACAAAATAAACAGTTTTGACTTAATAATTATGTGTAATAATTGACTATTTTTTTTAATTGATATTAGATACAACATGTTTTCGACAAGTATGATTTCTTGTAATAAATTAGCTGAATATGTCTCATTTACTAAAGGAGTAAGCATGAACAGATGAAATATCTTTCTTATTGTGCTTAAGAATAAATATTTAAGGGAAACAGTATAAATTTAATACACAATAAACTAACAAAAAAATAATGAAAATTATGAAAATACTGTTAATAATTATTTATATGAAATGTATTTATTATAAAGATATTTTACTATTTATTGGTGTATAAGAGTAATTAATTCATAGAAAGCATTTTTTATAAAGACATTTTGATATTGATTAATACACTAAAAATAACAAAATTAAAACAAAAGTTGAAAAATAATCAAAATAGTACACAATATAACCAACATAAGAACTATTCAAAATAAATGTATTTATTATAGCGAAATTTTGATATAAATGTGTTTAAAAAAAAAAACTTAGAAGATAGCTTTTCATAAAAAGTATCTTTATTATAAGGATATTTTCATATTTTCATTAATATAAAAAAAAACATTATTCATACATGTACATTTTCATATTTATTAGTGTACTTAAAAATAACATTAAATAAAGAAAAAAAGAAAAGAAGAAAATACAAAATATTAAGTAGACAAGTATTCATAAAAAGTGTGTCTATAATAAGTATATTTTTGTATTTATTAATGTACAAAAAAAATCAATTCATAAAAAATGTATTTATTTACGTGCACTTTTATATTTATTAGTATACTAAAAAATAACATAAACTAAAAAAAAAAAAATACAAAATAACTGAAATGATACATAATAAACTAACAAAACAATTATTTATAAAAAGTGTATATGTTTTAGAACGTAAACTAAAAAAAAGAAATTTGTTTCAGAAACTAAAAATAAATGTAAACATAACTAAATGGTACACAATAAAACTAACAAAATTACTATTTATATTTTATAAGTCTATTTTGTAAAAACATTCATAAGAAAGTGTATTCATTTATATGCATTTTTATATTTATTAGTGTATTAAAAAATAACTTGACATAAAGAAAAAGTAAAAAATATAAAAAATTAAGAAGACAACTAATAAGTGTGTTTATCATAAATATATTTTTACATTTATTGATGTACAAAAAAAATCAATTCATAAGAAAATGTATTTATTTAGATGTACTTTTACATTTATTAGTATACTAAAAAAGAATAATGTTATATGTATCACGTTGTGGTATATATCAAGTAAAGTATTAGTTATGGATTGGATGTAGAGTTGGGGATGTTAGATGGAGAAGTAGTTATGAGACCTCTTACTAACAGGTGACCAATTAAATTGTAGAATGTAGATTTCAATATGTATTAAGTTGTGATAAAAATAGTGTAAACTAAAAAAAAAGTATAGAATAACTAAAATGGTACTTAATAAAATTAATAAAATAATTATTTATAAAAAGTGCATTTGTTTTATTTTAGAATGTAAACTAAAAAAAATAATTTGTTTTACAACATAAACTAAAAAAAGGTAAACATAATTAAAATTATACACAATAAAATCAATAAAATGACTATTTATATTTTATAAGTGTATTTATTTTTTATATTTATTTGTATAAAAACCAAAAAAAAAAAAAAAGTGAGAACTTAAGAAAAAAACCAAGGGGCATTTTATATATAAAGAGATGTATTCATTTTAGAATGTGAACTAAAAAAAAGTAATTTGTTTTAGAACATAAATTAAAAAAAAAAGTAAATATAATTAAAATGGTAAATAATAAAATTAATGAAATAATTATTTTTATTTTATAAGTATATTTATTTGTATAAAAAACCAAAAAAAAAAAAAAAACAAAATGTAAACCAAAAAAACAACAAGGGGGGGGGGGGGGGGGGGGGACGATGATAAAAAACCAAGGAAAGAAAAAAGGGCCAGGCTTTTTATACATAGAGAGATGTATTTATTTTAAAATGTAAACTAAAAAAAAAGTAATTTGTTTTAAAATATGAATTAAAAAAAAGTAAAACATAATAAAAATGGTATATAATAAAATTATTAAAATGATTATTTATATTTTATAAGTATATTTATATTTTATATTTATTTGTATAAAAAACCAAAAAGGTCAAAAAAAAAGGGGAGAATGACGAAAAACCAAGGGACTTTTTATATACTAGAGTACAAGATAAACCAAAAAAAACTAATCCATTAAGTGGCGAAAAACTAAGGGGCTTTTTATATATAAAAGAAATATGATTTAATTGAACACCAATGATATTTATTATTTTTTAGAGTTTATTAATTATTTGTACATTACATCAATATTACTATATAAAAGAGCTAGATGAAAGCATTGTATTTATTTGATAATAATTAGTTTGATATTTTTATTTTATTTTATTTGTGTTACATTTATATCAGTATCTACTAAGCAGTCTTCTTTCATATCCATTCCAAGTAGATTTTTTTTCCACTTATGTTTGAATGCCTCAAGTAATTATATTTTACTAATTTTTTGTGTGATAATATTATTACAATTAAAATTATTATTGCTACAATTTCTATTCATTAATTATAATTTTACTAATAAATATAGCATTAATGAGTAATTAATTATATAGTTGTGATAATAATTTTACTAATTTTATTATTATTATATATAAAAAATGAGAGTTTGGCATTATAGTATTTATTTAATTTTTATATTATTTGGTGATTTTTTATTTTATTTTATCTATTGCTATTATATAAAGATGATTACTTTAATTAAGCCGCTACCATTTATTTAAAAAAAATTAAAAATGAAAAAGTATATAGAGTTATTTTTTAAAATTATTTTTTTATTATTTATTTTATTTATTACTATTACATAAAAGAAGGTTACTTTAATTAAGTGACTACCATATATTTGACAAATTGTTTTAAAAAAATTAAAAATGAAAAAGTGTAAATTTTTTTTAATTATAAAAGAGAGTTGTTGATTACATATTTGTTTGATCTGTTTTCATTTTTATTTATTTATTTTGTTGCTTTTACTATTAAATTTTACTTGACAATATCAAAATAAATAAAAAATTGATATCTACTTTGTAGAAGAATGAAAAAACTAAAATATATATATATATATAATGGCTCAATGTTGAGATAAGTATACTCAAAGGCATGATATTATATTTTACTATCTACCGTTAATACCTCATTATTTAAAATTCTCAAATTAGTATTCTTTTCGTTTTTTTTTTTTTTTTTTTCTTTTTTTGAATCTTTATATTTTTATGTTTAGGTTATGATGTTTGCTATGTCTTGAAGATTTATTTTTGTGATTAAAACTATAGTGGAAAGTTAGAAGGTTTGTGCAATTTTTTTTCTTCATACATGATTTACTTTTTTATTATATCTCTCATATTATTTTAACTATATTAACTATAAACATAAATCATACGTACAGTGTTAATGCCAAAAACAAAAAAAAAATGTAAGAAATTAAATGAAAAATTGAAAAATAGGATTGAGAACATAGAAAAAAAAAAAAACATATGAAAAAATTAACATATATTAATTATATTCAATAAAATTTGGATTACAATTACAACACCTATAGCTATAAAATAAAAAATACTAGCAAAACATAACAATTTGATAGTGACAAAGCTTAATAAATTTTGATTTAAATCTTTTTTGTTAATTTATTATTTTCTAGATCCCTTTCATATATTTTTTTTTTTGGACAAATTTATATTTGATCAATTTTGTTGGTTCTATTTTCAACTTTTGTTTCAATTATTTACAATTATTTTAAATTACTTAAATTATTAATTTTATTAAAATAATTTCAATTATTATAAATACCAAAGCAGTACGGTCCATAACTAGTATATATAAACGCAAGTACATCATATTAATATTATTTAATCATACAATTATTATTTAATTAAGTACTTCTTTACACAACGCATGCAATATATGCTTAATTGATATAAAATTATATAAATTTTTATTTTAATATTATTTATACCTGCAGTACATTTTTTTTGATTTATTAACCATTAAGAAATTTTGGTGCAACAGAATTACAACCATTCAAATAATAGTTAATTTATTATTAAAAATAAAAATAAAAATAATATTTAATGATTAAAAAAATCAATCCATCCAACTAAATCGAAACCAATCTAAAGATCTTGATTTAGATTGATTTTATAGTTTTTATTGAATTAGATCAATTTTTAATTTTTAAGAATCAATTTTCTTGGTTCGAATTTGATTTTAGTGCATGCCCACACCAATGATACACAGAGTAATAACTTTTTTTTTTTTTTTTTTTAACATGAGTGCGCAAAAGTTACAGTTTTAATTTGCAGGATTAGTTACAAGTTTAATAGTCTTTCTCAAATTTTCTATAACTTGTATATGTTCAAGATGCAGTTGCTCTATAGCTTGGTTAACGTAAATCCTTGTTTTAACTTTTTGCTAAGATTATTTTTTGGTCAGAATAAGATGATTCATTAAAGCAAAAAGAGTTTTCCAAACAAAAGGCCACTCTCAATGAAAGTCCCCAAGAAACCACCAAGCTGAATAACACAGCAAAGCTATGGCTTACTCCTATATATCATAACAGCAAGCTATATAACACAGCAAAGCTATGGCTTTAGCCTTTATATAGCGATTAACAATCACTCCTATACATCATAACAGCCCAGACCTAGGAGAAATTCTTAAATAATACAACGGTTTGCCCTACCTAATTAAAAAAAAAAAATTTGCATATAAGATTACCTAACTTCATTTAATTATTAAAAATATAAGATTTTAATCATTTTATATAATTTTTATCATTTTATTTTTCAACTATTTCATATATTTTTCTCTCCAAATATCTTCTAAATTTATATGAACAAATCTGTTTTCTTAAAAGTTTATTAACCACAACTTTAAAAAAAAGGAAATTCAATAAGTGCTAAAGACGATACTCATTCACATGATATCACGTGGCGACCCTTATCCTTTTCCATGAGTAGATCATATAAATCCAAACACTAACATTCACATATTATAATTTATTCTCACGTGTCCCGGTGTCATTTAAGGTCCTTGACAATGACTACAGAACCCAAATCCAATCGAAAACACTCACCTTGTATGAAGAGCTCGCCAGAGCATCGGAGCCAAAAGTCCAGGTGCACTCAGATGAGGCAAGTGCCCCTCTGTATCTAACATCTCCACCGTCGTCCTACCACCCATATGGTCTCTCAGATAATAAGCTACCGATTCTGGAACTGAAACATCATTTATTGTTTGGATTATACAGCAGGACACTTTAACTAAACCCAAAACGCCTCTCAAATCGCTGTTGAAAATTTGTCTCGAAACGAAAAGCGAAATATCAGGTCGCATATTGAATAGGGTCCGACTGAATTCTCTAACGGCTGTTGGAACATCTGCTCCGACTGCTAATGGGGCAAAGCCATGTACCCAAGCTTCATAGTTGGCTTCCATTGCTGAAAATACCTTCTCTATCTCGCCTTCTTCGAACCCACCATGGTAGTCTATGTCATTCAAGAATCTAAATAAAACCCAGAAGTGAATAAATCAATAGAAGAAAACCCAATGATTTGTTTGGACTAAATTAGAGTTTTAATTTCTTTTTTACCTTGGGGAAGCGCCGATGAGGATGAGCTTGGTAAATAGTTCAGGACGACGAATAGCAGCGAGAATTCCAATCATGGCGGAAACTGAGTGGCCGACGTAGGCACAGCGATGAACACCGAGAGCGTCAAGAATGTTGACCAAGTCATCGACGTAAGCATCAAGAGTTGTGTAGCGTCTGAAATCGAAATAATCAGGGTTAACACTGCCGGCACAGACGAGATCGTAGAGAATGACTCGGTAGTGGGTTGTAAAGAAAGGCAAAATGCGTTGCCAAGCTGATTGGTCGGTGCCGAAGCCATGGGCTAAGACAAGGATTCTCTCGCCGGTGCCGACGACTCTTACATTCAAAGCTTCTAAGAGGATGTTGGTGTTCCCCATGTGTTCGACGCAAATCCTAAGTGAAGAAAAAATGAGTGCTTTGAATTTTTTGGTTTCTGTATTTTGTTTTCTTAGTGTCAGAATCTAAGAAGATAAGAGAAAGGATACCAATGTTACGGTCAAAAGATTGAATTTTGCTGGGTAGGTGCGAGAGTGTAGTTGGGACTTTTGTTTATGTGGCTTGAGAAGTTTAGCTTGAATTAGAGCTCTATTTATATTCAAATAAAAAAGTATCTTTGGATAGATTAATTAGGAGAAATTCTTTGTTGTAATTTAAAGTTAATAAAATATAATTTTAATATAATTTTTTTTTAAAATAAGAGTATTCAATATTTGATAAAAAATAATAATTAATAAAGTTGATAAAAAGTATATTCTAGAAGTAAATAAGCACTTAATTATTTTTAAAATTTTATTAATTATTTTATTTATTAAATAATAATATTTTATTTAAAAAATTATAATAATATAATATTTGAAAAAATGAATAATTTCTACCTTTATATTGTTTTTCCACGATGGTTGGATTTGGACTATGCGTTTATTGTAAGGTTTATTTTGTATTGGCAATTTTCGTGGACAAAATGTTTGATTGTAATCTAGAATAGAATTCAACAATTATTCAGATCACACGTGATGATGGAGTCACCAAGCTTGCAACAGCCATATGACAGGTATAATATTCCATCATGCATACATCTGCACACAATTGAGCACGACACTTAGTATGGATTGTAACGAAAAATGTATTGTGCACATGTTGGTCGATCGATCGAGAGTATTGTTCGATCGATCGAGTGATCGATCGATCGAGACTGAGACAACTTCGATCTAGGTGCTCTCTGTTTGGACTGGATCGATCGAGCAATTGGACCGATCGATCGAACCATGTTCGATCGATCGAGTATAGAACAACTTCGATCCAGGTTCTCTCTGTTTGAGTTAGATCGATCGAGTTTTGTGTATCGATCGATCGAGACCTTCTCGATCGATCGAGACGGCCTGTCGATCGATCGAGCCAGTATTATATTCCTACTCAAACTCTATTTCTTAATTCGACCCTTATGTCTATTTTACCTAATTGACCACATTTAATGTTAATAACAGAATTCTTATTTGAGGATAATTGTGGTAATTGGTAAATCCTGATAGGAAAAGAGTTATAGTGAATTGCAAATCCTATTTGAACTAGGATTGGACTCTATATATGTGAAGGGATGTTTGTGCATAATTAATCAACTTGAGCATTTAGAATCATATAGCACTAATACTTTCTAGCATCTGAATTGTGCTTATTCTCTTCATCTATTGTTCTTAGGCTTTTTCATGTTTTATTCATATGCCTAATTGATTTGCATGATATTGAGCTTAATATTGAATGTTCTAGAGTTTGCTAGCTGATCCTGTTTTTACATCGCATGTTATTGAATCTGCTAGTTAGGATTGTTTATTGTTTGAATCCGCTCTAGGACACACATTGCACTTGTGTTTTTGTGCTAACGTTACAGGTGACAGGTTCGGTATTTCGTGTGACTCGAAATTACCGAAGGTGACGGGTTCGGTTGATCTTGTGTGACTCAAGTAGATCGGAACGTTGGTCCGGATCCAGACATCTAACTATTGGAGGCTGTGAAAGGAGCAAGCGGCTCGTAAGTAAATTACAGAAAGGGGGATCTATCTGCGACGGGTAGTTCTGGACTCTATGGTTGTAATTGAACATTATTTTCATAGTGGATAGTTAGGTGGTCCGGTGGACCGGTGGTTTTCCTCTTAGGTCATTGTTGTGGCCTAGGTTGTTTCCACCTAAAAATATCGTGTGTTATTTTATTATTCCGCATTTATCTTTACACGCGATTGCATGTCTGGCCGTTGTGATTAGATTATATAATATTTGTTGAAAATTGAAAATAACCTATTCACCCCCCTCTAGGTTTATTAGATCCGTAATTAAAAACTTTTTCAATTGGTATCAGAGCGGGTCACTAGATATACTTAGTGTTTGCCTAGGACCTTATTATGGATCATTTTAGAGAGGGTTCTTCTACAATCCGTCCACCTTATTTTGATGGGTCTAACTACCCATATTGGAAGGCTCGTATGAGAGCCTTTTTACGTTCCTTAGATGAAAGTGTATGGAATTCTGTGCTTTATGGTTGGGAACCACCTACGGTTACCAAGGATGGTGTAGTCACACTTAAACCTAGAATTGATTGGACTTCTCAAGATAAAATTGATAGTGGCTGGAACCAAAAGGGCATCAATGCTATTTTTAGTGCTGTGTCTCCGGATGAATTCCGACGTATTTCTGATATCGAAACTGCTAAGGGTGCTTGGGACACTCTAGAGGTTGCCCATGAGGGCACGTCCCAAGTTAAACGAACAAAACTTCGCATGTTAGCCACTAAGTTTGAAAATCTTAGAATGAAGGAGGATGAAACGTTTTCTGAATTTTATGCTGATTTATGTGATATTGCTAACTCTTCTTCAAATCTTGGAGATAAAATTGATGAACGCAGGTTGGTTCGAAAAGTCTTATGCTCATTACCAGAACGCTTTGAAGCAAAGGTTACAGCGATAGAGGAAAGCAAAGACATTGACACCATGAAGATTGAAGAACTAGTTGGGTCAATTCAAACATTTGAGATGAACTTTCCAGCACCCAAAAGAACATTGGAATTGCTCTCAAAACCACCAATGCTGACGATGGTGATAGTGATGATGAAGAGCTACTCACACTTGCCAGAAAACTCAAGAGAATGTTCAACAGAAAAGATCGTAAGGGAAGAGAATTCACCCCAATGAGTTCAGAAAGTAAGAAATCTAAACCCACTGGACCTAAATGTTTTGAATGCAATGGTTTTGGACACTATGCAGCAGATTGTGCCAACAAGAAGAAGAAAACAGGAAAAGCTTTCAATGCTACCCTTAGTGACACAGAAAGTGATGAAGATCAAGCTAGTGGGTCAGAAAAAGCTAACACCAACTACGTAGCTTTTACGTCAACTGTTGGTGGATACTCCAGTGAGTCAGACTTTGACTCAGATGAAGAGGGAAGTAAACGTATCCTTGATAAATTTAATGCAAACAGTTTTGAGGAGTTATTTATTGATTTAATTAAATGCAAGAAAGAAAAAGATAAACTACTCATAACTGTAACAAAGCTGAATGAACAGATCAATTTGCAAGACCTTAATTTATCAGTTTTAGAAAAAGAAAAAGTTGAACTGTCTGAGCATTTTGACAAGTTAAGTTTAAGTCTTGCAGGTATTGAACAGGAAAATTCAAAGCTTGTGCAGGAGTTGGAGCAATCAAAGGAAACTGTCAAGAGATTAACAATTGGAGCTGAACGACTTGATAAGATGTTGAGCATTGGTAAGCCTTTCGGTGATACTCGTGGACTTGGTTTCCAAGATGAAAACTGTACACCTTCCACTTCAAAAACTACATTTGTAAGGTCATCTAACTTTACCTCTACTGCTACAAATTCTGCACAAACACCCACTAAAATTGTAGTAGCTAAAACTGTTAAGTTTGTGCCTGTTTGTCATCATTGTGGTAGAAAAGGCCATATTCGACCTAACTGTAGATTTTTGATGAATGCTTTTCGATTTAATGATCATCTTCATGCTTATAGGTATAGAACTCATAATTATCATCATACCATGCCTATGTTGAATTTGAATAGGAAATATAAGCCTAAGAGTATGCCTTTAAAATCTAATGCAATTAAGTCTCAACCCAAAAACATAAAGAAATCAAAATTCATGAAAATTTGGGTTAGGAAAGATTGCATGTTCCCTATCAATTGATCACTATTGCTAAACCACCTAGGTACTTTTGTTTGAGTGCTTAAATGACCCTAGATGAGTATTTTTTTTGGTTTATTTCGTTTTTTTGTTGTTATTTTTTTTGGATTTAAAAAAAAAAAAAAAAAAAGGTCTACAAGGTTTTGGATTCAAATGATGCTTATACTTTTACAACCTTATCTTTTGTGGCTTATGTTGATTCTCATTGTATATTCTATGCTAAAATTCCAAATTCTGCACATATTTACATCGTTTCCATGTGATGACACTATTGACTGAACTTATTCACACACCCACTGAACACTCATGTATGTCATTGGTGAAATTTATGATTAATTTTGAAAGACTCTAAGACTTGAGCTAATCTTGACTGCGAAATTATATTGCGCTCTATTTCTTATTTTTTAAAATATTTCATCTTAGGGAGATAACTAGTATTGAGAGGGCTACCTACTATGATGTGTGAAGCTACCGTAGTGAGCGGAGAGGGCTACCTCATAACTAGTGTGAAAGTCATCATATTAGATTAATGGCTCGTACATGTTTAAAAAAAAAAATGGTAAATAAAATAAAAATTTAGTTGAAAAATTTTATTTGGCATGTACAAAAAGAAAGAGCAAAAAGTACAAAAAAAAATCTCTTTTTTCATAGACATATTTTATTATGTAAGATTGATGACTCAATTATGATTTAGCATGATAGATGAACTTATTTTCTTTTGAGTCTCTTAAAATTGGTCATAAATGAAATTATTGGAATACAAGTGGAGTTCATATTTGTATACTACCTTAAGTGAATGTCAATATGTCATTATATGTGTTAGTGTGCTTATGTGACCTATTTATTTTGCTAATACAATGAATAATCAAAATTTAAGCAAAAAAAAAAAAAAAAAAAAAAATTTTCAATTGGTTGTATGCTTATTCGTATTAAATGAGTTCATTACTTTGTGTGGTAAATAAAAAAAAAAAATGTTTTCTTTTAAATTTGTTTTTCGTCTAGAGAGTCATAGAACTTAGGGGGAGTCATTGCATACATATTTCATTATTCTTCTTTTGACTTAATGCAATTCCTCCTACATGCTTTGGACATATACATGTGTGCTCTTATGCATTTTTAGCCCACCTTTTTGAGAGTGACCCTTATCATCTTTAGTGTTTCATGATTTGTCAATTTCGTATGCCAAAAAGGGGGAGAAAGATTCATGTTATTCATGTTACTATGGAGATTGAATTTAGGGGGAGATGTTGCATTTATTAGTTGTGGGGGAGAAAGATTCATGTCCACATACACTACATATCTTTCGCACTTTTATGTACACTGAACTAATAAGCAATGAGGCTTTCAAGCCACATTTGTGTGCTATTTGTTTGTCTAATTTCAGTGGACCGAGCGTATCAAGTATCAAGCGAAGATGGTCCACCAGATCATAGACAGTCCACTATGTAATTGATGTAATGATATTTTAACCTTGAGCGTTATGTAGTGAGAGAGTGATTTTGTCACACGAAAATGCCAAAGGGGGAGATTGTAAGGTTTATTTTGTATTGGCAATTTTCGTGGACAAAATGTTTGATTGTAATCTAGAATAGAATTCAACAATTATTCAGACCACACGTGATGATGGAGTCACCAAGCTTGCAACAGCCATATGACAGGTATAATATTCCATCATGCATACATCTGCACACAATTGAGCACGACACTTAGTATGGATTGTAACGAAAAATGTATTGTGCACATGTTGGTCGATCGATCGAGAGTATTGTTCGATCGATCGAGTGATCGATCGATCGAGACTGAGACAACTTCGATCTAGGTGCTCTCTGTTTGGACTGGATCGATCGAGCAATTGGACCGATCGATCGAACCATGTTCGATCGATCGAGTATAGAACAACTTCGATCCAGGTTCTCTCTGTTTGAGTTAGATCGATCGAGTTTTGTGTATCGATCGATCGTAATTAAGTGACTACCATATATTTGACAAATTGTTTTAAAAAAATTAAAAATGAAAAAGTGTAAATTTTTTTTAATTATAAAAGAGAGTTGTTGATTACATATTTGTTTGATCTGTTTTCATTTTTATTTATTTATTTTGTTGCTTTTACTATTAAATTTTACTTGACAATATCAAAATAAATAAAAAATTGATATCTACTTTGTAGAAGAATGAAAAAACTAAAATATATATATATATATATGGCTCAATGTTGAGATAAGTATACTCAAAGGCATGATATTATATTTTACTATCTACCGTTAATACCTCATTATTTAAAATTCTCAAATTAGTATTCTTTTCGTTTTTTTTTTTTTTTTTTTTTTTTTTCTTTTTTTGAATCTTTATATTTTTATGTTTAGGTTATGATGTTTGCTATGTCTTGAAGATTTATTTTTGTGATTAAAACTATAGTGGAAAGTTAGAAGGTTTGTGCAATTTTTTTTCTTCATACATGATTTACTTTTTTATTATATCTCTCATATTATTTTAACTATATTAACTATAAACATAAATCATACGTACAGTGTTAATGCCAAAAACAAAAAAAAAATGTAAGAAATTAAATGAAAAATTGAAAAATAGGATTGAGAACATAGAAAAAAAAAAAACATATGAAAAAATTAACATATATTAATTATATTCAATAAAATTTGGATTACAATTACAACACCTATAGCTATAAAATAAAAAATACTAGCAAAACATAACAATTTGATAGTGACAAAGCTTAATAAATTTTGATTTAAATCTTTTTTGTTAATTTATTATTTTCTAGATCCCTTTCATATATTTTTTTTTTTGGACAAATTTATATTTGATCAATTTTGTTGGTTCTATTTTCAACTTTTGTTTCAATTATTTACAATTATTTTAAATTACTTAAATTATTAATTTTATTAAAATAATTTCAATTATTATAAATACCAAAGCAGTACGGTCCATAACTAGTATATATAAACGCAAGTACATCATATTAATATTATTTAATCATACAATTATTATTTAATTAAGTACTTCTTTACACAACGCATGCAATATATGCTTAATTGATATAAAATTACATAAATTTTTATTTTAATATTATTTATACCTGCAGTACATTTTTTTTGATTTATTAACCATTAAGAAATTTTGGTGCAACAGAATTACAACCATTCAAATAATAGTTAATTTATTATTAAAAATAAAAATAAAAATAATATTTAATGATTAAAAAAATCAATCCATCCAACTAAATCGAAACCAATCTAAAGATCTTGATTTAGATTGATTTTATAGTTTTTATTGAATTAGATCAATTTTTAATTTTTAAGAATCAATTTTCTTGGTTCGAATTTGATTTTAGTGCATGCCCACACCAATGATACACAGAGTAATAACTTTTTTTTTTTTTTTTTTTAACATGAGTGCGCAAAAGTTACAGTTTTAATTTGCAGGATTAGTTACAAGTTTAATAGTCTTTCTCAAATTTTCTATAACTTGTATATGTTCAAGATGCAGTTGCTCTATAGCTTGGTTAACGTAAATCCTTGTTTTAACTTTTTGCTAAGATTATTTTTTGGTCAGAATAAGATGATTCATTAAAGCAAAAAGAGTTTTCCAAACAAAAGGCCACTCTCAATGAAAGTCCCCAAGAAACCACCAAGCTGAATAACACAGCAAAGCTATGGCTTACTCCTATATATCATAACAGCAAGCTATATAACACAGCAAAGCTATGGCTTTAGCCTTTATATAGCGATTAACAATCACTCCTATACATCATAACAGCCCAGACCTAGGAGAAATTCTTAAATAATACAACGGTTTGCCCTACCTAATTAAAAAAAAAAAATTTGCATATAAGATTACCTAACTTCATTTAATTATTAAAAATATAAGATTTTAATCATTTTATATAATTTTTATCATTTTATTTTTCAACTATTTCATATATTTTTCTCTCCAAATATCTTCTAAATTTATATGAACAAATCTGTTTTCTTAAAAGTTTATTAACCACAACTTTAAAAAAAAGGAAATTCAATAAGTGCTAAAGACGATACTCATTCACATGATATCACGTGGCGACCCTTATCCTTTTCCATGAGTAGATCATATAAATCCAAACACTAACATTCACATATTATAATTTATTCTCACGTGTCCCGGTGTCATTTAAGGTCCTTGACAATGACTACAGAACCCAAATCCAATCGAAAACACTCACCTTGTATGAAGAGCTCGCCAGAGCATCGGAGCCAAAAGTCCAGGTGCACTCAGATGAGGCAAGTGCCCCTCTGTATCTAACATCTCCACCGTCGTCCTACCACCCATATGGTCTCTCAGATAATAAGCTACCGATTCTGGAACTGAAACATCATTTATTGTTTGGATTATACAGCAGGACACTTTAACTAAACCCAAAACGCCTCTCAAATCGCTGTTGAAAATTTGTCTCGAAACGAAAAGCGAAATATCAGGTCGCATATTGAATAGGGTCCGACTGAATTCTCTAACGGCTGTTGGAACATCTGCTCCGACTGCTAATGGGGCAAAGCCATGTACCCAAGCTTCATAGTTGGCTTCCATTGCTGAAAATACCTTCTCTATCTCGCCTTCTTCGAACCCACCATGGTAGTCTATGTCATTCAAGAATCTAAATAAAACCCAGAAGTGAATAAATCAATAGAAGAAAACCCAATGATTTGTTTGGACTAAATTAGAGTTTTAATTTCTTTTTTACCTTGGGGAAGCGCCGATGAGGATGAGCTTGGTAAATAGTTCAGGACGACGAATAGCAGCGAGAATTCCAATCATGGCGGAAACTGAGTGGCCGACGTAGGCACAGCGATGAACACCGAGAGCGTCAAGAATGTTGACCAAGTCATCGACGTAAGCATCAAGAGTTGTGTAGCGTCTGAAATCGAAATAATCAGGGTTAACACTGCCGGCACAGACGAGATCGTAGAGAATGACTCGGTAGTGGGTTGTAAAGAAAGGCAAAATGCGTTGCCAAGCTGATTGGTCGGTGCCGAAGCCATGGGCTAAGACAAGGATTCTCTCGCCGGTGCCGACGACTCTTACATTCAAAGCTTCTAAGAGGATGTTGGTGTTCCCCATGTGTTCGACGCAAATCCTAAGTGAAGAAAAAATGAGTGCTTTGAATTTTTTGGTTTCTGTATTTTGTTTTCTTAGTGTCAGAATCTAAGAAGATAAGAGAAAGGATACCAATGTTACGGTCAAAAGATTGAATTTTGCTGGGTAGGTGCGAGAGTGTAGTTGGGACTTTTGTTTATGTGGCTTGAGAAGTTTAGCTTGAATTAGAGCTCTATTTATATTCAAATAAAAAAGTATCTTTGGATAGATTAATTAGGAGAAATTCTTTGTTGTAATTTAAAGTTAATAAAATATAATTTTAATATAATTTTTTTTTAAAATAAGAGTATTCAATATTTGATAAAAAATAATAATTAATAAAGTTGATAAAAAGTATATTCTAGAAGTAAATAAGCACTTAATTATTTTTAAAATTTTATTAATTATTTTATTTATTAAATAATAATATTTTATTTAAAAAATTATAATAATATAATATTTGAAAAAATGAATAATTTCTACCTTTATATTGTTTTTCCACGATGGTTGGATTTGGACTATGCGTTTATTGTAAGGTTTATTTTGTATTGGCAATTTTCGTGGACAAAATGTTTGATTGTAATCTAGAATAGAATTCAACAATTATTCAGATCACACGTGATGATGGAGTCACCAAGCTTGCAACAGCCATATGACAGGTATAATATTCCATCATGCATACATCTGCACACAATTGAGCACGACACTTAGTATGGATTGTAACGAAAAATGTATTGTGCACATGTTGGTCGATCGATCGAGAGTATTGTTCGATCGATCGAGTGATCGATCGATCGAGACTGAGACAACTTCGATCTAGGTGCTCTCTGTTTGGACTGGATCGATCGAGCAATTGGACCGATCGATCGAACCATGTTCGATCGATCGAGTATAGAACAACTTCGATCCAGGTTCTCTCTGTTTGAGTTAGATCGATCGAGTTTTGTGTATCGATCGATCGAGACCTTCTCGATCGATCGAGACGGCCTGTCGATCGATCGAGCCAGTATTATATTCCTACTCAAACTCTATTTCTTAATTCGACCCTTATGTCTATTTTACCTAATTGACCACATTTAATGTTAATAACAGAATTCTTATTTGAGGATAATTGTGGTAATTGGTAAATCCTGATAGGAAAAGAGTTATAGTGAATTGCAAATCCTATTTGAACTAGGATTGGACTCTATATATGTGAAGGGATGTTTGTGCATAATTAATCAACTTGAGCATTTAGAATCATATAGCACTAATACTTTCTAGCATCTGAATTGTGCTTATTCTCTTCATCTATTGTTCTTAGGCTTTTTCATGTTTTATTCATATGCCTAATTGATTTGCATGATATTGAGCTTAATATTGAATGTTCTAGAGTTTGCTAGCTGATCCTGTTTTTACATCGCATGTTATTGAATCTGCTAGTTAGGATTGTTTATTGTTTGAATCCGCTCTAGGACACACATTGCACTTGTGTTTTTGTGCTAACGTTACAGGTGACAGGTTCGGTATTTCGTGTGACTCGAAATTACCGAAGGTGACGGGTTCGGTTGATCTTGTGTGACTCAAGTAGATCGGAACGTTGGTCCGGATCCAGACATCTAACTATTGGAGGCTGTGAAAGGAGCAAGCGGCTCGTAAGTAAATTACAGAAAGGGGGATCTATCTGCGACGGGTAGTTCTGGACTCTATGGTTGTAATTGAACATTATTTTCATAGTGGATAGTTAGGTGGTCCGGTGGACCGGTGGTTTTCCTCTTAGGTCATTGTTGTGGCCTAGGTTGTTTCCACCTAAAAATATCGTGTGTTATTTTATTATTCCGCATTTATCTTTACACGCGATTGCATGTCTGGCCGTTGTGATTAGATTATATAATATTTGTTGAAAATTGAAAATAACCTATTCACCCCCCTCTAGGTTTATTAGATCCGTAATTAAAAACTTTTTCAATTGGTATCAGAGCGGGTCACTAGATATACTTAGTGTTTGCCTAGGACCTTATTATGGATCATTTTAGAGAGGGTTCTTCTACAATCCGTCCACCTTATTTTGATGGGTCTAACTACCCATATTGGAAGGCTCGTATGAGAGCCTTTTTACGTTCCTTAGATGAAAGTGTATGGAATTCTGTGCTTTATGGTTGGGAACCACCTACGGTTACCAAGGATGGTGTAGTCACACTTAAACCTAGAATTGATTGGACTTCTCAAGATAAAATTGATAGTGGCTGGAACCAAAAGGGCATCAATGCTATTTTTAGTGCTGTGTCTCCGGATGAATTCCGACGTATTTCTGATATCGAAACTGCTAAGGGTGCTTGGGACACTCTAGAGGTTGCCCATGAGGGCACGTCCCAAGTTAAACGAACAAAACTTCGCATGTTAGCCACTAAGTTTGAAAATCTTAGAATGAAGGAGGATGAAACGTTTTCTGAATTTTATGCTGATTTATGTGATATTGCTAACTCTTCTTCAAATCTTGGAGATAAAATTGATGAACGCAGGTTGGTTCGAAAAGTCTTATGCTCATTACCAGAACGCTTTGAAGCAAAGGTTACAGCGATAGAGGAAAGCAAAGACATTGACACCATGAAGATTGAAGAACTAGTTGGGTCAATTCAAACATTTGAGATGAACTTTCCAGCACCCAAAAAGAACATTGGAATTGCTCTCAAAACCACCAATGCTGACGATGGTGATAGTGATGATGAAGAGCTACTCACACTTGCCAGAAAACTCAAGAGAATGTTCAACAGAAAAGATCGTAAGGGAAGAGAATTCACCCCAATGAGTTCAGAAAGTAAGAAATCTAAACCCACTGGACCTAAATGTTTTGAATGCAATGGTTTTGGACACTATGCAGCAGATTGTGCCAACAAGAAGAAGAAAACAGGAAAAGCTTTCAATGCTACCCTTAGTGACACAGAAAGTGATGAAGATCAAGCTAGTGGGTCAGAAAAAGCTAACACCAACTACGTAGCTTTTACGTCAACTGTTGGTGGATACTCCAGTGAGTCAGACTTTGACTCAGATGAAGAGGGAAGTAAACGTATCCTTGATAAATTTAATGCAAACAGTTTTGAGGAGTTATTTATTGATTTAATTAAATGCAAGAAAGAAAAAGATAAACTACTCATAACTGTAACAAAGCTGAATGAACAGATCAATTTGCAAGACCTTAATTTATCAGTTTTAGAAAAAGAAAAAGTTGAACTGTCTGAGCATTTTGACAAGTTAAGTTTAAGTCTTGCAGGTATTGAACAGGAAAATTCAAAGCTTGTGCAGGAGTTGGAGCAATCAAAGGAAACTGTCAAGAGATTAACAATTGGAGCTGAACGACTTGATAAGATGTTGAGCATTGGTAAGCCTTTCGGTGATACTCGTGGACTTGGTTTCCAAGATGAAAACTGTACACCTTCCACTTCAAAAACTACATTTGTAAGGTCATCTAACTTTACCTCTACTGCTACAAATTCTGCACAAACACCCACTAAAATTGTAGTAGCTAAAACTGTTAAGTTTGTGCCTGTTTGTCATCATTGTGGTAGAAAAGGCCATATTCGACCTAACTGTAGATTTTTGATGAATGCTTTTCGATTTAATGATCATCTTCATGCTTATAGGTATAGAACTCATAATTATCATCATACCATGCCTATGTTGAATTTGAATAGGAAATATAAGCCTAAGAGTATGCCTTTAAAATCTAATGCAATTAAGTCTCAACCCAAAAACATAAAGAAATCAAAATTCATGAAAATTTGGGTTAGGAAAGATTGCATGTTCCCTATCAATTGATCACTATTGCTAAACCACCTAGGTACTTTTGTTTGAGTGCTTAAATGACCCTAGATGAGTATTTTTTTTGGTTTATTTCGTTTTTTTGTTGTTATTTTTTTTGGATTTAAAAAAAAAAAAAAAAAAAGGTCTACAAGGTTTTGGATTCAAATGATGCTTATACTTTTACAACCTTATCTTTTGTGGCTTATGTTGATTCTCATTGTATATTCTATGCTAAAATTCCAAATTCTGCACATATTTACATCGTTTCCATGTGATGACACTATTGACTGAACTTATTCACACACCCACTGAACACTCATGTATGTCATTGGTGAAATTTATGATTAATTTTGAAAGACTCTAAGACTTGAGCTAATCTTGACTGCGAAATTATATTGCGCTCTATTTCTTATTTTTTAAAATATTTCATCTTAGGGAGATAACTAGTATTGAGAGGGCTACCTACTATGATGTGTGAAGCTACCGTAGTGAGCGGAGAGGGCTACCTCATAACTAGTGTGAAAGTCATCATATTAGATTAATGGCTCGTACATGTTTAAAAAAAAAAATGGTAAATAAAATAAAAATTTAGTTGAAAAATTTTATTTGGCATGTACAAAAAGAAAGAGCAAAAAGTACAAAAAAAAATCTCTTTTTTCATAGACATATTTTATTATGTAAGATTGATGACTCAATTATGATTTAGCATGATAGATGAACTTATTTTCTTTTGAGTCTCTTAAAATTGGTCATAAATGAAATTATTGGAATACAAGTGGAGTTCATATTTGTATACTACCTTAAGTGAATGTCAATATGTCATTATATGTGTTAGTGTGCTTATGTGACCTATTTATTTTGCTAATACAATGAATAATCAAAATTTAAGCAAAAAAAAAAAAAAAAAAAAAAAATTTTCAATTGGTTGTATGCTTATTCGTATTAAATGAGTTCATTACTTTGTGTGGTAAATAAAAAAAAAAAAATGTTTTCTTTTAAATTTGTTTTTCGTCTAGAGAGTCATAGAACTTAGGGGGAGTCATTGCATACATATTTCATTATTCTTCTTTTGACTTAATGCAATTCCTCCTACATGCTTTGGACATATACATGTGTGCTCTTATGCATTTTTAGCCCACCTTTTTGAGAGTGACCCTTATCATCTTTAGTGTTTCATGATTTGTCAATTTCGTATGCCAAAAAGGGGGAGAAAGATTCATGTTATTCATGTTACTATGGAGATTGAATTTAGGGGGAGATGTTGCATTTATTAGTTGTGGGGGAGAAAGATTCATGTCCACATACACTACATATCTTTCGCACTTTTATGTACACTGAACTAATAAGCAATGAGGCTTTCAAGCCACATTTGTGTGCTATTTGTTTGTCTAATTTCAGTGGACCGAGCGTATCAAGTATCAAGCGAAGATGGTCCACCAGATCATAGACAGTCCACTATGTAATTGATGTAATGATATTTTAACCTTGAGCGTTATGTAGTGAGAGAGTGATTTTGTCACACGAAAATGCCAAAGGGGGAGATTGTAAGGTTTATTTTGTATTGGCAATTTTCGTGGACAAAATGTTTGATTGTAATCTAGAATAGAATTCAACAATTATTCAGACCACACGTGATGATGGAGTCACCAAGCTTGCAACAGCCATATGACAGGTATAATATTCCATCATGCATACATCTGCACACAATTGAGCACGACACTTAGTATGGATTGTAACGAAAAATGTATTGTGCACATGTTGGTCGATCGATCGAGAGTATTGTTCGATCGATCGAGTGATCGATCGATCGAGACTGAGACAACTTCGATCTAGGTGCTCTCTGTTTGGACTGGATCGATCGAGCAATTGGACCGATCGATCGAACCATGTTCGATCGATCGAGTATAGAACAACTTCGATCCAGGTTCTCTCTGTTTGAGTTAGATCGATCGAGTTTTGTGTATCGATCGATCGAGACCTTCTCGATCGATCGAGACGGCCTGTCGATCGATCGAGCCAGTATTATATTCCTACTCAAACTCTATTTCTTAATTCGACCCTTATGTCTATTTTACCTAATTGACCACATTTAATGTTAATAACAGAATTCTTATTTGAGGATAATTGTGGTAATTGGTAAATCCTGATAGGAAAAGAGTTATAGTGAATTGCAAATCCTATTTGAACTAGGATTGGACTCTATATATGTGAAGGGATGTTTGTGCATAATTAATCAACTTGAGCATTTAGAATCATATAGCACTAATACTTTCTAGCATCTGAATTGTGCTTATTCTCTTCATCTATTGTTCTTAGGCTTTTTCATGTTTTATTCATATGCCTAATTGATTTGCATGATATTGAGCTTAATATTGAATGTTCTAGAGTTTGCTAGCTGATCCTGTTTTTACATCGCATGTTATTGAATCTGCTAGTTAGGATTGTTTATTGTTTGAATCCGCTCTAGGACACACATTGCACTTGTGTTTTTGTGCTAACGTTACAGGTGACAGGTTCGGTATTTCGTGTGACTCGAAATTACCGAAGGTGACGGGTTCGGTTGATCTTGTGTGACTCAAGTAGATCGGAACGTTGGTCCGGATCCAGACATCTAACTATTGGAGGCTGTGAAAGGAGCAAGCGGCTCGTAAGTAAATTACAGAAAGGGGGATCTATCTGCGACGGGTAGTTCTGGACTCTATGGTTGTAATTGAACATTATTTTCATAGTGGATAGTTAGGTGGTCCGGTGGACCGGTGGTTTTCCTCTTAGGTCATTGTTGTGGCCTAGGTTGTTTCCACCTAAAAATATCGTGTGTTATTTTATTATTCCGCATTTATCTTTACACGCGATTGCATGTCTGGCCGTTGTGATTAGATTATATAATATTTGTTGAAAATTGAAAATAACCTATTCACCCCCCTCTAGGTTTATTAGATCCGCAATTAAAAACTTTTTCAATATGCATTAATGTGGATAGTATGAATTGAAAGAGTGGGTTTGTACACGACAAGTGGCGTTTGGCTTTGATATGTATAGTGTGTTGTTTTTCCCTTATTTTATATTTTATATTTTATTTGTTGTCACTAGTGTACCTAAATATAAGCTTCATATTATAAATAATTATCATCTTATTATCGTCCTATAAAAAATTAAGTAAAATAATATTATATAAATTTAATAAATTATACCATAAATTTTATTAAATTTCATCTTAATTATTTAGATGTTATCACTCGTGAAGAATATTGATAAGAGACCTTCATACAAGAAATTTAATTTTGTGTCTGTTGTGTAATAATTTTTACAATCTAGTTAGGGTTGATTCATCATTCTTTAATTCTTTTCATCAAGTCTCGATAAGAGTGTGTTTTGATGATTATCATTATAGATTATTGTAATGATTTTATTATGACCTTTGCTTTTTAAGGGTTATGGTTGCTACTTGCTGTATTAACAAGGGTGGGGCTAATTTTTTTTTTTTTTAAGGGAGATTGCAATTTAAATTTTTTATTTAAGATAAATTTTTTATAAAATATTAAAAATAAAAAATGTATCATAATATATTATTAGTAAGAGTTATAGTGGAGACTCTATTCAATTTAATACTGAATTTTTCAAGTTATAATATATTAAAGACATAGGGTTAACATACAAAAAATATATAGAGTTTTAACATATTATAATAAATCTATAACGAAAATTAAATAAAAATATAATAAGTTAATATGTATTAATATCACATATGTATAAAAATATTATTAACTAAAAATTCTAATAAATGAAAAGCTCAATCAAACACATCAAAATTTATAAATATTAAAACAAAAACTAAAATAAAAAATAAAATATGATTAGAATTTTAAGCTTAAGACTTTATTTAAAAGTATATGTTGATAAAAAATATAAAACTGATTAATAAAAATAAAATGAATGAAAATTAAGGACAAAAAAAATTTACAAATTTCATATAAATAAAAATTCAAATAAATTCAAAATTTATTCAACTAAAATGTTAAATAATATAATATTTAATATAGTCAAAATTTGGGTTAAAAATATGATAAACTTTAAAGAGATGAATATGAATTATAGAAATTAAAAGCTTTAATATAAAGCTTATTGTATGCTCTCTTTTTCTTTTTTAATTTTTAAATTTTTTATATTGGATCTAAAATTAAATATTTAAATTTTTTTTGGATTATCACGTTTAAAAAGAATTTTTGTCACTAATTAGTTACCAAATACATAAAAAAAATTGTATATTTAATTATTTTACTCACAATTCATGTCATTTTTATCAACGTATTTGTTAAATATTATTAATATATACCAAAATATGTACACAAAAATTAGACACAATATATTACTACAAATAAAATATTTATTTAATAATAAAAATATATATATATATAATTAATTTTTTGTGAAAAAGTTAGCCCAGATTGCAATCCCGTGTAGCTTCTTAAATGCTCCACTTCTGTATATTGCAGTCATAATTTAAATTATAAAAGTTTTTTTTTTATTTTTTTATAAAAAAGAAAATGTAATTAGTACCGTAAAAAAAAAATACTTAAAATTGCATGAACTTTATTCTTGGTTGCACTTCTACAAAATTCTATTCACATTATGCTAATGCCTTATTATAACATGTTAATGTCTTATCAAAATATGCCAATGTCTTACTATTGATTTTTTTGTTAACATCAGAATGAGAGTGCACTTTACCTTGCTGTGATTCTAGGAACATAGAAAGTTCGTTAGGACCTCGAACAACCATGGAAGTGTGGTGTCCTTTGGCCATCTAATGCTTAAGTCAATTCGGGTATTAATGATGGAAGAGAAAGCTAGAGTCTCTCTCATTGATTTTAGGAGAAGTAGAGATATAGAGAATATAGGTGTGATGTGTTTATGTCAGATAATTAATATAAGATCTGACTTATGTGTAACTGTGTACAATATGCATATAAATAGCGAAGAAAGATATATCTGATGGCAATCACTTTCACTTGTAAAAAAACTTAATCTAATATTAGAGTTATCTCTCCATTATTATTTTTTATTGGATAATTAAGAGATATTTATAGGTTAATTATGTATTTTGTCATTTATTTAATAATTGGGCTTATTTACTTACTTAGCATTCATTGGATTAGGCCGCAAGCCATACTACTTAGTATGCCAGTAATTTCGTGCCATGTGGCATGGGTTATCTTACACTCAACATTTTCCCCAAGGCATCATGGGCTTGGATACGTGTCATAGGAGGATTGTTTGCAATTTTATTGATATTTGAACACTTGGTCCTTTAAGTCATGCAATGCCTTGTGGCCCACTTTTGTGTGTTGTACCGTCAATGCTATTGGCAAAGTCTAAACTCCATCCAATAATTAAAATGTGCGCAATAGTTTTTCATTGTTAGTGATGCTTCCATATTTTCAATCAGGCTTATGGTGAGAGAGATTGTCGAAGTCAACGTTTCTTTTAAAAAAAGTCAAATCTAGAGTTATGAGGTGCTTTTCATATTCTGTAAAGTATAGGTATGCCTACCAGAATCTTTAAGTCTTTATGAAGATATCTGGATGTTAGGATTCCTTATGAGCCTTTGCTCTCCACTTTTTAGAAGTGAGAGGTTGTACTTGGGTATTTTTTCTACCACCAAGTTCTAGTACGCATTTTGTACTTGTACCTGCACTACTATGCATTGGAGTTATGAATTCAGTTCAATTACAAGGATGGGAGCATAGACGTGCAAGTGTGGATTTGAACGTCGCGGGTGCACGTTGGGATGGAATTAGACCGAAGGGGTTTGCATGGTTGATGATGGTAAGGTTCTTTCAGGCAAGTGGTTGTTCAGCGATACCTTATCTGGCTGGTGGCAGTCTGGCATCACTTTGTTTGATGGGTGGTCTTTTGGCAACTCTGTGTCTGGCAAGTTTTCATCCAACAATGATCTGCCTAGTTGGTTGTGGGTCCAATAGGTAGTTCATTCGGCACACCTCTAGTTGGCAAAGTTCCAATTAGGGGGTCTCAACCTGAGAAGGGTATGATCCCATCTGGCAATGTGATCCTTTTAGTTGTTTGTAATGGAGGTTTTGGGATCCTGGTAGGATGACTTCATTTTCCATGAGAATTGCATAAGTGTAAGGGTTTTAATATTGCTCTTGGGGGTATTCCATTGTCTAACACTTATTTTCTTTGTAATTATTTTTCTAACTTACACACTTCTGTCTCTCATTTGAGCGAAGTGTCTTGGATGTAAATGTAGTGAGAGATCATGTCTTGATCATCTCAAGTTTTGGCAGGATCAATGTCTCAATTCACTTGACAGATTGTGTGATTTAATTTGTGTTCAAACTTTGTCCAAAATGTAGACATATAGATCAACCACTAGGAAGGTACATGATGCAGGAGATGTACAAAGGTGCATTGTAGGAGGTTTCCATTCTTCAGAAGGACAAACATCATGGCACAGCTTGGAAAGGTGGTAAAGGAGTTATGTGGCCCATTAGGTGAAAGTCCATACTTTGCAACCTGTGAGGTAGAACTCTGGATATTGTGTCCAATACAGCAAGAGTTCAGAAGATTTTACTTAGTGTTGATAGTGCATCTTTAATGGATCTCAAATGTTGGAGATGACTTGGCACTTTCTATGCTTCTAATTTTGTATTTTCTTTATTTTCACTTACAATCAGTTCATGCCTGAGGGGTGTTTCTTGGGATTTCCTTTCAGGTCATTATATTACTAGATGTGGAAGGGAATGCTTTCCATTACGATGTTGTGATTTCTATATGGGAGGAAAGTGTTAGCACTTTTATATTTGTCTAGTACATGCATTGTACTTTTATTCTTGTCTTGGATTTAGACTTTTGTCGTCTTGAATGGGAGCGAGTGTTCAACAAACTTTTTCTTATTATGAAAGGCGAGAAGGCATGAGCATGAAGACGTGGCAAATTAATATAGAACGCATGTGGCTCGCAAAAAGATGGGGCCTAACCAACGAGATTCGGCTCAAACAACTGCTTGTGCAACATGCCTTGTTTGGTGGTCTAGTTCGACTAGCCCTCTATTCGGTCAAGTCCCGTCTAGAAGCTTGTGCAGACTTATCTAGATGGGTGGTTGCATTAGTTTATGTCTTGTAGTGCGAGCATGTGGTATATTACTTTTCACAATTCTTGGCAAAGATTTTCCAAGTTTGGGTGACCTGTTGAGTTTCGGTACTATCAGCCCCTACTTGGGATGCTTGAGACTTAGTCATGTAGCCCAAGCATAGAACTTAGAAAATTTTTGGGGCTTGTGATCCTTTAGTTGCGTCAAACTTTTTTTTTTTTGCATGTGACGGGTGCAAGAACTTGAAACGATTCCTAGACCCTAGGTTGGAAAAGAGTTAATCTTGGTTAATTTTAGGATTTCATTTCTAAGATTTATGGTTTATTTTTAATATTTTATTATTTAGATTTTATTATTAAGGTTGATATTTTCTATATAAAGTATCCAATTTATTGTTTTTTTATAATTTTTATGCTCATTTTTTTTAGTGACAAATTTGCTTTATGTTTTCATTTTTATGTTGATTTGAACTTTGACGTTGGTATTATTTCAATAATTTAATTTTATTCGCTTATTTTTATTTAGCTTAGAAAATGATTTTTTTTTTTTTTGGTTATCATATTGTTTTATTGTTGTGATTTTTTACTTTTTTTTTTTAATCATTTTTTATATGCTTTGTTTTACTAATTATTAATTTTGTCTATTGGAACATTGATATTAATTTTTTTTTAATGAAACTTGTTTTTCACACATAAGGAAATAAATCAGAGTAAGGTAAGTCCAAAATTTTCTCCATGTTTGAATAATGTAATCTATCCCCCAAAGAAATATTTTATAGATCCATCCCTGACAATAGTTTCAAGAGCTCCGACAAAGTTTGATTACATTTTTGTTTCATGTTAAGGAATGAGTATAGTTATTTTTTATTTATTTATTATTGTACTAGTAAAAGTAAAATTACGTACTTTTTGAATTAGATGAGGTGATTTATGTAAAAATGCATTTAGTTATATATACAAAATAAAATAAATAAAATACAATAAAATTGGTGCCTATCAAGCTAGCTGCACTGTATGCTTCATTGTCCCGTTATTTGCTTTTGGTTTGTTTGATTTGGGTGCCATCAACAAAGAATTTACTTAGATGAAAATGATACAGAATAGTATCGTGTGTAGAAAACAAGAACTTATAGGAATTAATCTGAACTTTTATCTTCTTCTTCTTCTTTTTTAACTACTTTTATCTATTATCTTCCCAAGTTTTAATTACATCTCAATGATTCAAAATTAGTTTCAAAATAAAATATTTTAACATATACTTAATCTACAATATACAAATATATAATTACATACATATATACTAATTAACTATTTGTGTAGTTGATTCTTTTGAATTTATTTTATATATATACTTTAATTACTTTGAACAAATACACTATCGTGTTTTTATTGTTAGCAAGTTGGTAACTTTTTCTTAGAGAGAGAACAAGTTGGTAACTTTAGCAATTTATTTTTGCCATTTTTTGTACTTTAATTTAAGCATATTTTAGTCGCTTATTCAACAATTGATCTAAATATCAAACAAATAAAAAGTTTACACATCCATGTTAGTAAGTTGAACTCAATCTCACATAATTTTTCTCCTAAAAAAAGAAAGAAAGAAAAATGAAAAGAAACTAAGTGTTTAACTTTTTTTCTTTTATTGGCAAAAACTAATCAAGTGTTTAACTCATTTACAATGAATATACTAAAGTTTATTCATTAGTAATTAAAGTATTAAATAAAGAAATAAAGTAAATGACCACACGTACCATGACATATCCATAAAAGTAAGGTATCAAAGGTTATGTAATTATGATTTGTAATTTTTTTTTAAATAATAATAAATATGTTTGGTAAAAATTTATAGTTAGTAATTTTTTAAGAAAAAAATTCAAAAATTACGTACTATTTATATGATAACTTTTTCTGTTTTTTGATTTTTTTTTTTTTGAAAACTTAAAAAATAAGAATTTATTTTGTTATTATTTACATATTTTAAGTTTATTTTAATCATTTTTTTTTTCTAATATTCAAAAATATATAAGTTATAAGACTTGATTTACTCTCTATAAAAAAATGTTCGGTAAAAAAGAAACAAGAAAAATAAAAAATTAGATTAAAAAATCTTGTTTTTAAAGATTTATGAATCATCACATATTTTGGTATTGATTCTAAAAATAAGAAAATCAAAATAAATAATCATTATCAAAAATAACTAATTTAAAAAATTACTTGAATAAAATTAGAAATTAGGAATCAAAATTATTATCAAACACACCCTAAATGAGTAGTAATATATGCATTAAAGTTTTATATGTATCAAATAATATATGAGTTGTTGATTATATATAAATTTAGAGATATAGATTATAATTTAATTGTAAAATTAGTTACTAATATAAATTAATTAAATTGTAATATATATGAATTATTGCATATATAATAATTTGATGTATACGTTACAACTTATCCTAAATATTTGAATCATTCCTTTTTTTCACACGAACGGTGTTTATCCAATGAAAAAAAATAATAATTTCGTTCATATTTCTCTTTGTAGTGGATGGACTAGAGCACCCAGGCGTGAGTATGGCCAATAATGACAAAGGAGAACAAAGAGAAAGATAACAACCTTGTATTCTGACAGCTGATTATGAAGTGCAATTACATTCAGATACGTTAATTTCCATTTGTATTTTGAAATTTGTTAGCATATAATTTGTTAGGTTTTTTTTTTTTTTTTTTAAGATGCTAACAACATGCTTAATTATTAGTTTTGTTAAAGATGAATTTATAAATATGCTTTTCCATTTAATAGTACTTATGATTGAAGGGTAAATGAGAAGGGTGATGTGGAAGTGTTAACGAAATGTTCTAGTACATCTATTAAAGATTGTCACCTACAACGTTTTGTTAAAAAAAAAAAATTAAGAAAATTCTTACCATCATGATTTATGACAAACATGATTTAATTGACACTAATAATTTTTATTATTTTAATTTTATTTATTTTTTCAAAGTTTATTAATTGTTCTCATATACACATCATGTTAGTTATGCTCCAAAAGGGATCATGCTAAATAGCATTATTTAAAAATTAGGGTGCTTATTTTTAGGGTTTGATGCCCCATAAATTCCTTACATTTTTAAAATGTATACTCTTTAGTTTATTTGTTAAGTTGTACACAGGCACAAAATTAGAACAAAAATGTTAGGGGGTCAAGCTTCAAATAAAAAATAAAAATTATTTTAATATATAAATATATATTATTGTATAAAAATAAAAATAAAAATATTTAATATTTTTATTTTGTTCCATATTATTATTGACATAAAATGAACTAAACATATATTTTTTAATATATGATCACACGCTTACACAAAATAAATAATTAATATTTATGTAATATAAAAAGTAAACTCTTATAATTGAAAAAATAAATAAAACTACAATATAATGTAATCATTATAATTAAATAAATAAAATTAATAGCAGCATTAATTTTGGTAATAAATTTTGAATGTATTTATCTAATTTTTTCTTTAATTATAATATTTCTATTATTTTAAAAATAAATATGTATTTTAGCATATATAAGACTTCTAATAAAAAATTAAACTATACATAAAAATTTTATAATTTTATCTATTATCTTTCAATTTTTTTTCTTATTTATTTATTTTTTTATGTTGTTTTTTAACCCTTTTTTTTTTTTTTAAGAAAATAAAAAGATAAAATTAATTTGAACGTATAATATAAATAAATGTGGATAGTAGATAAAAAGAAATTTCACTAATCTATGATTTTTTTTAAATAAAAAGAAAAAGTATTTCATTATTATCTTTAAATATATAAAATATACATTAATGTTAATTTTGTAGATAAATAAAAAAATTTGAGAACATAATCATACAAAAAAAAGAATTAATTTTTTTTTATTTTTAACCCATTATTCTAAAAGAAAAAAAAATTCATTCAATTGTATAATTATGTCTTTTAGGTTGTTTAGGACTTCTTTAAAAAAGTTAATTATAAATAAAAATATTATGAAAAAAAATAAGATAATTTAATTATTATCATTAAGTAGATAAAATAAATGATAATTTTGTAATTAAAATAAAATTTCACAACAAAATCATCCAAAATAAAAAATCACACATAAGCAAATATATATATATATACACTAGTAAAATTTACATGCTTAGCTCGTATTATATTTTATTTTTATGTTTTAATTTTTTGCTATATTTTGAATGATATTAAAATATATATTTATTATTTTTAATAAATAAAGTACTGAAAATTTAACAACTATTTAATCATAAAAAAAAATTTAATGTGAAGTGCAACAACATTAATACTTATTTTGAGATGCTCAAACTATAAAAAATAAAAAAGATAAGTTTGCATAAAATTATAGTTTAATTATATGAAATAACTCTCTTTATGAATATAGTTTTATTTTTAACCTCCTTTGAAAAAAATATTTATTTTTCTTATAACATAAATAGATATATATATTTTTAGTATTACAAGAAAATAAACATATATTTTTTTACTGAACGGGATAAAAATGAAACTAATGAATAATTGTGTTATTTATCCACTAGTGGGTAAAATTAATCATTATAAATAAAAATCTTATAATCTTATCTTTTATCTTTCAAATATTTTTATTTATTTTTCCATAAATTTTTAACCCATTGTTTTAAATTAATCATTATCATTAAATATTAAAAATAAATAGTAATGATAATTTTTTAATTAAAATAAAAATTTGAGGATAAAATCGTCTAAAATAAAAATTAATTTTTTTTTTATTGAAACCCATTATTTTAAAAGGAAAAAAAAAAAAAGAAAAATTAATTTTAATATATAATTATGTGCTTTAGGTAATGTAGGATTTCTTTCCAAAAAAAAAAATCAATAATAAGATTCTTACAATCTTATCATTAATGTAATTATTTTTATTAATTATTAAATAAATAAATAATAATTATATTTAAAGCAAACATTTAAGGGAAAAATCATTAAAAAAAAAAAAAACAAATAACAAATGATACATAGAGAAATATATAAAGTAATAAGATCGGCGGGAATAATTAAATCACAATAACTATTTAGAGGAATCACTAGTAGTAGTTGGCAATTTGTTCGACAAATACATGTGGAATGAATTAGTTTTTAGGACGATGTACTCTAGTTTTCATGTTAGTGTGTAGCTCGAGTTAAAGAAATACAAAAAAAAAAAAAAAAATAACATGGTCATTGTTTGGTAAAAATTATCTTTGCACGTGCATGTTAAATATGTATTTTTTTTTTACAGGGTCGCTAGTACTTCAAGTCATTCTGTTTATGTCATTAAGACACTTTAGTCACATTATTTGTGCATGGTACATATAAGTTACTCATTCTAAAAAATTAAGACATATAAGTCACTTTTTAAATATTAACATTAGTATTTTATTATTAAAAGCAACTACCCATTTAAGACCTCATTTAATTAGGGACAAAAATATCATTTTATATATTTTCATCCGTTACCAACCTATCTTTCCCTCCTTTTTATCATTTAAATTTCTATTGTAAGCAAAAATTTTCAATTTTATTTTCATTTCCTTATTTTTTCGTTGTGCTCTATTTCTCATCTATTCATTACTTCTTCTACCAAACAAAAAAACTATCAAAATGGAGAGCAAATATTCATCTTACAGTATAGCAGGAGAAATTTCAAATGTTTTTGTGGGTGTGAAAGGCATGAGAACTATTTTTTGGAGAGCATGTTTTCATTTCACTCGAAAAAAATTCGTCTCATTCTTGTTTGATTTGTGGGCTTCATTCAAATGGAATTGAGAGGTGTGTGTGGCATAAAGGGAATGAGAATTGTGTGTGTGGGGCCATGAAGGGAAATTAGAGCCAAAGGGTTAGTTTATTAATTCAAAATACCCATTATGCCCTTTAAAAGAATTGCACATTTCTTCCAAGTACACTAAATATAATATTTTATTAATTTTTAATGAGGCTAGGAAGATTAAAATTGACTTATATGTTTTAGTTTTTAAGAATTAGTAATTTATATGTACCATGCATAAACTACGTGATTAAAGTATTCTATTAACATAAATAAAGTGACCTCTACAGTATTTAATCCTTTTATATATATGTTTGGTCTAACACATAGAATTAATTTTAAAGAAATGTTGAAGTGCTCAATTAAGCGAACTTTGATATAAAACTTTGGATTTTTAACTTAAAATGTTAGATCTAGGACAGTTCGATTAATCGAGAGTATGCTCAAAATGATCGAGTGAGGAATGATCTCAATCAATCACATTTTCTTAGAACAAATATACATGGGATGTTAACGTTGAGCTCGATCGACCAAGGACCTTTCTCGATTAATCGAGGTTAACATGGCCTTCTTTTTCAAAAAATTGCTCGATTAATCGAGCAAGCACCTCTAGTTTTTCTTTAAAAATATCTTTGGCAAGATGTTTTATTTTTATTTTATTTCTTCCCTTAGTAAATCAACCGGGTCGTGCGTAATGAGGCGTATATATGGATGTTTTATAACACATTGCCACTTCACCGCACAACTTGCAATCACACAAAAATTGCACCGTTATCACTTGCATGTTTTTAAGCATTTTTTTTTTCCCATTATCTTTATATTCATATAGCTTTTTCATGGGAAAAAATTAGGCAAAAAGTAAAGAAATTGGTGAAAATTTTTGGTAACAGATAGAAGTTATCAAAATGCGCGTCACGTAGAAAGATGTCTATTTTTAGCAAAAAATAAGGTATCTATGTACATTGCATTGTTGTCCTTTGTTTTTTAGTAAGCTAGTGTTTTTTTTAAGGACTAAATGGAGATTATTTTACAATAATATATTTTTTCTAAAATAACTCTTAAAACCCATCTTTCAAAAATAGATTCTTCTTTTTTCCTGAAATTTGTTTTGACACTGTTTATTTATAATCTTTAGTGCTATTGCTGAAGTGATAGACATATGCTTCTCAATACTAATTTGTATGAAATTAGCACGACCTAGTGATCAAATTCTTGGTGAGAATCATCAACATTATAATATTTTAATAATGACACCGATTTTTTTAATGATCATTTTTTATGGTTATGTATGTGTGTAAATTCAAAATTTAATGGACTGAAAATGAATATGAGAATAGAATAAATTATAGCCTTGTGTACCATATTATTTCTTAAGACATATTCGTCTTTTCACCATGGGTGTATGGAGATTTGTTAAAGTACATCACCCAAGATTTTTATAGTTACCAAGCAAGCAAAGTACACCAATTGAAATAGTACTTAAATTGTATCACATTGATTGTTGTATTTAGAGAATTTTCACACTAGTAATCACTAGGAATTTATGTTATGTTTTTCAGATCCCTTTTAGAGTTATCTCCACACATATATCTAGGTGTTACAAAGGTTACATGTGTCATCATGTAATAGATTGAACCCTCTGACATCTTACACAAGATGTCAGAGTTCTGAAAATAGAATAGTGGATCCCAGAAGAATACGAATATTCTTCCTAATCACTTCGTATTTGAACCTTTAGTTCACTTAATTCACTTCGTACAAGTTAGAGATATGATCTTCCTTCAATCTGTCTATGATTATGCTTTGCATGATAAATCGTATATGAATAGGTTCTCTCCCAGTTACTCCTACATTCAGGTCATATTCCGTGGGTCGTATCTTCGAAGTCATACTTGTGTCCTCCCATTTGTGGATCATCACCTCAAGGTCGTATTGATATGATCTACATAATATAACTAAGACAAATTAAATAATATCAAGTTAAAATTGTCTAATACCAAATAAAAATTCCCATTTCATAACATTAAGTCCCTCATTCTTCATCTTTGAGGCAAAGTGAAAGAATGTAACTAGATTCATTGTGTTGTAAACTTTATTTATTTAAATATATGTATACTTTTAACTTTTATAATTATTTTCATTTTCTTCTTAATATTCATCTCTAACATAATTAAAAAAAACCCCTTGGTATCTTTCCAAATCGTTGTGTCTCTTCTGCTTCCCCAGATCATAGCGTTTTGAGTTTTGGTTTATAAAGAGGTACTTTGTTCACAAAACTACAATCACTTTGAAAATTTTCCAACCTTTTATACTTAGAGAAAAGCAGATTGTATATTTTGAAAAAGCAGTTTGTACACTTACTTTTATAGAAAAGCAGTTCATACATTTTGGAAAAGCAATTCATCAAATTTGGAAAAGGAGTTCATTGTAACAGCTCTTTGTTTACAGGTAAAATATTTTTGTTCGGTCTTAAATTTCTTTAGAAATTTTTTTTGTACCTTTTAAGTATGACTTTGGATGAAGAGATTGTACGTACTCCGCCCAAGGTTATAAATTCCCCAAGAATAGATATTTCTCTTTTGGGTCTTCCTGAAGAAACTTGAATTGAAACAAAAGTTTCAGACCTCGAACGGGGAACAAAAATAAATTTCAAGATAAGTACTAACCAATCAAGTTAGCATGCTGAAGTAATTTTTCCCTCAAACCGTACAAAGTCAACTTTTAAAGATAGCAAAGTGGAGAGGGGAAACATTTTACCAGTTAGGGATGAAGTCCCTGTTGAGCAGCAAACCACAAGAGATGATAATGAAATCCCAAACGTGAGAACCAAAGAAAAGAAAAAGAAGACTGGTGAGAAAACAGTTCCAACCAAGGGTAGGGTTAAAGGGAAAGGTTGTAAAGACCCTATTCTAAAATTACAGAGTAAGTTGGTGGCTACTGATCTGATAAGGATTAGAAGGATATATAACATTCATCCTCAGATTAACTTACAGCTCATACCCTCGCAACTGCTTGATAATGACAACCCTCCACAAGGATTATATGTTTTCACGAAGAGGCGCTTAAAGTGGCACTTCGCTTTCTTGCACCTCATAATTATCACAAGGTTCCTCATTATGTATGATGTCTAGCAAAAGTGAACCCAAATGGATGGAGAATTTTATTATGACTTGTGGTGTTAAGTGGTGAGCTGGATATGGATTTGGATGAATGAATAATACGCTCAATGTATATTGTTAAAAAGAACATAAATGATAAAGGCAGATCGTATATTTCTCCCATCCAATAAGAGGGGCTCGTGATAAATCTTTCAAATAGTCAGCATTCTTGGAAAGATAAATACTTCTACATACGAGGTGATTTATGGGAGCAAGATGATAGGCGTGGTGTTCAACCTATATGGAATCATAACTTCGCCAACGATCAACCTAAATGAGATGAGGTTCTATATAGGCTGTCGTCTAATGAAAAAAAGAAAATGCGTCGTATCAAACTGCAAAATATAGAGTACTACTCCCAAAAGTATACTTACTCTAAACAAATTTTGGAATCTGGTGTATGTAAAAACGTTGTGATACGACGTTCAGGTTGTATGTCTCAGTTTAAAGAGTCTTTGACGATCTAAACTTTCCCAAGTTTGTACTTATGTTTTACAGATATGGATTACTTCGATGTGAACTATTCAAATTTGTTTGCTGATATGGGGATAGAGGAGATTATTTCTACAACAGCCCTTCAGACTATTATGGAGGTTGGTGTAGGAGCTGACGTCATTGAACATATAGAGTTGATGTGCTTGTCTCCCCCATAGTTTTGAGCTTTTTATATACTAGATCTAATCTACAATCCTCCAAAAAGGGGAAGTTGAAAGCTATTAAGCTTGAGGAAAGAGGTTTCCTGTACGAGCTCTTGATCTTAAGAGTTTGGAGCTAAGTGATAGTGAATTATTTCAATCAAGGAATATTTGGAATGAAGGATCTTCAGCTGGACTTATACCAACATTTTGGGAGTGAAGAAGAGCGAGCTCATGTCCAAACAGCTTGCAAGGAAGAAGGCCTCACGCATGGGGAAATGATCTTTCAAAGATTGTTAGAGGTACGATTTAATTAATGGACTTACATACTCAACACTTGATACTTGTTTTCATACATTAACAATTTTGTATGATGTCTTTTATAGGCTCTCTCAATTATTAGGGAAGGGGAGATAGCCAATCATGCTTATCGTCAAAGGACGCATGATGTAGAATCCTTGTTGACATAGTACGAATAGGCCATTAATAAAAAAAGATGCTACAATTGGTCGTCTTCAATTGAGGAACAACAATTTAGGGACTAAGCTTGTAGATCATAGTGAGAAATTGAAGAATGATGGTAATATTTCCATGGAGCAAATAGCTCATGTTGATAAGGTTGAAGAAGAACTTTCTAGTTTGAAGGAAGAGATGAAGAAAAACATGAAGTAAACTCCCTAAACGACTTGGCGATTAAACTAAAGGAAGATTGTGTCAAAGCTTATCGTGAGGGAGTATCTTGGGTGATGTCAAGTTAAAAACTCAAGCTGAAGTTGAATTTGACAAGTGCTTTTATAACCCTGGTATGAGCTATGCAATCAACAGAGAGTTCATCTAAACTAGCCAGCTCTGCTCTCCAAAGTCGTACCAGATCTTAAGAAGATGACATGACTTTGTCTCCTAAGAAATGACTTCGTCTTTCCTGAAATGAATTTAGATATGGATTTTGTGGTTTTAACATGATTTTTGATTGTAATTAGTTGCTTGTTTAGCTTATTAAAACTTTGTTGAACTTATAATTTTGTAATTGAGTACAATCAATGTCAAATTAATTATATCCTCTTTTGAGAATTATTTTAAAATAATTGGAATTAGAGTATTATGTAGACAACCAACTTATATTTAAGATTGTGTAGTGTAATTGTTCCACAAATTGTTTCATAAATAAATTTTACTAGTTTATGTTTGTGAGAGGGAGAGAAGAAAATTAGTTTTTCAATAGTCAATCAGATAAGTGTTTAAAAGAAACTTAGTTTTGTTTGTATGAAAAGCAGTTCTTATAAATTGGAAATCCAGGTAGTATGGTGACTACCTCATGAATTTTTCAAAGGTTGATGTGAATGATATTTTGTCCTCCATATGTGAAGATTCCCTAGGCGAGGCAGAAGAGAAAGACATGGTGTGCTTACTCACAACCCTTCAACTAGCATCGTAAAAAATGTAGAGAGGATCGATGATAGTCATCTCGAGTCCGATCTTCAATTTACAAATCAAAATGCGAAGAATTCAATCTATGTTATGTCTTTGGAATTTGATTATGATGAAGTGCCTTGCATGGTATGTCAAGACCCATATCTTCCAAATTTATTTGAGTAAGGTATCATTGGTAATCCAACTACATAGGACAATTTATATCATCACTTGGGCAACAAAGAAGATCGTTTAGTTATTTTGAGGACTAGGAAAAAGAGGCTGAATTTTTATGGCATGTGATAGGTTGTCGTGTTTTAGAGGCATTTGAGGTTTATTTCGAACACCCTGTAATATATATATTTTACTTCATATTCCTAATATAGCAGTATATGTAAATTATATTTTTAGTTTCGACTTCATATTATGTACAATCTCCATTTTGCATTATTTCTTTTTCTTTTTTCTTTTCTCTCTTTTTTTATAGGCTATATCCTTGACGTATGATAATGGACAAGAAGCCTACTATATCAAAAGGCATCACAATAATTTAATGAATTAAAAGAAGAAGTTGACAAACTTCGTTAGGATAGAGACATGATGATTACGGAAACCAATCTCTTGAAGAATACGACACATTGAGACAAAAAATGCTGCCCTTGTGGAAGAGAAGAAGACATTGATTCTAGATGTTGAGTGTTGCAAAGATTTGTATCATCAATCTCTTACTTCATTAAATGATAAGACTGAAGGAAGTAGTAATCGCAAGGGTTAATGATTTCTTCACAAATGTAATTATTTGGAATGAGCTATGAATAATATCTATATTTTTGTTTTTTGTAACATTCTCATGTCATGTGCACGATGTAACTCTTCCCTTTCTAGTACCCTTTTTTATACATCTTTGTGTTATATTCACGATATCACATTATCTAATTCGTGATGTGGGACATGGCTAACTGATCTTAGTCTGTTGTTTCCCATGTTTATCTTCTAGAAATAGGTTCTTCATTTGGGAACTCTTTGCGTTATATTTGCAATATCACGTTATTTTATTCGTGATGAGGGACATGAGCTAACTAATCTTAGTCTATCATTTTCCATGTTTATCCTCTAGAAATAGTTTGTCCATTTGGGAATTCTTCACATTATATTTGCGATATCACATGATTTTATTCATGATGAGGGATATGAGCTAACCGATCTTAGTTTGTCGTTTTCCATGATTATCTTCTTGAAATAGGTTCTTTATTTGGCAACTTTTCGCATTATATTTACGATTTAGAAGAAATTGTTGCAATCAAAAGCAACCTCTATTTTTTTCAACAAAAGCCATGAATGCTAAAATATGTACAACAAAACCATATATATACTAATGTGATAGATATCTTCTCAGAAGTAGTATGTCTTTAGTACTACTTCTTTTGTTCATCTGCATTCCAACTCAAATCTTCTTATTTGCCTCTCTTGTTTCTGATGTGATAAGTTTCTCCTAGGGTTATGTCAATGATTTAATAAGGTCCTTCCCATGTAGCGGAAAATTTTCAATATTCATTTTCAATTTTGTTTCCCAATGCCTTGTGTAATACCCACTGTCAGATATCATAATTTTTGACCTTCACCTTCTTTTTTTAAGATCTTTGTATTTTCTATTTTTGAGCCTCAATTTTGATTAAAACTTGTTCCCTCAGTTCTTCAAACAAGCGAGATCCATGCTTCTTATGTCTTCATGATCCTATTGGGATATTTTTGATGTATAGTGGGTTTTGGCAATTCAGATGGTATTACTGCTTCTATTTCGAAAACCAAGAAAATTGGAGTCTCTCTCGTAGCTGACCTTGGGATCATTATAGTAGCCCATAATACGCTTGATAATTCATCAACCCATTTTCCTTTAGCTCCTTCCAACCTTTTCCTCAATATGTTAATTAGAGTTTTGTTGGAGGATTCAGCTTGTCCGTTTGCTTATGCTCTATATGGAATTGAATGTTAAGGCTTGATTTATAAATCCTTACAAAACGTGATGACTTTTTGGCCTGTAAATTGTCTCCCATTGTCTGTAACCAATTCTCTCAACAAAATAAAACGACAAACAATGTTTTTCCACACAAATCCAATGATGTTGCTTTCTTGAATTCTCTCTAAGGGTTCTACTTCAATTCACTTTGAAAAATAATCTGTAGCTATTATTAAGAATTTTTTTTTGAGAAGGAGCCATAGGTAAAGAACCAACAATATCAAGTCCCCATTTTTGAAAAGGCCAAGGACTCACAATTGACTTCAACTCACTAGTAGGTAAGTGTGGTAGAATAGCATGTCTTTGACATCAATCGCATTTCTTTGAATAAGAAATACATTCCTTCTACAAAGTAGGCCAATAATAACCTTGTTGCAAAATCCTTTGCGATAAAGTAGCTCCTCTTGAATGCGCCGCACATTGACCTTCATGTAATTCAACTATCACCAGGTGGGCTTCATTATTTGCCAAAAACTTCAACCATGGACCTCCATTATTCTTTATGTATAAATTTTTATCATATGATGTGTAACTCTTGGATTTGGTAGTTAACTTGCGCGCTTCATCTTTATTGAGGGGAAGAGTCTCATGAGTTAAATAACTTATATATGAGGTCATCCAGGTTTTGTTCAGATTGATACTACGCTCCATATTCTCATTACTCCCTTTATTGTTTGATGGTATGCTTGGTATTGTTAAACACGTAACAGGTACTGTCCTTTTAAGTTTTGAAGTGATAGCAGAAGCCAAACTTGCTAGGGAATCAACATAGTTATTACTGATTCGAGGTATTTGTGTTAGAATAAAGTCATCTATTCTAGAAATTTGAATTTTAACTTGTTTCAAATATTGTATCATTCGTTCTTCTTTGGCATCAAAAATTCCTTTAACTTGATTGACTATTACTCTCGAGTCACTGTATATGATCACCTTCTTCGCTCCTAATAGATTTAATTGTTGCAAGGCTAGAAGTACTGCTTCACACTCGGCTACATTATTAGTTTTCTGTAAAGTTATTTGGATACATTGCTCTATCATCCCTCCATCTAATGTAAATATGAAAATCCCTACACCTGCACCTTTAGAATTACAGGCTCCATCAACATTAACCTTCCATGTTTTAGGTGTAATGTAGCTAACTACAGCTATAACTCTTTCTTCTGATGACATTTCTGTCTACTCAGCTATAAAATATGCTACTGCCTGTCCCTTTATTGCCGTGAGAAATTGGTATTGTATCTCAAATTCACTTAATTTAATCGTAATTTGTGATAATCTTCTTGATGCTTCAATTTTATCCAAAACATTCTTCAAAGGATATGAAGTGATTGCTATAATTATATGACCACTAAAATAATGTTGCAATTTTTTAGCCGTCATTCTCATAGTAAAAGCAACTTTGTCCAAAATGGGGTAACGTTGTTGAGCTTCTATCAATGCTTGACTCATATAGTAAATAGGCTGTTGTTTTCGATCTCTCTCAACCATCAGTACAGCACTAACAACTTACGTAGTGACAGCCATGTACAAATAAAGCGTTTCTTTATTAAAAGGACTAACTAATATAGGAGATTGTCCCAAAGACTTCTTAATTGCTTAGAAAGCATTCTCGCAATCCTCGTCCTAGTTGTATTCTTTATTCTTTTTCAACAATTTGAAGAAAGGAAGGCATTTTTCTGTGCTCTTAGATATAAATCGATTTAGAGCTGCAATTTGACCATTTAATTGATGGACCTCTTTAAGACATCGAGGTGTTCGCATATTCACTAATGCCTTAATTATGTCTGGGTTGGCTTTTATACCCTGTGCTGATACTAAATAACCTCGAAACTTGCTTGATACAATGCTAAAGAAATTAGGATTTAACTTCATGTTGTAACGGTGAATAATAGAGACGGTTACTTGAAGATCAGTGATGTGGTCCTCTAGTTTCTTGGTTTTTACCATCTGGTGCTCAAACATTTTGTTAACCATTTTGTTGTATGTTGATCCAGCATTCTTTAAACCAAATGGTGTGCATGTGCAACAAAATGTTCCTTCTTCGGTAATAAAGGCTATTTTTTCTTCATCTTATGGAGCCATTTGAATCTAATGGTAATCAAAATATGCATCCATAAAACTCATGATTTCATAACTAGTTGTTGAATCTACTAACTGGTCTATACTTGGGAGAGGAAAACAATCTTTAGGAGTAGCTGAGTTTACATCTGTGAAGTCCACACATATTCGATGTTCTCCCCTACCTTTTTGGCCAATACTACGTTGGACAACCAAGTGGGAAAACTCACTTGTTGCACCCAATGAACTTGTTTGAAAGAATTAACCTGTTTTTAAGATTTCATTCTTTTTCTTTGCTAGACTGGCTTCTTGTTATTATCTAAATTTAGTCCGTGCTAAATTATCTTTGAGTCTATTCTTAGCATATCCTCTAGCTTCCATGTGAACACTTCCAAATTTTCTTGGAGGTGAACTATAGAATTCTTTAAAGGGTTAGGAAGTTTGTCATTTACTTTTAAAAACTTTGCCTCTTCCTTTTCTCCAATAGGTATGAGCTCATAATCATCTGGTGTAACTGTCAATATCTTGCGGGCAATTGTTGAGCTATCTTGACTAGATGAATTAACAAATGGCACAAGCTTTATTGTTATTGTGATTCGACATTTCTCAAGGTAGAGCGGTAACAACTTCGTTCCCTCTCTTATTCTCCTCTAATCTCTCTTATTCCTTTTTATGTGGGATATTTCAATATTTACTGATAAGTTAAGGGGACCGCTCTCATCTTATGTTACCAGCTTCGTCTTAAAATGACATTGTACAACGTCGGGGTGTTGAGTGCTACGAAGTTGGTGAACACAATGGCTCCTGTAACGGAGACAAACAATCTTATGGCCCCTATTAACATGGTTGTGCTGCAGTTAAATCCCACCAAAGGCATTTCCTTTGGATCAATGCCCATATCTAACGATGTTATTAGGTATAAAAAATTTGATGAACTTACATTATCAACCAATACTCCTCTAACTTCACAATGAGCAATCTTCACTGTAATCATCATGAGAAGATTGTGCCTCACCTTCCTCAAAACATATTGGATAAATAGGTTTTGAATCCTTCACAACATAAACAAGTTTGGTTTTTTCGCGAGCATCCCTTACATATCTCTTCCTCAAATTTTGGGTGAATCCAGACATTGAGGGACATCTATGAATCATATGAATGATCCTAACATTTTTTGATTGTTTATGATTGAATTGCTCAACTCTAGGAGGAAGATTTCTTGTAGGGCCCTTAGAAGGACTCCTTTGTTCTTTGTTGGTGATTTTTGGATGGGACCACAAGGAATAGGTGGTGGAATGAGTTTGGATGTTGGAAGTAGTGCTTGATGAGGAGGTAAGTTGCACATCTTGTGTGAACTTTTAGGTTCATTAGGTATTTCTTAGTGTTGACCTCCTTGAGGAAGTTGGTCATAATTCATTCTTGAATCCTGTACCTTTGCCAAATGGTTTCATAGCTCTGTTATCTTTATGAATTTGTAAAAAAGCTCATTGTAAATCATTCAATTTTCGTTGTAAAATACCCGTCATAGTATCATCCACCAAGACAGGGTGGCCTAATGTTTGTGAAGAATTAGCTTGTTCATCATTTAATGAGTTATCCTGACGATTGTCCTTTGGTAAAGATCGAACTATTTGTTCTAGCATTCCTTCAGTTTGAGTTAAAACATGAGATTGAGGATTGAGATTTGAAGATCTAGAAAGATCAATGGTTGGTATTTGATCTTTGAATTGCCATGTGTTAGGAGGACATCCTATCATGAATGAATAAAGATTGACAAATTAGTTTTCCTGAAGTATGAACTAATTCTCTTAATATGAATTAAATTTAAGGTCTCAAAGTAAAACAATAAGAGCTAAAAAACTTGAGGCCCCACGGTTGTCACCAATTGTATTTAGAGAATTTTTTACACTATGAATCACTAGGAATTTGTGTTATGTTTTTCAGATCCCCTTCACGACTATCTCAACACATATATATAGGTGTTATAAAGGTTACAAGTGTCATCATGTAATAGATTGAACCCTTTGACATCTTACATACGATGTCAGAGTTTTGAATATAGAATAATGGATCCTAGAAGACTACAAAGTATTTCTTCCTAATCACTTCGTATTTGAACCTATAGTTCACTTAATTCACTTCGTACAGGTTGGAGGCACGATCTTCCTTCAATCTGTCTATGATTATGCTTCGTATGATAAGATCGTATATGAATGGGTTCGCTCCCAGTTACTCCTACATTCAGGTCATGTTCCTTGGGTTGTATATCCAAAGTCATACTTGCATGCTCCAATTTGTGGATCAATCAACTCGAGGTTGCATTGATACGATCTACATAATATAACTAAGACAAATTCAATAATAATAGGCTAAAATCCTCTAATACCAAGTAATAATTCACATATCATCACAATTACCAAATGTTAAGAGTTGAAATATTTTGATAGAGAGGAACACATGACGGGAATAGCCATTTCAAAAAGTTGAAATATTTCGAAACTTTCACAGAGAGAAACATTGGAGAGGAATATTCGTTTCAAATTTTTTTCTTTAATGTATCAATTTTTCTCTTCAAATTTTCAGAGGTTCAAATAAGGTTAAATTATATGGCATAATCTCCATTAATGAATAAAGTTTCATTTTTAACCCTTCTTAAAAAATATATGTTAATTTTTCTTATAACATAAATGAACATATATGTTTTAGTCTTAGAAGAAAATGAAAATATATTTTTTTCACGAAAGGGGTTAAAAATGAAACTAGTTGAATAACTGAGTCATTTATGTATGAGATGATAAAAGTAATCCACATGTAGCAAAAACTAGGCCACATGGATGGAGTCTTCTTGTTACACTTGGTTGTCATTCTTAGAAAATAGAACCATATATATACATTTAGATGAGGAGGTCTTGTTCATTGCTCCCACTAATTATATTATTTTCTCTATCAATCATTTATTTAATATTTTTGTTTTAAAAAAATATTTGCACTAATCTTGAATTTCATTAGTCTGGAATACCGTATTATCACTTACTTAATGAATAATTTCTCTTAGATGAGTAGCTAATTGACTTGTTTATACTAACACCATTTTTACATATCAATGTGTGATGTTTACGATTTATTTTTTCATTAATTCTAATGTCATTTTGAAAAGGTTTTTGTATTATGTTTGTCTTTAAAATTTATCTCAAAAGAGCATTTGATCCATAACATTTTAAAACATATAATTTAATCTTTAACCATTTAATTTTAACAGTTTCAGTCTAATTTAATAATTTTCATGAAAAAGATAGAAACCAAATCTTTTATGAAAAGATAACAAAATGCCGTCAACTAGAAACCTATAAATAGGTTATAATAATCTCAAAAGGTAAGAATAAGAAAATCTTTAAGCTCATCCAACCTTTATTATCTTTGAATTATGCTCATTCTCACAAATAACTGAACTTATGCATTGAGTTGATACGACACCCCAACAATGTTGTTCCTTCAAATGTGTTTATTAGTAACTTGCAGCGTCAACATGCTAAGAACTGGCTATACACAAAAATTGGCTTTAACATCTAGCGTTGTTTATGGGAAAAAAATTTGATGCTCAACCGATTGACCTAACAAAAACTCAAGAATATTCATATTGTTCTTTGCGTTCTTTGTCTTGTTTATCGCGTTCTTCATCCATTTTTATTCAAAAATCACGTTCGCTTGGTTACTAAGATGAGCTCCCAAGAAATTTCTCAAAATACTTGACTTTCCCTACAAGATGAGGGCATGTGGAAGTCAAGGTGAGCGATCCATTGCCAACAAAGAAGACAAAGAAAATAAAAAAGGGTACCAAGCTCAAGAAGCCAACCATGGATATAAGGTTGGACAGACTCGAAGGCATGATGGAACAACTCATGCAATTTAAAATGCATTCATTGGGGCAACCTAGTGCCTCATTGAGCCCCTCACTACCACGAGGATTTCTAGGGCATGATGCCCTAAGAGTGTAGTACTAGTTGCCCAAAGTCAGGGACAAGTCCAAGGGCCTAGTCCACAATAGATTTGGTCCTCGTGTCCAAGATAAGAAAGACCAGGACACACTCAACAAGAAAGGCAGTGATATCCCACCACTAGTACCCTTACGGCATGTTTGGTGCACCGTATTGGATATGTTAGGTATAGTCGTATTGAATTGTATTATAATTATTTTATATAGTGTTTGGTAAAAAGTTGTATAATATAGTCGAATTAAATTGATTATATATATTTTATTAAAATAATTTATATTTAAAATATTTTTTTATTATAAATTTTATTTAAATTAATATTTAATTCATTTTCATATTTTTAGTACATTTTTAAAAATAAAAAAAATATTATTTTTAATTTAAGATAAAAAAAAACTAAGACATATAATTTTATAATTAAAAATTCAGACAAACTAAGTTAATTGTCTAATTTAGTTTAGACAAATGTATGACTGTATATAAATTATACAGTTAGGATATTTAGTACGGTGTAACAAACATGCTATAAGCGCTCAATGAGCAAGTTGGTTGGAGCAAATTGGACCCAAAGTGCATGAACACTGAACTCCTAGACTTGAGGAACCACCTCAAGGGCAAGCATCATGCTGGCTTTGGTAAGGAAAGCTTCACTCAGGAAGTTGCTGACCAAACTTAAAACAAATATGGGGGTTGGGAGTAGGCGATCATGCTGCGCAAACTCCATCAATGGTAGAATTATACATCTCTGCCTAAAAATTATGCTTGTTGCTCAATCATGACAAGAAATTAAATAATTCTCTCAAATATGCCTAATTGCTTCTATAGATTAATTGATTACTAGTCAACTAACAATATGAAAATAAGATCTAACAATATGAAAATAAGATCAAACAATATAATTACATCACAATCACAATGGAAACAATAATAGATCATCACAAACTAAAAAATCGGGTTCATAAGACCTCTAGATTGAGAGTGTAGCTACTAAACATGTTCAATCAATTCAAAGCAACCATGGAAAAATACATAGATATCAATTAAAAATTATAGAAAAGAAAGAATACAATCAATCTATTGATATGAATAATATTCGACTCTTTGATTTCCTTCAATTTTATACTTTCTCTCCACTGTGCTTTCTATTCCTCTATTTTCTAATCATTTGTTCTATTCTAAATGAATACCTTACGCTCTCCAAATTTCATTAAACATATCCTATGAGATCCAACTGCCGAGATTGAGAAGTAAAAAGGAGCTGATGATCCTGGCATGCTCTATCGATCGAGAATCTCAGGTAAATAGATCGAGCAACGATAAAATTTTAACTCGAGAAGGCTCGATTGAAGCTTGATCGATCAAGTTCTTAGGGTCAATCAATCTAGCAATAATAACAAAGCAACCTCAGAGCCCTCGATCAAAGCTAGATTTATTAAGATTCCTAGGTAGATAGATCGAGTATGTGCTGAAATATTTGAATTGACTTGTTTTGACTCCATTTGTTTTTGTTTCACCTATATTAGAACATTTAAATGTAAGATAGACGTTTTTGATAATATTCAATTGAAAACAAAACAAATAGTCAGCTTAAAGTGGTTAAATAACTCTACTTTCGTAGAGTTATCACCAACCATCATAGGAATGGATCTAAGAACCTTTCCCAGAAACGGAAGTTAGAAGATGAACCCAAGAATCTGGAGGCACTACAAGGAAAAACACTTTTAGGTACAATCAACTGTTTTAGGTACATTTGTTTTAGCATTTATCATAATACCGTTTGCTACTGTAACAAAAACATTTTAGGTACAGTTGAAATATGTTATTCTCGTTTAAACATTTTTTTTAGCATAGTTAACAACAGTATTTAAAGATTTTTAAATAAAAAAATTATTTTTCTATAATTTTTTTCCCTATTAATATGAAATACCAGATTATTTGGTATTTTTATTTTAACCCTGCTCATATATCATATATCATACATCATACTTAATGACATTTTAAACTCAGCAATAAAAATATGAATCTCAAGCACAAACTAATTGAATTATATTAATTACCAAAATGTGAAATTACATACAAACTTATTTAATAATTATACAAATGTGATGTTCTAACTATAAAAAAGAAAATACATTAAGGGATTTATATTTCTCTAAATAATTATTTAGCTATAATAAGAACAAAATATATTAGCATGATATCTAAGTGCTCCCAATATTATCAATGAGAAATCAAAATCTTTCTCTTCGACAAATATAAGTTCATTTTATGTGTATATATATGCTGTCTTTTCTACATACGATGAGAAAATATAATTATTCATGAATTAGAAACTACGATAAAATAACAATATTTTTTATTAAAAAAAACTCATATTAAACTTATAACAATAAGAATTAATTAACGGTATTGCGACATGACTAATAACAGCATTCTCTACTCACCAGACACTTGCAACTACGAAAATTTTGACAACTCATTATATATTTATGTGAACTGATAGACAATGATGTATGATGTATCTGTGTTCATAACACACAGTGAGTAAACATGGAATCCAATGTATGAAAATGGGTTCTTATCTAATAAGAAAACATGATGTGAGTAAGATCTACATGAGAACATATTTTTAAATAGCATACAGTGCAAATAAAACTTATTTTTCAAATACAGTAACAATTCACAAAAGAAAATTATGAATACAATTTGCAACATATACTATATATAAGCAGGAAATTAGGATTAAAAAAAAAATGCTTACTTACCATTGAGTACAGTTTATGCAAATTAATGTACTGTCACGAGAAATAGGGTGGTGTTTGTGACAAAAAGACAAAAGCACTAACTTTGTCAACTGTTGCTATACTTAAAAATAGCAGTAATTCAAGGCATATTGCCTAGAAATGGCAAATCGAATAGCAGAAGATAAGCATCAAGTCTTTGAAGTAATTCAAAGTACCTTTCTATAACAAACTTAATCCACCCAATAACTTTACAAAAGGGAATCAGCAATGCCACAACAACAGCATTTAAAGGTTACTCTTTAAGAAAATCAACAGCTAAATACTAAAATTCATTGATGACCAGAACAAAATTCGATACTATAGGCGCATATATAATTTATTTAAGCGCATGAGCCATCACAAATGGAGCATATACAAAGACTTCACGCAAAAAAGTTGAAGCAAATTAGAAATTCTTCGTAGTAGATACAATACTAACGAGACAGGTATTATCTAAAAAAAAAAAAAAGATACAATACTATCGCTAGCAGAAATCAGGGAGAAGAATTCCTACCCCAAACATAGATATAATTATAATTCCATGTTTTAGAAACCAGTTTTTCTGATAAGCTTTTGCCTCTTAAGCATCGAAATAAAAATAGCATAACAGATATGGTAACTGGTAGTTTCACTAGTGAGAAGAAAAAAGAAGAAGAAGATGATATAACAACTGTGACTAAAGGCTATATATAGACTATGATTTAATCTCAATGCGTTTCGGAAAGAGATTGTTTGATACAAAATGACATTATGTCTGAAGATAGCTTTTTGTCAACACTTCAAAGACTAATGAATAACAGCAAAACAAACGCACGTGGTTTGGAAGCTGAACTAAGTGAAGAACATAAATGGGTAAGGAAGTATCAAATTCAATAGGGTTTTACCCAGTTCAATGCTATATTCTCCTTTAAATATATATTAGACTGACACGCTAAATTTGCAGGTATATGGGTAAGTGTATAAGTAATAAATATTTTTAAGATAAAGGGTTGTTATAATCACGAATATTGGATTAATAGGTATCTGAATTACACTAAATTATTTAGGATAAAGAAAGTAGATAGGTAAAAATAAAAATAATAAAAACATAATATTTACCCATATGAATCAAACACAACCACACTAACACGTTAAGTACAAAGAGTCATAGGAATCTCTCATCCCAAATAATTATCAAACAAATTATATGATCAATTAATTTTATCTTATGCATTCATTCATCTCTTAAGTAAACTGCACACAATATAATAATTTAACATAATCACACTCTCATGCTAATTAAATTACACTACTAATAAATAAGGACGCCAATTATAGATCATATACATAAAAATTGTATATCTCAGACTAGAATTTATGCATGCAATTCAATCAAGACAATGAAATAGATACTTCTCTCAAAATTACTTAATTACCTCTATGGTATAATTATTAATTAGACAATGAATTGCAATTAACCCAGATTGAATAATATAATTGAAAAAGCAATCACAATAGAATAAAAGAACAAATTAAATTATTATATAAAAAGATCGAGTTCAAGAGGATTCTAACAAGTTTAACTTTACAAAATATTCAATAAAATCTCAAACAATGAGTTAATATAAGAGAACAGATTAACATAAAATGGTAGAGAAAAATAAAACCAATCTCCATTGTCACTCTGAAAATCAATCTCCTCTAACTGTTACTTTAGTGAAACTAAACCCCAACACTTTCAATATTGAATCCTCCTCTTGCTGCCTTTTTTCTCTACATTATGTAGGTTAGTGATAAAATGTGTGAATTTATTTGTTTTGCTTCTTAAAAGTTGTATTTATAGGCTAAGAATTATAGGTCATAAGTACTTTTTGGTCCAAATAGAAATTATGGTACAAATAGGAAACTAGTCCAAATAAGAAACTGGAATTTTAGCACTTATCACGCACAAAATCAACTCACATCGTAGCCCAAAATAGTGAGTGTTGCGGCTTGGCTTCCTCGGACAATTTGAAAAACTATGCATGCCGCAGCACTAGTGAATGAGAGCTGTGGCCTAGTGCTCTTGGGTTGCTTGGTGAAACATGCACACAACAGCTTGAAATTGTGCCCGTTGTGGCATTGAGCTCTTTGATTGTGTCCCTTTTTGGCTATTTTCACTCTGTTTTGTATACTTTCACCTACATTGATATAATTGAATAAATATTAAGCCATTTGAGTATTTTAAGTGCAAAATAAATTAAATAATAAGCTTAAAAGTGGCTAAATAACTATACTTTTATAGAGTTATCACTAGACCTACATAGTTTAGTTCTCTTTTCACAACCTTTTGAACTAAACTACATAGAAAAATGTTTACTAATTTGATTAAACTATTTTGGGAAAACAACAAAAGTATCACTATCAAAACTTATAATAACAAAAATAGCATCTCTTATGTTCAAATAATATATTTTTACAATTAAAAAATGATATTGACATTATTTTTCTTTAAACGCTGTCCATTTGAATGCCATTTAAATTAAATTGAGTCAAAATAGACCCGTTTAATATTATACGTTTAATGTTATTGGAATGCTAGTGTTGTTATTATAAATTCTAGGAGGTGTTATTTTTTGTACTATTTAGTTTTGGTAAGCATGATTGGCATTCCACATGAATTGACCAAAAATATTAAAAAAAAATTTGGGAAATCTGACCAAAATAAAATAAAACTATCATAACAAGAAATGAAGAAATGACTTAAACGGCGGCAATGTAAAAGGTGAACGGCTTGGGAGATAGGGAAGACAAGTAACAGGCTAACTACCAAGGCAATGTGATACTAAATTGCGGAAAGTAAACACAAACACAAGCACAAACAAGTAGATAGGTATATAAATAAAATAACGAAGGCTGCAGAAATATTATAAATCAGCAAAACTTTTCAATCACTGAGTAGTTTCACACGTTGGCACATACTAGAGTATATCACTGATTGTAATAACGCATGTAGCAGATCAATAAAACACAACAATATAACGTCGTTAACCCACTTAGGTTCCAATCTTAAGTAATAACATCCAAAGGTAGCAAACAATTCACTAAGAATAAACAGTTATACAACTCGATAAAAATAAAATGCATATACCTCTATTAGTTGGAATCATTCGTCCTAAGTGACTATATTGCTATCACCAGCTATTTCCACAGCAACTTTGATCTGTTTTGGATTTGGTTCTCCTCCAGAGCTCCATCAACATGTAGTGTGGTACTAGTACCTGTAGTGTGGTACTAGTATAGCAAAAAAGGGACATAATCAACGTAAATATGATTTTACTAAAAATACGTCGTTTCAACAATACGGAGAAATACTTGACATAATGTTGACACGGAAACACCTTTTATCAAAAATATGTTTTTCACAAACAACCATGTATCGTAATAAAAACAACACTCAATGTATTGCGATGCAGAATCACAATTTTGCAAATTTTATATTCTCAAAAAGATCTTGTAACTTAATACAAAATTATAACCAATGTAATGATAATACAGAATCACAATTTTGTAAATATTATATTTTCTCAAAAGTACCTCTTATCACAATACATAAATTACACTCAACGTAACAACGATGCAAAAACACAATTTATCAAAATCATATTTTTTGAATCTCAGAACTACGAATCACTAATATGAAAAAAAAAATACTTTAGGTATTAGTGACCCGAGATTACAAAAAGATTTTCAAAGCACAAATATGATTTTTCACAAAGCAAGAATTTTCTCATAAAAACCTTAGTTAAAATCAAAATTTTGAATGGGTATTTATAGAAGATTTTTCAACTTTTGGATATGTCAGCGAGCTCTTGTTGACCACCTTAGGGAGTCTCCGACGAGTACCATAACAAGGTTCAATGAGTGTCAAAATGAACACAATACACTTGTTGACGCCTTGCTAAGCACCTCAGTGAAGGCCTCAATGAGGACCTTGCAAGGTCCAAGTAACTTTTTTTTTTTCAAGAAAAAATTAGTAAAATAATTTTTGAAATATTCATTATCAGTGAAAGTCAAATGCAAGTAAAAACTCAATTAAGCATGCAAACTACAGGCTTCCAATCACCCCGTGGTGTGTGTCATGCAATCATATGGACTGTTAAGATCTATACGAGTGTGTGCAATACTTAACTGTTAATAAAATACCTTATATAGAAAAAGACAAAAATATTAAGTAAAATAAACAAATTTATAATGAGTTCTATAATAACAATAATAAACTTGATATTTGACATGGCCAATGAACACTTTAGATTATAAAGCATGAAGGAAAAATAGTTGAGTCCCAACACAAATCGATACCTCTAACCAATAAACTTAAAAAAATAGATTAAACCATTTTGTTTTAGTAAGGATAAATAAAATTAACAAACAAAAGATATTGTTTAATTTAAGTTCATAAGATTTCTTCTAATTTGGTAAATAAATTCAGATGGCGAGATATTTCCATATGATAGAAAGTAAAAACTAGCCAACTATTAGGAAAGTAAAGAAAAACCCAATAATTCAATTTCCCTTTGCTTAGTGAAGTCTAAGATACTCAATGTTTACCATTACAAGTCAATTAAATCAATATTTTGAGATACCGAAATGAATTTCCAAATTGAACACAACAAAGCGATGTTCTATCTTTGATAGAGTAGAACACCATGGATATAAAGTGGAATGAAACAGATGAATTGAAACCTTTAACATGAGAATTGCCATTATTTCTCACCCTCTACTCCCTCTCGTAAGTCATAGGTAACCACGACTTTTAGAGGTTCAATTTTCAACAAATGGCTCAACGAAATGAGTAGCGAACAACTTGACGCAGTGGTTGGAGCATGCAGAGGTGGTGAGTGTGTGGCACTAAGCAGTGGGATGGATAAGACTGCAGACGGGGAGCACTTTAGAGCACAGAGAGGTAGGGATGACATGGGCTCTTCTCTGGTTTCGAGAGGTTAACTGTGGAGCCCTAATGTTTAAACTATGTAAGATTTATATGTATGGCTATTAATCGTACCTAAATTTTTTTGTGTACAATTGAAAGTAAGCTATTGGTATGGATGCTAACTATAGCTAAAAACTTTTAGATACAGTCAATAGTCGTACCTATAGCTTAATAACTGTACCAAAAGTTTTTTGAAATTTTTTCGTAATATTTTGCTCTCGCTTCACTTTTGTATAATTCTTGACTATACCTAAAACTAACTCATTAAAAAAACGTGTCATACTGTACCTAAAAGTATATAGGTACAATTATTATTAATTTTTTTAAGTTCTAGGTGTACCTAAATGGATTTCTTATTGTAGTAAGGGTAAGAAGTCAAAAGCTGAGGTCATAAATGAGGTCTTTAGAAAGACTGGCAGATATCAACTTGGATTTGAATTCAAGAAATAGATTCCCTAGAACACAACTTAGGAACAAGTGCTAATGCAAATTCAGAGCTCAGGACTTTTCAAAGGCCTCAAGAAAATCAAAGGGTCACCAGTCGGTCGGAATCAGAAACTATTATGTCAGTACCACAGCAACTTTGACCACAACACTAAAGCTGTTGTGAACTAAGGATTGAAATTGAGTATTGGATCCAAAAGAAGATACAAAAGAACTTTGTGCTAGCCAAGGGAAGCACTCTCTCCACTAGTCCAGGAAACTACGTAGAGGTAGGTGAACCTTCAACCACGAATGAGGTTCATAAAATCATAGGAGGAATGATTAGTGGACTCAAACCATGCAAGGAAAATGCACACTAGGGGCATCCAGCCATCCAAGAAGTGTTCTTGTAGGAAATAATGTAATGGACAAACAATTTAGAAATAACAATTGCATTTATTTAAATTATAATTACTTTATAGAAATAAAATACATATAATTTATAATGCACAATTTAAATTTAAAAAAGAGAAAAAGTTTAGAAATGATCGAGTCCCGTGTAACACATGGTATCTTTAAGATAATTTTTTCACTCACCGTGAGTGTTTGAGTACTCCGAAAACTTATCTCCTAGGATAAAACGATCTACTAGTAACAAACTTACATCACAATTTGCTACCAATGAACTTTCAAGTGTTTGAATTCTATGAGATGGAACCTAACTCTAGAATATGCAAATTTGTACCAAACTTTTACTATTAATTTTCCCTCTTTTTCCTGTTGTGTTTTTATATTTTTTACTATTTGTCCCTCTATTATTCTTGGCTTCTATCTATATATATAGATAGAGCTCATAAACAAATTGGACAAAAGAATTTAAAGAAAAACAAAACGAAAAAAAAGCAAATAAAGAAGAAAAAGAAAAATAGCCCAAACGGGCAAACAAAAATTAAGAGAGGAAAACTGTTTCCTACCATTTTCTTTTATTTCAATTTTCATTCAATTTTTTCTAACAATCCCTACATGAATGAAAATTGACCAAAGTTTTCAAATCAATTTGACACAGAGATAGAGTTCAACGGTTCAAAACTTTCATAGGATAGGTAGGTGTTACCCTTTGAACTTTCCCTTATGAGAGTATATTTACCTTACTGGATGACTAGTAGACACGATGTCTTTCAACTATTCTGTCATTTATGTAAGCGATGACATATTCACACAGGAGTCTTTCTTGACACAATTCAGTTCTCACTATTGTGTTCATTTTGGCCATGAATACACGCTTGGTTCTGCGAGAGTTTTTAAAGAATTAAGCCTTACACAACTCCCTTTCGAAGCAACTCCACTTCTCTCTCACATAGGTGATCTATTAACTATAAGAGTAAACCGTAAAGAGTAACTCACAATACTTTGCTCGGTATTCTCTTCGTAAAAATCATTAAAAGCCTTACCTTAACCACTACTTACGGGTATCACTTTATTTCATCATAGGAATGGACTTGAGGGTAAACCTCCACAGTGATCTCGCTAAGTCTTTACAACTAGGTTGTTCCTTTGAACCTAGATCTTGGGATCTCCAGTCAGCTAGGTTGGGTTTCCTTTGTAAATCCTTTTCCTTTCATGGGTTTTAGTCTTATTCCCCTCGCTGACTTATCAACCAACTCTCAATTTAATACTTTGGTTAGCATATCCGTAATGTTATCCTTTTACTTCACATAGTCCACAGAGTAACCCTAGTTGAGAGTAGTTGTCAAGTGGTAATATGTCTACAACGTATATGTCAAGACTTACCATTATACATATTGTTCTGTGCCCTACCAATTGTAGATTGACTGCCACAATGGATACAAATTGCAGGCACATGCTTTTGCCACTTTGGAATATCCTCTAAGAAATTACGTAGCCATTCGGCCTCTTTGCCACATTTATCGAAAGCAATGAATTCAGATTTCATTGTGGATTTAGCTATGCAAGTCTGTTTAGATGCCTTCCATGAAACAACTGCATCACCTAGTGTGAACACATATCCACTAGTAGATTTAGAGTCTTTCATATCAGATATCCAATTTGCATCACTTCATCCTTCCAATGGTTGGATCTTGGATTACTGGTATACCTACTTAGTTTACTTACATCGTAAGCTATGTTTAGTCTTGTACAACTCATCGAGTACATAAGACTGCCTATCACTATAGAATATTCAAGTTGAGACACACTTTCACCTATATTCTTGGATAGGTGTAGATTAACATCTACTGGTGTTCTAACAATTCAAAAATCACCTTTGTTGAACCTCTCAAGTATTTTGTCAACATAATGACATTGACTAAGAATGAGACAGCTTGATATCCTTGATATCTTAATTCCCAAAATTACATTAGCAGGTCTCATGTCTTTCATGTCAAACCTCAAGTTCAACATATTCTTAGTAGATTTGATCATTACTACCCACAATTAGTATGTTATCAACATACAGACATAAGATGACATAGCCATCTTCAGTATCCTTAACATATACACATTTTTCACATTTGTTGATCTTAAATCCATTTGTCTTCATGACATTATCAAAATTTTCAGGCCATTGTTTTGGTGTTTGGTTCAAGTCATATAATGACATCACCAATTTATATACCTTTCCTTCTTGCCCTGTGGCAAAAAAATTCTCAGGTAAATCCATGTAAATTTCTTCATCTAAATTTCTATTGGAAATACTATCTTTACATCCATCTAATGTATCTCAAGATTTTGCAAAGCTACAATTGCAATTATCATCCTAATGGATGTTATTCTCGTCATGGGAGAATAAGTATTAAAGTAATCAAGGCCATGTCATTGTTTGTAACCCTTAATTACAAACCTGACCTTGTACTTTTCAATTGATCCATCTTGTCCAAGTTTTCACTTGAAAATCCACTTGAATCCTAATGTTTTACTATTCGGAGGTAAATCAACTAGTTCCCAAGTGTGATTTTGCAAAATGGACTCAATTTCACTATTAATGGCCTCTTTCCATTGAGGACCTTCAAAAGAATTTACAGTTAGGTTTGAGGTTCGCTTTCTAGCAAGTAGGTCAGAAAATTTGGACTATAGGATGTTTCTGTCTTAACCCTCTTGCTACGTCTAGGTTCAACCTCAACCTCAATCTATTGTTCTTGACTATCTTCATTCATAGTCTCATAAGTTCATTTAGACGAACTCGTCCCTTTGAGATTTACATGAAAATACATGTTCAAAGAACGATGCATTTCTTGATTCCATTATTGTATTCTTATGTATGTTTGAGATCTTTGACTCATGTACAAGAAAACAATAAACACTACTATTATATGCATATCCAATAAAAATGCAATTTATTGTTTTCAGACCTATCTTCACCTTTTTAGGTATACGTATGACTACTTTAGCAAGACACCCTTACACTCATAAATATTTGTAGGAAGGTATCCTTCCTTTAAATTACTCATACTGTGTCTTTGTGCTTTTTTCTTGGGAACCTTATTTAAAAGGTAGTTAGCCGATAAAAAAGCTTTCCCCTTCAAGTTCTAGGGTAGCCCAAAACTTAGTAGCATTATATTCATCATTTCTTTTAAGGTACGATTCTTACACTCAACTACTCCATTTTGCTTAGGTGAATAAGGGGCTGTGGTTTCATGTATGATTCCGTGTTCTACATAGAACTCACCAAAAGGTGCTTCATACTCACCACCACGATCACTTTATAGTACCTTGATTTTAATGTTGAGTTGATCCTCAACTTCAGCTTTATAGAGAATAAATTTCTCTATTGCTTCATCTTTACTTTTAAGCAGATATACATGACAGTATTTTATGCTATCATCGATAAAAGTAATGAAATACTTATTGCCACCTCTTATTTGAGCAAACTTCAAATCACATAGATCACTATGGATTAAATCAAGAGGTTATGTGTTCCTTTTAATTGAAAGGAACAATGACCTTGTCATTTTTGCCTCAACACAAGAATCACATTTGTGTTTAATATCAATTTGGAAAGAGGGTATATGATCCATGTTAATTAATCTATGTAAAGATTCATAATTAACATGGCCTAGTCTACCATGCCACAAATTGGAAGACTCAAGCAAGTAAGTAGAAGAATTAACTTTATTAATTTTCTCAGGCATTACATTTGTAACATTTAACTTAAATAACCCATTACAAACATACCCTTTGCTCACAAATATACCCTTTTTGGTCAACACGACCTTATCTGACTCAAATACAATTATAAAGCCATATTTATTTAGCAATGAACTAGACACAAGGTTCTTGAGAATCTTGGGTGCATACAATATATTATTCAGAGTCAAATCCTTTTCCTAAGATCATCTCCAGTACAATTGTTCCTTGCCCTTCAACAGTTGAAGTTGCAGAGTTGCCCATGAATAGTTTTTCACCTTCCTTGATAGTTTCAAAGGTGGTAAATAGCCCCTTGTCTGAGCAAATATGTCTGGTCGCACCAGTGTCAATCCACCACTCTCTTAGGTTGGATCCGATCAGATTGACTTTAGAAATGACAGTGCACAGGTCGATATCAAAAACATCTTAAGTGATGTCATCAACCATTTTGCCTCACAATTTCTATTCCTTTTTACAACCTTGCAATTAGAGGCTTTGTATCCAAAACCTTGACAATTGCTACACTTCCCTTTAGACCCTTACTTTTTGAAAGCACTAGGTTTAGGTCCCAACTTTGACTCCTTTCCATGCTTGTTATTCATATTATTGTTTCTGGAGCTTTGACCATGCTCCACAATATTGGCCTTTGGCCCAACAAGGGTGTACCCTCTCTTTGTAGAAGCTATATTGTCTTCTTCAACTTTGAATTTGATTATCAAATCCTTCAAGGTCACCTCCTTTCGCTTGTGTTAAGGTAGGACTTGAATTCGTTCCATGAAGGGATTAGCTTTTCGATAATAGCAGCTACCTGTAAGGCTTCACTGAGAATCATCCCTTCATCATGAATCTCATTCAATATGTCTTGAATTTCTCTTACTTGATTGGTGACTGACTTGGAATCCACCATCTGATACTCCAAAAAGTGATCCAATACAAATTTTTTTGAACCGGTATTTTCACTTTGATATTTTCGATCCAAAGACTCCCATAAGTCCTTAGCTGCTTTATTCTCACAGTACTCATTGTACAGAAAATCATTATGGTTATTTAGAACATAATTTCAACAAAGGTAGTTAGAATGCATCCATGTTTCAATAGTACTAGCAGACTGCACATCCTACTCATCCTTAGGTTGCTTAGGAGCCTCCTCAATCAAGAATCTCACCAAATTTATGGTGGTAGGATAGAAAAACAATTGACTCCTCCACCTCTTGAAGTTCAATCTATTGAACTTCTTCAATTTTTTTGCCAGAACATGGTTCAAAGGAATCGAAACTTGTAACATTAGGGTAATCCTGTGAGCCACAGTAGGTCTCACCACTTGGTTCACATTAAAACCACCCACAGAGGGGTTAGAAGCATTCACAGCTAGAGTCTCAAGAGCGGTCATCTCAAAAGTCTTTTTTGTTTATTTTCTAAAAAAATAATTTTAACAACCAGTATGTTAAAACCATCCAATAAAATTTTAATTTATATATCAAATAAGTATCACAATTGAAATAAATAGACAACTTAGAACAGTTTATAAAAAAAAAAAAAATTATAATATTTATTATGATCAAAGTTATATTAAAAGTTGATAAACATAAGTGAAGAAAAAGTACATTCAGTAAAGTTAAAAAGCATTAACCGTAGAATAGTTAATATAGGCAGTGAAACATAAATTTGAATCTCAAATTAATAATTAAATGTAATAATAGCAAAATAAAAGGTTCAAAACAAAATAGTTTTCTACAAAATTAAGATATCACGTTAAAGGTTAAAAATAAATTAAAACCAATAAGAAAGGAGTAGGGGCAGAACATAAAACAAAGATGATAGATATAAATAAGAAGTTCAAATTTCTTAGAGCATAAAACAGCTACTGAAGTTATAATAATCTGGAAAATAAAGAAAGATTAATTGCAAATATAAAGATAGATAATGAGTAATAAACAAATATTAAGTTATAACAAAGGAAAAAAGAAAAACTGAAATAAAACTTTGGTAGGTAAAAGGCAACAAGTACTTAAAAAAAATTGTAGAAAGACAATTGAAATTATACCAATAAGCACAAACAAATTACACAAACAGGAAAATCTATAACAGTAAATCTTAAGTAAACAATAAATTGCACAAAGCAGTAGGAATGAAGATTAGAATAGAAGATTAAATAACAGCAGTAGGAAGTTATAATAAAAAGAATTAATATAAAAAAATTGAAATTAACAATCAAATATCAAGGTGACTAAAGTGCAGAGACAGATTAAAACAAAATTATCATTAAAAGTAAACAAGTATGAAATAAAGGAATTAACAAGTATTATAAGCAAATCAATTTGAGACGTAGAGTTCAACAAGTGGTAAAAACGAAAAGACGAAACAATAAATATCAAGAAGCAATTTCCAAATAAGACCATACGAACGCAATTTGTTTGTCCGAAAAAATAGAGTATAAATTATCTTAAAATTGTAGGAAATAATGTAATTGACAAAAAATTTAGGAATAAAAATTATATTTATTTAAATTATAATTATATTATAGAAATAAAATACATATAAATTATAATGCACAATTTAAATCTAAAAAAGTAATAAAGTTTAAAAATGGTCGAATCTCATGTAACACACGACATCCTTAAGATAATTTTTCCTCTCATCGTGTGTGTTTGAGTACTCTGAAAACTTATCTCCCAGGATAAAATAATCTACTAGTAACAAACTTACACCATAATTTGCTTCCAACAAACCTTCAAGTGTCTGAACTCAATGAGATGAAACCTAATTCTACAATATGAAAACTTGTACCAAACTTTTACTATTAATTTTTTCCTCTTTTTCCTGCTGTGTTTTGTTTATTTTTCTATCTGTCCCTCTATCTTTCTTGGCTTTTATCTATATATATAGATAGAGCTCATAAAGCAATTAGACAAAAGAATTTAAAGCAAAACAAAACGATAAAAAACAATAAAGAAGAAAAAGAAAAACAGCCCAAACGGGGAAACAAAAATTAAGAGAGGAAAATTGTTTCCTACCATTTTTTTTTTATTTATTTCAATTTTCATTCAATTTTTTCTAACAATTCTACATCATCCAAACTCACAGTAAGGAGAAGAAGCCTAAGATGATCGGGGAAGACTTAGTGTTTACTGAAAAAGAAGCTAGATGACTAGTGCATCCACACTATGCTACACTGATTGTGACATTGCAGATTACCAACAACAAGATTTATAGACTGTTGGTAGATACAAGAAGTTTAGTAGATATCTTGTCAAAGGATGCTTTGAAGCAAATGAAGTTGTCACATCCTCTTTGACATTTTAACACTCATCTCTATGGATTATTAGGAAATCCTCTCACCTAGAGAACAATGTTGAGCTCCCAGTCACAATTGGGGAAGGATGCATCAATGCAACTCTAATAATTACCTTCATGGTGATTTACTCTCCCTAAGCTTATAACATCATCTTGTGACGACCATTTCTGCATGCTGCCAAGGTAGTATCATATACCTATCACCTGCACTAATGTTCCTGACAAAAATGGAAGTTGAAATGGTCCTAAAAGAGCAAAAGGTAGCTCAAAAGTGCTACAATGTGGGGATCTGCTAGTGTCAAAAGAAGTGACCAAGGAAGCTGATAACAACGGTGAAATGTTGTAGCCACCTTGGCACTTATACTTTCATTTCGTAACCCAACTCCACATCAAGACTCACCACTCACAACACCTAATATCTACTTGGGTTCCTAAAGCTTCAAAGTCAAGGCAATCAACATACTTAAACAATCCCAGATTTGTACTCCTGTGTGCTACTATGGCTTAGGAACGAGTACACCCCCCTCAAACCTAGTAGCCACACTTGGCCAAAGTTAGGATTCAGAAGCTATAACCCAAAATAAGAGTCAACAACTCATTCAAAAAATCATCACTCTACGTCAAGGCACAGCCACAATCGTGGGCTATTATGGCTAAGGAGCGAGCACACTTCTCCCTCGAAAGTAGTAGCCATACTCGGCTAGAGCTAGGATCCAAAAAGCTATACTACCTAGAGGTTAGGTTCACATTTGGGACAAACTTGCGGTAAGAACTAAGTCTCACATCCTTTCCACCCAAGAACAACCTATACTTTGCAATTAGAACCGGGAATGAGTGCAAACATCTTTGTCCTGCATTGATTCAAGAAGGACTCACCTTCCCTAAAACCATGCAGCGATCTCTTTTGCACATGGCGTCACTTAATCATGTACTAGATAAGGAAGCTCATACCTTCAACAAAACCATACACTGACCCTCTCATCGCATAACTTTATATTGTCTTGCATAGATCAGGAAAGTAGCGCATTTTATAATACCATGTATTGACCATCATCCCACGGCGATATGACACGTAGTGTTAAACCACATACCACAACAAAATAAACCATAACCTTTTACTGGCCTAACGTGTAGCATTCCTCAAAAGAAAGGTTAAGGCACCACACGCCCATCATCACACTTGGAACAATAGGACTTCCTACCAAGACCCAATCTTTAATTAAATTTTAAGCAGGAACCAGACATGAGTGCCTCATCTCACAATGGTCTTAATGGATTAAGTATTGTGCAAAATCGAAGTGAGTACACAACCCTTTTGGCACCGGCAATACCCATTATCCAGGATCTAGACAATGATCAACATTACATCATCACCCAATGTCTCAATAGATTGAATCTTGTGAGGAAACGAAGCGAAACACACACAAGTCAAAACCCACAAAGACATCATCTAAGATCTAGACATTGGTTCTATAGGAAGTTCAGCACAAGATGAACAGAAGTATTGCTCCTTTCGTAACCTGGAACTCACCACCCAAATGTCAGGAATGACATTTAAGACATCAAGGATCAAGAAAAATCTCCAAAAATGAGGGACTTGTGGTGAAGCCACTCAATATCACATAATCTTTCGAGAAAATATATAGGTCACACCTCGAACAATTTGGCATCAAGAAAGAACTCATTGCTTGCCATACTAAAAATCCTACCATGCAAAGGGGTTGGGAGACTAGACCACCCACATACTTGGGTAGAATTTTCAAGAACATAAAGACGTGGGAAAAAATTATCACTCAGAGACTTGGGAATATCTAGACTTTCAGATTTAGAAAAATTTTAGACTTGAGAACTCAAATATTAGGAACACTTCAAGGCTTTTAGAAAAAATAACTTTGAAAAGAAAACTTGGAGTTGGAAAAAAAGTTACAAATTATCAGTGTTTGGGTAATTCGTGTTAGGATAACTTTGTTGCATCGAAAAAATTGGACTGCAAGTCACTAGACTCCATCCTAGGGTTTGAGAACGGTAAAAATTCTTTCGCTAATGCTTCAACTGATGGGATCAGTCTAACCACCAAACCACAAAAAGCCGACACCACCAAGAAGCCAACACGACAAAGAAGCACCCTCATCGGTCAGTTGGTTGCTAGTCGTGTCGAGTTCTCTCCTAGGTCCTATGTCACCCACGTTCCCGGTAAACTACCGTCAACTTACCAGCCAATTGAAAACTTGCTGGTTGTGCCATGGTTCACCTCCCATCTTGTGTGATCCTCACTTAATCCTTCATTCATTGTTGTTTATACCAAATGGTGTTGTCCAAAACTTTTATGGATTCAGGCTGGAGGCTAACGCCATGTTCATTATAGGAGACTGGGGGCAGATTTACTTTTGTCTAGTTATCCAATGTCTAAGAGAATCTTAAAAATATGCTAAGTTTTTCCTAAATACTATGTTTACTTTTTAGAATAATTTCCAAGTTTCTTAACTTAATGAAATAGACAATCTATTGCATAACCCTAGATATGTGCTCGTAGTTAAAGAGATCAAATTAGTGGGAATCATTTATGCTATGCACCTTTACTTTTAAAAATTAATTAGTTCATTGCAGATAATAGTTTTGAGACAAAATGACTACAAGCTAGCAAAATATTCCATATATGTGGTAGCTATGAAATGACTACCAATATAGTAGTCACAAATTTTCCATATTTTACTGCATATAAAATGGCAAGCCTGACTAACTTTGAGTTAGTAGAGAGAGTGAGATTAAAATAGGATACAAACTCGTGGCTGGAAGTGGCCGACATGAGGTATGAAGTGGATGGTGGCTAGTGGAGAATAGAGGTCGCGTGCATGAGGATGGAACTATATTAGGTACTTGAGAACAAGGGTCACATGCATGAGGATGGAACTAGAGGCTAGTTGCACCAGAGGCCAATAGATGGGTCAACGTAACTTGACCTGGAGGCCACAGACAGTTGCTGTGTTGAACGGTGAGCAACTATAGGAGGGGTTTCGAGTGAAAGGTGTGAGACAAGGCTTGGTCTCGTGAGAAAGGTGTGAGAGAGAGTTTGATTAGTGAAGGAAAAGTTTAAGTTTAATAAAATTTGATTTTTTTTATAGATTTTTTTTAAATAAATAACACACACAACACACTATTTGGTCTTAGTTTTAAAAAGACTGATACTATATCATTATAATTAGGTCATGATTTTTAATAACTAGGACTATAGGTTTATTTATTTATTAATGATTTTTGCAATCTAACTTATGGTCACAATGATTATTTAAAACCAATATTAAATATACACACTATGGTCATGATTTTAACTTGGACTTGACCAAAAATCTACGACCTAGGTTCTTAGAAAAATCGTAGGTAATTATGCGAGACCAAAAGCCATTTTGTAGTAATATAGTTCTGAGTTGCTAAAATGTGGAGGTTTTCTCTCCTAAAGCAACCGTGGTGCTAAGTGAATCCTTACAATCCGATTTCCAAAAGTAGTGCTATGTGCATTCTCCCGGTCCAAGTTCCAACAAGAGTGTTAAATGCATTCTCACAGTCCAATTCCCAATCATGCTAAGTGTATTCATTCTTTGCAAGTCCTAGTGACATAACCAAATGTGCACTCCCGATCCAAGTCTTAACAGTGTAGGGCTCATGCAAGCACACTGCATCACAAGATCGATCTTACAAGGCATGTTGTGTTTCACATTAAAAAAAAAATACAAGTAAATTTTGGATTCTTTATTAATTCAACTAAAAAAAGTCTTGACTCTTAAGTCTTGTGGTGGAAACCTTGACTGGCATACTTTGACAGTACAAATAAGATAGGTTTTTCTCACACTGCCTCTTGAGTCCCGACTACATCCACATGTGTGTGTCACATTTTGGTCCCAACAAGACTCTAGACCACCACTCCAGTTAGGTCTCACTCCCCACGACATCTGACATATCGTTGTACTCGCCATACTCAATAGCAGCCTTAGTGTAACTTGGAAAATTGCAACAAGGAAGGGCTAAATATAGATACACCTTCTTGAATCTTATCTTAGTTTATTCTAATACATGATCCCAACCAACTCCAATATTAACAAGGAAGTCCTCTGAGTAAAGTTACTCATGTACAACCTGCTCTACCACTACTCCAAGATGGGTGGTTGACCTCTAATTCTTAGCCTTCAACTCCTCACACAACTTTTGAGGCTAGAACTTGGCAATCGCAGTAGCTTCATAGGCCTCACTTGTGGCTTCTCAATCTTGGCTCGTTTCCTTATATACGTTTACGTGGGCAACATTAGTTATTAGGTCAAGGAAATTTGTAGCCTCCCTCATGTACCTTTCATGAGTTGCTTTAAGCCTTTTAAACTCTTTAGCCATGCCACCAGGTAGTCTAGTCATATGTTCCATAGGAAAAGAGATTGGGGATGGTTTGCAAAGAGGACTCATGTATTGAGTCTCATCTTTTATAACAAAGTACTCAGCTGGAAGAGGAACTTGAGTTGTGTAGGACACCTTAGCCTCTACAGTCGCTTCAACCTAGCGAGCTATTACCTGACATGCTTTTTTCTTACGTACCCACCTTCATTCTAGTTTATGTCTCCCAAGTACAGAGTTATGATGTACTGGAATTCATCTCTAGAAAAAACATAAAAGAAAAGGAGTAAGTAACATCAAAATTATTTACAAGTCTAGCCTTTCTTACTAGAGTACTCACCTTTGGAATGTAGATTGTCAAGAGTTCCCAATAGGGATGAAGAAAGATGAAGATCCCAATATGCAACTCTCTTAGAGTCTCTCGCCACTGTTTTCTATAGAGGGTAAAGCAAATAAGGACTCAATTAATTCCAGCCTCTTTTCAATGAATTTGACTCGCTTCTAATGCACTCCATAAGAAAGAAACAAAAGTGTTAGCAAAAGCAACAAGAAGAAAGTGTTCACAAAAAAGTAAGTCAAATACATGCAAACAGCTCACTACTTGGAGCAAATTGAGTAGGTGTTTGGCCAAATTGAGGACAAGCTACATTGTAAACTTCAATGGCAATGAACCAGTAATGCCTCCAACCTATATTGGAGTTAGGCAAATCCACCATGAACTTATAGTTGTCAAAGGGCCTAACACTAAACTGGCCCCCACTAACAATTTAATCATAGTAGAGAGACTGAAAGTCCTCTAGACTCATCACTCTATCATGTTCTCTTCACAACATATAGCAAGATATCAAAGCCTTCCAAGCATTAGGAGGAAATTACCCAAGAGGTACTTCTTTCCTAAAAGGGAAATTTTGCAACAATGGTAGGAATGAGAGTTTGAGTTCGGAAAACAACTGGTCAGCAAAAAAAGTGGCAATCCCTTTTGAAGGGGTCTACCAGAAACAATGCCATTTCTAAAAACAATAATCTCAATGTTGTCGAGAATCTCAAACATTTCTCTCAACTTGTCCACCAGTGGTTTTGTGGTATAGGTCACTAAAGAATCAACATCATATCCATAGTCGAGCACGGGTTAAAAATTTGGAGCACTCTAAAAAATGCCTTCTTCAAAAAAAGAACTGAAAGCCTCAACAAATACAACACAGTTGCTATGGGGGAAATATTCGACAGGTACCCAAGTTTAGCTCAAAGTTACCACCACCGATGGAAGGAGGGATGGAGGCCACCTGACTCGCCAACTCGCTTGGTCAGTTAGACGGCCAGTTGGTTGGTATGCTAGACGGCTAGTCAATTCAATCTCTCATTGGCAAGTCAGCCAAATCTTCCCAATGGTTGTGCGACTAGGCTCTTGATGGGTCAATCGTCTTGGTCCATCCTGGTTCACCTGCAAGGTTCTCCTAATATGTCCTTCTTGCAGTGAGCCATCTCCACCTGGGTTCTTACTTCTGGTTCCAAAGTTTTCAAAATTTTGGTCATCTATCATGGGTCCCCTAATGTGATGGTGATTGTGATAGGGTGTATGTGTGCTATTTTTTAGACATGAAATTCTTACCTCTTAAAAAAATTAATAATTGCAAACTCTTCAGACAATTTCATGGCCTACCACTCTGGATCTATAGAGAAAAAATTTAAGGGTGCATGTGCACTTCAAGTTCCTAGTATTCATGCAAATGCTCAAGGTAGACTATAGAAAAAGTTAAAAAAAAAAAAAATAAAGACTTTGATCCTCTCAACAAGAGTTGATTAAAGCATAAAGTTGTTCTCAAGTTCTTTTCCGCAAAGCTCTAATCCTGGCTTCAGAAGAAAGTAATGGGTGAAGTTGAAAGTGACTAGGTTTTTATATATTGCTAATTAGCTCAATTTCAACCTCCCATATGCTAGTGATCCAAGGGTACAGATAAGGAGAGGATCTAGAAGAATCAAACTCAGAAAATGCCAGATTTGGGAAGTCAAACCTATGGCCCACAATCGACTTTTTTCTTTTAAAAGTTGACCAGTCATAACTTTTCAATTGGGACTCCAATTGAGACCCTGGAATAGTTCTTGGAAAGCTTGTGAACTCAAGATTAACATGACATAAAGATAATTTGGATACCAGCTTTACAACTCAGTCAAGATGTCCCAAAACCAAATGTCATTGCGCCACTGTACCCTAGGAGAAAAGCTAGACTACGTATCACGCCAAAACATCCCAATCAACCCAAGGAACTTGTGTTGGATGGTAAAATGTCTAGATACTCATGGCCCCATTTGATTAGTTCATGTTAACTTTGAAAAATTAAATAGGTATAATCAACGCACAGTCAAAAAATTATTAATCAATTGATTTATATTAATTTATTAATATTTAAATTATATAATAATTTAAATATTATATAATTTATATAAGTTAATTACGAAAATGAAATCAGCTAGAAACTTATATGTCTTCATAACCTTAAAAGGTACGCATAAGAAATTTTGTAAGCTCATTCAACCTCTATTATCTTTGAATAAAACTCATTCTCACAAATAATTGACTTAAGTATTGAAATAGATACGACAACCTACACCACCGATGTCTTTTCTTCTAAAGTCACTTTGCTAGTGACTTGCAAGGTCAACTTACCAAGAGCGTGCTGAACACAACATTGACTTATATATATATGTGTATATAGATGTAAACCGAAACCAATCGATAGCTATCTCTCTATGTAGCACTCAAAATAAATGCCCTAAAAAATGACATTCCATCATGGCATATGTTGGTATTAATTTGACGAAAATGGTAGTGTAAGTCTTATGGTTTTGGTGTGAGAATTCCAATGTGCAAAACATAGTATCTATATTTTACTTTTTTTGCATTTATCGGTTCCTTTGTAAGGTTGATTACTGTTGGCTCAATTTCACAAACTCACTTAGGAAACTTTTTTGTTCAATCACAAAATGCATATACTTACATATCTTGGATATATGTTTGGTTAGAAAGTTGTCTTTTTGTACGGGGGTTTTGAAACTAGTCTGAAATCGAGAGAACCAAACTGATTTAGGGATGAACCGGTAACTTTTGGTATTTTTTGTCTAGTTCTTTGGCTCGTCGAACTGGTTGGCGAGGGGTTAGGGATTAGTCGACAAGGTTTTTTGGTTTGTTTTTCACTAACTGTGTGACTCGCAAAGGGGATCGATGAGTGTGCCACTTTTTCTATAGATAGCACATTTCTCTCTTGTTTTAGTTGGCCAAGAGTTTTGGAAGCTTTGCCAAATTATTTTCTAGCTTCCCTAGTACGTTTTGGTTCGTATTGGTTCGATTTTTCTTTTGAGTGTCAGGTTTGGGAAACAATATCATCTTAGAATGTAAGACATCCGAGAAGAGTCTCACTCATATTTCAAACACTAGGCTAAATGTAAAATGTGAGATTGAGTGAGAATTTAATGAGAGCTAAGTTGCCATATGTCAGTAGTAGATCTGGCTAGTGAATAACCACATCTTTTTTAGAGAGTTTTTCTCAGAATTGAGTTTTTGTGTGTTAGTTGTAGATCAAGCTAAGAAGATCCACATATTATAAGGAATATCTTCAGTTTTCATGTGTCGATAGTTTGTCGTGTTTCGACTGAGTGTTACAAGATTACAACGTTATGCATAGGTGAGGAGCATATGTGTTGATGTGTCATGTGTCAGCTGGGTGTTGTAAAGTCTCAACTTATTTACATAATGGTTTTTGGTTGATCCATCAGTAGTCGATCACATCACGTGGTGATGGAGCTTTTGGGATGAGGTTGGATTTATTTGGAACATAGTAGTCATACAAATAGCTAACGAGAGCAGCATATGTCGTTAAGATTGGTGGTCCTGACTAATAGAGGTATTGGTGTCTATCTTTATCGAGTTTGTTTAACTTTTTATTCATAGTAAATTTTTTGCTACTAAGTAGTTGCCTTAAGCAACCCGTAGATTTTATCACTTAGAATTGAAGCCTAAATGACTTTACCATGTTACATACTGTGCTATGTATAACCAATTTACAATCATCATTTACTGAATATGTTCCCACAAATGAGGTCTTGAAGTGTTTGAAATTTTTTTATAAATTTCACAATATGTTTACTTGATTTCATGTTGTATACTTATTACTTTTCTATTACATTGTTCTATCCCAAACAAAAGTCTTTGAGGCACATCGTCACTAGTGTGTTTACTACAGATTGTTCTTTCTTATCTGCTTTAAGCATGTTGCTATTATTTATTCCACTGTACTATTTCTTAACTCGCATCTTGAAGCCTACTTGGCTGAGTTGGAAAGCTCATGAAAAGATTTCATAGGTTACCATAACTACCCCCTTTAAGGTCTAGATAACCTATTTGAGTTGGAAGTCAAAATCACCTATATGCAATTGTTTCGACGTATATAAATCTTAGGTAGGATTACTTAAAAACATTGACAAAAAAATGGATATAGATGGAAATATTGATACTTTAATTTTACAAAAATATCAAATATTATTGACATTGATGGATATTTGAAAACTTTTTACGAAAATTGTTGTAAGTTATTTTGATATATTTTATAAAATTTAAGTAAATGTTAAAATAAATAATAACACACTAATTTAGCTAATTTTTTTCATTAAAATAACATGCATTTCATATATAACAAATATAATGAATATATAATAATAGTGAAACATAAGTTTAATCTTTATTTGACAAATATAAATATAACTTATATAGCACAATTCTAAATATATTAAGTTATATACAATACAAATATACATAAATATTTAATTAAAACAACTTTGCTCGGCTAGCTCAAATATCGGAGCTGTAGAAGTATAACATCAATAAATACACAATAATCATACAATGACATTAAATAATAATAATTTTATTTGTAATTATTCATGTATCATATATAAGTTGGTTGATATCTCTCAAAATTATTTACATATAAATTAAATTTTAAATTAATCTAATTCTTATAATACTAAAAATATTTATTTTAAAATAAATATCAATGTTATCGATATTTAAAGTGATCATAATTGAATTCTTAATAATTAGATTCTTGCCAAAAGTTCTTGTTACAAACAAACAAACAAATAAAATCCTACTTTCATATAATAAATTGTTGCAATTTTTTATTATTTTTTATTATTACTTATCTTTATATATATCGTCAAATTTTTATAATATTTAAAAAAATAACAAAACAAAAAATATCAAAATTAATATTTTCATATTTTTATCAATATTTTTTTATATTTTAGACAAACTTAATTTTCTGCCTCATACCAATATCATTATTTTAATTTTATAGAATTTCTACTGAAATATTGATCTATTTTGAATTTTTTCTTTCATGCTTAAAAGTCAATGTTGGCAACTAAAATGGGAGGGAAACTTGTACGTGGAGTCCAAATGCTACAGTATACCTACTTGGTAATATCATATGCAATATTAATAATTTTTAAGTAATATTATACAGTTATGTCTATTAAATTATATATTAATATTAGAATAAATATTAATTTTAAAAAATAAAATATTAAATTAATTATGAATTATTTATTAATATAATATCATTTATATTATATTGATTAATCTATACCACAAATAGAAATAAAAATATTTTTCAATATCGATACCCCATTTCGTTGAAAAAGTACACGAGTATCTGAAAAAAGATAAGGTTCAAGGATAAGGATAATAAATGCCCATCAAAGCACGCACATAAATTATTCAATGAGTGTCGATAAAGATACTAAGTTATCATAATAATATATTAATTATTAATTATATATAAAATTAAAAATATATTATAATAAAATTATTATAAATAAATAAATAATTATATTATATTATATATATAATATAATTATACAATTTTGTTATGACATGTATTATATATACTAAGTTTATATTAGCGCTACGTTTAATAAGAATGTATGCTTTAAATAATATATTAATTATTAATTAAACGTAAATTAAGAATGTCATATAAAAAAGTGATTATGAGACATCTTATTAATAAAAAATTAATTAAATATATCATATAAATTGATATATGTATCAAGTTGTGATAAAAAAAATTTGTTTTATAAAAATTGAAAAAATTATAATGTGAAGGAAAATTAAAGACAATTATTAATATAATCATATAATAAAAATTTAATTATATAATACAATTTCTTTGACCGATAAAGTTTTATTTTTAATTTTATTTTACTCAATGCACATGATTATTTTCTAATAACGTAAAATTATATATTTTTTGTATGTTAAAAAATGTATTAAGTATATATTTTTAGTTGTTAAAATTGAATTATCTAAAATTATTGAATTATATAAAAATTTTAGGTGTGATAAGTAGGGATATGTATATAATAGGTTGGTTCGAATTAAAACTAAAATCGAAATAAAATTAACAACATCGGTTCCTAGAAAGTAAAAACAATTATAATCTAATAAAATCTATAAAATCAATCCAAATTGTCCTTTGGATATTTGGATGGTTGTTCAAATTTTGAGTTTTTGTTGTTGTTGTTTCTATTATCGAAATTTTTTAAAAATTATTTATATTTAATAGCTAAATAGTTGTTGCATTAAATTTTATGCTTTAATAAATAATTAAAATTAGTTCATAAAAGAATTTTGATTTTTTTCAAACAATAAATATACAAAGATCACACACTCAATTCTAAATTTTAAATAGCACATAAACTAGCATAAGTATTTATTATTTAGTTTTGTATCAATTTTAAGCATAAATTGCATGTACAAACAAGCGTTTAATTTAAACAATATAAATATGATTAAATAAATAATAACATGACTAACATGTATTTATATGATATCTCCAAATACAACCAACGAGTCATCCACAAAATTTGTTCATTAATGCTTGATGCTAAGCATTCTTATATTACATAGCAATCTTAAGAGGAAAAAAGAGCATTAATATTACTCAATTATAATTTTTTTTTAAATAATACACTTAACTAGAGAGTATACTAAACTTATATTTATATAACCATTGAAATGAGCCTTTTACAACCATGAAAAGAGCACAAAATGTATGTTACCACAAGTAAAACTCTAACTTTAATTTGATAGAATTTATGAATGCATAATTAATAATGTTAAACAATCTCTTAAATTAAACCTTATATCAATATTTTTAGTACATATAATTCATTGGATAAATATATTAAAGCAACTCCTTCAAAATACAAAATATAAAATATATAATAATTTTCAATAACTATGCTTTCATGTACCAAGCTCCAACTCCAAGCTCTCACTCCAACTTCTATGAGACAAAATGGAGAATAAATATATATGCATATGAAGAGCAATTGATCGAAGCTAAAAGATTTTTTTCTATCGTTGGTCTTTTCTCTTCTCTGCTTCTCACGCCATCTACCACAATTCCTTTTCTCTAATATCATATCACCCCCACTTCTCACAATCGTAAGTAGTAAGTAATAAAATTATATATAACTGATTAATTAATCTAACGTAAATGTCTCATGGATTACTATTTGGACAAGTTAAATACAACTTAATAAAACTAATAATTAGAGATAGTCAAATGATTAATTTAATTCATATATTTTTCTAATATTTTAGCTAGTAAATTTTTTTATATTAAAATAAAATATAAAAAAATATATAATATATTATATGTATGAGTTGGATTAATTTTTATAATTTGTTTTTAAGAATTGATCTAGCTCATAATTGATTGATTTTATAAAATTTGAATATAATTATAATATCAAAATTGTGTAACATGGGTCAAGTTAGGATAATTTATATGAATTGTATCAGTTTGGTTCAATTTTGGTGGTCCCTAGTGATAAGTAATATAAGAATTTCTGAGCATTGACCGCATCCCTACGATGTTTCTTTTACATAGATGAAGATAATATCCACTGTATCCACAGTTTCAATAATTAAGGTTGGTTCTTATCATAGCATATCTCAAAATATTCTAAGATAAGAAGATTTTTCTCCTTCTTTCTAAACCTACCATGAAAGATGCTAATTCTTAATGTATATGATGTGTTTGGTGACGTGTTGCATATGACGATAAGATCACGACCTATTAATTTCTGATAGATTGGATTAACTTCTCAATCTTCGAGAACAAATTTCTTTGGGAAATTACCAAAAATAGCACCCCTAAAAATTATAATAACAAAACTAGCACCCTCTTGTGTTCAATTAGAATTGAACGTTTAATATTGAACGTTCAATATTCAATTTGAACGTAAAATATTGAACGTTCAATATTAAATAGGTCTAATTGTCGTCATTCAATTCTAATTGAACGGATAATATTGAACGTTCAATATTGAACGAGTCTAAATTATCGTCGTTCAATTTTAATTGAACATAGGGGTGCTAGTTTTATTATTATAATTTTTGGGGGTGTTAGTTTTGTTATTTTCTCAATTTCTTTTATACTCTAGCCATTTTTCTGTCTCTCTCTGTTTTTGTTTTTAATCCCCTACATATTCATCTCTTAATTTTTACAATGTCACAAAGAGAATGAGAATCTTTGTTGGATTTTTAACCGGTAGTTTTTTGAGATATTATTTTGAATTGGACTTGATATAAATGTATAGTTATGATTAATTGAGTTATTCTCTATAAAATTTTCAAAATCATATATTTACATGTTTAAAATAATATTAAAATGATTGAAAAATTTAGTCTCAAAGTTCACTTATTAAAAAAATTAAAATGGTGTTGTCAGTATTTATCTCACATGAAAAAATCATTAATATATGAAATATTTTATATAATATTTGTTTTTATATATAAAAAAAATAAGTTAATATAATAAAAAGATTCTCTGTATCAACATGAGGGTTTTTACCCTCATGTATTTGGCCTTTTCAAATACTCCAATCCCAAGTACTCACGTCTCCCCAACACGATTAATGTTTAATAAAACCTTTAAAATGTTCATAATTTTTTTTATGTTAAATATAATAATTTATGTTATAAATATTACAAAATATCATCTCTATAATTTATTAATAATATCTTATATATGCTTTTCGATATATTTGTAAACAAAAGTGTTCATATATTTATTTTAACATTTTGATATTTTAATTCTTGGTTGAGAATTTCTAGCCACAAGTAGACAAGGTATTTATCTGAATTGAATTTAGAATAAATAAATATGTGAAGTTAAAGATTATGTACAGATTATCATGAATATATCAAGAGCAAAATGATTACTAAGGTAGTGTCATTGAGGAATCAGATTCAATGGGGGTTGCCGTCAATATGAGTCCCAATTCCCAAAGAACAATGCACTACAGTTAGTGTGTATATCGCATGTTATATAATGGTCCATGTTTTTCTTGTGGCCGTATCCAACTCAATTATTGGCTAAACCTTCTCTCTCTCCCTCTTTACATAAAATTCCCACCAATTCTTATGAAAACCAATCATGCCTAATTATAACTTGTTATAATTTAAAAGGCTATAGAAAAACACTATTTTAGAGAGAGCTTGTTAAAAAACCAAACACCAAATCTCACACTCTCTCTTTCTTTCGTTCGTTTTTGAAAACTTTGCCTCTCTCATCTAGTAATCTAAAATATAATCTTAAATATAACAATTATATATATATATATATATATATATTAGAATTTATCTTAAAATAATATGTCACATATGTAATATATACACTTTATATAATTAACGCATGTAAAATATATATATTTGTGTATAATTAACATTATATTTTAAAAATAATTCAATTATATACAATTTAATATGTTATTACGAAACTTCATAAGAAATTAAATCTACAATTAAAATGCTACTTAATTGATTGGAAAGGATAATTCTGAAATGCATTTAAAATTCTAAATTATTAATTATCTTGATTCCTATCACTCCCTTCAACCTAAATGAAAAACTATTTGGCTTTTGGTTTGACACAATTACACAAAAGTTCAATTTCATAGGTTATTAATTTGCTAAAATAAATTATTTCTTTAGATATTAAAACTTAAATAGTAAGCCTTAACGAAAAAAATATTAAAAAGTTATTTAAAATAATATTCTTCAAAATTTATGAAGTATTCATGACCGCCACATGCTTTGAGTTTCAAAGGACTACCACATCTGAGTGCATCCACACAGAGTACTTGGTCATCTTAGATCGAGTGTCAAATGAGCCCAAAAGCCCATTCTTAACAATTATTTGGAACTTGTCTTACTTAAATGTAACCCAACCTGTCATTTTACTATTTTTATATGGTCAGCAAATTTTTTTATAGGTTCTGTTAATACTTTGTTCTCTATTTATTACCTTTTATTTATTTAATAATATTTGTAGGTAATTGAAAAATGAAAAGGGTGTTAAGGACTGCTTTTTATTTTGATGGAACACCCTAGTGTTCCTACTGATTCAAATCTCCCATTTACTTTAAAAAAAGAAATTGTAACCCAACCTTAAATCCCATAAGTATAGGTATGAAGAAATCTCTGTTTTTTTTTTTTTTTTGAAAAATTGAGATTTATCGAGTAGATATGTATGTAGTTTTCAGCCATCAAGGTTATGAACGAATATTTTTCATTGATTATAGTTTGTGCCATGAAATATATATATATATATATATATATATATCAAACATGAATAATTAACATATTTATAAGTAAGTATCTAGTTAGGTTTGAAATATGTACCAAAACTAAAAAAAAATATAGAAGTACAATCAAATTCTCTCCAACGTAAGAATTTGAGTGGACTCTCAATTCTGTATTTATAAATTCCAACTACCCCTCCATTTCTCACTTATTTTTCTTTGATGACACATTGGTGTTTTTGTCAAGGCTTTTTCTAAAGAGGTGTGAAACATCAAAACTTTTATAAAAAAAAATATAAGTATTCGACCAAGGTGTGAATTTTGGGAAATCCTCCTTATAGACAACCTGTGTTTGAGAACCTCAATAATATGTCTAGAAACCCAAAAATTAATGAAATTTCGAATCCATAAAAGTTAAATTTTAGAATACATTGGGACAGAAGTACCACAAGGCTACCCAAGCCTTGATAAGCTATTCAACGCCACTTGATAAGTTTAACAAAAAGCTATCAACTTTATTATAAACTCAAACTTGAATTGCTAATTGTTCAACATTTATTTATACAGTATAGGCCTTACATAAAAATCCTATCTGATAAGGTAAATATTAAATTCTAAAATAAGAATAATCTCTAAAAGATAAAATAAATACTGATACAATTATATGCTAAGAATAAAAGACTAAAAAATTTCAAAAAAAGGTAGCACAAGTGGTATTCTTCAAAAATGAGTCTTTTTCCACATAATCTATTCAGATTTATGCGTCCATATTGCAAGCCATTTCTTGCCTATTAAATTTCCAAACTATAGAAATTGTATTTCTGTAAGAATTGTATACCATTAATTCATTCTTACAAAGAATTTTAAATCGTCTTAATCGGATACCAGATGACAAATTTATGGTCATTATAGTGACAGTTGGTCAATGAATATTTCTAAATGGGATTTTACTTTGTAATTACTTGTGCTCCACAACCTAAATATACTCTTGCTTGATCCTTGGTCCAAATTCTAATTATCTCATAAGTAATTCTTTAAAGGCCCATTCTTTTAACATCTCACATGTCTAACTAAATACATACCCTTTAATATATTATTGTTAAAGTAAATACAATAAAAGAAAAAAAAAACAAAAACGCTCCATGCATCCCACAAAATCCACAAAACTTACGTTGCTCGCGGACCTCTCACTACTGCTGATTCTGCCTCTATTGCCACCAGTCTGCTAGATCAGAAATTTTTTTCCTCACTCACCAGCTACACTGCTCCATTGACATTTTCTGTTAATTTCTCTCCAAAAAACTTCATTTTTTGGACATTTATTTATCTAAAATGGAACCTCAACCTCCACCGTCGTCGTCGCCGGCGGCTTCTCTAGCTGAAGTTTGTGAGTTTCTACTTGTACTCACATCCTGCAATGAACCAGAATGTTCCTTTCCTCCCCAAATATTGGAAAACAAATCAAGGAGTGCAAAGGTAGTCGTAATTTTTTTTTCAATATGTTCAACGTACCAGGTCCGAACATATGTAATACGTTCGTACATCATTGTCGAACATATTGAAAATGTTCAAATGTGCCGTCTGAACATATACAAAAATTTCATTATTCTTACCCAAACATCATAAAGTTTAAACAGATAATTTGAATGTTTTTTGAGAAGTTCAACTACTCAGATAATGTTCAAACAGATCGTTTGAACATATACAAAATGTTCAAACATATCGTTCGAACAAAAACAAAAAGTTCAAAATGGGGGTATTGGTAGTCGAAGGTAGGAAGTGGGATGCATTCGGCAGTTTTTTTTTTTTTTTTTTTCCTTTAATTATTATTTTAATATGTTTAATAATTTTTAATTGTGAGGGATATTGATGAACACATTTTTGACCTATATTTTGTTATGTTTTTAAGCATTCATTTTATCTTTTATTTTATTATTTTCGTGTTTTGGAAGGTATTTTTTGTGTTTTGTAGGTTTGGGAAGAAATGTGGAAAAAGAGAGCAAAAGTGAAGCAAAGTGCTTAAAAATGTAAGCCTTACATTGGATGTCATTTATTATGTAAGGGGGACAAACAAAGGCTTAGCAACGTAAGCCTTACATCGAGAATCAACATACTATGTAAGGGCATTTACAGCGCAAGAAAACAAGGCGCGCCGCGGCAGGCAAAACCTATGCCGCGGCGAGAGGCTCTCGGGTTGATCCTGGAAAATCATGAAAACATGGCGCGCCGCGGCATGATTATTGTGCGCCGCGGCGGGGATGTTTCTGTTTTGAACCAACGAGCCAAAATTCAACACGCGCCGCGGCGGGAAAAACCTGTGCTGCGGCGGGAGGTGCCAAAATTGCCCAGAAACCCTAAAACGCGTATTCCACTTCTTTCCCCCTATAAATACAACATTATACCTCTCCCAAACACAAGTTTTTGCAGCCAAATTCTCTCCCACCTCTGCTGCTACTGCAGCAAGGGTTTTCCACCCAAAATCAACCCAAAATCAAGAGGAGACCCTCCATTGTTGAAGCTACTCCAAGGATTTGAGAAAGAGGATCAATCAAGTTCAAGGATTTGGAGCTAGAAGATTCATTGGGGTATTTTTAGTGTAATATCTTTTTCTTCTCTGATTTTGTGGTTTGCCTCCATGACTAAATTGATTGACACCAATTTAGTTATGGTTGGCTAATATATGTATATTGGGATGTTAGTATTGCTTCCAATGATTGGAAGAACAATTTTGTAATTTAATTATATATGATTTGGATTTATTTCTTGTTCATGTTCTTATTAATTTCTGATTGTGAATTAATGGTGGACCAAACCTTAGTTTGTGGTTAGAAAGAATATTTAAGAATTAGGCATTAGAAACGCCATCTTTGCTTAATTGTGCATTATGAACAAGAGCCTAAATTGATTGCATTGATTTGTGTTAGTTTAGGTGGTTAGAATTATTTCCTTGAGCTAATTCCGATTGATTAGTTAATGATCCGGACCAAAGACGTTAATTAGTTGATCGTAGTGAAAATCGCCATTGATTTGGGATTTTCTAGGTTTAGCGGAAAAATCATTAAATCCAACTTTTAATTGAATGCTTAATTTGTTTTTGCCATGAATGGATAGCAAACTAATAATCCCATTTACATCCATCATCCCCCCTTTGGTTGTGATTACTTTTATTTGCACTTTATTTTAGTTACATAATTAATTTCCGAATTTACAGTCTTTTCTGCAACGTGACAATTGTTAGAATGTTTAGGATTGTTTGTTCGACTAAATAAGAAAATAAATAACGTTTTAGAACCACCGCAATTCCTTGAGAGACGATCTTGGGAGTATACTTGTCGCTTACTATAAGTGACTCGTGCACTTGCGAGCTTATATAAAATACAAAATTTGACTATCAAGTTTTTGTGCATCAAGTTTTTGGCGCCGTTGCCGGAGAATTGGCATTTTAAAGTGTTTATTTATTTTCTGTTTAGTTTGTTTTTCGTATTTCTTTATTTTTGAGATTTCTTTTTATTTTTTGTGATTTTGTTAATTTTTGTGTTTTGTTTTGTTATTTTTAGTTGTTAGTTATTTTTATTTGTTTGAGTCATTTGTTTTAGTTGTTTGTTTTATTTTATTTCTTTTGTTATTTATTTTCTTTTTTCTGGATATATATTGTGGTGCTTTGATTTCTTTGTCGTTTTTGTTAGTATATGAAAGGTATCGTTCATAGACTACATCAACATATTCAAAAGAGCACTTAATCAGGCTGGATACTAATATCCAAGAGCTAGCAATTATGGAGGTATGTGGTATTTGCGGTTTACATGGACATGATGCTAATGTTTGCGCTTTTACAGGTGATTTCTATACCTCTACCAACCGAGATATCAATCTTAATGAGGAATGTCACCCACCTTGGAATGATCACCCACCTTGGAGTGATTCCTATCCTTATATTCCCGAGTTGGAAAATCACCAAAATTTTTATTGGGAAGCAAACACTAACACACCCTATGCCTCATACCCATATTTCAATCCTTATGACCTACCCATTCACCCTAAGAGACCAACCTTGGAGGATACCTTGAATACTTTTATTCAAGTTAGTTTAGAAAACCAAGAGAAACGTAATCAAAGGATGGATTTCTTAGAGGATTCTATGATAAGGATTGCAATGCAAATTGGGCCACTAGCGGAACAACTTCTACCACAAGAAGAGTTGCCCAATCAAGATCATCAAGTTTTTAATCCTTATGACCAACCCATTCACCCTAAGAAACCAACCTTGGAGGATACCTTGAATACTTTTATTCAAGTTAGTGTAGAAAACCAAGAGAAACGTAATCAAAGGTTGGGTTCCTTAGAAGACTCTATGATAAGGATTGAAATGCAAATTGGGCAACTAGCGGAACAACTTCTAGCACAAGAAGAGTTGCCCACTCAAATTGAGCAAATGAAGGATGACACAATCCTTCAAAGTGGTAAAAATTTTGAAAATATTTATTTTCCTGAAATTTCTAATGATTTACCACTTTATGCAGAAAATATAGATGGGGAGCAAGCAATTCTCCAAGAAGGTCAAGTCGAGGATCATCAAATTCTACAACCTTCTAAGGAGAACAAGGAGGAATTCTCTGTACCTCCTTTACCACTCAAAGAACCTAAGACTTGTACGTCCCCAAATCCTTCTCCTTACTACTTCCACCAGAAAGTGTGTGCTGTGCTTCATAGGAAACAACTACCGAGATGGAAGGATACGCTTAATGACATACTAGCTCGAAAAATCGATATCACACACTTCAAGATTTTTGATGATGGTGGATAGGAGTGGATTAGCAACGTCTTGCTAAGACATTAAAGAAGGCGCTTGGTGGGAGGCAACCCACTATTTTAGGTAATATTTTTCTTTTTCTTTTAGTTTAGTTAATTTTCTATTTGTTCCTTTTAAATGCTTTTCTGAACATGTGTGTAGTTGAAAACCTTGAGGACAATGTTTAGTTTAGGTTTGGGGGTGCATTTTGCATTTTTGGTTGGTAACAACATTTTCATGCTTTTGGTCAATTTTTGATGAATAATCGAGTTTTATGCATTGTTTATCTGATTTTTGAAATGTTTAAGGTTCGTTATAAGGATCAGTTTTAATTTGCAATCTGTGTTTCATGCTTTTGATGTTGGAACTGAGACGAACCCGAATCTTGTGTTTAGGAATTGAATAGTGGAAACTACCTGTGAGTATATTATTGAGCCCTTAACGTTTTATTCTGAGAGATAAATATTCTTCTACTCTTTTAAACACCTTTCATATCATTTCAAATTGTTAGATGATCTCTATAGGTTTTTGCATTGAATGATAGGATTTTAAACATATAATGAAGGATCATGTGCTTAATTGAATTGCTTAGATTAAATGATTTGAGTAAAATTTGGAGTGTTTGCCTATCTCATCCATGTTTGACTTTAAAAGATATGAGGGAAAAACTATATCCATTCACAAAATACATATGTATTTGGGTCTTTGTATTAAAAAAAAAAAAAAAAAAAATGCTTTGACTTTAAGTTCCCTTAAAGTCAAAGCATTTTCATTCTAGGGCACACTTGAAATATTTGCTTGAGGATTTTAATTACTGCATGAGATTAGTAATGTGATTTCTTCATAAATCCTATCATTTGATTCCTTTCATGAGATCGATGTTATGCACTTTTGAGCCTTTCTTGTTTAATCATATGCGAACATATTAGCTCATTTCTTTACATAACTTCTATTCGCATATACTTTGATGAGTGCTTGAACCCATAGGATCGGTGTGATTTAGAGAGTAAATCTGGTGAGGATTAGAGTTGAAACGAATTCACATTCTTGACACTAGGTTTGGGGGAGTCAATGTTGATACGCTTTTAGTATTGAGATTTAGATTTGTGAAGCAAGATTGATCTAAATGGTGAACCTTGATGTGTTAAAATGTTGGATAAATTTGTGTATAAAGTTTTGGTTATGAATTGGAAAGAAACTAAAGCATGACAAGTTTTGTTAACTTCAATTTTAGTTTTGTTATTTGTCATTTTAGTTTTTCTTTTAGTTGGATGTTTGTGGGAATCACCACTGAAAACCCTCACGAGACTTTAACTCGTCCACTAGGGCAACCTAGGGGTTTAAAGGCTTGTTGCATATGCTAAATGCAACCGTGATAATCTACGGAAGTGATTTAGGTTAGTATAGTTTAATTTTAGTTTTGCTAGAGGACTAGCAAAATGTAGGTTTGGGGGTATTTGATGAACACATTTTTGACCTATATTTTGTTATGTTTTTAAGCATTCATTTTATCTTTTATTTTATTATTTTCGTGTTTTGGAAGGTATTTTTTGTGTTTTGTAGGTTTGGGAAGAAATGTGGAAAAAGAGAGCAAAAGTGAAGCAAAGTGCTTAAAAATGTAAGCCTTACATTGGATGTCATTTATTATGTAAGGGGGACAAACAAAGGCTTAGCAACGTAAGCCTTACATCGAGAATCAACATACTATGTAAGGGCATTTACAGCGCAAGAAAACAAGGCGCGCCGCGGCAGGCAAAACCTATGCCGCGGCGAGAGGCTCTCGGGTTGATCCTGGAAAATCATGAAAACATGGCGCGCCGCGGCATGATTATTGTGCGCCGCGGCGGGGATGTTTCTGTTTTGAACCAACGAGCCAAAATTCAACACGCGCCGCGGCGGGAAAAACCTGTGCCGCGGCGGGAGGTGCCAAAATTGCCCAGAAACCCTAAAACGCGTATTCCACTTCTTTCCCCCTATAAATACAACATTATACCTCTCCCAAACACAAGTTTTTGCAGCCAAATTCTCTCCCACCTCTGCTGCTACTGCAGCAAGGGTTTTCCACCCAAAATCAACCCAAAATCAAGAGGAGACCCTCCATTGTTGAAGCTACTCCAAGGATTTGAGAAAGAGGATCAATCAAGTTCAAGGATTTGGAGCTAGAAGATTCATTGGGGTATTTTTAGTGTAATATCTTTTTCTTCTCTGATTTTGTGGTTTGCCTCCATGACTAAATTGATTGACACCAATTTAGTTATGGTTGGCTAATATATGTATATTGGGATGTTAGTATTGCTTCCAATGATTGGAAGAACAATTTTGTAATTTAATTATATATGATTTGGATTTATTTCTTGTTCATGTTCTTATTAATTTCTGATTGTGAATTAATGGTGGACCAAACCTTAGTTTGTGGTTAGAAAGAATATTTAAGAATTAGGCATTAGAAACGCCATCTTTGCTTAATTGTGCATTATGAACAAGAGCCTAAATTGATTGCATTGATTTGTGTTAGTTTAGGTGGTTAGAATTATTTCCTTGAGCTAATTCCGATTGATTAGTTAATGATCCGGACCAAAGACGTTAATTAGTTGATCGTAGTGAAAATCGCCATTGATTTGGGATTTTCTAGGTTTAGCGGAAAAATCATTAAATCCAACTTTTAATTGAATGCTTAATTTGTTTTTGCCATGAATGGATAGCAAACTAATAATCCCATTTACATCCATCATCCCCCCTTTGGTTGTGATTACTTTTATTTGCACTTTATTTTAGTTACATAATTAATTTCCGAATTTACAGTCTTTTCTGCAACGTGACAATTGTTAGAATGTTTAGGATTGTTTGTTCGACTAAATAAGAAAATAAATAACGTTTTAGAACCACCGCAATTCCTTGAGAGACGATCTTGGGAGTATACTTGTCGCTTACTATAAGTGACTCGTGCACTTGCGAGCTTATATAAAATACAAAATTTGACTATCAAGTTTTTGTGCATCAGATATGTGTTTAGTATTGTTGGTGGGATGTTAGTAGAAGCCCCCTTCTTTAAATGATAGGCCCAATTGGAACATGTCATCGATCCTTCGATGATGTTTCTTAATTCTCATAATTCCTTCTTTTCTCAAAAAATTCGCTCTTGAGTCTTCACCACAATGTTGGAAATTGCCTGCTTCATGAAGGATATTCCAAGCACATAATGAAGTAATCTCTTCGTTGGCCTCTTTGAAATTGTTAGTTCAAGTATCATATCTTCCTCCCTCGTTGCCTATTTGTCATTACATCTATGCTCGTTGCCGCATCCACGCTCGTCATCATATCCCAACCTCTTCTATTCGTCCTTCAGATTGAGAGATGTTCTTCGATCAACATATCCACACCGATCTTGCTTCATGTTAGCCGCCTCCTTCAACGTCACTAGTCTTGCTTCATGATGTGTTAAAATGTGTACTCGCAAGTGTACGAATCACTCATAGTAAAGTGATAAGCAACTTCTAAGGTCGGTCTCTCAAGGAATTGCAGTGGTCTTAAATAACTAACTTTTTAATCTAAATAGAGTTCTAATGAAAATAAAACACTAATTAAATAGAGTTCTAGTGAAACTAAAACTCTAAGTAACTAGAATCCTAAAGCTACTAAAACTGTAAAAATGTTGTTTGTTTTTGTAACGAGAACAATCATACGACAATCAAACGAAAACAAGATCGCAAGCAAACAATCAATTCAAATATCAATGGAGGATGTATGGACGTTTAGCTTGGTTGACCATGCTTGCATCGAAAAGGTATGGTGAGATAACATGAACGTCCTATATAAACTAAACTACTGGCTTTCCTTTTAATTACGAGACTCCTTTTGGCGGGGGTAGGTCTCTTTATTGATTAACTAATTAATTGCCTTTGGCGGGGGTAAATCAAATAGTAATCAAATTATGCGCAAGGAAAACATGCCAATCAAATTAAAGCTATGACTCAGTCACTAACTTGAAGCTTCGATTAAGTGTTTCGGAATAAAGTTAAGGTGACGTTCCTATAACTAAATTCTCAGATTTTTCAACATAACTACGAACATCAAATGGGCCCATGATTATTCATAATTAAATATCTAAACATGCTCTTAATCAAAAAGTAATTTATTTATAAATCAATAAGATACACCATACACAATTCTAGCAAACATGGCAACACAAACTAAACATCCATAATTAAACTAGCCGCTCATGTTCATATTAATATTCATAGACAAATAAAATATGATCATACACTTTAACAAAAAGAGAAGAGGAATTAATTCTATAACAACAAGAAAATCCTAGATCTAAATACCGCTTATGGATTGGATAGCGTTCTTCTCCGTAAGCTTTATCTTCGATCGTCGTTGGCTTCCTTGAATCCTTAGAATAGTGTCTCTCGCTTCGTTAGAGTGTGGCAACGCTCTCAAAACTGATTGAATGTAGTGTTTGGTCGCAAAATTGTGAAATCTAAAAGTTGTGTACGAGTTGGTCGAGTTCTATTGTAAAGGGGGTCTAAGGGGGTATTTATAAATGTAAGGGATTCCTGATTGCATTAGGAATAGGCGCGCCGCGGCATGCATTTTTTCCGCCGCGGTGCAACACAAATTCTGGAAATTGTGTAAAAACCCGAGAGCTCCCCGCCGCGGCATGACTTTTCCTCGCCGCGGCACGCTTTGTCTTCAGTTTCTTCACATGTACCCCCTTACATATGTGATGGCTCGTTATGTAAGGCTTACATATTTGTCTCGTTTAGCCCGTAACTCGTGATCCGAGCGCCGTAAGTGTTCCGTCTTTGCGTGTTTTCATTATTTGACTCATTTGACGCTAAAAACACCTGAAATACACTAAAATATACCCGTGACTCCGAATGGATAGATTTATGAAATTAATTTAATAAACAATAATAATAAATCTATATATCAAACAATTAAGCACAATTAATCACGAAATATTAGTGCTTTTCGAGCACTCATCACTTCACAGTCACCAGTCGTGCTTCACCAATTTGTCTTTACTTTGAGATCAAGTTAAAAAAAGGATCTAATTAGTCAAAGTTAAAAAAAAAAAGAAGAAAAAAAGAAAAAGAAAGCCTATTAATAAGGAACATGTAATCTGTTGCCTAGTCTCTAAAAAAGGAATTCACAAGCTAGTAGTCATCGTGAAGTTAGAGTTTAGTTTCATCTTTTTTTTCATGCCCCCACACTACAAATGGCAAACTGAACTATGAACGATGATAATGATATTTCTCTTAGAGCTTATGAAGTTATTTCTGACTTTTCAAACCATATATCTTGCCAAAGTGAAAGAAATACTACTTTTGTACTTGGTCCTTCTCAACTTGGGTCTAGATCTTCTTCAACTCCCACTTTTATTGTAGACTCCTCGTATGATGCTTTAGCTAACTCGTCACTAGTGCATGACCTTCTAACCTCTATTTCCCAACCATGTAATTCAATCATATGTGCACCCGGTTCTTCTCTTTGGTGTATTATTTTGGTGCTACAAAAACTTTGAATAATGTTAAGCTTCTATTTTAGAGTCTTAACTCACCTAATAAACCCTCCTTTATCACATTGGCTTATGGTTCGAAATCTTCTGTTGAAGGGAAAGGAACAATTCGGTTAACTAATCAATGCTCTCTGCCCTTTATTTTTTTACATTTATGAGTTTCCTATGAATATTTTATTTATTAGTCAAGTTACAAAACTCTTAAATTGTAAAATGAAATTTTTTCCTACTCATTGTGTCTTTTAGGATTTGATGTTTGGCAGGATGATTGTTACTAGGTGTAAAGTTAGCATTTATGTATTGTCAAAGTCGGCCACCACACTTCAGTATACATTGTCTTCTACTATATCTCCTTTACAATGGCATAATTTTCTCGAACATGCTCCTCTATCTCTCCTTCGTTATCTTGATTTGCCTTCAAATAGTTCCTCTACATTAAAATGTAAGGCATGTCAACTAGGTAAATATCATAGAGTCTCATTCCCTACTAAAGTTAATAATGTAAGTCCACATCTCTTTGATTTGGTTCATTCAGATATTTGGGGTCCCACTCGGATTCCCAATGTCTATGGTAAGTAATTTGTTACTTTTATTAATGATCACTCTAGAGCTACTTGGGTTCTATCTTTTAATAGAGAGAAACAAGTTTCCTCGTATACTTGATTTGCTCTATCAAGAGATACAAACTCAATATGGTATTTCTCTTAGAGTTTATCAATCTAATAATGGTTTCGAATTTTTTTCATCCTTTATCTCTAAGTTTTGTCGACAACATGGCATAGTGCATCAAATTTCATGTATTTACTCACCACAACAACATGGAGTACCTAAAAGGAAAAATAGACATTTAATTGAAATTACTCCATCTATTATGTTTCATATGCATGTTCTTCACAAATTTTGGTGAGATGCTATGCTTACAACGTGTCATCACATAAATTACTTACCTTTAACTTTTATGAAGCTCAAGACTCGATACTTTGTGTAAATAAGTTGTCTCCTAGAGCCCTTAAGCGTGTCTTTCTAGGATATTCTAGAACCCAAAAAAGGGTTTAAGTGTTATCATCCTCAAACTAAAAAGCATTTAATGCTTATGTCACATTTTTTTGGTCTACTTTATTCGTGCATACAGAATGTGAGTTTCTTGATGAAAATTTAATTTCAATTCCCTTGTCAGTTCCTATTTCTCCTATAAATGAACATTCACTTGTGTATGAGCCTAGTGAATTGAGACATAGGAGTGTTGCAGACAGTGGTACTAATTCACAAGACACTCATATGGCTACAACTAAAATGCCTAATACTCAATCGTCTAATCTAGCACCTGATCCTCAATCTTTTGAAGAGCCTAACATTCAGTTTTTTGATCTAGCACTTCATCATCAGTCTTCTGAAGTTCCCAATACTCAATCATCTGACTCTCTACTTAATTCTCATCTCTTTGAAATTGATGCTCTATTACTCTTCGTAAAGCAAGTAGGGTCATAAGACGTCTTGCCAGGTACCCACTAGCTTAACATGTTACTTTTAATCACCTCTCACCTCCATTTGTTACTTTTTTTGTTGCTTTGTTTGTTGTTACTATCCCTAAAACCTATAAAGAGGCTATGGCTCATATTGGTTAGCGAGCTGCTATGGAGGAAGAGACGAGGGCTCTTGTAGACAGGGGTACATAGAAGTTAGAACACTTGCCTCCTTGTAAGGAAGTGGTAGGTTGTAGATGGGTACTGGTGACGGTTCTATAGAAAGATTAAAGACAAGACTAGTTGCCTAGGAATATACCCAAACATATGGCATTGATTACTTTGAGACTTTCTCTCTTGTTGCTAGTTTAAACTCCGTGTGCATAATAATCTCTTTGGCAGTTAATTTTGAGTGCCCTTTTTTCCAAATTGGATGTCAAGAATGCCTTCCTTTACAGGAATTTGCAGGAATAAGTGATGTGTAAATTATAGTACTCGCAAGTGTACGAATCCCTTGTAGCAAGCGATAAGTAAACCTTCGAGGTCGATCTCTCAAGGAATTGCAATGGTTATAAATAACTTTTTCTAAATCTCTTTAGAGTCCTAAAGCAACTAAAACACTAACTAGTTAGAATTCTAGAAATACTAAAACTCTAAATAATTAGAATCCTAAGGCTAATAAAACTGTAAATGAAGTTAGATTTGAGAGCAAGATCAATGGTGGTGAACAAAGAAAGAAAACAATAATGCAAACTTGAACTAACTTAAAAAGGTTTTAAGTATCAATGAAGGATATATGAATGTTTAGCTTGGTTAACCATATTTACATCGAAATGTTATGGTGAATTAACATGAATATTCTAATAAATAAATATTACCGACTTTCCTTTTATTATTAAAATTCCTTCGATCAGGTAATTTTCTTTGTTGATTAACTAATCAATATCCTACGATCGGGGATATTAAATAACAAACAAATTATGCACAAGGAAAAATATGCCATTCAAATCAATGCCATGACTAGGTCATCAATTTGAAGTTTTGATTAAGTTTGTCAAAATATAGTCAAGGTGGCGTTCCTAAAACCAAACTCTAATATTTTTTAATTTAATCATGAGTCTCAAATTTGCCCATAAAAATTCACAATTAAATATCTAAACATACTCTTAATCAAAAGGCAATGTTCATTTATCTTTAAGAAATAAAAATATCCATCATAACAATTCTAGCAAACATGACAACACAAACTAAACATCCATAATAGATTTAGCCAATCATGTTTGAATTAATATTCATAGACAAATATAATTCAACATACATCTCAAAGAAGTAAGATGAAAAGAACAAAATTCTATAACAACAAGAACCCTAGATCTAAGTACCACAAATGGATTGGACGACGTTTCCTTTCCCAAAATGTTGATATTCGATCTTCAATAGCTTCTTATCTCCTTAGAATTGATTCTCTTGCCTCTTTGAATGTGAAAAAACTCAAAAATCTGATTAAATATCGTAATAGTTCGTAAAATAGAGACTTAATGGGGTATTTATATGTGTAAGGGTTACATAAAATTTGGGTTCCTAAAAACACAAACGCGCCACGGCACAACATTATCCCCGCCACGACACAGAAATATTTCTGAAAATTCTGTGAAACTCGAGAGGCTCACACTGCGGCACAACTTTTCCCCTGCCGCGGCAAACTTTGTATTTTGTGTCTTCACAGGTACCCCTTACATACTAGTTGGCTTTTATGTAAGGCTTACATAATTTGACTCGTGTTGCACCTAAGTTGTAATTCGAGCACCGTAAGTGTTTCGTCTTTGCGTGTTTGCATTATTCAACTCTTTTGAAGCTAAAAGTACCTGAAATATACTAAAACATACCCATGATTCTAAATTGATAGATTTATGTAATAATTAAATAAACGAGTTATAACAAATCTAATTTCTTACAATTAAGTAAAATAAATCAAAAAATATTAGTACTTTTCAAGCACTTATCACAACCTCTAACCAGCTTCTTGCTAGTCTCTAGCAAGTGAAGTGATCTAAAAATTAAAAGAAAAATAAATAAACTAAATTATACTAACCTAAATCACTTTCGTAGATTGTCATGGTTGCATTTAGCATATGCAACAAGCCTTTAAACCCCTAGGTGGCCCTAGTGAATAAGTTATAGTCTCGTGAGGGTTTCCAATGATAATACCCACAAACATCTTACAACTCTTAAAACTATCAAAGACTTTAGACATGCTTGAATCAATCCGTGCATATATTTCAAAAATTGTTAATGATAATTGGCATACAAAATAGTTGAAAACCAATTAAGCTAAAAAACAGTCCAAATATCAAATTCATTTTCATAATTGGCTTTTGAACAACCAATCAAACCACAAGCCCATTAGTTACACTATCGAATTGTGCCATGCATGATATCCATAGATTATATTTTAAATCTCAAGATTGTGCAAATAAAGACCGAGAATTTCACTTACAAACTCCATAGACTTACTTTTCAAATCTATCTCCACTAATATAGAAATCAAAACTACTTTGAATCAATAGGACTTTGTTAAGCTTGTAATGTTGGGTTAAGGTGTGGGGTTACGAAAGAATGGAAAGGCTATTCTCAAAAGGATAAGATTACTTAGCGTTTTAAGAGTAACACCGTTAATAATTTAGGTTTTTAATACCTCACAAACTTACTCAAACTTTTCTATCCAATTGTTCTTTTCCTTCCTCCTATTTTATAAGCTCCATATTTTCCTTTAATCCTTGCTTGATTTTCTTTATTTGTTTGTTTCTTTTGCTTCTTCTTTTTTTAAGCAAGTCATATATAATTTCCTCCAATTCAAATGCTCAAATAAACCAAGGGCTACATTGAGTACTTTTATCACTATGGGTGAAACAATATATATGTAAGTATTCGACAATAACACAATTAAGCCCAAAAGGGTCACTATGGAATGAAATAGTATGGAGAGGCTCAAAAAGTTCAAACGGTCTAAGGATGGCCTAAATCACTTTCTAAATAGTATGTAGTTCTATTATTTTGCCTTAATGAATTTTCAAGAAACTTCTAGAATTTGTTGAGACTTGAAATAAATCATGAATATGCATACACTACACAAATCAAAAATAGTGATACTAACCAAACAATGATACTAACCAAACAAACTACCACATATACCACAAAATCGTCAAACTATACGAATCTAACATTTTTGTGTCTTTTCACTTAGATGAAAATTAATTTCTTTCACATGTCATCGTCATTGCAATCATATTAATATCACATACTTCTGAATTGATTCAAGTGGACTCAATACTATCCTAACAAAATTCAAATGAGAAACCTACAAAAAGTTGAAATTTAAAATTTGGTCTAAATTCGTGCTCATGGAAAATGTTTTCTACCCCGAACCTAATTTCTACATTGTCCTCAATGTCTCAAAGAAAAAATAAAAGAAATTAAGTAAAAGAGTGAAGAAGTTACCCCCCTTTTGTATGTAATTATGTGCATTATAGTTATGCTTTGGTTCACCATTCCTTGTCCTTCTCATCATATAACATTTAGTTCGCAAAACATTATGAATGAAACTTCTAAATGTGTGCATCACAACTCAAAGCCAAATTTAAAAATTAATTAAAAGCAAATGAAATCAAAAACCACTAAACAAAGTTAATTGTTTCAGTTAATAACTAAACCAACATAAAAAAATAAAAATAAAGGAAAAATTGAAAGAAAAAGAAAATTAAAACTAAACAAAATTAAATAAATAAAAAAATAAAAAATAAATTAAAGAAAGCATAAAATAAAAAGGGAGGCTTGGTCCTCCATATCATCATATTGCTCTTCTTTTTCTTCGGGTTGGTTCTCTGGTGGTCTATACATGAAGTCATGGCCCGGGTATTCTGAAACGGTACTGAATTAATTTAGGTCCACTCCGTCCTGTGTCAATTGAAAGCTCATCATCCTGTGGAGTAGGGATTGGTATTCATTAGAATATTTCATTTGTTCACTAAACCAAGCCTATTGTTGACACTGGTACTCTTGCATTTTATTTATTTTCTCTTCCAAGTTTACTAACCTATCCTTGGTGGTAGCGTTCTTGGAAGAACTTTCAGTACCCTTCCTACTACCTTGTCCCACTTTATTTCCACTAGTTAGGTGCCTCATGTAATAGAAAGTTAACGTTTTTGTAGGTTGCAAAAGTACCTCGCCCGTGTCATATTGTACTCTGTGTTTAACACACAAGGTGGTGATTAGCTATGGAAAGAAATAGCTAAGGTTGTGGTGCTCAGCTGAGTATACAACCCTTTGTTGGGTTATCATTCCAACATCAACCGATCTTTTTGTTTCTATTGTGTATTGCAAAACTGCCCTTTCTCTATCAACAGAACTATAATGCCGGGTTGGTATCAATCTTGAGCACACGAAGTATTGCAAAATACTAGAGTGGGGTCTAAGATGTTTTTCTTGGAAGGTGTTTATCATGTCTCCCTTTAGTTCCCACTTTGCATAACCATCGGTAAGGGTGTTTATGATTTCCTCGTAATCCACTTCTTTTAAATAAGTTTCATACCCACTATCATGTATATCCCTTAACCCGCAGTAGGCATTAATAATCATCCTATTAAAGGGGACTTCAATACCCCTCACCCAAACCTTTCCATCTTGAGCTTCCGTGACATTTGCGTAGAATTCATGAACCAAAGAACTAACACCTGCTTTTGATGCGTGTACAAATTTCCTCCAACCTAATACCTCCACTTTATTAGAAATTCCCATAAAATCCACTTGTCCAAAATCTAAACCTCTCCATAACAAAACCTTTGTTTCTTTTGGTGGCACCTTCATACCGCTCTTGTGCTTCTCTACTAATGAACTTAGAGGCATCAAAATTCCGTTCCTCTACCATTTTTCCCTTTCCTTTAGACCGACTCCCCTCTCCAGCTTTCCTTTTTAGAGCCATAAAATATGCTACTAATTTTTGTTTTTGTTGTTGTGCTGCAAATAATTTCACAAGATAATCAATAACTAAAATTCCCAAAAATCCCCTCTTATCCAACTTAAATCACTTAAATCCAAAAAAATTTAGACAAATCCACAATTTCCAAATAATAAATGCTAAATTAAGTTAAGATTGTGAAGAAATTTACCTCTTGTGAGTTGGATTGAAGCCTTGAAGAAGAAATCCCCAAATTTCGAAACCCTAGCTTTGTGGGGAAGAAGATGAATTTTTTTTTTGATTTCTTGAGCAAATCTGTGAAGATGATGAAGGAAACACTAGATAGGAGGATTAAATTGCAAAAATTAGTGAAGAAATTGACGCATTTGGTGAGAAAATGAGAAGAAGATGAAGAGAAAGTGAGTGAGGGTTTGAGAGAAAATGAGGGAAAAGAAATTTGAAATGTGTGTGGTGTGTCACGAATCGTCCTTTTATGGCAAAAATTTCAACACGCGCTGTGGCACAATGTTTTTCCCACTACGGCACAAATTCATGACTTTTTTATTTTTATTTTTATAAAAATAGATAACATGGATAATGTATTCAATGGACTCACCCCCAACCTAGATTGGGCCAATGTCCTCATAGCCATGAACAAAAATTTAAAACAAAATTAAAGCGAAAAATAAAAGAAAAGAACGAAAGAAAAACAAACAAATAAATTGACGAATAAAATACCGAATGGGTACCTCCCATTAAGGGCTTAGTTTTACGTCTTAGCAAGACGTGGCCGCTGTTGTGTGACTAAGAATTTTGGAGATGTATGGTTTCTATGCTTTTCATGTTGTTATCTCCTTCCAAGTACGGCTTAACACGATGCCTGTTCACTTTAAACGGTTCTTATGTTTTGGGATTTAGCAACTCCACCACTCCATGTGGAAATACATTAGCAATGGTATATGATCCACTCCACCTAGAATGTAGTTTTCTTGGAAATGAATGCAAACGTTAATTATATAAAAGGACTTTCATTCCAAGAACTAAAGACTTACTGATGAGCCCTTTATAGTGATAGCGCTTAGTACGCTCCTTGTAGATCTTGACATTCTCGTAAGCCTCATCCCTAATTTCTTCAAGTTCAATTAGTTGGAGTAATTGTTTTTCCCCAGCTTGTGTGATGTCTATGTTGAGCTCCTTAATCACCCTATAAGCTCTATGCTCTAGCACAACGGGTAGGTGACATGCTTTTCCAAATATCAACCGGTAGGGGCTCATACCAATGGGTGTCTTGTAAGCTTGTGATATGCCCACAAGGCATCATTCAATTTTACTACCCAATCCTTCCTTAAGGGGCGCACTGTGCGTTCCAATATTCCCTTGATTTGTCTATTGCTCACTTCTACTTGCCCTGAAGTTTAGGGATGGTATGGGGTAGCCACTCTATGTTAATGTTGTACTTTTTCAAAAGCCCATCAAAGAGCTTGTTGTAAAAATGGCTTCCTCCATCACTAATGATAGCTTTCGGTGTCCCAAATCTGCTAAAAATTATATCCTTCAAGAATTTAATAACAACATTAGTATCATTAGTTCTAGTGGGTATGGCTTCTATCCACTTTGAGACATAGTCAACTACTTCTAATATATAAGTAAAGCCAAAAGATGAGGGAAAAGGACCTATGAAATCAATTCCCCACACATCAAACAATTCTACCACAAGATTTGATGTCAAAGGCATTTCATTACATTTGCCTATATTACTAGTCCTTTGACATCTATCACATCTCACACAAAACAAGTTAGCATCCTTAAATAAAGTAAGCCAATAGAATCCAGATTGTAATACCTTTAAGGCCGTTTTCTTATCACCAAAATGGCCCCCACAGTGTAGCTCCTGACAAAAAGTTAGGATGCGCTCATGTTCCTCTTCGGGTACATGATGAGTGCTCGAAAAGCACTAATATTTCGTGATTAATTGTGCTTAATTGATTGATATATAGATTTATTATGATTATTATTTCGATTATTTTCATAAATCTATCCATTCGGAGTCACGGGTATATTTTAGTGCATTTCAGGTGTTTTTAGCGTCAAATGATTCAAATGATGAAAACACGCGAAGACGGAACACCTACGGCGCTCGGATCACGAGTTACGGACTAATCAAGACGAATATGTAAGCCTTACATATAGTGCCATCACATATGTAAGGGGGGACGTGAAAAGAAGGAAAGCATTGCGCGCCGCGGCGAGAGAATTGCATGCCGCGGCGTGAGGCTCTCGGGTTTGATCCTGAAAACATAGAAGCATTGCGCGCCGCGGCGAGGGAATTGTATGCCGCGGCGGGGAGCTCTCGGGTTTTTGCATATTTTCCAAATTTTGTGTTGCGCCGCGGCGGGGAAAATGCATGCCGCGGCGCGCCTATTCCTATTGCAATCAGGAATCCCTTGCATCTATAAATACCCCCTTAGACCCCCTTTACAACTAGAACTCGAAATAACTTGACCAATTCATACACAACTCTTCCTCTTCTCAATTTTGCGACCCAAACACGACATTCAATCAGTTTTGAGAGCGTTGCCACACTATAATGAAGCGAGAGACAATATTCTAAGGATTCAAGGAAGCTAACGACAATCGAAGATAAAGCTTACGGAGAAGTACGTCAACCAATCCATAAGCGGTATTTAGATTTAGGTTTTCCTTGTTGTTATAGAATTAATTCATCTTCTTTATTTGTTAAAGTGTATGATCATATTTTATTTGTCTATGAATAATAATATGAACATGTCTGGCTAATTTAATTATGGATGTTTAGTCAATAAATATCTCAAAGTAGCATGATCCGAATGAACAATAACATTAGTTCCTACAAAATAAGACCTAAATTTATCAAGTGAGAAAACAACAGCCAAAAACTCTTTTTCAGTGTTGGAATAATTAATTTGAGCATCATTAAGTGTTTTGCTAGCATAGTATATAACATGTAAACGTTTATCCACTCTTTGTCCCAAAACAGCTCCTATGGCATAGTCAGATGTATCACACATAATCTCAAATGGTAGAGACCAATCAGGTGCCACAATAACAGGTGCAGAAGTAAGTTTATCTTTTAAAGTATTGAAAGCAACAAGGCAATTATCAGAAAAATCATATGGAGTATCTTTGGATAGTAGGTTACATAAGGGATGACTTAGTTTGGAAAAATCCTTAATACACCGTCTATAGAAACCTGCATATCCTAAGAAACTCCTAATCCCCTTAATAGATGTAGGAGGAGGTAATTTTGCAATCAAATCTATTTTAGCCTTATCTACCTCAATTCCCTTGCTAGATATGATATGTCCTAAAACTATACCCTGTTGGACTATAAAATGACTTTTTTCTCAACTAAGTGTCAAATTACACTCAATGCAACGTTCTAACACTAAAGTCAATTTGTGTAAGCAATCATCACAGGAATTACCAAAAATAGAAAAATCATCCATAAATACCTCGATGAATTTCTCCACCATGTCTGAAAATATAAGCATCATGCATCTCTGAAAGGTGGCAGGTGCATTGCATAGTCTAAATGACATCATCCTGAAGGCAAAAGTACCGAACGGGCATGTGAATGTCGTCTTCTCTTGGTCCTCCAGAGCAATGGGTACCTGATAATAACCTAAAAGACCATCCAAAAAATAGTAGAAATCGTGTCCAGCTAGTCTTTCTAACATTTGATCAATGAAGGGAAGGGGAAAGTAATCGTTTTTGGTGTACAAATTCAACTTTCTATAATCAATACACATCCTCCAACCTGTAATTGTCCTAGTGGGCACTATTTCATTCTTCTCATTCTTAATCACAATTATTCCATATTTTTTGTACCATATGAACTAGACTAAACCACTTACTATCAACAATTGGATAAATTACTCCTACTGCTAGGAGTTTTAAAACATCTTTTTTAACCATTTCTTGCATGATCGTGTTTAGTCTCCTTTGTGCTTCTTTAATTGGTTTGACATTGTCCTCCAAATTAATCTTATGCATACACATCGCTGGACTATTGCCTCTAATGTCCCCTATACTCCATCCTATTGCTTTCCTATAATTCCTAAGTGCCCTCACTACTTTGTCCTCTTGTTTTTGGGTAAGTGTAGATGATATAATAACTAGATAAGTTTCATTCTCTCCCGAAAATATATATTTCAGATGCTTAGGTAGTTCTAGTTCATGTGGAGTGATTTCTTTTTCATGTGGGGCATCTAATAAGGGTATACTAGGTTCCTCTATGGGTATGGCATTATCTAACAAATCATTGTACTCCTTAGGCTCATCATCTAAAATGTCATCTACCTCTCCAACTGTAAGTGCTACCTCTAATTTATCATCTAATCTATCCTACACATATGTATCATGAATAATAGGATCTAAACATTCAACAAATGAATATTCATCAATAGCAGATATAGAAGGGTAATGAGATGAATCAAAAACCTTAAGGTGTATAGTCTCTCCCAAGACTGTCATTGTCAACTTCCCACATTGGACATCAATTATAGTTTGGGTGGTGGCCATAAATGGTCTACCCAAGAGAATTGTATGCTCCTTGTCCAAATATGGGTTATCCTGCATATCTAAAACCACAAAATCAACACGTATGATAAACTTATCTACCTGTACAAGTAAGTCCTCAACCATGCCTTTCGGATATTTAATAGATCGATCTGCAATTTGAAGGGACATGGTTGTTGGTTTAAGCTCTCCCAAACCTAGCTGCAAGAAAATAGAGTAAGACATCAAATTTATACTAGCACCAAGATCAAACAAAGCCTTAACTACTTTCCTATCCCCCATAGTAGTATTAAGGATAAAACTACCTAGATCTTTTAACTTAGGGGGTAGGTTCCGTTGAAGCACTGCACTAGCAATTTCAGATACTATAACTCTTTCATTAAGCTCATACCTTATTTTCTTATTATTTAATACTTTGAAATTTTTTGCATAAGAAGGTACATTTCTAATTACATCTAACAGAGGCAGATTAATGTTCACATTTGAAAACATGTTAAATAAATAAGAAATTTTTTTATCTTTCTTACTATCCTTTAAGCAGTGTGAGAATGGTACTGGTGGTTGGTATGGCTCTGATGACTTGTGTAACTTAGGGGAGCTAGATGACTCTCCAATTGTTTCCTTGGAAGGCGCTTCATGTTTGTCACCTGTTTCCCCCATTTCCTTAGAAGCTATGTTGTCATCTTCCATATTACCTGCACTATATGGTAAATCATTAGAAATTTTATGTAAAATTTTTGTAGCTACCTTACCACTCCGAAGAACCGTGACAGCATTTGCTTGTTCAGGTTGACTAGGTAGCTTTCCTGTCTCTTATTTGTGCATTTGTTCAACTTGCTGTCCCACCTGTATTTCTACTCTTTTTATTGATGGTTCAATAGATTCCATCCTTTCACTACAGGATGGCATGGAAGTATTCAAGGTTTCTTCTACGGTTGGTTTATTACGTGAAAATTGTCGGTTATTGTTTTGGCCTTGTGTTTGATTTTGGGCAAAAGGTTGGCTATTATTTTCTTTCTAGGCAAAGTTAGGGTGATTTCTCCAGCCAGAGTTGTAATTATTAAAATAAGGGTCATTCCTAGGTCTAAGTTGGTACCCTTGCATCAAATTTACCTTTTCATTAGTACCTTCATAAGAATCACCTGTAATTGGACAAACATTAGCCCCATGTCCATAAGAACCATAAACTCCACATACCTCGTGTTTTGGCATTTGATTCATATTTGTGGTAGTAAGAAGTTGCACTTGTTTAGTCAACTCAACAAGGTGCATGGCCATTTCGTTATTGGAGCCTAATTCATTGACTCCAACTCTTCTTCTTCTAGCACTCTTTTGTCGGGAATTGGCTCCTAACATCTCAAAAGGCTCATATATTTCGTCTGCCATTTTCTCACCCATAGCTCCTCCTACATGAGTCACTTGATAACCAAATTTTGTATTTCCAAAAGCTCGCAAGTGCACAAGTCACTTGTAGTAAGCAACAAGTATATTCCCAAGATCGTCTCTCAAAGAAATTGCGATTGTGTTTAAAAATGTTAAATGTGATCCAAATTGGTTGTAAATAAAACTTAAATCCTAAACATTCTAATAAAAGTTAATTTTTGAGAACGGTTGCTAAAATTATAGTTCCTTAAAACAAATAAAATAAACAAGTGTGAAAAATTAGTTAGTGAACTAATCACGGAAAGATTAATTTACGTGGTTTTCACAATTAAGAATATAAAGTAGAATTTATTGATCAATTTCACTAAGCCTAGAAAATCCCAAATCAATGACAATTTTTCCTTAATCAACTAATTAACTTCTTTGATCCGGATAATTAATTAGCTAATTAGCATTAATTATAAGAAAAGTAATTTAATCACCTAATTTAAGACAAGTCAAGGTACTTAAATTAGGTTCATGCTCAAAAATACCCAATCAAACTTAAATGACGTTTCTAACGCTTAATCCTAAAATATTCTCATATATTAATAAATTAAATTGGCCAAAAGTAATTAAAGAAAATAGATATTAAAAACAATGAACATGAAATAAATCACTTGAATATAAAATAAACCACATAATCAATCATCCATTCATAGTCATATCCCTAAAATCCCACACAAAAGGGTTTAGTTACTCATAACAAAATTTCAATCAAGGTTTTCCATTACAATAAGCATTCAATGAGTTCTAAAGAGAAAAGAAATTACAAACAATAAAATACCCCACTTCCACTCTTGGAACAAGCTTCTTGATGTTGGATGATCGCTTTCTTCAAGATTCTTGATAAAGCTTCAATGGAGTAACATTAATGGAGTGATTTCTCGCTCAAAAGTGTGAAAAAATGTATTCTCGGCTACTCTTCACCGTCACTGTTCACTCCTTGGTGAAGAAGAGGGTTTTGTGATGTATTTATAGGTTAGAGTTTGTGTGTGTCAGTGTGTGGGCTGGAAAGGGGGTTTAGTGAAATTTGAGTGCACGGGTTGCGGCGCATGTTTTCCTTTATCGTTGGCACTATGTTCTTTTGGATTTTGAACCAAATCAGGGACCCTTTCACTGCGGAGCATAATTTTCATGCATCGGCACGGGATGTTTTTATAATTTCCTAGGTGAAATTCGAGAGCTCCATGCCGCGGCACTCATATTTCTTCACCGCGGTGCGCAATGTTGTAATGCCATGTAAAGGTCCTTATAGATTTGCTAATTCCTATGTAAGCCTTACGCTCTTCTGCTCTAATTTAACCCCCCTTACATAGTAAATAAACTACAATGTAAGGGTTACATTTTTTAGCCCCTTTTTGACACTTCACTCCACTATTTCATTCACAATGCTTGAACCTACAAAATATGAAAATATCCCTCCAAATCAAAGTAATACTGAATTAAACCATGAAATAAATACTTAAAACTTACAAATAATATGTTCAAAATAATATTCATTAAATACCCCCAAACCTACATTTTGCTAGTCCTCAAGCAAAACTAGAATTAAAAAGGCAAATAACAAAACTAAAAATAAAATTAACAAAACTTGTCATGTTTTAGTTTCTTTCCAATTTATAACCAAGAATTTAGAAACAAATTTATCCAACATTCTATCACATTAAGGTCCACCATGTAGAATAGTTTCGCTTCAAAAATCTAAATCCTAATACTAAAAACATATCAACATTGATTGCCTTAAACCTAGTATCAAGAATACGAATTCATTTCAACTCTAATCCTCACAAGAATTACTCTCAAAATCACACTGATCCTATAGGTTCAAACACTCAATAAAGTATATACGAATAAAAGTTATATAAAGAAATGAGCTAACGGATTCGCATATGATTAAACAAGAAAGTCTCAAAAGTGCATAATATTGATCTTATGAAAGGAATCAAATGATAGGATTTATGAAGAAATTACATTACTAATCTTATGCATCAATTAAATTCATCAAGCAAAAACTTCAAGTGTTTGCCCTAGAATGAATGAATAAAAATGCACCGACTTTAAGGGAAATTATTTACTATTTTTCTTTTTGTATTAACCATTTCACATTTGAAGAACTTAGGGTCATAATAAACTTATTATTATTTTTTATTGATTTTTTATTTATTTTTTTTTTTAAAACCCAAATACATATGTATTTTGTGAATGGAAAAATCTTAGCTCTTTTTTTGTGTTGGAAATAGAAATTCTCTCATATCTTTTAAAGTCAAGCATTAATGAAATAGTCAAAGACTTTTAAATTTTACTCCAATCATTTAATCTAAACAATTCAATTAAGTACATCATTCTTCATTATATGATCAAAATCCTAACATTTAATGCAAAAATTTATAGAGATCATCTAACAATTTGAAATGATATGAAAGGTGTTTAAAGGAGTAGAAAAATAATTATCTCTCAGAATGAAGCGTTAAAGACTAATAATAATCTCACAAGGTAGTCTCCACTATTCAATATATAAATACAAGATTCAAGTTTATCTCAGTTTCAACATCAAAAGCATGAAACAAAGATTGCAAATTAAAACTAATCTTTACAACAAACCTTAACATTTTTAAAAATAAGACAAACAATGCATAAAGACTCAATTATTCATCAAAAATTGACCAAAAGCATGAAAATTTTGTTACAAACCAATTTGTACTCCTAAATCTAAACTAAACATTGTCCTAAAGGTTTTCAACAAAATAGCTATTTAGAAAACTATTTAGAAAGGGCAAATAGAAAACTAAACTAAATTAAAAGAAATGATAGATAATACCTAAAATGGTAGGTTACCTCCCACCAAGTACCTAGTTTGACGTCTTAGCAAGGAAATGTTTCGATCTATGGTGCGTGCACTTCAATGCACTCCACATCTCCATTTTGAACGAATCCCTCCAAGTAAGGCTTTACACGGTATCCGTTCACTTGGAAAGTTACTTGCGTTGTCGGATTGAGCAACTCAACAGCTCCATGAGGAAATACTTCCACAATTTAGTACGGTCCACTCCATGTTGATCAAAGTTTTCCTGGAAAAGTTTAAAATGAGAATTAAATCAAAGTACTTTCATTCCATGAAAGAGAGACTTACTAACGAGCCCTTTGTCATGGTAACACTTGGTGCATTTTTTGTAAATCTTGACATTCTCATAAATCTCATTTTGAATCTTCTCAAGCTCATCAAGTTGAAGTAAGTATTTTTCTCCCGCTTGTTGAGAGTCCATGTTTGGTTGCTTGATTGCCCAATAGGACTTGTGCTCAAGCTCAACGAACAAATGGCATGCCTTGCCATAGATCATCCGGTATGGGCTCATCCCAATAGATGTCTTGTACGCCGTACGGTAAGCCCATAATGTGTCATTGAGATTTGAAGTCCAATCCATCCTTGAAGGTCGCATCGTACGTTCCAAGATATCCTTGATTTGTCAGTTACTCACTTCAATTTGTCTGGATGTTTATGGGTGATATGGAATAGCCACTTTATGAGTGATGTTGTACTTTAGAAATAATCCATCAAAAAGTTTATTACAGAAATGGCTCCCTTCATCACTGATTATCGCCCTCGGTGTCCCAAACCTGCTAAATATTATATCCTTAAAAAATTTACAACAATGTTAGCATCATTAGATTTAGTGGGTGTAGCCTCTGTTCACTTGGACACATAATCAACCGCAACTAAAATATACTCAAATCCAGAAGAAGGGGAAAAATGACTCATAAAGTCAATCCCTCATACATCAAATAACTCAACAACGAGATTATATGTTAGAGGCATTTCATTACGTCTACCTATATTACCAGTCCTCTAACATCTATCACAATGCATGCAAAAATCATAAGCATCTTTAAACAGATTAGGCTAATAAAAACCAGATTGGAGTACCTTAATGGTGGTTTCCTTACCGCCAAAATGTCCTCCATAGTGAAGTTCATGGTAGAAGGTCAAAATGCATGCATGCTCCTCTTCTGGCACAAACTTTATGATGACTTTGTCTTGACAAATCTTGAATAGATATGGGTCATCCCAAAAGTATTGCCTGCACACATGAAAAAAAAATTATTTTCCTGGAAAGAAATGTTAGGCCTTAACAAACCACAAGCAAGATAATTTATAATATCCGCATACCAAGGGTTTGGACCCACAGAAAATAACTGCTCATCAGAAAAACTCTCAACAATATCAATATCTTTGTCATTATCGGTAGTGTCAAAGTCATAAATCAACCTAGATAAATGATCAGCTACAACATTTTTAGTTCCCTTTTTATTCCTGATTTCTAAGTCGAATTCTCACAAAAGCAAAACCCACCGAATTAATCTTAGCTTAGTAATGAGTGCTTGAAAAGTATTAATATTTCGTGATTTATTATGCTTAATTGTGAAAAAAAAAATAGATTTGTTATAACTCGTATATTTGATTATTTACATAAATCTATCAATTTGGAATCACATGTATGTTTTAATGCACTTTACGTGTTTTTAGCGTCAAATGAGTTGAATAATGCAAACACGTAAAGACGAAACACTTACGGTGCTCGAATTACAATTTAGGAGCAACACTAGTCAAATTATGTAAGCCTTACGTAACGAGCCAACCAGTATGTAAGGGGTACTTGTGAAGACCCAGAATACTATGTGCACCATTGCAGGGAAAAGTTGTGTCGCGACGAGATCCTTATGGGTTTGGCCATTGTTTTCAGAATTATTTCTGTGCCGCGGCTGGGAAATATGAGTGCCGCCACGAGTGTATGGTTTGGGCAGCTCGAATTTTATGTAACCCTTACACCTATAAATACCCCATTAAGTCTGCCTTTTTACACAAAACTCAATTTTGTAAATTATCAAGAGAATTAATCAAATTGTTGGAGTTTTTTCACACTCAAAGAAGCAAGAGAATTAATTCTAAGGATTAAGGAAGCCATTGAAGATCGACGATCAAGCTTTTGGGGAAAGAAATGTCATCCAATCTAATTGTGGTATTTAGATCTAGATTTCTTTTTATTATAGAGTTTTTCCTCTTTTACTTACTTCTTTGAGATGTATGTTGAATTAAATTTGTTTATGAATATTAATTCGAACATAATTGGCTAAATCTATTATGGATGTTTAGTTTGTGTTGCCATATTTGCTAGAATTGTTATGGTGGATATTTTTATTGCTTAAACATAAATAAATTTACCTTTTGATTAAGAGAATGTTTAGATGCTTAATTGTGAATTTTCATGGGCCAATTTGAGATTCATGATTTGGTTGAAAAATGTTAGAGTTTAGTTTTAGGAACGTCACCTTAACTTTACTTTGAAAAATTTAATCAAAACTTCAAATTGATGACCTAGTCATGGCATTGATATGAATGACATATTTTTCCTTATATATAATTTAATTGCTATTTAGAATACCCGATCGTAAGATATTGATTAGTTAATTAACAAAGAAAATTACCCGATCATAGGAATTTTCATAAATAAAAGAAAAGTCGGTATATTTATTTATTAGAATGTTCATGTTAATTCACTATAACATTTCGATGCAGGCATGGTCAACCAAGCGAAACGTCCATACATCCTCCATTGATACTTAAACCTTTTTGAGTTAATTCGAGTTTGCATTATTGTTTTCTTTATTTGTTCATCACCCTTGATCTTACTCTCAAACTCAACTTGATTTACAGTTTTATTAACCTTAGGATTCTAATTATTTAGAGTTTTAGTAGTTCTAGAATTCTAATTAGTTAGTATTTTATTTGATTTAGGACTCTAAAGAGATTAAGAAAAAGATTATTTAAAACCATTGCAATTCCTTGAGAGATTGAGCTCGGAGGTTTACTTATCACTTACTACAAGTGATTCGTATACTTGCGAGTACTATAATTTACACATCAAGTTTTTGGCGCCATTGCGAGAGAATTGGTGTTTTAAATAATTTTTTTTAACTTTTTAGGGATTCTAAATTAGATTTGTTTATTTATTTAATCTAGTTATTTTTTGTTATCTTTTATTCAAAAAATTAAAAAATTAAAAAAATTACCAAAAAAAGTTCGATTTATTTGTTTGCATTTTCTCTGTTGTCTTGATCTTTGTTTGTTTTTTATTTGTGCATGCAGGGTAGGAGGTCATTGAATAAGGAACTTACTCCCTTCATCGATAACATTCATAGGATCAAACACCTATCAAGGAAACTAGATACTCCTATTCAAGAGGAAGTAGATCAACAATAATTGCAAACAATAATGGGGGACAACGTGGGTAGGCAGATGATGAATAAAGAATTTGCAAAACCTATCATTGGGACGGCCACATCGTGCATTCAACTAACAGAGGCAGCTAAGAATTATGAATTGAAAAATATTCATTATTCCATGCTTCCCTCATTTTACGGTATTCCTAATGAGGATTCTCTAAATTTTATGCGTGAAATTTATGCAACTGTGGAAACTTTTCCACTATAGGGCCTTAGTGAAGATCAATTAAGGATGAGGTATTTTCCTTATACTCTTAAAGATAGAGCTAAGTCTTGGCTCATGATCTTGGCACCTGGTTCTTTAGGTACTTGGCACGCTATTTATAACATGTTTATGGGTAAGTTCTATTCCCATAAAAAAACGTCAGACCTAAGAACCAAAATTGCTACTTTTTCTCAGATGAAAGGAGAGCCCCCTCACAAAGCTTGGGATAGGTTCAAGCTGCTCTTGATACAGTATCCACATCCCCACTTTCCATTGCAGTTACAAAACTAGTTTTTCTATGATGGCTTGACACTACAGTGTAAATTCACAATTGAGAACGCTGCAGGAGGAGCTATGGGTGAGAAAATAACAGATGAAACATACGAGCTTTTTGAGATGTTGGGAGCCAATTCCCAACAAAAGAGTGCTAGAGGAAGAAGAGCTAAAGTCCTTGAATTAGGCTCCAATAATGAAATGGCCACGCACCTTGTTGAGTTGACCAAACAAGTGCAACTTCTTACTACCACCAATACGAATCAAATTCCAAAACACGAGTTAAGTGGAGTTTATGGTTCTTATGGACATGGGGCTAATGTTTGTTCTTTTGCAAATGATTCTTTTGTAAGTACTAATGAAGAGGTAAATTTAATGCAAGGGTACCAACCTAGACTTAGGAATGACCCTTATTCTAATACCTACAACCCTAGATAGAGAAATCACCCCAACTTTACTTGGAAACAAAAAAATAGCCAACCTTTTGCCCAAACTCAAACACAAGGCCAAAACATTAACCGACAATTTCCACCCAATAAACCAACCGTAGAGGAAACCTTGAATACTTTCATGCAATCCTGTAGTGGAAGGATAGAATCTATGGAAGCATCAATAAAGGGAGTGGAAATATAGGTGGGGTAGCTAGCTGAACAGATGCACAAACAAGAGATAGGAAAGCTGCCTAGTCAACCTGAATAAGCGAAAGCTGTCATAGTTCTTCGAAGTGGTAAGGTAGTTACAAAAGTTTTACCTAAAATTTTTAATTATTTACCTTATAATGCAGGTAACATGGAAGATGACAACACAATTTCTAAGGAAGTAAGGCAAATAGGTGACAAACATGAAGCTTTCGCTTAAAAGACAGTAAGCAAGATAAGCAATTTTTTGATTTATTTAACATGCTTTCAAAAGTGAATATTAATTTACCTCTATCAGATGTAATTAGGAACGTACCTTCTTATGCAAAAAATTTCAAAGAATTAAATACGAAGATATAGTATCTGAAATTGCTAGTGCAATGCTTTAACGAAACCTACCCCTAAGTTCAAACATCTAGGTAGTTTTATCATTAATATTACTATGAGGGATAGGAAAGTAGCTAAGGTTATGCTTGATCTTGGTGCTAGTATAAATTTGATGCCTAACTCTATTTTCTTGCAGCTAGGTTTGGGAGAGCTAAAACCAACAACCATGTCCCTTCAACATGCTGATAGATCTGTTAAATATTCGAAGGGTATTGTCGAGGACTTACTTGTACAGGTAGATAAGCTTATCATATCTGTTGATTTTGTGGGTTTAGATATACAGATCTTTGGACAAGGAGCATACAATTATCTTGGGTAGACCATTTATGGCCACCACTATAACTATAATTGATGTCAAAAGTGGAAAGTTGACAATGACAATCTTAGGAGAGACTATACACTTTAAGGTTTATGATTCGTCTCCTTATTCTTCTATATATGCTATTGATGAATGTTCATTTGTTGAATGTTTAGATCGTATTATTCACGATACATTTGTGCAGGATAGATTCGATGACATTTAAATGATGAGACTAAGGAGTACAATGATGTGTTAGATAATGCCATACCCATAGAGGAAGCTAGTACACCCTTAGATCCATTACATGCCCCACATGATAAAGAAATTACTCCACCTGAACTAGAACATAAAGAACTACCTAGCTACTTCTTTCCCCAGTTGATCACCATCCTATGTGTTAAACATGAAGTACAATATGACACAGGTGAGGTACTGTTGCAACTCGCCGAAACATTAACTTTTGCTTACATGAGGCACCTAACCAGTGGAACTAAGGTGGGACAAGGTAGTAGGAAGGGTGACGGGACTTCCTTTAAGAACGCTACCACAAAAGATCGGTTATTAAACTTGGAAGCAAAAGTGAATAAAATAAGGGAATACTGATGTGTTAAAATGTGTACTCGCAAGTGTACGAATCACTCGTAGTAAAGTGATAAGCAACTTCCAAGGTCGGTCTCTCAAGGAATTGCAGTGGTCTTAAATAACTAACTTTTTAATCTAAATAGAGTTCTAATGAAAATAAAAGACTAATTAAATAGAGTTCTAGTAAAACTAAAACTCTAAGTAACTAGAATCCTAAAGCTAGTAAAACTGTAAAAAGGTGTTTGATTTGTAACGGGAACAAAGTACGAGCAATTAAACTAAAACAAGATCGCAATCAAACAATCAATCAAATCAAATATCAATAGAGGATGTATAGACGTTTAGCTTGGTTAACCATGTTTGCATCGAAAAGGGTATGGTGAGATACATGAACGTCCTATATAAACAAAACTACCGGCTTTCCTTTTAATTACGAAACTCCTTTTGGCGGGGGTAGGTCTCTTTGTTGATTAACTAATTAACTGCCTTTGGCGGGGGTAAATTAAATAGCAATCAAATTATGCGCAAGGAAAACATGCCAATCAAATTAATGCTATGACTAAGTCACTAACTTGAATCTTTGATTAAGTGTTTCGGAATAGAGTTAAGGTGACGTTCCTCTAACTAAATTCTTAAGTTTTTCAATCTAACTACGAACATCAAATGGGCCCATGATTATTCATAATCAAACATTTAAACATGCTCTTAATCAAAAAGTATTTTATTCATAAGTCAAAAAGATACACCATACACAATTCTAGCAAACATGGCAACACAAACTAAACATCCATAATTAAATTAGCCAGACATGTTCATATTATTATTCATAGACAAATAAAATATGATCATACACTTTAACAAATAAAGAAGATGAATTAATTCTATAACAACAAGGAAAACCTAAATCTAAATACCGCTTATGGATCGGTTGACGTACTCCTCCGTAAGCTTTATCTTCGATTGTCGTTAGCTTCCTTGAATCCTTAGAATATTGTCTCTCGCTTCGTTATAGTGTGGCAACGCTCTCAAAACTGATTGAATGTCGTGTTTGGGTCGCAAAATTGAGAAGAGGAAGAGTTGTGTATGAATTGGTCAAGTTATTTCGAATTCTTTTTTTAAGGGGGACTCTAAGGGGGTTTTTATAGATGTAAGGGTTTACACGAATCCTATGTGCCATAGGAATAGGCGCGCCGCGGCATACATTTTCCCCGCCGCGGCGCAACACAAATTCTGGAAATTATGTAAAAACCCGAGAGCTCCCCGCCGCGGCATAACTTTTCCTCGCCGCGGCGCGCAATGTTTTTGGATTCCTAGCATGCAACCCGAGAGCCCCTCGCCGCGGCATATGATTTCTTCGCCGCGGCGCGCCTTGCATGTAACAGTGTACATGGAATGTACATGGCTTTACATGTATTGTCGAGACCCTCGCCGCGGCGCATAATTTCTTCGCCGCGGCGCGCATTGCTTTCCTGCTCTTCATGCTTACCCCCTTACATATGTGCTGGCTTGACATGTACGGCTTACATATTTGACTCGTTTTGCCCGTGACTCGTGATCCGAGCGCCGTAGGTGTTCCGTCTTCGCGTGTTTTCATCATTTGAATCATTTGACGCTAAAAACACCTGAAATGCACTAAAATATACCCGTGACTCCGAATGGATAGATTTATGAAAATAATCGAAATAATAGTCATAATAAATTTATATATCAATCAATCAAGCATAATTAATCACGAAATATTAGTGCTTTTCGAGCACTCATCACAACCCCCAACCAGCTTCTTGCTAGTCTCTAGCAAGTGAAGCGACCTAAAATAAAATTAAAAAAAAATGAAATAAACTAACCTAACCTAAATCACTTCCGTAGATTGTCACGGTTGCATTTAGCGTATGCAACAAGCCTTTAAACCCCTAGGTGGCCCTAGTGGACGAGTTATAGTCTCGTGAGGGTTTCTAGTGATGATACCCGCAAACATCGTAACTGACACAAATAAAGACTCAAAACTAATAAAGACTCTAACAATACTTGAATCAATCCATGCATACGTCTCAAAAATTGTTAACAACGAATAATACATGAAATAGTTAAACATCACCTAAGCTCAAAAACAGTCCAAACATCAAACTCATCATGGTAATCGAATTTTGAACAACCAATCACACCACAAACCCGTTAGTTATACTATCTGACCGTGTCATGCATGATATTCATAGATTACATTTTAATATCTCATAAATGTGCAAGTAAAATATGAATGTGAATTTTTGCACTTACAAACTCCATATGCTCATTTTTCAAACTCATCTCCACTAATATAGAAACTAAACTACCTAGAATCAATAGGACTTCATTAAGCTTGTAAAGTTGTGGCTAGGTATGTGATAATGAAAGTACAAAAATGATGTTTTCATATGATAAGAGTACTTTTTTATTTCACAAGCATATTTTCAACTTTTTCCACCAAGTGTTCTTTTCATCCTCCCTTAACTTCAAATGTCCTTTGGATCTTTTGCTTGATTTTCTTCTTTATTCTTGCTTATTATTTCGATCATCATTTTTTTTTTTTTTTTTTTTGATCGAAAAACAAGATTTACATTTACACAACATAATTGCTCATGAAAATCAAATATTACACTAAGTACTCTTATCGCTAAGGGTAGTTTAATGTATGTCAATGTTGAGTCCAAGGGTGTGCTATTGATAAAATATTTCGGGAAAGCATGAAAAGTTCAAACGGTCCAAAGATGGCCTAAATCATTTTCTAAGTAGCATTTGTTTCTATTATTTCGCTTCAATGTGTTTTCAAATGAGTTCTAGAGATTGTTGAGACTTAAAACATATCATGAACATGCATACATTCCACAAATCAGAATAGTTAAACTAACCATGCAAACTACCACAAGTACCACAAAATTCTCAAATTAGATGAATCCAACATTTATGTGCTTCGTTGCTTAGGTAAAAATCTAACATCTCTCATATGTCATCGTCATTACAATTATGTTAATATCATAGATTTCCGGATTGAATCAAGTAGACACGACACTAACTAAAAACAATTCAAGTGACAAAGTTAAAAATTTAAAATTGGTCATATATCATGCTCATGGAATATTCTTCCCACCCCCAACCTATTTTCTGCATTGTCCTCAATGTGAAAAAGAAGAACAAAAGAAATTAAGAAAAAGTGTGAGAAGTTACCCCCCTTTCGTATGAAATTGTGTCGTTACTCGCTATGCTCCGGTTCACTGTTCCTCGCTTCTCTCATGAAGAATGTATGTATATGAACATATATTGAACCTCAAAGTGTATGCACACAATTCACATTCAAACCCAATTTTTAATTATAACTAAGGCAATTGAAAACACAAAAACATCAAACAAAGTTAAACAATCCAAAATAAAAGAAAATAAAAATAAAGGAAAATAAAAGAAAATAAATGAAAAAGAAATAAAGACAACGAAAGAGATACGATACCGAATGGGTGCCTCCCATTAAGGGCTTAGTTTAACGTCTTAGCAAGACGTGACTGATCTCGTGTCAAGGGGGGTTAAATATGTAATTGTACTGTTTATCTCCTCCCTTATCTTTCTTGAAATGAGCTTTCGTCCTCCAAGTCGGGTTTTTGTAATTAGAATGCTTAATGCGTTCTTTGTAGGCATCATCCCGACTTAAATTAATCAGTTTGTCCTTCCCTCTCCATTCAACGTTTCGAACCTCAATTTTGTTACTTATGCTATTCTGCAATTCAGTGTTAGAAGAAATAGGGGAGGGTTGAAAAATTCCAAACTGTACAGTCTCTCCACAAACCGTCATTGATAATTTCCTATTATGGACCTCAATAGTTGTCTTGGTAGTGGCCATGAATGGTCTACCCAGAATAATTGTATGTTCCTTGTCTTGAAGAAAATTTCTGTCCATCTCAAGCACCACAAAGTCCACTAGTACAATAAACTTGTCCACCTGTACTAACAAATTTTCCACTATTCCTTTTGGGTATTGAATAGAACCGTTCGCAAGTTGAAGGGTCATCCTTGTTTCTTTAAGCTTTCCTAATCCTAGTTGCAAGTATACTGAATATGGCATTAGGTTTATACCTGCTCCTAAGTCTAGAATAGCCTCGAATACCCTCTTATCTCCCATAGTGATGTTAATGTGGAAACTACCTGGATCTTTCATTTTGAGAGGTAAGTGCGGTTGGATTATTGGACTACCAATTTTTGACATCTCATTCTCTTTGCTTCTATTCTTCTTGATGATAAAGTTCCTGCAAATTGGATCATAAGTTGAACTGTTCTTTATAATATCCAAAAGAGGTAGATTACAATTAATTCCAGAAAATAGAGCAAGAGTGTCAGAGTATTGCTCATCCTGATTTTTCTCCTCAAACTGGTTTATTGGTGGTATTGGTGGTCGGTATGGGTCCATTGACTTGTGCAATCGAAAAAATGTTGGATGTTTCTTTCTTGGGAAGTTCATTTGGATTGGTATTAAGCTCATTATCTCCTTTGAGAGTTGAATCCTCACCTTCAAAGTTACCTGTACTAGACAACAAAACATTAGAATTATCAGGTAAATTATCAGGTAAATTATTAAGTACCTCCTCATCATTTTGAAAAACTGTGATCGCCTTTGCTTGTTCAGGTTGACTAGGCAGCTTTCCCGTCTCTTGTTTGTACATTTGTTCCGCTAGCTGCCCAACCTGTATTTCCACTCTCTTCACTGAAGCTTCTATAGAGTCCATCCTTCCATTACAAGAGTGTATGAAATTGTTTAGGGTTTCCTCTACGGTTGGCTTATTTTGTGGAAATTGTCGGTTTACATTTTGGCCTTGTGTTTGGTTTTGGACAAATGGTTGGCTATTGTTTTGTTTCCATCCAAAATTAGGGTGATTCCTCCATCCAGGGTTGTAGGTATTTGAATAAGGGTCGTTCCTAGGTCTAGGTTGGTACCCTTGCATTGAATTAGCCTCTTCAGTAGTACCTGTATAAGGATCACCTGCAAAAGAACAAACATTAGCTCCGTGTCCATATGAACCACAAACTCCACATACCTTGTGTTTTGGCATCTGATTAACATTGGAGGTTGTGAGAAGTTGCACTTGTTTCGTCAATTCAGCAAGTTGCATGGCCATTTCATTGTTGGAGCCTAATTCGTGGACTCCAGCTCGTCTTCCTCTAGCGCTCTTTTGTTGGGAGTTGGCTCCCAACATCTCGAATAACTCATAAGTTTCATCCGCTGTTTTCTCACCCATAGCTCCTCCTGCAGCGTTGTCAACTGTGAATTGACATTGTAGCGTCAATCCGTCGTAGAAAAACTGATTCTGTAACTGCAACGGGAAGTGGTGATGTGGACATTGTATCAACAGCAATTTGAATCTGTCCCAAGCCTCGTGGAAGGGTTCTCCGTCCATCTGCGAAAAAGTAGCAATTTTTGTTCTTAGATCAGATGTCTTTTGATGGGAATAGAACTTACCCATGAATTTATTGTAAACATCGTCCCATGTGATCAAAGAACCGGGTGCCAACGTCATTAGCCAAGACTTAGCTCTATCCTTGAGAGTGTATGGAAAACACCTCATGCGTAGTTGATCTTCACTAAGTCCCTGCAATGGAAAAGTTTGCACAGTAGCATATAACTCACGCATAAAATTTAAAGGGTCTTCATTAGGGATACCGTAAAAGGAGGGAAGCATGGAATAATGAATATTTTTCAATTCATAGTTCCTAGCCGCCTCTGTAAGTTGAATGCATGATGTAGCGGTCCCAATGATCGGTCTTGCAAACTCTTTGTTCATCATTTGCCTAGCTACGTTTTCACCCATTGCTGCTTGTAACTGTTGTTGGACTTCTTCCTCTTGAAATTGATTGTCCAGTTTCTTTGATCGGTGTTTGACTCTTTGAATGTTGTCAATGAAAGGAGAGAGTTCCTTGTTAAGTGATCTCCTACCCTGCATGCACAAATAAAAAGCAAACAAAGATCAAGGTAGCAGTGAAATTTGAAATTAAGCACTATTTTTTGATTTTTTTATTTTCTGATTTTTTTGGATTTTTTTTTTTTTAAATAAAAATAAATAAATAAAATAAAGAAATAAATAAAAGAAATAAATAAAATAAATAAACAAATAAAAATAAATCAGAAACTCTAAAAAATTAAAAAGAAAATTATTTAAAACGCCAATTCCCCGGCAACGGCGCCAAAAACTTGATGTGTTAAAATGTGTACTCGCAAGTGTACGAATCACTCGTAGTAAAGTGATAAGCAACTTCCAAGGTCGGTCTCTCAAGGAATTGCAGTGGTCTTAAATAACTAACTTTTTAATCTAAATAGAGTTCTAATGAAAATAAAAGACTAATTAAATAGAGTTCTAGTAAAACTAAAACTCTAAGTAACTAGAATCCTAAAGCTAGTAAAACTGTAAAAAGGTGTTTGATTTGTAACGGGAACAAAGTACGAGCAATTAAACTAAAACAAGATCGCAATCAAACAATCAATCAAATCAAATATCAATAGAGGATGTATAGACGTTTAGCTTGGTTAACCATGTTTGCATCGAAAAGGGTATGGTGAGATACATGAACGTCCTATATAAACAAAACTACCGGCTTTCCTTTTAATTACGAAACTCCTTTTGGCGGGGGTAGGTTTCTTTGTTGATTAACTAATTAACTGCCTTTGGCGGGGGTAAATTAAATAGCAATCAAATTATGCGCAAGGAAAACATGCCAATCAAATTAATGCTATGACTAAGTCACTAACTTGAATCTTTGATTAAGTGTTTCGGAATAGAGTTAAGGTGACGTTCCTCTAACTAAATTCTTAGGTTTTTCAATCTAACTACGAACATCAAATGGGCCCATGATTATTCATAATCAAACATTTAAACATGCTCTTAATCAAAAAGTATTTTATTCATAAGTCAAAAAGATACACCATACACAATTCTAGCAAACATGGCAACACAAACTAAACATCCATAATTAAATTAGCCAGACATGTTCATATTATTATTCATAGACAAATAAAATATGATCATACACTTTAACAAATAAAGAAGATGAATTAATTCTATAACAACAAGGAAAACCTAAATCTAAATACCGCTTATGGATCGGTTGACGTACTCCTCCGTAAGCTTTATCTTCGATTGTCGTTAGCTTCCTTGAATCCTTAGAATATTGTCTCTCGCTTCGTTATAGTGTGGCAACGCTCTCAAAACTGATTGAATGTCGTGTTTGGGTCGCAAAATTGAGAAGAGGAAGAGTTGTGTATGAATTGGTCAAGTTATTTCGAATTCTTTTTTTAAGGGGGACTCTAAGGGAGTTTTTATAGATGTAAGGGTTTACACGAATCCTATGTGCCATAGGAATAGGCGCGCCGCGGCATACATTTTCCCCGCCGCGGCGCAACACAAATTCTGGAAATTATGTAAAAACCCGAGAGCTCCCCGCCGCGGCATAACTTTTCCTCGCCGCGGCGCGCAATGTTTTTGGATTCCTAGCATGCAACCCGAGAGCCCCTCGCCGCGGCATATGATTCCTTCGCCGCGGCGCGCCTTGCATGTAACAGTGTACATGGAATGTACATGGCTTTACATGTATTGTCGAGACCCTCGCCGCGGCGCATAATTTCTTCGCCGCGGCGCGCATTGCTTTCCTGCTCTTCATGCTTACCCCCTTACATATGTGCTGGCTTGACATGTACGGCTTACATATTTGACTCGTTTTGCCCGTGACTCGTGATCCGAGCGCCGTAGGTGTTCCGTCTTCGCGTGTTTTCATCATTTGAATCATTTGACGCTAAAAACACCTGAAATGCACTAAAATATACCCGTGACTCCGAATGGATAGATTTATGAAAATAATCGAAATAATAGTCATAATAAATCTATATATCAATCAATCAAGCATAATTAATCACGAAATATTAGTGCTTTTCGAGCACTCATCAAATACCAATGTCAACAACAAGCTTGGTTTAGTTAACAAATGAAATACTCTCATGAATACCAAGATTTACTCCACAGAATGATGAGTTTTCAATTGTCATAGAGTGGAGTGGACCTCTCCCAATTTGGCACAGTTTCGCAATATATGGGCCATGACTTCATCTATAGACCACCGGACAACCAACCCGAGGACAAAAATGAGCAATATGATGATATGGAGGACTAAGCCTCCCCATTATATTTTATTCATTCTTTAATTTATTTTTTTATTTACTTAATTTTTTTTAGTTTTAATTTTCTTTTTCTTTCAAATTTTCCTTTTTTTTTTTTTTTTTTTTTTTATGTTTGATTAGTTATGAACTGAAACAATTAACATTGGTTAGTGGTTTTTGTTTTCATTTGCTGTTAGTTATTTTTTAAAATTTGCCTTTGAGTTGTGATGCACACATTTAGCGGTTTCATTCATAATTCCTTGCGAACTAAATGGTACATGATGAAAAAGGCGAGGAATGGTGAACCAGAGCGTAATTGTAATGTACACAATTACATACAAAAGAGAGGTAACTTATTCACTCTTTCACTTAATTTCCTTTGTTTTTCTTTGAGACATTGAGGACAATGTAAAAATTAGGTTGGGGTGAGAAAATATTCCATGAGCATGAATTTAAACCAAATTTTAAATTTTAACTCTTTGTAGGTTTTTTATTTGAATTTTGTTAAGATAGTATTGAGTCCACTTGAATCAATTAGGAAGTTTGTGATATTAATATGATTGTAATGATGGTGACATGTGAAAGAAATTGATTTTTCACCTAAGTGAAGAGACACAAAAATGTTAGATTCATCTAGTTTGAGGATTTTGTGGTTTATTTGGTAGTTTGTTTGATTAGTATCACTATTTTTGGTTTGTGTAGTGTATGCATATTCGTGATATATTTTAAGTCTCAACAAATTCTAGAACTTTCTTGAAAAATCCATGAAGGAGAAATAATAGAATTACATACCACTTAGAACGTGATTTAGGCCATCTTTGGACCGTTTGAACTTTTCGAGCCTCCCCGTACTGTTTTAGCCATAGTGACCCTCGTGAACTCAATATATATATATATTGTAATACCCTTAGTGATAAGAGTAATCAATGTAATACTTGGTTTTTATGAGCATTTGAATTGAAGGAAATTATTTATGTTTCAAAAAAAAAGTGAAAAAAAAAATTGATAATAAAGAGCAAGAGAAGTAAAGAAAGAAAGAAAATCAAGTAAAAATTTAAGGGACATGTAGAGTTTATAAAATAGGAGGAAGGAAAAGAACATTTGGGTGGAAAAGTTGAGTAAGTTTGTGAAGTAAAATACAAAGTACCCTTATCCTATTGAGAAGAACCTTTCCTTACTTTAGTAACCACACACCTTAACACAACATTACAAGCTTAATAAAGTCCTATTAATTAGAGGTAGTTTTGACTTCTATATTAGTGGAGATATTTATTTATTAGAACATTCATGTTTAATAAAGCTGGTAATATTTATTTATTAGAACGTTCATGTTAATTCACCATAACATTTCGATAGAAGCATGGTCAATTAAGCTAAACGTCCATACATCCTCCATTGATACTTAAAACTTTTTTGAGTTAATTCGAGTTTGCATTATTTTTTTCTTTATTTGTTCATCACCATTGATCTTGCTCTCAAACTCAACTTGATTTACAGTTTTATTAGCCTTAGGATTATAATTATTTAGAGTTTTAGTAGTTCTAAAATTCTAATTAGTTAGTGTTTTAATTGCTTTAGGACTCTAAAGAGATTAAGAAAAAGATTGTTTAAAACCATTGCAATTCCTTGAGAGATCGACTTCGGAGGTTTGCTTATCACTTGTTATAAGTGATTCGTACACTTGCAGTACTATAATTTGCACATCACTTAGCATTCGGTTTACTTAACAAATACCACAAAGCCGCATGGTCCGAATGCACAATTACTTTAGATCCTACCAAATAAGACCTAAATTTATCTAAAGAAAACACTACAACCAAGAATTCTTTTTCGGTGGTTGAGTAGTTAAGTTGAGCGTTATTAAGAGTTTTACTAGCATAGTAAATGACATGCAAATACTTATATACTCGTTGTCCTAAAATAGCCCCTATAGCAAAATCAGAAACATCACACATAATTTCAAAAGGGAGTGACCAATCAGGTGCCATGATAATGGGCGCAGAAGTCAGTTTCTCTTTCAAAGCAGTAAAAGCAATCAAGTAATCATCATCAAAAATAAAGGAAACATCTTTTGACAGTATGATATGTCCTAAGACTATATCTTATTGGACCATAAAGTGAATCTTTTCCCAATTAAGTGTTAAATTATACTCAATGCAACGTTCTAACACCAAAGTCAAATTGTGCAAGCAATCATCAAAAGAATTACCAAAAATAGAAAAGTCATCCATAAATACCTCAATGAATTTCTCCACCATGTCTGAAAAGATAGACATCATACATCTGTAAAATGTGGCAGGTGCATTGCATAATCCAAATGGCATCCTCCTGAAGGCAAAAGTACTGAATGGGCATGTGAACGTTGTTTTCTCTTGATCCTTTGGAGCAATTGGTACCTGATAGTAACCTGAAAAACCATCCAAAAAGCAATAGAAATCGTGTCTAGCTAGTCTTTCTAACATTTTATCAATGAAGGGAAGGGGAAATGATCCTTTTCAGTGTACAAATTCAACTTTCAAAAATCTATACATATCCTTCAACCTGTAATCATTCTAGTGGGCATTAACTCATTCTTCTCATTCTTAATCACAGTTATTCCAAATTTTTTAGGCACCACATGAACTAGACTAACCCACTTACTATCTGCAGTTGGATAAATTACTCCTGCTGCTAAGAGTTTTAAAACTTCTTTTTTAACCACTTCTTGCATGATGGGGTGTAGTCTCTTTTCTACTTCTTTGACCGGTTTGAATTGTTCTCTAAATTGATTTTATGCATGCACATTGCTCGACTAATGCCTCTAAAGTCCCCTATACTCCATCCTATGGCTTTTCTATACTTCCTAAGCTCCCTCACTAGTTTGTTCTACTATTTTTGAGTGAGAGTAGAAGATATAATAACAGGATATATTTCATTCTCTCCCAAAAACACATATTTTAGATTCTTAAGTAAATCTTTAAGTTCTAGGTCAAGTGGAGTAATTTCTTCTTTAGGTGGGGCATCTAAGGAATCTAAGGGTTTATGAGCGTCCTCTATGGGTGTGGCATTATCTAACAAATCACTGTACTCATTAGTTTCATCATCTAAAATATCATCCACCTCTCCTACTGTAAGTGTTACCTCTAATTGATCATCTATTCTATCCTGCACAAATGTGTCTTGAATTATATGATCTAGACATTCAACAAATGAACTTTCATCAATAGCAGATATAGAAGGATAAGGAGACGAATCAAACCTTAAAATGTACAGTCTCTCCGAAGACTGTCATTGTCAACTTCCCACTTTAGACATCAATTATAGTTTGGGTGATGGCCATGAATGATCTACCCAACAAAATTGTATGCTCCTTGCCCAAAGATTGGTTTTCCTACATATCTAAAACCACAAAATCAACAGGTATGATAAGCTTATCTACCTGTACAAGTAAGTCATCAACCATTCCCTTCAAATATTTAATAGATTTATCAGCAAGTTAAAGGGACATGGTTGTTGGTTTAAGCTTTTCCACACCTAGCTGCAAGAAAATAGTGTAAGGCATCAAATTTATACTAGCACCTATATCAAGCATTACCTTAGCTACTTTCCTATCCCTCATAGTAATATCAATGAAAAAGCTACCTGGATCTTTTAACTTTGGGGGTAGGTTTCGTTGAAGCACTGCACTAGCAATTTCAGATACTAAAACTCCTTCATTAAGCTCATACCTTCATTTCTTCGTATTTAGTTCCTTGAAAATTTTTGCATAAGAAGGTACGTTTCTAATCACATCTAACAGAGGCAGATTAATGTTCACTTTTGAAAGTGTGTTAAATAAATCAGAAAACTGTTTATCTTTCTTACACTCCTTTAAGCGGTGTGGGAATGGTACTGGAGGTTGGTATGGCTCTGATGACTTATGTAATTAAGGAGTAGTAGTTGACTCTTCAATTGCTTCCTTGGAAGGCTCATCGTTCTTAGCCCTGGATTTATCACTCCCTTTGGGTATTACACTATCTTCTTCCATGTTAACTACACTAAATGGTAACTCATCAGAAATTTCAGGTAAATTTTTACTTACGACCTTACCACTTCGAAGGACCGTAACTGCCTTTACTTCCTCAGGTTGACTAGGTAATTTTCCTTTTTCTTGCCGTTGGAGCTAATTAGCCAACTTGGCCTTCAACCCTTTTCATAGAAGCCTCCAACGAGTCCAACCTTTGAGTACTCTTCATTTGGTTTTTCTGACTAACTTGAATGAATACATTCAAGTTATCCTCCAAGCTAGGTTTGGTGGGAAGAGTAAGTTGCAAGTTGTTATTGTTGGGATTTTTTTGTTGTTGGGATTGTGTGGGAAGTGATTCTGAGTATAGCCTGAATTGTTGTTTCCCTTCCAAAAGAAATTGGGATGATTTCTCCAACTGGGCTTGTATACATTTGAGTAAGGATCGTTCCTTGCTCTCAGTTGGTATCCCTCCATTGTATTAGCTTGCTCTTAGCTTGTACCTACATTAGGATCACAAATAAAACGAAAAATATTTGCACCATGTCCATAGGTACTACAAATACTGCCTACCTCTTGATTCGATGTATTCTTGGAGGTAAGGAGCACGATTTGTTTAGTAATCTCCGCAATTTGCATCACCATCTCATTACCTAGAGCTACCCCATTAACTCCCATCCTCCTTCCTCTAGAGCTCTTTTGTTGGAAATTAGCACGAAACATCTCATATAAGTCGTATGTCTCATTCACGATCTTTTCTCCCACAGCTCCTCCGGCGGCATTATCCATAGTAAATTGACATTGTTATGGCAACCCTTCATAGAAAAATTGGTTTTGGAGTTACAATGGAAAATGATGGTGTGGGCACTGAATCAGAAGCAATTTGAAGTGATTCCACGCCTCATGAAAAGGTTCTCCATCCATTTGAGAAAATGTTGCAATTTTCCTCATTAGGTTGGCAGTTTTTTGTTAGGAACAGAACTTTCCCATGAACTTGTTGTACACAGCGTCCCAAGTTGAAAGAGAAGTGGGTGGAAGAGTCATAAGCCGTGACTTTGCCTTGTCTTTGAGCGTGTATGGGAAACACCTCATCCTCAACTAATCTTCATTTAGCCCCTGTAGCGAAAAAGTCTGCACTGTGGTATAGAAATCATGAATAAAGGTTAGCAGATCTTCATTAGGAATCCCATAAAAAGAAGGCAACATATTATAATGAATATTTTTAAGCTCATAATTTTGAGCTGCTTCCCCCAATTGGATGCAAGAAGTTGTAGTGCTAATGATTGTCCTTGCATACTCCTTCATCTTCATATCTCTCAATAGAGGTAAAGGCTTTCCCATTATTGGTGGTTGCTCTTCCTCCAAAATGTCAATGTCAAATTGTCTCAAATGTGCTCACCTCCTGTTGACGTTGTCTATGAACAGTGCTGGTAGATTTCCAAGAGATCTCTTACCTTGCATGCACAATAAAAAACAACACAAAATCAAAGCACCAGACACTATATAACTCCAACAAGTAACAAAAACACAAAAAACGAAGAAAATCACATAAACTAAAAATTAATAAAGTAAACTAAAAAGAAAACAAATAAAAATTTTCAAAAATGCCAATTCCCCAGCAACGGCACAAAAAACTTAATGCACAAAAACTTGATAATCAAATTTTGTATTTGTAAAAGCTTGCAAATGCATGAGTCACTTGTAGTAAGCGACAAGTATACTCCCAAGATCGTCTCTCAAAAGAATTGCGATTGTTTTTAAAAATGTTAAATGTGATCTAAATTGGTTGTAAATAAAACTTAAATCCTAAACATTCTAATAAAAGTTGATTTTTGAGAACAGTTGCTAAAATTATAGTTCCTTAAAACAAATAAAATAAACAAGTGAAAAACGTAGTCGAAATGATATAATGAACAAGTGTGGGAAATTAGTTAGTGAACTAATCATGGATAGATTAATTTACGTAGTTTTCACAATTAAGCATATAAAGTAGAAATTATTGATCCATTTCACTAAGCCTAGAAAATCTCAAATCAATGGCAATTTTTCCTTAATCAAATAATTAACTTCTTTGATCCGGATAGTTAATTAGCTTATTAGCATTAATCATAGGAAAATTAATTTAATCACCTAATTTAAGACAAGTCAATGTACTTAAATTAGGTTCATGCTCAAAAATACCCAATCGAACTTAGATGGCGTTTCTATCGCTCAACCCTAAAATATTCTCATATATTCATAAATTAAATTGGCCAAAAGTAATTAATGAAAATAGATATTAAGAACAATGAACATGAAATAAATCACTTGAATATAAAATAAACCACATAAATAATCATCCATTCATAGTCGTATCCCTAAAATCCCACACAAAAGGGGTTTAGCTACTCATAACAAAATTTCAATCAAGATTTTCCATTACAATAAGCATTCAATAAGTTCTAAAGACAAAATAAATTACAAACAATAAAATACCCCAATTCCACTCTTGGAATAAGCTTCTTGATGTTGGATGGTCACCTTCTTCAAGATTCTTGATGAAGCTTCAATGGAGTAACATTAATGGAGTGATTTCTTTTTCAAAAGTGTGAAAAAATGTATTCTTGTCTACTGTTCACCTTCACTGTTCACTCCTTGGTGAAGAAGAGGTTTTTGTGATGTATTTATAGGTTAGGATTTGTGTGAGTGAGTGTGTGGACTGGAAAGGGGGTTTAGTGAAATTCGAGTGTGTAGGTCGCGATGCGCGTTTTCCTCTACCGCGGCACACTATGTTTTTCTCGACTTTGAACCAAATCAAGGACCCCTTCACTGTGGCACACAATTTTCATGCCGCAGTGTGCGATGTTTTTATGATTTCTTAGGATGCAATCTGAGAGCCCCATGCCGCGACACTAATATTTCTTCGCCGCGGTGCGCAATATTGTAATGCCATGTAAGGGTCTTGATAAGTGCTTGAAAAGTACTAATATTTCGTGATTTATTGTGCTTAATTGTGAAAAATACATTTGTTATAATTCATTTATTTAATTATTTACATAAATCTATCAATTCAAAATTACGGGTATATTTTAGTGTATTTCAGGTATTTTTAGAGTCAAAAGAGTTGAATAATGCAAACACGCAAAGACGAAACACTTACGGCTCTCAAATTACAATTTAGTAGCATCACAAGTCAAATTATGTAAGCCTTACATAACAAGCCAACCAGTATGTAAGGGGTACTGTGAAGACACAAAATACAACACGCACCGAGGCAAGAAAAATTTGTGCAGCAGCGGGAGCCTTGTTCTTTTAAGAATATTTGCACATTATAATCATTTATACAATAATTATGAAATTTATGGATTTAAGTAAACTCTTTGATAATAAATCCAAAATAATCATGAAATATGTTAAAAGAATCATATTTTAATGTGCACTCATTAGATTTTCATTGCCCTTTGCAGGAGATAAAGAAAACAACAAAAAAAATGTAAGAATCCAACTTTGCTGCAGCTTTGCTACAACATTGCTGCATCAAAATTACATCAGGAAAACAGATTACTAAACAGAGGCTGATCTGAAAATAAAAATTCAAGAGCTGATTTGGACTCTCAGTAAAAGGACAATTTTGGGCTTTTATTAACTAACCTTTTAGGGATAATTTTGGAAGATAACACAAGAAAAATTATCTCCAATTAAACCTAGGGTTTAAAAGGCAAAACAGGGGCTGATTTTAAAGCGACTGCGGCAGCAAACTGCAGAATTCTGGGCAGCAAATAAATATATATAAACAGTAGAATTCTGGACAGATTTGTGACACTAGAGGAGAAGAGGAACAAGCAGATTTGGGCGAACAAAATAGAGACAGATTCGACAGCAGAGGAGGACAAGAACGCAGCAGATCTGGATAGAGAACAGAGACATATTTATCACACTAGAAACAGCAGAATTTTGCAGAGAAGAAGAGGCAAAACAGAGCATCAAGGGGGATCTGGAAAGAGACCAATTGAAGGCTTTGTTTGCAAGAATAATCATTGAAGAAAGCAAGAGAGATTTAGGGATTTGGAATCCAATTGATTGAGATTCAATAAAAGGGGGTTTTATTAATTTATTCCTTCTTCTATTGTTTTTCAATTTTCTATAACTCTATGGATCTGATGTTGAATATGAATGATTTAATATTTGATTTCATAAATATGCTTTGCTAAATTTTCATTTAGTTAGGGTTGTGGATGTGCAAGTGTATGTAGACTTTATGCTTTAATTTTAAAAACTTGTGCTTTACTTGACAAAGGGTGCTAGTTATTCTATGCTTAATTTATTAATTTATTTTTATTGATTGCTTTATCAACAATTGATAGGATAGTAAACTGAAATTGAATCTGGAAAGGTTAATTTAAGTTGGATGAAGCTAGAATAGTGTGAAGAAATTAATATAGGAATATATAATTATCTCACATAACCTAATAGAATTTGTGCATGAAACGTTGTTCTTAGATTCAGTTGTGCATAGGAATATGTTTCATTGAGTCATAGAATGTATAAACATTGCAGATTCGGAAGAATCCTTTGTAATTTTCGCAATTCTAGTTACTGGTGCACTTTGCTACTGCAATGCTGCAGCAACGCAGTTTGTCTACATCACTTGTCACATTCGCAATCCTAACTGATTTATCTACATGCGATTCTTAATATCCTTCTCGTTGAACATTGTTTCAGTATTTTTACTCTTGTCCTCTCGTTCTATTTATTTTATTTTATTTATTTATTTTATTTTAATAAACAAAAACACAAAATATTCCTAATGTTCCAATCTCCTTGGGAACGATCTTTCTTATCATTATATTACTTGTTTACGACACGTGCACTTGCGAAAAATCTTATACACCATTTTGAGCAACAAGCCTCTCGATTTGGCCAGTGTTTTCAAAAATATTTTTGTGCCGCGACGGGAAAATATGTATGCCGTGGCATGCCTATGATTTGGATAGCCCAAATTTTATGTAACCCTTACACATATAAATACCCCATTAAGTCTCCATTTTACACACTACTCAATTTTACGAATCATTGCGAAACTTAATCAAATTTTTGGAGTTTTTTCACACTCAAAGAAGTAAGATAATCAATTCTAATGATTCAAGAAGTCATTGAAGAACGAAGATCAAGCTTTTGGGGAAGGAAACATCATCCAATCCAATTGTGGTATGATCTAGGTTTTTTTGTTGCTATAGAATTTTTCCCTTTTCTTCTTACTTCTTTGAGATGTATGTTGAATTATATTTGTCTATGAATATGAATTAGAACATGATTGGCTAAATCTATTATGGATGTTTAGTTTGTGTGGCCATGTTTCCTAGAATTATTAAGTTGGATATTTTTATTGCTTAAAGATAAATAAAATTGCCTTTTGATTAAAAGTATGTTTAAATGTTTAATTATGAATTTTAATAGGCCAACTTGAGATTCATGATTAGGTTGAAAAATATTAGAGTTTGGTTTTAGGAATATCACCTTGACTTTACTTTGAAAAACTTAATCAAAACTTGTTGCTTTAAATGGTATATAAGATTTTACACAAGTGTACGTGTCTCAAACAAGTAATATAATGCTAAGAAAGATCGTTCCTACGGATATTAGAATACTAAAAAGTATCGTAAAAATTAACTATTAAAATCAATATTTGGTATTTTTGTGTATCAAAATAAAATAAATTAAATAAAATAAATAGTGAGAGAAGACAAGAGTAAAAATACTGAAACAAAGTTCAACGAAAAGGATATCAAGAATCGCAAGTAGATAAATCAGTTAGTATTGTAAATGTGACAAATGATATAGACTAACTGCGTTGCTATAGCAATGCTATGACAAAGTGCACCAGTAACTAGAATTGCAAAAATTACAAAGGATTCTTCCGAATCTACAATGTTTATAATTTTCTAGGCTCAATGAAACACATTCCTATGCATAACTGAGTCTAAGAACAATATTTAATGCACTGATTTTTTTGGGTTATGTGAGACAATTATATATTCCTATATTAATTGCAATTTAATTATTATCCTTAGATTCAAATTTAACACACATTATTCAAGCTTCATCCAACTTCAACTAATTTTCCCAAATTAATCTCAGTTTTCTATCCTATTCATTGGTGATCAAGCAATTAATAGAAATTAATCAATAAAATATGCATTGAATAACTAGCACCCTTGTGTCAATCAAAGCACAAATCTTTAAAATTGAAGAACAAGACTACAATCACTTGCACATCTACAACCCTAACTGATTGAAAATTTAGCTAATCATATTCATGAAGTCAAATATCAATTCATTCATATTCAAAATCATTTCCATAGAGTTACAGAAATTTGAAAAAACAATAAAAGACTAATAGAAGAAGGAATAAATCAATAAAACTCTCTTTGACTAAATCTTAATCAATTGGATTACAAAAATCTCTCTTGTTTTCTTCAATGATTATCCTTGCAAATCAAGCCTTCAATTGGTCTCTTTCCAGATCCCAATCTGTTGCTTCTTTCTGCTCTGTTTCTGGTGTTCTTTTCTGCAGATCTGTGTGCCTCCTCGTTGCCCCTATTTTTCTTCTCCTTTTTTCACGTTGAATTGGCATGCTTTTATATGTTCCACCTAGGTTTAATTGATAAGAGATGATATATTGTGTTAACTTCCAAGTTTGCTCTTAAATTTGTGAGTTATTGGCTGCCCAATATTATCCTTTTAATAAGAAGCCTAAATCTAGTTACCGATTTGGTAGTTTAACGTTATTTTTTTCTTGGTGCGCGTTGATGTGGCAAAGCTGATAAATGCTTCTATGTTGCTGTTTTTGTTCTCTGTGAAGGCACACATAAAAACCTTATGAATGAACTTTTAAATATGTGTCTTTTTAATGCAATGCAAGATAATTTCAGAATTAATACCAAAGAATTCACCCATTTTCATAAATTTCATAAATGGTATCCAAATGAGCATAATGTGCAACTCTTTTCACATGGCCAAGCAAGTTTAAAGAAATAAGAGATAATATTTACTCTAATAAATTAGAGTTATCAACTCCCTTAAATTTTGCATCTTGCTTGTCCTCAAGCAATAAACTCTAGGATAATTGGTAAGTGATAAAGCAAGAAAAATCAAAAGCTTCAACCTACGCTAAAAACATAAATTTAAACTATTACATAAACTAAACTTGTTGTTTCAAAGTTAGAAAGAAATAATCCCAAATTCATGATCCAAATTGATTTTTTCTCAAATGCTAGCTCAAATATATCAAACTCATTCCAAAATAATCCCCATGTGCATGTATGATGTTCATAATTTGTCATTTGATATTTTCCCTCAAACTAAGAAAAACCATGATTCTCAAGCTTAAACTCATGCTTCCATAGGTTGGCCTTTTGAATCTCTCTCCACTAATATAGATATTCACTAACCAAAGATCAAAAGGATTTAATAAAGCTTGAAATGTAAGGCTTGGGTTAAGGTAATGTAAAGGTCATATTTAGGCTTCATATTCCACCAGCACAATTACTATTCAAGAACTCATTTAGAATTTTTATTTTCTTGAATTGACACCCTCAAACTTTTCTTCAATTCTTTTTTTTTCTCTTCTTATACTTCTTTTTTCCATGAATCTGTTTTGCTTCAGTAATGCTATAGCAAAGCTATTTACAGATTTTTTTTTCATGAAGAGCTGATCTCAATACAATCAAGCAAGAGTGGTTTTCAACATAATAACAATCATTTTCAACAGTATAATTTACTTTCTCCCAAGATGCACCACCCCTTCTGAAAATAATTCATAAAAATAGTAGTACACTTGTGAGATGAAAATCAAAGGATATGCAAATAAAGAAAGGCTAAGCTATAATGTGGGTGTTAACGAAAAATATTTTGATCACTCATGGCTCAAATTAGGTGTACAAAGGAAACATATTCTTAATCAAGGTTGGCATGAAAAGCACAATCGAATCCAAAGAAGACCTAAATCATTTCCTTGATTAATAAATTTTCTAGGATTTCGCCTTCAGAAAATCTCCAAACCAATTCTAAAAGCCTAAGCTCTCCCAAAAACTTTCCTCATTCAAACTTCATATCAAACAAGCAAACCAAATAATGGTGCACATGAGTTGTGGGGTGTGTATTTTAAAATAAGTTTTCAAAATTTGTCAACTAACACTCAATGAAGAAAATTCTTTTCATAAACAAAGATATTTCTTCTAACAGATTAACAATTAAACTTGAAAACAAAGACACCACAAAGAAATTAAGAGTAGGTTACAGCTTTTGCACAAGACAATTCATCATCATTGATTGAAATATGAAACTTAAAATAAACAATGTCCTCACTGCTTATAAATAAAGAAGAATAAGACAAGAAAACAAACAAAAAACAGCAAACAAAAATGAAATATGAAAAGGGTAAATAAATGCCCCTGTTTGCTGTAGCATTGCCGCAACAAAACTGCAACAAAGTTTCCCAGTTTTAAAACTGTGAAGATGTTGTTTCTACTTTGCTTCCTGCTTGCTCTCATGTTTTATGATGACCTAAAAATGTAAAAGAATAATCCAATAAAATAAAATAATAATAAAATTTAAATCAACTAAATTAAAGCATAAAAGATAAAAGAAAACGTAAGAAACATGGGTTGCCTCCCATGAGCGCTTGTGTTAAAGTCGATAGCCCAACTTCTCTTGCAATCATAGATCTGTGAGTGGAATGGAGGTATGCTCCTTAACAACAATTCCTCTCCAATAATGTCTAATGCGTTGGCCATTAACTTGGAATTTTTTCTTAGACCAACATTTCCAATATTTTTGGCCTAGACCAACAGTTTTCTTTAAGATCCTCCCAATTTCTCGATAGGAATGACATTGTTGCACCATCTCATCTTTGGAAATACACCTTCTAATCTTTTGGTTTGCATATTGCTTGAACAAGAATGGCTTATCCCAATAGTAGAACTTCATATTGTGGAAAAATTTCTTCTTTTGATGGGAATTTGAATTTGGTGGCACATCAACTGAAGACTTAGGAAGATTGAAATTCCGAGATGAAAAATCTAGGGACTGAAATTTATTTCTTAGCATGTATGTATTAGAATCTGCTTCCAACTAAGGAAATTTATCCTCATCTTTCTCTTCATAATTGGAATCATATTGCGATAAAATTTGTAGAGAATCATTATAGCTACATTTCTCAAGTTCTTTAGATACCAAAGAATCCACAATTGAGATGGATGAGTACTCTTCAACATTATTGGGAAATTCTATGGTTTTAAACACATTGAAAGTGACTCGTTCATCTTGAACTCTTATAGTTAATTCTCCTTTTTGAACGTCAATCAAAGTTTGGCCTGTAGATAAGAATGGTCTTCCAAAAATAATAGGCATTTCTTTATTCTCTTCATAGTCAAGTACAATAAAATCCACTAGGAAGATGAATTTGTCCACTTTCATCAAGACATCTTCAATTTTTCCTTCTAGATGAGCAATGGATCAATCTGCTAATTGTAAAGGGACTGTAGTAGGCCATGCTTCACCAATCCCCAACTTCTTAAAAATTGACAAAGGCATCAAATTAATACTTGCTCCCAAATCACATAGAGCCTTGCCAAAATATTGATTGCCTATGGAGCATGGAATTGTGAAACTCCCAGGGTCCTTGAGCTTAGTAGGAAATTTGTTCTATAACATAGCACTGCTTTCACTTGTTAAGGCAACTATCTCAAATTTGCCAAATCGTCTCTTTTTGGTCAAGATGTCTTTCATGAATTTGACATAATTTGGCATTTGTTCCAAGGCTTCCACCAATGGAATGTTGATATGAAGTTGCTTGAGACCATCCAAAAATCTCCTAAATTGAAGGTCATGCTATTGTTTCTAAAATATTTGAGGAAATGGTGGAGGTGGTATGTGCTGCTGGAAACTTTGCTGCAACAACGCTGTAGCATTCTGGGTATCAGGATTTTTTGCATTTTTCAAAACTGTCTCAGATTTGTCCAACTCTTTTTCCTCCTTATCTTGGACTGAAGTGCTCCCCTTTTGACCTATTTTCTACCCACTTAGTCCCTCTAATTCTTTTCCACTCCTTAGAGTGATGGCTTTACAAAACTCCTTTCTTTCTCTCATTGGAGTTTCGATATCACTTAGAAGTGCACCTCTTGGATGATTCCTAAGATCACTAGCCAACTGTCCCACTTGATTTTCTAGATTTCTCATTGAAGCAGTTTGACTTTGGAGGATTGCATCATTCTTAGCCATGTATTCTTTGAGTAAAGATTCCAACAAACTAGATGGTTCATTTGGTTGGTTTTTTTGTGGCTGTTGCCGAAAACCTAGAGGGTACACAGGACGGTTGAGTATGGAAGAATTAGCTTGACCACCTCCTTGATTGTTCCAAGAAAAATTTGGGTGTTGCCTCCATCCTGGGTTATAAGTGTTGGAGTACAGATTGTGGTTCCTATTTATATTACTCACAAAACAAGCTAATTCTGAATTTGAAGGACAATTATCAAACACATGAGATCCTAAATATTAAACACATGAAATCCCTAAATCTTGGATTGAATTGACATTTGCTATCACATGTTGATTCTTCAACAGATTAACCAAGGATGAAACTTGAGCTATAAGTGTTGTAACATCATTAACCTCATGCACTCCGGCCACTCTTTTTGTTGCTACTACTCTATCCATTGGCCATTGATAATTATTACTAGCCATCCTCTCAAGTAAATCATAAGCTTCATTGTAAGACTTGGCTAGAAGTGCTCCATTAGCAGATGCATAAACAATAGTTCTTGTTTGAGCATTGAGACCATTGTAGAAACTTTCCATTTGAATCCAATGCGGAATACCATGGTGAGGACACTTCCTTAGTAATTCTTTAAACCTTTCCCATACTTCATATAGAGATTCTCCATCCAATTATTGATAGGAGGTGATGTCATTCCTCAATTTAGCAATATTTGTTGGTGGGAAATATTTCATCAAAAATTTCTCAGTTAAATCATTCCAAGTTGTAATAGAATCAGGTGGCAAGGAGTTAAACCATGCTCTAGCACAATCTCTCAACGAATATAGAAATAATTTGAGCTTAAATGCTTCCTCGGTCACCCCTATCCATTTAAATGAGTCACTGACTTCAATAAATAATCTGAGATGCAGATGAGGATCTTCTGTAGGTAACCCACTGAATTGCCCAACTGTTTGTAGCATTTGAAACATCACTGGTTTTAACTCAGAGTGAGTTGGTTGAATATTTGGTCTTGTGATGCTTGGATTCAACCCTCTACCATAGGCAATGCATATTCATTCAAAGGTTTGTTTCTGTCATCCATTGGAGGTATCACATTGATTGTGTTGTTTAAATTCGGTTCATGGTCATTGTTTCTATTCCCTACTTGTTCTATTCCTTTAATCTGAGCGAAACCTTGTTGTTCTCTTCTTCTTAGTCTGAAAGTACGCTCAATCTCAAGATCTAAGGGTAAGATATCCTCTTCGCAAAATCTGCTCATACAAAATACACAAAGAAGATATTAGATAAACAAAAATTAAATAAAAAAATAATTGTCGATTTCTACGAATAATTTCTAACGTTGCCAATCCCCAGCAACGGCGCCAATCTAAATGGTGTATAAGATTTTACGCAAGTGAACGTGTCACAAACAAGTAATATAATGATAAGAAAGATCGTTCCCACGGAAATTGAAATACTAAAAAGTATCGTAAAAATTAACTATTAAAATCAATATTTTGTGTTTTAGAGCATCAAAATAAAATAAATAGTACTAGAAGACAAGAGTAAAAATACTGAAACAAAGTTCAATGAGAAGGATATCAAGAATCGTAAGTAGATAAATCAGTTAGGATTGCAAATGCGGCAAATGATGTTGACAGACTGCGTTGCTGCAGCGTTGTTGTAGCAATGCTGTGGCAAAGTGCACCAGTAACTAGAATTGCAAGAATTACAAAGGATTCTTCCGAATTTGTAATGTTTATAATTTCCTAGGCTTAATGAAACACATTCCTATGCACAACTAAGTTTAAGAATAATATTTAATGCATCAATTCCTTTGGGTTATGTAAGACAATTATATATTCCTATATTAATTGTAATTTAATTCTTATCCTTAGATTCAAATTAAACACACATTATTCAAGCGTCATCCAACTTCAACTAATTTTCCCAAATTAATCTCAATTTTTTATCCTATTCATTGGTGATCAAGCTATCAATAGGAATTAATCAATAAAATAAGCATTGAATAGCTAGCACTCTTGTGTCAAGCAAAGCACAAATCTTTAAAATTGAAGAACAATACTACAATTACTTGCACATCTACAACCCTAACTGCATGAAAATTTAGCTAATCATATTCATGAAATCAAATATCAATTCATTCATATTCAAAATTAGATCCATAGAGTTATAGAAATTTGAAAAATAATAAAAGAGTAATAGAAGAAGGAATAAATCAATACAACTCCCTTTGATTAAATCTCAATTAATTGGATTACAAAAATCTCTAAATCTCTCTTGTTTTCTTCAATGATTATTCTTGCAAATCAAGCCTTCAATTGGTCTCTTTTCATATCCCAATCTGCTGCTTCTTTCTGCACTATTTCTAGTGTTCTTTTCTGTCGATCTGTGTGCCTCCTCGCTGCCCCTGTTTTTTCTTCTCCTTTTTTCACGTTGAATTGGCCTGCTTTTACATGTTCCTCTTAGGTTTAATTAATAAGAGATGATATATTATCTTAACTTCCAAGTTTGCTCTTAAATTGGTGAGTTATTGGCTGCCCAATATTGTCCTTTTAATAAGAAGCCTAAATCCAGTTGCTGATTTGACAGTTTAATGTTATTTTTTCCTAGTGTGCGTTGTTGCAGCAACGCTGTGGCAAAGCTAGTAAATGCTTCTATGTTGCTATTTTTGTTCTCTGTGAAGGCACACATAAAAACCTCATGAATGAACTTTTAAATATGTGTCTTTTTAATGCCATGCAAGATAATTTCAGAATTAATACCAAAGAATTCACCCATTTTCATAAATTTCATAAATGGTGTCCAAATGAGCATAATGTGCAACTCTTTTCACATGGCCAAGCAAGTTTAAAGAAATAAGAGATAATATTTACTCTAATAAATTAGAGTTATCAAAAACTCCAAATTGATGACCTAGTCATGGCATTGATTTGAATGGTATATTTTTCCTTGTGTATAATTTGATTGTTTTTTAATATACACGATCGTAGGATATTGACTAGTTAATTAATAAAGAAAATTACCCGATCGTAAGGATTTTGTAAATAAAAGGAAAGCCGATAATATTTATTTATTAGAACGTTCATGTTAATTCACCATAATATTTCGATACAAGTATGGTCATCCAAGCGAAACGTCCATATATACTCCATTGATACTTAAAACCTTTTTGAGTTAATTCAAGTTTGTATTATTGTTTTCTTTATTTTTTCATCACCATTGATCTTGCTCTCAAATCCAACTTTATTTACAGTATTATTAACCTCAGGATTCTAATTATTTAGAGTTTTAGTAGTCCTAGAATTCTAATTAGTTAGTGTTCTAGTGGCTATAGGACTCTAAAGAGATTAAGAAAAATATTATTTATAACCATTGCAATTCCTTGAGAGATCAACCTCGGAGTTTGCTTATCACTTGCTACGAGTGATTCGTACACTTGTGAGTACTATAATTTGTACATCAAGTTTTTGGCTCCATTGCCTGAAAAATTGGTATTTTAAATAATTTTCTTTTTAACTTTTTAAAGATTCTAAATTAGATTTGTTTATTTATTTAGTTTAGTTTAATTTTTTTTATCTTTTATTCAAAAAAAAAAAATGCTTTTATTTGTTTGCATTTTCTTTGCTGCCTTGATCTTTGTTTACTTTTTGTTTGTGCATGCAGGGTAGGAGCTCACTGAATAAAGAACTTATTCCCTTCATCAATAACATTCATAGGATCAAACACCTATCAAGGAAACTAGATACTCATATTCAATAGGGAGTAGACCAACAACAATTGCAAGCAATAATAGGTGACAACGTGGGTTGGAAGATGATGAATAAAGAATTTGTAAAACCTATCATTGGGACTACCACATCATGCATTCAATTGACAGAGGCATCTAGGAATTATGAATTGAAAAATATTCATTATTCCATGCTTCCCTCCTTTTACGGCATTCCTAATGAGGATTCTCTAAATTTTATGCGTGAACTTTATGCAATTGTGCAAAATTTTTTGCTGCAGGGGCTTAGTGAAGATCAATTAAGGATGAGTTGTTTTCCTTATACTCTCAAAGAGAGAGCTAAGTCTTGGCTCATGACCTTGGCACCTAGTTCTTTGACCACTTGGGATGCTAGTTGTAACAAATTTATGGGTAAGTTCTATTCCCATCAAAAAACTTTTGACGAAAGAACCAAAATTGTTACTTTTTTGTAGATGGAAGGAGAGCCCTTTCACGAAGCTTGGGACAGGTTCAAGCTGCTCTTGATACAGTGTCCATATCACCACTTTCTCCTACAATTACAAAACCAATTTTTCTATGATGGATTGACACTACAGTGTCAATTCACAGTTGACAACGCTACAGGAGAAGCTATGGGTGAGAAAATAGCAGATGAAACATACGAGCTTTTTGAGATGTTGGGTGCCAATTCCTAACAAAAGAGTGCTAGAGGAAGAAGACCTGGAGTCCATGAATTAGGCTCCAATAATGAAATGGCCATGAACTTTGCAAAGTTGACTAAACAAGTGCAACTTCTTACTACCACCAGTAAGAATCAAATGCCAAAACAAGAGGTATGTGGAGTTTGTGGTTTTTATGGACATGGGGCTAATGTTTGTTTTTTTGTAGGTGATTCTTATGTAGGTACTAATGAAGAGGTAAATTTAATGCAAGGGTACAAACCTAGACCTAGGAATGACTCTTATTCTAATACCTACAACCCTGGATGGAGAAATCACCCCAAGTTTGCCTAGAAACAAAATAATAGCCAACCTTTTGCCCAAACTCAAACACAAGGCCAAAACATTAACCGACAATTTCCACCTAATAAAGCAATCGTAGAGAAAACCTTAAATGCTTTCATGCAATTCTGTAGTGGAAGGATAGAATCTATGGAAGCATCAATAAAAAAGTGGAAATACAGGTGGAGCAACTAGCTAAACAAATGCACAAACAAGAGACAGGAAAGCTGCCTAATCAACCTAAACAAGCGAAAGTTGTTACAGTTCTTCGGAGGGGTAAGGTAGTTACAAAAGTTTTACATAAAATTTCTAATGATTTACCTTATAGTGTAGGTAACATGGAAGATTGCAACACAGTTTCTAAGTGGGGGAAACAGCTGAAAAACTTGAAGTGCCTTCCAAGGAAACAAATGGAGAGTTATCTAGCTCCCCTAAATTATAGAAGTCATTAGAGCCATACCAACCACCAGTACCGTTCCCACACCGCTTAAAGGAAAATAAGCAAGATAAACAATTTTTCTTATTTATTTAACATACTTTCAAAAGTGAACATTAATCTGCCTCTGTTAGATGTGATTAGAAATGTACCTTCTTATGCAAAAATTTCAAAGAATTAAATACCAAGAAAAGAAGGTATGTGCTTAATGAAAAAGTTATAGTATCTGAAATTGCTAGTGCAGTGCTTCAACAGAACCTACCCCCTAAGTTAAAAGATCCAGGTAGTTTTATTATTAATATTACTATGGGGGATAGGAAAGTAGCTAAGGCAATGCTTGATCTTGGTGCTAGTATAAATTTGATGCCTTACTCTATTTTCTCGCAACTAGGTTTGTGAGAGCTAAAACCAACGACCATGTCCCTTCAACTTGCAAATAGATCTATTAAATATCCGAAGGGCATGGTTGAGGACTTACTTTTACAGGTAGATAAACTTATTATACCTGTTGATTTTGTGGTTTTAGATATGCAGGATAACCCATCTTTAGACAAGGAGCATATAATTCTCTTAGGTAGGCCATTTATGGCCACCACCCAAACTATAATTGATGTCCAAGTGGAAAGTTTACAATGACAGTCTTAGGAGAGACTATACATTTTAAGGTTTTTGATTCGTCTCCTTATCCTTCTATATATGCTATTGATGAATGTTCATTTGTTGAATGTTTATATCATATTATTCATGATACGTTTGTGCAGGATAGATTAGATGATAAATTAGAGGTAGCACTTATAGTTGGAGAGGTAGATGACATTTTAGATGATGAGACAATGGAGTGCAATGATTTGTTAGATATTGCCATACCCATAGAGGAAGTTAGTATACCCTTAGATTTATTAGATGCCCTACATGACAAAGAAATTACTCCACTTGAACTAGAACTTAAAGAACTACCTAAGCATCTAAAATATATATTTTTGGGAGAGAATGGAACTTATCCAGTTATTATATCATCTACACTCACCCAAAAACAAGAGGACAAATTAGTAAGGGCGCTTAGGAAGTATAGGAAAGCAATAGGATGGAGTATAGGGGACATTAGAGGCATTAGTCCAGGAATGTGTATGCATAAGATCAATTTGGAAGACAGTGTCAAACCTGTTAAAGAAGCACAAAGGAGACTAAACACGATCATGCAAGAAGTGGTTATAAAAGAAGTTTTAAAACTCCTAACAGTAGAAGTAATTTATCCAATTGCTGATAATAAGTGAGTTAGAGTGGATAAACGTGTGATGCATCTGATTATGCCATAGAAGCTATTTTGGGACAAAGAGTGGATAAACGTTTACATGTTATATACTGTGCTAGCAAAACACTCAATGATGCCCAAATTAATTATTCCACCACTGAAAAAGAGTTTTTAGCTATTGTTTTCTCACTTGATAAATTTAGGTCTTACTTGGTAGGAACTAAAGCTATTGTTCATTCGAATCATGCTGCTTTGAGATATTTATTAACTAAACCTATTGCTAAGCCTAGACTCATTAGGTGGGTCTTACTTTTACAAGAATTTGACCTAGAGATCAAGGACAAAAAAATTACTGAAAATGTAGTAGTTGATCATCTATCTAGGTTGATTTCTGAGTATGATATTGTTGAGGGTGAAAGTAAGGAAACAATCTATAAATCTTCCCTGATGAACAACTATTTACAATAGGTCCAAACCCATGGTATGCTGACATTGTTAATTATCTTGCTAGTAGAATTTTGAGTCCTAACTTCACTTTTCAATAAAAGAAAAGATTTTTCAGTATTTGCAATCAATACTTTTGGGATGACCCCTATTTGTTCAAGTTATGTTAAGATCAAGTCATCTGGAGGTGTGTGCCCGAAGAGGAACATGAGAGCATCCTAACTTTTTGCCATGAGCTACACTATTGGGGCCATTTTGGTGGTAAAAAATGGCCCTAAAGGTATTACAATCTGGTTTCTATTGGCCTACTTTATTTAAGGATGCTAACTTGTTTTGTGTGTTATGTGATAGATGTCAAAGGACCGATAATATAGGCAAAGGTAATGAAATGCCTTTGACATCGAATCTTGTAGTAGAATTATTTGACGTGTGGGGAATTGATTTCATGGGTTCGTTTCCCTCATCTTTTGGCTTTACTTATATTTTAGTAGCAGTTGACTATGTCTCAAAGTGGGTAAAAGCCATACCTACTAGAACTAATGATGCTAACGTTGTTCTTAAATTCTTGAAGGATATGATTTTTATCAAGTTTGCGACACCTAGAGCTATCATTAGTGATGGAGGAAGCCATTTTTGCAACAAGTTCTTTGATCGGCTTTTGAAAATGTACATCTCACATAGAGTGGCTACCCCATTCCATCCCCAAACTTCGAGTCAAGTGAAAGTGAACAACAGACAAATCAAGGGAATATTGGAACACATAGTGCACCCCTCAAGGAAGGGTTGGTCAGTAAAGTTAAATGATGCTTTGTGGGCATATCGCATAGCTTACAAGACACCCATTGGTATGAGCCCCTACCAATTGATATTTGAAAAAGCATGTCACTTACCCGTTGAGCTAGAGCATAAAGCTTATTTGGCAATTAAAGAGCTCAACATGAAAATGACAAAAGCTGGGGAAAAATGACTATTCCAACTAAGCAAACTTGAAGAAATTAGGGATGAGGCTTACGAGAATGCCAAGATCTACAAGGAGCGTACTAAGCTATCACGATAAAGGGCTCATCAGTAAGTCTTTAGTTCTTGAAATGAATGCCCTTTTATATAATCCACATTTGCATTTGTTTCCATGAAAACTACATTCTAGGTGGAGTGGACCGTATACCATTGCTAATGTATTTCCACATGGAGAGGTCGAGTTGCAAAATCTCAAAACACAAGAACCGTTTAAAGTGAACGAGCATCGTGTTAAGCCATACTTGGAAGGAGATAACAACATGAAAAGCATAGAAACCATACGTCTCCAAGATTTTTAGACACAAGAAGGGCCATGTCTTCCTAAGACGTAAAACTAAGCTCTTAATGGGAGACACTCATTCGGTATTGTATTCGTCAATATATTTGTTCGTTTTTCTTTCATTCTTTTCTTCTATTTTTTTATTTTACCTTGTTTTTAAAAATTTTCATGGCAATGAGGACATTACCCCAATCTAGGTTGGGGGTAAATACGTTGTCCAGATTCTCTATTTAAAAAGAAATTATAAAAAATAAAAAAAATTTAAAAATTAATCTGTGCCACAGCAGGGAAAAATTTGTGCCACGGAAGGAAAAACTTTGCAGCGTGCGTTTAAAATTGTGCCAAAAAAAGGCAACTCGTGAAACCAAACTTTATTTCAAAAATTTTCCTCCCCACCTTCCCTTTCTCCCAAACACTCCCTCACTTGCTCTCCATTTTTATCTCATTTTCTCACCAAAAATAATACTTTCCTCACTAATTTCTTCAATCTAACCTTGCTATGAAGTGTTTCCTTCTCAATCTACACAAATTTGCTCAAGAAATCAAGAAATCTTTTCATCTTCTTCCCCACAAGCTAGGGTTTCAAAAATTGGGGATTTTTCTTCAAGGCTTCAATCTAACTCACAAGAGGTAAATTTCTTCACAATTTTAACTTAATTTGATATTTATTATCTAGAAACTGTGGATTTTGTCTAAAATTTCCTGGATTTAAGTTGGATAAGAGAGGAATTTTTTTGGAAATTTTCTGAAATTGATTGTCTTGTGAAATTATTTGGGGCACAACAAAAAAAGAAATAGTAGCATATTTTATAGCTCCAAAAAGGAAAGTCGGAGAAGGAATTTGTTCCAAAGGAAAGGGAAAAATGGTAGAGGAACGTAATTTTGATGCCTCTAGGTTCGTTAGTAGAGAAGCACAAGAGCAATATGAAGGTGCCGCCAAAAGGGAAAGGATTTGTTATGGAAAGAGGGTTGGATTTTGGACAAGTGGGGCTTATGGGCATTTCTAATAAAGTTGAGGCATTAGGTTGGAGGAAGTTTGTTCACACACTAGAAGTGGGTGTGAGTTCTTTGGTCTGAAAATTCTATGCGAATGTCCCAAAAGCTCGAGATGGAACGGTTTGGGTGAGGGTGTTGAAGTCCCCTTTAACAAGACAATTATTCCTACTATGGGTTGAGGGACATACATAATAGTGGGTATGAAACTTATTTAAAAGAAGTGGATTATGAGGAAATCTTAAACACCCTCACCGATGGTTATACCGAGTAGGAACTAAAGGGAGACATGGTAAACACCTTCCAAGCAAAACATCTTAGAACCCAATCTTGTATTTGGCAATATTTTGTGTGTTCAAGATTGATGCCAACCCGGTATTACAATACTGTTGATAGGGAAATGGCAATTTTGCAGTATGCAATAGAAATTGAAAGATTCGTTGATGTTGGGATCATGATCCAACAAAGGGTTGTATACTCAACTAAGCACCACAACCTTAGTTACTTCTTTTCCCAACTGATCACTGCCCTTTGTGTTAAACACGGAGTAAAATATGACGCGAGCGAGGTACTTTTGCAACCTGCTGAAACCTTAACATTCTCTTACATGAGGCACCTAACCAGTGGAACTAAGGTGGGAGTAGGAAAGGTGATGGGACTTCTTCCAAGAACTAGAGATGAAAATTTTACCCATCAGGTCGGGCCCCCACGGGTACCCGAACCATTTGGGCCATAACGGGACGGTTCAAATCGAGGCAAATACGGGTCAGTATAATATCTATTTTATTTAATAAAATTTAGGTCAAAAACAGATCGGATCGGGTACCCGTTTGAAATCACATTTAGGTTATAGTATACAAATTGAAGTCACAATCCATTTTTTGCTGCCCGTCGTTGCCACTGCCATCGCCAGGCTCCCGCTTCCCTTCGTTGCCACCGTCATCGCCACCGCTATTGCCACCGCCTTCTTCCTCACCTGTCATCATCGTTTTCTCATACTGGTAAGCTCTAATTTCTCTTTGGGTTGTTTTTATTTCTTTGCATAAATGACTTTGTTTTTTAGAAGTAACTTAGAGATTAGTGAAGTATATTTTTATTTGGGTTGTTAGATTTCTCTGGATCCATTTCTTTGCATCCATTTTCCATTTTTATTTGAGATTAGTAATGTGATTTTAAATGGAGAGAAATTCAGGTACTTGTTGTTCTTTGTTTTTTTTGTCAGGTGTGTGAGAGAAATATGAGGTTGATATATATTAACATATGGGGCCAAGTATCCATCTATGCTGACCATTTTCTCTCAATAATAATTCATATAAAGCTGATAGCTTATTGAATTGGTTTTCGAAGTATAGGAAATGACTATAGTATTGTAGAGACAATGACAAACATGTCTAGTTCAAGTAATGAAAATATAATTGGACGGTTGTTTTGAATGTAAATATGCAATAACTACTAATTAACAAGCAACAAGAAGAACAATATTGTAGGTACGAGTTGTTAAACTAGAAAGTAAACTTGGGTGTCTATTTTATGATTTTATTTTTTTCTTTAACATCTATTATACTTAATTACTCTAATTCATGTTTTATTTAAATTGCAAAATTGATCACAATCTGACTTGAATTGTTTATATGATCATATATGATTATTTTATTCATAAGTCCAAAATCAATTTGCTTCAGTACCTTGCTTGTTTGAATGGTAAGAAGGGGAAAAGATTGAGGCCTTGTCTGCTTATGTCTGGAAAACTATGGTTAATGTTTATACAGTTAGCAAAGGCCCATATACTGCATGCTTTAGACTTTATTTCTAATGGATGATCTGCTGGTAGAAATAAAAAGGGATGATTTTGGTGGAACTGGAACTACTTTATCAACACCTAATTTTGGCTTCTTCTTATAAATATTCCTTATAATTTGTCCTCTTCTCAAAGCTTATATGTGGTATCAATATTTATATGAACTAGATGAACTCCTACTTTTTTCGAAAATGAATATTTACCAATATTTATATCAATATTTACCAAGGTCTTTGATGTTATCAAGAAATGTTATGGGTCAATTAGATAAGTTATTAATGGTTGATGTCTGATGTCTGATGTCTGTGCAACTATTAAGTTTGTCTTGCATTAAGTGGAATTTGTGGGAATGGCTTAAGCAATTGTTCCCTACCTCTCCATCTATTATTAACATCTTTTTGGCAATAGCTGTACTATGAATCTTGATTTAGTGGGAATGGCTTAAGGAATTATTGTTTGTCTGAGAATTAATGAGAGATTGTGGAAAAGATTTTATTTTTTTCCTTTTTCTTTGTAGGGATAGAGGATCTATCTGAAAAGCCTATGTCTCCTATTCATATTCGTGAAGAAGAGCAAGATCATGAGTCTGCTAAGAAGTTAAGACTGAAGCATTGGAATGATTTTGATAGAAAAAGAATTAATGGAAGAATGAAAGCAATATGTAAAGCTTGTAAGAAGGAATTGAATAGAGAGACAAGCAATGGCACCACACATTTAAAAAAATCATACTCTAAGGTGTCCAATGAGAAAATCAGAGGTAAATCAGATTTCTAGTAGAGGAAGACAAAATCCAACTGTGACTTCCTCTTTTGATCATGAAACTGCTAGGAGAGAACTAGCTACTATGATAATATTGCACAAGTATCATTTATCTATGGTGGAACACATTGGGTTTAAGCGATATTCTAATGCCCTACAGTCATCTTTCAAGGTAGTATCACGTAATACAATAAAATGTGACATATTTAATATGTATACACTGGAGAAGGGAAAGACAATGCAGCAATTGAAAAATAATGAAAGTAGAGTGGCAATTACTACTGACATGTGGACCGCCTCCAATCAAAGAAAAGGATATATGGAAATTACTGCTCATTACCTTGATCACTCTTGGGTTTTACAGAATCGAATTTCAAGGTTTACATATGTTCCATGTCCACATAACACATAAACAATTACAAAGCTATTGTTGGAGTGCTTCTCTGTTTGGAACATTTGTGATAAGTTATCTACTATAACGGTAGATAATTGTAGCACAAATAACTCAATTATTGATGTTTTATTGAAAAAAATAGATAATTCTTCACTCTTATTGAATGGGTCTGTTTTACACATGAGGTATTGTGCTCATATCTTAAATTTGATTGTGAAGGCTGGGTTGGAAGTTGTTGGTGACGGGCTTCTTAGGATTCGGGAAAGTGTCACTTATTGGTCTTTTAGTTGAGGAATTTAGAGAGGGCGCTAATAAGATAAGAGTTCAACACACTAAGAAGTTGATACTTGACTGCAAAACTAGGTAGAACTCTACATATGAAATGCTATCCATTGCTATTTCTTACAAGAAGGTATTTATTCATTTTAAGCAATGTGAACCTCAATTTAAATGTGCCCCTCTTGATAATGATTGGACCTTGGCACAACAAATTGTGAAAAAGTTAGAAATTTTTTATAGAGTCACTCATAAGTTTTCTGGGACACAATATCCTACTACAAATTTATTTTTTTCAGAGATTTGCCAAGTAAAAAAGGCATTATGTGATTGGCTTATATCGCCACATGAGGAAATTAGAACTATGGCATCAAGTATGACATTAAAATTTCAAAAGTATTAGGATGACATACATGGAGTTATAGCTATGGCAACTGTATTAGATCCAAAGTACAAAATGAAACTAATTGAGTTTTATTTTCCTCAAATTTATGGAGCTGATAATTATAAAGATCATATGGATAAAGTGTATAAAACTTGTGTTGATTTGGTCAATCAATATCAACAAAATGGTATAAGACAAATGTCTTTTAATTCGTCATTTTCTATCTCTGAGGCCAATGCAATGGGTTATGTTGATCCTTTATTGCAATATGACTTATTTGTATCAAGTAGTAGGACTACAGATTTGGTGAAAATAGAGTTTGACATTTACTTGGAGGAAGGGGTTTTACCTAGAATGGAGAACTTTGACATACTTGCTTAGTGGAAAACAAATGGTATTAAATATCCCGTACTACAACGAATTACTAGAGATCTACTAGCTATTCCTGTTTCTACTGTTGCATCGGAGTCTGCTTTTAGCATAGGTGGCAGGGTTGTGTCCAAGCACCGTAGTAGATTGAAATCATCCACAGTAGAGGCATTAATGTGTGCCCAAGACTAGCTTTGGCCTCAATTTGATAGTTTGAATTTTTTTTTGTATTATATCATTATTTTTAAATTTTTTAGTTTGTTTAATTATTATAATTATTATTGTTTGTTTCATTGCTAGTGAAATCTGTTGCAAAGTTTTCAAAATATGATATTAGCAAGTTTGAAGATGTGGAGGATATTAATTCTTTCAATGAAGATGATGGAGATGAAGAAGATGATCAAATGACTGTTGATCTTTCTTAAGTGACTAATAGATTACACTTTGTGATCATGTTGCAAACAAATTGATAGATTAGAGGGATTTATAATTCTTGAGTTTAGTTTTTATGTAAACAAAAACATTTTGTGATCATTGATATACTTGTTCTTTAATATTATCTTTTTCTTTAAAATGAGTAATATAAAATCTCTTTCAATTTAATATAATCTTAAAAACATTTTATTTATACATTGCACAAGTTTAAAAATATGTTTTTTTTATATTGAACTTTAATCTCATATAGATTCGATATAAACAGAGAATGAGACACGACAGAAAAATTTTAATAAGTTAAGAAAATTTATTTATCATATTAATTTATTAGAAAAGTAGGATTACATTTTTTTTTTTTTAATAAAGAAAGAGAACAAAAAAAAAGGTCAACTAGTCAACGGGTCGAGTTTTTGACCTGCGGTTATAACCTGACCCGAACCCAAAAGATCCAAATCCCACCGATCTTTTTGCCCCACAGGTCAATTCGGGTCGGGTTGGTTTTGACCCTAACTGCCACATTACCATTCCTACTAAGAACACTACCACAAAAGATAGGTTTTGTAAGCTTGGAAGGAAAAGTGAATAAAATACAAGATTACCAATGTCAACAATAAGCTTGGTTCAGTGAACAGATGAAATACTCTCATGAATACCCAACTTTACTGCCCAGGATGATGAGCTTTCAATTGATACAAAGCGGAGTGGACCTCACCCAATTCGGCACAGTTTCGCAATATTCGGGCCATGACTTCATATACAGACCACTAGAGAACCAACCTGAAAACGAAAACAAGCAACATGATAATATAAAGGACTAAGCCTTCCCATTTTATTTTATCCTTTTTTTAATTTATTTTTTTATTTAATTTTGTTTAGTTTTGGTTTTCTTTTTCTTTCAATTTTTCCCTTATTTTTATTTTTTTTATGTTGAATTAGTTATGAGTTGAAACAATTAACGTGTTTAGTGGTTTTTTATTTCATTTGGTTTTAGTTAATTTTTAAATTTTGCTTTGAGTTGTGATGCATACATTTAGAGGTTTCATTCATAATTCCTTGCGAACTAAATGCTACATGATGAGAAAGGCGAGGAATGGTGAACCAAAGCGTAAATGTAATGTACACAATTACATACAAAATGGGGGTAATTTCTTCACTCTTTTACTTAATTTCTTTTGTTTTTCTTTGAGACATTAAGGACAATGTAGAAATTAGGTTGGGGGTGGGAAAAATATTCCATGAGCATGAATTTAGACCAAATTTTAAATTTTAACTCTTTGTAGGTTTTTCATTTGCATTTTGTAAGGATAGTATCAAGTCCACTTGAATCAATTCGAAAGTCTGTGATATGAATATGATTGTAGTGACGGTGACATGTGAAAGAAATTGATTTTCACCTAAGTGAAGAGGCACAAAAATGTTAGATTTATCTAATTTGAGGATTTTGTGGTATATGTGATAGTTTATTTGGTTAGTATCACTATTTTTAGTTTGTGTAGTATATGCACATTCGTGATATATTTTAAGTCTCAACAAACACTAGAACTTTCTTGAAAATCCATTAAGGCAAAATAATAGAATTACATACCACTTAGAAAGTAATTTAGGCCATCTTTGGACAGTTTGAACTTTTCGAGCCTCCTCGTACTGTTTCATCCATAGTGACCCTCTTGAACTCAATTATAATATTGTTGAATATACATCTATATATTGTACTACCCTTAGTGATAAGAGTACTCAATGTAACACTTGGTTTTCATGAGCATCTAAATCGAAGGAAATTATATATGTCTTGCTTCAAAAAAAATATTTAAAAAAAATTATAATAAAGAGCAAGAGAAGTAAAGAAAGAAAATGAATCAAAGATTTAAGGGACATATGGAGCTTATAAAATAGGGGAAAGGAAAAGAACAATTGGGTAGAAAAGCTAAGTAAGTTTGTGTGGTATTAAAAACCTAAATTGTTAACGGTGTTACTCTTAAAATGATAAGTACTCTTGTCCTTTTGAAAATATCCTTTCCGTTCTTTCGTAACCCCATACCTTAACCCAACATTACAAGCTTAATAATCTCCTATTGATACAAAGTAGTTTTGATTTCTATATTAGTGGAGATAGATTTGAAAAGTAAGCCTATGGAGTTTGTGAGTGTAATTCTCACTCATTTTATTTGCACAATTTTGAGATCAAAATGTAATCTATGAATATCATGCATGGCACAATCTAATAGTGTAACTAATGGGCTTGTGGTTTGATTGTTTATTCAAAAGCCAATTACGAAAATCAATTTGATATTTGGACTGTTTTTGAGCTTAAGTGGTTTTTAACTATTTTGTATGCCATTCGTCATTAACAATTTTTGAGACATATGTACAGATTGATTCGATCATGTCTAGAGTCATTGATAGTTTTAAGAATCATACAATGTTTGTGGGTATCATCACTGAAAACCCTCACGAGACTATAACTCGTCCACTAGGGCCACCTAGGGATTTAAAGGCTTGTTGCATATGCTAAATGCAACCATGACAATCTACGGAAGTGATTTAGGTTAGTATAATTTATTTTATTTATTTTTCTTTTAGTTTTGGTTCGCTTCACTTGCTAGAGGCTAGCAAGAAGTTAGTTGGGGGTTGTGATGAGTTCTTAAAAAGCACTAATATTTTATAATTTATTTTGTTTAATTGTGAAAAATAGATTTGTTATAACTTGTTTATTTAATTATTTACATAAATCTATCAATTCAAAATTACGAGTATATTTTAGTGTATTTCAGATATTTTTAGCATCAAAAGAGTTGAATAATGAAAACACGCAAAGACAGAACACTTACAGCTCTCGAATTACAATTTAACAGCAACACGAGTCAAATTATGTAAGCCTTATATAACAAGCCAACCAGTATGTAAGGCGTACTGTGAAGACACAAAATACAACGCGCGCCGTGGTAGGGAAAAGTTGTGCCGCGGCGGGAGCCTCTCGGGTTTGCCAGTGTTTTCAGAAATATTTTTGTGTCGCAGCAGGGAAATATGTGTGTTGCGACGCGCCTATGATTTGGACAGCCCGAATTTTATGTAACCCTTACACATATAAATACCCATTAAGTCTTCCTTTTACACACAACTCAATTTTACGAATCCTTACGAGACTTAATCAAATTTTTGGTGCTTTTTCACACTCAAAGAAGCAAGATAATCAATTCTAAGGATTCAAGAAGCTATTGAAGATTGAAAATCAAGCTTTTGGGAAAGGAAACGTCATCCAATCCAATTGTGGTATTTAGATCTAGGTTTTTTTGTTGTTATAGAATTTTTCCCTTTTCTTCTTACTTCTTTGAGATGTATGTTTAATTATATTTGCCTATGAATATGAATTCTAACATGATTAGCTAAATCTATTATAGATGTTTAGTTTGTATTGTCATGTTTGCTAGAATTGTTATGGTGGATATTTTTATTGCTTAAAGATAAATAAATTTACCTTTTGATTAAGAGTATGCTTAGAAGTTTAATTGTGAATTTTCATGGGCCATTTGAGATTCATGATTAAGTTGAAAAATATTATAGTTTGGTTTTAGGAACGTCACCTTGACTTTACTTTGAAAAACCTAATCAAAACTTCAAATTGATGACCTAGTCATGACATTGATTTGAATGACATATTTTTCCTTGTGCATAATTTGATTGTTATTTAATATACCCGATCGTAGGATATTGATTAGTTAATTAACAAAGAAAATTACTCGATCATAGGAATTTTCGTAAATAAAAGGAAAGCCGATAATATTTATTTATTAGAATGTTTATGTTAATTTACCATAATACTTTGATGCACGGTCAACCAAGTTAAACGTCCATATATCCTCCATTAATCTTTAAAACCTTTTTGAGTTAATTCAAGTTTCATTATTGTTTCATCACCATTGATCTTGCTCTCAAACCCAACTTCATTTACAGTTTTTTAAGCCTTAGGATTCTAATTATTTAAAGTTTTAACAGTCCTAGAATTCTAATTAGTTAGTATTTTAGTTGCTTTAAGACTCTAAAGAGATTAAGAAAAAGATTGTTTATAACCATTGCAATTTCTTGAGAGATCGACCATGGAGTTTGTTTATTACTTGCTACGAGTGATTCGTACATTTGTGAATACTATAATTTGCACATCAGGTCCTTACATATTTGTTGATTCCTACGTAAGGCTTACATTCTTCTACTCTAATTTAACCCCCTTACATAGTAAATAAACTACAATGTAAGGGTTACATTTTTAGCCCCTTTTTGACACTTCACTCCACTATTTCATTCATAATGCTTGAACCTACAAAACATGAAAATATCCCTCCAAATCAAAGTAATGCCAAATTAAACTACGAAATAAATACTTAAAAACTCACAAATAATATGTTCAAATAATGTTCATCACCTGCATTGGAAAAGTTTGCACAGTTGCATAAAGTTCATGTATAAACTTTAGAGGATCCTCATTAGGAATACCGTAAAAGGAGGGAAGCATAGAAAAATGAATATTTTTCAATTCATAATTCCTATCTGCCTCTATTAATTTAATGCACGATGTGGCAGTCCCAATGATAGGTCTTGCAAATTCTTTATTCATCATCTACCTACCCACGTTGTCACCCATTTTTGCTTGCAATTGTTATTGGTCTACTTCCTCTTGAATATGAGTATCCAGTTTCCTTGATAGGTATTTGATCCTATGAATGTTATCGATGAAGGGAGCGAGTTCCTTATTCATTGACCTCCTACCTTGCATGCACAAACAAAAAGTAAATAAAGATCAAGACAGTAGAGAATATGCAAATATATAAAAGCACTCTATTTTTTTAATTTCTTTTTTATTTTATTTTTCTGAATAAAAGATAAAAAATAAAATTCAACTAAAGTAAATAAATAAATAAATAAATTTAATTTAGAGTCTCTAAAAAGTTAAAAAAAAAAATAATTAAAACGTCAATTCTCCGACAACGGCGCCAAAAACTTGATGTATAAATTATAGTACTCGCAAGTGTACGAATCACTTGAGCAAGTGATAATCAAACCTTCGAGGTCGATCTCTCAATAAATTGCAGTGGTTATAAATAATCTTTTTCTAAATCTCTTTAGAGTCCTAAAGCAACTAAAACACTAACTAATTAGAATTCTAGAACTACTAAAACTCTAAATAATTAGAATCCTAAGCCTAATAAAACTGTAAATGAAGTTAGATTTGAGAGCAACATCAATGGTTGTGAAAAAGAAAGAAAACAATAATGCACACTTGAACTAACTCAAAAAGGTTTTAAGTATCAATGGAGGATATATGGACGTTTAGCTTGGTTGATCATGCTAGTATCAAAATGTTATGGTAAATTAACATGAATATTCTAATAAATAAATATTACCGATTTTCCTTTTATTTACGAAAATTCCTTTGATCGGGTAATTTTGTTTGTTGATTAACTAATCAATATCATACGATCGGGTATATTAAATAGCAAATAAATTATGCACAAGGAAAAATATGTCATTCAAATCAATGTCATAACTAAGTAATTAATTTGAAGTTTTGATTAAGTTTGTCAAACTCTAATATTTTTCAATTTAATCATAAATCTCAAATTGGCCCTTGAAAATTCACAATTAAATATCTAAACATACTCTTAATCAAAATGCCATTTTCATTTATCTTTAAGCAATCAAAATATCCACCATAACAATTCTAGCAAACATGGCAACAAAAACTAAACATCCATAATAGATTTAGCCAATCATGTTTGAATTAATATTCATAGACAAATATAATTCAACATACATCCTAAAGAAGTAAGAAGAAAATAACAAAATTCTATAACAACAAGAACCCTAGATCTAAATACCACACATGGATTGGATGACATTTCCTTCCTCAAAAGCTTGATCTTCCTTCAATGGCTTCTTGTCTCCTTAGAATTGATTCTCTTGCTCTTTGAATGTAGAAAAACTCCAAAAATTTAATTAAGTCTCGTAATAATTTGCAAAATTGAGTTGTTTGTAAAATGGAGACTTAATGGGGTATTTATATGTGTAAGGGTTACATAAAATTCGGGTTCCTAAAAACACAAGCGTGCCGCTGCACAATATTTTCCCTGCTGCAGTACATAAATATTTATGAAAACACAGGCCAAACTCGAGAGGCTCACACCACGGCACAACTTTTCCCCTGCCGCGGCACGCTTTGTATTTTGTGTCTTAACAGATACCCTTACATACTGGTTGGCTTGTTATATAAGGATTACATAATTTGACTCGTGTTACTCCTAAGTTGTAATTCGAGTGCTGTAAGAATTCCCGTCTTTGCGTGTTTGCATTATTCAACTCTTTTGAAACTAAAAACACCTTAAATACACTAAAACATACCCGTGATTTTGAATTACAATTAAGCACAATAAATCACAGGATATTAATGTTTTCAAGCACTCATCAATAAGTGTATTTAGAGCAACCACTAGGATTTGTTACTTAAGGGGAGACACATATTGTTTGTAAACTTCAGCAAGCCATTTATGGTTTAAAACTATCACCTAGGGCTTGGTTTGACAAACTAAGTAGTGTTTTAATTGGTTTGGCTTTAAACAGTGTCACTCTGACCATTTTGTGTTTGTTAAATCAAATACTAAAGGAGTTATAATTCTTGTGATTTGTGTGGATGATACCATTGTTACTGGTAGTGATTTGGCAGGTATTGAAGAAGTTAAAGACCATATGAAGAAATATTTTCAGATAAAAGATTTAGGTCAGTTAAGATATTTTTTAGGAATTGAAGTGGCAAGAAGAAAGCAAGGTTTATTCCTCTTTCAATGTAAGTATATACAAGACCTTTTGGTTGACACAGGCATGTAAGTGTCCAAACCTATTGATTCTCCCATGGAACAGAGTGTTGTACTTGATGATTCATTCAGCCCTAAGTTTGAAGAAGTATAATTAGTAAACTTATTTATCTCACTATCACATGACCTGATATCACCTTTGATGTAAGTGCCTTAAGTCAATACGCGTAAAGTCCAAATTAGTCATTAGTATGCATGTTGTAGAGTCTTGAGATACTTAAAGAAAATTGTTTGTTTAGGAGTTTTCTACAAAAAAAAAAAAAAGGAGTTGTATTGATGCAGTTAGATATTCAGATGCAGCTAGGGTAGGTTCTAAAGGTGATAGAAAGTCTACTAATGGTTACTATACCTTTATTGAAGGAAACTTGGTCATTTGGAGGAGTAAAAAGTAGTTTGTAGTTTCTAGATCTAATGTAGAGGCAGAGTATAGGGCTATGGCACACATAGCATGTGAACTTAAATGGATAAAAAAATCTTTTAAAAGAGTTTAATGTTAGTTTAAGGAGCCACTTGTAATGTTTTGTGATAACCAGGCTGCTACATACATAGAAAAGAATCTGATTTATCATGAAAGAATTGAACACATTAAGATTGATTATCATTTCATCAAAGAAGTAGTCATGATAGTGAAGTTAGTACACCATACATCAAGTCAACTGAGCAATGTAGGGATATTTTTATCCAATACTACCTTCAACTATCTTTGTACCAAGTTGGGCATGAAGAATATATATGTTTCAGTTTGAGGGAGAGTGTTAAGATAATTATATTACTTTTATTTTATAAAAGGATGTAAACTGATATGAGTTAATACAATTTATTCATTTTTTTTCAAGACACATAAAGATGTTAATGTTGAAGAGAATTTTCAACATGAATTTAGAGTCCCACATTGGAAAAGTGATGAACTTGAAAATGCTTTATAAGGATTTGAAAAGATGTGATGGGAGTACGACCTTCCAAATGCACCCATTTATTTTGGGCCTATGGATCTATAAAGGGACATGATGGTTGATTTATGATCATTGGTTGTGATAAAAACTCATGATGGTTGATTCATGACCATTGATTGTGATGAATAGTCATGTTGGTTGATTATGATTGTTCAAGAATTTTGACCGATGGTTGACTTATGTTGACCAATAGTTGATTGCGATGACCAAGGTTTGACCTAACTTTGACTGGTCAAAAGAGGTGCAATCTAAGCCATACAATGAATGGGATGCAATCTGGACCCTTGATTAATAATAAGACATGACTCTTGGCAAAAAAAAGTTGTGTTACTTGAGATCTGATCATTAGATCAAGATCTGACAGCTAGAAATGAAGAAATGCAACCCAAGTGAATGGGTGCAAATCATTCTATAAATACTAAGGGATCACAAGACATTAAATCCATCCAAAACGAAAATATAAGTTCTCTACAAAAGTAGTTCTCTCTCCATACAAAATATTTTAAGATTAAAATATTCATATTTTTTAATATATGAAATAGTGTTCTAATAACTACAGTATTAGAACATTATATATATCTTGAGTGCTCTTCAAGTTGAAAGTGTTTTAGATTGTTTTCGTTAGTGCATAATGCAGACAATAAAAGCTTCATTGTATCCTAGAGGCGTATTTACTAAACCCTAGTGCATCACCAAATTGTGGGGGCAAATAGCGTCTTAAGGAGAGCGATATTATTTCGTACCTTGAAGCTTTAATTAAATTTTAACAGGTTCTACCCAATTTTTTCAACAATCTTAAGACGTTATTTCTGCATAATGGCACCATCATCTTTACTTCGTGAATTTGTTGTTGATTTTGTCAAGTTTGAGAGGTTTGATGGAGGAAACTTTCATCGTTGGCAAAAGAAACTACATTTTCTGTTAGCAAGTTTGAATGTGGTGTACGTTCTCACCATACCAAAGCCTAATGAAAATGAAAATGAACCAATAGGACATACTAAAAGAAGACAAAAATGGAAGCAAGATGATTATGTGTGCAAGGGACATATTTGTAATGCTATGTCTAACACACTCTTTGATCAATACTACAACAAATCTACTACCAAAGAAATATTGGATGCTTTAGAAGTAAAATATATGTCTGAAGATGCTACAAGTAAGAAATTTCTAACTTCTAAATTTTTTCAATATCGTATGATTGATAATAGAAAAGTAGTAGAGCAATTCCATGAAATAAGTCATATTTATAATCAATTTCAACAACATGATATGAAAATGAATGAAACAATTGTTGCATCTTCTATTATTGATAAACTTCTCCCTTCATGGAAAGACTACAAAAAGAGTCTTAAGCATAAGAAAGAAGATATGTCCTTAGAAGAATTGGGTTGTCATCTCCGTATTAAGGAGAAAATGAGAATAAGTAATCTGGATGACCAATTCTCTAAGGTACTTAAGCTGGATGAGGGAAATGGAAATAGTCACAAAAGAGAAAGGGATGAAACTCCCTCGGGTGACATGATGTGTTAAAATGTGTACTCGCAAGTGTACGAATCACTCGTAGTAAAGTGATAAGCAACTTCCAAAGTCGGTCTCTCAAGGAATTGCAGTGGTCGTAAATAACTAACTTTTTAATCTAAATAGAGTTCTAATGAAAATAAAACACTAATTAAATAGAGTTCTAGTGAAACTAAAACTCTAAGTAACTAGAATCCTAAAGCTACTAAAACTGTAAAAATGTTGTTTGTTTTTGTGACGAGAACAATCATACGACAATCAAACGAAAACAAGATCGCAAGCAAACAATCAATTCAAATATCAATGGAGGATGTATGGACGTTTAGCTTGGTTGACCATGCTTGCATCGAAAAGGTATGGTGAGATAACATGAACGTCCTATATAAACTAAACTACCGGCTTTCCTTTTAATTACGAGACTCCTTTTGGCGGGGGTAGGTCTCTTTATTGATTAACTAATTAATTGCCTTTGGCGGGGGTAAATCAAATAGTAATCAAATTATGCGCAAGGAAAACATGCCAATCAAATTAATGCTATGACTAAGTCACTAACTTGAAGCTTCGATTAAGTGTTTCGGAATAAAGTTAAGGTGACGTTCCTATAACTAAATTCTCAGATTTTTCAACCTAACTACGAACATCAAATGGGCCCATGATTATTCATAATTAAATATCTAAACATGCTCTTAATCAAAAAGTAATTTATTTATAAATCAATAAGATACACCATACACAATTCTAGCAAACATGGCAACACAAACTAAAAATCCATAATTAAACTAGCCGCTCATGTTCAAATTAATATTCATAGACAAATAAAATATGATCATACACTTTAACAAAAAGAGAAGAGGAATTAATTCTATAACAACAAGAAAATCCTAGATCTAAATACCACTTATGGATTGGATAGCGTTCTTCTCCGTAAGCTTTATCTTCGATCGTCGTTGGCTTCCTTGAATCCTTAGAATAGTGTCTCTCGCTTCGTTAGAGTGTGGCAACGCTCTCAAAACTGATTGAATGTAGTGTTTGGGTCGCAAAATTGTGAAAAATAAGAGTTGTGTACGAATTGGTCGAGTTCTGTTGTAAAGGGGGTCTAAGGGGGTATTTATAAATGTAAGGGATTCGTTATGTAAGGCTTACATATTTGTCTCGTTTAGCCCGTAACTCGTGATCCGAGCACCGTAAATGTCCCGTCTTTGCGTGTTTTCATCATTTGACTCATTTGACGCCAAAAACACCTGAAATGCACTAAAATATACCCGTGACTCCGAATGGATAGATTTGTGAAAATAATCGAATAAACAATCATAATAAATCTATATATCAAACAATTAAGCACAATTAATCACGAAATATTAGTGCTTTTTGAGCACTCATCACAACCCCCAACCAGCTTCTTGCTAGTCTCTAGCAAGTTAAGCGACCTAAAAAAAATAAAAAAAAGCAAATAAACTAACCTAACCTAAATCACTTCCGTAGATTGTCACGGATGCATTTAGCATATGCAACAAGCCTTTAAACCCCTAGGTGGCCCTAGTGGACGAGTTATAGTCTCGTGAGGGTTTCCAGTGATGATACCCGCAAACATCGTAACTAACACAAATAAAGACTCAAAACTAATAAAGACTCTAATAATACTTGAATCAATCCATGCATTCGTCTCAAAAATTGTTAACAATGAATGGCACATGAAATAGTTAAACATCAACTAAGTTCAAAAACAGTCCAAACATCAAACTCATCATGGTAATCGGATTTTGAACAACCAATCAAACCACAAACCCGTTAGTTATACTATCTGACCGTGTCATGTATGATATTCATAGATTACTTTTCAATGTCTCATAAATGTGCAAGTAAAATATGAATGTGAATTTTTGCACTTATAAACTCCATATGCTCATTTTTCAAACTCATCTCCACTAATATAGAAACTAAACTACCTAGAATCAATAGGACTTCATTAAGCTTGTAAAGTTGTGGCTAGGTGTGTGATTATGAAAGTACGAAAATGATGTTTTCATATGATAAGAGTATTTTTTATTTCACAAACATATTTTCAACTTTTTCCACTAATTGCGCTTTTTCATCCTCCCTTAAATTCATATGTCCTTTGGATCTTTTTGCTTGATTTTCTTTTTCTACTTTTCTTGCTCGTTATTTCAATCATCATCATTTTTTTTTTTTTTATGATGAAGCAAGACAAATATAACATAATTGCTCATGAAAATCAAATATTACATCGAGTACTCTTATCACTAAGGGTAATACAATGTATGTCAATGTTGAGTTCAAGGGTGTACTATTGATAAAATATTGCGGGGAGGCATGAAAAGTCCAAACGGTCCAAAGATGGCCTAAATCACTTTCTAAGTGGCATTTGTTTCTATTATTTCGCTTCAATGGGTTTTCAAATGAGTTCTAGAGATTGTTGAGACTTAAAACATATAATGAACATGCATACATTCCACAAATCAAAATAGTTATACTAATCATGCAAACTACCACATGTACCACAAAATTCTCAAATTAGATGAATCCAACATTTATGTGCTTCGTTGCTTAGGTAAAAATCTAACATCTCTCATATGTCACCGTCATTACAATCATGTTAATATCATAGATTTCTGGATTGAATCAAGTAGACACGACACTAACCTAAAACAATTCAAGTGACAAAAGTTAAAAATTTAAAATTGGTCATATTTCATGCTCATGGAATATTCTTCCCACCCCCAACCTAATTTCTGCATTGTCCTCAATGTTGAAAAAGAAGAACAAAAGAAATAAGAAAAAGTGTGAGAAGTTACCCCCTTTCGTATGAGAAGTTATGCTCCGGTTCACTGTTCCTCGCTTTTCTCATGAAGAATTTATGTGTATGAACATATATTGAACCTCAAAGTGTATGCAACACAATTCAAACTTAAACCCAAATTTAAATTATAACTAAGTCAGATGAAAACAGAAAAACATTAAACTAAGTTAAACAATCCAAAAAAAATAATAAAAATACGATAAAAGAAATAAAAGAAATAAAAACAACGAAAGAGATACGATACCGAATGGGTGCCTCCTATTAAGGGCTTAGTTTAACGTCTTAACAAAACGTGACTGATTTCGTGTCAAGGGGGGTTAAATGTGTAATTGTACTGTTTATCTCCTCTCTTATCTTTCTCAAAATGAGCTTTCGTCCTCCAAGTCGAGTTTTTGTAGTTAGAATGCTTAATGCATTCTTTGTAGGCATCATCCCGACTTAAATTTATCAGTTTGTCCTTCCCTCTCCATTCAATGTTTTGAGCCTCAATTCTGTTACTTATGCTATCCTGCAATTGAATGTTAGAAATAATAGGGGAGGGTTGAAAAATTTCAAACTGTACAGTCTCTCCAAAAACTGTCATTGATAACTTCCTATTATGGACCTCAATAGTTGTCTTGGTCGTGGCCATGAATGGTCTACCAAGAATAACTGTATGTTCCTTGTCCTTAAGAAAATTTTTGTCCATCTCAAGCACCACAAAGTCCACTGGTACAATAAACTTGTCCACCTGTACTAACAAATTTTCCACTATTCCTTTTGGGTATTGAATAGAACCGTTTGCAAGTTGAAGGGTCATCCTTGTTTCTTTAAACTTTCCTAATCCTAGTTGCAAGTACACTGAATATGGCATTAGGTTTATACCTGCTCCTAAGTCTAGCATAGCCTCAAATACCCTTTTGTCTCCCATAGTGATGTTAATGTTGAAACTACCTGGATCTTTCATTTTGAGAGGTAAGTGTTGTTGGATCATTGGACTAGCAATTTCTGACATTTCATTCTCTTTGCTTCTACTCTTGTTGATGATAAAGTTCCTGAAAATTGGATCATAAGTTGGACTGTTCTTAATAACATCTAAAAGAGGCAAATTACAGTTAATCTTAGAAAATAAAGCAAGAGTGTTAGAGTATTATGCATCCTGATTTTTCTCCTTAAACTGGTGCATAGGTGGTATTGGTGGTCGGTATGGGTCCATTGACTTGTGCAATCGAAAAATGTTGGATGTTTCTCCAATTTCTTTCTTGGGAAGTTCATTAGGAGTGGTATTAAACTCATCATCTCCCTTGAGAGTTGAATTCTCACCTTCCAAGTTACCTGTACTAGACAACAAAACATTAGAATTATCAGGTAAATTTTTAGGTACCTCCTCATCACTTTGAAGGACTGTGATCGCCTTTGCTTGTTCAGGTTGACTAGGCAGCTTTCCTGTTTCTTGTTTGTACATTTGTTCCGCTAGCTGCCCAACCTGTATTTTCACTCTCTTCACTGAAGCTTCTATAGAGTCCATCCTTCCATTACAAGAGTGTATGAAATTGTTTAGGGTTTCCTCTACGGTTGGTTTATTTTGTGGAAATTGTCGGTTTACATTTTGGCCTTGTGTTTGGTTTTGGACAAATGGTTGGCTATTGTTTTGTTTCCATCCAAAATTAGGGTGATTCCTCCATCCAGGGTTGTAGGTATGTGAATAAGGGTCGTTCCTAGGTCTAGGTTGGTACCCTTGCATTAAATTAGCCTCTTCAGTAGTACCTGTGTAAGGATCACCTGCAAAAGAACAAACGTTAGCACCATGTCCATATGAACCACAAACTCCACATACCTCGTGTTTTGGCATTTGATTAACATTGGAGGTTGTGAGAAGTTGCACTTGTTTCGTCAATTCAGCAAGTTGCATGGCCATTTCATTGTTGGAGCCTAATTCGTGGACTCCAGCTCGTCTTCCTCTAGCGCTCTTTTGTTGGGAATTGGCTCCCAACATCTCGAATAGTTCGTATGTTTCATCTGCTGTTTTCTCACCCATTGCTCCTCCTGCAGCGTTGTCAACTGTGAATTGACATTGTAGTGTCAATCTGTCGTAGAAAAACTGATTCTGTAACTGCAACGGGAAGTGGTGGTGTGGACATTGTATCAACAGCAATTTGAATCTGTCCCAAGCCTCGTGGAAGGGTTCTCCGTCCATCTGCGAAAAAGTAGCAATTTTTGTTCTTAGATCAGATGTCTTTTGATGGGAATAGAACTTACCCATAAATTTATTGTAAACATCGTCCCAAGTGACCAAAGAACCGGGTGCCAATGTCATTAGCCAAGACTTAGCTCTATCCTTGAGAGTGTATGGAAAACACCTCATGCGTAGTTGATCTTCACTAAGTCCCTGCAGTGGAAAGGTTTGCACAGTAGCTGATAGTTCACGCATAAAATTTAAAGGATCTTCATTAGGGATACCGTAAAAGGAGGGAAGCATGGAATAATGAATATTTTTCAATTCATAATTCCTAGCCGCCTCTGTAAGTCGAATGCATGATGTGGCGGTCCCAATGATAGGTCTTGCAAACTCTTTGTTCATCATCTGCCTAGCTACGTTGTCACCCATTGTTGCTTGCAATTGTTGTTGGATTTCTTCCTCTTGATATTGATTATCCAGTTTCTTTGATCGGTGTTTGACTCTGTGTATGTTGTCAATGAAAGGAGAGAGTTCCTTGTTAAAATGTGTACTCGCAAGTGTACGAATCACTCGTAGTAAAGTGATAAGCAACTTCCAAAGTCGGTCTCTCAAGGAATTGCAGTGGTCGTAAATAACTAACTTTTTAATCTAAATAGAGTTCTAATGAAAATAAAACACTAATTAAATAGAGTTCTAGTGAAACTAAAACTCTAAGTAACTAGAATCCTAAAGCTACTAAAACTGTAAAAATGTTGTTTGTTTTTGTGACGAGAACAATCATACGACAATCAAACGAAAACAAGATCGCAAGCAAACAATCAATTCAAATATCAATGGAGGATGTATGGACGTTTAGCTTGGTTGACCATGCTTGCATCGAAAAGGTATGGTGAGATAACATGAACGTCCTATATAAACTAAACTACCGGCTTTCCTTTTAATTACGAGACTCCTTTTGGCGGGGGTAGGTCTCTTTATTGATTAACTAATTAATTGCCTTTGGCGGGGGTAAATCAAATAGTAATCAAATTATGCGCAAGGAAAACATGCCAATCAAATTAATGCTATGACTAAGTCACTAACTTGAAGCTTCGATTAAGTGTTTCGGAATAAAGTTAAGGTGACGTTCCTATAACTAAATTCTCAGATTTTTCAACCTAACTACGAACATCAAATGAGCCCATGATTATTCATAATTAAATATCTAAACATGCTCTTAATCAAAAAGTAATTTATTTATAAATCAATAAGATACACCATACACAATTCTAGCAAACATGGCAACACAAACTAAAAATCCATAATTAAACTAGCCGCTCATGTTCAAATTAATATTCATAGACAAATAAAATATGATCATACACTTTAACAAAAAGAGAAGAGGAATTAATTCTATAACAACAAGAAAATCCTAGATCTAAATATCGCTTATGGATTGGATAGCGTTCTTCTCCATAAGCTTTATCTTCGATCGTCGTTGGCTTCCTTGAATCCTTAGAATAGTGTCTCTCGCTTCGTTAGAGTGTGGCAACGCTCTCAAAACTGATTGAATGTAGTGTTTGGGTCGCAAAATTGTGAAAAATAAGAGTTGTGTACGAATTGGTCGAGTTCTGTTGTAAAGGGGGTCTAAGGGGGTATTTATAAATGTAAGGGATTCGTTATGTAAGGCTTACATATTTGTCTCGTTTAGCTCGTAACTCGTGATCCGAGCGCCGTAAATGTCCCGTCTTTGCGTGTTTTCATCATTTGACTCATTTGACGCCAAAAACACCTGAAATGCACTAAAATATACCAGTGACTCCGAATGGATAGATTTGTGAAAATAATCGAATAAACAATCATAATAAATCTATATATCAAACAATTAAGCACAATTAATCACGAAATATTAGTGCTTTTTGAGCACTCATCATGACATTAACAAAAAAGAAAGCTTGACTCAAAGTACAAAAGAAACAAGAAAAGGAAGGGCCCATGTTTTAATTATGGTAAGCCTGGGCATTTCAAGGGAGAATTGTAGTCTCTTGAAGAAAGGAAAGAATAATGGCAAATCAAGTGTTAACTTTGTGGCTATGGTCAGTGAAGTACTTCTTACTGAAGACAACGTGAATGGTGGATTGATTCTGGTGCAACTAGGCACGTATGCAAAGATAAAAACATGTTTTTCACCTATGAAGCCCTTGATGATAGTTATGTTCTCTACATGGGGAACTCCTCCACTACTACTATTAAAGGCAAAGGAAATGTTCAAGTTGAGTTCACTTCTGGGAAAACTCTAACTCTAACTAATGTATATCATGTACCAGAAGTTAGAAAGAATCTTGTTTCTAGAAGCCTACTTAATAAGCATGGTTTCAAACTTGTATTTAAGTCTAATAAGTTTACACTTTCTAAAGAGGGAGTGTTTGTAGGAAATGGTTATTTGTATGAGGGTATGTTTAAACTTAATATTATTAATAAAATAATTGCTTGTTCTGCTTATATTGTTGATTCATTATCTTTATGGCATTATCGTTTATGACATGTAACTAATAGACGTCCTAATTTAGATTTAATTCCTAAGTATGAGCATAATATGCATGAAAAATGTAAAATTTTTGCCCTAACAAAAATCACAAAAACACCTTTTCCTAAAGGAGAAAGAACATAATCTTTATTACAATTAGTACATAGTGATGTTTGTGACATACATAGTACTCCTTCTAGAGGTGGTAAACATTACTTTGTTACATTTATTGATGATTACTCCAAGTATTGCTATGTATATTTGATGCGTACAAAAGATGAGATATTGGATTAATTTAAAACCTATAAGGCAGAAGTAAAGAATTTGTGTGACACTAAAATAAAGTATCTAAGAAGTGATCGAGGGGATGAATATCATTTCCCTGACTACTGTAAAAATGTTGGCATCATACATGAATTTTCTGCACCTTATAATCCCTAACAAAATGGGGTGGTAGAAAGGAAAAATATAACTCTTACAGAAATGGCGAATGCTATGTTATGCAATTCTAGCCTTAGTAAGGGTTTTTGGGGAGAAGCATTGTTAACAGCTTGTCACATTTTGAACAGAGTGAGTAGTAAAAGCTTAAAGGCAACCCCATATGAGCTGTGGAAGAAAAGGAAGCCTAATTTACACTATCTTAACGTTTGGGGATGTCGAGCTATATTGAGACTACCTAAACCTAAGATAAAAAAAATTAGGAGAAAAAGGAATTGAGTGTATCTTCTTAGGCTATGCTGAACATACCAAAGCTTATAGGTTTCTAGTAATAGAACATAATAACTCCATTGATATTAATACAGTGATTGAATCAAGAGATTCCATATTTTATGAAAATAGATTCTCTACTATATCAAAAATTGTTCGAAATCTTGAACCACCTCAACAAATGATAAGAGACCTCAAAATATGGAGATAAAGATTCATCTCAAAAGAAAGATGATAGAATATCTCAAAAGAAAAATGTCATTGAGGATTCTCCTGAGCAAAAGAAAAGTAAAAGGATTAGAAAAGAAAAATCCTTTAGGCCTGACTTTGTAGTATATTTGGTTGAAGGGACTAGAAACTCACATATGAAACAAACTTATGTTTCACAAGAGATAGTTGAGTTAGATCCTCTCACATATGAGGATGCTACGAAGTCCAAAGATTTTGCATTTTGGAAAGAAGTCATAAATAATGAAATGGATTCCATTATGGGGAATAAGACTTGGAAATTGGTAGACCTACCACCAAGGTCTAAACCTATTGGCCGTAGATGGATCTTCACAAAGAATAAGAAGATTGATGGATCAATTGATAGATTTAAGGAAGATTAGTAGTAAAAGGCTATAGCCAAAAGGAAGGCCTTGATTATTTTGATACCTATGCACCAGTTGCTATGACTACTACTATTAGAGCATTGGTTGCATTGGCAGCCATTAGTGGCCTTAAGATTCATCAAATGGATGTTAAAATAGCTTTTCTTAATAGAGAGCTTGATGAAGAAATTTACATGGAGCAGCCTGAAGGGTTTGTTGTGCAAGTACAAGAGCAAAAAGTTTGCAAACTTATCAAGTCTTTATATGGTCTCAAACAAGCACCTAAACAATGGCATGAGAAATTTGACAAAGTAATTGTCTCTAATGGATTCAGAATTCATGAATCGAACAAATGTGTTTATAGCAAGTTTTATGAAAATAAAGGTGTGATTATATGTCTTTATGTAGATGACATGTTGATTTTTGGAAGTGACTTAGAAAGCATTAAAGCTATCAAATCATTTTTGTCATCTAATTTTGATACGAAAGACATGGGGCTTGTAGATGTAATTTTGGGAATTAAGATAATAAGAAATGCAAATGGTCTTTCATTAACTCAATCTCACTACATTGAGAAAATATTGAAGAAATTTAATTATTTTAATTATAAGCCAGCTAGTACACCTTTTGATTCTAACATAAGGCTATTTCCTAATACTGGTAGAGCAAATTCACAATTAGAATATGCTTAAATCATTGGATGTCTTATGTACGCTATGACATCAACTAGACCAGATATAGCCTTTGCTATTGGAAGATTGAGAAGGTATACTAGTAATCCTAGTCAATTACACTGGCAAGTAGTGTATAGAATATTAAAATATTTAAAAGGTACTATGGATTATGGTATACATTACACAGGTGATCCATTAGCATTAGAAGGGTTCATTGATGCTAGTTGGATAACTGATCGGGATGATCATACATCCACAAGTGGATGGATATTTACACTTAGAGGAGGAGCTATAACTTGGGGATCCAAAAAGCAAACTTGTATAGTAAACTCTACCATGGCAGCTGAATTTATAGCATTGGTTTCTTGTAGTAAAGAAGTAGAATGGCTAAGGAATCTATTGTTAGAGATTCCTATATGGCCCATACCTATGCCACCTGTGTCTATTCATTGTGATAATGAGGCAACTCTTTTAAGGGCCTATAGTCACATATATAATGGTAAATCTTGGCATATTGGCTTAAGACACAGTTATGTGAGACAATTGCTCACAGATAGAGTGATTACCATTGAATATGTCAAGTCATGTGAAAACTTGGCAGATCCCTTAACGAAAGGCCTTGCAAGAAATTTAGTTATAAAAACATCAAAGGGGATGGGACTGAAGCCAACCTCAAAAATAAATTACCAATGATGAAAACTCAACCCAACACTTGAAACATCAAGATCTTGGGTTCAATGAGCCAAAGTACATCATATGTTTGTAATTGCAAGCACAATAATATATAGAAGGTGTCCCAAAGGTAGATGTGCTTGGTACATGTAATGAAATGAAGAAGATAAACTATTTAACTTTTAATAAACTTATAACAAAATTTTATGTGGGATACTTTAGTTACGTGGGTATCCTTGATAAGTTCACCTATGTGAGTGTCGGAGATGGTGCCGTCTTCTATGTAACTTGGCTGGCTACTAGAGCACCTATAAAAAACCAGGATATAAGACCCAAGGCCTATCCAAGTGTCAAAAAATAAAAGAACATTGGAAATGAAGAGGGATTATATGTGAGACATGTCCGATTAATTAAATATGGTGTTGGTTCAAAAGCTTGCCTACCATACAACTGTGATTAACTTTGATTTTTTTTCACTAAGTAAAGGTTCAAGTCCAAAAGATACATTTATTTATGTATAATTCTTCGGAGCATACTCGAGATAAAAATTTTCAAAATTGCGTTTTATTTTAAAAATGGTGGGGGATTGTTGAAAAGAACTTTCAAAATGAATTTAGAGTCTCACATTGAAAAAGTGAGAAACATGCAAATGCTTTATAAATATTTGAAAAGATGTGATGGTAAAACAATAAGATGTGATGTGAGTATGACCTTCCAAATGTACCCATTTATTTTGGACCTATGGATCTATAAAGGGACATGATGGTTGATTCATAACTATTGGTTGTGATAAAAATTCATGATGGTTGATTCATGACCATTGATTGTGATGAATAGTCATGATGGTTGATTATAATTGTTCAAGAATGTTGACTGATGGTTGATTATGATTGTTCAAGAATGTTGACCGATGGTTGACTTGAGTTGACTAATAGTTTACCACGTTGACTAAGGTTTGACCAAACTTTGATTGGTCAAAAGAGGTGTAATCTAAGCCATACAATGAACGGGATGCAATTTGGACCCTTGATTGATAATACGACATGACTTTTGGCTCAAAATAGTTGTGTTATTTGAGATCTGATCATTAGATCGAGATTTGATGGTTAAAAATGAAGAAATGCAATCCAAGTGAATGAGTGCAAATCATTCTATAAATACCAAGGGATCACAAGGCATCAAATCTATCCAAAAAGAAAATCTAAGTTCTCTACAAAAGCAATTATATCTCCATACAAAATATTTTAAGATTAAAATATTCATATTTTTTAATATACGAAATAGTATTCTAATAACTACAGTATTATAACATTATATATATCTTAAGTGCTCTTCAAGTTGACAGTATTCTAGATTGTCTTCGTTAGTGCATACCGCAGACAATGACAATAAAAGCTTCATTGTATCTTAGAGGCGTATTTGCCGAACCCTAATGCATCATCAAATTAGTGAGGGCAAATAGAAGGAGAGCGATATTATTTCGTACCTTGAAGCCTTAATTAAATTTTAACAGTAAGTTCTACCCAATTTTTTAAACAGTTAGAAGTAAAGAAATTTTCCTCATACTCTCACCTCATGTGTCTGGCACTCAAAGTTGATCACTCAACCTTTCATTTTGGTCCCTTAGCAAACTAAAACCCAATGGCAACTCAAATAAGTAGAAAACAACTAATGGAATCACAACAATAAGTAGAACAATTTAAGAGATTCTAACAAGAATTGGACAACAACAAAAGAATAACAAAAACAAATAGGACAACGACTATGAATTTTGGACATCAAAATTGGTACAAAACTGCACAATTTGGATAGCACGAAGAAAGTTCTAATATGGAAATAAAAATTACAGTTTTCGAATACAAAAGATTGAGTTTAGACGACACGAATTTCATGCAGATTTGGATAGGAAATGTGGTGTTTAAAATGCACTAAAATTCCTCAATAATTCGGCCTACAAGAATTTAACAAGATTAGAGTTTTAGGAAGTTTGAGTAAACAATTTTTGTAATACTAGGACTCCTTAAAAGATGAAATTTTAGCAATAATACCACTACTAAAAATTTGGCAAAATCCCAAAAAATAGAGTCAGATCATTAAGCACTCAATTTTTTATTAGAAATGTAGTAAGAATAGGACTTCTAGAGCAACAAGATTTCAAAATTCAACAAGAATTCTAATGACAGTAAAATTCTTATTGAACAAAAAACAAGAAGCACAAATCCAAAAAAAATACTTTTCTTTCTTTATTTCTTTCTCTCTTTTGTTTGACCCTTTTTTTCTTAATTTTTTTCGTTTTTGATCAGATCCGTAATTTATCTAGTTTTTTTACTCTATAATCGAACAACTAACTAAGACAACAAGAAAAATGACTCTAGAACGAAAACAAGAAGAGACCAATTGGAGGAAACAAACCAAGAAATGAGACGAACTATGACTCATGTGAATTTTAACTTTGACCTAAGAAAGAAAACACTAAAAAAAGGTTAGGAACAAGGAAATTCAATAACTATTAAGCAACAAGATAACGAAACAAAAAGGATAGGAATAGGAATTTGATCAAATTTGCCCCCTTTTTTTATATTACTCGATTTTTGGAACAAATAGAAAACACAAAGGCATGATCAATATCATAATATTTTTATTATTAATGTTTTATACTCATTTTTTAATTACTCTTAAATGCATCTAGAAGGAGACACACGAAGCAAAGAGGACACTGACTTGAAAAAGGACATGATGAACGTTAGAAACAAAAACAAGACTCTAAAGAAAACAAATAAAGAAAATAACAAAACAAAATAAGTGAGTGGAATATGAATTAGAGCCTATGCTCTGGTACTAAATGATGCGAACACATCATACTTTGTCGCGTTCGATAGCTTATCAAGGCTTGGGAAATCTTATGGCAATCCTATCTCAATATAATCTAAAATTTAGCTTTTTTAGGTTCAAAATTCGATTGATTGTTAGGTTTCTAGACGTGTTCTTGAGGCTCTCAAACACAAATTTTCTTTGAGTTTCAAGACTTCTTCTATTGGGTTTGCATCATTTTGGATAAGGTCCGTAAGAAATCTATAGTTGGGGATTTATGGTAAACAATTTCTTTTCACTCGTGGATCAAGAATTTTTTCTAATATTTGTGATCTCTTCAATTCCTATTTATGTTATGGAATGTTTCAAGAGTCCACCAACTCATTTGGTGAATTGAGATTGATTATATTATACGAAAAGGAAGGAGGATTGGGTTTTAAAGATGTTGTTTCGGATAACTTTTTTCCTTTCTCAATGAAATTTTAGAGGCTCCTAATTAATCCAACATCCATTCTTCCCACTTTAATTCAGCACAAATACTTAAAAGGCATATATTTTGGAAGGCTAACGAGCTGTTACCCACTTAGAGATAGAAGGGAAGTCTGAAGGCCTAGCAAGTTCTTCAACAAGGGATGAGATTGTAGGTTGGGTCATGTGTGGCTGATAAGGTTTAGAATGATTGATGGCTTCTCTCAAACACATCAATTCTTCAATCGTTACATATCTCTAGTAAAGGAGTTGACTATTTTCAATAATGGAATTCCTTAATGGAAAGATAATTTGTTAAAATAGTTTTTTTGGTTAGTGCATTGGCATGACTTATTGAGCAAACTTTTGAGGGTTTTGGGTCAAATTAATATTGTAACTTTATTTAATTGACATATTAGTTATGTAACTAAGTAGGTTCATTTAGTTATGTAATTTTAATTTTGAGTCAAATTAGTCCAAATTTTTAAAAATGATATTTTTTCAAGGGTAATATTGGATTTCTCTTTTTTTTTTTTTTTTTTAAATCTAAAACTAAAAGTCTTGTAACTCCCTTTATGTCTTGTTGGCATTCCCATGGGCAAAACACGGATTCTGCTTATTTTACTTAGTGTTTTGTCTACCTTTATGTACGATGGTTTGCTTGTGATTAGTATCATAAACACTCATGTAGTACTTAACACTAATGTATATTTGTGTGATATACACACCATGGAGTGGTTGGGAGCATATTTATTGCATGTTAAATGTGTTTTTATTTGCATGTCACTACTATAAAATTGATATGTGGTCACCATTTTAAACCTTGTTTTCCAACGAATAAGAACAAGATTGGTGAGAATCCTTACAATCTCTAAGTAGATTAAAAATTCAAATCTATTTCCCTAACTACAACTCTCTATGCATGATTGATTAAATTGTTCAAGGATGATTTTATTTTCATGAACACCTTCTTGAATACTCTATGGCTTTGTGTTGAATTTTGTTCTTACAAAACTCTCTCAATTGAGTGTGGAAAAATCTTTTACTTTTCTCTATCTTGGTTGGCCATAAAGGGTGTTCTGAATATGATTATTAAATAGTCTTGACTAAGAGTTGGTGTAAAACTCACCTTTCAATTTCACTTCTATTAGGAGTTCTTTACACGATCAAATTGTGTGCTTGTGAGCGTCCAACTCTCACACTCTTTTAGACTTCTCACACCCCTTACAAATAGTCTTACTCCTTATAGCGTGCTACAATTTAATAAAAATTAAATTATTTAATTAATTAATCCAAAAATTATCAAATTTAATTTGACAATTATCAAAATGTTCTTCTTGTTTTACAAGTATTTACATGCCTACAAAACAGTTAAATTTAGTGTTTTAATATTTTAATTAATCTAAATAAATATTTAGCCTAACTAAATATTATTTAATTAATCAATTGGATTAATTTTGACAATGCTAAATTACCATTTTACCATTACATATTCATTTGATATTTATGACCATCATAAAATGTCCTAATAAAAAATATACATGTTGATCATATGAAATAATTAATTCTAATCTCGAGGGTGAGTGTTGGCGTGAATCTTGTTTATAATCAAAATAAATGTAGAAAATTTTGTTGACCATGTATTATTTAGAGTTTTATTTTTCTTATTTAGAGATTTGATTTTGTAATTATTTCTAGCCATAACTAGGAGATATTTTTCTTTTCTAGCTATAGACTTTTATGGATAGCTTTTTAATTCATTTCCTAATTAAGCTTGTAATGTATTACTATTATACCTCCTTGTGAGAAGAATATAACACACTGAATTATTCAAATCTTAATTTTATTTGAGTGTTCCCATGTAAGCAGGGCACATTTTGTTTAGTAGGCTTTGGCAATATGATATAAGCGTTATGCATTATGGGTTTAAACATAGGTATACTCTTGTAAAGGATTACAAACTTATTACTCTTATATCCGTTTCCTCCAAGCAAGTCTACGAAGATCAAAAGAAAATAAGAAAAGAAAGTGAGATGAGAGGTGAGAATGAGAGCACAAAAGAGGAGTGAGTGAGAAAGAAAACAATGAAAAAGAAAAGAGTGGGAAAGAGAAGAGTGAAAAGGGAAGATTTTGAGAGAAAGATGAAAAAAAAAAAGTGAGCTCATACATTAAGGAGTGTTTATTTGCCAACCTTTCTTTATTGTAGGACTATGGTTGTGATATACCCAAACATGGTTCTACGAGATGTGATGGATTAATAAAATTTTGAGCTTTTAGCTTTCTCTTGGTTCTTTGAGCAAACTAGAACTTATCAAGGTTAACTCATTGTGACGTTCTTCTTATACGTACCTTTGGTTTATGGCTTCTTTATAGCCATTGGGTCAATGTTCTCTTATACCTGGTTTATGGCTCCTTATATTCATTGGTTCAAGGTTCTATCCTAAATCTAAACTTTAGCTTTTTTAGATTTGATTTCCATTGTTGCTAGGTTTTAAACTTGTTCTTGAGGTTCTCAAACACAGGTTCTCAAACACAGGTTATCTGTGGGTTTTAAGATGTATTCTTCAAGATTTGCTCCATTTGGTCCCAAAATATGCTATCAAATATTTAACCTTATTTTTCTTTAAATTGTGTTGGTAGTAATATAGCATAAGTAAGTGTCATTTCAAGCAAGAGTAGTGACAAAATCAACTTATTAATTACTAGTAAAAAGTAAAATCTTAAATGTCACAAATAAATTAAAGGTGATGTTTTGTCGTTTTACAAAAGGATAAAAATAACTTAAAAATAATAAAAGAGCAAAAGTACTGGGAACAAATAATGAAAAACATGTGATTATGATATTATCCGTACTATTAAATTATAATTCAACTAATAAGTTATAATCCAATTAATTTCTAAATTCTAAATCAATTACATAATTTAAAATTCATTTTAATTTAATGATTTTAACTCTAGGAACCTAAGTAAGATTAAGAGTTCCTACATTTTCTTATTTTTTAATTAACGAATAACACGTTTATTGATTAATCTTAATTATTAAACAATCTAAAAATATATTTATTAGATTTAATTTAACAATAACATGAAGTTCCAAGTAACATTATAGTTTAGCATTAAACATAACCAAAAATCAAATTAGTTATACATCTAATCCAAAATCTAGGATGCTTTGGCATTCACAAATAATATTAATTACATCATTTATATGCTTGGAAACACCAATAATCATATGAAATACTTAGTTAGCAATAAAAATTACAAAATAAAATAAATAATTCATCATAAATAAAGAAATAATAGAGTAAACTTACAATCTTCAACTTGTTCTTAATATTCCTTAAAAATCTTTTAGAATAATACAAAGATGATTTTTTTTTCTAAATTTTCCTATTGATTTTTGTGATATTTGGTTGCTTGTTGTGTATGAATGGGCTCGTATGGGTATTGACATGTGATTAATTAGGTTTTAATACCATAAAAATTTGGATTCGTTAGATGGGATGGAATGGAAGCAAATTAGGAGCTTTCGGCAAAAATAGCATGGATTCTGATTACAAATTAGTATTTTCATAACTAGCAAAATTAGTAATAAAACTGTACGTTTTTGTTACCCATAATTTATGTAGATTACATTAATACCCTTTAGGTCTAACAAACAACTATAAACAAACTAGAAAATAGATCTTCCGCGCTATTATGCTTTCACCATCACCCTTTTTGGTGTCATCGATATGCATCCACATTACGTACTTCCTTGTCTTGTCATTGTAAATAACATGTGTTTCATTTCTTTCTTCTGCTGCAAGTACAATTCCTTCATTCTTCCACTTCCACAGGTCCTTGGAAGAATAGCAACCAACTCCTATAATAATAACCTGGAAAAGAAAAGAAAAAAATAGGGGGAGGGTTAACATTAGTTAAGGAACCAACAGTCTATCCATGGCTTCGATGAAAGATAATACTAGTCTCTCTGGTAGTGTAATCACTACGATGTTGGACCAATGTCTGTGATGACTAGACATATGAACACTTTTGAAAAGATCCTATCAACTAATCTTGAATTTGAAAGTTTCAACTACATAAATTTAGTTTGTTCTACTTAAAGTTTAATGTTACATGGTGCTAGTACGAAAAAACATTCTACCAATTGCTTCTCTGCTGACCAAAAAAGAAAAAAAATTGTTTCTCTGCTGTAATTATTCAATACGTTAGATAATGCTGTTAATTGTTTTGGAGATAATAAGAACAAGGCATCATCTCAGAATAAAGATGGATGAGGTTTCGACAATAATGCCAATCGGTAAATTAAATTATCAAGGCAAGATAGGATAAGTGATACAAAATGGTAACAGAGTATGTAACAGAGTGTACATAGTATGTAAACCCTGTTACATACTCTGTTACAGAGTTTACATACTATGTAAACGGATTTACATACAACAGGTAATAGTTTACACAGTATGTAAACGAGTTTACATACAACAGGTAATAGTTTACATACTATGTAAATCAGTTTACATACTATGCAAACGAGTTTACATACAAAAGTTAAGCATATACATAAAAACATCAAACTAAAAAGAAGCCTCTAACTAAAGAAATTAAGCAGCAACAAAGTTTAAGATAACTAAAAGGATGTTTTGAGAAACCAAGTTAAACCACAATCAATGTTGTTCCAAATACTAGATGGATAATCTCACTTGCAAAATATAAAAATAGAATAATGTCCAAGTAGTCAAAGCACAAGCTCTAAGATTGTCATAGCTGGTGATGCATACAGAAAATAAATTCAAATAGTTATCAAGGAAGAAAATATTACATATATTCTTGATCTAAGTCAAACTAGCATAGCATAAGGTATCAAATCCAATCTAAATAACATAAAAGCTACAATTTTCAATCAAATGCATTTTGGAGTAGAAGGATTCTGCACAAGTATATGAGAAATTTGAGTATGTAACACAATTTACATAGTATGTAAATAGTTTCATAGTATGTAACACAGTTTACATACCTATATGTATACTCTGTTTTGCCTAGCAAAAACAGAGTATAGTCAATTCCTTCCAAATTGTTAATGCCCAATATGATTTACACCAAAAAACTAGAACTAATTGCCGGCAATGACGAAAACTAAAAAAGCAAAGAGAGAAGGAGATGGGAGATGGTGATTGTATTGGAGTTTATGAAATCTTTTCAAATATGAAATACATGAAGAATTAAATTAATAAAAAAGGACAAATAGGTAAATTTATTAGATTAAAACGCTGTCGTACAGCGATTCACATAAAATTGAACTTACTGCTTAAATTGTTGTTACAGTAGGTCATTAAATCCGCAAATTAGTACCATGTGTTGCTAAGGGCTAGTGAAGAAGTCAACTTGGGTTAACACTGTGAGGAAAACCGACGCACATGATGGTGGGGGCTTGAGGCAACGCAAGACTTGTCGCTAAATGAATTACCTCGAGAGGCACGCGGCAAAGTATGGGCTAGATACTAAGTTGATTCACAAGACTTTCTAAGGAAATTTACCTAAAAAAAAAAAAAGGATATAAATTCAAGAAAAATCCAAGAAATTTTCAAAAATTCTCAAAAATTATATTTTCCATAAAATCAAATAAAAAATTAAAGAACATTATTAAAATAAGTGTAAATGTGATGAAATTGATAACTAAAAATGTATATAAAATAACACTTATCAATAACTTAAAATTGTAATCAAATAAAGAATGGTACTTTTAGCGTATAAGATTATTTCCTTGTAGAAAAAGCTACGTGAATTGTTTTAAATTTTTAACAGAAAAAATACACTAGTATTGACAACTATAGGAAACTGCACATATTTTCCAAAAAAATGATTTTTTAAAGAACTTTGTATAAGTTTATGAAAAAAAATAACTTTTTGGGTGTGAATAGAAGTATACATTTAAGTGGAGTAGCCTCTAATTCTCAAAACAAGTGCAGAATAATATTTTTAAAACTATATAGCCTGCTTTAGTTTTCATTTTTTTATGTATTTTTTTTTAATTTTATTTTAACAATTAAAAGAATTCTCAGGCAACTTCTTTTTTAAAGAAAATCTACTATTAACTATTAAAAGCAATTATTAATTATTTTACAGTACAATGATATATGCTCATTATGAGCTTTGAGAGTGCACGTGTTTAAACATGTCAATGTATATGTGTATGTGATTGTGTGAGTGTGTAATTATTATTTCAAAATAAATAAATAAAAATAAGAAAAAATTTCACTAAATTTTTTTGGTAAGAAAATAATCTTAAATAATAAAATTATTAATTTTTATTTTACCAAAATTTTGAGTTACTGACAAAAAAATGGTACTAATAAAAAAATTTGGTACTGATATTCTTTAATAATATGAATGAAAATGAATATGAAATTAAGAACTTAGGTATCATTAAGATACCGGATCCGTGCAAAAAGGTACAGCAAGTTCATATCATTGGCTTTTATGCTATTCAGCATTGGAGATCATTAATCACCTTTTGTTTGGGTGTTCATTGTCTTTACATGTTTTTTATGCCTACCACCTGAAACGTAATATTACCCAATTCAGTAAGGATTTTTTTATTTGAGATTTGTGGCAATTTGCGGCTTTTATGTTTAGATTTCTCATTAATCATTTTGAATTGCTCTTCTGAATCATGTTCTATTGTACTTGGAGAATATAGAAGGCCCACAACGATAGCCTTTGCCATTAAAAGCTTGGGCAAGTCTCAAATAATTATTTTAGCAATGAGCCAATGACAGTTACAAAAATAGTTAGTTTTGTCTGTACAATTTAACGAGTGTAACTATTCTTCTTCGTTAATGAAGTTTTTATTTCATAAGTACAAAGAAACTTTGTATAATTTATAAATAGGAAACGACGTCTAATATGAAAAATATTAAATTTTATTGAAACCAAATCAAACTTTAAAATATAAAAATTAGTACCAAACTTTTATTGTTATTAATTTTTTTTCTTTTTATGCTGTGTATTTTTAAAGTAAAGTTACTCATCTATATATAGATAGATAGAGCTTACAATCAGCAAATGAAGTAACAACAAAAGGAAATTAGCTCAAACGGGCAAACATAATTAATGAAAGAAACGGTGCTGATTGAATCAGTCGTTTCCTACAGTTTTTTTCATTCTTTCAATTTTTTCATTCAATTTCTAAGAATTTATTGGATTAAATCGTATAAATCAAATCAATTCAATCAAATTATTGTTAAAAGTTGTTGAAAAATTGACCATTAAAAAATTTAAACTTTTGAGAGGATTTATTTTTTTATACATCTATTACTTTTTCATAAATATTGGTTTTATGCATCATGTAGATCAAACACTTAAAATTTAATATTTTAATTTACTTGGCCTAAAACATAGAACGTTTGGAAAACCAATTATTTCAAAGAATTTAACTGTTAGAAGGAGAACCAAATATACTTTTATATATTTAGAAAGATCAATTATACTTTTATATAATTATCACTCTCTACAAGTATTAACTTTGTACATGTCAAACACTTGTAATTCAATAATTAAAATTATTTGACATTGAACACAAAATCTATATCATACTAGAAGTTGAAACAACTATTCCAACTTCTAACCTTTAGTACAGTGCATGCAGTTTTTACTTTGGAGTTTTGCATTTCAGAAGTAAGAAGTTAGGTTATATCGTTATTATTATTAATTATTAGTTTTAAATAAATTTTGGAACACAAAAAATGAAATGCAAGAAATAAAGACTTTTAATTAATAAAATTCTACATAAACCACTGGACCGCATTTATCAATGTTAAGTTTAACATGTAATTGGTAAATAACTAGAGGTGATCGAGTCGTTTGTGTTGTGTTTGGATTGATCTGATTTGAACTTGATTTGAACTAATTTCAAAACAGATTATTTTAAGTTGATCATTTTTGACCTAAAATTAATACAATTCGAATTTAAGTCAAGTTTTTTTTTTTTTCACCCCTGGCAATAGGTATTTGTCTTTAGTCGTATTAAATTATTAGGGATTTAGAGTTCAGATAAGTTCTATGAGTTATGACTTATAAGTGAGTGTCTAATAAATAGTCGGTGTTAGATTTTTTTTTAAGAACGAGTTAAATAGGTCAATCTTGACTTGACTTTTTTTTTTTTTCTCGTGTCATTTTGAGTTGACCCATTTTTGACTCGAAATTAATACGGTTTGGATTCGAGTTGAATTTTTCAGTTATGTTTTATGTCGTTTTTCGTGTCATATCAAAAATTGTCATCCTTATATATAACAAACTTGCTTAGATGAAAAGAAAGAAAGAAAGAAATAAAGAAATAACTGGCTTAAATTGTTTAAAACTTATACAAATCAGACAACTGATTAACATTTTTCAAGCAAAATAATGTTGATTTTCTCTATAAAAAAAAAGACTTTTACAAATTAGATCAAATTGAAATGAGACTGTGTTTACTAATAAAAAAAATTTAGTAAAAAGGATCATTCTCATTTTCATTTTACTTTTTAAAAATATTGAGAAAAGAGAATAAAAATTTCACAAATTTTGGAATGATTTATTGTCCATGCTCTCTTCGTATTATTTTCTTTTTTCAAATTTATAATGTTCAATTCTACTTTTAATAATTTTTTTATTTAATTTTTCATTATCATTTTTAAAAAAATATTTAAATAAATTAATATTTTTATTTTAAGACATTATAAATTTTGATACAAACATAAAAATGAATGATTTTTTTTTGATTCAATTTAGATGTGAATTAATAATCACATTCTAAATGACAAAATGTATTAAATTTTACAATATAATTCAGATTTTATTTATGCACCCCATATTCTAAACATATAGATTGTGGCTTATTTGTTACATAGAATTAAAAAAATTAAGTGTATAATTTTTATACAATTATACGTTTGATTATGAAATTAGATTGCATTATATAGTATAACAATAGTAAGGTTGTATAAAAAAATTTATGATTAAGAATGTGAGTCTAAACTGTACTAGATACTTAATTTATCTAAATTTTTAATTATAAAATAATGTATTTTAATATTTTATTTTATTTTAAATAAAAATAATACTTTTTTATTTTTAAAATTGTAATAAAAATATAAATATTAATTTAAATAAATTTTATAACAAAAAATTATTTTAAATATAAATTATTTTATTAAAATATTTAAATTAATTTTATATGATTATATTATATAATTTATCATTAAATATTTTATAAATAAATTTTAATATAATTTAATTTAATGTAATTATATTTAGGGAAATTCTGAAGAAATCCCAAAAATTACTCAAAGACATCCCACTAAATAAGAAAAAATTTACAAAATAAATAATAAAATGGAAAATTACAAAATTACCCTTAGTGTTTCTTAGCCATCCCACCCCCATCACACCCCACACATCCCACTCTCTTAAAAATTTCTCATACATCCCACTCCTTCTTCTTCACTCATTTTCACCTCCACCTTCACCTCCACACCCACATTTACCTCCAAAATTTAACTTAAGAAATTAAAAATGGAAGATACATACATGAATAATGTAGAAGAAGTGGATTTTTATGAAAAAAATGGAATAAAAAAGCAAATCAAACTGGTAAAATTTTTTTTTTTTCTGCAAATCGCGCAGTGGTTCGGTAAGGACCACCGAACGTTTATGATATGTTCGGTAGGCCCTACCGAACATGTCTAAAATGTTCGGTAACCCCTACCGAACCTCTGTGAGTGAGGGATGTCCGGAATGTGTAAAATATACTAAGGGTAATTTTGTAATTTCTCATTTTATTAAATTTTTTCTTATTTAGTGGGATGTCCATGAGTAATAATTGGAATTTCTTCAGAATTTCCCTTATATTTATTATATTTGATGAACCAAAATGATTGACGGAGTAAATTATAACCTTATAGACGAAAGAATTTTAAAAACAAATTGATCGCTCTATAAAACATGATGTCGGCTGTGTTTCCTTATCATAACTCGTGAAATTTAAAAATGTTAAATTAAACGGTCGTTGATCTGCCACGTACCGAGCCTACACCTTAACTCTGTGACAGTATGTACTTTCACCCGAATATTCTCACCACCCAAATTGAATTATTCTCTTATTTATTTTATTTTATATCTTACCATTCGAGAAATAGACTCAAGGGTTCATATGTTAAAGCCCCATCTGCTAATCCTATATCTTCCGGAGTTCTAATTCTATATATAAACTATAATTTCTCAGGCGTAGAGATTTCTATCTCAATTTCTCATCGGCAAACAGAAGTATTCTTATCTATTTTGATGGCTACTTTGTCCTCTCAATTATCTAAATCGTTGTTTTCTCCCATTTTGATTCGATTCGATTCCGGCGATCTCTTAACATCAAGAAAATCCTTTCATCCTCAGAATATCAATCGAACTTGTAACTATTTTTGACGCTGTTTCAGACCAGGAGCAATCTCGTACTTGAAGATGGGAAAGCGTAAGCCTCTTGATTTTTTTCCCCTCTTTTTGTTATCCTGAAGAACAAAAACTTGTTTTGATCTTTTTTTTTACCATTGGTTTCTCTAATTCAGCACCATTTAAAGTGTTTCTGTTAGTGTTCGATATTATAGTTGGAGACGTTTATTGTGTTTTCGTTGTTGTTGTTTTTTACATGTTATATGAATTGCCCATTAGAGAGTGCCCACTTTGCAATGTTGCTATCTTTTTGTTATTTATTTTAGATATAGTTAGGCGTTCTTGTCTATGTTAGTTGGAATTTAGTAAATTATGGAATGTTTGGGCTCTGATATTACTATTTTTTTTTGGGGGGAATAAAACAAAAACAGGCTCTCAGCGTAAAAAGGATTTAATGTTAGAGAGCGACGATGATAATAGTAGTGTGAGTTCAACTTCAACTATGCGGTCAGATCGTTTATCGGTGGTTGGGAACCAGGATATGCAGATTGATAAAGATTGCTTACTGGACCAAGCTGTGGATGCATTATATGAGAAGAGGTAGTTTATTTAGTTGCATATTTTTGAAAGATGGATGAAAGATCCTTATGAACTTTTATTTACTTGTTTCGTGTGTTCGGATTTTGCTACTGGCTTCTTGTTTTAATTCTTGTTGGTTTTTCTATTAAGGTCGTTTGTTTTCTGATATAGAAGAGGACTATGCTTAAGTTGCGTTGTGATTTTACTTATTGTTGTCTATAATTTTGTTGAATTCTACGAAAAAGGGGTTCCACGAGAGAAAAGGCACTTTCATCCATCATTGAAGCTTTTAACAACAGCTTGCAGCATGAATTTGTGGAAAATAAGTAAGCTTTTTCTCCTTACTTTTCAATTGTATTTACTTCTGTCTTCCCTCTCTGGACCCAAAAAAATTACACTGTTTCTTAATTCAAATTATTTAATCACTTTGTCTCCTTACTTTTCAATTGTATGTACTTCTGTCTTCCCTCTCTGGACCCAAAAAAAATTACACTGTTTCTTAATTCAAATTATTTAATCACTTTGTCTTCCATTTTATGTGAATCCTGTAGATTTGTTACATTACTGCATCAGTGCCTGAATTCCTTCAAACGAGGTTCCTCAAAAGAGATAGCTTTGGCATCTCATGTCATTGGTTAGTGTCTTAACACTTCATACGGTTCATCATATTTTTTCCACCCATTGACAACTAATATTCAATTCTGTTATTCGTATGTGTAGGATTGTTGGCTTTGACTGTTGGTTGCGGGGATAATGCACATGAAATTTTGAAAGAATCGATGACTCCTCTTACACTAGCTCTCAAGTCTGGGTCAGAATCTTCGAAAATTTCTGTTAGTATTTTGCATTCTTAAGGCCTTATGTTACATTGCTTCACACCAGTAAGCTATATTAAGATGCTTATTCTGCATTTTGTTTTCTGGCAACATGAATTATGATTATAGTTACTTGAGTGTTTGGCGGTCATCACTTTTGTTGGTGGACAACATCCAGAGCAAACAGAGTTATCGATGCAAACTATGTGGCAAGTTGTTCATCCAAAATTGGGTTCCAATGTATGTATTTGTCTTATTTATTGCTTGTGATTACTAGCTCGATGATTAACTATGAACTCTGATGCATTCACAATGCATCTCTTTTCTAGGTAGTTGCAACCAGGCCCTCAGCGCCTGTAATAACGTCGATGGTATCTGCATGGTCCTTTCTTTTAACAACCATGGGTGGCTGGAGACTTGATGTTAAAGACTGGCGAGAGTAATAAATTCTTATCCTCGTATTGCATGCTATTTTTCTCATGCAATTTTTCGCCTGGGCGATCAGTTTGGTGTCTTTATTTCTCCGTTCAGTTTCAACTGCCAAGAGCCTTTAAATATGGATTATAATATACTTTCATGACACGTCCATAAGAACAAGTATTTTGATATTTGCATTAATGTATTACTTACAAATACAAAGATGAAATATTAACAATAGTAAAACAGTATAATATTTTATTTTATAACTAGTGTGATCTGATATACACTTTGATATTTTTCATCTTAAATGCACTTATATTTTATTATAGTGACAAATATTGATTAATTTCCCTTAGGTATCTGTAGATATTTTGTCAACATCGCTGAAGTATTTTATTTATGTTTTTTTTCTGTACCAAAAATCTAACATTGATTCATAGTTTGTCTGTCAATGATGCTCAACATTTTTTTTTTGTGCAAATGATGCAGATCAATAACGTATTTATCAAGTCTTCTGGACAAAGATGACCGGTCCGTACGGATTGCTGCTGGTCAGGCACTGGCTTTAATATTTGAAATAGGTGTTCTAGAAAAATTTATTGATGAAGCCAAAGGTGCAAGTGTAGAATTAACTCAAGAAGGAAGTAAGCTTCGGGATGTGATGCACCTACAAGGACTTAAAACAAAAGTTATAAATCAAGTAAAAAACCTTTCAGCTGAGGCAGGCGGTAAAGGTTCTGCTAAAAAAGACCTGAATAGTCAGAGAAATGTGTTTCGAGATATATTAGAATATTTTGAGGTTTTTTTTCCTACCCTTTAGCTAGATGCCTATTTTAACTTGTTGGCTTCCATAATGATTAATCTCTTTTTTAGGATGGTTACTGTCCTGAAGTTTCTGTGAAGATTGGTGGAGAACCTCTGCAAACTTCAACGTGGTCTCAACAAATACAGGTATTTTCTGGTCATCCTCCTCATTGTGCACCTTTCATTTTGTTAAAGCCTTCTCGCCCTTTTTCGTATTTGTTCTAGCTTTCTAATTAATCCTTGTCGTATTTTCACAGTTAAATTTTTTGAAGCACTTTCTTGGTGGAGGGTTTACTAAGCACATGCAGGTAAGTTTTCTGCTCCCTAATCATAAATCTGAATTCCTGGTATTTTACGAATGGTAACTTCAACATTTTTGCTGGTACAGGAAAATGAACTCCTTCAAGATGTCTTTGGGTTCACTCCCAAGAAATCTATTGTGGATTGCGAAAAACGATTGTCTAGTGGTGAAAAGGTCTTCACTATTGTGATTGGGTTTTATTTTCTGTTTGTTGATTATAATTTTTATTGACAATTAGGTTTAAATCTGCAGAGGATGTACAAGTCTCCAAATTCATTTGTCAACAAAGCAAGGACCCAATATCTTAACAAACAGCGAATGTTGGCTGAGGTAGTCTCTTCAACATCTTAAACATGCTTCCTGATCCGCTTGTGTTGATTGTCTAGTCTACCAGATTCTCTTGTTAATCAGCTATTAACTGTGATGGTAGATTTGAACTCTTCTTTAGGAAGAGATTTGAACCCTGTTCTACATTTTTAGAGTTATAAAATGAGTGTTGGCCAATTTAGTTAATTGTGACGAACCAATAACTTTTAACTGGGTCCTTTCTTCTAGTCTTAACAACATAATTGTTGAATTCAAGTACTTGGCCCCTATGATGTATGAGCCCAGTAGAGTTTATGAAGAGTGTTAGATGAATAAAATGATTGTTTGCCTATATTAAAACAACAAAACTTCTGAAGGGATTGATGATGTACAACTTTTTAGTAGTCGTTTCACCATCTTAAGCATGCTTCCTTATACACTTGTATTTGTTCTTAGCAATTTTACCAATTTTTCTCATCTTAGTCGGCTATTAAATTTGATGGGAGATTTGAACCCTGTTCTGCTTACCTTGCTCAGGGAATTTTAAATATAGTGCGTTATGTTGTTTTCTAAACCTCATATTATTAATTTCTATTTTATAAGCTCTGGCTATGATGAAGCTTTTCTGTGAATAAATAAGTCACTTGAGTCATATATATTTTCTAAAGTCAGTACTGAGGTTTTGTTAATTCCCTTTTTACTTGCATTTTCAGAGTAAAAATGTGGGTCACTTTGCAGCTGATTCTGGTGATTAAGATGGGATAAAGCCTCAGCATAAGTAATAATGTGGGCCTCTTCAATTAATAGGGGTGATGAAGACGGATAAAAACCCTATTATTCTGCATTTGTTCTTGTAAAATACACGTGGTTATTAATTCTGGCCAAAAGACGTTAGACATTGTTGTTTCTCATTAGTTGTATCTCAAAAAATTATGGAGTTATGTTTTATTCTACTTAGAACATGAATCGAGTAGTGTGCTTCTCTTTTTTTTTTTTATGATTGGTTTGATTCTGTACCATTACCATGCCCAACGTTTCTACCTACATTAACGTATTCGCCCATAGGAGGTGAAATTTAAGAGAAACGATGATTTTGAAACTGTTGGGAAATGTTGGGGACGGCGGAATGTGGATGGAATATTGCATGAAATGATCTTGTGCTTTTATTTATTTATTTATTTTAATTTTTAAACAATTTAAAAATATTTTCTTTTTTATATATTTTGTTTAAATATATAAAGGCCGTTACAGTTGTTGACGGGTGATCACCTAGAACCAGCAAACTATGATATGTTTTTTATGAAGAGTTTTCGATTGTGGATGTTACTTTTAAATGTGTTCACATCAGTTTTATTATTGAACATATGTATGGATTTAAAGCATGTATTGACTAAGTGGTTAAAAATGTGAAGTAGATGCAGGAGGTCCTTTGGATAAAAACTTGAGCCAAAATAGCTTCGAAACCAATTCGTCAAAATTAGGTTTAAAAATTCAGTCATAACAATAGCTTTACAAAGAGAAGATAACTAGCAAAAATTGTATGGGATGAAACTTTAGATACCAATCTCAACTCACACGTAGAAAAGCTTAAACAATGATACCTAGCGTTTATAAGGGCCAGGCGTCATCTTAGGGACATTAACCACAACTCTTAATGACCCAAACGGCACAAAGATTTATCAAATTAAACTAATGGAAATGCGTAGTATACATGAGGGTCATAAAGGAAGATTGGTCAATTAAGGATTAGTGTCCATGCTACACATATTATACGATTCCCATTTTCGTAAAATTTCCTCCAAAATGTATTTTGTATTTGTTAAATTCTAGATAATTTTGATAAAAAAATATTTTCATCAATAATCAATACTTTGATAATGAAAATTTAACTTGATAATGAGAGACTAACTATTGTAATGATTGATAAACTAACAAATAAAAAAAATTAATTATACTTGACAAATAAAAGAATACTTGCTCTTGTTCCCGGAATATGAGTGAGGATTTTTGCAAACTTGCACCATAACAAGGAAAGAAGCAATATAATAAAGGAAAAAGTGTTATAGAGATCATTTTATTTTTGTAAAATGTGTCATTTAATCCTCTAACTTATAAATGTATCTTTTAAGTTTTATTGCTTTTGAAAAATATGCTTTTAAGTCTATCTACTTGTAAAAAATGTGTTAAGGAAGGACAAAGTTAATTTTTTATCCCATTTTTCCTTAAATTTAACATGTGTCACATGTATGTTTATATTTTTTGATAAATATATACGTAAAAACTTAATATTTAATTAAAAAATTACTCAATTTTTTTTAATTTTCAAAAAAACTTAAATAAATACCCCTTTAAACTTAAATAAATAGAATGCAACGCGTTTCGCGGCGGGTAAATAGTTGTGCCGTGGGACGCCTATTCTAGGGACAACCAGAATTCTATGTAATCCTTACACATATAAATACCCCTTTAAGTCTCCCTTTTACAACACTTCAATTTTGCTAATAAACAAGAAACTCAATTAGATTTTTAGGAGCTTTTCCACACTCAAAGAAGTAAGTGAACCAATTCTAAGGATTCAAGAAGCCATTGTAGATCGACGATCAAGCTTTTGGAGAAGAACGTCATCCAATCCAATTGTGGTATTTAGATCTAGGTTTCTTTTTGTTATAGAATTTTCTTTTCTTCTTCTTACTTTTTTGAGGTGTATGTTCAATTAAATTTGTATATGAATATTAATTTGAACATGAGTGGCTAATTTTATTATGGGTGTTTAGTTTGTGTTGCCATGTTTACTAGAACTGTTGTGGTGAATATTTTTATTGCTTTAAGATAAATAAAATTACCTTTTGATTAAGAGCATGTTTAAATGTTTAATTGTAGATTTTCATGGGCCAATTTGAGATTCATAATTAGGTTGAAAAATATTAAGGTTTGGTTTTAGGAATGTCACCTTGACTTTACTTTGAAAAACTTAATCAAAACTTCAAATTGATGACCTAGTCATGACATTGGTTTGATTGACATATTTTTCCTTGTGCATAATTTGATTGCTATTTGATATACCCTATCATAGAATATTGTTTAGTTAATCAACAAAGAGAATTACCCGATCATAGGAATATTTGTAATTAAAAGGAAAGCCGGTAATATTTGTTTATTAGAATGTTCATGTTAATTCACCATAACTTTTCGATGCAAACATGGTTAGTCAAACTAAACGTCCATACATCCTCCATTGATATTTGAAAACCTTTTTGAGTTAATTCAAAGTTTGCATAATTGTTTACTTTAATTGTTCAACACTATTGATTTTGCTCACAAATCCAATTTCGTTTACAGTTTAATTAAATTTAGAATTCTAATTATTAAGAGTTTTAGTGTTATTAGAATTCTATTTAGTTAGTGTTTTAGTTGCTTTAGGACTTTATTTAGATTAAGAATAAGATTGTTTAAAACCATTGCAATTCCTTGAGAGATCGACCTCGGAGGTTTGCTTATCGCTTGCTACAAGTGATTCCTACACTTCGAGTATTATAGTTTACACATCAAAGTTTTTGGCTCTATTGTCGAAAAATTGACATTTTAAATAATTTTCTTTTTAACTTTTTAGAGTTCCTAATTAGATTTATTTATTTACTTTAGTTGAATTTTATTTTTTTATCTTTTATTCAAAAACACAAAAAAAAAAAAATAATAATAAAATCAAAAAATAGTGCTTTTATTTGTTTACAATTTCTCTGCTGCCTTGATATTTGTTTGCTTCTTGTTTGTGCATGCAGGATAGGAGGTCATTGAATAAGGAACTCACTCCTTTCATCGACAACATTCATAGGATCAAACGCCTATCAAGGAAACTGGATACTCACATTCAAGAGGAAGACGAACAACAATAATTGCAAGCAATAATGGTTGACAACATGGATAGGCAGATGATGAATAAAGAGTTTGCAAGACTTATCATTGGGACTGCCACATTGTGCATTCAACTAACTGAGGCAGCTAGGAATTATGAATTGAAAAATATTCATTATTCCATGCTTCCCTCTTTTTATGGTATTCCTAATGAGGATCCTTTGAATTTTATGTGTGAACTTTATGCAACTGTGTAAACTTTTCCACTGCAAGGACTTAGTGAAGATCAACTACGAATGAGGTGTTTTCCTTATACTCTCAAAGATAGAGCTAAGTCTTGGTTGACCTTGGCACTTGGTTCTTTGGCCACTTGGGATGCTATTTATAACAAATTTATGGGTAAGTTCTATTCCCATCAAAAAATGTCTAACCTAAGAACCAAAATTGACACTTTTTAGCAGATGGAAGGAGAACCCTTTCAGGAGGCTTGGGACAAGTTCAAGCTGCTCTTGATACAGTGTCCACATCACCACTTTCTGTTACAGTTACAAAATCAATTTTTTTATGTTAGATTTACACTACAGTGTCAATTCACAGTTGACAACGCTGCAGGAGGAGTTATGGGTGAGAAAACAACAGATGAAACTTATAAACTTTTTGAGATGTTGGGAGCCAATTCCCAACAAAAGAGTGCTATAGGAAGAAGAGCTGGAATCCATGAATTAGGCTCCAACAACAAAATGGCCATGCGCCTTGCTGAGTTAACTAAACAAGTGCAACTTCTCACAATCGCCAATATGAATCAAATGCCAAAACATGAGGTATGTGGAGTTTGTGGTTCTTGTGGACATGGGGCTAACGTTTATTCTTTTGTAGGTGATTCTTATATAGGTGCTAATGAAGAGGTAAATTTAATGCAAGGGTACCAACCTAGACCTAGGAACGACCCTTATTCTAATACCTACAACCCTGGATGGAGAAATCACCCCAACTTTGCTTGGAAACAAAATAATAGCCAACCATTTCTCCAAAATCAAACACAAGGCCAAAACATTAACAGACAATTTCCACAAAATAAACCGACCGCAGAGGAAACCTTGAATACCTTCATGCAATCCTGTAGTGGAAGGATGGACTCTATAGAAGCATCAATGAAAAGAGTGGAAATACAGGTGGGGCAACTAGCTGAACAAATGCACAAACAAGAGACAGGAAAGCTGCCTAGTCAACCTGAACAAGCCAAAACTGTCACTGTTCTTCAGAATGGTAAGGTCGTTACAAAAGTTTTACCTAAAATTTTAATGATTTACCTTATAGTGCATGTAACATGGAAGATGACAATACAGTTTCTAAGGAATTGGGGGAAAAGGGTGAAAAACTTGAAGAGCCTTCAAAGGCAACAATTGGAGAGTCATCCAGCTCTCCTAAGTTACACAAGTCATCAGAGCCATACCGACCACCTGTACCATTCCAACACCGTTTAAAGGACAGTAAGCAAGATAATCAATTTTTTTATTTATTTAACATGCTTTCAAAAGTGAATATTAATTTACCTCTATTAGATGTAATTAGAAACGTACCTTTTTATGCAAAAATTTTCAAAGAATTAAACACTAAGAAAATAAGGTATGAGCTTAATGAAAGAGTCATAGTATCTGAAATTGCTAGTGCAGTGCTTCAACAGAACCTACCCCCTAAGTTAAAAGATCCAGGTAGTTTTATCATTAGTATTACTATGTGGGATAGGAAAGTAGCTACGGCTATGCTTGATCTTGGTGCTAGTATAAATTTGATGCTTTACTCTATTTTCTTATAGCTAGGTTTGGGAGAGCTAAAACCAACAACCATGTCCCTTCAACTTGAGGATAGATCTGTGAAATATTCGAAGGGCATGGTTGAGGACTTACTTGTACAGGTAGATAAGCTCATACCTATTGATTTTGTGATTTTAGATATGCAAGATAACCCATCTTTGGACAAGGAGCATACAATTCTTTTGGGTAGACCATTTATGGCCACCACCCAAACCATCATTGATATCCAAAATGGGAAGTTGACAATGACAGTCTTGGGAGAGGCTGTGCATTTTAAGGTTTTTAATTCATCTCCTTACCCTTCTATATCTGCTATTGATGAATGCTCATTTGTTGAATGTTTAGATCCTATTATTCATGATACTTTTGTGCAGGATAGATTAGATGATAAATTAGAGGTAACACTTACAGTTGGAGAGGTAGATGTTATTTTAGACTATGAGACTAAGGAGTATAATGATTTGTTAGACAATGCCATACCTATAAAGGAAGCTAGTACGCCCTTAGACTTATTAGATGTCCCACAAGACAAAGAGATTGCTCCACCTGAATTAGAACTTAAAGAACTGCCTAAGTATTTGAAATATGTATTTTTGGGAGAGAACGAGACTTATCTAGTTATTATTTCATCTATACTCACCCAAAAACAAGAGGACAAACTAGTTAGGGCACTTAGGAAGTATAGGAAAGTAATAGGATGGAGAATAGAGGACATTAGTCCAGCGATACGTATGCATAAGATCAATTTGGACGACAATGTCAAACTAGTTAAAGAAGCACAAAGGATACTAAACCCAATCATGGAAGAGGTGGTTAAAAAAGAAGTTTTAAAACTCCTAGCAGTAGGAGTAATTTATCCAATTACTGATAGTAAATGGGTTAGTCTAGTTCATGTGGTACCAAAAAAATCTGGAATAACCGTGGTTAAGAATGAGAAGGATGAATTAGTGCCCACTAGGATAATTACAGGTTGGAGGATGTATATCGATTTTTGAAAATTGAATTTGTACACCAAAAAGGATCACTTCCCCCTTCCCTTCATTGATGAAATGTTAGAAAGACTAGCTGGACACGATTTCTACTATTTTTTGGATGGTCTTTCAGGTTATTATCAGTTACCCATTGCTCTGGAGGATCAAGAGAAAATGACATTCACATGCCTATTCGATACTTTCGCCTTCAGGAGGATGCCATTTGGACTATGCATTGCACTCGCCACCTTTCAAAGATGTATGATGTCTATATTTTTAGATATGGTGGAGAAATTCATCGAGGTATTTATGGATGACTTTTCTGTTTTCGGTAATTCCTTTGATGATTGCTTGCGTAAATTGACTTTGGTGTTAGAACGTTGCATTGAGTGTAATTTAACACTTAGATGGGAAAAAAATCATTTTATGGTCCAACAAGGTATAGTTTTAGGACACATCATATCTAGCAAAGGAATTGAGGTAGATAAGGCTAAGATCGATTTGATTTTAAAATTACCTCCCTTTACATCTGTTAAGAGGATATTGAGTTTCTTAGGACATGCAGGTTTCTATAGACGGTTTATTAAGGATTTTTTCAAAATAAGTCGTCCTTTATGTAACCTACTTTCCAAAGATACTCCATTTGATTTTACTGATGATTGCCTTGTTGCTTTCAATGCTTTGAAAGATAAACTTACTTATGCACCTATTATTGTGGCATCTGATTGGTCTTTATCATTTGAGGTCATGTGTGATGCATCTGATTATGCCATAGGAGCTGTTTTTGGACAAAGAGTGGATAAACGTTTACATGTTATATATTATGCTAGCAAAACACTCAATGATGCCCAAATTAACTATACCACCACTGAGAAAGAGTTATTGGCTGTTGTGTTCTCACTTGATAAATTTAGGTCTTACTTGGTAAGAACTAAAGTTATTGTTCATTCGGATCATGCTGCTTTAAGATATTTATTAACTAAACCAAATGCTAAGCCTAGACTCATTAGGTGGGTCTTACTTTTACAAGAATTTAACGTAAAGATCAAGGACAAAAAGGGTACTGAAAATGTAGTAGCTGAACATCTGTCTAGGTTAATTTCTGGGTATGATACTATTGAGGGTGAAAGTAAGAAAACAATCATAGAAACCTTCCCTGATGAACAATTTTTTACAATAGGTCCAAATTCGTAGTGTGTTGACATTGTTAATTATGTTGCTAGTGGAATTTTGAGACCTAACATCACTTTTCAGGAAAAAAAAAGGTTTTTCAGTATTTGTAGGCAATACTTTTGGGATGACCCCTATTTGTTCAAGTTATGTCAAGATCAAGTCATCTGGAGGTATGTGCCCGAAGAGGAACATGAGAACATCCTAACTTTTTGCCATGAGCTACACTGCAGGGGCCATTTTGGTGGTAAGAAAACGGCCCTAAAGGTATTACAATCTGGATTTTATTGGCCTACTTTATTTAAAGATGCTAACTTGTTTTGTGTGAGATGTGATAGATGTCAAATGATTGGTAATATAGGCAAAAGTAATGAAATGCCTTTGACATCTAATCTTATAGTCGAATTGTTTGACGTGTGGGGAATTTACATCATGGGTCTATTTCCTCCATCTTTTGGTTTTACTTATATTTTAGTAGTAGTCGACTATGTCTCAAAGTGGGTAGAAGCGATACCCACTAGAACTAATGATGCTAATATTGTTGTTAAATTCTTGAAGGATATGATCTTTAGTAGGTTCAAAACACTGAGAGCGATCATTAGTGATGGAGGCAGCCACTTTTGCAACAAGCTCTTTGATGGGCTTTTGAAAAAGTACAACATCTCTCATAAAGTGGCGATTTATTGCCTCCGCATAGCATCAATTTTTAATCTTGATACATTTTTTCTATTCTCGCTCTACGACAGCGTTTTTGGGAAGAAGATTTACAATTTTGTCCCTTTTTTTATCTTCTTCATTTTATCACTCACAATCGATGCCCTTCGCGCTTTTTTATTACAACCATCATGTAATCTTAATTTCTATATATATATAGAGCTGATGTAGTTAGTGATTTAGATTTTGGAGATTTATATTGAATTAATTTAGATTTTACATATGTAGAGCATATAGTGATAATTTTGAGATACTCTGTTTTTATTAGACAAAACAGAGTATACATACACATTATGTACATTAGTATGTAAATTGAGAAATAAGAGAATAAGTCACCTGAACAGAGAAAATGGACAAACAGGATCAATAATATTTCACAATAAACTAATATTCCATCAATTCTCTCTCTTTTTTATATCTTCTGCAAGCCTCTTATTGTTGATCCTTCTCCTCCTCTTGTGGTCTCTCCGTAACTAATTTGGAACAGAGAAAAAGATGAAAGATGCAAATATGTCATAAACTAGAAATTAATAGGATAAGCACAATCACAAAATTGAGTTGTTTGGAAGGAAGTGGGTTAATCGATTCACTGTCATTCATATATGTAGTTATAAATATAGAGTAGCCTTCAGAAAACTAAAGTAGTTTATATGTAGTTATAAACTAGTTTACATACTATGTCATAAACTAGAAATTAATAGGATAAGTACAATCACAAAATTGAGTTGTTTGGAAAGAAGTGGGTTTTTGGATTCACTGTCATTCATATATGTAGTTATAAATATAGAGTAGCCTTGAGAAAACTAAAGTAATTTATATATAGTTATAAACTAGTGTACATACTATGTTATAAACTAGAAATTAATAGGATAAGCACAATCACAAAATTGAGTTATTTGGAAGGAATTGGGTTTTTGGATTCACTGTCATTCATATATGTAGTTATAAATATAGAGTAGCCTTGAGAAAACTAGAATAGTTTATATGTAGTTAAAAACTAGTATGTAAACTGATTTACATACTATGTAAACCAGTTTACATACTATGTAATATGGTTTACAACTTTACATAGTTTATATGTAGTTATAAACTAGTATGTAAACTGGTTTACATACTATGTAAACCAGTTTACATACTATGTAATATGGTTTACATAGTTTATATGTAGTTATAAACTAGTATGTAAACCAGTTTACATACTATGTAAACCAGTTACATACTATGTAATATGGTTTACATAGTTTATATGTAGTTATAAACTAGTATGTAACTGATTTACATACTATGTAAACCAGTTTACATACTATGTAAACCAATTTACATAGTATGTAAATCGGTTTACATACTCTGTAAATCATTTTACATACTCTAAACTATAAAGTGATACAAGTAAAAATGTAATACTTATTGCATGAAGATTTCTACTATAAGTTTATACAACAACTAGAAATGCCAAAGAAATATTTCAACTAAAGTAGTTAGTTTATATGTAGTTATAAACTAGTGTACATACTATGTCATAAACTAGAAATTAATAGGATAAGCACAATCATGTCATAAACTACAAATTAATAGGATAAGCACAATCACAAAATTGAGTTGTTTGGAAGGAATTGGGTTTTTGGATTCACTGTCATTCATATATGTACTTATAAATATAGAGTAGCCTTGAGAAAACTAGAATAGTTTATATGTAGTTATAAACTAGTGTACATACTATGTCATAAACTAGAAATTAATAGGATAAACACAATCACAAAATTGAGTTATTTGGAAGGAATTGGGTTTTTGGATTCACTGTCATTCATATATGTAGTTATAAATATAGAGTAGCCTTGAGAAAACTAGAATAGTTTATATGTAGTTATAAACTAGTATGTAAACTGATTTACATACTATGTAAACTGATTTACATACTATGTAAACTGATTTACATATTATGTAAACCAGTTTACATATTATGTAATATGGTTTACATAGTTTATATGTAGTTATAAACTAGTATGTAAACTGGTTTACATACTATGTAATATGGTTTACATAGTTTATATGTAGTTATAAACTAGTATGTAAACTGATTTACATAGTATGTAAATCAGTTTACATACTATGTAGTATGGTTTACATAGTATGTAAATCAATTTACATAGTATGTAAACCGGTTTACATACTATGTAAATCATTTTACATACTCTAAACTATAAAGTGATACAAGTAAAAATGTAATACTTATTGCATGAAGGTTTCTACTATAAGTTTATACAACAACTAGAAATGCCAAAGAAATATTTCAACTAAAGTAGTTAGTTTATATGTAGTTATAAACTAGTGTACATACTATGTCATAAACTAGAAATTAATAGGATAAGCACAATCATGTCATAAACTAGAAATTAATAGGATAAGCACAATCACAAAATTGAGTTGTTTGGAAGGAAGTGGGTTAATCGATTCACTGTCATTCATATATGTAGTTATAAATATAGAGTAGCCTTGAGAAAACTAAAGTAGTTTATATGTAGTTATAAACTAGTGTACATACTATGTCATAAACTAGAAATTAATAGGATAAGCACAATTATGTCATAAACTATAAATTAATAGGATAAGCACAATCACAAAATTGAGTTGTTTGGAAAGAAGTGGGTTTTTGGATTCACTGTCATTCATATATGTAGTTATAAATATAGAGTAGCCTTAAGAAAACTAAAGTAATTTATATATAGTTATAAACTAGTGTACATACTATGTCATAAACTAGAAATTAATAGGATAAGCACAATCACAAAATTGAGTTATTTGGAAGGAATTGGGTTTTTGGATTCACTGTCATTCATACATGTAGTTATAAATATAGAGTAGCCTTGAGAAAACTAGAATAGTTTATATGTAGTTATAAACTAGTATGTAAACTGATTTACATACTATGTAAACCAGTATGTAAACTGGTTTACATACTATGTAAACTGGTTTACATACTATGTAATATGGTTTACATAGTTTATATGTAGTTATAAACTAGTATGTAAACTGATTTACATACTATGTAAATCAGTTTACATACTATGTAATATGGTTTACATAGTATGTAAATCAATTTACATAGTATGTAAACCTGTTTACATACTCTGTAAATCATTTTACATACTCTAAACTATAAAGTGATACAAGTAAAAATGTAATACTTATTGTATGAAGGTTTCTACTATAAGTTTATACAATAACTAGAAATGCCAAAGAAATATTTCAACTAAAGTAGTTAGTTTATATGTAGTTATAAAGTAGTGTACATACTTTGTCATAAATTATAAATTAATAGGATAAGCATAATCATGTCATAAACTAGAAATTAATAGGATAAGCACAATCACAAAATTGAGTTGTTTGGAAGGAATTGGGTTTTTGGATTCACTGTCATTCATATATGTAGTTATAAATATAGAGTAGCCTTGAGAAAACTAGAGTAGTTTATATGTAGTTATAAACTAGTATGTAAATCTATGTAATATGGTTTACATATAAACTGATTACAAACTGATTTACATATAAACTGATTACAAACTGATTTACATATAAACTGATTACAAACTGATTTACAAACTCCATGCATTAATATAAACTGATTACAAACTGATTTACTTGGATTGATTTACAAACTGATTTACATAGTATAGTATGTAAACTGATTTACATAAACTGATTACAAACTGATTTACATAAACTGATTACAAACTGATTTACATATAAACTGGTTACAAACTGATTTACATATAAACTGATTACAAACTGATTTACAAACTCCATGCATTAATATAAACTGATTACAAACTGATTTATATACTATGTAACCCAGTTTACATACCTGTATGTATACTCTGTTTTGCTTAGCAAAAACAGAGTATAATCAATTCCTTCTAAATATATTTTCCAGCAAAAAATTGAACAACTCTCTGATTATAATTGTTGCTTACAATGTATTTCGATGAGAGCAGCAAGACAGCGCAATCTGTAATTCAGGTCGTATCTTCCTGGAAGATCAAAAGATTCAATAGCTTCGTATCTTCCTGCGCAGTGTAATAGGTATGAATTAGAGTGAAAGGATATTTTTGTAATTTATCTAATTTTGATATAACTAAAACGCACAGTTTTGAGCTTATTATTGCTAGTTTTGAAAAATTTAACTTTTAATCAGAATTGAAGCTATTTAGGCAAATTACTCTAAAGTGGCTACCCCATACCATCCCCAAACTTTGGGTCAAGTGGAAGTGAGCAACAGACAAATCAAGGAAATATTGGAACGCACAGTGTGCCCCTCAAGGAAGGATTAGTCAGTAAAGTTGAATGATGCCTTGTGGGCATATCGTACAACGTACAAGACGTCCATTGGTATGAACCCTTACCGGTTGATATTCGAAAAAGCATGTCACTTACCCGTTGAACTAGAGCAAGAGCTTATTGGGAGATTAAGGAGCTCAACATGAATATGAAAAAAGCTGGAAAAAATGACTACTCCAACTAAGCAAACTTGAAGAAATTCGGGATGAAGCCTACAAGAATGCCAAGATCTACAAGGAGCGTACTAAGCATTATCACGACAAAGGGATCATCCGTAAGTCTTTAGTTCCTGGAATGATAGTACTTTTATATAATTCACGTTTGCATTTGTTTCTAGGAAAACTACATTCTAGGTGAAGTGGATCGTATACAATTGCAAATTTATTTCCACATGAAGTGGTCTAGTTGCTAAATTCCAAAACACAAGAACCGTTCAAAGTGAACAGACATTGTGTTAAGCCGTATTTGGAAGGAGATACCAACATGAAAAGCATAGAAACAATACGTGTCCAAGATTCTTAGACACGAGAGCTGTTTTACTAAGACGTAAAACTAAGCCCTTAATGGGAGACACCCATTCGCTATTGTATTCGCTACGTTCTTTGTTCATTTTTCTTTCTTTCTTTCGTTCTTTTCTTTTATTTTTGTTTTTAATTTTTTTATGGCAACGAGGACATTAGCCCAATATTGGTTGGGGGTGAACGTGTTGCTCATTTTCAAAAATCCCAAAGAAATCAAAAATTTTAAAATATTTTGTGTGCCGCGGCAGGGAATATTTGTACCGTGGCGAGTGTGGTTCTATTTTGGGACACATTTTTGAAAATTTATGCATGCCACGGTGCGAGAGGTTCTGTTTGCTCAAAATTGATCTGTGCCACGGGGGGGAAAAACTTGTGCTGCGGCGCGCCTTTAAAATTTTTTAGAAAAAAGGCACTCGTGCACATTCAAATCATTTCAAATTTTTCTCTCCCCCATTTTCCCTCATTTTCTCCAAACACCCCCTCACTTTCTCTCCAATTTTCTCTCAATTTCTCACAAAAATCAACACTTTACTCCCTAATTCCTTCAATCTAACATTGCTATCAAGTTTTTCCTTCTCCATGTTGTCAAATTTGCTCAAGAAATCAAGAAATCTCTTCATCTTCTTCAACACAACCTAGGGTTTCGAAAAATTGGGGCTTTTTCTTCAAGGTTTGAATCAAACTTCAAAGAGGTAAATTTCTTCACAATTATAACTTAATTTGGTATTAATTATCTGGAAATTGTGAATTGTGTTTGAAATTTGTTGGATTTAAGTGTTTTGAGTTGGATAAGTGGGGATTTTTGGCAATATTCTGAAATTAATTGACTTGTGTGAGATTATTTGAGTAGAAAAATCTATGGCTCCAAAAAGAAAAGTCGGAGAGGGAAGTCGTTCCAAGGGAAAATGAAAGGTGATTGAGGAACAAAACTTTGATGCCTCTAAGTTTGTTAGTAGGGAGGCACAAGAGTAGTACAAAGGTGCCGCTAAAAGAAACAAAGGATTTGTTAATGAGAGGGGGTTAGATTTTGGACAAGTAGGATTAATGAGAATTTCTGATAAGGTTGAGGCGTTATGATGGAGGAAATTTGTACAAGCATCGAAAGCGGGTGTGAGTTCATTGGTCTGAGAATTTTACGTGAATGTCTCGGAAGCTCGAGACGGAATGGTTTGGGTAAAGGGTGTTGAGGTCCCCTTTAATAGGACTATTATAAATGCATACTATGGGTTGAGGGACATTCAGGATAGCGGGTATGAAACTTATTTAAAACAGGTGGATTACGATGAAATTATAAATACCCTCACCGATGGTTATGCGGAGTGGGAATATAAAGGGGACATGGTAAATACTTTTTAAGAAAAACACCTTAGAACCCAATCCCATATCTGACAGTATTTTGTGTGCTCTAGATTAATGCCAACCCAGCATTACAGTATTGTTGATCGAGAGAGGGCAATCCTGCAATATGCCATAGAGACCGAGTGATCAGTTAATGTAGGGATGGTGATCTTACAACGAGTTATATACTCAGCTGAGCATCACAACCTCAGTTACTTCTTTCCCCAGCTGATCACTGCCCTATGTGTCAAACACGGAGTACAATATGACACAGGCGAGGTACTTTTGCAACTTGGTGAAACATTGACCTTCGCTTACATGCAGCACCTAACCAATGGTACTAAGGCGAGACAAGGTAGTAGGAAGGGTGATGGGACCTCTTCCAAGAACACTACCGCCAAAGATAGGTTGGTGAACTTGGAAGCAAAGGTGAATAAAATATAGGAATATCAAAGTCAACAACAAGCTTGGTTCAGTAAACAAATGTCATATTCACATGAATACCAAGCTCTACTGCATAGAATGATGAGTTTCCAGTTGATACAAAGCAGAGTAGACCTCACCCAATTTGGCTCAGTTCTGCAGTATCTGGGCCACGACTTCGTCTACGGACTACCGGCGAACCAACTCGAAGGCGACAATGAGTAGCATGATGATATGGAGGACTAAGCCTCCCCATTGTATTTTCTCCTTTCTTTAATTTTTATTTTCCTTTTTTTTAATATATTTTATTTAGTTTAATTTTCTTTTTCTTTCTTTTTATTTTGTTTTTATTTTATGTTGGATTAGTTAAGAACTTTAATTTTAAGGCACATGGGGTCCAACCCCAAGGCCTATTGATGAGTGCTTAAAAAGTACTAATATTCTATAATTTATTGTGCGTAATTGTGACAAATAGATTTGATTATAACTCTTTTATTTAATTATTTGCATTAATCTATCAATTTAGAGTCACGGTATATTTTTATGTATTTCAGGTATTTTTAGCTTCAAAAGAGATGAATAATGTAAGCACACTAAGATGGGACAATTGGAACACTCAAATATACTAAGAGCAAAAAAAAAATTAAGGCATGTAAGCCTTACATCAAAAATCAACCAATTTGCAAGGGTTACATAATCAGCTGTGCCACGGCGCACTACTCTCTGATTTCTATAAGGGGCAATTTTTAGCTTGTGCTGCAGCGGGCTTGTATTTTTGGAGAATCCCAATTCTGTACAACCCTTACATCTATAAAACTCCCTTTACATTTTCAGTATTACATACAATTTTTCACACAATTTGGGGACGATTTTCTACTAAATTAAACTAGATTTTGGACCTTTGCCACATCCTAGGGAGGTTAAGAAGGCATATCTAAAGGAGATAATATGCCTTTAAGATTGAAGATCAAGTTTGTGGGAAAGGAAACATCATCCAAGCTAATTGTGGTATCTAGATTTAGGTTACTTGTTGTTGTTAGATCTTTCTTCTTCTTCTTTCCTCTCCAGAATATATGTTAGATTATATTTGTCTATAATATTAATCTAAACATGTTTAGTTGAATTTAACTATGGATGTTTAGTTTATATTGTCATATTTGCTAGATTTATTTTGGTGAATGTTTTAATAGCAAAATAAGTAAAGATTGCTTTTTGATTAAGAGTTTGTTTAGAGATTTATTTGTGAATACTCAGGGTCCAATTTAAGGTTCATAAATGGATTGAAAAATCTGAGAATTTAGTTTTAGGAACATCACCTTGACTATATTTTGAAAAACTTAATCAAAGCTTCAAATTGATGACCTAGTCATGGCATTGATATGATTGACATATTTTTCTTTGTGCATAATTTGTTTGTTATTTAATATACTCAATCGTAGGATATTGATTAGTTATTCAACAAAGAAAATATGATTGACATATTTTTCTTTGTGCATAATTTGTTTGTTATTTAATATACTCAATCGTAGGATATTAATTAGTTATTCAATAAAGAAAATTACCCAATTGTAGAAATTTTCATAAACAAAAGAAAAGCCGGTAATCTTGATTTATTAGATCTTTCATGTTAATTCACCATAATATTTTGATGCAAGTATAGTCAACTAAGCTAAATATCTATAAATCCTCCATTGATTTTTAAAAACCTAGTGAAGTTAGTTTTAAGTCGAAATATTTTTCTGTGACTTGTTCGTATGCCATCATAATTATTCGTTCCTTGCCTTCACAACTCTTCTCTAGTTTTCAATCTCACTTACAATTTTAATTAATCAATATTTCAGTAGCTTTAGGATTTTAACTAATTAGTGTTTTAATAGCCTTAGGAGTCTAATTAATTAGTGTTTTAATAGCCTTAGGAGTCTAATTAATTAGTGTTTTAGTAGTCTTAGGACTTTAACTATTTAGTATTTTAGTTGTTCTAGGATTCTAGAGAAGTGTGAAAAGGTTATTTAAAACCACTGCAATTCCTTAAGAGATCGACTTTGGAGGTTTGCTTATTGCTTGCTACAAGTGATTCGTACACTTATGAGTACTATAATTGGCACATCACCTATGTGTAGTCAACTCTGAGACACATGTGCAACCACCTTCAAAATCTCATGTACGGTCATACTCTAAGATAGATATGGCAGATGTATCGGTTAACTCCAAGGCATATGGGCAGTCAACTCTGAGGCACATAGGGGATAAACTTTGAGACCCATGTGTGGACAAACTCTGAGATACATGTGTAAATTTGTACATGTGGTTCGTGTAAAAATATGTCTGTTGAATCCAGTATCCCCGTGGTACCATATCTCCGTAAGACTGTCACAAGCAACACTCTGTATAAAAACAATAACATGATACATGCACAAAATATCTAATGCTATGTTTAAATACTCGTCATCATATTAAATTTTTTCATGTATGTATAAAAATATTTTATCGGGTATTTCATTGTTTAAATTTATTTCTCATAAAAACATATGCAAATGTGGTATCAATTTTCATAGTTCATAATACACAATGATACATGAAATTCATAAAACATAGCATATATAAAAAGTAAAGTAAAAACTCATGTTGTCAACTCCTTTTTGTCTTGTGCGAAAACTAACACAATAGTATACCAAATTAGTATAATTCAAATATTATTCATTACTTAAAAAAAAAATACCCAATTGAAAACATTTTATCATAACAATTTCGTTAGTGTAGAGACTAACTTTCTAACTTGATACTTCACTTATACATGCCTGTACTTGTGAAATTTTTCTCATACCCAAAACAATCACTAAGGAAAAAAAAAAGTCAAAAAATGTGAATTTTAGAAAGAGATATAGTTGCTCAAATGATCGGATCTCCTCTTATTTATAAATTGTCTGTGACCTTGTTGTAGCCTCGCGTCTGAAAATGTGAATTTTAGAAAGAGAAATGAATAGAAAAAGAGATAGTTGCTCAAATGGTCGAATCGCCTCTTATTTATAAATTGTCTGTGACCTTGTTGTGGCCTCACTGAGGTACCTCAACGAGAGTCCAGTGCATGTACATTCTCCTCTCATATGCTCCTCGTTTCTTACTGATCCTTCGACATGCTTTGTCGTGGCCTCATTGATGTACTCGATGAGCACACTGGCGAAGTATCCAAAAATTTTCCAAAATTTAATTTTTTGTGTAGATTTTTCCTATTATACTTATTTTTCATAAAGAAATACCCACTTTTAATCATAAAATTTTTTAAAAGTGGAATAGAAAATAGGGATCCATATTTTATAATACGATGTAGAATAAAGACGAAGATTGCATTCTTCAACCCGTTATCAAAAATTATATATCTCATTTAAAAAGCATATAAATTTATTTATATTTTCTAATTTGTTTTATAAATTTATTTACATAGAAGTCAAGCTAATTCTAAGTAATGCATTTTATATTTTTATTTTTAAACTATATTTTTATTCTTTTAAAACATCAATAATTGTTTTGAAAACACTACTTAATATATTTACTTAAATTCAAAAAATTTAAAATCATATAATTTATTATTATTCATTCAAACTAGTCTGTAACAAAATTCTATCAATGTTATTTAATATAAAAAGATTATGTATTTATTGTTATATATTTTTATTTTTCTTCTTAACATATAATATTATTTATTGGCTCAAAATTTTATTTTCCTTCTCATCATAAAAGTTAATAATTGTAATATTACTTGGATCCTTATTCCTCATTGGGGATCTTTGATATGTCCCTGCAAGAATTTTAAGTGTGAATGAATGAAAAATTTAAAATAGTAGACTAGGAACGGGAAGGGGATCTTAGGCCCTGCTCCGCCCCATTAACAACCCTAAGTTCTAATCATTTGAGATATTATAACACTAGCATATTTCATTAGAAAAAGAACATACCAGGGAAGCGACATCATTAAAAAGATTCATTCAACCAAGCCAATGAACTACCTCGCCAATAAAATAATGCAATAACCCTTGAAAGAGATTTTATTTTCTTTGCACAGGATGCAGGCATAAGAAGCAACTTAAGCCCATCTTAAGGAAAATGTGAAGAATTTTTAAAATGGGAACCTACCTTTCGAGAACAAGGTGACAGTGACAGACTCAATTTGACCAGCTCATGTTTCTCATTAAATGAATAAAATAATGTGATCTCACAAATAAAATAACACAATAACCGTCAAGTTGAGAGAATGATTTTAATCCTACATCCTAAGAAAGGGGTTTAGAGTTTGAAAACAAATGTAAGAGGCTAGAAAATAAGCCCATCCTAAGAAAGGGGTCTAGAGTTCGAAAGAACCTGTTCTTTGAGGTAAACATGGCAGCAATAGACTAAGTTTCGCTCTCCTATGTCCCTTATCGCGTAAATAAAATAACACAATAACCCTCAAGTTGAAAGAAGAATTTTGACCCACCTTGCTTGGGATGTAGGTGTAAGAGGCAAGACAATAAGCCTATTCTAAGAAACGAGCCCAGAGTTTGAAAGAACCTCATCTTTGAGGTAAACATGGAAGCAACAAACAGAGTTTGGCTCGCCTATGTTCCTTATCCCATGAATAAAATAATGCGATTACTCTCAAGTTTTGAGAATGATTTTAATCCTTTTTTTCTTGGAATGCAGGTGTAAGAGGCAAGACAATAAACCTATCCTAAGAAAGGGGCCTACAGATCAGAAGAACCTCCTCTTTGAATTAAACATGGCAGTGACAGACTGAGTTCAACTTGCCTATGTCTCTTGTCTCGCAAATAAAATAATGCAATAATCTTCAAGTTGAGAGAATGATTTTAATCCTCCTTCCTTGGGATGTAGGTGTAAGAGGCAAGGTAATAAACTCATCCTAAGAAATGGGCCTAGAGTTCAGAAGAACCTCGTTTTTGAATAAACATGGCAGCAATAGACTGAGTTCAGCTTGCGTATATCTCTTATATGGCAAATAAAATAATGTGACAACCCTCAAGTTGAGAGAAGGATTTTAATCCTCCCAACTTGGGATGCGAGTGTATGAGCCAAGATAATAAGTCCATCATAAGAAAGGAGGTAGATTTCGAAAGAGTAGCCAGAAGTTACATGGCTAAGTCCATAGCTAGACATTAACAAAATATAGGTTGTCATGCTAGCCAAGATTGAACCCGGCCTAGCATGTGCCTTCAATGAGTTTGAAAAATTACAAAGTAAAAATTGGAAGTGAAAATCAACTAATAAACATGAAATTTTGTAAAAAGAGAAAATATTTTAAAAAAGGTGAAGTAGACTCGTTTTTAAATTACTTCAACTATGTTACCCAGGGGATTTTTAAGCCCATTAGTCTGGAATTTCAGGCGTTCAAGGTTTTAGCCTACTAGTCAAGAAATTTTAGCCCATTAGTTCAGGGTTTTAGAACATCAATCAGGGAATTTTACTCTATTAGTTTGTGGTTTCAGACCATCGACAAGGGAATTTTAGCCCATTAGTTTGTGATTTCAGCCCCGTCAGCTTGGAATTTCATCCATTAATTCAAGGTTTAGTCAGTCAGCCAAGGAATTTTAGACCGTCAGTATGAGGTTTTAGCCAACTAGCCAGGGGTTCACCTCATCAGCCAAGATGCACCTCGACTTACCCTGTGTTCAGGATACCTAAGCCTACACGAGACACACAAGTCTATTTATATTGCTGTTATAAAGGTGCATGAAAGGCACATGATGTATTCCCACTTCTCCAAGACAACAAACACCCACTTGAGCAGGAAGGAGCGGAATTAAAAGTACCCATCATATGGGATAAATTGGAGTGTAGTGGTGGACTAGGCAATAGGCTATGGTCTAGAGCTAGTCAGAGTGGAAGGATGTATGGACAAGGGGAGCTGCAAATTGGTACAAGTTTTGAACTAGAGCAAGCGAGGATTGGTGCAACTCGCATAATGGAGTGTGGCATAACTGGAGCATGACTCTGCTTGGAGCAAGTGGAAGAAGCAACCTGGGTTATTTTAAAAGCCAAATTTGCGCTGGTACATTGGGAAAATGGGCGGGTCTGTGATGCTTCACTTTATGACCACCCTTGGACAGCCTTAAAACAACCACCCACGAGCTCTCAATAGTTGCTTAGTTGCTGAACCATGCAGAAAAAATTACAGTCCAAAGAAAAACAAAGAAAAGGGATTCAATTTTTGTGAAGTTAGGGCTATTTTATATGAAAAATAAAATTAGTATCATTTAATTGTGATATTCTATAATTACATTGTTTGAACGTACAGGCATGTAGTTCATTAGGTCACAGTTTGGATTGTTGAACACTCAAACATTCCTTTACCTTGCCTCAAGCTAAAGGAATTAAGGGACTTAATGTTTGGGTATATAGGCTATCTGTCTACCAGCGGTTTATCAGCCCATTAGAGGATTATCATCCAACCAACTTATTATATGCCCACCAGTAGGCTATTAGCACATCAACAAGCTATTGGTCCATCAGCGGATTATCAATCCATCAACAGGCTATTAGCCCATCAACAGGCTATCAGCGTACTAGCGGGCTATCATTCCATAGGTGGGTTATTAGCCAATCAGTGGGATATTATCCCATCAATAGACTATGAGTCCATCAGTAGGAAATTTTCGTCTGCCCGTGGGATATCACACCATCCCACTTTGTCCATTAAGCTCGCCTATCTATTGGATGTGTTGTCAACTCAACCAAAAAGCACACCAAGCCATTTCCAAGGATAGTCTCTTAGATTATTCCAAGAAGGTCAAAGGATTTATACCCTTACCTCTGATCATTTGTGCGCTCTACTCTAACACCAGACAATATCTTTATGTTCCAAGAATCGATGACACTGTTTAGATGTCGCTTCATATTTGGTCGAACCAATGACCCCTCTATACATGTGTATTATTTTATAGAGAAAAGTGTCATGGAGGTCCTTCAGATTATGTCATGTGTGTCATTTGGTCCCTTAGATTATAAATGGTGTCATTTGGTCCCTTAGTTTTAGAAAAAGGGGCCAATTAAGGACAAAACACATGATTTTAATGATTTTTTAATTAAAATATTATTTTTTTAAATTAATATTTTAATATCATAAACATTAAAATAATACAATTTTTCATTAATTGACCTCTTAAAAAATAATATTTTAATTAAAAAATCATTAAAATCATGTGTTTTGTCCTTAATTGACCCCTTTTTCTAAAACTAAGGGACCAAATGACACCACTTATAATCTAAGGAACCAAATGACACACATGACATAATCTAAGGGACTTCTATGGCCCCGCTCCCTATTTTATATATAAATACCTCAACCTATCTATTGTTGAGGATCCAAAATCTATCCCTTGTCACTTAATGTATGAATTACTCTCTAAACAATGCCCATTGAAAGTGGAGGTTTGCCAACATTATCACATTATTGGAATCCATCCAACTAAAAGTGAGAGTGTGAAAAACAAGAGAAGAATTAGCATTGGAGTGATTAAGTCCAAAATGGGGGTATTCACTCTGATACCAATCGAATGAGTTTGAGACTTGGTGCACAATCACGAAAAGGAGATACAGACTCCTTAGAACTCACTCCATTCTTGAAAGCAACAAAAAAAGTAAGTAAATAAAACAGTACAAGTAGAAACAAAAAATATTCCAACTAACAATTTATTTAACAAAAAAAAACATGTGATACCATGGAAGCAGTAAGATATTAAATTTTTTTCAATCATAAAGAAATTCTCATATGTTGGTACATGCTTGAATATTTCAATGATTGTACTAACTCAACAAGAAAACATACAAACACAATAATATACCATGATAATTTCACTTAAGCTTCAATCCTAAGTGGTAACACCTACAAGTTGCTTATGGAAACCACTCAACAGTTCAAAATTTACTAAGAATAAAAATTGTTTAGAACTCAATAAAAGTATAAATGCAAATATCACTACTAGTCGAAACACCTATCCTAATTGTCCTAGCGGCCCTTGCCTACTCTGTTTACAGTAGCTTCAGGCTCCCTACTCGAGCCCCATCATGTAGTGTGAAACAACACCACCGGTCAGTATAATTGTTATAATTTGATTCTCCTTTTCAAATTCACAAAATGGAAATACAAAATAATCTGTTAATTTAATATTTTATTTTATTTTTCTATAAAACTAAACAATTATATGAGAAAAAAAGTATTGAGAGCAAATATAAGAAGTAATTCTCATTATTGTTATATTTACAATATAATGTTAAAGATCTTATTTATAAGTTGGCAAGATACAATAAAAACTTTGAATCTAAGATATGATAAATGTTAAATCTTTATTTAAATATAAATTTATGCTACAATAAAGATTAAATCTTTAAATAAAAATTAAAGTAAATCTAACCATAAGGAGATAATATAATATTTAACATTTGACAATCAAATTATAATACTCCTAGATTTCAACTGCATTGAGAATATATCTTATTAAAACCCTTGCAGAAAACTAGTGGGAGAAAAAAACTAGCAAAGGAGAAAAGAGTAATTGTTCCCAAGCAATACACTAAAGTTGTCTCATTAAAATATTTCCAAAAAAATCCAGTGGGACCAAACTATGGAAAGAAAAATGAGTGCAATGCATATATAGATATACTTTCTTGATGATGACAATTATTGAACATGAGATTTCCTTTTAATTGAAACATTTTAACATCACCATGACAATCTATCAAATATTAAAGTAAATATCATAACTCTTGGCAAGTGAGCCTACTTGGTCATCATTTGACATCATATATAGTACAATTTCTCTATATTCTACAACTATAGGTTAAATATATTTACTTTTATCACATGTTACATTTAAATACTAACTTAAGTACCAACTTGCAAGGTACATATCGTTGTTATACAAAATAACTTTTTTTGTCAGCAAAATTAATTAGAAATCTTGTTTTTATAAAATATACTACAAAATGTAAAATAATAATTCATATATCTAATATATTGCAATATACTCTAAAATAAAACTCATCTTTTCTTATTCAATATTTGTATATGTTAGCGTGAGTCAGTAATTAGTGTCTATCTATAATAGAGTTTTAAGTTGTACATAGTTCTTTTTATTTAGAACTCTTGTATTTTATCTTCTATATATACCTCTATTGTGAGGTAGTAATATAACATACATATATTTCATTCAATTTATTTAACTTGGTATCAGAGTGAAGGTTCGTAAAGGAATTTTTATCCTTTCTTTTCTGTCAGCGTTACCATCGCCTGTCTGTCCAGCGCCGCCGCCGCGCCGCCTATCTGAGATCTCTCAGATCTGCCGTTGATCCACTATGCGCGTCACTCTGCGCGCCGCACCAAGCGCCGCGCGCCGCCTGTTCTGCTCAGCGCCTCTCGCCGTCAGCGCCTCTGCTCAACACCTCTCGCCGTCCTCACCTCTGCTCAGCGCCTCTCGCCGTGCGCCACCTGTTCTGCTCAGCGCCTCTCCAAGTGTCTCGTTCACCTGTCTGTCCAGCGCAGCTCCGAGCAGCCTGTCTCTTCCGTTCCGCGCCGCCTGTCTACCGCCGTCAGCTCCAGATCCGCCTGCCTCCGTCAGCTCCTTTTCTTGCCTCAGATCTGCCGCTAATAACATCAAACATATCCTCTCTTGTTTGCCCCCCAAACCCTAGCCCACACTCACAAAGCCCTAGCCCACTAGCCCACTAGCCCACTAGCCCAAACCCCATAATCCTAAGCTTACATATCCATTTCCATCTAGCCCACTAGCCCAAGTCCATACTCCTAAGCCTACATATCCCCTCCCATCATCCGGTCAACGGTCAGCTCGATCAATAGTCAAAGTCAACTGTTAAAAAAAAAAAGTGATTTTTATTCCGCTGCATATTATTATTGTCTGATTCAATAGAAGATTCAAGAATGAATCAGGGTTCAACGACAACTGAAATTTCAAAATTTGAAGTTTCTGTCAAGAGTTCAGAAGGTGGCTCTTTCGGTGGTACAAAACTCAATAGTACCAACTTTCGAACATGGAAAAGACTTATGTCCGTTTATCTCCGTGGGATGCATAAGATAGGACATGTGACTGGAACAATTAAAGCTCCTCCTGAAAATAATTTGGAGGCCTATACTAAGTGGGAAGATGATGATGGATTCGTAATGTCTATCCTATTTCGAGCCATCCCAGATGATGTACTACAGACGGTGGAAGAGTGTGATACAGCTGAGGCTATATGGAAGACTTTAGGAGACCTCTACACTAATGAATCTGACTTTATACAGGTCCACGAGTTAATGTGCAAAGCTGTCAGCATGCAACAAAATGGGCAACCAGTGTCTATGTATTTTACCAAGCTGAAGAATATATGGGCTGAAATTGATCAGAAGCGTCCGTGCAAAATCAAAAATCAAGAGGACCTTATATGGTACCATAAAGAAAAGGAGCTTGAGCGAGTTCATGCATTCTTAAGAGGACTTGATACGAAACATAATAGTGTTAAGGGCGAATTGCTTCAAATGCCAGACCCTCCGAGCTTGACCACAGCTTTTACATACATTCGTAAGGACGAATCTCAGTAGGAAAGTCTTAATCAGGCACAGGTTGAATTATCTAGTCTAGCAATTCAAGCCAATGCAAAGGCACATTTTCTCCAGCAGCAGAGTTCAGTTCCATTTCATCAGCAAGGACCTCCACCAGGCTTTGCCAATTCAAAGGCACCTTCTCTCCAGCAGCAGAGTTCAGTTCCACTTCATCAGCAAGGACCACCACCAGGTTTTGCCAATCGTCCTCGTCCCCATTGCTCTTATTGCAATGAAGGAGGACATATCCGGGAGACTTGCTAGAAACTGAACCCGCACCTTAGACCTAAAAGGCCAAATTATCGTTCTAAAGGGAAAGCAGCTGCTGTACAAGTAGTACAGGAACCAGATTTCTATGGTGTGACTGGACAGGATCATCGTGTGATATGTGAAGGTACCCCTATAGCTTCAATAGCTGGTCGTGGTAAGTTTGGTATGGCCTTAAACATTTCTCACTTTGTTGGGTCTAATACTTGGATTATTGATTCTGGTGCATCTGATCATATGACTTATGATAAATCGTATTTTATCGAATTATCTTCCCCACCAGTGTCTTATGTTACGAATGCTAATGGTGAAGCTTTTCCTGTCTTAGGAAAGGGGTCAGTCCGTATCACTCCAACTTTACAGCTCCATAATGTTTTATATGTGCCTGACTTATCCCATCACTTAATATCTGTCCCACAGTTGAATACTGAGTCTCAATGTTTTGTAACCTTTTATCCTATGTATGTGATTTTTCAGGATCTTCTTACCAGGGAAATAATTGGTCGAGGGTATTTGAGGGGCAGATTGTTTCGTCTGGATCAGAACTACGCAGGGGAGAAACCAGGAGCACAGTCCCGCACCGCATTGACCTCGAGTTCTGACAATCTAAGTGAAATTTGGTTATGGCATCGCCGCTTAGGGCATCCTTCTTTTAGTCTTATGAAAAAATCTATGCCTACTTTGTTCATTGGTGTTGATGAGTCTGTTTTACATTGTGAGACGTGTGTTTTGGCCAAAAGCCATCGTATTACTTATTCTCCTAGTATTTCTAATAAAAGTACTGTTCCTTTTGAGTTAATTCATTCTGATGTTTGGGGACCGAGTAGAGAGCCCACTGTATCGGGCATGAGGTATTTTGTTTCATTTATTGATGATTGTACAAGATTATCATGGGTTTCTCTTCTTCGAACCAAAGATGACGTTTTTTCAGTCTTTCAAAACTTTCGTACTCATGTTCAAACACAATACAATAGCACCATTAGAGTCCTACATTCTGACAATGGGGGAGAATATGTTAATCGTATGTTTCAAGATTTTTTCAAAACACATGGAATTGTTCACCAAACTACTTGCCCACAAACACCAGAACAAAATGGGGTGTTTGAACGAAAAAATTGCCATTTACTTGATATGACTCGTGCACTCCTATTTAGTGCTCATATGCCAAAATGCCTTTGGGGCGATGCTGTACAAGCTTCCGCCCATCTCATCAATCGTCTTCCATCTAGTGTCCTTCACGGCAAAATCCTATTCGAGGTTCTCGTATCTCATGTGTCCTTGTCATCATTTCATAATCTTCCTGCCCGTGTATTTGGTTGTGTTACTTTTGTCCATGTTCCTAAAAATCAGAGGTCTAAGTTAGATGCCCGAGCAATCAAATGTGTGTTTGTTGGTTATAGAGGTTATCAGAAAGGGTACAAGTGCTTCCATCCTCCGACCAGGAAATATTATGTCACTATGGATGTTACCTTCTTTGAGGACATGAGTTATTTTTCCTCACCTGATACTGCTCGTCAGGGGGAGAATTCATATTTCGAAGAGCTGTATCATGGTGAGGGGGAGGATTTGGAAGAATCACCTACTGATATTTCTATGGGTCCAGTTGAGATTCTTAACCCATTGAATCCAGTAGTGGAAGAAATAGATACTTCAAGTGTCCAAGCACCAACTCCAACCACTGAAAATGAAAATGAAGATACTGCTGTTCCCTCAGGCATCACTCATACCCTTGATCAACAGCTCTCTGGTACTGAAGATCAAGTATGTATACCTACTGATACTAATAACGTTGAGTCTAGTGCTGGACAGTATGTGTTACCAAATGGGTCTACTCGAGGTCAACCACCCAAAAGATATGAACCAAGTATCCATGCAAAATCAAAATATCCAGTAACCAACTACATGTCTACTAAAAGATTGTCTAAGCCATATGAATCATTTGTAAATCAAATATCTACTGTATCAGTACCTAACAAAGTGCAGGATGCGTTGGGAGACCCAAAATGGAAAAAGGCAATGGAGGAAGAAATGGAGGCATTACAGAAGAACGATACTTGGCAACTTGTGCCTTCACCACAAGGCAAGAAGGCAGTTGATTGTCGATGGGTGTTTACTGTGAAACATAATACTGATAGATCTGTGAATCGGTATAAAGCCCACCTTGTAGCAAAAGGGTTCACTCAGACGTATGGTGTAGACTACGATGAGACTTTTGCTCCAGTTGCCAAAATGAATACTATTCGAGTTCTACTTTCACTTGCTGCAAGCTTTAATTGGCCACTTCGACAGCTTGATGTCAAGAATGCGTTCCTGCATGGAGAGTTAGTCGAGGAAGTATACATGAATCTTCCACCTGGGTATGTTGCTGCCTCTCCTGGTAATTTTGTATGCAAATTGAAGAAGTCCTTGTATGGTCTCAAGCAATCCCCTCGAGCCTGGTTTGGAAGGTTTTCACAGTTCATGCAGAAGGTTGGTTACAGGCAGAGTAATTCAGACCATATGCTATTTCTCAAACATCAACAAGGGAAGGTAACAGCTCTAATTATTTATGTTAATGATATGGTAATTACTGGAGATGATGCTGTTGATATGGATAAATTACAGAGACAGCTAGCCTCTGAGTTTGAGATGAAGGATTTGGGTGAACTGAAGTACTTCCTAGGAATTGAGGTAGCTAGGGGGAGCGAAGGAATCTTTCTATGTCAGAGAAAATACATTCTTGACCTACTAACTGAAACAGGCATGTTGGATTGTAAACCCATTGACACTCCTATTGAGCAAAATCATTGTCTAGCAGAGTATCCAGATCAAGTACCAACTGATCGAGCTCGCTATCAGAGATTGGTTGGGCGCCTAATTTATTTGACACATACTAGACCTGATGTCGCATATGCAGTAAGTGTGGTAAGTCAGTTCATGCATAACCCGAGTGAGAGTTGATGTGTTAAAATGTGTACTCGCAAGTGTACACATCACTCGTAGTAAAGTGATAAGCAACTTCCAAGGTCGGTCTCTCAAGGAATTGCAGTGGTCTTAAATAACTAACTTTTTAATCTAAATAGAGTTCTAATGAAAATAAAACACTAATTAAATAGAGTTCTAGTGAAACTAAAACTCTAAGTAACTAGAATCCTAAAGCTACTAAAACTGTAAAAATGTTGTTTGTTTTTGTAACGAGAACAATCATACGACAATCAAACGAAAACAAGATCGCAAGCAAACAATCAATTCAAATATCAATGGAGGATGTATGGACGTTTAGCTTGGTTGACCATGTTTGCATCGAAAAGGTATGGTGAGATAACATGAACGTCCTATATAAACTAAACTACCGGCTTTCCTTTTAATTACGAGACTCCTTTTGGCGGGGGTAGGTCTCTTTATTGATTAACTAATTAATTGCCTTTGGCGGGAGTAAATCAAATAGTAATCAAATTATGCGCAAGGAAAACATGCCAATCAAATTAATGCTATGACTAAGTCACTAACTTGAAGCTTCGATTAAGTGTTTCGGAATAAAGTTAAGGTGACGTTCCTATAACTAAATTCTCAGATTTTTCAACCTAACTACGAACATCAAATGGGCCCATGATTATTCATAATTAAATATCTAAACATGCTCTTAATCAAAAAGTAATTTATTTATAAATCAATAAGATACACCATACACAATTCTAGCAAACATGGCAACACAAACTAAACATCCATAATTAAACTAGCCGCTCATGTTCATATTAATATTCATAGACAAATAAAATATGATCATACACTTTAACAAAAAGAGAAGAGGAATTAATTCTATAACAACAAGAAAATCCTAGATCTAAATACCGCTTATGGATTGGATAGCGTTCTTCTCCGTAAGCTTTATCTTCGATCGTCGTTGGCTTCCTTGAATCCTTAGAATAGTGTCTCTCGCTTCGTTAGAGTGTGGTAACGCTCTCAAAACTGATTGAATGTAGTGTTTGGGTCGCAAAATTGTGAAAAATAAGAGTTGTGTACGAATTGGTCGAGTTCTGGTGTAAAGGGGGTCTAAGGGGGTATTTATAAATGTAAGGGATTCCTGATTGCATTAGGAATAGGCGCGCCACGGCGCAACACAAATTCTGGAAATTGTGTAAAAACCCGAGAGCTCCCCGCCGCGGCATGAATTTTCCTCGCCACGGCGCGCTTTGTCTTCAGTTTACTAAATTGATTGACACCAATTTAGTTATGGTTGGCTAATTTATGTATTTGGGATTTTAGTTTGGCTTCCAATGATTGGAAGAACAATTTTGTAATTTAATTATATATGATTTGGATTTATTTCTTGTTCATGTTCTTATTAATTTCTGATTGTGAATTAATGGTAGACCAAACCTTAGTTTGTAATTAGGAAGAATATTTTAGAATTAGGCATTAGAAACGCCATCTTTGCTTAATTGTGCATTATGAACAAGAGCCTAAAGTGATTGCATTGATTTGTGTTAGTTAAAGGTGATAAGAATTATTTCTCTAAGCTAATTGCAGTGGATTAATAATGATCCGGACTTATACGTTAAATTAGTTGATTCGTAGTGAAAATTGCCATTGATTTGGGATTTTCTAGGTTAATAAAACTCTAATCATTAAATCCAACTTTTAATTGAATGCTTAAATTGTTTTTGCCATGAATGGATAGAGAACTAATATTCCCAACTACATCCATCATCCTCCCTTTAGATGTGATCACAATTATTTCAAATATCAATGGAGTGTATCATTTGATTCCGAATTTACAGTCTTTTCTACAACCGAAAATTGTGAGAAATTAGGATTGTTCCTTCGACTAAATAAATAAACCGGCTAACCTTTTAGAACCAACCAATTCGCGAGGAGACGATCTTGGGAGTGACTTGTAACTTACTATAAGTTGATTCGTGCACTTGCGAATTATATAAAATACAAAATTTGACTAGAAATATTGCCAATCAAGTTTTTGGCCATGACTAGCTAATTGGCGTTTTAAAGTGTTTATTTTATTGATAAAGTTAAGGTTGCTTCCTTCAAATTTCTTTTTTTTGTGATTACTTTTTAATTTTGCCATTGATTAATTTTCATAATTAAATTTAAAAGCTTTTCAAAAAGTTAGTTATTTTTATTAAATTCAGTAATTACCTTAATAATTGTTTTATTTTATGGCTATACTAATTTAATTTCCATTAATTCTGGATATATATTGCCGTGCTTTCATTTATTTTAGTATTTAGTATATGAAAGGTACCGTTTCATAGACTACAACAGGATATTCAAAAGAGCACTTAATCAGGCTAGGATACTAATATCCAAGAGCTATGGATTAGGTAGGTATGTGGTCCGTTAAGCTTTACTTCGACATGATGCTAATGTTTGAACCTTTAGCAGGTGATGTTCTATACCTCTATCAACCGAGATATCGGATCTTAATGAAGGATGTCATCCACTTGGAATGATCACCCAATTGGAATGATTCCTACACTTATATTCCCGAATTGGGAAATCACCGAAATTTTTATTGGGAAGGGGGTACTTAAAACAAGGGATGCCTCATACCCATATTTCAATCCTCATGACCAACCAATTCAACCTAAGAAACCAACCTTGGAGGAGACCCTCAACTTTTATTCAAGTTAGTTTAGAAAACCAAGAGAAACGTAATCAAAGGATGGATTTCTTAGAGGATTCTATGATAAGGCTCGAAATGCTAATTGGGCTACTAGCGGAACAACTTCTACCACAAGAAGAGTTGCCCAATCAAGATGAGCAAGTAAAGGATGACATAATCCTTCAAAGTGGTAAGGTTTTTAATGATATTCATTTTCCTGAATTTTTTGATGATTTACCACTTTGTGCAGAAAATATAGATGGGGAACAAGCAATTCTCCAAGAAGGTCAAGTTGCGGATCATCACATTCTACAACCTTCTATGGAGAACAAGGAGGAATCATCTTCACCTCATTTATCTAAGACTTGTACGTCCCCAAATCCTTCTCCCTACTACTTCCACCAAAAAGTGTGTGCTAAGCTTCATCAGAAACAACTACCGAGATGGAAGGATACACTAAATGACATACTAGCTCGGAAAATCAATATCACACACTTCAAGATTTTTGATGATGGTGGATAGGAGTGGATTAACAACGTCTTGCTAAGACGTTAAACTAAGCCCTTAATGGGAGGCACCCATTCGGTATAGTATTTCTTTCGTTGTTTTTATTATTTTTATTTCTTTTATCGTATTTTCATTTATCGTATTTTCATTATTTTTATTGGATTTAAAAAAAAAAAAAAAAAATTTGGTTGTGTGCGCCGCGGCGGGGAATATTTGTGCCGCGGCGCAGGACTTTCTGTTTTACGAGCCACATTTTGAAAATTTGTGCGCGCCGCGGCGGGTAAAATGTATGCCGCGGCGAGGGACTTTCTGTTTCACGCACGAATTTAAAAATTTTAACCGCGCCGCGGCGGGGAAATTGTATGCCGCGGCGCGCACATGAAAAATGGGCAGAAAACACTCGGGCATGAACAAAATTTTCATTTTCTCTCAAATTCAAATACTTTCCCTCACTTTCTCTCATTTTCTCTCATTTTCTCTCTACTTCTCTCTTTGTGTGATGTTTTTGTATTTTCATTTGACTTAGTTATAATTAATAATTGGGTTTGAATGTGAATTGTGTTGTATACATTTTGAGGTTCAAATTATGTTCATACACATAAAATCTTCATGAGAAAAGCAAGGAACAGTGAACCGGAGCACAACGAATAACGACACAATTTCATTCGAAAGAGAGGCAACCCACTATTTTAGGTAATATTTTTCTTTTTTCTTTTAGTTTAGTTAATTTTCTATTTGTTCCTTTTAAATGCTTTTCTGAACATGTGTGTAGTTGAAAACCTTGAGGACAATGTTTAGTTTAGGTTTGGGGGTGCATTTTGCATTTTTGATTGGTAACAACACTTTCATGCTTTGGTCAATTTTTGATGAATAACTAGTCTTTATGCATTGTTTATCTGATTTTTGAAATGTTTAAGGTTCGTTATAAGGATCAGTTTTAATTTGCAATCTGTGTTTCATGCTTTTGATGTTGGAACTGAGATGAACCCGAATCTTGTGTTTAGGAATTGAATAGTGGAAACTACCTGTGAGTATATTATTGAGCCCTTAACGTTTTATTCTGAGAGATAAATATTCTTCTACTCTTTTAAACACCTTTCATATCATTTCAAATTGTTAGATGATCTCTATAGGTTTTTGCATTGAATGATAGGATTTTAAACATATAATGAAGGATCATGTGCTTAATTGAATTGCTTAGATTAAATGATTTGAGTAAAATTTAGAGTGTTTGCCTATCTCATCCATGTTTGACTTTAAAAGATATGAGGGAAAAACTATATCCATTCACAAAATACATATGTATTTGGGTCTTTGTAAAAAAAAAAAAAAAAAAGATAATAAGTTTCTTATGACCCTAAGTTCTTCAAGTATGAATGGTTAATACATAAAAAAAAAAAAAAAAAAAGAAATAAGTTCCCTTAAAGTCAAAGCATTTTCATTCTAGGGCACACTTGAAATTTTTGCTTGAGGATTTTAATTACTGCATGAGATTAGTAATGTGATTTCTTCATAAATCCTATCATTTGATTCCTTTCATGAGATCGATGTTATGCACTTTTGAGCCTTTCTTGTTTAATCATATGCGAACATATTAGCTCGTTTCTTTACATAACTTATATTCGCATATACTTTGATGAGTGCTTGAACCCATAGGATCGGTGTGATTTAGATAGTAAATCTGGTGAGGATTAGAGTTGAAACGAACTCACATTCTTGACACTAGGTTTGGGGGAGTCAATGTTGATACGCTTTTAGTATTGAGATTTAGATTTGTGAAGCAAGATTGATCTAAATGGTGAACCTTGATGTGTTAAAATGTTGGATAAATTTGTGTATAAAGTTTTGGTTATGAATTGGAAAGAAACTAAAGCATGACAAGTTTTGTTAACTTCAATTTTAGTTTTGTTATTTGTCATTTTAGTTTTTCTTTTAGTTGGATGTTTGTGGGAATCATCACTGAAAACCCTCACGAGACTTTAACTCGTCCACTAGGGCAACCTAGGGGTTTAAAGGCTTGTTGCATATGCTAAATGCAACCGTGATAATCTACGGAAGTGATTTAGGTTAGTATAGTTTAATTTTAGTTTTGCTAGAGGACTAGCAAAATGTAGGTTTGGGGGTATTTGATGAACACATTTTTGACCTATATTTTGTTATATTTTTTAGCATTCATTTTATGTTTTATTTTATTATTTTCGTGTTTTGGAGGGTATTTTATTGTTTTGTAGGTCAAAAGAGGTTTGGGAAGAAATGTGGAAAAAGAGAGCAAAAGAGAAGCAAAAGTGCTTAAATATGTAAGCCATACATTGGCGCGTAAGCCTTACATAGGAGAATCAGCACAATATGTACATGTATGTAAAGGCATTTACATACCATCACAAAGATGCGCGCCGCGGCATGAATATTGTGCGCCGCGGCGAGGGAATCAACAAAGTATGTAAAGCCATTTACATACTATGTACATACATTTACATACAAGGCGCGCCGCGGCATGATTATTGTGCGCCGCGGCGGGGAGGTTTCTGTTTTGAACCAACGAGCCAAAATTCAACACGCGTCGCGGCGGGAAAAACCTGTGCCGCGGCGGGAGGTGCCAAAATTGCCCAGAAATCCTAAAACGCGTATTCCACTTCCTTCCCCCTATAAATACAACATTATACCTCTCCCAAACACAAGTTTTCACAACCATTTTCTTCCTTCCCCTAGCTGCTACTGCAGCAAGGGTTTTCCACCCAAAATCAACCCAAAATCAAGAGGAGACCCTCCATTGTTGAAGCTACTCCAAGGATTTGAGAAAGAGGATCAATCAAGTTCAAGGATTTGGAGCTAGAAGATTCATTGGGGTATTTTTAGTGTAATATCTTTTTCTTCTCTGATTTTGTGGTTTGCCTCCATGACTAAATTGATTGACACCAATTTAGTTATGGTTGGCTAATTTATGTATTTGGGATTTTAGTTTGGCTTCCAATGATTGGAAGAACAATTTTGTAATTTAATTATATATGATTTGGATTTATTTCTTGTTCATGTTCTTATTAATTTCTGATTGTGAATTAATGGTAGACCAAACCTTAGTTTGTAATTAGGAAGAATATTTTAGAATTAGGCATTAGAAACGCCATCTTTGCTTAATTGTGCATTATGAACAAGAGCCTAAATTGATTGCATTGATTTGTGTTAGTTTAGGTGGTTAGAATTATTTCCTTGAGCTAATTCCGATTGATTAGTTAATGATCCGGACCAAAGACGTTAATTAGTTGATCGTAGTGAAAATTGCCATTGATTTGGGATTTTCTAGGTTTAGCGGAAAAATCATTAAATCCAACTTTTAATTGAATGCTTAATTTGTTTTTGCCATGAATGGATAGCGAACTAATATTCCCAACTACATCCATCATCCTCCCTTTGGTTGTGATCACTTTTATTTCCATTTTATTTTAGTCTTTCATTTGATTCCGAATTTACAGTCTTTTCTACAACCGACAATTGTTAGAATGTTTAGGATTGTTTGTTCGACTAAATAAGAAAATAAATAACGTTTTAGAACCACCGCAATTCCTTGAGAGACGATCTTGGGAGTATACTTGTCGCTTACTATAAGTGATTCGTGCACTTGCGAGCTTTATATAAAATACAAAATTTGACTATCAAGTTTTTGTGCATCAGGCAAGAAGGCAGTTGATTGTCGATGGGTGTTTACTGTGAAACATAATGCTGATGGATCTGTGAATCGATATAAAGCCCGCCTTGTAGCAAAAGGGTTCACTCAGACGTATGGTGTAGACTACGATGAGACTTTTGCTCCGGTTGCCAAAATGAATACTATTCGAGTTCTACTTTCACTTGCTGCAAGCTTTAATTGGCCACTTCGACAGCTTGATGTCAAGAATGCGTTCCTGCATGGAGAGTTAGTCGAGGAGGTATACATGAATCTTCCACCTGGGTATGTTGCTGCCTCTCCTGGTAATTTTGTATGCAAATTGAAGAAGTCCTTGTATGGTCTCAAGCAATCCCCTCGAGCCTGGTTTGGAAGGTTTTCACAGTTCATGCAGAAGGTTGGTTACAGGCAGAGTAATTCAGACCATATGCTATTTCTCAAACATCAACAAGGGAAGGTAACAGCTCTAATTATTTATGTTAATGATATGGTAATTACTGGAGATGATGCTGTTGAGATGGATAAATTACAGAGACAGCTAGCCTCTGAGTTTGAGATGAAGGATTTGGGTGAACTGAAGTACTTCCTAGGAATTGAGGTAGCTAGGGGGAGCGAAGGAATCTTTCTATGTCAGAGAAAATATATTCTTGACCTACTAACTGAAACAGGCATGTTGGATTGTAAACCCATTAACACTCCTATTGAGCAAAATCATTGTCTAGCAGAGTATCCAGATCAAGTACCAACTGATCGAGCTCGCTTTCAGAGATTGGTTGGGCGCCTAATTTATTTGACACATACTAGACCTGATGTCGCATATGTAGTAAGTGTGGTAAGTCAGTTCATGCATAACCCGAGTGAGAGTCATATGGATATAGTTGTGAGAATTTTAAGGTACTTGAAGTCAGCTCCAGGGAGAGGAGTAATGTTCACTAAACACAACAATCCTCTTGAAGTTTGTGGCTTCACAGATGTAGATTGGGCAGGAAGTATTACAGATAGAAGGTCGACATCGGGTTACTTTACCTTTGTGGGAGGTAATTTGGTTACATGGAAAAGTAAGAAGCAGAAAGTTGTAGCACGGTCTAGTGCTGAGGCTGAGTATAGAGGTATGGCTCATGGTGTTTGTGAACTGTTGTGGATAAAAGGTTTATTGTTTGATTTGGGTTTCGAACTCAAAAATACTATGAAGTTGTATTGTGATAGTCGAGCAGCCATTGACATATCACAAAATCCAATACAGCATGATCGCACTAAGCATGTGGAGGTTGATCGTCACTTTATAAAAGAGAAGCTAGATGCTAAACTCATTAGCTTTCCTTTTGTTCCCACTGAGAAGCAACTTGCAGATGTGCTCACCAAAGAAGTTTCCAAGAAGGCATTTTATGACTCACTAAGCAAATTGGGCATGGTCGATATGTATGCACCAACTTGAGGGGGAGTGTTAGCGTGAGTCAGTAATTAGTGTCTATCTGTAATAGAGTTCTAAGTTGTACATAGTTCTTTTTATTTAAGACTCTTGTATTTTATCTTCTATATATACCTCTATTGTGAGGTAGTAATATAACATACATATATTTCATTCAATTTATTTAACTGTATATGCTCTAATAATATTTATTAATATCAATAAATATATTGAACATCAATTATCTTACTAAATGGTATAATTGATTATAAAATGAAGAACAATATGAGATAATTTTCATATATTGTAACTAAATAATAATTGAATGTATAATTACATATGTTTTATCCATAAAAAGTAATTCAATATAATTTTTTCTCTCTTTAAAATAATTACTTATTTTTTTCAATATTTTTAGAAGCATATAAAACAAATTAACACGTTTTGTATCTATAACAAAGTCATGATACATGCCAAAATATTGAATTTTAATGCTAATATAAATGCACTAGATATCTATTAAAGTTCATGAAGTAATTCACATTGCTTTAATAGTACATTCCTATGAATTATCATAACAATATATGATATTTGAATTTAGTACTGTATTATTAATTTATTCACATCAATAACTATATAAACCAATATTATGTGACCATTAGTCACACTTTAAAGTCATCTAATACATACAAAAGTAAAAAAATTGTATCTCACAACCTCATCTTTTTTTATATAAATTGATGTGTTTTTAACACATTTTACAATTTTAGGTACTTGGATAATTAGTCCTTATAAATATTAATGAACACTAAAGTGTTCACATTATATCTATTTTTCTTTGTGTATAAGTGAATATAATATATGCATAAAATAATATTTTGCATTTAGCTACTTTATTTTGTCAATATTTAATAACTTTTAACTTTATTAAGGATCATCATTTCTTGATTATTTAAGAGAGGTATGAAAGAAAATATGTTTTACAACATTAAAATATTACTATTTTATTTCTTCCATTGTCAAAATAATATTATTTTATTATTTGGTACCTAAGACTATTGGAGTCAATAATTGTTATAACTTTTTTCGATATCATTTTTTAGAGTGTTAACTCTCTTTATTCCAATAATAATTATTTTATTTCTGCACCAATAGAATTAGCAAACTTTAAAAAAATTATGAATATTTGTTGTTATATTATTTTATTGTGCTATTTGGACATCAATAACTGCTCAAGCATTTCGCAGCTAAATTTGTTACTATTTAAGTGCATAGATATTATCTAACACTCTACCTTCGAGTGATTTTATGAATTTAATGTTTCATAAAAATTAATGCATTTCAAGTAATTTCATGTCATTATCTTTTTCTCCCTTAATGGCAAAAATTATTTTTATTATCAAAATTATTTAAGAAATCTGCTTACCCTTCAAAAAGTCTAATATATTCAATAATAAATAAATATTGAAACTTTTAAATTTATTAGTGGGTTCATTTCAATGTGTTGAATCGGTGCAATAAGAATAATCCAACTTAATTTTGCCACTAATATAAGTTGCAATTGAGTATTTTAAATAATAAATTGATAAGTTAAACTAAACCCAAAATATTCATGTTCTCATAATAAAGCTAATAATATTATTTTTATAATAAATAATTTATCAATAATTCAAAGGCATGAGATTCACTATCAACTCTTGTATAATATAATGAGTTCATTTTGTCTTACAAACATGAAATACATATAGTTACTAAAAATTAAAGATTTAGACTTTAGTCCACAATCATTTAACTTTCTATTATAGAATAAACCAATTTTGATTCTTCACGACTTAATTTTAGTTATAATAAATATTTTAGGTTTTAGCCATCAAAATTTATTTTATATTTGCGATAGAAATTAAAAAAAGTTTTTCAAATATTGGCTTCTAGTCATGTATTTATAGCATTATAAATTTAGACCAAAATATGCACAATCCGTGTAATTTTTATCATAAGATCAATCTTTGGGAAAAATTTTCAAGTTTAAGTTTCTATTTGAGATTTTAGATGTAATGTAATTATATTTTACTTGTATCTCGAATATCATTATTGCTAAATATATTCAAAATTTTAAATTTCTCAACTTAAAAGAATTTAAGCACAATTATATATATGATTATTTATTATATTTTAGTTCTTCAAAATCTTCTATCAAGATGTACCTGAAATTGTACCAAATATTTAGGGTTTACTACCTTAGTAATACTCTAATTTCATTTGTGTACCCTTTTTTATCCTAATTATTAATTTGATGCCCACATTTAAAAAATGTACCAATTTAGTGCAATTTTTAAATGTGACTAGCATATGCTATTTTAATGAAGAGTATTTTTGACATTTTTGTCTCTTTCCTTCCTTATAACTGATATAGTTTTTCTAGTCAATTTTTAGATTTTGAACTAGTTTTTTCCATCTCTTTCTTCTCCTATAATAGAAACAGTATTTTTTTAGCCGTTTTTTCATCTTTTTCCTCCCCTACAACAAAAGTAGTATTTAGCCATTTTTGACATTTTTAGTCAATTTTTGTCTCTTTTCTCCCCTATACTTTTAACTTATTCAAACTTTATAAATGATACATTAACATAGTTAGTCAATATATATTCGATGTATTCTTATCTGATAAGTTCATATTATATTATACTCCAAGATATATCTTCAAGATGTACTTAGGATATTTTTTATTTTGATTATATTTATTTTAATGTCAATATCAAATAACATTAATTTCAAGGATGATATGATTAAAATGTTTTTATATCCTTAGTTATATGTGGGGATGTATTGTTTGTATAGATGATATTATATTGCTATTTTAATAGCAAATTTTACTCATAAAAGTAGCATATAGATTATTTCATGTTGTTAATTTTTCTCTCAATGTTGCTACTTAATAGCATACACGAGACATTAAATTTATTTTATCATATATTATTTGTTAGTATCGTAGCCTGTGAATTCTCGATCTTTAATATAAATAGCTTGATAATGATCCAATTCCTTTTTTGTTTCTTATAGATGTAAATTTTGGAACACACTTTATCATAACAATAATAATAATGTAACAACATAATTAGTATTCATTAAAAGTGCTCTTAGGAAAGAATAGTGGGACGAGGTCATAGGCAGAGCAACGTTTCTAAAAAAGACTAATAGCATAAGACTATCAAGAATTAGCCTCCTAAATAGAACTCACTCAGATCTTATTATTTCATGCAAACCACACACTTGATAATATGCAATATGTATAATAATAATTATTTGTAAAATTTTATGTTATATTAATATTAATAGTACATTATTAACCTTTGATATATGATTCAATACTATCTTTCAAATATTAAGAATAAAATACGTTATAATCATTATGTATACAAACAATTTTTTATTTTTTAATTAATATAGTTATTATACTCTGGAGGATCAAATCTATATATGATAATGAGTAGGGCGTGTTTACGGTCCAATTTGGTCTGATTTTTAGTAGAAAAAATTTAATCAAATCGGACCGGACCGGACCGTTTAACTAATAAAAATTTTGAAACGGAACGGTCCAATTCGATTTGACTAACGATTTTCAAAACTTTTTTTTGCTAAATTTTTTTCTATAACAAAGAATGCAATCAAATTATAACACAACACACATAATAATAAATTAATACATTAATCCATAATATAAGCAAAAGAAGCTGTAATTTAATTGTTGTGAAATACATCAGAGTTTCTTCAATCTATGTCAAGTCAGAACAAGGAGATTGATACTGGTCATAGGGCTAATGTTTGGTGTGATTTTGGTGTTCCAATATGTTAAACTTCCTTATGGTAATGTTCTATCTTCTTTGTTTTCTGCTGGAAAGGTTCCAATACCGAGGAATAGTAGATCTTAGATTGTTGGTTACAAGTTACTTTCCAGTGATTCAAACTACAGTGCTACATATTCAAGCTAGAAGGTACCTAACAATTTCGAGGACCACTAGTTTTCTATTAATAACTTAATAGTAATAATAATAATATATTATTTGAAAAAAAAATTAATATTTTATTTATAAATGTCCGGTCCGGTCCGATTGATTAAAAAACAAAATCAGATCGGACCGTTTCACCAACGGTTTGTGTTATTTTTAACCGAATCGAACCATATATTTTATGAAATTGTCCAATTCGATCTGATCCGGTCCTGTTTTTCTATATGTCAAGTTTAGTTCGATTTTTGAACACTCCTAATAATGAGAATAAAAGTGTGATCCATATATCAATTATTATCTATAACCAAAGTAAAATATAGATAAATTATTAATAAAATTAAAGACAAATGCACACATATGCTTATGAAGCATCACTATTATTATTTATTACAAAATATTTAAAATTTATAAAAAAAAACTATAATTTATTTTTAATAATAATAAATATTTATCTTAATAAATTTAAATATATATACACACACATATATGTATATGTATATATACATTATATACATACATTTAATTAAATATGTATATGTATATATATATATATACATATTTTTTTTATTATATTCATAAATATATTTAAATATAAGAAGATTAAAGTAATGCAATATATTTAGCAGAAAATAACAACAAAAATAACATATATTGTTAATATCTTAATTTTTATAATAAAATTAGTATTAAATTCTATTGATAACTATAATAGTGAGCTTAACTAAAAATTTATTACTTGAAAATATTTATTTTATAACAATATTAAATTTAAATGTTAAAGTCGTTAGATGAATCAAGCAATTTTCTAAAATGTTTACAAATCGCTTTTTAATAATAATAATTGAATATAAATATATATTAATTATAACATATTAATCATAGAAAATAAATATGTAAGTAATATAATCAACTATAAAATTATAAAATTTGATTTGAGACCATTTTTAGTATTTGTTGTTTTCCTAACGTGATGTTGTATATGATATTACTGTCGATGTTTCTAATAAAAATTATTGAAGACAACACAACAATATAGATATATATAGATATTTGATATAAATCAAACAACATAACAAATTTAAATGGCAAATAAACCAGAAATAATATTGATTTATAATGATCAATTAAATCGATCAAGAAATTTAAAAAAATATTGATAAATTTTGAATGAAAATAAGATTTACATTTAATCATAAAGAATAAAAAATTCAAGAACTTGTAAATTTTGTAATCATAATTATTTATAAAAAGTTTATGGCATATTATAACTAATATCATTTAACATATTTAAAACCACAAGTTTTGAACAGATATTATCGTGCTGATAACTTGTTATAAAATAATTATAAGAGCAAAAAAGTAGACAGAAAAATAAAGTAATTCTCACTATTGTTGTATTTACAATACATTGCTAAATGTCATATTTATAGTATTGGCAAGATACAATATAAACTTTGAATCTAAAATGTAATGTAGATTAAATTTTTATTTAAATGCAAATTTATGACACAATAGAAATTAAATTTCATTTGAAACTTCAAATAAAAGATGAAATAATACTGATCATAAAAAAGATAATATTATATTTAAAATTTGACATCTAAATTATAACAATTTTATATTTTTCATTAATATTTTTAAAAGACATTTAAATGAATCAATATTTTTATTCTGAATCCTTACTATTCATTAATACACACACACAAATATTTTTTCTTTTCTCTTCCGTCCAATTCATTTTTATTCTCATTCCTATTAATTCTCTTAGTAAACACACCCTTGTATCAGTACGAAAGCAATCCTCTAACGCATCAAATAGTTTAATTATAAAAAAAGAAACTGTTGTTAAACTTGAAACTTATTCAGAACTGGGGAAAAAATCAATAAGGAAAATAGAATTAAGAATATTATCCAAAAAGCCCAAATTCATCTCATATAAAAGCAAACTCGGAAAAGAAAATAAATATATCACTAAAATCTTACCATGAGCAGAGCAGGCTAACAAATTATGATATATCCGGGTAAATGCATCTCAAACTCATATCCATGGAACTTATGATATCTATGTTATACGAATTCTTTAAGAAACCAAGAATAGTATATTTTTTGATACGTTCAGTCACAACAAATTTTGTAAATTTATACCAAATTGGAGAATGTTCGAATATTTACACCATATCATGTTTGCTTGAACAATGATACTTCACAAAAAATGAATACCTCGCGAAAAATAAAGAGTCCTACGGAGTAGATGATTATAAAAATTGACAACCAAAAATGAATACCCGTCGCAAAAAATGAAGCATCCAAATGAGTAGACGATGATTATAAAAATTGAGGTTCAAACATGCAGCATAGCTAGAACCAGTTAGCCAAAAGTATTCAAACATAAGTAAATCCATAAGATTATCTACATTGAAGTAATGAACTTGCCTACTTGTACTACAAGTATGAACTATGAAGCATAGGCCCTTCACAGAAGCATACCACTTATTCAAATCAAACTCTAAACAGAAAGATACACAAATCTCCTTATCATCTTAAGGAGGACTAATTTCTTAAGCAATAAGAATATAAAGGCAGAACGCAAGTTATGAAAACGTATATTTTTGGAATAATGACATATTACCCTGCAAAAGGAAAAATATGCATTTGTCAGTTTAATCGCCGCCTTCTGTTTGCCCTAGAGTCTACACTGTCCACATCTGAAGCTCTAGAAGCATCATTTCTTCTTCTAGAAGAAGAGGTTGAAAGTGATACAATGGAATCAATTTCCACAGCAGTGTCCATTTGATTCTCAGAATTTATAACAGCAGCAACACTAGAGAATGAGTCTCTATCATCAACTACAGGAGGCTGCTCTTGACTCCGACCAGAAGGAGGGCTCCGTAAATATGCCTCCACAAGCCTTTCAGCAGAAGAACTCAATGCGGTCGAGAAAGAAGAAAGTGTCGCCCTTTGCGATTGTGTTCTTCGGAACAACAGGGACTGAAGCCGTCGGTTCTCTCCTGCTTCAGAGCCAGTCAGACTGTCCTGTGTCGAGTCCACAACATCATCTACAGGTGCTGCAGGAGTTTGCTCACGGCGCATGCGTAGTCCCCTGGATGTAAAAATCCTATTAAGCAAAGAATGTGTTCTTTCCACTGTTTCGCTAGCACTCACCTGCTCTGGTGGATGAACCAAGTCCCCAGTCAAATCATATCTACTACCGATTCTAATCATCTCCTCCATGGGAAAAGTAAGTGCTGTCCTTTGAATGGTCTGTCTTAAACTCTCCACCCGTCGAGCATTGGGCCTAAGAGGAATTTTAAGACTAGAATCCTCATCTGGTTCACGTGTATGATTCCCACGGCCATAAATAGGAGTAACCGTCTTGATGATTACCTCTCCCTTGCAGACAGGACATTCCTTTGCATCAGAATGAACATTCAACCATCTATAAAGGCACGGCCAACAAAATAAATGACCACAACTCGTGACAACAGGGTCCCTAGCTATGTCCAAACAAATATTACAATCAAAAAAGCCCCCATCATTACCACAATCCTTTTCAAGTTGATCTTCATCCACTGACAGCTTTTCTTCCAAAATCCCATTATTATTCTCACATGTTTTGGGCTCCTCAACAGTTCTTTCTTCTGCAACAACACTACCCTCACCTGCTTGCAAGGTACTCACATTATGAGAATTGACCATCAATTGATTCAACGCCATTGGAATATTTTGAGATTCGAGTGGCATTTCAACTCGCCGCCACCGCAACCTTTCACCAGCCCTAAGTCTGGCCCTATTTCTAATTCCACTGATATGTTCTTCACTCCACTCATCGAAAATCACAGGTTCGTTTCTCATGGAGCCTGACTCTGGCTCTGGAACAGGACCCAGATTCAAGTCAAGATTCATGGTATCCGATGTCTCCTCAGCCATCGAAATTGACAACTTAGAAATTAAATGCTGACCTCACGATAAACTTCAATATGCCCAAATAAAAACAAAAATCCGCAGTTCGTCATGAAATTGAAGAGACCCACATCAGGAAACCCATAATTCGTTGCGCATTTGAACAATACCAAAGAAAGAAACAGCTAATGGCAAAGAAATTAAAAAAGGCCCTACAGTAATCGCACAAAGGAAAACATCCAGATAAAACCCAGAAAGGTAACCGAACAATTCAAGAAACCCAAACAAGAACATGCCATAGCAAACCCTAATTAAGAAACCTAGTCATATTGTTTAAAATAGGAAAATTAAACTAAGTTTAGATAGGCAAGATAGTAACTTTCCATTATAGAGCTCGTTACCCAATTGGATAATAGCAATTTAGGGTTAAGCAGAGCAGAGAAAAATTGTAAATGAAGGTTTAGGGAAGATGAAGACCTGGGACCCGTGCCGATGGGTCTTTATAGACTCTCAACTTGTTCTGAGTCTGAGAACGAGTTGGAAAAGCCAGAGCTGAACCTGGCCTTCACGCAACCCGCCATGGAGGGTTCCCTGTAGAGATCAGCGATCTATACAGAGAGATGCAATAGAAACGAGGGCTTGGTTTAGATGGGAGTGTCACGAAACAAAACAACAGCAATCGGGATAATTTCTTTCTTCTGTTGTCATTTCTTCAACTAAATAATTGTATTATTTGGAGATTTGGGTTTTTTTTTTTTTTTTTTTTTTCAGGGGTATTTTTTTTGTTATTCAATACTTAAATTTGATACACTAATTGTGCGTTTAGTATACAGTATTAAATATATTAAATATAATCGCTTTAAATTAAATTATAATATAATTAATATATATAATATTTAATAAAAAATTGTATAATAAAATTAATTATAAATATTTTAATAAAGTAAATTATATTTAAAATAGTTATTTATTATAAAATATATTTAAATTAATATTTAAATTTTTTATATTTTTATTATATTTTAAAAATAAAAAAATATTATTTTTTATTTGAAATGAAAAAAAAAAGTAAAAACATATAACTTTATAGTTGAAAATTCATACAAATTAAGTTAAGCGTCAATATAGTTTAAACCTACATCTCTAATAGTATAAAATTACTACATAATTATACTATTTTTAAACAGTATGATATGATTTGATTTTACATTCAAATATATGACTTTATAGAAATTATAACGTTTGGATCTTTAATAATATGTAACAAATATGTTGTACATGCATTAAATTGTTGTATGATCAAGTAATATGTCAGCATAGAAATTACCCAGGATCCAAAGAAGATAGCCATATTTTGGATAACTATGAGCATATTTTCTCCACTCAGTTGAGTGAAACTATGGACTTTACTATCATCGAGTCAGTGGTATTCTCCCTAGTCACCTTTGTGGATAATGGCATTTTAAGATGCATACATTGTTAAAAGATATACGTGTTATGATTTTTGACATGGACCCAATGAGTGCGCCCTTGGGCCAAACGACTTTACAGGTAAATTCTTTAAACAGTGCTGGGATTTAATGGTACAAACATTGTACAAGCAGTTTAGGACTATTTTAAAACAAGTTAGATGTACTCGAGGCTAAACTCTAATTTTTTAATCCTTATACCCAAACACCAGCAAGCAAGCACTATTGATCAATATGGCTTATTACTCTAGGAAACTTCTTGTTCAAGTTAATAATGAAGATTGTTGTTGGCCACCTAGGACACATATGCTCTCGTATTCTATCTCATAATCAATTTGGATTCATTTCGAGTCGAAATATTGGCAATTGTATGGTGGATGCTTCTAAATGTTTTAATGCAATACAATTCTCTAGCAAAGGGGGTAATATTGCTCTAAAAATTGATATTTACAAGGTTTTTGATACCATATATTGAGATTTTATTTAATAGGTAATGCAGTGCTTTGGCTTTGACAATATCTTTTTGGGTTGGACCTGAGATCTCTTCGCTTAATCAAAAATCTCGATCCTAATTAATGGCTTTTCCAAGGGTCATTTCTCTTACTCTAAAGGCGTCCGACAAACGGATCCCTTGTCTCCACTATTGTTTTGTATAGCTGAAGATTTCCTTAACAAATACCTTAGGAAGTTAGTTGATATGGGACGCTTACTCCTAATCTCTCGCCTATAGGAACTCGTGCACCAATGCATTTTTTGTATGCAAATAATCTTCTTATTTTTGGTCGAGCATACGAGTCAAATCTCTAGGTTCTATATGAGGCTTTCTGTATGGTCATCTTTTAGGTCAGATGGTAAATTTAGAAAAATATCTCATTTACTTTAGTAAAGGTGTTCCTCCAAGCAATATACCATCACTTCGTGATATAGCCGAGATGCACATTGGGGGCTCATCTTTGTCTTACTTGGGCATCAATCTTTTCCAAGGGCCCCAAGAAAGCGTTGGTTTCAAAGTTTAGCCAATAAAATTTGTTCAAAGTTAGGGACATGGAAGGGATAGACACTTTTTTTTGCAAGACATAGATGCTTGATATCTTCGGTCATTCAGAGTATGATCATCCACTCCTTTCAAATATATAAATGGCCAAAAATAGTCTTAGAAGAATTGATAAAAATTATTCGCAATTTCTTCTGTTTGGGAAAGACGAGTACACTTAAATAGTTTAAGTTGCTTGGATGGATTGTTGTTGCTTACTAGAAGAAGGAGGTCTGAACTTGTGGGACCTTGGTCTCTTAAATGAGGCTATGCTAAGAAAGTTTGCCTGCTGGTGTTCATGGGGAACTCTTACACTCTGCATTTACTTGCATAGTCAGTACCTAGCTATAGATGATTCTCCACGAAGCTAATATGTCTGCTCATCAGTCTAGCTTGGTTTACAACTTTATTATTTGACCTTCTCAAAGGAGTTTCAGTGGTTAGTTGGAAGGAATTTTGCAGTATCTCACCGACACACTTGCTAGTGGGGGATTATCTATGAGGGGATGGATGGCATCTACCGTAATCCATCGAGGACTCTTATCCAAATATTGCCTTCGAGATTCGATCAATAGTTGACTTGGATTGGTACTCACTAGAGTTTGGACACGTTTAATTAAGAGAGGCGTCATAACTAGCGAGGCTTATCATTCACTAGTGGTTGAAATATGTAAGAGTTAGAACAAGGCTATTTAGGCCCTTTTTATACCACAATTACGATTTATTTTTCTCTAGAGTGTTATTCAGAATAAACTCTCAACGGATTGCCAGTTAAGAAAGATAGGACAATCTTTATGTTCCAACTGCTCATTTTGGGACCTCTTATACTCCATTGGCAGAGGACCGACAGACTCTTTTATCCTTAATTTATGGAAGATCGCAATGGCAATTGTTTTTGGGTCACAACTCGATAACTTACGAATAGTAGGGATTGCTTCAGTTATTTAGGTGCTATAGATAGCTAGAAATGATTATCAATTTGATAGCAGGCGGACAACGCTGAGTTCTACTTTTGCCACAATTTGGGGATTTATTTTTTAGATGAGTCTATCACAGAGTGGATTCATGTGGAATACAATGGACAATCTTTAGGTGCATAGGCGTCTTCGGATACTAGGCATCTCATGACAAGCTTCAAGAATTATAATGGTTATTTGGAAAGCACCACCCTCATAATGGATAAAGGTAACTACGAATGGTGCAACTTTTGGGACGTCGGGCTTTTCTAGTTGCATAAGTATTTTTCAAACTTCAAGATCATTTATTAAGGATTATTTCTATATCTCGCTTGGAGTCTTATATGCTTTTGATGCAAAGCTAGCAGCAACCATTCATGAGGTCAAGCATGCTAACAAATTTGAGTGGAGGTAGCTTTTGTTGGAGTTAGACTTAGCATATGTTATTATTCTTTTTCAAACTTAGTCTTTTTTGGTATCTTAAAAATGATATTTAGCTTAGGCTGATTGTTTAGAGAAAATTACTCATATGGAGTTCCATTGATCAAATATTTACAAAGAGGATAATATTGCAACTAATAGTATAGCCTTTAAGATTTCCTAATTTTTATACAGTGACTTGGTGGTATTATGATTAGTTCTTTCATTTTCTTGAATGCTAACAGCAAACCCAATTTTAAGTTTTGTTGAGAATTAATTTGTATTATCTTTCTTAATATTTAATAATACTAGTAGCTAAGAAGCTGTATAAAAAATGGGCTAAGGGGGTGTCAACCTAGTTGGGATCTCTCAGTGTAGCCACTAAAACTTGCTAGCTACAACTTTTTAGTAAAAAGTAAAATGTCAGCATTAAAGATAAATTTTAACATCACATAACTTTGCACTTAAACTATTTATATCGTGAGATGTGAAAAAATTATTAAAAAATAAAAAATTGACTCATTTGTCCAAATAATTTTGCTACGTGTCATGATATAATTGATTTTGGTATAAAAATATATACAGATTTATGTGTGACTACTCTAGTATTAGATTATAAATTAAAATAAGAAGATGAGATGTTAAAGTAATTGTAGAAACATTTACCAAGAAATGTCAATTATTGTGTGTGAACCAGTACATACATTAATATTATGTTTGATTAGGTAATATGAATGATAATGAAAATGATTTAAGATATTTATGTGTTTTAAACTATTAACTTGAAATAGAATGTAAAGTTTTTCAACAGTTGCATGAATGCTTATTCCTCTCATACTCCTAAAAAGTATGTAAGAATGCTTTATTTTTCTAATATATTTGTATAATTATTTATTATTTTTCACATTTGATTTCATTTATAAGTCAAAAAAGTTTATTTTTTAAATTTATTAAATATTATCATTACTTTGATTTCATTGCTAAAACAAATATAGTAATAAACTAATAATATTATTGTTTATATTGAATTCAAATTCTATTATCATTTTCATTCCTATTATGTTTTTATTATCTTTTAATGAAAGCTTGACCTGATTTATGGAGGAAAAATATTTTCATTATGCAAACCAAACATGACTTAAGTCGTTATAAAATGCATTTTCCAATTTCAAAAGAAAAAAATATAGAAAGATTCCCTTATTTCTCTTACTTTTAATTATATAAAAAGAGTTATCTTTATTTTCTATTCTATTTATTTGACAATTATTATATTTTTTATTTATTTATCAATTCTATTTGTTTGATAATTTTTTTCTTACATTTATTTTGTTTGATGATTGTTTTTATCTTTTATTTGACAATTCTATTTATTAGACAATTATTTTGTTTAATGAATTTTTTATCTTTTATATGACAATTTTATTTTGGTTGATAATTTTTTCTTACACTTATTTTGCTTGATTTTTTTATCTTTTAATCGATAATTCTTATTGCAAAAAAACATTTTTCTTATTTAATTTCTTTTAGTGTAAAGAATGAGCAATTTGATGGTTGATTTTGTAACATTTGCTGCCAAATATTTGACAGACCCATACTAAATAATTCCTTTGAAGGCACTAATATAGTTCATCTAATCACACCAATTTTTCTCATATGCTTCATCACTCTCTAGTATTCATCAAAGTTAACCTAATATACAAAGATACTTATAGAAGGGGAAAAAAAGAAGAGAGCAAATCAAGGATGGAACATGTAACTAGCTCTCAGTGTGAATCTCATAAGAGGTATGGTAATGAGCGAGAAATTGAGGAGTAATGTAGTTTATTAGTATGGAGGGGATACATAGATGTTATTTCTTCTATAGGAACGTTGAGGCATAACTCTTGTGCAGTGATCATTAAGTCAAATATTAGTCGCATTTCATTAAGCATATTAGATCTCGAACTCCACTAATTCTAATACTGCATTGCTAAGCACTTTAATGAGTTTTTTTTTTTTACGAGTTACATGTGCGTTTTTAAGCAAATATTTTCATTTCTTCAAGAAGTGGGTAATTTTGATTTTAATTAATTATAGATTGTTCAATTTTTTTAAAAAATGTTGTAGAATTTGGTTACTTACTAATGAGTTGTTATAGAATGGTTTGGGTTTTGGTCTAAGCACCCCCATTAATGCCTGTGAATATGTGTATATGCAAAAGGCAAAGGTAATGATTTTGATATTTTTATTTCTTTCTCACATAAATGGAAAGACGAAACCAATGCACTCTATTTCAAATTAATATATTAATGATGTTATCTTTAATAAGTTTATATTGAAGAGAGGAAAATCCAGCTGAAAAAATATGTTTTTTGGAGAGAGTTTTCTTTAGCTTCTATCTAGAAGACGCATTCTGATTTTGGATTTGAGAGTTGTCTGAGGGCTCCAGTTTCTAGGGCCACCATGCCTCTATCGGTTGTCGTGAGTGAGGCTTCATTAACGTTGGTTTCTCTTCTTCCAGATCCTGGTATTTTCTAGTGTTCTTGGGGGTTGTTTATCTCGAGTGTTTATCGTTGTTGTTGTTTTGGATCCTAGTCTTTTCTTGTCGTCGAGTCTAACTGGGGGTGTTCGCTTATGCGGCGAATTTTTTGTGACTTTTTAATGACTCCTTACCTCTTCTACTCCAACGCTGGTGTTTTCAGCTCTACTTTGCAATCGATTTGTTCCTCCTCCTCTTGGCTGGTGGTCCTCCCTATTTTTCGTTGGTTTTATTTACTATTTTAATTAAGCTCGAGTATTTCTTGTTTGTGATATCTTATTAGTTGTCCTACAAGTTTGATTTGTGTTGGAGCTTGCATGTTTTTTGTTGCTTAAAATTGTTGTGGTGATTTTGTTGTTGTTGCCTTTTAAGGCTCAAGTGTTTGGGAAAATGGCTCAAAAATTGTGGTCGTATTGTGTAATCAATTTTTGGAGGTTATTAGGATTTTGGGTACAAGTCTTTGGAATGTAACACCCCGTTAATTTACATATATATATATATATATGTGGGCATTATCTAAACATATTATTGATTTAAAACCCTTAATATAATTGATTATGGATTTATTAAAAGAAAATTGAAAATTTATTTGCTTATTAAGTAGTAAATGATATTAAAGCTAAGAACCTTATAAAAAAAACTTGCAAGAGTTTAACCACCTATTAAGGTTTACAATTTCTTAGATAAGAAAAAGGGAACTTAATCCTAAGAAACCAATAATCTTCCTCAAACATTGCCAAATTGTCATCATGGTGTTCCTGAAAAAAGTAAAGGGAAACTTGGGGTGAGTGAAATCACTCAGCAAGCAAACTTACCTTACTTGGAACTTAAAGCATACATGACACATGTACACACTTAAAAACAAACAAGCAAATATGACATGCTTATACTTATGCTCATTAAGTAGTGCTTATAATGCACATGTCACAAAAAGAACATACAAAATCTTATCATAATTAAATAAGCTAAACCATCAACTTAAAAACTTATCATAACGAAACCTTACATAAGCACTAGCTGGCAACTGGGATGTATAAAAAATATATGCAAGTAAGACTTAACTTATAACTTAGCAAAATTGAAATTTTATATATAATTCTCACATCACTACCACAAAACTGTCTTTTGGTTTCTCAAAAATTGGCCACAATTTTACTAAAAATCGAGACCGTAGGTTTTTTATCACAGTCAATTTAAAACCGTGACCATAGTATGTGTATATAATCTCATTTTGTACAATGATTGTGACCATAAGTTGGACTACAAAAAAAATACCTATAGTCACGGTTAATAAATAACTGTGACCTAAGTATGATAATATTGTCTCAGTATTTATAAAATCGTGACCATACAATGTGTTTTGTGTTATTTTTTATTTGGTAAAAAAAAAAGAAATTTTAACCTAATTAATATCATTCCCGTGCCTCTCTCTTTCTCTCTTTCTCAGCCTCTCGTAAAAACCACACCCACACCATCGACTACTGTTCCAATAGGGCACCTTGTTGTGTCGTCGACCTCTACCACCGAGACCATCCCCTTTGACCAAGTCTCGGTCAGTTCCATTTATCTCTTGAAAAAACCACCCAACACCACCCGGCCCCTTCGAACTAGTCTCAACAATCGTTCCAACAGTGCACCTTGCTGTGTCACCATGCTCTACCACCGAGCCCACCCCTTTCCACCCAATCATGGCCTGTTCCATTGACACATAAAGTACCAGTTCCAGTTCCTCTATTGGGCAGTTCTTCCTCAAGCATTGAGGACTAGCCACCAACCACGACCTCCCAGCCACTTCCAATCATGCTGCCACAAGTTTGTAACTCTTTTCCTTGCATCACATTACAATTTTCATAGTATATTACTGATACATCCTTGCCTAAATTTGTTTTTACTAATTTTGCTAAATAATATGCGATAGTATCCCTTACTTCTCCCATATAAAAACCCTCAAATTTGACAGCTGATTTTGGAAGCAAAACTCCACCAAATGATTTCTATAGCATAAAAACATTTGTTTGCATTGAGAAATATAGCATACTTGCCAGTAGGCCAATGTTACATATGTATGATCCTATAACTCTCTTAATGGAATAAATGGAGAAACATTGATTATTAAAGAAGAATATCCTAACAAGTTACAACAGATCTTCTCATTCAATTATCATTATAGTTTGTCCCTTTTTCTTTATTATTCTAGCTCGATTCAAATATTCCGCAATAGAGAATATTTATTTTAAATGAAAATTGTTCTCTTAGATATAAAATTCTAATAACTACCCCACATTCCAGCAATAACAAAAACAACGTTAATAATTATGTAAAACTATCCCATAATCCTCAAGGCATTATAGTTTATAGGCATAATTCCAAAATTGGCACATGAACAAACTAGCAACATGATAAGCAATCTATTCAAACTTGTTAGCATTGAAAGCAATGAATTCTTAAAGTTTTCATTCAATCTCCAAAATTTATTTAATTGAGTAACTAAGATTGTAACTATACCAAATACATAATATTATCATTTAGATTAATATGTGTTGTATTGAGTCATTAGAATGGACAAGTCTTGAATGTTGAAGCCAAAAAAATTTCAAGAATGTTTGGAAGGTGTAGAGATTTTTTTTGAATTTTGCTTAGAGTAATACCACAAATGATGAGTGTATTAGATGTCCTTGCAATGATTATACAAACACAGAATTTCAAAAAATTGATGACATATGAGATCATCTTATTACTAGTGGGATTGTTCCAACTTATATAAATTGGTATATGCATGGAGAGCCCCTAATTGAGAAGGATGATGAAACGGACACATATCGAGCCATTGATTCCCATTCACTAATATGAGGGAATCTCTTGTTGAAATGGTAAATGCAATAAAAAATGAAGCAAACTTCAAACTTTATGAATTTAACAAGTTATTAGAAGATGCTGAGAAGCCGCTTTATTCAGGTTGCATGAATTTTACCAAGTCGTTTGCTATGGTGAATTTATACAACATAAAGGTAAAACATGGCATTTCTAATGTAGGGTTCAATGAGATACTACAGTTAATTCATGAAATGCTCCCAATGACAAATGAGTTGTCCACTTCTATGTATAAAGTGAAAAAGACATTGGGTAGGTTTGGTATGAAGTATGTGAAGATTCATGCTTGCCCAAATGATTTTATACTTTATAGAAAATAATATGAAAATGATGCTCAGTGTCCAGAGTGTGGTACTTCAAGGTGGAAGTCTACCTCAAATGGAAATGATGTAAAAGAAGGTGTACCTGCTAAAGTTCCTTGGTAGTTTCTGCCTATACCTCATTTTAAAAGAATGTTTAAAAGTAAGAAGATATAAAAAAATGTTGTCGTGGCATGCGGAGAACAAATCTTAGATGGTATTTTACATCATCGAGTAGATTTCCCGTGTTGGAAGGTAATAGATGAAAAGTGGCCAGATTTTGGGTCAGAGCCTAGAAACTTGCGTCTTGTTATTGCAACTGATGATATCAACCCTCACAGCAACCTAAGTAGTAGATATAGTTGTTGGCCAGTAATTACTATCGCATATAACCTTCCTCCTTAGTTGTGTATGAAAAGAAAGTTTATGATATTTATCTTGTTAATTTCTGGGCCAAAACAACCAGGTAATGACATAAACGTGTACTTAGAGCCTCTTATTGATGATTTGAAGTTACTGTGGGATGAAGGAGTTGAAGTGTACGATGCATACAGAGAAGAAAACTTCAAGCTTAAAGCAATGTTGTTGTGGAAAATAAATGATTTTTTGGCTTATAGAAATTTGTGTGGATATGTGAGAAAGGGGTACAACGCATGTCCAATATGCAGGGAGAAAACCCTTTCTCAATATCTATTACATTAAAAAAATATCATTTGTTGGACATATATTATTCTTACCAAGAAGGCATATGTTTAAACCTTGAAAGAAAGTGTTGAATAATAATGAAGAAGATCATACTCCATTACCCTTGCAGGGAGAAGAAGTGTTACAAAAATTAAAGAGCATCAGATTCAAAAAGTTAGGAAAATGGGAGGAAGTACTGAAAGTAGCAACCAAAGGAAAAAAGAAAAGGAAGAGGAAGAGGAAGAGGAAAAATAAAAGAAACTAAAAAAGAAAAAGGAGGAATAGGCAAAAGAAAATTCAACGTGATTGCAAGGAAGAAGACAAAAAATGACAATGGTGACAAATGATGGAAAAAATGTCAATCTTTTGGAAGTTGCCTTATTAGCAATCATTGCCTATATGCCATATGTTAGATGTGATGCACATAGAGAAGAATGTATGTTATAGTCTAATTGGTACACTTCTTGATATTCCTTTTAAAATAGATGATGGTATTGCTGCTCGATTGGATTTGAAAGAGTTGGGTATTATCAAAGAATTGGCACCAATTAACAAGGGATTAAGGATTAAGTTGCCCCTGCTTGTTTTACTCTTTGTAGGGATGAGAAGATGACCTTTTGTAAATGTATATCATAATTGAAAGTTTTTGAAAGTTACTCATCAAGTGTGAAAAACTTAGTATCAATGCAAGATTTAAATCTATATGGTTTGAAATCACATGCTTATCATGCTCTCATGCAACATATGTTGCCAGTGGCAATTAGTTTCATTCTCCTGAACCACGATCATCATGAAATCACTTGTCTTTGCTTTTTCTTCAATTCCATTTGTAAGAAGATAATTGTGGAAGCTGAGCTAGATAACTACAAGTTGAACTTTTGAAACATTGTGCTTACTAGAAAAATATTTTCCACCCTCATTTTTCAATATCAAGGTTCACTTAACAGTTCATCTTATTAGAGAAGTGCAGTTATGTGGTCTATACATGTGATGGATGTATCCATTTAAAATATTCATGAAGTATTTGAAAGATCATGTTCGTAATCATAGTCGTCCAGAGGGATGCATAATTGAGTGTTATATTGCAGAAGAAACTATTGAGTTTTGCTTTGAGTACCTATCTGGTATGACCGTAGTTGGAGTTCCTCGCTCTAGGTTTTCATTGGGTGCTAGTTTGGATGATATTGGTGAACCATTAAATTTGGGTTCAAGTGAAACCATCGAACAAGTGCAGTGGGAACAAAGTCATCGTTTAGTGCTTGCAAACAATGATGAGATTCTACCATACATAAAGTACAAAAAGTGTCATATATTATTATTTCATAATCACTAAAATTATCTTTTCAAATTATTGTTCAATCACATTATTCTTAATTAACAGGACCTACATGGATATATTAAAGGCAAATCCTCAAAACAAGAGAAAAGTGGAGAAGTGGTTCCAAGATGAACATAACTGCAACTTTATTTATTGGTTACGAGATAAGGTTATGCACGAGTTTAATGTCCCCAATAATTCCATCACAAAAACCATAAGATGGCTTGCAAATGGGCATTGGTATGATGTTATCATGTATCTTGGATATGTTATAAATGGATTTCGATTTACAACAAGATCAAGGGATGCAATGCGTGTAAATCAAAATAGTGGGGTTATATTAATGTTCAAACTTGGCAATTTGCAAGTTCTAAGGATAAGAACCCGGTACAATTTGAAATAATGTATTATGGGGTTATTCAAGAAGTTTGGAAATTAGAATACCATAAGTTTCACGTTCCAATTTCTCGTGTGATTGGGTTGAGGATAATGCAATTCGTATGAATAATTTAGGATTGACTCTTGTTGACCTTGATAAGATAGGCCATTAAGATGACTTATTCATTATGGCAACCCATGCTAGCCAAGCATTCTATGTACAAGATCCCATAGACACAAAGTGATTAGTTGTATTGATACCTGCTAAGCGAGAGTTCTATCACCAAGATTTAGACTAAAAGAAAATTTTATTCAATCATGGATCTTTTACATACAATATACCGAATTTGAATGATGAAAATATTGACGATGATAATTGTATATATATATATGTACAATGATTGTGAGCCAACTTGGGTTGAACGGAAAAGTTAAATTGTTTTAATTTACAACTTCATAGTAGGTACTTTAAAATGTCATTTTGTTTTTAACTTGTTTACATGTTATATTACATTGACATTTTATTAACTTGCATTTTACTTTTATTTAATTATGTTTTTCTCATTATAACTTATTGATTATTAGTATTTTTTATTCATAGGTTCAGAGATCCTAACAAGATAGTTCATGACGACTTCGAAAAAGATAACAATGTTGAGGACCTATACAACTCCTTAGATGAGGATAGTTCAAGCAATGATATAGTTCTTCTGATGAGAAATGGCCATCAAACACAATGAAAAACAAAAGAGGCATAACAAAGATGAAGAAAATTGTTAAATCAAATAACCAAAAAAAAAATTCAGTTCAATTTGATAATGAAGGCAACCCAATTGGAAAGAGATGATCAAAAATGGTTAGTTGGATATGTGTGTTAGGAAAAATAATTATCATAATTGTTTACAATGATTGACGACGTGAGGTTTCCAAAAAAAAAAAAGAAAGAAAGAAAAAGACACGATATGGGCAACCTTGAATGTAAGAAAACATTTATATTTATGTCATGCATTATCTGATTATGAAACTGATTTTGTGCATGAATTTATAGAAAAAATACAATATTGCAAAGGCTTACAAAAGGAAGTGTATGAAGACAGTATGTTCAGGGTGGAAGACATTCAAAAAGAATTTAAGAAAAAAAATATATTAAGCTATATTTGAATCTATTGAATGAGACTAAGCTTTACAAACCACCTAAGAAGTACAAATGGGTACACAAGGATTGTCAAAAGTTTGTGGATTACACACGATCAGAATAATTCAAGGTATGATTAACCACAACATTAGAAATTATAAGTTTGGTATTGTTATTTATTTTTCCCCATAATCTACCTATATATGTGCTCTTAAATAGAACTCAAGTTGTCAACATGCTAAGTTGAGAAAGCTGAATGAGTATAACCACCACACAGGAAGACTGGGATTTTATAACTTGAAAATTCAACTAGTGAGTTATTAATAGTTTTTAAATAATGTTCTCAATTTTTTTTGTTGTAAGAATATTTTTTTAATTAAATCTCTATGCTATAGGAGTCAACAAGTAGTAGCAAACGGATTCGTCGATCTCGTGTCTTTGTTGTAGCTAACACTCCAAAAGAAGGAGAGTTCAAAAGTAAAAAGGTTCAAAAGATAGTTGAAAAAGTGGTAAGAAATATGTTTATATTTTATGTATTCAACCTGTTTCAAGTTGTTTTATGTACAATATGTTTAAGACAAATTACATATGTGAACTTATGTATAGCAAAATTATATTTGTGAATTTTGTAAGAGTTAAATACAAGAGAAAACTGACATTAGTGAGATTGATGAAGAGATGAGTGTGGATGTAATGGTGCTTGCATTGGGGAAAGGCCATTCAGGTAGTCTTAAAGGATACTTCCAAAATACTACATCTAGTGAATATTTTGGCATGCCTAGAAATCGCACTAATTATCCCACAAGTGAAATTGTGAAAGTCATAAATAAAGTGATCTCATTGAAAGAGAATGTTGCATGCATATATTGATACAATGAAGGCACAAATGGATGCATTAAGAGTAGAGTTGCTTGGATCTAAGCGTGCAGGATCTTCAAACCATTATCCAGAAGAAATACATGCCATCTGAATGAGCCAAATCCAATGACACCTATATCTACACCACACATCCAAGAAACTGTCAAACATTCTGATGTATCTACATTTGATATGAGACTAGCTGTAAGTAATTTTTAATTTTAAAAGTCATTTGCATAATTATTAGCATATAATATAAGCACGTATATATGTTTGTTTTATCCATATGTAAATTGTAGGGACAAAATTGTTTACTTTCATAAGAGATACCATCTTGTATTGTGATGTGTGGGAGGGTTGTAGATTCTGCTAGTGGTGTTTGTCATGGACAACCATTGAATGGAAGTTGGAAGGTTTCCCTTGTAGATGATATTGAAAATAATTGTCCCTTACCTATACTAACAAAAGAACATAATATGGTTATAGAGGCGGTTAATTTTTTTGTTCCTTGGCCACCACATCTCGTAATATTGGGAAAAGATTTTGTAAGAATCGATATTATGCATGCTCTATAGCAATTTTAACACTATCTTATAAACTTATTAGTTTCCTTAATATTGTAAATGAACAAGATTTGATCAAGAAAAAATCAAAGCTACCCATTAGCAAGGGCAACGAAAAGGAAAGCCTAAAAGAGAAATTGATAGATAAACTAACAGACAAACTAGCTTCCTCTAAAACGATAGATAAACCAACAAATAAATTAACTTCTCTAAGAAGCGTGCCTTGGTACCGGCAAAACCAATCCCATTTATATATGACCAAACTAATGGTTTGCCCAAGCAAATGAGATTTCTTATGATTGCATGCTCTTTTGTATCTTCTATTCATAATCTTGCTACTAAAGTTCCAATGGATGGTAATATATTAGGCGATGATCTTCCTATTTACTTGTCAGTTGAGTGTGTCCAATAATTTTATAGCAAGGTAAAAATTGACTATTCAGTTGTCAAATTGTTGGTTAGGTTAGCTTGACTGAATTTTAGATGTTTATGTTATATATGAATTCTAATTGCTCACCAATTTTTAATGATTGCTATAAATTATGTACATAAATTGTTCTATCTTTTTTTATAGGTGAAGTTATGACGAGTTGATGAAAAATAATTTGCATAATGTGATTAGATTCATTGACCCAAGTTGGTTATATGTCATTAAGAATAAGAGGACATGTACCCAAATTGCGACAAGTGTTTGAAAGGATGAAAAATACTCAAAAAGAAGATAAGTGAATTATTCCATATAATGGAAGGTAATTAAGTTCTTTTTCTTTCAATTTATTATTCTTATCATGCTTATTTTGTGTTTTAATAAATCTTATTATTAATTGATATATAAGTATCATTAAAACCTCTTTAAAATGGGTAAAATGTTCCCAGATATTCAAAATATTATGAATAAGTAAGTTACATTTTAGTACTTACTTTAATGTCTTTAGAAGCATTAATTAAGTCTATTCCTTTACAAGCAAATAATATATAATTGTATATTAAACTTTCATTAATATATAGGGTTCATATTATGTTGAATTGTCATCAAAATCGAAAGGCTCAAGCTTTGCCAACATGGTCTAGATTAAGGATATGTTATTGGCTCTATAATTTCGACCCTTTTAGATTTAACTTATATATGTGATATTTATAAATAGACTAGTTATGGACCATTTACATAGTACTCTTACAATTATCTAATTTTTCATCGAAATATTAAGCTTACAATTAATTATCTTATCTAATATGTAGTGCTCAAATTAAGATGACTTGGTTACGTATGAGTATTATATCCTTATGTTTATAAGGATAATCATTGTCAACCCACTTACTTCCATCATTGACTTGGTAATTGATTTTGTTTATGTATTTTCTTAACTAGCTTGAAGATACGTGGTCAATACTAATTTACAATTTTTATACATATGTAGCTTAATAATGAATGATCATACGCCGATTATCAAATTGATGAAATACGGAATGAGTGAGCAGAATTCATAAATCGCTTCTTAAAGCGATAACTAGCCAATTTATTAAATAGTACTTTGAATTACTTTAATTTCATATATGTACTTTTAATCATTAGTATTGTTGTTACATGGCAAATTTTTGAAAGTGCTATTAATTTTGAAACACTTTATACATTAATATTTGTAATTTTATTTTGTTTTGGATCACATGAACTTCCTGAAATATAATCGCACTTTTAGTTATAATATATGAATTTATATATGATAGTTTAATATTTTTGATATAAGTATTGCACTTATAATGATGAAAAAACATGCATTTAAATATATAAAAATGCTGAAAAATGGGTGTCAATATTATCTTTAGAATATTACCTTTGGTCACGATTTTTGAAAAATTGAGACCAAATATGTATATAAGTTCTCGATTTTATAGAAAAATTGCGACCTAATACAACATATAAGGTCACAATTTATGTATAAAATTAATACCTTGAAGAAATAATTGCTCACGATCTTTGAAAATTTGTAACTGTATCATATGTTTACGGTCACAGTTTTTAATAGTAACCATAGGTACCAGTCTAAGGTCTCTCATCGTAGGCCATGATTTTTAAAATCGTGACCATAGTTCTACTGTCACGATTAAAAACCGTGACCATATATCAATTTTGTAGTAATGCATGCACACATATGTCTAAACTAAAGGTAAGAACTCTTTAGCTCTCAAGTACCCTAACTTACACGAGAAATACTTCCAACACACCACCATTAACTTATTATAGTGTACTTAACTTATCATATTGCTTCAAAACATTAAAATTTCATGATGATAGTTCAAGTATCAATAAAATATATCATACAAAACTTATTTCTTTAAAACCTTGCATGAAACTTATCATTTTTTTCAAAGGCTTAGCATAAAATAAATACCTTTAAAACTTGTATTTGCAATGTCGTGATTGAATGATGTATATATCATAACATTAATAACCGTATAATTGTAAGCACACTTAATCCATTTAAATAAACACAACATCACATGTCACATAATCATGACACATGAACATTAGCTTATCACATATCACATAATCATAGCACATGAACATTTTATTCAATATATCAAAACATAAGACATACTTAATATTGCAAGTAAGATAGATCTACATATCCTATACGAATAAATAACACAGCTAAAATTGATAACTCTAATTTATTAGAGTATTTTCAACTTTTATTCATAAATATTTGCTTGTTCATTTGAGAATATTTGCACATTATAATCATTTATATAATATTTGTGGACTTTGTGAATTTAAGTAAATTCTTTGATAATAAATCCAAAATAATCATGAAATTTGTTAAAAATAATTATATTTTGATGTCCACTCATTAAATTTTCATTACCCTTTGCAGGAAATAAAGAAAACAACAAAAAAAATTGCATAATCCAGCTTTGCTGCAGCAATATTACACCAGAAAAACAGCGTGAAAAGCAAAAACTGATCTGGAAATAAAAAAAATAAGAGCTGATTTGGACTCTCAGCAAAAGGACAATATTGGACACTCATTAATTCACCTTTTTAGGGATAATTTTGGAAGTCAACACAAGAATAAATTATCTCCAATTAAACCTAGGGTTTAATATATAAAGATGGATTGATTTAATAAGATGCAGGTGGCATCAACTGAGAGACAAAAATTTGAGCAGTTTAGTTGCACCAAAAAAGAACAAAGAGAATAGATCTGGGCAGCAATTCAGCAGAGAAGAATAGGCAAAAAACAGAGCATCACGTAGAGAGAAAATCTGGGCAATAGAGAGGGATATGGAAAGAGACCAATCGAAGGCTCGATTTGCAAAAATAATCATTGAGGAAAGCAAGAGAGAATTAGAAATTTGGAATCCAATTTATTGAGATTTAATCAAAGGAGATTTTATTAATTTATTCCTTCTTCTATTACTCTTTTATTGTTTTTCAATTTTCTATAACTCTATGGATCTAATGTTGAATATGAATGAATTGATATTTGATTTCATGAATATGATTGGCTAAATTTTCATTCAGTTAGGGTTGTGGATGTGCAAGTGTATGTAGACTTTATGCTTCAATTTTAAAAACTTGTGCTTTGCTTGACAAAGGGTGTTAGTTATTCGATGCTTAATTTATTGATTTATTCTTATTGATTACCTGATCAACAATTGATAGGGTAGTAAACTGAAATTAATTCTAAAAAGGTTAATTTAAGTTGAATGAAACTAGAATAGTGTATAGAAATTAATATAGGAATATATAATTACCTCACATAACCCAAGAGAATTTATGCATGAAACGTTGTTCTTAGATTCAATTGTGCATAGGAATATGTTTCATTGAGTCATAGAATATAAAAACATTACAGATTCGGAAGAATCCTTTGTAAGTTTTGCAATTCTAGTTACTGGTGCACTTTGCCACAGCATTGCTACAACAACGTTGCAGCAACGCAATTTGTCTACATCACTTGTCACATTTGCAATCCTAACTGATTTATCTACTTGCGATTCGTAATATCCCTTTCGTTGAACTTTATTTTAGTATTTTTACTCTTTTCTTCTCGTGCTATTTATTTTATTTTAATAAATAAAAACACCAAATATTAATTTTAATAGTTTATTTTTACGATATTTTCTAGTATTCCAATCTCCGTGGGAACAATCTTTTTTATCATTGTATTACTTGTTTGCAACACGTGCATTTGTATAAAATCTTATACACCATTTTGATCAAATTTTTGGAGTCGTTGTCGGGGATTAGTAACGTTAGAAATTATTCGTATAAATCGACTTTCGTTTTTATTTAATTTTTGTTTAGCTAATATCTACTTTGTGTCTTTTGTATGAGCAGATTTTGCAACAAGGATATCTTACCCTTCGATCCCAAAATTAAATGTACTTTCAGACTAAGAAGGAGAGAACAACAAGGTTTCGCTCAGATTGAAGAGATGGCACAAGCAGGGGACGGAAACAATGGCCATGAAGAGTATTCAAACAACACAATCAATGTGATACCTCCAATGGATGATAGGGACAGAGCTTTGAATGAATATGCATTACCTATGCTAGAGGGGTTGAATCCAAGCATCACAAGACCGAATATTCAAGCAACTCACTTTGAGTTAAAACCAGTGATGTTTCAAATGCTACAAACAGTTGGACAGTTCAATGGGTTACCTACAGAAGATCCTCATCTGCATCTCAGGTTGTTTATCGAAGTCAATGATTCTTTTAAATGGACAAGTGTAACTAAGGAAGCATTTAGGCTCAAATTATTTCCTTATTCCATAAGAGATCATGCTAAAGCATGGCTTAACTCCCTACCACCTGACTCTATTGCAACTTGGAATGATTTAGCTAAGAAATTTTTGATGAAATACTTCCCACCAACAAAGAATGCTAAATTGAGGAATGACATCACCTCCAATCAACAATTGGATGGAGAATCTCTAGATGAAGCTTGGGAAAGGTTTAAAGAATTATTAAGGAAGTGTCCTTCACCATGGTATACCTCATTGGATCCAAATGGAGACTTTCTACAATGGTCTCAATGCTCAAAAGAGAACTATTGTTGATGCATCTGCTAATGGAGCTCTTTTAGCCAAGTCTTACAACGAAGCCTATGATTTACTTGAGAGGATGGCTAGCAATAATTACCAATGGCCAATGGACAGAGTAGCAGCAACAAAAAGAGTGGCCGGTGTGCATGAGGTTAATGATGTTACGGCACTTACAGCTCAGGTTTCATCCTTGGTTAATCTCTTGAAGAATCAGCATGTGATAGCAAATGTGAATTCAATCCAAGATTCAGGAATTTCATGTGTCTACTGTCTGCCCTTCAAATCCTGAATCAGCTTGTTTTGTGAGTGATGTCAACAAGAACCACAATTCGTACCATATAACCCAAGGTGGAGGCAACACCAAATTTCTCTTGGAACAATCAAGGTGGTGGTCAAGCTTACCATACCTAATCGACCTGTGTACCCACCAGGTTTTCAACAACAGCCACAAAGAAACCAACCGAATGAACCAACTAGTTCGTTGGAATCTCTATTCAAAGAATACATGGCTAAGAATGATGCAATCCTCCAAAGTCAAGCTGCTTCAAAGAAATCTAGAAAATCAAGTGGGACAACTAGCTAATGAACTTAGGAACTGTCCACAAGGTGCTCTTCCAAGTGATACCGAAACTCCAATGAGAGAAAGAAAGGAATTTTGTAAAGCCATCACTCTAAGGAGTGGAAAAGAATTAGAGGGACCAAGTGGGCAGAAAATAAGTCAAAAGGGGAGCATTTCAACCCAAGATAAGGAGGAAAAAGAGCAAGACAAATCTGAAGCAGTTTTGAAAAACTTAGAAAATTCTAGTACCCAAAATGCTACAGCATTGCTGCAGCAAAGTTCCCAGCAGCACAGACCACCTCCACCATTCCCTCAAAGGTTTCAGAAACAGCAACAAAACCTTCAATTTAGGAGATTTTTGGATGTTCTTAAGAAAATTCATATCAACATTCCATTGGTGGAAGCCTTAGAACAAATGTCAAATTCATGAAAGACATCTTAACCAAAAAGAGACAATTCGACAAATTTGAGACAGTTACCTTAATAAGTTAAAGTAGTGTTATGTTACAGAACAAACTTCCTCCTAAGCTCAAGGATCCTGGGAGTTTTATAATTCCATGCTCTATAGGTAATTAATATTTTGGCAAGGCTTTATGTGATTTGGGAGCAAGTATCAATTTGAAGTCTTTGTCAATTTTTAAGAAGTTGGGTATTGGTGAAGCATGGCCTACTACAGTCTCTTTACAATTAGCAGATCGATCCATTGCTCACCCGAAGGAAAAAATTGAAGATGTCTTGGTGAAAGTGGACAAATTCATCTTCCCAGTGGATTTTATTGTACTTGACTATGAAGAGGACAGAGAAGTGCCTATTATTTTAGGAAGACCATTTTTAGCTACAGGCCAAACTTTGATTGACGTTCAAAAGGGAGAATTAACTATGAGAGTTCAAGATGAACAAGTCACTTTCAATGTGTTTAAAACCATGGAATTTTTCAATAATGTTGAAGAGTGCTCATCCATCTCAGTTGTGGATTCTGTGGTATCTAAAGAACCTAAAAAATGTAGCTATGATGATTCTCTACAAATTTTATCGCAATATGATTCCGATTATGAAGAGGAAGATGAGGAGAAATTACCTTGGTTGGAAGCAGGTTCTAATACATACAAAATGAAAAATAAATTTCAATTCCTAGACTTGTCATCTCAGGATTTCAATCTTCCTAAATCTTCAGTTGATGTGCCACCAGATTCAAATTCCCATCAAAAGAAGAAATTTTTCCAGAATATGAAGTTCTACTGTTGGGATAGGCCTTTCTTGTTCAAACAATATGCATACCAAAAGATTAGAAGGTGTATTCCCGAAGATGAGATGGTAAATATTTTGCAACAATGTTATTCCTATCAGGAAATTAGGAGGATCTTAAAGAAAACTGTTGGTCTAAACCACAAATATTGGAAATGTTGGTCCAAGAGAAAATTTCAAGTTAATGGCCAACGCATCAAACACTATTGGACAGGAAGTATTGACCGGGAGTATTCCTCCATTTGACTCACAGAACTATAAATACAAGCAAAGTCGGGCTGTCGACTTTAACACAAGCGCTCATGGGAGGCAACCCATGTTTCTTCACTTTTCTTAGTGTTTCTTAATTTTTTTTTAGTTTATAATTTTTAATTCAATTTAATTGTGTGAGTTCTTTTGCTTAGAAGTTATATTGTTGCATTTTCAGGACATTACAGGAGAAGAGAGCAGAGGGGAAGTGCAACATAACCAAAAATTGTCATAAAAAAAAACTGGGGAATTTTGCTGCAGCAACAGCAAAGCTCTGTATTGTTCTTCTTTAAGCATCTCAAATCAGGGCGTGTCGGGCATGGATTCAATAATTAATTTTATGGATTGGGCTTTAATGAAGGTTGTCAAAATTTGAGCTTCAAAGTGGGCTCTACTGGAGGTTGGCCTATAGACAATTTTTGAATACACAAGAGTTAGTGAAAAAAAAAAAAAAGAACCCATGTTTTCAGGTCAGCAACCCATTACCCTGTTCGGGTTACCCCATAAACAACTCACCCAAACGCCTCACTTCCATTACCCTAACTCTCAGCGCCTCCAACTTTCCTTCTCACCTCCCGAACACCTAAATCTCCAACTTTCCTTCTCGATCCCGAGCAACCCACACTAGTCTCGCCATTCAACGCCGCAAACTCTCCCTATCGAACACCCCAGAAATCTCTCCCCACCTTTCGGCACTGTGAATACCCACACCTAATACCCCCGCCACTACTCACCCTACCACCCACAATTATCTTCTATTTGTCGAGCTGCACAACAACAACTGGTGCAAATTTCACTTCCATCGTGACTAGGTAATTTCTATCCATTTGAAGAATCTGCAAATTGTCTGCTACAAAAAGGGAGCTATGCAGCAATACTACAGTAACAGGGCAGTCTCTTTACCTTGTCATTTTTTATTTCTGCCTTTTTGTTTGCTATTTGCTCTGTTTATTCATAAGCACTGAAGACATTGCTTATCTTGAGTTTAGGGGAGGGAAACTGTTTGCTTACTATATTGAATTGTGGAATTGATGAAATTTATCTGATTACTATGCTGAATTCTAATTTTATGATGCACAATCTGTTGTGTTTTTATGATGAGTTGCTTGTAAAAAGAAAAAAAAGATTAAGCTGCCCTTAATTTCATGTTGTTATCTTGATTCTAAAAAGAAACTAACTTGTCAATTTGTTAGAAGAGATATCTTGCTTTATGAGAAGAATTGATTTGATTAAGTGTTAGTTGAAAAATGTTGAAAACTTATTTTATGATATACACCCACAACTCATATGCACTGTCAACTTGTTTATTCGTTTGATATAAACTTTGAATAAGGGTAGTTTATGGGAGAGTTTAAGCCTCTAGAATTGGTTTGGAGAGTTTCCCAACACGAAATTTTAGAAAGTTCACTACTCAATGAAATGATTTAGGCCTTCTTTGGATTCGATTGTACTTTTCATGCTAACCTTAATTAAGAATATATTTCCTTTGAACACCTAATTTGAGCCATGAATGATCAAAATCCTTTTTGTAACACCCACATCATAACTTAGCCTTTTTTTATTTGCATATCCTTTGATCTTCACCTCACAAGTGCATTACTGTTTCTATGAATTGTTGTTAGAAGGGATGATACCTCTTAGGAGAAAGGAAATTATGTTGTTGAAAATGGTTGTTATTATGTTGAGAACCATTCTTGCTTGATTATATTGAGATCGACTCTGCTTGACAAACAAAAAAAAATTTGGAAACAGCTTTGCTGTAGCAAAACATATTTATGCAAAAAAGAAGTACAAGAAGAGATTAAAAAAAAAAAACAGAGAATTGAAGAAAAGTTTGAGGGTGCCAACTTAAAAATAAAAAATAAAAAAAAAAGGGTCCAAAAGAGTTATTGAATAGTGTTTGTGCTTATGGAATATGAAGCCCTAGTATGACATTTACCTTACCTTTACCCTAGTCTTACATTTCAAGTTTTATTAAGTCTTTTTGATCTTTGATTAGTGAATATCTACATTAGTGGAGAGAGATTCAAAAGACCCACATATGGAGGCATGAATTTAAGCTTAAGGAACATAAATTACCTAAGTTTGGGGGAAGTATCAAATGACGAATTATGAGACAAAACACACATACATGGGGTTATTTTGGAATGAATTTGAGATATTGAAACTAACATTTGAGAAAAATCAATTTATATCATGAATTTGATATTACCTTTTTCTAATTTTGAAATAAGTTTGGTTTATTTATTAGTTGACAACTATGTTTTTAGCGTGAGTTGAAAACCTTGTTTTCACTTGCCACTTGCCAATCATCATAGAATTTATTGCTTGAGGACAAGCAAGATGCTAAGTTTGGGAGAGTTGATAACTCTAATTCATTAGAGTATTTTTAGCTCTTATTCATAAATACTTGCTTGTTCATTTGAGAATGTTTGCACATTATAATTATTTATACAATATTTGTGAACTTTGTGGATTTAAGTAAATCCTTTGATAATAAATCCAAAATAATCATGAAATCTGTTAAAAAGAATTATATTTTGATGTCCACTCATTAGATTTTCATTGCCCTTTGCAGGAAATAAAGAAAACAACAAAAAAAATTGCATAATCCAGCTTTGCTGCAACTTTGCCACAGCATTGCTGCAGCAATATTACACCAAACAGCGTGAAAAACAGGAACTGATTTGGAAATTAAAAAAAATAAGAGCTGATGTGGACTCTCAGCAAAGGGACAATATTGGACACTCATTAACTCACCTTTTTAGGGATAATTTTGGAAGTCAACACAAGAATAAATTATCTCCAATTAAACCTAGGGTTTAATATAAAAAAAATGGATTGATTTAATAAGAGGCAGGTGGTAGCAACTGAGAGAGAAAAATCTGAGCAGTTCAGTAGCACCAAAGAGGAACAAAGAGAACAGATCTGGGCAGCAGTTCAACAGAGAAGAAGAGGAAAAAATAGAGCATCACGTAGAGAGATAATCTGGGCAGCAGAGAGGGATCTGGAAAGAGACCAATCGAAGGCTCGATTTGCAACTATAATCATTGAGGAAAGCAAGAGAGAATTAGAAATTTGGAATCCAATTTATTGAGATTTAATCAAAGGGGGTTTTATTAATTTATTCCTTCTTCTATTACTCTTTTATTGTTTTTCAATTTTCTATAACTCTATGGATCTAATGTTGAATATGAATGAATTGATATTTGATTTCATGAATATGATTGACTAAATTTTCATTCAGTTAGGGTTGTGGATGTGCAAGTGTATCGAGACTTTGTGCTTCAATTTTAAAAACTTGTGCTTTACTTGATAAGGGGTGCTAGTTATTCGATGCTTAATTTATTGATTTATTCTTATTGATTGCCTGATCAACAATTGATAGGATAGTAAAGTGAAATTAATTCTAGAAAGGTTAATTTAAGTTGAATGAAGCTAGAATAGTGTGTAAAAATTAATATAGAAATATATGATTATCTTACATAACCCAAGAGAATTTGTACATGAAACGTTGTTCTTAGATTCAGTTGTGCATAGGAATATGTTTTATTGAGTCATAGAATATATAAACATTACAGATTCTTCCGAATCCTTTGTAATTTTCGCAATTCTAGTTACTGGTGCACTTTGCCACAGCATTGCTGCAGCAACGCTGCAGCAACGTAGTTTATCTACATCACTTGTCACATTTGCAATCCTAATTGATTTATCTACTTGCGATTCTTGATATCTCTCTCGTTGAACTTTGTTTCAGTATTTTTACTCTTCTCTTCTCGTTCTATTTATTTTATTTTAATAAACAAAAACACCAAATATTAATTTTAATAGTTAATTTTTACGATATTTTCTAGCATTTCAATCTTCGTGGGAATGATCTTTCTTATCATTGTATTACTTGTTAGTGACACGTGCACTTGCGTAAAATCTTATACACCATGTTGAGCAACAAAAATCATCAACTAATTCACTTGAAATTTAATCTAAATAAATTATAATTAAATAAATATTAAACTCTCATACTTTTTAAAATTACCCTCTTTTTATAACTTAATCAAAATAATCGAAGAGTGTTATTTTAATACTTACACTATTAAAAAAAAGGTTACACTACTACAAAAAAAAGGTTTTATAGGATAGTCAGTTACCATCATATAAGACTTAGGGCGGTCAGTAACCGTCTTATAAATTTTTGTCTTAAAAAAATTGAAAAAATAATATGGTTACTGACCGACTTATAAAAAATTCTTATAAAACGATCGGTGACTATCCTAAAAGATTTTTATAGGATGGTCACTAACTGTCCTATATAATTATTAACCATCCTATAAAAATTATATAGGACAGTCAGTGACCGTCTTATATTTTTTTCCCTTAAATTCTGCTTTATTTTCTATTTTATTAATCCTGTATAAATAAAATCTCAAGTCAGACATTCCAATAATATATATATATATATATAAAAGAAGTCCATTATTCATTCTTAATTGATCACAACAACAAATATACTTGAAAAGTTAATTAATACATGAAATATGAAGTAATAAAACTTACACAAGTATAAATAAGTATGTTATCTCGCTCAATATAAACTTATAGCTAAAATATTTAGTGACATGCACTACTCTGCTTCAAGTCCATCTCATCAACTATTTAAAAAATAATCAAACACGTGCATGCATAACCCAAAAAATTACTTACATCCTTTAATAAATTAAAACATATTGGTATATAAATAAAACAAAGCAGAGTTCAAAGATGTGGAATCTCAAGAACTAGTCTAAAAGTTTTAGTACCACAGGAAGCTTTATCAACTTATGGTTTGAATCCTTGCAGAAATCTCAACTCCAATTGGGCTCAACCAACAAAGTCTTTTCCCCCAGCAAATTGTAGTTTGGACAGTCCAATTTTTGTCCTGTAGTATCATCCTCATTTATTCAATGCTTTTATGATAATGAAAGGTAACCAGAACAAAACTAGAATAAGATCACAAACATTTTGAAGAATCTTAATAAGAAACAGGAAGAGAGTGTTGCAAATATAAGGCTATATATAAGAATATAAGATGGAACTTGCAGCATAATCATCAGTCAGTTTATCCACTAAGTATGGGATTTGAGGCCCCGAAATAGTTTTTAACTGCAGTCTAAGCACACACCAACATCAAAATTTGTCTTGTTCTAGATGCTTAAACATCACGAGTCTAAGAACGCTAAAAGGGTTGAGAAATAAGTACTTATCCAAGATGAACAATGTCATTTGGAGCTTGTGGAATGAAATCAACAGTAACAACAAAAAAAGTAGCAAATGAATTTTCTTAATCTTAGATACAAGGCCTTGATGCATTTTTTACCACTTCCTATCATTCATAATCTGCTTATAATGTATTCAAGAATTAAACTCAGCAGACAATAAAAGTAATTGAAGGAAAAAAAAACACGGTTCACCTTTACGTGGTGGGCATCATCTTCTTTCATTTTGTAAGGACCACAACGAAACAAGCATTAATACTAACAAAGAAAATGCAACAAAACACGTTTAAGGAACTAAAACAAAAGCCTTGGTACCTGAGAAAATAATTCACCTAACAAGAAGTTGCTGAATATTGATAATATTGAAGGAAGTTTGAAATTTTTTTTGTTATCTCATGACAACAAGATTAATAAAAAAAAAGTTAGATGCTCTAGTTCTTGGTAAGTAACAATTTATAGAGACATAAACAAATGGGCTTCTATACATGGAGAGGAAGAATTGAAAAGTAAATTTAGAGAGATAATACAGGAGGATTTAGGAGTATTATGTCATCGATCTTTTCTGAATGTCTTCTAGCATATTTAAGAAAATTAATTTTCAATTTTAAGCTAGTTAAAAAAATAGCAAAAAGATACACATATACCTGAACAAGACCATGAAGAGACAATTAACTTGGCCTTATCATCCATGTAAAATTCCATGGGCTGAACAGAACAATTAAATAAACAAAAACCAATAGACTGACTATCAAGGCAGGTACTGAATGAGATGTATGTCTAAATGCCAGATTGTTCAACTTTAGATCAAAAGTTCTAAATAAGAACCAAACATGAGACATAAAATTCCTAAACTTGGTGAATTTATTGTTTACACTTCAATACCAAGAATCTAGCAATACTCTTTCCTGATGTACCAATAACTATACGAGGGCACTCATTTTTTATCAAATCCTTCTGAAGTTTGATATTGACCCCACCGTGGAAGACCCCACTAGGAGGAGAACATAAAAACAACAAAGAACTCTAGCTTCTCACTCAAGAATGCATAAAGTGACCGAGTTAGATATTTGTAATTCTCAAAACTCAAAATTAAACTTTAAAATGAAAATTAATTTGGAGATCCAACAAATATTTAAGAAATCCATCATTGATTGTCTTACTCATATTCCCAACTTAAAAAAAGTAATAGAGAAATTGGCACTAACCTGAATTATAAGAGTTAAATCTCCCAAGAACGTCTTGCTCTGACATTAGTTATTCTTTATTCTGAACCATAATTTCATCACTAATCACAAGTTCTCATCGATTTCCTCGATTGTCACTCTTTTTAATAAGTTTTTAGCTATGGGTATCTCCAGAAATCAACAAAGAAGCTTTATGAATAAGATAATCAAAGAAGCATTGTTAGGAAATTATGTTTCCCACAATATTTTGCGACATATAATTTCTATTAAATTATATTAGCTATTTAATTTAATGAGCTAAAATTTAGTAGTCTAATTTTAATAGGCCTACAAAGAATTAATGACCTACTGTAGTAACAATTTAAGTAGTAAGTTCAATTTTACGTAAATTGCTGTGCGACAGCGTTTTAATCTAATAAATTTATTTTTTTGTCCTTTTTTATTAATTCAATTCTTCATGTATTCCATATTCGAAAAGATTTCATAAACTCTAATACAGTCACAATCTCCCATCTCCTTCTCTCTTTGCTTTCTCAGTTTTCGTCGTTGCTGGCAATTAGTTTAAGTTCTTTTACATGTTATATGATATATATGATCATTATTCTCAGAAATTTAAAGTCAATGATGTACCAAGAGTTTGTCTAAGAAATGTTGAGTTTTTATCTTAAAACTATGAAGAATCGTTCACTAATGGATTGGAAATTGTGTTAATAATTTTTCTATCAGTGACACCATTTTCATTTTCACCAAGGTATTTAAATTTATTTATTTGATAATCTGGAAAAAAAATCATTCTTTTGTAAATTATATGAATACTTCTTAGTACAGACAGTCGTTCAATTTTTTATTGAAAACCATATTAGACATTAACAATTTGGAAGGAATTGGTTATACTATGTTTTTGCTAGGCTAGCAAAAACAGAATATACATACAGGTATGTAAACTATGTTACATACTATGTAAGTACTATTAATTATTCATTGTTCATCTTTATAAACTAAGTACTGTTAATTATTCTTTTTGTATTTTATCCTTTGTTTATGGTCTTTATTTAAATTATAATTATTATGATGATTTGTTTTGCAATCTAATAGAAGGTATATGCAAGTAAATTAAATTGAGGAGATAGAAAATTTAAAAAAAAATGTGGAAAGTGAAGTATGGAACTGGAGCTGAAAACCCATACTTGTATAGTACCAATGACTTTGTTACATAGTATGTAAACTATGTTTATATACATGTATTTTATGTAAACTGTTGTATGTAAATTGTGTTATATAATATGTAAACTGTGTTACATACATGTAATCTATGTAAACTGTAAATTATTGTATGTAAACTGTGTTTACATACTAGTAAGGGCTGCTTTCAAGTTCGATATTTCAAACAGGACTATCCTTAATTAGTATATTTGTATTACTAGTTGTTGTTTTTTTCTGTCAAAGTTTGTAATATTAGTTGATAGAGTTTGGATAGGAAGCTGCCATATTTATGCAGATTGAGATTCTGATTCAAACATATGAAAAAAGAAGGTTAGTACTGAAACAAATTTATGGGAAATGATCATCAAATATCTTTGATTTTTATATTAATTACTTTCTCTGCAATTCTTTTCATCAAATAACAGGTATGAAACTGTTTACATACGATGTAATAAACTGTTTACATATTGTGTAGTGTAACAGGTATGAATTAGAGTGAAAGGACATTTCTGTAATTTATTTAATTTTGATATAACTAAAATGCACAATTTTGAGTTTATTATTACTAGTTTTGAAAATTTTAACTTTTAATCAGATTTGAAGCTATTTAGGCAAATCACTCGACCTACAAACTATCAGTTTTGTTTTAACTAGGGATTACGAGAACCATAAGTAAAACAATATATAAATACACTTTAGATTATGGTCCCCAATATACCAAATCATAACACAATTTCTATTCTCCCTATTTGGATTAGAGACGACAGTCCCATTGAGGAACTAAAGCGATTTGGTTGAGAAAGATCACAAACCACCTTACTACACAATCAATTGATTGCTATAGATTCAGGTACGCTTCCACATATTTGTTTTAATTCTTAATAATCTCACCAAAAAGTTAAATTCTAACGATTGGTATCAAAATCTTTTCATGTTGAATTATTAAAAATTATTTTGATATATTTTTTAAATCTAATATTTTTTTTAGTTTAATATTATTGGATTTAAAATCAATGATTATTATCTTCTAAAATTTGGATTAAGCGGCATGTATTATGCCGATTAGATATTGTGGATTGATCAATTAAATATGGGTCTTTTCTTTAATTCTTTATCGTCATCTACGATAAAAAAAAATAAAAAAAAAAATTTGTGAACTTGGTGTGATATTTGGCAATTCAGTATGGTAATTTTAGATTCAGACGGAAAAGATATGGACTTTTTTTTTTTTTTTTTTGTGCTGAATCTATTGTGAATAATTATTCTTTGCTGAATTTCAAGTGTTCTGTAATAAGCTTTGTTTTCAAAGATTTATTGCCAAGTTTTTTGACTTTGTGGCCTTTGGAACTAAAGATTAAAAGAAATTAATATGGTGGTTGGCATAAATATAGAATTAGTTACTTAAGATTGCACATAAATAAAAAAAACTGACTTTTTACTTAAAATAGTAAAATAATTGTGTTTTGATAAATCACAAATAATATTTTTCACCCCTAAATCCTTCAAAGTTCATAAATTTAAATGTAATATTTACGTATAAATTAAACTTGAATATAATCCGTACATACAATAAAAATATATTGTAAAATAACAGAAATCATAAAAAACAAACACAAAATAAATATGGGCATTTATATTGTATTGTTTGTATGTAAAGCTTATGGAAGTCATGTGAATGTATAGGTTACATACAGAATAAATGTATATGTAACCTGTACATTCACATGACTTCTGTAGGTTAATTTGCTTCTATTTTTTTACTGTTTTATGCATTTACATTGTACTGTTTGTATGTTATTGATGTTTTGAATAGCTTATGGAAGTTATGTAAATGTACAGGTTACATACAAATTTATGTTGTATGTAACCTGTACATTCACATGACTTTTGTACAAATTTATTTTGTATGTAACCTGTATATTCACATGACTTCTGTACAAATTTAGTCATGTGAATGTACAGGTTACATACAAAATAAATGTGTATGTAACCTGTACATGCAAATAAATGTGTATGTTTCTTTGCTGTTTTATGCATTTGCATTGTATTGTTTGTATGTTATTGCTATTTTGAACAGCTTATGGAAATCATGTGAATGTACAGGTTACATACAAATTTATTTTGTATGTAACCTGTACATTCACATGACTTTTGTACAAATTTATTTTAGGGAAAATAACAAAACTAGCACCCCTAAACTTGTAATAACAAAACTAGCACTCCTGTGTTCAATTAAAATTGAACGACGATGATTTAGACCCGTTCAATATTGAACGTTTAATATTATCCGTTCAATTAGAATTGAATGACGACAATTAGACCCGTTTAATATTGAACGTTCAATATTTTACGTTCAAATTGAATAATATTGAACGTTCAATATTAAGCGTTCAATTCTAATTGAACACAAGGGGGTGTTAGTTTTGTTACTATAAATTTTAGGGGTGCTATTTTTAGTAATTTTCCTTTATTTTATATGTAATCTGTACATTCATGTGACTTCTGTAATCAATGTAATTAGTTCCAGTTAAGAGTAATCATTAATTGATATTAAAGCCATAAATATAAATATAAAAATAATTATAAAAAATTGAATTATCATGACTTTTATAAGCCTTACAAAATTTTCAGAAAATATTGTAAACTTTACATACTTATAAATCAAATGAATGAATAAAAGGGCATTTTGGTAAAAATTATATCTACTACCTAATTAAAACTCACCATTTCACTATTTAAATTTACTATTGAGATAAAATTGACACTTTTTATCATATCTTTGTTATATACGTAAAAAAAAAAAAAAAACTCCATAAATATATGGATTCTGTTGATGATCGATGATCATATTATTAATTATGTTATATATGCCAACGAACAACGAACAATGCCGCCATAAATATGTACGAACATCGTAAGGAATTAAAGATGTTTATATGATTCTTTTGCCTTCAAGCTGCTGGTATTCTTATTAGTTTATCATAAAATTATTTCTGGCAGCAGTATAACCTAGTATAACTAGGGTTATTTTTGTGTCTATTATTTTAATAATTCTTGTATAATTTTTTAAAGCCCATAAATAATAATTTTACAGCTTAAATATTTTTTATGTGCTTAAGAAGATTTTGGACCTATATTTGGGTTAATGGGTCAAATATATGGATAAGGGCTTTATGACCCAATAAACTTTTGGCCCAATCAATTTTTGAAGTTATTCAATGTTGACTTTGACCTAAAAAAACAAAAACAAAATAATTAAAGAAACACTACATAATTGACCTATTTACTTGAAATCTCATGTCAAATATTTTCTTAATGTAGTTTTTTCATCTAGTTTATCTAGTATTTTGTTTAAATTATTGAAATAACATGTTGTCAAAGTAACCTCTATTGTGAAGATTAATTTAACTAAAAATACATAGAGATTTGTGCGAACTTATTTATATGAACTGTGCTCGGCCTAAAGGAAGACACAGTTTGGCCAAATAACAACACACTTGCGATGGTAAATATGTGACGATTATAAAGACTTTTAATTTTTCATGTGAACAATAGTTGGTCCAAAGAAAGGCTGTTGTTTGACATAACTAATTATCAATATTTTATCATTACATTGAGAATACCACTTACAGTTATGTCCAAAGACTAAGAATTAATGTTATGCTAGGTATCCCAAAATAGGTCCCCAAATTTGAATTTTTTTTCATGTCTTATTTTATTTCTATGACATGTTTCTTGAACGTGAGTATGCATGTTTATTTTGTTCTTTATACAGTTTCTATTGCTACTGCTACGAATGTTTTTGCCCAAGTAAGCAACATCTCATTACTGAGTGGGACAAACTTTAAAGTTTGGAAAGAAACCGTAGAGATTGTTCTCGGTTGTATGTATTTAGATCTTGCACTTCGGTCAGATTGATCCATTGTTACTCTAAAAAACCTCAATGAAGTTAAAATTGAAAAGTGAGATCGATCTAACCAAATGTGTATGATAATCATGAAACGCTCCATTCCAGAAGCGTCTCGGGGCTTTATTATTGAGAATAAGAGTGCTAAGAAGTTCCTGGAAGAAATTGAGCAATATTTTGCCAAGAATGAAATGTTAGAGGCGAGTAACCATTTGGCTAAACTTGTCGCGATAAAATATAAGGTCAAAGGGAACATAAGGGAGTACATCATGGAGATGTCTGATCTTGCTTCAAAACTCAAGTCGCTTAAGTTGGATCTATTTGAGGATTTGCTCGTGTACTTAGTTTTGATTTCTCTTTCTGCACATTTTGGGCAGTTCAAAGTGAGCTATGACACTCAGAAGGACAAATGGTCCTTCAATATGCTTATATCTCACTGTGTGCAAGAAGAAGAGAGGCAGTAGTGAGATAAGACTAAGAGTGCTCATTTGGCCTCAATATCTCATAACAAGAAAAAGAAGAGAGCTATGATTACTGTGGAAGGATCTTCTCAACAGAAGAAACAAAGAAGCAAGATGAGGACTTTACCTGCTATTTCTGCAAGAAGGTTGGACACATGAAGAAGTGTCCTAAGTACGCCGCCTAGCCTGTGAAGAAGAGTATGCCTCTAACTTTAGTTTGTTTTGAAATAAATTTAGCTTCTGTACCTAAGGATACTTGGTGGGTAGATTCTGGTGCTACTACTCATATAAGTATGTTTCTACAGGGTTGCCTGTGGAGTCGACTACCAAGTGATGCTGAAAGATTCATCTTTATGGGCGACGACAATAAAGTTGTAATAGAGGCTATAGGAACTTTTAGATTACAATTAAAAACTGGATTTTATTTGGATTTGTTTGAGATTTTTGTTGCTCTGTCTTTTAAACGGAATTTAATTCCATTTCTAGTTTGGACAAGTTAGGATTTTCTTGTTCTTTTAGAAACAATAAAGTTAGTTTCTATCAAAATTCAAATTTTATTAGTACTGGTTCTTTAATTGATAATATATATATGCTTGATGTTGTCAGTTCCTAGGGACGGACCAAAAAAAAAATTTCTAATAGGGCTAATATATATTTAAAAAAAATTATTTATAATATCAAAATTTATAACTAAAATTTAAAAAATATATATAAACTTAAAAGGCAAACAAAAAAATATATAAACTTAAAAAACAAACAAAAAATTTATTTAAGTTGTTTCGACGACACTTCATAAAATTTATCAATTATCATATAAGGTTCAACAAATTTAAAGAAATAATAGTCAACTGTTATGAAAAAATAAGAGTGCTAAATATATACAAATTTATATTTACATAGGCACTCAAATTAATAATTATACAATATTTATCGATAAAAGTTTAAAAGTTACAATTTTTAAGAGATATAACATACATTTATTGATTTGGTTGTAAGTTTAAGTACAAATATTTTGAATATATAATATTTTTAAAAAAATAATATAGATAATTTTAATAGATTTTAAAAAAAATACTAAACTTTAACTTGATTGAGCAGCAAACAACATACCATAGAACATAATTATATAACAGAAAAGGAGCAGAGTTGTAGAAAATATAAGACCAAAAAATGGTGTATTAGTTTAAGTTTATTTATAAAATTTTTGTGATAAATAATATATTGTGCTTTACAAAATACTAGTAATATTTATTAAATTTTAAAAAAAAATCTCAAAAAGCTACCCGGGCTCAAGCTCGGTGTAGCCAACAGTTGGGTCCGTCTCTATCAGTTCCTATAATGAAATACTGCAAACAAGTTTACGTACAAAGCAAAAATTAAGTATGGCACAATCGTTTAGATCATATCTCTAAGCAGAGAATTCAAAGGTTTGTGTCAGATGAAATTCTTAAACCCTTAGATTTAATAGACTTCCAAGTCTGTATTGATTGCATCAAGGGAAACGAACAAACGTTACAAAATTAGGTGCCGAGAGAGCTACAGATGTCTTAAAACTTATCCATACTGATATATATGGTCCATTTCCTACAACTTCATGGAATGGTCAACAATACTTCATTACGTTCATAGACGATTACTTTAGGTTTGGTTACCCATATTTGATACATGAAAAGTCGCAATCCCTTGACATTTTCAAGTCTTTCAAAGCTAAAGTTGAACTTCAACTGGGAAAGAAAATTAAGGCTGTCAGATCGTACCGTGATGGTGAGTACTACGAGAGGTATGACAGATCAGGAGAACAACGTCAAGGACCCTTCGTAATTTTCCTTGATGAGTGTAGAATTGTTCCACAATACACCTTGCCTAGCAAACCCAACATGAATGGTGTTGTAGAGCGACAAAACCGAACTCTTAAAGATATGGTAAGGAGTACAAGTAGCCCTCCTTGCCAAATTCACTTTGGGGAGAAGCTTTAAAGACCACAGTGTATATCCTTAACAGGGTACCAAGGAAAGCAGTTGTCAAAACCTCCTATGAGCTTTGGACAAAAAAAAAAACCTAGCATTAGGCACTTGCACATTTGGGGTTGTCCAGCTGAGACACAGCCTTATAGGCCACATGAAAGAAACCTAGACTCAAGGACAATTAATTGATATTTCGTTGGTTACGCTGAAGACTCTCAGGGCTACAAGTTTTATGATCCCACATCAAGATCCTTCTTTGAAATGGAAAATGCGAGATTTCTTGAGGATGTTGAATTTGGAGGGAAGAAAACATAAGGAATGTTATCTTTGAAGAAGAATCTGTTATTGATGGTGATCAGGTCTCTGTACCTGTTGCTATTCAAGACGCAGATCTGATACTAGATAATAATGTTCAAACTCATACTCCTGACATTGTTCTAGACCAAGACAACAATGAGATTCTTCCTCAAGCACCATCTACAGATCAAACTCAACAACCTCAAGAATTGTCATTAAGGAGATCCACTAGGGAGAGGAGAAGTGCGATTCTAGATGATTATATCATCTTTCTCCAAGGACATGAGGATGGCGTTGGTTTAACAGAGGATGACCCGATCAACTTATGACAAGCCATGCGCAGTTCTAACTCTTAGAAGTGGATTGATGTCATGAAAGATGAGATGAAGTCTGGGAAAGATAATGACGTTTGGGATCTCATTGAGTTGCTTGAAGGTGTGAAGCCTGTTGGTTGTAAATGGATATTTAAAACCAAGAGGGATTCGAAGGGCAATGTCGAGAGATATAAAGCACGTCTAGTTGCCAAAGGGTTTACTCAAAAAGAAGGCATAGATTACAAAGAGACTTTCTCTCCGGTATCTTTGAAAGACTCATTTAGAACTATAATGGCACTAGTAGCTCATTTTGATCTAGAGTTGCATTAGATGGATGTCAAAACTGCATTTCTCAATGGAGACATTGATGAGACAATTTTTATGGTACAGGCAGAAAATTTTGTTTCAGGAGATCCAAAATCTATGATCTGTAAGTTGAAGAAATCCATCTATGGTCTCAAACAGGCTTCCCGTTAATGGTATCATAAGTTTCATCAAGTGATCACCTCGTACAATTTTGAGGTGAATGTCATTGATAACTATGTATATTATAAGTTAAGTGGGAGTAAATGTATTTTCCTAGTATTATATGTCGATGACATTCTGCTCGCTAACAGTGATATAGGCTTACTGTACAAAACCAAGAAATTTCTAACGACAAAATTTGAGATGAAAGATCTTGGTAATGCCTCTTTTGTATTAGGTATCATATATTGAGAGATCATTCTCAAGGTATCCTTGGGTTATCACAAAAGAGCTATATCGATAAGGTTTTGAGTAGATTTGTCATGAAAATGTAGTAAACCAGGAGACACGCCTGTGGCTAAAGGAGACAAGTTTAGTCTCAAACAATGCCCTAATAATAATCTTCAAAGGAAAGAGATGCAGAAGATTCCTTATGCATCAGCATTAGGGAGTCTAATATATGCTCAAGTTTGTACTCATCCCGACATAACATTTATAGTGGGAGTTTTGAGCAGATTTTTTAGTGATCCAAGTATGTAGCACTAGAAGGCAATCAAACGCATGATGCGTTACTTAAGGAGAACAAAAGACTACATACTCACGTATCAAAGATCAGACAATTTTGAGGTCATCAGGTTATTGACATCAAGTTTTTAGTTGTTAAGAAAAGAGTTCAGGATAGACAGATTTCTATGGAACATATAGGAACAAATTCTATGCTAGCAGATCCATTAATCAAGGGTTTAACACCTAAGGTTTTTCATGAGCACACTGCTCATATAGGTGTTATTCATGATAATACCTTGGTTTAATGAGAGTCATTTTTGCTCTATATGTTTTACTTTAGAAATTGTATTATTTATTTTCTACAGAATAAAGTTGATGGTTTATGATTCTATTTCTGAGCTTACTTATATTTTCTATGTGCAATGTTCGCATTGCATTAAGGACTTTGGATTAGGACTAAAATAGGACCAGTTGAAAATAGGCATGTCTGAGATCATATTTCATGTAATTTTCATACTACTCATTCATATTTGATCTATGTCATTGAGGGTATTAGTTTGGTGATCGTCGTGGTTTAGTCCGACTTTATTGTGACAAAAGCCATGGTGGTTCCATTATTAATATATAAGCTAGACCATATTGTTTAAGGAGCATTTTAAAGATAAATAACATACAGATGCGCGCCTAAGAAATTTTGTGATATAATTATTTCAGAAATAATATCTAGCCCAAGTGGGAGATTGCTAGGGAATTATATTTCCTACAATATTGAACAACATATAATTTCTATTAAATTATATTAGCTATTTAATTTAATAGACTAAAATTTAGTGGTCTAATTTTAGTAGGCCCACAAACTGCTCAATCTTAATATGGGCTTTTTGAGTCGATATCGATTTTGTTCTAATTAAGGGATTATGAGAACCCTAATTAAAACAATATATAAAGAATCTTTAGGTTATGGTCCCCAATGTACCAAATCATAACACAATTTCTATTCTCCTCATCTAGATTAGAGATGGCAGTCCCATTGAGCAACTAAAGCGATTTGGTTGAAGAAGAACATAAACCACCTTGCTACAAAATCAATTGGTTGCTATGAATCCAAGTACGCTTCCGCATATTTGTGATTAGTGATGAAAGTCTGGTTCATAACTTGTGCATGTTAGAATTTAACCTTTTGGTGAAAACCATCACTAATAACAGATTTAGAAATATTTATGTGAGATCATTAAGAATTAAAATAAAGGTTAAAATACAATATATTTAATTTGGTTTTTTAATATTTTACTGAGTACTTCTGATTTTTGCATCTCAGCTATACAAAGTAAGATGACTGACCAAATATTCTTACTGTAAACAAGTGTTGAAGGAGTATTTTCTTGGACGAGTAGATTTGATGGAAATCTATACCCAGTTCTCACCGTTGAAGATGTCTTTTAGCATTTGAAACCACCTGCAAGCTTATGGTTTAGGAATGGCAATGGGGCGGTTCTGGTCAAAACCGACCCAACTCGAACCGACCCGCAGGGCAAAAAACCCGGTGAGATTTGGATCTTTCGGGTTCGGGTTCGGGTTCGGGTTATAACCGCGGGTCAAAAACCCGACCCGTTAACCCCCCCCCCCCTTTTTTTTTTTTTTTTTCTCTTCTTCTTCTTCTTAAAAATTGTAATCCTAATTTTCTAATAAATTAATGAAGGATATTTTAAAATCAAAACTAGCATCATTTAAAATAATATTTCAGTTAACCATAAAATCATTCTAAAATAATAAACCTGATATACCCGAATATTACCATTTGAATTTTTCTTTAATTAAATTAAACCATAAACTGAGAATCAAATGCAGAGCATCAGATGAAAACTTCAAATTGCGAATACAATATGAAAATGCCCACAGACTGGTTAGCTTCAACAGTCCATACAGTTTTTATAAGTTCATCGAGGTTCATGCTACGAAGAGGCTTGCCCATGTCAACCAATTTATTTTGAACGTCATCAAGCATGAGACTATACATTGAGTTCTGTTGAGCCAGAGGCTGAATCTGTGATTGTTTGCCGTTAGTGTCGCCCCCACCGTGAGAGTTTGAGACCCCATTGTCTGAATCTCCATTCACAAACTTCAATTTAGATTTTCCATTCATAACTTTAACCATACATGCAGCCTTAAAATCACCAGAAAATATCTTCAAGCTCAGCTAATAAATAAAAGACCTAAAACAATCCAATTGAAAATTCACTATCAGAATCTTTCTTTCAAAATCTTAATAAGTCCCCTCCCCAAAAATAAAAAAATTCAATGAATAAATAAATAAACAATCGTTACAATAACTGAAGATAAGCCTCGTACTTATCTGCAAATCTTGATGCCCAAAGTCATCAATCTTCACAAGTTATTGGGACACTTTGGAGGAAAAAAAACCACAAAATCAATGAAAATTCAGACCCTCCTAGCAGCTGAAAAGCCTGAAATCCAACATTATAAAATCAAGGCCAGGAGACAAATCAGATTACCAGTACATAATCAGAAATGGAGTAATATCGATATTGATTGTAAGAATACACCATATACAAGAGCTAAAAGAATTTCAATCTATTGCATACAAGTAAAGAGGTCAGAGCTTTAGTGCCCACTTAACCGATTAATTCGAAACCCTAAACCCAGAAACGAAATCTCAAATTACCCATGAAAGTCCCAATTTCAAATTCTTCGTTCTTGAAAAAAGTGAAAATGGTCATTTTCTTTTGGCCATATTACTTCCTATTGCAAGCCATAGACAAATCTGACCATTTTCTTTACTTATTCCATTTTCTCTGCATCCATTTTTTCAGTTTTGGCCATCAAAACGATAATGACAGGTGAGGAAGAAGGTGGTGGAAATGGCGATGGCGATGGCGCCTGGCAGTGGCGATGGCGCCTGGCGGTGGCGGTGGCAACGACGGGAAGTGGGAGCCTGGCGATGGCGGAGCTGCACTGCGCAGAGGCAAACGATGGGCTCACGGGACACGGGCAGAGGAAAATGGATTCTGATACTGATTTCATACGCCCTAAATGGGATTTCAAACGGGTATCCGAATGGGTACCCGATCCGATCCGTTACCGACCCGAATTTTATTAAACAAAATGGATATTATACCGACCCGTACCCGCCCCGTTTTGCCCAAACGGTTCGGGTACCCGTGGGCCCCCGACCCGATGGGTAAAATTGCCATCTCTATTATGGTTGAACTTTGAAGTAATCCACAAATTATGCCTTTTGTCTCAACTTCTTGCAATTTTTGTGTGCAAATACTAATAAAATTTCTCAACAACGATTTCCACATGCTTTTCAACTAATAAATGTGTTCTAATCTAATGATTTTGCAGCATCCTGCATTCTATGCTGAACCAGGAAAGTAATTGTTAATTATATCTCATCTCCAATAGTGGCATTCTTGAACAGTAATTGTTAAAGAATCTCACATTTATCAAGACATTTTCCATTTGGTCGGGGGATGCAAAAAATTATTTGGAACCTCACAACACACTTGTCTTAGATGCACACAAAGCTGGGTTAAAAATATTTGCATATAATTTTCCAAATGATGCGGCTCTTGGCTATAACTACAATTATGATCCATTTTCTGAATACCTATCTTTCATTGACGGTGGTAAATTCAGTGTTGATGGTGTGCTGTCTGACATCCCAATTACTCCATTGGAGGACATAGGTAACTGATCTTCTTCCCCCACTTCTGATAATGATTTACCTAATTCATGTTCTGACATAAATTTTATTTTTAGTATATTAACAACTTTTATTACTTTCTGAATGAAAATGAAAAGAGAATTAACATTTTTCCCAATAAAATTAGAAGAAGCAAAAATTAAAAGGCTATCCTCACACAAAATTAACCAAAATCATGGAAACTAAATATTTTAAGATAAGTCTTGGTCCCCATCCTAAATTTTTTTGTTATATTAGCATATATAATATAACAACAAATGACTCATTATAACGTTACAGTATATTGAACAGGGTCTGTTATCCATAGACGATAATAGGGAATGACAGGTGGCTGCTTTTGGAGATGATATTGCCATTGAGTGTCTCGCAACCGAGTTTTAACTGCGAGATCTATGTGGTATAAGCTTTAATTTTGATTGCTGTAGATCTATTATTAGTTTATTATCTTAAATTGTTAGAATGGTAATTATTTGTAATATAATGATCCTAATTCTTCTTTTGAAAATATATAGTGTCAAATTGTCAATAAATTGCATGACTAAATTTGTCATTCTTCAATTGTGCTGATGTGGTTAATACCTGTTTTCGTATAATTATGGGAATATGTATTTGTGCTCATAGACTTGAAGGAAATTACTGATACTCTTGTCCTACTGTTTAGAAATCCATCTTCTTTACTAATATTTATGCTATTTTTGTCGTGTTTTTCCTAAATTATTTAGGTGTATATTAAAGTTCAGAAATCTACCTTCTTTGGGTCTATTATATAATTCTTGAAATTCTTTGACTTGTTTTCTTGAGCTCATGATAGAGATTGGTAATTTTGCACTGCTTAAAATATAGACATTTACTTGAATAAAGCTTTTTTAAACTCAAATTTGTTGCATAATATATAATATTTGCAGTTGCAAGCACATGGATCAGATGCAATGGTTGATGAAGACAACTGTGTTTTCTTCCTTCCACATCGTCCAAGGAGTCAAATTTGTGAACCACCCTTGTTTCTTTTCATGAAAGGAACAGGTTAATTTAACTGATCCCTAGCTCAGTCATTCAAGTATTGCCATTCAAGTTTATTAAACTTTCAAACTGATATATATATATATATGTATGTATGTATGTATCTGACTCAGGTTGGTGTGGTGCTGGTGCTGATCACTATGAACCCCTCATTGCCCATCCTTGTACATTTGTTTCATCGGAGAAAGTTGCTATCGTACTCTTAGGGCAATTTTCCCAGCAGTTTTGTGTATTAGAGAGATTGGATTAGAAAGTAGTTAAATTTATTTTTCCTCCCTTGATGTTCGGAGTGCAATCTAATTCTCAATCGTAAAGATTTATAAATTGCATAGTTAGCATTCATTGAATCATTGCCATTCAATTTTAGTTAGCATAGCTGACGGATTTCGCACATGTGATATGATTTCACAGGCTTTTGTTCTTGTTGTTGAGGTTTTAGAACGTACTTGTTAGGGTGCTGCTATTTCATCGAACCTGAAATGGTATGGTGCCTTTCTGTTGTACGTTACGCTTGTTTTGTCAGTTTAATGATACAAAATTAACCAAAATCATTTTTAATTTTTGCATAGGGAATAGTGTATGAGTTGTTCCTTTGCATTTTCCCGAGAAAATTGACCAAGTAAAAAAATCATCAACCTTTGTTTTTCTACACTAACACACCTAAAGTCCAACCTCTCAGGTTACGGAAAAATGGAGGAAAATAATATTCCTATTAATGCTAAAAAATGAAAATTTCTAGCCAAAACTAGGGAGAAAAAAAAAAAAAAAAAACTCCAAAAGATGCAAAACAATAATAAATGAAAAGTGAAAACCACTGAGTTGTTTGCTTTCGAAATGCCCAGATCTACAATTTCATAGTGATGTGTTTCTGTCGGTCAATAACAAGTGTAAAATACATGTTCTACGATAAATTACCCTACCTTAATTAAGATGACAAGTGTATTATGATTACATTTATCATGATACTTTAAATTTTAAAACTCTACAGGTAATAAACAAAGCTGCTGTGAAAAATTATATATAAGTGTCCAGTACATAGCAACCTTGATGAAAAAAGAAGAAAGTAAGACTCGTTAGTAAAAGGAGTAGAAGAGATTAATTACCAGGTACATTAGTTATTTTACTAACCTTACTATAATGTGAATAATTTAATATTTTTAATTTTAAATGAGAATCTCACATGCACGTAATCACATTTTCCCCACTTGCCAGAACTGGTGCCGAGAGCTTCATTGTCAAGGTAAAGCTTTAATTCCTTATGTCTCTGCCTATTTTAATGTTTTCTTGGGTAACCTTTTTACTATATATCATTCTTCTTTTGACAGAAACTATAATTGTTATTAATACTTAACAAGTATAAGCTCTAAAAGAAACTTGAAATTCTTACATTTGAATTTGTGCTTTTTCTCTTTTTGTTTTTTTGGTTATTGACATTGGCCTTCTATTAAACTATACTTTTGATTCTCTGTTTTATTTTATTTTTAGTTTTTTCTTATTGAGTTTGGGAAATCGATGTCAGCTGTTGTGTGAGCAAATATTATTTTGGGGAAAATATTTCGGTTACATAATTTTTGTTTACTCTCATTGTTGGCTGTTTGTAACTTTGTACTTAGTAGAAGTTTTAAGAAAAAATATGGCAAAAAATGTAAATTTGCGATCTGGTTACATTTGAACACGTTATGAAGCTCTATATAATAACCATTAATTGCACGTGTGATTCTGATTTTTGAAGACAACTTGTTTTATGAGTATCAAAATCAATATCAAAGCCAAGGCTTGCGTGCAACTCTTCCCTGGTACTCATTGCTATTTCATCCTCTCTTTTGTTTATATAAAAAAGAAATTACTATTGTTTCAACTTTCACCCACATCCACAAGATGACTCAATTTGTCAAGATTCATGAATAATGCTTGAAACTTAGCCCCTGAAAAAGGAGAGAAAAATATATTCAGTTTTGTTTTTTTTACTTAATATATGATGATATATCACCTGTCTCAAAATGCTAATGTTTTGGAACCGTAGCAGAAGATGGTTTACCATTAATTATGAATAGATATGGCAAGATTGGGATTTATAGCCGTTTTAGCAGTTTCTTTGTGAGGGACAGTTTTATATATATATATATGACTAAATATTGAATATAATTTGCTTGTTTGTGAGAAGAAATTATTTGTATCACCACTCTACCGGTAGAGATATAGTACTTGATAAATGTATGGACAAAGTGCTTCAGTTTCTATTATTTGAGTGTTGTTATCTACACACTGGTATGTTCTAATATTTCATAGTGATGTGTTTCATAAAATCAATTACACCATAGCAGAGCTAATATATTTTTAGCCAAGCCCACTGATTTCATTATGCACATCTTCCATTTCTTAGAATCATGTTCATGTTGCATCTCTGAAGTGTTAGAATAAATTTCATGTAGATTAACATTACATTATGAAAAAAGTATAAGAAACCTAATTCTAGCTAACTAAAAACAGATAGAATAAGCAAATTTCAATAATAGAAATTTATTATCATGAAAATTTAAAATTTGAGTTTCAGTTTCTATTATTTGATCACAAAACTCACATATTTGAGTGTAGATAACAAAACTCAGACTGATTCGTGAGTTTCTATTATTTGAATGGTTCTCCGCACATATTTCAGCACATACCCCTTCATTGAAACTCACATATTTCAGTTTCTATTTTATAGTTTCAGTTTCTATTATTTGTTATCTACACACTATAAATTTCAGTTTATAACCTGGTGTCAAACTACATCTAATGAGATATCCACCTACATACTCTTATATCAATTTCAATTTTAACACAATATGCTTATCGTCATATCTTTGATGCTACAAACTTCTCTTTTTTATAGTAAAAACATGCCAAAAGAGGTGAAACTTCTCAAAGAAATCAGACCTCTGAGCAAAGAATGGAGCGTCAAATTAACTGTGTTAGAAAAATCAATGCCACGTTTGCCACGCAACAGTCCCACCTTGTATCAGAGATTAGTACTATGTGATTCTGAGGTAAGTATAATGTTCAATGCATACTTGTTTGATTCTTTTTTTTTTGCAATTAATTCCTTATTTTTTTGTCTTTATTTTTATCACTTTTGAATTCACAAATTATTATAGGGCTCACGTGTTCAAGCTACCATTTTTGGAGATGATATAGACATGTTTAGTCATACTTTGATGGTCTCAAAAACGTATTACATTAGTAACGCTGATGTGAGACCTATTCTCCCAAAACATAGAATTGTTAATAACGACTACCAATGGACAATAAAGAAAACAACATTAGTTCAGGAAGTGAAAGACAATCTACAGGTCACCCCAACATTTACTTATGTACCATTTGGAGACATGAAAAAATACAAGGATTATTTGGCACAAGTTGGTGAGAACTATCACTTTATTCCATTTTATTCTCATATTTTGTTATAATCATTTTCTTCGGTTCTTTCTTTTTTTTCAATTAAACCAAAATAACTGAGGTAAATGTTTTTATGACAGATATTATTGCAATAGCTATTAAAGTACAATCTTCCAGGGAAATAACGATCCAACATCAATTCAAGAAATAGTTTTGATCAACCAAGAGTATGGATATTAAATGTTAACATTTTATATTTATTTCAAATATTGCGATTATAAATCGTACTTTACAAATCATTTTTGGTCGTGGGTTAAAGCCAATGATCTTAACAATATGGGGACAATTTGTTAACAATGAAGCTGCGGCAATTTCTAAAATTATCGAAACAAAACCAGTTATTATTGAATTATGTTTGAAAGTTGTAAAAGATAATGGTAAATATTAATTATACTTGTAAAATAATATGATGTATATGTTGTCACTTAAATTTAATACTTTAATCATTTTATCCGGCATTTCATTATCTACAAAATCATCCACCTCCTTTATTATAAATCCCAACACTCTTGAAGCAGTTGAATTATAAACTTGGTAAATCATTTTCTTTTGCTATTCTTGATATTAATTGTTAATCCCCTTATAATGGACTTTCCTAAAAATTTTCTCATAATAGGTCTACTTGTAATGAGCATATTCTCAAAGATTTCATCAATGATAATTCCTCCTTTTATTGCACTACAAGCTCTGGTATTCCCAAAAATAATGATAGTACTGATATTAGAACTTTACAAGAGTCATTTTCAGAGGTAAATAATGATTTTTTAATCTTTTATTAATCTTGTATAAATATCTTATTGATACCTTGTATTTACTGTCTTAATCTAGCAAAATTATTACTAGGTGAAAGCATCAATTACTGTTACAAACATAGACCAAGATTTCTTCTACATGTCTTGTAATAATTGCAATAAGTTCATGAGTGCTGAATATGGAGACAATTTTGAGTGCATTTATCGCAAGCACAAAGAAGCTATAGCTACACTAAGGTTACTATCACTACTTCAATCATAACATACTATTGTATATTCAATGCAAATAAATACTTTACTAAAATCTTATAGCACATTTGACAATTCATTAAAAAAAGAATTTATGTTACATATTTACTTCACATTATAAGTGTCGTCTTGAAGCTGAAGTACAAGATAATTCAGGAACAATTATAGCGACCATATTTGGAAAGCATGTAGAAACTTTACTGTCTTGTTTGGCTAATAAATTAATGGAACACAAAATTGAGATATTGTTATTTAGATGTTGCCATTACTTTATTTAAATTATCATCTTAATCTTCAATTTAACTTACATAATTCTCCTTTTATAGAATGGATTCAAAGACATAAAAAGTATTGCCACTCTTTCAAGTCCTGATATATTCAATATTCATATCAAGTCTTCGAGATATGAAAGCCGTGGACAAATGAAGATGTGCTTTAATGTACTCTCTCTGCATAATATTACAAATGATAATTAAATTGATCAACATTCCTCTTATACCAAACTAGAAGTTTTGCTTTTAAAGATGTATATATGTGTGCCGCCCATGACTCAATATCTCACAATGTTTTAATCTAAAAAATATCCCTTGTTTTTGTTGGCTTGCAATATATACACAAGTGAGATATGCTATGCTTGTATATTCATGTTATATAATGAGATATATTATGCTTATAAATTCATGTTACATAATGAGATATACTATGCTTATATGTTATGCTTGTATATTCATGTTACATAGTGGGATATACAATGCTTATATCCTTGTATATTCTACCAAATATGAATCTTAGCTTGTGCAAATGCTTGTATATTCATGTTACATAGTGGGATATACAATGCTTATATCTTTGTATATTCTACCAAATATGAATCTTAGCTCGTGCAAAATGCTTGTATATTCATGTTATATAGTGGGATATACAATGCTTATATCCTTGTATATTCTACCAAATATGAATCAACCATCCTTGTTATTATTATAAAGTGTTTTCGCTTATATGTAAGTGTTTATTTGTCCAAAACAAATAAAAATAAATAAAACATTTCCATCAAAATTAAACCACTAATCCCTAAAAACACTATTGACCTAACCTAAGTCGTAATCAATGTATATTTTTCTCATTTTTTATATTTTAAATATTATATTTTTAGAAGATAATTTGACCTGAAAATAAAAATTAATATTTTATAATGTGATTATATTATAATCATGAAGTTCTTAAACTCAAAAATTTAATATACTTAACTAAATGATGTATGTATTTATTGTGTATTTGGTGGCTATTAGTACTTATGTAATTATTCGTATGTTAAAAATTATAATTTTTAATTTCAAATATTATATTCATGTACAAAGTTGAATTTTATTTTTAAAGGTATTTATATTTGTTTATGTACTTTTATAACCACATTACTAATAATCTTGAGACTTAAAAACCCAGCACGAATAGCCCAAATGGTAAAGTCGTTTGGGTGTACTGTGCTTGACTGTGAGCTTTGTTAGACAACAAAGCTCATGGGTTCGAAGCTCAGAGCATGCGCTTCGATATCGAGCCTTACCACAGTCTCCCACTAGCCTTGTGTGGGTATACTTGGCTCAGGTTCGGACACCAAATGGCTATGATTCTCGGTGGTATGATGATATGTGAATAATCCTAGCCTCCCTAAACCGTAAGGAGTCTTTTTTTTTTTTTTATCCAAAAAAAAAAAAAAATCTTGAGACTTAAAAAAAGAAGGAATTACTCAGCTTTTACAAGAATTAAGACATCTTTGATAAGATGACCATTTGGGTTTCTTAATGGATAAATCAAAATTTGAAATATGCAAGAGCGAGATTTGAAAGCTGGTAGGGTTTGTTACAATCTTAAGTATTATTATTCCAAATTGTGCTACTTGTTAGGGAAAAAAACATTGTGCTACTTGATACAGATAATATACATAAAATTTATTTAAGTGTCATTAAATAAATAAATAATAGGTTCATTTTATTTTAAAAATAATAACATTCTTTTATAAAACAAATAATAATTTGTAATTCAATACTATGAGTTTCAAAAAAAATTCAATTTTATAAATGATTTATAAGGATTAGATTTATATTCAGCTTTCGTTTCCTATCAAGTTAATTTATACGTCACTAGCAAACCATGTCAGAATATTTGATATCGTGGAGTGTTATGTTCTTTGCAATGCTTAAGTCAAGTTCTTGAAAGAATAATCAAGATTAGAGAAAACTTTTAGTAGTACTTTTGAGAAAGAGTTTATGCCTACTTTTTCAGGTTGTGAGGCCCTATTTAAATGTCTGGATGGATGTCATTTTGATAAATAAATCGTATTAATTAATATTTATATTATTTAATAATAATATAAATATCTTAGCCATTAATACTCCTTATTTAATAAAGATTTACTTGACTGTATGTTGATAATATTATTTAACTTTTCTCATGCTGACGTGAATTAATTAAATGATGTTACGCATACTTAATTTACTTTTTACCCAATAAATATACATATACCTTTTTTTTTTTATCATTTTTGAAAGTAAAAAATTAGAAAGAATTTGTTAATGTTAGTTTGCTTTTAATGAGATATTTAGATATCAAATGATACTTGAATATAGATAAATGTAAAATATTTGATATAGTTTGAAAAAAATAATTTTAAAAATTTAATTAATTGCAAGAAGTTAAAATTTTATATTGATAAATTAACAATTAAATAAAATATTATTTTAATTATATATAACATGTACTACGAGATAATAGTAACAATAAATTTTACAATAATATAAGATATAAGTTAAAATTTATAAATAATTTAGGTTATATAATTATATAATATTAATTTATGATTTGTATAAAATGTTATGACTTTAATGCAGATAAATGTAAAATATTTGGTATAGTTTGAAAGAAATAATTTTTTTTTAAAAAATAATTGATTGCAAGAAGTTAAAATTTTATATTAATAAATTAATAGTTAAATAAAATATCATTTTAGTTATATGTAACATGTACGAGATAATAGTAACAATAAATTTTATAATAATATAAGATATAAGTTGAAATTTATAAATAATATAAGTTATATAATTATATAATATTAATTTATGACTTGTATTTTCATTTATTTATTTAATTTTTAAATCAAACCAGATTGATGCTCATCGTTCATATCTAGCAGCCCTAACCATGTATACTGTTTTTTTTTTTTTTAAATTAAATGATACCTCGTTTAATTTAAATATGTAATTTAAAGAAAACGAAAAATAAATATTATTATTAAACCACATTATGTGACATATTATTAATTTACTTAGTAAAATAAATTAAAATCTTTGAATTTTTAAGGAAGAATTATTTATTAATTTAGAATTAATTGTTTAAATTAATAGCATATTATTATAAATGTGAGAGAATATAAAGAATTAATAGTAACTCTTATTTTATTATATTTTTATTAATAAAATTTATAATATTAAATTATTATTAATTTAAACCAACATATTAATATTAGTCTAAGGGCATGGTATAATTTTTCACTCCCGAGAGAGGGCTCAACCTCCAATCGGATTCTAACTCATCCTTTGCATGCAATAAGAAGATAATTAGCTGACACCTGGAATGAAGCCACATGTAACCGACCCAGAAAATGTAATGTTAATTAATATAGGAGTTGAAAAGATAAAATCGATCAGACCGGTCACCAGTCCTTATAGGTGTAAGCACACATGGCAAACATGATCCACACGCGTTATAATGTGAGAGCCTTTGCTTGGTTACTTGTAAAGAGCCAGCCAGCCCAGCCATGCATGCACCTGATTGGCGTGATAGGTGTTCCAACTCTAACCCCTTTGTTCCAGAAGACTTTAAACTGGTAATCAATTCTAATACTATTGGTGACAGCTGAATGAATGTAAAAATTCACCTAACAAAAAAAAATTTAATTAATTAATTTTATATTTAATTATTAAATATTTATATTTTAAAAAAATATTGATCTTGCATTTATATTTTGAAGTAATACATCATCATATAATACGACTTGGTTGATGGTAATTTTCATCACGTACTCGTAACTTTTTTATTGTATACATGTCTAAATGTAAGTATGTGACTATTTAAATACTTCAATTTGATGAGAAGAGGAATGATAAACACATTTTATTTTGTATTCTTTAATGCACTCTTCTTTCCTCGTATGTATCATTATATATATATTTATTATACAAAAATATAATTTCAAAAAGAAAAAAACACTTGTAATTTATAGAAGGAAGAGAGTGAGTATAGCATAATGCAATTAGCATCCTTTTTTATCAGAATTTAAAAAAAGAAAAAAAGAAGAATAGGGTTATATGACCAAATATCAACCTTTTTATTCTTTCACATTTGGTACCTCATACATAACTATTAGTATTTGCTTAGCAGAAAATGTTCTTTTATCATAATTATTAATTTATATATTATAATATAATTGATCATTTAAAATATTTTAAAATCTTATTTTCATAATTTAACATACTCATCACTGGATGCAACATTAATCAATATTTAGCAGATATTTATAATACTATAAATTATTATAATGTAAGTATTTTATTGAAAAATAAATTTATTAAATATTTAATAAAGACAATAATTATTGATTGATTGTCAATAATTATAAGATTTTACAAATCTATCAAGTAAGAGTTTTTTTTATTTTTTTTTTATTTTAGATTAAATAGTATTTGATTTGAATATGTAAGGTGGAGAGTAACTACATTCAGTAATTACACATGTCATCTTTTGTAATTTTTGCAAACACGTACGCACAGTACAAATCCAAGTGTAACATTTTCCTGCCTCCTTGTTTCATGTTGCCGACTTTTCATTGGCTAGTTTCTACCAATAAAAGCATCCACCTCCGCCTTTGAGCAATTCAGCCTGCTCTCTCTAAACGTATTACCCTTTGCACCGTCTTTCCCTAAGAGATCTCTCTTTGCTAGTCCCATTTTAGAAGAGCTGGTGATTAAAAAGAACATAACGAAACAAAGCATCCACCACCATGATCAAGACACTCAGCATTTCTTACTCCAACACAGCAAAAACAGCAGAAATTATGTCCAGATACAGACCCATAGCTCCAAAACCAGAAAAACAATCAAATCCCACAACTCAAAATCCAAAGATGAGTCAATCTCCTTACATGAAAAATATATGGTCTCAATTACAAGCTAGGCCAACAAGAACCAGAAAAAGAGGCAGAGCTACTCTATCACCACCTTCTCTCAAAAGACAAAGAACCCAAATGCTTGGATTTTCTCCTCTTTGTCAAATAACAAACCCAACCAACCAACTCTCTCTACAACTTCCCATTCTAAACCTTCAACGACTCAATACCAACTTCGAAAAGCCACCGAAGAATTTGGTTACTCTTCCTCTACTCCCCTGCCTTCCATGTAAACAAGACAAGCTTTTAGATTTGAATGCCGTAGCCGAAATTCCGGAGGAGAAGGATTTTGTACAACGAAAAACCAGTACACCATATGTTATTGCACCACGGCCGCTTCGACCGGTCGGGTCCACCATACGTGTTGGTTGCATTAGTGAGGAATTGAGTTTAGGCTTTGTAGCTCAAGCACTTAAAAAAGCAGAGGAGGTTGAAGCAGAGGTTGAGTTAGAGGCTCTTCCAGCAATTGTATCTGATTCGAATAATAAAGTACGGATGGTGAACTCTGCTTACAAAGAGATGGTGGGTCAGCCAGAATGTTGCTGGCTCGATTCCATGGTGGGTAATGATGGAAGGTTTGGAGCCATTAGGTCCAAGAGAATTAATGGGGAGGTTCAAATTCATTTTTCTGATTCGAAGGTACCGATTTGTTCTAATGGTTTTTCTTGTTGGGTGAGAATTGAATGGGGAAGTGGTGGGAAGAAAAAATTGATTAATGCAAACTGTGATGTGATCAGATTAAGCTGTGAATCGAAGGACTATGTTTTTATATGGAGGTTTCGTATCCGTACAAGAGAGGCTTCTCAATCAAGTTGTAAAGTTTGAATTTTAGTGTGTAAATGTGTTAGTAATTACTAGTTTAACTACAAAGTGCATGTTACATGTACAAGTCATATAACGCCAAAAAAAAAAAAATTAAAAAATGTACCATGTTTTAAGTTAAGAGAGTATCATCTCATGTAAGAAACGTTTGCATGCGCATCCAAATCACACGATATTATCTTTGTTCTCTCTTATCTTTAAAATTTACAAATCCTAATACCCTTTCATCTTTCTACCCAACTTTCCCCAACCTTGCACCCCCGCCCCCACCCACCCACCCATCCCTCCATCGCACAGCTGCTCCAGTTGCACTAGCCGCTCCTATCTAGCTAGCCTTACCAGCCACACCTACCTTGCTAGCCTCACTCAGTAGCACGTGGAGTCACACATATTTGAAGTTTCCAAAGCCACCTATCTAGCACAGCTTTCTCTTTCGTCGTCGCCACCTCTTTTTGCACTATCGATGGTTGCCGTCCGTCAATTTTTTCTAAGAGTTCTTTTCTTTAGAGCTATCTTCTTCTCTGGAGTAATTTATCGCCACCTCTTTCTGCACTATCGTCAGTTTTTTCTAAGAGTTCTTTTCTTTAGAACTATCTTCTTTTTTAGAGTAATTTAATGAAATGTTTTTATCCGTTTGTTTTATGTTTATAATATTTGACATTGAGGGTGATAAAGATGAAGATTAATAATTAGTTTTTTTTTTAGTATTAAAAATTATTATAATTAAGATATTATATAATTATTTTAATATTTTCTTATTAATGTAGGAATTTTATTTAGAGTTATATCAGGATTAAAATTTTAGTTTATTATTACTATAAATATCAATGTAATCTTTCAATATTATAAATAAATGAGAATTAAAATGTCTTTATTTAACTTTTTGGTTCTCTTTTCAACCTACTTTGATTATCTATTATTTTAGCTTTTATATTTATTCTTTTATATATTTTATATTTATATTTTTTTTCGCTTTATATTTTAACATGGTATCAGAGCAATGTTCAATCTTGAATATGTTTTTCTATTTTTTATCATCTCTCTATCATCTGTCATACATATATCCCTACTATCATCGTGGTCTGCTTTACTTTCTATACATCATTCGGTTGCTAGTACTCTTCATCTTCAGTTCAATTTCTTCTAAAGGTTGCTGGTTGGTTCTTTGGTTTTGTCATTCATCAAACTATCACCGCCGTAGTTCATTGCTATTGTATCGTCGTTCACGTTAACCTCACGGTTTCACAACTATTGGTATCATCTATTTTCACCGCTGTCGTTACCGTCGTTCACGTCAACTTTACGGCCTCACGACTGTTGGTATCAATCTCTACCTCACGACTTCGTAGTCGCATTTTCTAGAATGATCAACCGACCCACTGTTGTTTTCTAGAAAGATCAACAGGTCTATTATCGTGCGCTGTCATCACCAATTCCAAATCTCACCAGCACTAAAGCACATTTGAGGTTTAACATCAAGTACAAATATATATGTTGTAATTGTCCAAGCTGAACATAGATTATTTTTAATTTGAGGGGGAGAGTTGAATATTATATTAATAATTAGTTTTCTTGTTAGTGTTGAAGACTATTATGATTAAGAAATTAGATAATTATTCTAATATTTTTCTATTAATGTAGGAGTCTTATTTATAGTCATATTAGGATTATAATTTTAGTTTATTATCACTATAAATATCAATGTAGTCTTTTAATATTATAAATGAATGAGAATTAGAATGTATTTATTTGACTTTTTGGTTTTATTCTCAACCTACTTTAATTATCTATTATTTTAATTTTTACATTTATTCTTTTATCTATTTTATATTTATATTTCTTTTCTCTTTATATTTTAACACGATCCTAACCCATTTATATATATATATATTTTTTTAGAGAAATAGCAACACACTCTCTTCTAATTTGTGGTTCCCTTTGTGATTTTTTTAATTTTTGTGTTTTTTCTTTTTACTTCTGTTATGGGTTAGATGGTGATAGTTTTTATTATTTTGGTTAATTTGGTAGTTAGTGATGAGTCAAGTTTATAATCCTCTTAAGCCATATGAATATGTAGATTCATCTTAAAAATATTGTACTTGATTTCTAGTAATTTTTCAACGAGCATTCGTTGATGGTATTTTGGTGTAAAAAATTAAGTCTGAATTTCGGTTAGCAATCTATAAATAATGATTGTTTTGTGTTTTGTTTAATTTATGGATCAGTACAAGAAGGTAGTGTGTTTTTCTTTCTAATTTTATAATTTTGCTACAAATATTAATAAAATTATTTCTTTTTTGACAAAAAAAATAAGAAATGTTCGCGTTTACCCTAGTGTAATGGTATACCCACCAAATGGCTGGCGTAGTTTAAATTCCATCGTAGGTCTGAATATTGTCTAAATTGGTGTGAAAGAGTAAAATTTTATATTTTAAAAAGGGAAGGAGAAAAAAAAACGTTTAGCCTCCAGCAAGAATATAGCATTCTTAGTAAGGGTGATAATTTGTGTTATAGCTTGATTGACAAAATCAAACCTAAATCGAAAAACATGAATCGAACTAAATTTGAACTTGTTTCGGCCCAGCTCGAATAACCCGAAAAAATTTAAGCTAGGTTAGGGTCAGCCCATTAGCCTGAAATAAAATAAAATTTTAAATAAAAAAAAACTATATTAAAATTAAAATAATCTTTCATTTCTTCTAGTAATTCTCTTTTATGATATATTAATTATTTTTCTTCCCTTTTTTTAAAAAAAAATAAGCTGATAATAAATAAATAGTTATAATTTATTCATTTTATCACAATATTATGCTACATTCTTTAATATTAATGCATTTAACGTTTAAACCTACCTAACTTTTTAAACAAAAAAAATAATATTTATATTTAATTTAAATTAGTATTATGATGTTTCTATTTTTAAATCGATTAGATATTAGTTTTTGGACTAAACATTTTAATTTTTTTATGTTATGCTATTCTTTTTTCTACTTGTTTATTGTCTTGAAAATTATATATTATGTAATAGTCAAAGTTTTATTCTCGTGTATATAAAAAAGTTATGTTCTCGTGTAACATTTTAATTTACTTTAACTGTTCATTTCTTAATAAGTATATTTATTTAATCTACTAATCTCTATTTATTTTGTTTAATAGCTAGAAGAAATTTTATTTGAACTTGAGAACTCTTTATTCTAAATGTGAGTTTTCATGAAGGTATGACGGTTTCTAACTTTTGCATGTGTGGGGTTTAATGCATTTACTCATTGCCTAATTAATTTAGTAATTAACTTTTTACTTTAATAATTAATTTTTTCTTATATTTATATATATATTTTTTATTATTTTATGTAATATTATTTGAGCTTTAATTATTAAACATATTTTTTTAATAAAAAAATTCATATTAACTAAAAAATATATATAATTAATAATTCGTGTTAGTTTGGGCTTGTTTGAGCCAACTCGTTTGTGTTTGATTTAGTTTCGGGCTCACTTTTGCTAGCTCGAATTAAATTTCAATTAAGCTAGGATTAAACCAATTTAAGTTGTGCTAGTTTGGGCCAGCTCGCACAAATTAACACCCCTAATTCCTAATAATGCACCTAAGCTTGAAACTTATGAGATGTTTTAACAATAATGTATATCAACTAAAATAAATAACAATGATAAAAATAAAAATATATAATTTTACTCTTTTTTTTTTTTTTTTTTCTTCTCTTTCTAAACAGTTTTACTTTATAATTAAGATGAGTTTATAGTAGAAGTTATTTTTGCTTTTGTTATTGTAATGAAAATAAATTAGATTTTTAGAAGTTCCTAAGGCCTTCATTTCTATTAATATTATTATTGTTCCACTAAAAATTTCAAAGCATTAGTATTATATCACTAATAAACTAGAAAGCATCATTTCTACTAATATCAATATTATTACACTAACTATTTCATTTCTATTAATATTTTAGTATTATTTCCTCTAAAATTATAAGTATCATTCCAAAAAAAAAAAAGTATGATTGAATTGAATTTTACTAGTAAATAGCTGATAAATATTTGACTATGAAATGTCTCAAAAAGTAAGAAAAAGAAAGTAAAAAATAAGTGACTAAAACAACCAAAATTAAAAATAAATAAATAAAAAGACTAAAATGTGTACAAATAATGGTAAGGTGACTTTATAGTAAGATGATAAAAGCATATTGGCCACAGTTGCAGTTTTTTCTTGTTTTAAAAGTGAATGACAAAGAGAGCACATGCCTTGATAGTATAGTTAATAAAAAATTTAAGGTTAAATTCTCAATCTCATACCCCGACACTTATAATACGTGCTTATAATTTGAACTTACAAAAAGAACGACGCAATAGATAAAGTTAGAATAATACAAAGAACGAATTTTAGTAGATGGGGTCATCAGGTAAGTTTAATACCTTTTCAAAATGAATCATTTAACTTTAGTATTTTATTTTTTTTTATGATAATGTAGTTTATTAGTTTAAAAAAGTGATAGCAAAAGTTCGAATTGTTAATTTTTATATTTTTTATGTTTTTTATTTTTGTTCTATTTTTAAAATTTTTTATTTTAAAAAATTGCTTCAATCTTCAGATATTATTAATGTTAAAACTTTCTTTTTTAAATGTATTTAAAAAATATTTTAAAAAAAAAAATAAATAAATAAAAAAGACCATTTGGACTAAATTGTTATTTTTTTAAAGCTAATGAATAAACTTTCATTTTTTTAAGAGAAAAATGTCATAGAAGTTCATTAAATTAGGTTAATTATGTCATTTAGCCTTTTAAATTATAAACGATATCATTTAATTCCTCATCTTTGTAAAGAAGGAAAATTAAGAACAAATTATATTATTTTAATGATTTTTTTATTATAATATTATTATTTTTCTATCAATTGATTAAATGTAAATAAAATACGAGTTTTTAACAATAGTAAAGTCACAATTAATATAAAAAAATTCACAAAAAATAATTTTGTTAATTTTCACTATTTTATTTTAATTTTTTAATTTTATTTCTATTAAAAATTAAAATATGTATTAAAATAAATTTTTGTTTGAATATTATTATTGTTAATTTTTTTCTTTAATAATTCCATATTAAATTTCACTTTTATTCTTATTAAAAACTCATATTTTAATCGTATTTTAAACACTTGATAAAAAATTATAATATTTTAATAAAAAATTATTAAAATAATATAGTTTATTTTTAATTGATAATTTTTATAAAATTAATAATTAAATAATACTGATTTTAATATAAAAAATTAAATAATAAAAATAACTTAATTTAAAAAATTTATATGACATCTCACCTTTTTTTTAAAGCCGACGAACTAAACTCACTTTTTAAAAATTTATGGACCAAACTATCAAAGGAAAAAAAAAAGTCAATGGACTTAAGTATTCTATCTGCAATAGCAAATAAACTTCCCGACATTTGCTTCTTAGAAAAAAATAGAGAACCGTATCTTCTAGATTGGCAATTTGTATTATATTACCTAATCCCCTAAATTCAATTAAAATAATATTATTTAATCATTTAAATTATATATATATATAATTGCATCTTGAACGTGTCACTTAGCAATTTGTGCAATTTGTTTGTATGTAAAATAGGAAAAAGTTAATACAAAAGGTTAATTAAAGAAAATATTCGCATATTCAATACATAATATTAAATATATTATATTATAATTAATTTTATATAATATTTATAAAAAATTATGTAATATAATCGAATAAAATTAATTATAAATATTTTTTAAAAATAATTTATATTTAAAATATATTTTATTAAAAAATTTATTACATTTTGAAAAAATAAAAAAATATAATTTTTAATTTGAGATGAAAAAAATAAAGTTAAAGCACATAATTTTATAATTAAAAATTCAAACAGACTAAGTTAATTGTCTAATATGATTTAGACTTATACTCTCTGATCATATCAAATTTTTACATAACTATGTTATTTTTGTACCGTATAATACAGTCTGATTTTACAGCCAAATATCTAACTATATTAAAATTATACAGTTAAAATCTTTAATAATGTGTAATAAACATGCCATATAAGATAATACACATTGAACTTATTTAAAAAATTTAAAAAATTAATGTCTTTATTTTGTTCAACTAAAAAAGTACATAACTTAATTATACCTTTAAAAAAATTAATATCATTTTTCTAATTAAATAAAAAATTATATAATCAGATAAAATTAATATAATCAGATAAAATTAATTATAAATATTTTTATAAATAATTTATATTTAAAATATATTTTATTATAAAATTTATTAAAATCAATATTTAATTTATTTCTATATTTTTATTATATTTTTAAAAAATAGAAAATGTAATTTTTAATTTGAGATGAAAAAATAAAGTTGCACGTAATTCTATAATTAAAAATTTAAATGAACTAAGTTAACTGTCTAGTATGATTTAGATTTATATTTGTATTATTTTTATACCATATGATGATACAGTCTGATTTTAACACCGAATATTTGATTATATTAAAATTATACAATTAAATTTTTAATGTTATGTAATAAACATGTCATTATATGATAATACACATTGTACTAAAATGTGAAGAGGCTACTAAGTATCATTCCTTAGATGAATTGATAGTCACGTGAACAAGTACCATTTAATGTTGCAATCATCCATATGATCAATTACTTAAAAGTGAAACAATCAGTCAAAGACTAACAACATTTTTTTGTGTGAAATTGATTAAAGATATTGCATAACTCTAGTGATAATAATGTTTAAAAAGAAAGTACTAAAGTAGTCATATCCAAGGTTGAGCTATCTTAATATATCCAAGGTTGAGAATGGCTAATTGCCGTACGTATTGGAAAATATTCACAACCAAAAATGAAAAGCCAACTAGTCATGAAATTCATTCCTAGACATCAAAATCTCTCAAATGGTGAGAATTGAAATATTCAATAATACAAATAACATAACTATAACCTAGGATTGTTTACTATGGTATTTAGTACAAAATGGTTTCTCAGTCCAATTAAGCACTTTAAAATGTTATGCATGTCATAATGGGAGGAAAAGAGTAGGGGAATTATCATTTTGGAGTTTTCCACAAGGGAGCCATTCAATTACAAACTAGTACTAAAAGAAAAAGAAAAATGAAGAAAATATGTGTGCTTCTTTCAATCAAGAAGGCATATACATCTTATCACAAAGAAAAATGCTAATATCATTTAATTTTATACATTTTTTTCACCCAAATTTTTTATCTCTTGCCATGTGTCATAATTACTTTAAAATTTAGAAAGTTATTGAATTATTTAGAAAATTTGGAAAGTTATTGAATTATTTAGATAATACTGACACGTAGTATGAGCATAAATATGAGCGTAAATTTATGTATTATTAGCATTATTTTATCTCAAATGATGATATACATAAATTGCTGAGAGTAAAATTCATTTTATTCTAATTTTGGACATGAAAATGCTAAGGTCACACAAATTTATACTTAAATTAATACTCACACCAATTATAGTTTACCACATAGTAAAATCTTCTTGGAAAATAAATAATTTCATTATTTACAAAGTTATTTTACCACGTAACACATTATAATATAAGTATAAATTTAAATGCAAATTTATACAACCTTAATATTCATCAATACAAGTGGTTTAATAGTTACATTTATATTAAAGAAAAATAATTTTTGTCAATATGGTACAATCTAAATGTATGAATATTATTAGCTCCTTACAAATAAGCAATTTTATAAATCTTTCATCATTATTTAATCCCAAATATTACAATTGATGTAATGCTAACAAATCACTTAAGATATATCTTAAGTTGTATAGCATTATTCTATATTAAATTGATATTTTATTTTTTCTAGAAAACTTATTAATACCCCTTGAAAGAATACACATAGAACCATGTGAACCGTGTATTCATTGAGTTAAATAACGTGATTCTTCATGAAAAAAGGGAAACAAACACCATTATTATGGCATTTTTCTCAAGACCAATTCTCTCTTTCTTATTCTAATTAAAAAGAAAAAAAGCTTGAAACATGACAAAAAGGAAACACATACATAGTTAGAGGAATGCTACATAACTAAATTTCCATCAACATTAATCATATTTTAACATGTAATAAAATTATTTAAAACATTAAATCACTTCTCTATCTTTTAAAATAATTTTATTATTTATTATAATATAATTGATATAATATAGATATAAAAAAGAGTTTAAATTTATGTTTTTTTAACATTTTTTTACATTGTTATCCTTTCAAACTTTGGTTGAGCTTTTGGTTGTACCCTTGAGGCGGGGGCGGAGGATAGTGGGGCTGGATAGAGTTGTAGTCTCGACTATTTTTTTTATAAAAATTAATTACATATATGTTTTTAACATTAAATAAATATTTTATTTATAATAATATGTTGTGTATACTTTTGATGTACATATTTTGGAATATATTAATAATATTTAATAAATAAGTTGATAAAAATGATATGAATTATAAATAAAGTGGTTATATATATATATATATATATATATATATATATATTTTCAAGTATTTAGTAACTATTAGTAACAAAAATAAAATTGTAGTCATATATTATGTAAAAATTCTTCTTAAATGTGATAATCCAAAAAAAGTTTAAATATTTAACTTTAAACTCAACATTATAAAAATAAAATTAAAAAAATAAATATATGATAAACTTCATATTAAAACTTTTAAGTTTATGTTTACCATATTTTATTTGAACTCAAATTTTAACTTTATCCAATATTATATTATTTGACCATTTATTTTAATAATCTTTTAGAATTTATTTGAAATTTTTTATATAAAAAATTTATTGTTTTTATTATTTTTTGTCAGTCTTATATTATTTATAAACATATATTTTAAATATAGTCTCAAGCTTAAAATTCTAAATCATATTTTACTTTTTACATTTTCATATGTTTATTTTAGTTTTAACAATTATAAATTTTAGTGTGTTTAATTAAGCTTTCTATTTGCTTAGATTTTTTTAGCTAATACATTTATTTTATTTATGAATAATACTAATACTTATTATATTTTTGTTTAATTTTCATTATAAGTTAATTATAATGTATTAACTCAAAAAATTTTATGCTCTAACTCTATGTCTCTATTATAATATGATATGAAAAATTCAAAATTAAATTGAGTATAGTCTATTATAATTATTATTAATTTTTTACTTTATATAAAAAAATTAAATTTTAATCCCTAAATTTTTTTTTAGCTCTGCCACTGACCGGAGGGGACATGTCCTTATTCATGCTTCCTACAAAGGGAGAGTTACAAACTTAGATTTTAGTCATCAATTTTTCAATTTTAATATACTTCATCTTTTACCTTAATTTTTTTATTTTTCATAAATTCCCATTAATCACACATATCCATTATTAGAATTTCATGAACCCTTAACAACATGTTTGATATATTAGGCATTGGATAGATTAAATGTAATTGTATTGAATTGAATTGTATTGAATTATATTATAATTAATCAATATAATATTTAGTGATAAGCTATATAATATTATCAGATTAAATTGATTATATATATTACTAAAACAATTTATATTTAAAAATGATTGTTTATTATAAAATTTATTTAAATCAACATTTTATGCATTTTTATTTTTATTATCTTTTTAAAAATAAAAAATATTATTTTTAATTTGAGATAAAAGAAAAAAAAAAGGTAAATTAAGATATAAAATTCTATATAATAATATTATTTTTTATATTATATGATACAGTTTAATTTTATACTTAATTATATAGTTAAGATATTTATTAAAGTGTAACAAATATGTTGTTTTCAAGTAATGTGAATGATTGAGATTTGATAGGATGATTTTTTTTTTTTTTTCAACTTTATACTACGAATTTGAGGGACATCTTTTTTCACATTTCTAACTTTATTTCATCTTTGCTTCCCTCTTTATATGGCAAACCCACTCACAAATTGGAAAAAAAATTTATATATCAATGTAATATAATAAATGTGAGAGATAAATTCAAATTTATTTAATCAATATAAACTTAAATTTCTTTAATCAACATTTTTTTTTTTAAAGATTTTTCACACTTTTTTTTCTCTCCTACATGTATCCACACCCCGTGTCACTGTCTAGTAGATAATATATACTACTGTTCTATTAAAATTATTCCCTCAAATTGACCTTCACCTCTTATGACTAACCCCTCTCCCGAACCAATCAAAATATGGTATAAATCTATTATAATAATAAAAAAAAAAAAAATTAATAGAATTAAACTATACAAAAAGTTTCTAACCTTTTTCTCATTTTATCACCTAGATTTTTAACCCCCTTTAATTTTGACAAACGTAAGCCACAATTCGAACACCACTAATATAAGACATTTGACACTCCCTACCTACTACATAATTTACTATCATAGAGCAAAGGTCTATATGGTCAGAAACCATAAACAGATGAGGAACTGTTAGATTATACTCGAACCCAATTTCAATTTATTTTATTCTAGTTTCTTATAGTCATCATTTGGTATAATAGAGTAACTAGTTGAAGAATTGCTTTTTTTTTTTTTGTAGTTCTCTTCACTTCTACCTTTCGGCTATTGATAGCTTCACCAACTCATAACAACTGAACAATCATTCAAAAAAAAATAATAATAATGTATCAATCATTTTTTAATTATGAAAATATAAATTTGAACATAAAAAGTACTATTTTTATTATTATAAATTTTAATGGGTGTTATTCTGTTATTTTTCGTAAAAAATTTCCTCTACTTCTTTCATAAGCTCTTTCAAATTTGCACATTTTCCAATTTTGTACCAAAAATGCACGTAAATGGCACATTTTTAAATTTTGGGCATGCATGAAAATTATACACTAAATGCACACAATTTTGCGTCACAATTTCCAAAGTTATCTGAAAAGTATCTCAAAAAATAAATAACTTCTCAATTTCCAAAGTTAATTTTACACGTGTACTATAATCGGTGTGAACGTAAACATATTTACATGGTATTCAAGCTGCACATAATTAAACCAGCCATTATGAAACAATTTTAGCTTCAAACTTAAGGGAAGACACACAAACACAATTTTGAGGCGTCAAATCCAAAAGTGAAGCAAACAGACCGACCCTTAACAAATTATAAGCCATTTTTTGAAGATATGTTCGACGGGTATTTAAATAATTAAGGGTGACCCCTAAAAATTGTAAACAAACTACATCTCACTAAGAAACATACAACAATAACACTTAGGAGGTTACTTAATTTAATTACCAAGAACCAGTCCCAAAAGGTCCGATTACAACTTCAAAATATCAGTGCACTGACAAGAAGGAAAATGATTATTATTCATAAGCTAGCCACAAAAAACACTTTCCTAAAGCCAAAAAGTTCCAGCACCTGTTGTTGTCGGCACGATCTTCCTCCCTGTCAAAAGAATAACTGGTTAGAGAGAGAGTTTTGAAATAACTACACTGCTTATAAGCTCATACACACACACTAATAGATACAACTCAACTTTCACTACAAAAATATTTTGTTTGTAATTGACATCACGTTTTTTGTAAACATCTAAAAACGTATGCGCGTAATATATGCAAGCAATGTCCTAATTAAACCTCCTATACTTGCAGCCAAGACAAATTCAACTACTTCAAATCTGCAGCAAGCAACTAGATTGAAGGTATGATAGATACCTGAAAAATTATATTTTTGATAGTATATCAAATACTTGGCTTAAAATAGACAACAGAAATAAGAGTTCTAATTTTATACCTATATCTATCACCCAGCTATCTTAATCAATTCAGAATTTTTAGTGAGTGAACCTAACGTTTATGTAATGTTTTGCTTCTCTGTTCTTTAGAATGTAATTTTGTAAATTTTAATTCAACAATACCTAAATGTCAAAGTATGTTAACTTTGGCATGCAAGAACCAAGTGCATACTGATTGGGGCCAAAAACGGGAAATTGTTAAAAGAAAAATGAAAAGAAAGAAAGGAAAGAGTGAAAGTAGACAAGCACAAATGAATGGCTGAAAAAATTACCAGCCATTAGCTTAAGCCTATTGCGATTCATACTATGATTATATCAAACTTTATGCCTTAAGGTCAAAGCTTATGTAAATAAGTATGATATTCATATCTTTACTTCAACATAGCCTTTTTTCAACAATTCAACTCCACGGAGAAGCCTAAGATATTATAGGAGCTCCCCAATGCTATCCAAGTATTACAAATCCCATTTACAAAATCAAGGAAGAAATTAAAAAAAAGGCTTGCCTAAGAGGTTCTTCAGGCACAAGAGAACCTGAGGGTTGTCTCAATGGAGATGCCCTTTTAGCAATATGCAAGAGCAAGATTTGGAGTTTTGAACCAGTATTGTAAGTCTTTATTGTCCCCCTCCCCTCTTATACTACATCATAAAGGAAAAATCAATGCAAGAAACATCAACACCATCCATGCCATGATTAAATTTCATGGTCTGAAACTTTTAAGCTATGTTTGGTTGGTTGTAATGGAATAAGGAATGTAATTGATTCTGCACATTACAATATTTAGTTGTGTTAAATATATGTAATATAATGTAATTAATTACATGAATAGAAGGAAAAGGGATTACACATCCCAATATAAGGAAAGGGGATTACATTACAATGAAATTATGCGCTCGCGTCGTCGTCCCATCTAGCTTCGAGGTCCTCCGTGGGCCGTGATCTCGAATACATCTGCGCCTCTGCCTCTTGGAATTCAGCCGTCCAGCCTGTGCCTCCGTCCAGCCATCCATCGACCTCTCCATGCGCTCCTTCCCTCTGCGCTCTCGACGATTACATTTTTTTTTTTAGTGCTTTTTTTTTTATGGCTAAAATTGTGATTTTTTTGCTGAAATTGTTGTGATTAAATTTTATTAATTGTTGTTATGAATTGCTGAAATTGTATATGCTAAATTTTTTTTTGTTATGATTAATTTTTTTTTTTAATTGTTGAATTTAAAATAATTATATAATTTTAAAGAATATATTATATTTGATTTAAGAAATAATAGTAAAATGAAATTATTTAAAGTTCATTGAACATGGAGTATTAATGTAATATTATTTTGTTTTCCATTTCATTACATTACAGTGGTCAAACTAAACACTGTAATACTGATTCCTTTTTTTATTACAGTGACTAAACCAAACACTGTAATAGTAATACTATTTTATTTACATTACATTCCATTACGATTATATTCAGCGAACCAAACGTAACCTTAGAGTACAAGACAATGGTCGCATGAGATGCAGTCTTAGAAAATTTAGAACAAAGTTTGTCTCTGAACTTTACTACAACTAGAAATTGTAAATGTTTTGACATTTCATCTACTTTTGAGAATGTAACACTCAGAGATTTAAATCAAGATATTTACTGGTTCCAACTCTTCAAATATAACAGACTCCCATATACAAAAGAAAAAATCCAACATGTTCTTCAGTCAATTGAGTTAAATCCTTCAAAATCATCTTACAACATACATCAGGCCATGCATTCCATGATTAAGCTTTATGCTCGATTATTTATTTTTAAAATAAAAGACCAAGATCGATAATCAGGCAGCATTAATAAATAATTTATAAATTTCGTTCACAATCCTTCATTACAGTTATTCTTTCTTAAAAACCACCTAAACAGTTTCTTTTCACTTGATATTGATGCATGAGACTAAAAATAAAAAATAAAAAATAAATTAACCATACTTAGCAGACACTAAAAGTATGATGGAAGCGTAAATACATTTGTAGAAGAAGCAAGCTGGGTACCAAGCAGAAAGTGTACAAATACTATAGTACCCATATAATAGCACAAGTTCAGAACCTTTTCTTCTATTTTTACTTTTGTGTGTGTGTGTGTGTGTTTAACTTCACTACCTAGTCACAATTCATAGTCCGGGTACTTAGGAGCCTTTAAGGAAAACAAGAGGTAAAGGGCAAGAGAATCAAACTAAGAAATAAATCAGAAAACTGGATGCATCTAACCTTTTCTACAAGCACAAGCAGGGTCCATCCCTCTGCATGCAATTAGAAAACCATTAATAGAAGTAACCTCTACACCTTGATGACCCACAAAGACATTTTTGCTTCCTCCGAGCCACATTGTCATGGGAGACCACCCCATAATCATATGTCAACTCTGTCATTGGAGGAATGTGGTTGACTGCATAGAAAGCAATATGGAGATCAGACTCATTTCTATTTTCACGTAAAACTGGCTGCCATAATACATTTGGAGAACAGCTGTGATTCATAAAACGGGCAACATTCCCAACATATTTTGCACTTATTTTAAGAGGAAATGGAATCTTCATATCCTCAATGGAGTCACCCGGAAGAACTCCAAGTGACTGACAGCTACGAGTAGCATCAAAAAGATAATCATCAATTTCACCCCCAACTTTATCTGTAGAACTATCAATAACTTCTCCTGCAAATTCACATATGAAAGTGCCTGCACGAATTGGGTCCAAGGACCTCAAACCCCAACCTCTATCCTTAGTTTTGAAAACTTCCAGACGTAATTTCAAACCACTTTGGGACACTCGGTTGCGACAATTTGGTGGGCATTGACAGGAAGCACCACATTCAAATAATAAGGATTTTTGGTTCACAATAATCCAATTTGTAGAATACGGGAGAAAACCTCCATTTTTCTGAATGCAAAGGCAGTTAGCATGAGCGGGAAGACATCCGCCAACACAAGTACATCCTGCAGCTGGTTCTGTTGAATTGACTGGTTTTGAAGACTTAAGACTAGAAAAGTATGTGAAGTGTGCGGGACCTTTTTCACCATCAACATCATTTACCAAAGTAACAGGTAGATTTTCAGAACCTGAGGTAAGGTCTGGCAATATAACTCCATTCCTAGGAGTAACTCCTCCTTTCCATTGTTCAATTGATTTCCACATTCTGAATGCTTCTGCCTGTCCAGGCAATCTAATCAACTTATACTTGAAAACATTACAGCCACTCTTCCCTTCTTTTTCCACCCATGATTCTTGGATTTTGTACAGACCATCATAGACATATATCTTACCAGTTGGATATGCAAAATCCTTGACACCCCGAATGACTCTGACCTCGTTACCTCGATGCAAACTTTTTTCGAGAGCAAGATTACCCCTTTCGAGCTTTTGATCTTTCATTACATTATCTTTCCTGTTGATGCCACCTTGGCCACTATAAATCAGTATTTCTGCATCATCTGCATGATCTTCATATCCCCCTGATGAAACAATGCTCACTGCTAGGGGCTCTTCCTCTTTACCACCCTTGACACTCAAGTAATCAATTCCAGCCATGCTTGGAGCATGTAATCCAACCAAGCATAGTTCCATTCTGAAAAAGAATATATCCCCAATCTCAACACCAGGCACAACTCCAATCCTCTTTGTAAAATTGGTCCTGATTCCCTTATTCATAAAGAGAGCACCAGCCCTTAGATCAGAGCGCCTTGATACTCCTGGGATTGGTCCATTTGCATCTTCAATTTGAGCAATCCTTCTACGAAACAAATTGTAAACAGTAAGTATGTACCTAACTGTTTCATTGTCACCATCAGCTCGCCTATATGTATCATTATATGATGAAAGGATTTTATCACATAACAAATCTATGTCAGCATCAGATGAGACAGCATTAATGTCCCGGGCAACCATAGCGTTCTTCCGAGGCCTTCCCCTTCCCCTTCGCTTCACCACCTTACTTGTATCCTCTCCATCACTATACCCATCATCGTCTGCAGCCCCACTTTGAGGGAATGATTTGACATGACTTTTAGGGGTCTTTCTTTTAGACGACCCAGCATCTCCATTAGGCGTCCTAAATGAATTTAGAGGAACTGCAAAAGTCGGGGCATTCTGATCAGGCTGTCTTTGAGACTCTGATGGCCCATGAAAGGGGAAAAACGGAGAAACCCCAGGGGGAAAAGGGCCAGATGGCGAAGCACAAACAAAAGGAGCAGCACCTTGGGGAGTTGAAAATGTAGAAACATTAGGTGATGATCCAAACAGTGGAACAAGGGACCTTAAAGGCTTCACATTCAAAACCCTTGACTTATCAAATGGCCCAGAAGCAGGAATAGAGTCCTGACCTATACTTTGTTCCATCAAGTATATTCACCAAATAACCCTAGTAGCTTCCAATTGTTCTACTTTAAAATTAAAATCCTAAAACGGAATTATACCAGAAAAGAACTACAAAAGAGCTCTAGTAAAAACACAATTAAGGGGGCAAAACAAATTCCTGCAACATGCAAATTGAGGACAAAGTCAGATCTGCAAAACAAACACATCAACAAGGATAAATATTTAAAATAGTAACAAGAAAATTAAGGATGTAGAAAACAAACTGAGAATATATATTAACAAGAAAACATTTAAAATTAAAAAAAAAAAAAAAAGTCTTTTTTTGAGTTGTTTAATAGAAGTGACACTTAATTCATTAAACACAAAAGAGAATAAATTTCACAGAAATAAACTTCAAGTTCGCTAATTTTAACCAGCTCCCAAATAAAAGATGAAAGAATTAAACACACAAAGTGAAACTTTTTATGTCAGCACAACAAACAAAGGCAAAAGTGTTGAGATCTGAAGAGAACCCATCGTGGAAAAATGAATATCATGTTTTCCATATCAGATACAACAAATTGTAAACAAAAAAATTAAAACAGAATCTTTCCAATACATGGTAAGATGCGTAAACAAACAAAAATAGTCTCAGATGCGTTTGGGAATGAAGACAGAGAGTTCGATATGTGGCAAGAAGATTACCTGATCCGAAATCTAAAGCAGATTAGAGTCTAGAGACGATCTGAAACACTCTCAGACTGAGAAATAATCACAGAGTTGGTCTCCCTTTTTTTCGTTTACTTTCAATTTTTCATTTTCATCTTCTTTTTTGTTTGGCGAAATTGAATAACAAAACTGAAATCGAAGGGAAAAAAATTAAGTACTCTTTCGCATTGGTAACAGGCCTAGTACCACGCAGACCAGGAAGTATGGGCACAGAAACAGCATAGATGGCAATCTACATGTGTCGTGCAAACATATTTAATAATTAATAGCGGAGATTTTTTTTTATTTTTTCACTAATACCGGAGAAAATTGTCACAGAGTTTATTAGGAGTATTAATTTATACAATAATTAAATTAAATTAAATTAAATTAAATTTAAATTAAAAACTATTTAAATTAAATTTAAACTTATTTTAATCAAATTTAAATAATTTAAAAAAATTAAATTAAATTAGGATCAATTTATTAACCCAAAATAAAATAAAATTAAAAATAAAAAATAAAAGAAATGAAAAAATCATGTTAGAATTAAAATAATATTTCATCTTTTTAGTACTTCTGTTTTATGATATATTAGTTATTTTTTTTTATTTTTTATTAAAAAATAAGTTAATAATAAATAAATAGTTGTAATTTATTTATTTATCATAATATTATGTTATATTCTTTAATGTTAATATATTTAACATTTAAATCTATCTAATTATTTAAACAAAAAAATATTAATCTTTAATTTCAATTGTTATTATGAAATTTTTATTTTTAAATCGATTAGATATTAGCTTTTGAAGTAAAATTTTATATATTTTATCAACCTGTGTTATACTATTCTCTTTTTAACTGGTATATAATCTAAGAATTATGTATTATATAATAGTCAAAGTTAAATTATTGTGTATATAAAAAAAATTTATATTCTGTATGATATTTTAAGTTACTTGAATTTTTTATTTTTTTATAAGTATCTTTATTTAATCTACTTATCTCTATTTGTTTTATTTTATAGCTAGAATAAATTTTATTAGGACTTGGAAGCTCTTTATTCTAAATGTGAGTATTTCATTAGGGCACGACAGTTTCTAAATTTTGCATGAGTAGAGTTTGATGTCATTTATCCCTTGCCTAATTAATTTAGAAATTAACTTTTTACTTTAATAATTAATTTTTTCTCTTATATTTATATTTTTCATTTTTTTTATTATTTTATGTAATATTTATTGAGCTTTAATCGCTAAACATATTTTTTTAATGAAAAAAGTTATATTAACTAAAAAAATATATATAATTAATAATTCAAGTTAGTTTGAGCCAGTTTAGATTAGCTCGTTTGTATTTAATTTTAATTTGAATTTGGGGTTATTTTTGTGGCTCAAATTAAATTTAAATTAAGCTAAGATTGAATCAATTTTAACTAAACTAATTTTATATCAACTCAAGTTAGTCCGATCCGTATAAATTGTCACCCTTGAGTTAATAAATGAACTAATATTATATATATATATATATTATGTGATATATTTATTACTAATTAAATATAAAATTTGGTGATAAGTGATTAAATAAATGCAAAATCATTTATTACTAAAAATTTAATTAAATATTATCATATATATATTTTTATGTGTGTAGATGTATATATGTATATATTTATATATTTGTTATAAATTAGGTTATTTATTGATTAAATTAGAAAGTGTGTTACTTACATTCTTAATTTGAATTTTTTTTTTTATCTAATTGTAATTAAAAATATATATATATATATAACATTTTGCTATAAATTAGGTTATTTATTGATTAATTTAAAAAGTGTTAATCTAATTGTAATAAAAAAAATATTGAAAAATTATTAAAAATAACATACCTAAAATTTATAATAACAAATTTAGCATTATAATAATATTAAATATTTAATTTGAACGTATATTATTGAATGTTCAACATTGAATGTGTTTAAATTGTCATCGTTCAATTCTAATTAAATGAATATTTAAAGAAAAATAATATATCAATCATTTTTTAATTATGAAATTATAAAATTGAATACAATGAATGTTATTTTTGTTATTACAAATTTTGAGGGGTGTTATTTTTATTATTTTTTTCAAAAATAAATTGTTATAAATTAAATTATTTGTTGATAAAATTAGAAAGTGTGTTACTTACATTCTTAATTTGGAAAAAAAAAAAAAATCAATTAAGAAAGAAATTTAGGAAGCAATAAAAAAATTTCCTTTTAAAACTTATATTAACAAAAAATATTTTCCTTTTACAAAATTTATCATATATTTTTCATAATTAAAAAAATAATTATTACGTCATTTTTCTTTGAAATCTCATCCTATTAGAGGTCATTCAAATTAAATTGGAACAATTTATACCCGCTCAATGTTGAACACCGTCGAGTTGGACATCGTTCAAAGTTATTAGGATGCTATTTTTTATTATTATAAATTTTAGGGATATTATTTTTTGTAATTTTTTAACAAATTTATTAAAAAAAATTATATTAAGTTATAATAGTCACCAATCCCTTGAGTTTGGGAAATATAAGATAAGTGGTCGAATTTCACATTGCTTAAAAAATGAAGAATATAATGGTTTATAAGTATAAGTTTTACTCTAAATAGCATGAAGTCTTTTAGATATAAATCTAAGCAAAATCATGCAGGCTTAAGTGCAAAATTAATAATATTTTCTTCTTCTTCTTCTTCTTTTGATAACTAAAATAAATAATATCATGCAATGTGTTAAAGTGAGCTAAAAGCGATTAAAATATGGATATTAACAATTTAAAACGTACAATAGATATGAAAAAAAATTATAAATATTTGTTAGCATCGTAATTATTTTATTAAATTTTTTATTAGTTTTTACTTTTTTGAAAAAATTATATATTGAAATATTTTATATTTGAATTTATTATTGTTATTTTTTATTTATAATTTTATATTAAATTTTATTTATATTATTGATAAATGATCATGTAAATTATTCTTTTATCAATTCTTAGAATTTAAAATAATATGGATCTTGTTCTCCAAACATACTAAGGTGATACATTATTTTGTTATGCCTTATCATTCTTTGATATAATTATTTTAAAGGCTAAGATTATTTTATTTAAAAATTTTATACATATTTAAATATATCAAAATAACTCTATTAAATAAATATATGATATGTTAAAATAATGTGATTATACTATGTTAGGGAAACAAGATCCTTCAAATATATTTCAAAATATTTCCCTACTTTTATTGTTATAAATAGATACTAAAATATTCGTTCAATACAAGATGTTATCTGTTGTTATAAAAGTATATAGGCTCGGTACCTTTTTAGTACCCAAGTTCTATTAATATTATTCCAAATTAACTATGTTTTCAAATTGTTCCAATTTAATATCCATATTTTCTAAATATTTCCAATTTAACACTCATGTTTTTAAAATAGTTTCGTTTTTGTATTTTGAACAATAAATATCAGATTTAATATTAGGGCAAGGTTATATTTGTCATTTTATCCCTTCATGCTTCAATTAACAATCTGAGGATTTATTTCCTCTATTTTTACTGGATAATAAAATTTCTCATATTTAGAATTAAACAGTATTTCTACAAAAATACTGTTGTGGTTTTCTCCTATTCTTGCAAAAATTAAATCATGCTAAAAATCCCAAAATTAGAAACTTAAAAGAAAAATAATGGAGAAGAAAAACTAAACACAATATTTAAAGACATTCGTCTTCACAAATTGTGAAGCTTACATCCTCGGGGGAGGCTTAAGAACTGATTTCACTATGAAGAAGAAGATTACAACAGTTTTCAGAGATTACAGAACAAGTCTCATAAATCTCACAGTTATCACTCAAAGCAATTTCACTTTAAGAAATCTCCGGTAATAATCTTGATCACGTAAGCCCCCTCTGGTACATTACTTCTAATATATAAATATATAACACAAAGAATAGCTACTAACACACGTGTGTTTACAATGGGTACCCTTTACATAGTAACTAATTTCCCTAGTGTTACCTTACATATATATTAGAACTTGTAATAGACAAATGACACTTTACCAAAACCAGTTACTAATAACTTTATATCACAAGCAATTAGGCATTAATAATTTACAAATCTCCACCTTAATGCTTAATTGTTTGTTAGTGAATTTTATAGTTCTTATCCTCCCATGTTGTTACACTAACAGTGAGCAACACTAACTAAGTCCAGATAGTGCCTGAACTTAGTGACTAGTACTGGTTTGGTTAAGTAATCTACAGGGTTATCCTCAGTTGGAATCTTCATCATGTTAATCAGCTTTTATCCCACCACGTCTCTAATCCAATGCATTCTCACATCTATGTGCTTGCTTCTGTCGTGATACATAGGATCTTTGGTGAGAAAAATGGCACTTTGATTGTCGTAGAGTAGTGTGGTTGGCTCTTGTTTAATCCCAATTTTGCTGATCATTCCCCTTATCCATATTGCTTCCGTTCCAACTTATGTACTAGCAATATATTCTGCTTCTGTGCTTGAAAAGGCAACTATAAACTGCAAATTACACTTCCAACTAACAATATTATAAAAAAACAGTAAACATATATGAAAATTTTTAATTACGGATCAAATATATCTAGAGGAGGGTGAATAAGTTATATTCAATTTTAACAAATATTAATTATGTAACCTAATCACAACGGCCAGACATGCAATCGCATGTAAAGATAAAATGCGGAATAAAAAATAACACACGATATTTTTAGGTGGAAACAACCTAAGCCACTCCAATGACCTAAGAGGAAAACCACCGGTCCACCGGACCACCTAACTATTCACTACGAAAATCAATGTTCAATTACAACCATAGGTCCTAGAACTACCCTTCACAGATAGATCCCCCTTTCTGTAATTTACTTACGAGCCGCCGCTCCTTTCATAGCCTCCACAAGCTAGGTGTCTGGATCCGGACCAACGTTCCAATCTACTTGAGTCACACAAGATCAATCGAACCCGTCAACTTTGGTAATTTCGAGTCACACGAAATACCGAACACGTCACCTGAAACGTTAGCACAAATAGCACAAGTGCAAAGTGTGTCCTAGAGCGGATTCAAACAATGAAAAACCCTAACTAGCAGATTCAACAGCATACGATGTAAAAACAAATCAGCTAGTAAACTCTAGAAATATCATGCAATTCTAAATATCATGAAACACAATTAGGCACGTGAATTATTCAAACATAACCACACAATATGTTTAAACAATTAAAAGATAAAAGCGCCTAAGATTGATAGATGAAGAGAAGAAGTTTTTTGTTTAAAAGCGCAATCAGATTTATAAAAACTTATTTCAATGTGGTGTCTATTATGCACATACTAGCCTCACTTATATAGAGTCCAATTTTTACTTCAAAAAGGACTTGCAATAGATTAAAACTCTACACCTATCAGGATTTAGCAATTACCACAGTTATACTCAAACAATGACTTTGTTTTTCACATTAAATGGGGTCATCTTGGTAAAAGTAATATATGGGTCGAATTAAAAAAGAGTTTTAGTTGAACTGAAAAACTGGCTCGATTGATCTATCAATTGGCTCGATCAATCGATCCAATTCTCGATCGATGGACCAGATTTATCGATCAATCTAGCTTAACCTAAGAGTAGCTCGATCGAAGTCTGTCCAAACTCGATCGATCTACCAAAATGCTCGATCGATCTATCTCAACCCGAGAGCACCTAGATCGATGTCGTTCCACACTCGATCGATCTATCACTCGATCAATCAAACTATATACTCGATCGATCGACCAACATATGCACAATATATTTTTCGTTATGATCCATACTAAGTGTAGTGCTCAATTGTGTGAAGATGTATGCATGATAGAATATTTTACCTGTCATATGGGCATTGCAAGCTTGGTGACTCCATCATCATGTATCATCTGATTGAACGGTGAACTCTTACTCTAGATTACAATCAAACATTTTGTCCACGAAAATTGCCAATACAAAATAAACCTTACAATCTCCCCCTTTGGCATTTTCGTGTGACAAAATCACTCTCTCACTACATAGCGCTCATAGCTAAAATATCATTACATCAATTACATCAGTGGAACTATCTATGATCTGGTGGACCATATTCGCTTGATACTTGATACGCTCAGTCCACTGAAATTAGACAAACAAATAGCACACAAATTTGGCTTGAAAGCCTCATTGTTTATTAGTTCAGTATACATAAAGGTGCGAATGAAATGTAGTGTATGTGCACAATTAATGAATCCAATATCTCCCCCTAAAACCAATCTCCATAGCAACATGAATCTTTCTCCCCCTTTTTGACATACGAAATTGACAAATCATGAAATAGTTAAAATGATATGGATCACTCTCCCCAAAGTTTAACAATTATCGAAGTGGGCTAAAAATGCATATGATCACACATGTATATGTCCAAAACATGTAGGAGGAATTGCACAAGTCAAAAAAGAAGAATAATGACATCTGTATGCAATAACTCCCCCTAAGTTATATGACTCTCTAGACGTAAAACAAAAAGAAAACAAAAAATATTATTTTTTTATTTTTATTTTTTTTATTTTTATTTTTATTTTTTTTTACCACAAAGCAATAAACTCATTTAAGACGAATAAACATACAACCAATTGAAAAATTATTTTTGCTTAAATTTTGATCATTCATTGCATTAGCAAGTAAAATAAATAGGTCACACAAGCACACTAATACATATAATGGCATATTGACATTCACTTAAAGTAGTATACAATGTGAACTCCACTTGCATTTTAATAAATTCAATTATAACCAATTATAAGAGAGTCAAAAGAAAATAATTTTATCGATCATGCTAAATTATAATTGAGTCTTCATTCTTACATAATAAAATATGTCTATCAAAAGGAGAATTTTTTTTTTTAAACCCTTTTTGCTCTTTCTTTTTGTATATGTCAAATGAAATTTCTTAATTATTTATATTCTTTTTTAAACATGTACGAGCAATAAATCTAATATGATGACTTTCACACTAGTTATGAGGTAGCCCTCTCCGCTCACTACGATAGCTGCACACATCATAGTAGGTAGCCCTCTCAATACTAGTTGTCTCCCTAAGATGAAATATTTTAAAAGATAAAAAATAGAACTCAATATAATTTCGCAGTCAAGATTAGCTCAAGTCTTAGAGTCTTTCAAAATTAATCATAAATTTTATTGATGACATACATGAGTATTCAGTGAGTGTGTGAATAAGTTCAGTTAATAGTGTCATCACATGGAAATAATGTAAATATGTGCAGAATTTTGAAATGTAGCATTGAATATACAATGAGAATCAAAATAAGCTACAAAAGATAAGGTTGTATAAATATAAGTATTATCTGAATCCAATACCTTGTAGTTTTTTTTTTTTTAAAAAACAATCTTAAAAAAAATTCTAACAATAAAAACAAAATAAACCTACGAAAATACTCACCTAGAGTCATTTAAGCACTCAAACAAAAGTACCTAGGTGGGCTAGCAATAATGATCAAGTGACAGGAAACATGCAATCTTTCCTAACCCAAATTTTCATCAATTTTGACTTCTCTATGTTTTTGGGTTGAGATTTAATTGCATTAGGTTTTAAAAACATGCTCTTAGACTCATCTTTCCTATTCAAATTCAACATATGCATGGTAGGGTGATAATTATGAGTTCTATAGCTATAAGCATGAAGATAATTATTAGATCGAAGAGCATTCATCAAAAATCTACAGTTAGGTCGAATATGGCCTTTTCTACCACAATGATGACAAATGGGCATAAACTTAGCAGTTTTAGTTACTACAGTTGTAGTGGGTGTTTGTGCAAAATTAGTAGCAGTAGAAGTAGAGTTAGAAGACCTTACAAATGTAGTTTTTGAAGTAGAAGGTGTACAGCTTTCATTTAAGAATCCAAGTCCACGTGTATCACCAAAAGGCTTACCAATGCTCAACATCTTGTCTAGTCGTTCAGCTCCAATAGTTAATCTCTTCACTGTTTCCTTTGATTGCTCCAATTCTTGCACAAGCTTTGAATTTTTCTGTTTGATACCTGTAAGACTCAAACTCAACTTGTCAACATGCTCAGACAATTCAACTTTTTCTTTTTCTAAAATTGACAAATTAAGGTCTTGCGAATTGATTTGATCATTCAGCTTTGTTACAGTTATGAGAAGCTTATCTTTTTCCTTTTTGCAGTTAATTAAATCAATAAATAATTCTTCAAAACTGTTTGCATTAAATTTAGCAAGAATAGATTTACTTCTCTTATCATCTGAGTCAAGGTCTGACTCACTGGAGTATCCACCAACTGTTGCTGTAAAAGCTACGTAGTTAGAGTTAACATTTTCTGAACCACTAGCTTGGTCTTCATCACTTTCTGTGTCACTAAGGGTAGCATTGAAAGGTTTTCCTATTTTCTTCTTCTTGTTGGCACACTTAGCTGCATAATGACCAAAACCATTGCATTCAAAACATTTAGGTCCATTGGGTTTAGTTTTCTTACCTTCTGAACTCATTGGCACGAATTCTCTTCCCTTACAATCTCTTGATTTTTCTTTAATCTGTAGATCCTTTCTGTTCAACATTTTCTTGAGTTTTCTAGCTAGGGTGAGTAGATCTTCATCTTCTATATCATCACTATCACCATCATCATCATTGGTGGTTTTGAGAGCAATACCAATGTTCCTTTTGGGTGTTCGAAGATTCATTTCAAATGTTTGAATTGAACCAACGAGTTCTTCAATCTTGATGGTGTCAATGTCTTTGTTTTCCTCTATTGCTGTAACCTTTGCTTGAAAGCGTTCTGGTAGTGAGCATAAGACTTTTCGTACTAACCTACGTTCATCAATTTTATCTCCAAGATTTGAAGAAGAGTTAGCAATGTCACATAAATTCGCATGAAATTCAGAAAACAATTCATCCTCCTCCATTCTAAGATTTTCAAACTTAGTAGCTAGCATGCGAAGTTTTGTTCGTTTAACTTGGGACGTGCCCTCATGGGCAACCTCTAAAGTGTCCCAGGCAACCTTAGCAGTTTCAATATCAGAAATACGTCGGAATTCATCCAGCGTCACAACACTAAAAATAGCATTGATACCCTTTTGATTCCAACCACTACCAATTTTATCTTGAGTAGTCCAATCCATCCTAGGTTTAAGTGTGACTACATTATCCTTGGTAACCATAGGTGGTTCCCAACCATAAAGCACAGAATTTCACACACTTTCATCTAAGGAACGTAAAAATGCTCTCATACGAGCTTTCTAATATGGGTAGTTAGACCCATCAAAGTAAGGTGGACGGGTTGTAGAAGAACCCTCTCTCAATTGATCCATAATAAGGTCCTAGGCAACACTCAATTGAAAGTTTTTAATTACGGATCAAATATACCTAGAGGGGGGTGAATAGGTTATATTCAATTTTAACAAATATTAATTATGTAACCTAATCACAACGGCCAGACATGCAATCGCATGTAAAGATAAAATGTGGAATAAAAAATAACACACGATATTTTTAGGTGGAAACAACCTAGGCCACTCCAATGACCTAAGAGGAAAACCACCGGTCCACCGGACCACCTAACTATTCACTACGAAAATCAATGTTCAATTACAACCATAGGTCCTAGAACTACCCTTCATAGATAGATCCCCCTTTCTGTAATTTACTTACGAGCCGCCGCTCCTTTCATAGCCTCCACAAGCTAGGTGTCTGGATCCGGACCAACGTTCCGATCTACTTGAGTCAGACAAGATCAATCGAACCTTTGGTAATTTTGAGTCACACGAAATATCGAACACGTCACCTGAAACGTTAGCACAAATAGCACAAGTGCAAAGTGTGTCCTAGAGCGGATTCAAACAATGAAAAACCCTAATTAGCAGATTCAACAGCATACGATGTAAAAACAAATCAGCTAGTAAACTCTAGAAATATCATGCAATTCTAAATATCATGAAACACAATTAGGCACGTGAATTATTCAAACATAACCACACAATATGTTTAAACAATTAAAAGATGAAAGCGCCTAAGATTGATAGATGAAGAGAAGAAGTTTTTTGTTTAAAAGCGCAATCAGATTTATAAAAACTTATTTCAATGTGGTGTCTATTATGCACATACTAGCCTCACTTATATAGAGTCCAATTTTTACTTCAAAAAGGATTTGCAATAGATTAAAACTCTACACCTATCAGGATTTAGCAATTACCACAGTTATACTCTAAACAATGACTTATGTTTCTTCACATTAAATGAGGGTCATCTTGGTAATAAGTAATATATGGGTCAATGAATTAATAAATAGAGTTATTAGTTGAACTGAAAAGGACTGGCTCGATCGTATCTAGCAATTTTGGGCTCGTATCGATCGATCCAATTTCTCGATCAATTCGACCAGATTTACTCGATCAATCTAGACTTCAACCCGAGAGCAGCTCGATCGAAGTCTGTTCCAAAACTTTATCGATCAAGCAATTAGGCATTAATCGATTTACAAATCTCCACCTTAATGCTTAATTGCTTCGTTAGTCGAATTTTATAATTCTTATCCTCCCATGTTGTTACACTAACAGAGAGCAACACTAGATCGATGTCCAGATAGTGCCTGAACTTAGATCGATCTAGTCACTCGGTTTCGATAAGTAATCTGCAGGGTTATACCTCGATCGTTCGGAATCTACATCATGCACAATCAGCTTTTATCCGACCACGTCTATAATCCAATGCATTCTCATAGTCTATGTGCTTGCAATCTGTCGTGATACATAGGATGCATGATGAGAAAAATGGCACTTTGACCTGTCATATGAGGCAGTGTGCAAGCTTGGCTCTTGTTTAATCCCAATTTTGCTGATCATCCTTATCCATATTGATTCCGTTCCAACTTATGAACTAGCAATATATTCTGCTTCTGTGATTGAAAAGGCAAACTATAAACTGTCCACGAATTACACTTCCAACTAACAATATTATAAAAAACAGTAAACATATAACTTGAAAGAGACCTCCTCTTATCCAGGTTACCTGCATAATCACTGTCAGTATACCCTTTAACAACATTTATAACTTGATTTTTTTTGCTATACACCAAACCAACATCAATTGAACCCATAAGATATCTGAAGACCCACTTGACTGCTTGCCAATGCATCTTACCAGATTTTGACATAAATCTACTGACTAGACTTACTGCATAAGCCAAGTCTAGTCTGGTACAGATCATTGCAAGCATCAAGCTTCCTACAGCACTTGAATAGGGTATACTTTCCATTTCTTTGCACTCTAATTTAGTTTTAGGACTTTGAGCAAATGACAATTTAAAGTGTGATGCTATAGGTGTAGTAACTAGTTTTGAATGTTAAATTTCTTAAGGATTTTTTTAATATGTCATTTCTGAGATACACACAGGGTACCTCCTTTTTTGTCTCTCTTTATATTTGTAAGGTTTATTTTGTATTGGCAATTTTCGTGGACAAAATGTTTGATTGTAATCTATAATAGGAATTCACTGATTAATCAGACAATACATGATGATGGATTCACCAAGCTTGCAACGCCCATATGACAGGTATAATATTCTATCATGCATACATCTTCACACAAATGAGCACGACACTTAGTATGGATCGTAATGAAAAATAACTTGTGCTTTTAATTGGTCGATCGATCGAGTGTGGAACGACATCGATCTAGGTGCTCTCGGGTTGAGCTAGATCGATCGATCAATCTGGTCGATCGATCGAGAATTGGATCGATCGATCGAGCCAGTCATTAGATCGATCGAGCCAGTTTTTCACTTCTACTAGAACTCTTTTTTAATTGGACCCATGTGTTACTTTTACCAATTTGACTCATTTAATGATAAAGCAGAATTCTAGTATGAGTAGAAGTGTTAAGAAAGTAGAATCCTTGTGTGAATAAAAGTTTTGTGAAAATAGAGTCCTTATTTGCGTAGAATTGTTTTAAAAGTGGAATCCTTGTATGAGTAGAATTCTTGTGAAAGCAAAATCCTGAATTGAGTAGAATTGTGGAATCCTTGTATGAGTAGAATTCTTGTGAGAAATAAATCCTGATATGAATAGAATCATTGTATGAGTAGAATTCTTTTGAGAACTAAATCCTGATATGAGTAGAGTTATAGTCTATTGCAAATCCTATTTGAAGTAAAATTGGACTCCATTTAAGGGAAGCTAGTTTGTGCATAAAATTCACCACATCGAAATAAGTTTATATAAATCTGACTTGTGCTTTTAACTTCTTCTCTTCATCTATCATTCTTAGGCGTTCTCATGTTTTATTCATATGCCTAATTGATTTGCATGATATTGAGCTTTATATGATTGTTCTAGAGTTTGCTAGCTGATCCTGTTTTTACATCGCATGTTGTTAAATCTGCTAGTTAGGATATTTATTGTTTGAATCTGCTCTAGGACACACTTTGCACTTGTGTTATTGTGCTAACGTTTCAGGTGAGGGGTTCGGTATTTCGTGTGACTCGAAATTACCGAAGGTGACGGGTTCGATTGATCTTGTGTGACTCAAGTAGATCGGAACGTTGGTCTGGATCCAGACATCTAGCTATTGGAGGCTGTGAAAGGAGCGACGGCTCGTAAGTAAATTACAGAAAGGGGGATCTATCTGCGACGGGTAGTTCTGGACTCTATGGTTGTAATTGAACATTGATTTTCATAGTGGATAGTTAGGTGGTCCGGTGGACCGGTGGTTTTCCTCTTAGGTCATTGTTGTGGCCTAGGTTGTTTCCACCTAAAAATATCGTGTGTTATTTTTATTCCGCATTTTATCTTTACACGCGATTGCATGTCTGGCCGTTGTGATTAGATTACATATTTAATATTTGTTAAAAATTGAAAATAACATATTCACCCCCCTCTAGGCTTATTTGATCCGTGATTAAAACTTTCAATATTCATGCCTAAAATTTTTCTTGTTTCTCCTAAGTCCTTCATTTCAAATTCAAATCTGAATTGTTCCTTTAAACACTCAATATCATGCAAATTAGAACATGCTATAATCATGTCATCCACATACAATACGAGATAAATGAAGGAGTCAGCAGAGCAATGTTTGACATATACACAGTTATCAAATTCACACCTTTTGAAACCAATTTTAATCATGTAAGTGTCATACCTCTTGTATTATTGCCTAGGGGATTATTTTAGACCATAGAGAGATATCTTTAACAAACAAACATGGTCCTCTTTTCCAAGGACCTCAAAACCAATTGATTGCTTTATGTAAATGGTTTCATTTAATTCACCATATAAGAAAGTAGTTTTTACGTCCATTTGTTCCAAAAATAGATCAAATTGAACTACTAAATAAAGCAAGATTCTGATTGAGGTGTATTTAACTACTGGTAAAAAATCTCTTTAAAATGTACCCCTCTTTTTGTGTAAAGCCTTGAGCTACTACTCTAGCTTTAAACTTAGGAGGTTCAACACCCTTAATCCCTTCCTTTCTTTTGAAAACCCATTTACATCCAACCAATTTAGCTCCCTTAGGTTTCAAGACCAAAACCTACCAAGTATTATTCTTATTCAATGACTTAATTTCATCTTTCATTGCATTAAGCCATTGTAAAGAATAATTACTGTTTATAGCATCAAAATAAGTCCTTGGTTCATTCTTATCAAAGTGTGCAATATTTAAAGCATAAGATATAAGGTCAGCATGTCCATACTTGATTGGTGCTCTTACCTCTCTTCTTTGTCTATCCCTTGTGAGTGAATAATTTCTCAAGTTGTCATCAATGGTCATTTCTTGGCCATCTACTTGTGATTGTTCTGGTGCATTTTGAAGATGGTGATCTTCCTGAGTTACATCACATGGTTGTGGGGACATTATCTCACTATCCTCTTGTTCTTTTAAGAGCTCCACCTCAAAAGGCATACTATCCCTTTGAACATTTGTTCTGTCAGTTTCTCCCAGAGCCTTAAAATCATTATAGGTCTGGTTTTCATTGAAGACTACATTCCTATTTGGGCACCACAGTTTATACCCCTTCACCCCTTCTAGATATCCCACAAATATGCACTTTTGTGTTTTGGATTGCAACTTTCCTTCACTCACATGGTTGTAAGCTATACAACCAAAAACTTTAATTTCACCATAGTTTGCAAGTTTTTCGGTCCAAATTTCCTCAAGGGTTCTAAAATTTAGAGCTGTGTAAAGGGACCTATTTATGAGATAGGTTGATGTATGTACTGCTTCTGCCCAAAACATTTTTGGTAGCCTTGAATGTGAAAGCATGCACCTTACTCTTTCTAAGATTGTCCTATTCATAAGCTCAACCAATCTGTTTTGTTGAGGTGTACCTGGAATTGTCTTGTGCCTCTGAATTCCTTGGTCCTTACAATATTTATTGAATTCACTACTGCAAAATTCTAGCCCATTATCTGCCCTAAGTACCTTCAGTTTAAAACCTGATATGTTATCCACTAAACTTTTCCATTATTTAAAGTTTTGAAAAGCCTTTGACTTTGACTTCAAGAAACAAGTCCAAACTTTTCTTGAACAATCATCAATTATGGACATAAAATATCTATTACCTTCTAGTGAAGAAACAGGTGCTAGACCCCATAAATCTGCATGTACATATTCCAAATTCTTTCTTGTTATATGCTTCCCAGTCCTAAACCTTACTTTAGTTTACTTTCCTGCTAAACAATATTCACATAAGTCTAGATTGGTTACTTTATTACCTCTTAAAAGACCTTGCTTTAATAGTTCAATTAAACATTTTTCACTAATATGTCCAAGTCTTCTATGCAAAAGGGAAGTGTTATCAGAAGTTGAAATAGCTACTACTGATTCTTTTGAGTTGAGTAATGTGTGTCCTTGCAAAATATATAAGCCATTTTGCCTTAATCTTTTCAGGTGCTCCAATGAACCCTTGTACACTCTCATCACTCCATTTTCAACTTTAATACTATAACCTGCCTTATCTAAAGTTCATAAAGAGATCAAATTTCTCTTCAAATTTGGTATTTACCTTACATCAGTAATAACCTTTTCAAGACCATCATTTAGCTTCAACTTGATGTCACCAACCCCTTTTAACTTGCATTCAAAATTGTTACCCAATAGGACTTTTCCACCCTCAAATTTCCTTAGGTTAATAAATCAGCACTTGATAGGGCACATGTGAAAGGAACACCCTGAATCAAGTACCCACTCAACCTCAGGCTTGGTAGTGCTTACAACTAGCACATCAGCTCCATCTGTACCATCAGAAATATAGCTTGCATCTCCTAAGTTCTCTGAGTCCCCTTCAGGTTTCTTTCCTTTCTTCAAAGGACATTCCCTTTGAATGTTTCCTTCTTTGTGACAATTGTAGCACCATATTACTTTCTTTGTTTTTTACTTTGATCTTGAATGACCTCTCTTATATCTTGGTTTAGACTCTCTCCTCTCTAATCTTCCTCTATGAAACAAGCCTTCCCCATTTTCATCTGACTTCCTTTTCTTTTTGTCAAGATTCCACGACCTCAATAAGGAGATGACTAGTTCTGAAGTTAAAGTATCTCTGCCATACTTTATTGCAGATTTCATTTCACTAAATGATTCAGGAAGTGAACTTAACAGTGTAATAGCTTGGTCTTCACCATCAACATTTAATTGAAGGTTTTTAAGATCCAAGATAATATTTTGAAATTCATCTAAATTCTCTTCTAAGTCACGAGTAGAATTCATTTTGAACCCAAATAATTTTTCTTTCCATAAAATCTTGTCAGAGAGGGACTTACGTGAGTAAAGTTCTTCAAGCTTTGCCCAAATCTTTGTTGCTGTATCTTGGCTTGTCACTTTCCTCAAGACTTTGTCTCCAAGGTTCAACACAATCAAACAAAGGGCTTTCTTTTGAATCTTCTTCTTTTGTGCCTCAGTTGTTTCAACAGAGAGATCTTCCAAATCTCCAACAGCAGTTTCCACATCTTGATGTGTTAAAATTGCTAACATTTTTCGTTTCAATAGTGTGAAGCCCTCAGACTTATTGAAATTTTCAATCTCGTATTTTGTTGATGACATTTCAGATAGCGTTGCAAATCTAATCTTCAATAATAGGAATTTGACCCTTCAATCAAGATTTGATCCTTAATTACCAAAATCATGTAAATCTCTTTGATCAATCTTTCAACCGAACAGGCTCTGATACCAGATTGTGGTAGTTTGCTCCTATTCTTGTGAAAATTAAATCACGCTAAAAATTCCCAGAAATAGAAACTCAAAAGAAAAACAATGGAGAAGAAAAACTGAACACAATATTTAACGAGGTTCGTCTTCACAAATTGTGAAGCTTACATCCCCGGGGAGGCTTAAGAACTGATTTCATTATGAAGAAGAAAATTACAACAATTTTCAGAGATTACCGAACAAGTCTCACAAATCTCATAGCTATCACTCAAAGCAATTTCACTTTAAGAAATCTAAGGTAATAATCTTGAACACGTAAGTCCCCTCTGGTACATTACTTCTAATATATAAGTACATAACACAAAGGATAGCTACTAACACACGTGTGTGTTTACAATGGGTACCATTTACATAGTAACTAATTTATCTAGTGTTACCTTGCATATATTTTAGAACCTATAACAGAAAAATGAGACTTTACCAAAACCAGTTACCAATAACACAGGCAGTTAGGCATTAATAATTTACACACACCAATCCAAATTACAAAGGAAAGAGAGCCAATACGAACTGCAAAGATGTCCAAAGAGTCCTAAAGCTCTCGAAGAAGATGAACCATTATGAAATTGGAAATGTTGTCCAGAGAAACCTAAAGCTCTCATAAAAGAAGAACCAATATAAAACTTGAAAGCTTGATTTGAAAAAGCTAAAGTTATTCGTGTAAATTGATAAAAAAAGAAGAAGAAAATGGTGAAGATTATGGAAATTGGTTGAACACTAGCAGAGATATTTGGGACTAGACGCTCCAAAACCGTATTTCAACAAACTACTTAGGTTCAAAGATTTGTTACCATGATTGTTGTGCTTTACTTGGCGATGAACGATTGAGATGAATAAGACTACTATGCAAAGAGAGTTGTTGGTTCTGCATTTGAGGATTCTATACTTCTTTCTTTATTCTGAATTCATGAAATCGGCTGAGGAGTGGAGAATTAACGAAACCGAAACCTCTAGGCAAAATGTAGTCGAAAGTCAAAACCCTAAACCTTCGAGCAAAGATCAAGAAGTAGAAGAATGGGAGAAAAATGGCAGAGGCCTGTAAAAAAAATGGCTCTTTTCTCTACAATTTTTTAACAGGAAACATTTTTATTGGGATGGCGGGGAATTTTTGAATCTCGAAAACTTTTGGAAGCAAGTATAAGATGACAAGTTGTTAGGTACTCTCTTATAAAAACTTCACTAGTATTAGTAAGAGATTTGCTTAACCATCAAGGTGATAGTTGGGATTTAGTAAAAGTACAAGTGTTTTGGAAGTTGATGTACAAGCAGTTCTCAATACTCCAATTTTTATTAAAGGTGATAAACTGGTTTAGAACTATGTGAATCACATGAAAATTATACAGTTTGCTCAAGATACAAATTGGCTTCCCATTCCCAATTGGAGAACAAAAGGGTTCTCAATCCTAGGAAAAACTATTGCTCACTATCAGGTGTAACTAAGCATGAAGGTAACTATAATAAAAATATTTGGAGGTACTTATGAAAGATGAAAATTTCGAGTTGAAGTTCTTCTTGTACGTGGTAGACTATGCACAATACTCATTAGGAAAGGAATGGATATTCTACCCACATGCCCTTTGTACTCTCATGCAGAGAAAACAATTGTCCACCTTCTTTTTAATTACAAAACAACTCATGCATGATGTTTTCACTTCTTCCTTGATTAATTTTGATGTCAAAAGCTTTGCCAAATCAACAATACAAGAAAGCTTTCACTACTACAATTTGGCCAATATAGGATAACTTCAAATGTAGAGTGAGAAATAAATAGATCTATGACTATCTTATAAGATTTATAGGACGGCTATTACGGAAAAATTTTGGTAAAATTTTATTGGACGACTATTAATAATCTTAAAAACTTTTCTTACAGAAGGGCTATATTAACATTTTGTTTATATATAAGACGGTCAAAAACCGTCTTATTTGACAACATATAAGACGGATATAAGCCGTCTTTTATAAGAATAGAAATTAGATTTAAAGTAACAAAATATCTAAGTCCCCTCCTCACAATACTCTAGCTAGCCGTCGAAATCAGTCCGTCGAAAACAACCAGCCTACACTACTCAGTCCTCAGCCTTCTATCATCGTCCTCCAGTTGTTCGCCACCATTTCCTAAACCGTATCCAGCGTCGTTATATTCCCTTTCACCTTTTTTCTCTCTAGGTCGCTCCACTTCACCATGTCTTTCTTCTCTCCAATGCTGCTCCTCTTCTAGCATCGTTCACCTCTCCAGCACTACTCTTCTTCCCTAGCATAGTCCATCCTTGTCGTCATCAGTGCATCCCTGCCGTCAGCTACATCGTCCATTTGATTTAGGTATTGTTTTGTCTTTTTTTTATCCATGAGTTGAGAAAGTTTAGGGATTTTATGTTATTAAAGGAAGTGTTTGGTTGTTGAGAAAATTGAGAAAATAAATTGACCAAGAGACTCCTATTTTTGTACCCTTATGATTTTTTTTTTTTACTTATTCTTATATATACATTTGGTTGAAAGGCAAAAGCATTGTTTTTTAATTTCTATGTCAATTAAGTATTTTGTATTTATTATTTCTTAAATGAAGAAAAAAAAATTCTTTTTTGGAGATTTTATTAAGGATTGTAGTTATGCTCTAGATATATATTCTAAAGAGGGTTTGAATTTGAAAGTACTCTTTCTTTTCTTTTCTTTTAGGATAAACAATATTATTAAATTGAATGTGGCTTTGTATTGTGAGGAATGAAGCAAGAGGATTCTCAAAGTCATCACTAAGATTTGAGGTACTATATACATATTTCTTGTTATAACCTTGTTTTCTTCTATACTGGAAATACATTGCATGAGATTTCATTTGGTTTAACTCTATATGCATCGTTGTCATTATTAGTAGATAATAATTTTCTTACTTTCGATATTTGTTTTAATTGAATATAGAGTGTAGACCTTCTGCTGATTGTCTTGTTAATTATAACTATTGAACCTAAAGTGAAAGTAGAAGTTTATGCTTATGATGGATAGAATTTTAATTTTGTTTAATTGTTTTGCTTTTTGTTGTAATACTATTGAATTTTTTTTTTATTTCCTTTGATTTTCATATCCATGTTACTTTCATTATTTTTATTTCTTTGGTATTCGTTTTATAGGAGCAAACACCAAGAAAGAAGTATTTTGATCTTGATATAGAGGTCAGTCCATCTAGCTACTCATTTAAATTGTTGCTAGGACTTATAATTTATTGGCTTTCTATGTTGTCTCCCTTTTTTCTCAAGCTACCAGAAATTTTATAGACAATTAAGAAAGTAATTAAACTACTCTAATAATGGTTTTTTTATTTACTTTTTGACTCTTAGAGCATGCGAAGCTCTAATAAAATTCCCCCCTCCTCGAGGCGACCCTTACAACATTTTAAAGGCAGTCATATTAAAAGGCATTTTCATTTTCTGATTTTTGTCAAGCATCATGTCAAGAATCCTCACCTATTGCTTCTCGAGGCCATTGTTCACCTTGTTGCTAAACGTCTTTTATTTTGATAAGTTTTTTTTACAGTTATTAGAAGGTGTTTTAGTTTGGTATAATTGGTGTGCGTTATTTGTTTTCTAGTATGAAGCTTGAGAGTGATTTTTCTTGAATAATTTTGTTAGGGTGGATTAATATCAAAGCCAGAGGTCAATCTCAACAATTAGCCTTATAGAGCTTGGATTTTTATGTCTATTGTTATCATTATTACAATCTGGACATTATAAAACAGTCTCTAATATAGAGTAAGAAATAAATAAGAAGATCTCAATTATGTGGCAAGTCCTATAATATTTTTGCTTTATGTGTGTATGTGTATACTTTTGAATAATGACACTTTATTATGAATGTATATGTTTACTTTTAAACGTTATGCTTTGGATATATATTCTAAAATTTATACTTGTATAGGTTATATATAGATTTTTATACTAGACAATTAAAAGCAAAAAAAAGAAAAAAAAAAAAACTTTATAGGACGGTCAGTTAACTGTCTTATATAATTCTTATAGGATGATTAGTGACCATCCTATAAGAATTTTTTATAAGACGGTCAGTAACCGTTCTATTAATCTTATAGGACGGTTAGTAATCGTCCTATAAAGCTTTATTGGTAGTAGTGTTTACTAGCTTTATTGACATAATGATGGAAAAGAAAGACAATTAAGCTTCTAAGAAAGCAAGAAATGAATGAGTTTTTCAAGGTTCTAAAGGGTTCCTTTTACTAGTCATTGTGCTCTGAGTTTTTTTTTTTTTTTTTTTTAATTTTGCTACTACAATTAGGAGAAATTATTAAATGCTTATCGAGTAAGTGATGTGGTATTCCAAATCAATAAAATTTAAGATTGGTGCAAATATTTTTTTTTATAAAACACAAATATTTAATAAGTGATAGTATGATTGGTAGGACGTGTACTCCAAAAACAATAAATAACACCTCTTGGAATCAGACTTAATTACACAAATTTAAATTTGTATGGGTTTTAAAAACCCACGTAAACAAAAATATTTGCGTGGAATTTTACTAAAATTCATGCAAAACAAACCACGCAAATTAAGCAAATTGTTGTTAGGGTTGTCAACGGTGACGGAAGGATCAATTCGACAATAGCAACTTCTCGTTTAATTTGGCGGATCTGAGATAGTATTGTTAATCCCCGTCCCATTCTCCGAAACATATATTCATTAAATTAGATTTTATTTTAATTATATATGTATTTATTTAAAAAAAAAATATTATTTGCAATATGTAAAAATCGAACCTAACAACTCTAATTTAAATTCAAATCCACAAACTGCCAAGCTATTGTCAATTTTGTGTTATTTTTATATTAGTTTCCATTTAAATATTTTTAAAACACATTAAAATAAAATAAAAACATAAACAAAAAGACAAAACTCAAAAATAAAAATCTTTTTTTTTTAATGTAAAAACTAAAGATAACTTAAGTTTTTTTTTTTTTAAATATCTCACGTAGTTAAAGGAAAAAAAATCAAAAAACTCTAAAGTCAAGGACTTAAAAAGCAAGTTGCAAATGCTTTATTCAAACCATGCTTCTTCCTTCTTCTTTGGAGGTATTCATTCCCTTATAAGGGTTCCTCTTGTCCATGATATGATCTCCAAATAGTTTCCATAATCACTACAATAATAAACCTATTCAGGCACGGTTCAAACCTAAAAAAAATGAAAAATAATTGTACTTAAATAGCTTACAGTTGGGCATATTTGTTGAAGGAATTAATTTTAAGTATAGTTGTTTACTGTATTTAAAAGTAAAAAGAATACAAAAACTTATTCAAAAATTTATGAAAATTTTCATGTACGGTTACCTAAAACAAGCGATATAGGTACGATTAACAATCATATCTAAATGCCTTTAAGTACAGTTAATAATAATATCTAAATCGTTTTTTAAAAGCGTTTAGGGTACGGTTGTTAAGCATACTTTAGTTTCCTACGAGACAATAGCTAGGGCTCTACAAATTCACTTTTCTCTTCTTCCCCCACAACTAGCCTGAGCCGCAGCTGACCCCAAGTTCTTCAACATTGCAACTGTTGTAGCTTCTGGTCCTGTTGCTGCTGCTCCACCATTGCTGTAGCTTACTTCACCGCTATCCAGTTCCCATTCCGCTGCGTGAGCACTAGCCGTTCATTGCCGTGAACTGCATCCCGTCCACTCTACCAAACGGCGCAGCTGCTTCCTCTTATCCTGCAAGGTATGTATTTCTACTTTTTCTTAACTATTCTGAGTTTTTTTTTCAATTTTTTTTTTTATTATTTTTTTCTTTAATTATTTATAATATTCTGATAAACATATATTCTGACAAATAATGTGTTTCTACGGCACTGCTATATGACTTGTTGATTTCTGGTTTAAATGCCCTTTTCAGATTATTAACTGTGCTTCTAGACAGACATGTTGAGAGAGTTTCACGAAGAATGGTAGGATGTGCTTGAGGTTTTCGATATATGAATTATTTGTGTTGTTTGATGGTTGCTAATAGCTACCTAAAAACATTTATGCAGTGTAATATGGCTTATGTTACCCTTGTCTTGGCTGTAAATGTGCAAGTTATTCCCACTTCCTTTGATTTGATATTCTAGTTTAATGGTTCAATTGCTGTTTGCCATTATTAGCAATGCGTCATATGGTTGTGTTGTATGAATCAACAAAAATCTTTCCATTAAATTTATTTAATTGGATCATAAATCATGTAAATAAGTTAAGTTGTTCGTAGTCTTTTTATTTTATACCATATCTTGACCCGTACAAATTGATTCTTTGATTTGTTGCCACCGATGTACTATGTCCCTGAACAAAACTCATGTGGGTTCTTCATTTTTTTTTTTTTTACCTTCTTACCAAGCGGCTATAATGAGGGGCAAAGCAGTTTACTGATTTATAATTAACGAATTCTTGATTTCATTATTGGTGTAAATCATTTTACTGCACTTAAGGAGGTCCGCAGAAATCAAGGTATCCTCATAGAAGGATATGTAGGATGGACATATTATATTGTAAATAAGTTGTGGGATAACTAGAGAAAATGTGAATATGAACATCAATACTCCCTATGATGCAAAATTATGTTTTCCAGTCTGTACTAAAATATGTAGTAAATCGTGTTCTTGCCTTTTAAGACCCCCAATAGTAGTTAGTTAGAGTAGACATCTTATTCAATCTATGTTTATTTATTGGGAAATTACCAAAAATAGCACCCCTAAAATTTATAGTAACAAAATTAATACTCTAATAATATTGAACATTTAATATTGAACGTTCAATATTCAATTTGGACGTAAAATATTGAACGTTCAATATTAAATGAGTGTAAATTATCGTCGTTCAATTCTAATTGGATGGATGTTCAAAGAAAAATGACTTATTAGTCATTTTTTTAATTGTGAAAATATAAAAGGGTGCTAGTTTTGTTATTAGAAGTTTTGAGGGGTGTTATTTTGTTATTCTCCCTTATTTATTTGTTTATTTATTTATTGATTTATTTTTAGTATTTTTTAAAGGATAATGGAAAATCGTTAATACAATTATATTTATTTAATGAAAGACTAATTATTTTTGTGACTATGATAAGGCAATTAAATTAGAGCCCATTCTGATCTTTTAGACAAACTCATCTAATAACTGTTCTACTATAATATTCTATAATTATAGTCCTCATTCATTGTACAGGTGATGGCAATATTAATTGTTGCGAGAGGATTTAACTTTTTAGATATTATACTACTAAAATTAATTAAGTAAGATAGAAATTTTCAATCAAACATCCAATGTAATTATCAATCTAACAACAATCACTCTTAAGCTATAGATATTTAATCAAAAGCAAGGAAATATATATAATAGCAAAAAGAAATAACACACCAAAATTATAGTGGTTCAACCCAACTAATGTGGTGAATCTACTCTACTTCTTCACCCCTTCATTGGAGATGAGTTCCACTAGCTTCAAATTTGGAGATTACAAGTACAATGGAGAAAATGCTTGAAGAGAAACACTTTCTTGGAAGAAAAACACTCAAAGAGACACTCGAGAACTTTCATCACTCACAATGGTTAAAAGCCATCTCTTCTTCTTCCTCTCTTTTCTAGTTTTTCTTCGCTCAAAGTTTAAGCACACAATGCTCTTTCTTAGAACCCTAAGAGTTCTTAAATGTGTTTATATAGCACATTTGTACAATTACAATAATGCCCAAACTATTCCTAGCTTTCAAGAACAAAGCTCATGTCCTTAAAAGTCATTTATCTTATTTTTTTTGCAAAAAACAGAAACTAAGGGAAGAGATCGATCCAGCTTTGAGGGGGATCGATCCGTCTTCGTGTCTGGCAATCAATTTTCTAGCATAAAGTTTCGGATAGGAGCACGCTCGGAGTGGGATCGATCTACCAGAGTGGAATCGATCTGTCTTCTTGTCTGGGCACCAGTTTTCCAGTAGAGAGTCCCAGATCGAATTGCGCTTGGAACAATATCGATCTGTCCAGAGGGGATCAATCCTGGATGCTCTGTAGCCTAGTTTTCTTTCTCTTCTTTCTCCATACTTGATACCATGCAATGCTCCTAGTACAACCTTTGATGTTTGATCACCCACATTGGTTTTCAAGCATCCCCCATGGATTTGTATCACAATTCTCCACCTTAAAGTTAATCCTTGGACCTCAAACTCTCTTGGGTGAAGACCCACCCTTTCACCATCATTTAGATAGGGTGGTCTTAACCGAAGGTTGACATTTCACAAACTTTGCCAAGGGAACGGGATGTGTTGCCATGTCCTCCGGGTTATCATCCGTGTGAATTTTTATCAACTCCACCTCACCTTGTTCAGTCATCACTCGTATGAAATATAGCTTTACATCTACATGTTTTGTACGATCATGAAATTGAGGATTCTTGGTCAAGCAAATTGCTCCTTGATTGTCACAATGTACCATGACTCTCTTTTGCTCAAAACCGAGTTCACTAGCCAAACCCTTCAATCACATAACTTCCTTCACTGCTTCCGTTGCTGCAACAAACTCCGCTTTCGTAGAAGACAATGTTACTATTGATTGTAAATTGACCTTCCAACTCACCAAGTTTCCTCCAAAATCAAACAAGTATTTCGTGATAGACCGCCTATTATAATGATCATTGGCATTGTTCGAATCCACATAACCCATTACTCCAACACTCAACTCCTTGGATCGATCATATAGAAGACTAACCCCGGTTGTATCCCGTAGATACCTCATCACCCATTTCATCGCCTCCCAATGATTTTTACTTGGATTAGCCATATAGCTACTTACCAAACTTGCACCATATGCATTATCCGGTCTTGTACAAATCATTAAATACATCAAGCTACCCACCGCACTTGCATAGGGCACCTTTTCCATTTCTTTCTTCTCCTCATCCGTTGAAGGAAAGTATGAGGTCGATAACTTGAAATGTGATGCTATAGGAGTTGTAGTTGGTTTAGCATTGACCATATTAAACCGTTGAAGTACCTTCTCACAATACCCTCTTGGGAAAGAAATAACTTGCATTTTTGTCTATCTTTTACAATCTTCATCCCTAATATTTTCTTGGCAGCTCCAAGATCCTTCATCTCAAATTTTGAGCTAAGTTGACTCTTTAACTTGGTGATTTGAGACCGGTCACAACTAACTATCAATATGTCATCCACATATAGCAATAAATAAATAGTAGAAGAGCTAGTTGTACCTCTTAAATACACACAATAGTCATCCTTGCTCCTTATGAACCCGATCTTCAAAACGAAGTCGTCGAATCTCTTGTACCAACATCTTGGAGATTGCTTCAAGCCATACAAAGACTTTTTCAAGAGACACACCATGTCACCTTTGCCTTTTTCAACAAACCCCTTGGGTTGCTCCATGAAAATTTCCTCCTCAAGGTAACCATTCAAAAAAGTAATTTTTACATCCAATTGGTCAAGTTCCATATCATTATGCACAATAAGAGATAATAATAATATAATGGAACTATGTTTAACAATGGGTGAGAAAATTTCAGTAAAGTCAATACCTTCTCTTTGGGTGAACCCTTTTGCAACAACTCTAGCCTTGTACGGGCTATCTCGACATTTGGCACACCTTCCTTCACTTTCCGACCCTTTGGTCGAGGAACTAGTGTCCATGTCTTGTTCTTGTATAGAGAACTCATCTCTTCTTCCATGGCCTTCCGCCATTTATTGGCATCCTTTTTACTCATGGCTTCTTTATAGGACCTTGGCTCAAGTCCCGAGATCTCCGACTCCATACTTAATGCATAGGCAATAAGGTTTAACCTCTCAGAAGCTCTAGTCACACGTCGACTCTGATCTCTTGCCAACAAGTAATCATATCCCAGCCTAGATGACCCGAGCTCAATGATGTCTTCTTCTTCCATCTCTACACCATGATTATCATCATTAGGAGGTTCTTGTATAGTAGGCTCTTTTGGTTACTTATGTCCACCCATGGGTTGATTATTAAACACCAATGGCTCCACCTTAAAACTAACACGCCCGCGTCTGGACTCTTGTGGTGAGTCATTAGTTTCTTCGAAAACTCCTCCCATATACATCTCATTCTCCTTGAAGGTTACATCTCTACTAGTGATGCATTTGTTAGCATCACCATACCACAACTTGTAACCCTTGACACCACTAGGATACCCTAACAACATACACTATAATGCCTTTGGCTCAAACTTCCCTTGCCTCACATGTACATATGCAATACAACCAAAAACACGTAAATGATCATATTTAACAGGTTTACCAAACCATACCTCTTTCGGCGTCTTGAAGTTGAGCGGCACTAAAGGACACCTATTGATAAGGTATCTTGCCGTAGCAACAGTTTCTCCCCAAAATCTCTTGCGCATGTTTGCATCGGAAAGCATACACCTCACTCTCTCCAAGAGTATTCTATTCATCCTCTCCGCCAAACCATTTTGTTGAGGATTTTTCAGAACGGTCCTGTGCCTCATGATACCATTCTCCCTACAAAAGATTGTGAAAGCTTCACTGCAAAACTCTAAACTATTGTCAGTTCTCAAACACTTGACCTTTTTACCGGTTTGAGTCTCTACAAGGTTCTTCCATTCAACAAATTTCCCAAAAGTCTCATATTTACTCTTCAACAAGTAAACCCATAGCCTTCTAGAGAAATCATCAATTAGAGTTAGAATGTCCCTGCACCACCCATTGACGGTGTCCTCTCTAGCCCCCACAAATTTGAATGCACATAGTCAAGGATGTCACATCCTTTGAGCTTTGTCGGTGTGAACTTCACCTTTTTCATCTTGCCAAAAATGCAATGATCACAAAATGAAAGCTTATCAAGCTTACCGTCGCCAAGAATCTTCCTCTTGAATAGTTCCTCAAATCTTCTCTCACTTATGTGTCCCAACCTTTTGTGCCAAAGGTTGAGACTCTCCTTTTGGTGGCTAACCGTGGCAACATTGGTCTCTACAGTAGCATCTAAGTAATAGAGCTCATTTCTTTGTATACCTTTGAAGTATACCAAATAACCCCTACACACCTTCAATTGGGCATGCTCACCCTTGTAGCTATAACCCATGTTGTCTAAAGTACCCAATGAAATCAAGTTCTTCTTTAATGCCGGCATATGTCTTACATTCTTCATCACAAATGTTGAACCATCATTGAGGCAAAGCCTCACCGACCCAACTCCCTGTCACATTACAAGGATGATTGTTTTCCATGTGAATAATGCCACCATTTACCTCTTTGTAATCAACAAACCACTCCTTGTATGGTGTTAAGTGAAAAGTACACCCAGAGTCCAAGACCCAAGTACCATCACTATTGCTTAAAGAAACTGCAAGTGCCTTGGCACTGTCATAACCCATTTCATCAACCGCCACTACCGATGCATCTCCACTACTATTATCTCCTTTGGTATATTTACTCTTCTCCGGGCAATCTCTCTTTGAAATGCCCCTTTTGGATACACAAAAAGCATTTCAATTTTTCTTTTGGACCACAGCACTTTGACCAATATTTTTCTTTTCCTTTATTTCGGCTTCTTTCTTCACTTCTTCCCCTCAATATATGGCATCACCACTACCCCCACTCCCACTAATATAAAGCTTCTTCGTCTTCAACTTTAGTTCTCTCGTTCTCAAATGAGAGATAACTAGATCAAAAGAGATATCATCTCTTCCATACTTAAGACCCGTCTTCACTTCTCAGTAGGAATCCGATAGGTTGTGTAACAATAAATGGACGAGATTCTCATCGCTAAAACCCTCCCCAATGTTTGACAAATCATTAGAGATTTTTCGAAACTCCACCAAGTTAGGCTCCAAACCTATTGACATATCCATTTGAAACCAAACAATCGTTCTTTCAAATGGAACCTCTGAGACATCGTCTTTTGCATGTAAATCTCTTCCAACTTCTTCCATAATTCTTTTGCGATTTTTGCACTTTACACCTCCCTTATGACATTATCATGAAAATGCAAAAATATAGAGGTATAAGTCGTCATAAATAATTCCTTCTTTTAAAACTCCATAAAATCTTCCGAATATTTCGGATGATCCTCTAAAGTTTAAGCTACCTTTTGTTGAAATAATAAACTCTTCATCTTACTTTTCCAATATGAAAATCCCCAGTGCCATCCCACTTCTCAATTTCCATCCTACTCATATTTAATAACAAGAAATTATTTTTAGACATAATTTCACTCCACAATATCAAACTCCAAAAATTCACACACAACAACCACGGAATAAACCCAAGCTAAAACAAGGTTATGATACCACTTGTTATGAGAGAATTCAACTTCTTAGATATTGCACTATTAAAATTAACCAAGCAAGATAGAAATTTTCAAGCAAACACCCAATGAAATTATCAATCCAACAACAATCACTCTTAAGCCCTATATATTTAATCAAAAGCAAAGAAATATATATAATAGTAAAAGGAAATAACACATTAAAATTATAGTGGTTCAACCCAATAAATGTGGTGAGTCTACTCCACTTCTTCACCCTTCCAATGGTGATGAGTTCCACTAGCTTCAAAAGATTACAAGTACAATGGAGAAAGTGCTTGAAGAGAAACACTTTCTTGGAAGAAAAACACGCAAAGAGACACTCAAGAACTTTCCTCACTCACAATTGTGAAAAGCCATCTCTTCTTCTTCTTCCTCTCTTTTCTAGTTTTTCTTCTCTCAAAGTTTAAGCACATAATGCTCTCTCTTCTTCTTCCTCTCTTTCCTAGGTTTTCTTCTCTCAAAATTTAAACACATAATGCTCTCTTTTAGAACCCTAAGAGCTCTTAAATGTATTTATATAGCACATTTGCACAATTACAATAATACCCAAGCTATTCCTAGCTTCCTAGAATAAAGCTCATGCCCTTAAAAGTCATTTACCCTATTTTTCGCGAAAAACAGAAATTGTTCATAAGGGATGGGATCGATCTGGCCAGAGTTGGATCGATCCGTCTTGAGGGGGATCGATCTATATTCATGTATGGGCATCAATTTTCCAGTAGAAAAGTCTCGGACCGAAGCATGCTCGGAGTAGGATCTATCCGGCTAGAGTGAGATCGATCTGTCTTGAGGGGAATCGATCCATCTTCTTGTATGGGCACCAATTTTCTAGCAAGAGAGTCCCGAATCGGATCGCGCTTGGAGTGGGATCAATCCGTCTTGAGGGGGATCGATCCTGGATGCTCTGTAGCCTTGTTTTCTTTTTCCACACTTGATACCATGCAATGCTCCTAGTCCTAACCTTTGATGCTTGATCACCCATATTGATTTTCAAGCATCCCAATGAATTTGCATCACAATATCACATTAATGCTATTTGATTTTATCCCTGGAAGCAAAATTTCAATGCTCGAAGTTGCCTGTATCCGTAATTTACTGGCGACATTTTTCTTGGTTAGACAATTATATTATAGGTCAAAATGATAGGTTCCTCCTTTTTCTATAGGCAAATGTGTTCACTGGATTGGTAAACTTGTCAATGGACAACATTTTTGCTTCATTAATCACCGCCCTTTCTATTTTGATTGTGTATGCATTTTTGTAAGTTACACTTTTCTTTAATTAATTTATAATTTATTATTATGCATTATATTGTTAACTTATTTTTTTTAAATAATGAAGAATGAAGTCATCTCAACGTTCAAAATATAGTACTGAGATGAAGAAAATAAGAAGTAGTACCCAAATGAATAAGTTGGTGAAATTATGAAGTGAAGGGTGGAGTCATCTACTTACATCTTTTTTATAGTTTGCAGAAAAAAAACATACACACAAGTAAATTTTGATATTTGTCAAAAAAAAAAAAATGTCAGTTTTTTATTGATAGTGGACACAATAGATAATTATATATTTCATATTTTGATATTAATTAGATTTAACTCATATAATAATTAATTTGATTAGATGACACTTTTGTATTTTTGCTATGTAACGAGCGATATGCTTTGACAGTCATGTGCTTGTTTCTATTATTGATTAATGAAATATATCAATTTTTGATCACTTACTCATTCTTGCATATATATATATATATATATATATATATATATATATATATAAATTAACTTTTAGATACGATTATAAATCGTACTTAAAATAATTTAAAGTGATAATTAAAATATTTCAACTGTACCATAAATATTTTTGATACAGTTGATAACTGTATTAAAAAAAAAATTAAATATGATTAATAAATCATATCTAAAATGTTTTAGGTATAATTGTCCTTATTTTAAGTACAGTTATTAACTGTATCTAAAACATTTACGATATAGTTATTAACAGTAGTTTAAATATTTTAGATAAAATTATAAATATTTTTAAATATAGTTGTTAATCGTATCATAAATATATTAAATACGGTTAAAAGTATAATCTATGATGATCACTGACAATCGTACTTAAAAAAAAAAAGTACAACAATAGTTATTTATACCATTATATGTTTGAAAATAATTGTATCTAATACATTTTAAATACAGTTAAAAACTGTATCTAAAATTATTTTTTCTTGCAGCGAATGATGAAGATAGCAAACATATCTCAATTAGTGGAAGAAATACAAATAAAGGATTCTCGGTCCCACCCTGCCTCATTGACGGGTAGTAGTGTTTGAATGAGGAGTCTAACAATCCCTCCCTCTACAGTAATATGCTGTTAGTGGATAGATATTTTTCTTTTTGTTATATGGGTTATCTTATCCCTCGTTTGTATTTGTTGTATTGATATTTAAAAAAAAAAAAATATATATATATATATATATATATATTTAAATTTTTTTTTATTAATAAAAATATATATATTCATATATTAACATGAATTTAAAACTAAAGAATTATAAATTTTACTACTTGAATTATAAAAACTTAATTTTAAACTATCTTTTTAATAACTTTATAATATCTATTTTATCTGATTATTTTGAATATTTAAATTGTACTCTTACATAAGTTATATTTACCGATACTAATATAGCTTTTAGTTAATTTGACAGTATCAATATACCTTTTGCGTCATATTTCCTTAATGCAACCATACTTGTGCTAAGCATGTATGACAATGGGAAAGTTAGAGGTAGAAGCCATAAGACATTGTCTCTTTTCGCAAATGTATTTTGGCAACAAACAAGAATAAATAAATAAAATGTTGAACTACACAAATGTTTCTTAAATTTTTTTTATATTTTGCACTTTGATCTCTCATTATTATTCTTATGTATTGATCCCTTTATTTTATAATTTTCACACTTTCATCCCCTTATTTTTCCTTTTAATTTAGTCCATACTTTTTAACTTTTACACATATAATTCAAAATTTAATACCAGCTTAAAATTAAAATTTAAAAGTATAAAAGGTAAGTGGACCAAACTATTAAATAAAAGGGACTTAATTAAAAGAAAAAAAAAATAAAAAGAACCAAAGTACAAAAATTAAAATATTAAGTGATCAAATTATAAGAAACAAATAAAGGGACCTGTAGAATATTAAAAAAAATGTAGAATCCATTTATCTAACAATTTAATCCCCAAAACTTATAATTTTAATTTAAATTTTGAAAATTTGACTTAAATAATTTTTTTAGACAAATATTATAACATTTTTAAATTAACAATTTAATATCCAAAAACTCACAATTTTATTTGCATAATAAGAAAACATTTTATCAAATACTCTTTATTCTCCATCACCTCTGTTTACTCCTTACCCTTTACATCTATTGCAAATATTGTTAAAGACCTCACCAGAGCTCTAGCCACCCACCTGTTATGCTGGCAACCTCACCAAAGCTTTCAACGACAACCACCTGCAACCTTGGTAGAAGAGGATGTAATGTGTTATATTCAATATAAAGGTAGATGTAATATATTACATCTAAAGGTAGAGCTGCATGTAAAATGTTACATTATTATCGAAGTTTCGACAATCTTAAAAATATAACATATTGCATGTAAAGATAAAATTAACGTAACATATTACATACAAATATAAAGATAAATATCATGTTATATATAAAAATAAAAATTAATGTAATATATTACATATAAAATTAAAATTAAAATTCATATGAAAATGAATATTTACATATTAGTCTATAAAAACTATTCATGATCAAATTATTCCTTGTTTCATTACAAAATAATACATATGCTTAAAGTTAACGTAGATTTTAGATTACAATGAAAAAATAAAATAAAAAAAATGGAGAAAAGTATGATAGAGATTTTTAAAATTTGGGTTTTTTATGTTATTTAATTTTTTAAATTATAAGTAGTGTTATTTAATCACTTAGTTTTAAAAAAAAAAGACAAATTGAGGAAAAAATACGTAATTTTAATAATTTTTTAATTAAAATATTATTTTTAAGAGATCAATTAAAAAGAAATTATATTATTTAAATATTTTTAATATTAAAATATTAATTTAAAAATAAGATTTTAATTAAAAAATTATTAAAATAAAATATTAAATAATATAAATGATGTAATCAAAGTACCCTGCTAAAAAAAATAATAATAATAATAACACACTGAAAGAAGACTTAAAAAGTTAAAACATCAAAACAGGTATACTTTACAAATCCTAGATCATTGAATCAATGTCATGCTTCAATTTAAAAAATAGGTTCTTTTGCTTCCATTTTCGACTTGTTAGAGGAAACAAATAAAGATGAAAAATCCCAAGTTAAAAGAATAGTCATTATTAAAAGTTCAAACGCCATAATACAAAATTTTACCTGTTACTCCTTTAATAAAAATAGAAAAGGTTCTCAAATCATCCAAGCACCTAAAGGCAAAGAAGACACATTTTAACTTCTAGCGTTCTAACATTGCTTTTGAATACTACTTCTTCATATCAGCGTCAAAATCATTAGCAAATAATGAAAAGGTAGACATCAAAGTTGAGCCAACATGAGAGATCGACAAAAAATAATAAGACAAAAATAAAAAAGGCATTTGAAAGAGCTAATCATATGAAAATAAAGACGCAATGCAAGAGAGATAAAAGTAGGGTGAGGAAAGAGAGAGAGAGAGAGAATATATCTGTGTAATTTTGACTATTACGCAAGAAGAGAAAGAGTTTAAAAATATAGAGTGTAAAAGTAAAATAATACAGTTGAAAATGAAGTCGTATTACTACTTTAGTTCAAATGTGTCCATACCATGTCAATAATTCTAACAGTTTCGTAAAGTGAATTAAAATTAATATTGGAAACTTTTAACACAAAATATAAATGACATTTATTTTTTAAATACTCAAGCTGGAATTTTTTTAAAATGTATGTTACATCTATAAGAGTATAACTATACTTTTTTTTTTTTTTATAACAATACTTACTATGAGGAGTGACATAAGGGGAACTAATTTTTTTTTTTTTTTTTTATTATAGTTCAAGTGATAAGCATTTATTTTAGATGCGACGAGAATGTAGTAATTTTTTTTTTTTTTTGAAAATAGGCTATAATAATCCCATCTCACTAATTTTATCCTATAATAACCCTTTTATTGTATACAAATACAAGTAAATAATCCATATTAGTAGTTCACATTTACAATTAAATTTATGAAGACTGACTCACTGTTTGTTATTCTGTACCCTTACAAAAAAAGGATCTCGCCTAATTTACCAGTTCGTGGGAAGATACTGAACTTTTGTATTTGAAAAATGCTTTAGGAGGGGTTTCTGAAGTAGATGGTGATTGAGAAAGTAATTCTTGATCAAAATTTCCAGTATAAGTATTGCGTGCAAGGCAAAACTTGTGGCTGGTAGTAAAACACCGATTCTCCTGTTGAGATATAGTTCGATCTTCATAGATTTCCCGAGATATTTTTTTACGAAGTTTTGTTATTATATTAAGATTAGTAAGATTGAATTATGTTAAATTATTTTTCATTTCTTTTTTAAATAACATTACACAACAAATATACACTAAAGTTATACCCATAAACTCTAGTTTATACACATTACAAAGAGGCTTTGGTGAGAGGATGAGAATTAAATCTTGAATTTTTGGCTAAGAATATCAAAGTCTTACAAACTGGATTATTAAAAATATTTTACTTAAATTATATTTTTATGGTCACAAATATAATGTCTTACACTTACCTAATGTACAATAGACCATTAAGCTCTTTTTTTCCAAAAAAAAAAAAAAAATTATTTAATGAAAAACATATATACACATTCAAACTTTGTAGAAAATATTAATATTGATGTATATATCATGACTTTACTTTTACAAAAATATTGATGAATATTTGAAGAAAATTTTGAAAATCGTGAAATTTATATGTATTTAAAAAAAAATTATAGTATCTTTTTAAAATAATAAAAAGATAATAATAAATTAATTAAATTAATTTTTTTTCATTTAAATATTATACATGTGCCTCAAATATGACATAAGATAAACATTCATAATGTTAACTTATAATGATTTATATTATTTTTGTATAAAGAAAAAATGATTATTTTTAATTTTGTGATAACTATATAAATAATATTAAAATTAATTAAAAGTGAATAATACAATAAAATTATTTTTAAAAACCAAGAATTACGTATATCATAAATAAAATATTTTATGAGAGATAATGAAAGAAAAATAATTAAAAATAATTATGTATTTAATTACTTACAAATAAATTACAATTTATTGAGTTATAACTTATAATTAAATATTTATTACTTAAATAAATGTTAAAATTTATGAAAAACTAAAATCGACTACATTTACATAAATATTAAGTTAATTCATAATACAAATGATAACTTTATTTATAATACAAATAATAAGTTATGTCTATATATTTTTAATTTTAAAAATTTTAAATTGATATTTTTATATATATATCGATATTTTCGATAGTTACAAAATTTATCTTAGAAATTTAGAAAATTACGCAAGTTATGAAAATATCAAAAAATGTTGACAATTTTTTTTTTATAAATATTTTCATAAAATATAAAGAATTGTTAGATATATTTTGAAAACAGTATATTTATATTAGTATTTTAACTTTTTAAAAAATTTAATAAAAATATTGAAGAATATTGAATATTTTCATGATCCGTATTCCTAGTTGCCGTATACTTTATTTATTTAATTTTTTTTTTTTTTTGCTTAAGAATACCTTGTACATACTTCTTTCCTGAACGTTACTGCTGCTCTTTTCGTTTTGGGTCTCAACTCTCAAATGTTATATCAAAACCCAGTCGCGCCGCTAGCCAACAGTTATTCTCCTCCAATTAGGCAACAAGTGTTAAAACCACTGAGCGATTCCTCATCTCTGACACATGGGCGACCAAACCGAAACCCAAGTCCGAACTCCGACCGACCATGAGCAACCCACCACGAGCACTATAGCCAGCACAAGCATCGCCCCAACCAGCACCGCAATCACTGAACTGAGCAATGCTCCCGCTCAGTCCTCTTCCCCTCCCTCAAAAATCCCTTTGCGTCCACGAAAGATCCGAAAGCTCTCGCCCGACAACAACATTAACAACCCGGACCCGAATTCTTCTTCATCCTCTCAAGCCATTGTATCTGTACCCGAGACCATCACCACTACTAAACAACCCACCAAGTCCAAGGTCGTTCAGCCACGCGTCGCTCCTACGAGAGTTGTATTGCGTTCACTCTCCTGCGACGGCGAGTTGGAACTCGCTCTCCGTCATCTACGAACAGCCGATCCGTTACTCGCGTCGTTGATCGATATCCACCCACCTCCGACCTTCGATACTTACCACTCTCCATTCCTTGCCCTAACTCGAAGCATTATCTACCAACAACTCGCTCCTAAAGCCGGTACGTCGATTTACTATCGTTTCGTATCGCTTTGTGGTAGTGAAGCTGGTGTTGTACCTGAGGTTGTACTTGCCCTAACTCCTCAGCAGCTCCGTCAAATTGGGGTTTCGGGTCGTAAAGCTAGTTATCTTCATGACCTAGCGAGGAAGTATCAAAATGGGATTTTGTCTGATTCGGCGATTGTAAATATGGACGACAAGTCGTTGTTCACGATGTTGACGATGGTTAATGGAATTGGGTCTTGGTCTGTGCACATGTTTATGATCTTTTCATTGCATAGACCCGATGTGCTTCCTATAAATGATCTCAATGTGAGGAAAGGAGTTCAGATTCTTTATGATTTGGAAGAATTGCCTAGGCCATCTCAGATGGACCATTTGTGTGAGAAGTGGAGGCCTTATCGCTCAGTGGCTTCTTGGTATATGTGGAAGCTTTCAGAATCGAAAGGAGCTCCGTCGAGTGCCTCCGCAATGGCAGCTGTCGCTAGTCTGCAGCATCACCATCCTGGAGAGCCACAACACTCTCAGCAACCGCAGCTGATTGATCCTCTTAACATTCTCAATATTGGGTATCGCCCCTTTCTCACTTTAGTTAGTAATTTTTTATTACTTAAATTGTGTGCGGGTATTTCAATGTTTAATGTTGCTGATTGTAGTTGGCTTTGCTCCCATCATGCGTATTTTAGTGAATTGTGGAAATTTGATAGTTTGTTGGTTCAGACTCGTATTATAAATGGGATCCTGATTTCTGTTAACTTAGCAGTAGATTCAAATGCTAGAATATTTTTGTGTACATGTCATTTATCTCTGTTTAAAAATTAAAAAAAAAATAGAATTAGGGTTTGTCCTGGCGATGGTTTCATAGATAATCATGTAAGAGATTGAGATGGTGTGAATGTTAATGTGGGAATGAATCATGCTAATGAAGGATAATAAGGATTGGATGATGTTTGTTTGCTCGTCTATGCTGGTATATTAATTATGCTTTTCTCAAATGTAGTTGGGAGCTAAAGTGCTCCTGGAATGTTAATAACTGCCTATTGTTGAAGTAACAATTGCCTTGGACCTTATATCCATGCGTAACTAGCAACATGCTTCTATTGAAATTGATGTTGCATAAGAGCATGAAGTTCAATGTTAGAAGTCAACTATTGTTTTACTGTTTGAATGGATCACGTTGCCACCTGAGTGCAACTTGAAGGGGAAAATTTGAAAATGGTAAATCATAATTGAAGGAACCATAATGAAAATTCTGGGGGGGAACTAACTAGCTGAGAAAATCTGGATCAAAATTGTGGTTTAGTTATATAAGACCTTTACATTTTGTTCTTGTAACCGAAAGTTATGCTATCACAAACCCAAATATTTAATTTACTATTTTGCTTGAATGTCAATTGGACATCTTCTAAAATAAAAGATAAACAATTGGGAGCTTCTAAGTTCCAACCAAATGGTAAATACAAGTAATTATTTACATTAATTTTGAGTTATTTCCCAAGATTAGGTTGTATCATGTATGGATGATTTTGTGTAAGATTATGATGTATAACCACCTTTGGTCATTACATAGGTCTGCCATGGAATTCTTGACATTCGTCTCATTTGAAGAGGAGAAAATCTTGGCCTTGAAATTGTTAGGCTTTAGCGTGCATCTAAGTGTATGCTATGGCATAACAACCATAGCATTTAAGTGTATGACTCTGGCATAACAACCATAGCAGCTACAATATCTGTGTAGAAATTTTTTTACTTTGCCTCTTCTCTAGGAAAAATTGGAGGAAAACTAAAGCCAGTTATTGTAAACAGAAGAGATCCATGTCATTGTTCTAAAGGCAGAAATTAGTCCTGAGGTGTTTTACTCCTAGTGTAAGCCTTGAGGCAGTTTGGCAAAATTTGCAAAAACCATATAAAATCAAAATATATATGACAAGACATTAAATATCAAAAAATAAAAATAACATATAATAACCCGTAACAATTTAAAAATCAGCGATAAGTAAATGTCTAAAATAATCAGCAGGCAAGCAATAAACAATTAGCAACAACTAAAATAGTAGGTAGCTCATTGTTTGAAAGGACATGAACTAAAAAAAGAGAAAAAGGCAAGCAAGAAATGAAAGAAATAAAACAACATCTTAGTAAGCTTTCTACCTTATTGAGAGAGAACAAATGAAAAATATTCAGAGTATATTTGCTATGAACAATATCTACATTATTATAATATACACAATAGGAAAAAAGAACAGAGACTTGGAAAGAAGAGCAAGCAAAAAAAATACAGATTTCTAAGGAAGGCTACTTTGACTAAAATTTTTAAAATGGAAGTAAGGAGATGGAGAAGTACATCAAGATTCAAGAACAATTCAAAAGGGCCAAAAATAGTGGAACAGGGCATCAAGTTGCTGCTGGAAGGAGAGTGAGTTGTTGGTAGATTTGAAACCCTAAACTGAGTGATCTCTGATACTTTTTTAAGTTTCTTTCTTGTTCATCAGTTTAGGAAGGTTAAATTTGATGAGGGCTTTCATAAAAATTCAAAATCCAACCCAATTTTGCAACCCAATTTTGTGTTCAAGCCCATCAATTTAACTCAAGTTTAGTAAAATTTGGAGGCAGAGGCCTATCCATGCCTTGGAACTTAATCCTTGAGGCATAAACCTTAGAAAACACTCATTCATATAAGGATGTACTCAGGCTGGTTGTAGGTGGATTGTCTTGCTTTTTTATCCAAACTTGACTCATACTTAGAAATAGATGAAATATAGTTTTGCAAGCAATTTTTTTTGGGACTTACAAAATGAAAAAGGTCACATCTACGTGTTGATTGGATTCTTAGAAATGAAAATGAGGTTTTGTATATATTTAAACGTGATGGTTCTGTTATGAACTAGGAAATTAATTGAAATGAAAACAAATTTCAATCTCCAGAAATGATGGATTATACTTCTATTAATCAAACTGGAACAATTCTGATTTCAAGCTATTCGAGAGGCTTGATTCTCTCCCAAAGAAAATGAGACTCTACTTTTCACATGCCTTTCTCTCCTTAACAGACCATACAAATACTCTCCCTGGCCACAAGGGTTTTCTAACCGTATCCTACGTGGACAAACTCTTCCCACTATCATAACAGACTACTAAAAATAGAAATAAAGAAAATACATAATGCTGAAAATAAAGATAACAAATAAAGGAAAGAAATCACATATCTCTGAAGCCGCTGCCCTACTTCCTGCGCGCATATGTAATGCGTATTGGAGGTCTAACATTACCCCCCTCCCACACTTGCACCTTGTCCTCAAGGTGAAATGCAGGAAACTGCTCTTGGAGTATATAGAAATCCTCCCAAGTGGCTTCAAATTCTGGAAGGTCTTTCCACTTAATCAACACTTCCACATCTTTATTCTGACCCGGCTATTTAGGACGCATTCCTAGTACTTTTTCTGGTTCCACCACTAACTCTAACTCAGGTGTAAGTTGAGCTGGTAACACTGAGGAAGAGTATTCTTGTCCCTTAGCCTTGCGGAGTTGAGAAATATGAAAAACAGGATGGATGGACGAAGTCTGTGGTAAATCCAACTTGTAGGCCACTTGCCCTATCCGTTGCAAAACTTTAAAAGGTCCATAAAAACGAGCGGCCAATTTTTCATATTTGCGCTTTGCCAATGATTGTTGTCGGTAAGGTCTGAGCTTAAGGAACACCAAATCACCCACTTCGAACTCCCCTGGTAGTCGTTTAGAGTCAGCATAAAACTTCATTTTCTGTTGGGCACGAATCAAATGCATTTTCAAGTCATCCAATATAGCATCCCTGTCTTGCAACAACAAGTCAACTTCCGAAACATTGGTGGAATACCGATTATACCTGATCAATTGAGGAGGGTCAATTCCATAAACCACCTTGAACGGTGTAACTCCCGTTGCGCTGCGGTAGGAAGTATTATACCAATATTCAGCCCAAGGTAGCCATTTTCCCCAAGTTCGGGGTTTGTCAGAAGCGAAGCAACGTAAATAGGTTTCCAGGCACCTATTAACTACCTCGGTTTGGCCGTCACTTTGAGGATGATAAGCGGTACTGCGCTTAAGAATCGTTCCTTGGAGCTTGAACAATTCTTTCCAAAACTGGCTTAAAAAAATCCGGTCCCTATCTGTAATTATGGAGTGAGGTAGTCCATGGAGCTTGGCCACCTCCTTCACATAAATTGTGGCCACACTGGAAGCGGTGTAAGGATGCTTAAGTCCGACAAAGTGGGCATATTTGCTAAGTTTATCTACTACCACCAAAATGGAATCAAATCCCTCTGACCGAGGGAGTCCCTCAATGAAATCCATAGTAACATCCTCCCAAATCTTGTCAGGTACTGGATTTGGCTGCAGAAGTCCAACGGGAGAGGCGGCTTGGTGTTTGTTTTGCTGACACACCCCACACTCTTGCACAAACTTCACCACATCCTTGTGCATTCCTTCCCAGAATAATTCTGAAGCCAACCTCTTGTATGTTTTGGTCTCTCCGGAATGACCCCCCATAGGTGTAGAGTGATACTCTCTTAAAATCTCATTCAAGAACTTGGAATCTTTTGGTATCACCAACCTCCTTTTATAGTATAAGACATCATTATGTACCTGAAATCCAGCCGGAGAAGGTAATTCATCCACAATAAGCTGCTTGAGCTTCTGTAAGTGTTCACTCTTCATTAACTCCTCCTGCAATTCCTCCCAATGAAGCCACTGAGGAATAAAAATATCCGCACATTCCACTGATTCGGGTAATCGCGACAACGCATCAGCTACTTTATTGCTTGAACCCGTTCTGTACTGTATATCAAAGCTAAATCCCATAAGTTTGGCCACCCATTTCTGATACTCCGCATTGATGATCCTTTGCTCAAGTAAGAACTTGAGACTCTGTTGGTCAGTTCTCACAATAAAATGTCGTCCTAACAAATAAGGCCTCCACTTGTTAACAGAAAAAACAATAGCCATCAACTCCTTTTCATAAATAGATTTCATTCGGGCTCGAGTGCCCAATGTTTGGCTATAATATGCGACCGGTCTCTTTTCCTGTAAAAGCACTGCTCCTAACCCATATCCTGATGCATCAGTCTCCATTATAAATGGCTTAGAAAAGTCAGGCATGGCTAACACGGGAACCTCGGTCATAGCGACCTTAAGTGTCTCAAAGGCCTTAGTGGCTTCTGCATTCCAATGAAAATTGTCCTTCTTGAGCTGTTCCGTTAAAGGCCAAGCTTTCTAGGCATACCCTGACACAAATTTCCTGTAGTACCCAGTCAGTCCCAGAAAACCTCGAAGTTCTCTTAGATTTCTGGGTAGTGGCCAAGCCTGCATGGCACTGATCTTACTAGGATCAGCAGCAACCCCCTCTCCCGAAATGAGATGTCCCAAATAAGCCACCTGCCTCTTGCCAAACTCACACTTTTTCCTGTTAGCATATAGCTTGTGTCGACTCAATAAGTCTAGTACTAGCTCCAAATGCCTTTGGTGAGTGATCTCATCAGTGCTGTAGATTAAGATATCATCAAAGAAAACAAGTACAAATTTTCTCAAATAGGGTCGGAATACCTCATTCATGAGAGACTGAAATGTAGCAGGAGCATTTGTGAGACCAAATGGCATCACCAAAAATTCATAATGTCCGTCATGTGTCCTGAAAGCAGTCTTGTGCCTATCTTCCTCTCTCAACCTGATCTGGTGGTACCCAGATTTCAAATCCAATTTGGAAAAAACTTGAGCATTGTGCAACTCATCCAATAATTCATCTATCACTGGAATAGGATATTTGTCAAGGACAGTAACCTTGTTTAGAGCTCTATAATCGACACAAAACCTCCAGGAGCCGTCTTTTTTCTTAACCAAGAGCACTGGGCTTGAAAAAGGACTAGTACTGGTATGAATAATTCCTGCTCTGAGCATGTCTTTAATTAATCTTTCAATCTCATCTTTCTGAATGTGAGGGTATCTATATGGTCTAACACTCACTGGGGCAGCACCCTCTTTGAGGATGATAGTGTGCTCCTTTTCTCTTGTGGGTGGCAACCCTTCCGGCATCTCAAACACTGTTTTGTATTTCTGCAATATAGGTTCCAGAATTTTCAAGTTACCTTCCAACTCTCCTTGATCAGTTTCCATTTGATTCATCTCTATCAGCACCCCAGTTCCTTCCTGCCTCAACGTTCTCATCATAGATTTCAGTGAAACCAGAGTCCGCCTTAATGATGGATCACCTCTGAGAGTTACTACCTGTTTTCCCATCGTAAACTTCATGGTCTGCAACTTCCAGTTTACCTGAGTAGTGCCCAAAGTTTCCAGCCACTGTATCCCCAGTATAATATCAGAGCTGCCTAATTCAAGAGGTAGAAAATCCTCCAGAATGGTAATACTCTGTAACTGCAAATTAATTCCCTTACAAATGCCCTCTCCCTTGATAGTTCCACCAGCTCCCAAGATGACCCCATAACTCCGTCTTTGTTACTGGAATCTTGAGTTGATTCACCAAATTAATGGATATAAAATTATGGGTGGCTCCTGGGTCGATTAATACCACCACCTCTTGTTCCCCCAAACACCCAGCCATCTTCATTGTTTTTGGTGACGTTAAACCTGCCATTGAGTTCAAGGAAATTTCTACTTCTTGGTCAAGCTCAACCACCTCTAATTCTTTGTCGTCTTCATTCACCATTTCCTCAACTTCTTCTATCTCATCGTTGGTTATTAATAAACTGAGCTCCTTTTTTTTACAGCAATGCCCAGGGGACCATTTTTCATCACACTTGTAGCAGAGTCCCATCTCACGTCTCCTGTGCAGCTCGGAATCACTAAGCTGGCGCACCTCAGCCTTCGGTCTCATCGTTGATACTCCATGGATGGAGAAGTCACGGTGATTCGTCGGTGTTGTTGCCATCGCTGCTGGCTTTGAGCTTCCTCGAGGGATCTGCGAAGAAGAAAATGGCATTCGCGAAACTGTCGAACTCCTCAGCCCAGAATTTCTCGCGTAATTCCTCATGGGTTGGGTCAAATTCAATTTCTCCTCAATCATTTGGGCCAAATCCATGGCCCGGCCCAAATTGTTGGGGCCCAATATGCGCAGCTCCACTTTTATCTCTGCCTTCAATCCGTTGATGAAATTACCCAACGCGATTTCTTCTGGGATGTTCTCCAATGGCACCGACAACTCAATGAATTTGCGCCTGTAATCCCTAACGGTTCCCTCTTGAACCAGCGCTAGCCATTGCTCGTGAATTGTTCCATTCTGGGTAGTGCGAAATTGCCTAAGAATTAAGAGTTTCATCTCCTCCCAGGTAGCGAAATCCCTCTTCTTATTCTCCCACTGAAACCATAGCAACGCATCACCATCAAAGCTGACTATGGCTGCTTCTAATTTCTCCTCCATGCTCATCCGGTGAAAGGCAAAGTATCTCTCAGCTTTCATTATCCATCCATCCGGGTTATGGCCATTGAAAAGTGGCATATCCATTTTGCGGAATCTGAAGTCATTTCTCGGGTTCACAATGTTGTTCGTTTCACCGATTCCATGCGACGATCCGTTGTGGTAATTTGATACCGGAGTACCCCCTTGTGCTTCCTTGTCTTTCTCGGAGGTCATCGTTGATTGTCTGTGGCCATCTTCGTGCAGCTTGATAATTCGCTCGAAGCGCAGAGATATTTGCTGGGTTAAGGTATGTATATCTTCTCTTAATCCCCCTACTTCTCTTCCAAGTTTTTCCTGGTCATTTTGCATTCTTCCAATCACTTCTTCCATCGTGTCTAGTCTTTGGGTATTGTTCTTAGCCATTTTCTGCCCAGGAACCTCACTGCTTTGATACCAATTTTGTTATGAACTAGGAAATTAATTGAAATGAAAACAAATTTCAATCTCCAGAAATGATGGATTATACTTCTATTAATCAAACTGGAACAATTCTGATTTCAAGCTATTCGAGAGGCTTGATTCTCTCCCAAAGAAAATGAGACTACTTTTCACATGCCTTTCTCTCCTTAACAGACCATACAAATACTCTCCCTGGCCACAAGGGTTTTCTAACCGTATCCTACGTGGACAAACTCTTCCCACTATCATAACAGACTACTAAAAATAGAAATAAAGAAAATACATAATGCTGAAAATAAAGATAACAAATAAAGGAAAGAAATCACATATCTTTGAAGCCGCTGCCCTACTTCCTGCGCGCATATGTAATGCGTATTGGAGGTCTAACAGGTTCTTCTTAATGTTGACGAGGGATTTAGTTTGTAAGATTCATATTTTATAATTGTTTTTCCAGAAAAGCTGACTTCAGCGCTCCTTTCCTTTATGGAAAATATAAAATGAAATAGAAGAATAAGAAATAACAAAAACTAATGATTCATTTTCAAAGAGCTTTCAAAGTTTAAAGAACCGAAACCTTAGCTGTTTGCTGTAGTATTATGTAAACAGAAACAAAAAGCTTATATGTAAGAAGCCTGGATTGCTGGTAAGACGTTTTAATTTTGGTCATGTACATATTTTTTGGTCTATGACCTTATAAATGGGTTTTCCTAGTTAAGGTTATAAGTTCTCTATGCATTCAGAAGTGATGTTCAGTTCAGACTCAAAATTAGATTCACATTGCCAACTACTTTTGGTGATCTGATCTTCACGTAGTTGAGAGCATTTTCTCAGAAAGGCTGTGGAATTTATGCCTCAATTAATATTTGTCTTTGGGATTGGGAATATATTACTCTTAGAGCGTTGGAGACAAGTCATAGCTATAATGGTTCTTTTGTCAATCTACTTCATAGCTTTTTTGCACATCTTTTATCAGTTTTATGTTCTTTATATACATTATTCTAGGTTTTGGGTTGATTTAGTTCAATTATTTTAAGTTTGGATCATTAAATGAACATGTGTATATCAAATGTGCCAAAATAAGAGAAATGCTAAGATCACACACTTTTTCACCTAAACTATTTTATATTGTGATACGTGGCAGAACTATTTTAAAAAATGGAAAATTGATTCATTTTTTTAGATAATTTTTCCATATCCTACAATATAATTAAATTTGGTGCAAAAGTAGGTGCAAATTTATGTGTCTTTAGCATTACTTGCTAGAATAATAATCCAAATTTACTCTTAAAAAGTCACATGTGGCATGCACATTTTCTTTTAATGAAAAAATCTAACAGTTTTTAAAAAATTGTTCTTCAATGATTCATTGATGGTCCAAACTTGAAATTATTAGACTAAATGGTCATATCTTAATAGTTATAGGCTTAAAATATCAATGGGTAAAGTTATTTAATTTAATTGACCCAAAATTCCAATCTTCTTACAATTTTTTTTTCTTTTGTTATCATGATCAAAGAGAATCTTTAGCACTTGGCTTTCTTAACTTTGCTGAATTTTCTCACAGCAGTACCCGATATGGGTTAATATTTGGAATTTCTTTGAATCATCACATTTTGATTTGTACTTCATGATAACTATATTACAGCTTCTGTCCCTAAATATACTTGGCTCCACTTCTTTCCTCATTACGGTTACACTATTTTGTGTTTTATTCTACCCAACCTTGACGAACTTAGTAGTTAATCCGTTTCAATTATCGTATTTATTTCCACTTTCCTTTCAGGCACTTCTCAAATATTCCCTAAGTCATATGTCATATTGGTTTATTCAACCCTCTCAATTGCTCCTCAGTGCATACCTTGTAGCTAGAATTGCGCTGTTTCCATATTGCACCACTTGTAGTACGAATTAACAAAGTAAAAGGTTTACTTCTTAGAGATTACCGATGTTAGCTCTATGTAAACCACTCCTCTTTGTGGTGTTGTAACAAATGATTTGTATGTTATTTTTACAGTTCAGGACAAGCAATGGAGAACCAATTTAGGGCGTGTGCCTGGGGCCAATGAGGCTAGCAGTAAAGAAGTTTGTGGATCAATTCATGTTTATCAGCGATAGTTTTATGGTAATGTAATTCTAGCAGTTTGGGGATGGAACTCAGGAACTTTGATGCTAAGCTACAAGTTCTTTGAAGATGTATGTCCATCCCACTTGGTAAAAGTTCTGTCTTCTTTTCAAACACTCGTAATCCTCTCTTATTTATTTCTGCTGTTGCTCAATAGACTAGTTACACTACCTCCTCTGGGAATAAGCTGTACACTTCTTTTCTTATTCCTTGGGTTGTTAGTTAAGTTGATGTTTAATGTATGGAAGAAGGGGGAAAAAGTGTAAATTAGGGTTTGTTAGGAAAAGCTGGTTGAGTTGAAGATATTATTGTTTTCTGAAAAAATGACATTTTAGTATATTATTGATAAGTAAATTTGGGCTCACGAAAATTTATTCAATAATAAATTTGGGAATCTCTTGTGGTAGTAAGACTTCCAATCTTTTCACCATGATTTTAAATTTGAATTCCGCCCGAGTGTGTGAATGTATTCTCTCTTTATTAATAAAAAAAGGGACTTTAGGGACAATCCGAACTTGCCTAACTCGCAAACCCTTTGTACATTACCTATTACACATAAAACATAGAATTAGAGGGAGCTGTTTGTCAAAGCATATGGGTTTTCCAAAGCACTAAGGTTGAGTTTATTAATCTATAATAAGAATCAACCAAAATGTAGAAGAAAGGGAGTATAAAATTCATTCATTTATTATTATTATTATTTTTTATGTATTTATTAAATAATTGTAAAGAATTAGAATGAAAATATTAATTTAAAGAAAAATATAAAATAAAATATTAAAATAAGTGTAATTTTTGTAATTATGTTTTGTGAATTTGGTTAAGGAAATCACTATGAAGGGAGAGTAAGGAAACAATCAGTTGGAAATGACTCCCAATTTGAGGTTCCTGTTTTCATTCTACTATATTCTAGTAAACAAGACAATGGTAATGAGTTACACTTATCACTGAATGAAAGCTACAAGATGTATTATTTCCATCAACGAAATTCTTCAATAGGATTGAGAGCTATCATCTGCTTACATGCACCGAGTTATTGTCACTTGGTGACTGTGCATCTAGGGTGCAATTTCGCTTAATGCCCATAATTCTAACCTCAAATGTGAATCACCCCCTTCACCAATAACTGAATCAATTATCGATGCGACTAAGGTTGCACATTATTGGTATTGTTGTCCAAGCAATAACCTCCATGTGCACACAATAATTCTAGAGGACAATAATTTTTTTACTCATGAACTAATGTGTTTAAGACATCGTATTGCTTACAACTTCCACCAATGAACCACCAATATTTTCGACAATACACTATGCTTTGGATATATGTCTGTTTTATTATTTATTAATTGTCATAGCTCACTTGATTTAGGTAATTATTGTCGTTTGATCTTTTAAACTAAAAATGATGTTATTTAGTATCAAGAACAAAATATTTTTTTGTCAAGTTATACTTGCACTATTAAAGCAAGAATCTTTAACAAAAATAAAATGATAATTAATATAAAACATATTTTTTTACAAAATATTTTTTGAATATTTATTAATTGCAACTATTTCTTTTATTGATTTATTTTTTATAGAAATTTAAAATATATTTAATCAATTTTATGTTAGAATATTATTATCGTTGATTTTTTAAAATAATTTTATATAAAATTTTATTTTATTTTAATTAAATATTCGTGTTTTAATTTAATTTTAATTTCTTAAAAAATATTACTTTAATGAAAAAATTAAATAATGTAATTTATTTAATTGGCTCCTTTTGCAAAAGAAGTGACTAACAATACTTTTAATCAAAAGTGATAAAGGCCTACTACACTAATAACCTAAATTAATAGACATGTAAAGTGCTAAATTTATAAAGATTAAGCATTTTAGAAGTTATTTTCTTTATGTCACTAAAATATTTTACTCATTTTATTTCACAATGAATAATTAGATCACTCTTTCAACAAAAATAAGTCACTTTAGTTATTTTTTAAATAATAAAATATTATTTTATTAATAAATTTTTTTTAAAATAAAAATAAAGATAATATAATGGAAGCAAAATTCTTATTTTATTTTAAAACTTAATTTAAATAATAAAATATTTTATTTTTTGGTCAATTTTTTTTGTAAATTTTATATTTTATAAAATTATTTTTATTTTTTAGCACTTTTTTGTATAACATTTTTTTGTAGATATCGTGTTTGGATTAAAATTACAGACTTTACAATATCAAAAATATGAATTACACAGGTCAAAAATTTATAAGATCAGTGACATCGAAAATACACGAAAAAACTCTCTCTCCATTCCACTATCGTTAGAGACCACACAGATGGTGTAACCGTTACCCAATTTTGAGCAACATAGTGGAGGTGCACTATTAAATTTATAGTACTAATCTTCAAAGATGATGGATTGGAGAAAGCTTATTCTTATGGTTTCAAGTTTCAACACCAATAATTTTGTAATTTTTTAATATATGTAGCCCCTATTTTTCATATATATATATATATATATATATATATATATATATATATATTATTTAAATTAAATTTTATATTGTTAAAATAAAATAAAATAAAAAAAATTTCCCATTAAATTATCTCTATTTTTATTTCTAAATTTTTTATTAATAAAATCATATTTTACCATTATTAATAAAATAACAATTTTTTCCATTAAATTATCTCTATTATTATTTTTGAATTTTTTATTAATAAATTCATAATTTATTATTCAAAAAATGATTAAAATATTACATATTTATATAAAATGACTTAAATACTCATTATAAAAGCAAAATAATTAAAATATGCACTTGACACAAATAAAGTAACTTCTATAGCCCCCCCTCCCCCCCAAAAGTAACTTCTATAAAAGCCCCCCCCCCCCCCCCCAGCCAATTTATAATATCTATGATATATATGATTTTTATAGCATATCAATAGTAAATTTAGTATCAACCTTTACGTTGTAAAGTTGGAAAATTAAATTTATTAAATGCCAAGCGTATGAGTGATCATTTGAGGTCAACAGTTTGAATCTTGTGGAGCATATAACTTTTTTTCTTGTGTGTAGAATTATTGATATTTTAATACTAACAGTCAGGCACGACCTCAGAGTGATTATCCTATTTTAAATATGGTGGTTTAAAAAAAAAATTGCTTATTATATTGTAACTTGTTGTCAGCACTACTACTATACATATTCTACAGCGTACGGACGGTACGGTTGCTAAATCATTTCGCTTTTGTTAAAATGTATATAAATGTGTGATGTAAACTCATTTTTCAATAACATAAATTTATTAAAAGATAAATACGACCAACAGAGTTTAACATAATATGAGACTAAGAAGTTCTTTGTACATAACCATGCAAGCTCATTATACTAAAGTTTCAAATGATGATCTACGGGTGCTTTCTATTCACACTCCAACACTATATTATCTCCTTTTCTATTTCAATAAATTTCATTTGAGCTTCAATTGGTTGGACCTACTGTACTAAAACAATAACCAAGTACTCAAGCAAAAGACGTGGAAAGAGAGACAAAGAAAGCAATCAATTAACCTTTGACATCTTAATACATAATTTAATTCACATTTTATACGATATAATTTAATTAATTTCATATTAATAAAAGATATTACAATTATTATTTTTATCTCACATTTTTTATTTTTTTATTAAATTATTAATTAATATATATCACTGCTACCACTCCATGTCTTTTATGGATTTGGAAACTAACCTTATAAAAGGATGCATGGGACCATTTTTGACGGAACAATCAGTTATGAGCGTACCAAAGTTTTAAAAGTGTTGAAATTGGTGCACACAATTTTAAAACTGTCTACTTGCTAAAATTCTGTTTTAGATTTTGGTTTATTTTAATTAATTTTGGTCGTATCGTGGTCAGTTTCGCTTGACTCATGGATAATTTATAACGAAGAAGAAGGTAACAAAAATTTACTAGTTCTTCTAATAAGTGAAAGAGCCTATTTTTTAAACTGTCACAATTTTAGGCATTTTTTTTTTTAACTATATGGTCAAGTCAAAGCTCATTATAGATAAAATTTAAAATAAAATAAACAACAATTAGAAATTAATCACTTATTTCTTATATAGTTTCAAAGATATTCATATTCACAATTTAATTTGAATTATTTATATTTTATAATATTAATGTTGATGCGGTCCGCCTCATTAAATTTTTCTTTGAGCATATCAGCAGTCATCTTTGAAGAAACAGAAGAAGAAAAAGAAACGAGCAGCTTGATATTAAGGACTTCAAGCAAATATGCAGTTTTTTTTTCTTTCTTTTGCTGCATATAAGATGCATGCAATGATGTATACATTTTTAATTATTTCTCTATAAATAGAGAAGAGCAAGGCATCTCAAAAATATCTCAAAATTCACAACTAAGAATAGAGAGAAGAGCTAATAAAAAAATCAGCTGAGAAAATACCACAGTAAAATTTAAGCTGTGAGATATAAATATCTGCAGAAATAAAATAGTGAGAGATTTACCACACAATAGTGAGTGTGAGAAATACACTTTGTGAGTTTAATATTTTAATACCTCAAATTTGGGCATAAACTTGAGAAAATTGTTGTACCCATCTTTTTGATATAGTGGAAGTTTTTTGGAGTTGCCTCGTGGTTGGTTCCTTCTCATATTGAATGAATTTTTTCACGTTAAATATTTTGTGTCACTTTAATTACTCCTGTATATTTATTATTCATTATTCTCAATCTGTCCAACACTCCGTTGCGCCACACATATTCCAACAAATGTTACACTTTTCACAAAAAAATATTTTACACTTTTGAAAATTTTCCTATTTTTTATCAAACACGAAAATACAATATTCACTTCATGCTATAAAATCGGTTACACACATAGTCCTTTCTCATACATATGTAACCAAATAGAGTTAGCCATGTAAGTTTGCTATAGGTTATTTTACACATGTATTGATTTTCGTTTTTAAAGGAAACAACTTAAAAGATCAATCAAACTCATTAAAATTCGTTAAAAAACAAAAATAGCAAGAAAGAGACTTAAAGGCTATTTTATACACACACAATGAATATAAGACAAAGTTCATTTTAAAGGCAAATATCAACCATAGTAGCAAACACATGCAACCCCAAACAACCCAACACATGTATTGACTGTGCCTCAATTTTATCAGGTTTACATTATTGTCTAACTTTAACTATTTTGCGAATAAAATAACTTTAACTTTAACTTTGAGCCCACTTTAAGTGATTTATGTAATTTTCGTTGTTGTAAAAATTAATTATGAAAGTGCATCAATAAACACACAATTTTGTAACAAAATGAAATTCTAAAAATTACAAATTTATGATGTATTTAACATGACGTGAGAAAGTGTGATTGATAATGAAATTTCCACATGTTACATATGCTTATAATGAATTTATATATGCTAAGAAAATTAGGATATTTACCATGACCTTTGTGTTTGTTTTAATATAAACTAGCCCAAAATAATATTTTCATCAACAATTGTAGTTTGAAGAATCTTCAAAGAACCGAATTGATGTTAGGGAGTTTAAAAAAAAAAAAGGTTGTCCCTAAAAATTTAAAAATGATAAATAATAGATACAAATTATAGGAAAGAAATATTTTATTTTGAAAAGTAAATAAAATATAAATTTATTAATATCACTTCTATATATAAAAAGTGTCAAAGTTTAGTTTTCGTTATTCTCCTTTTTAATTACTTTTTAGGTTTTAGATTTACTTTATTTTTTTTACATCAATAAATATGAAAATATACAGATAATACTTTTTTTTTATATTACTTAAAATAACATCCTTAAATTTTTTAACAAAAATAACACTCTTATATTCAATTGAGAAGGGTATGAGTTTAAGGATCTTATTTTTATTGTTACATGTTTTAGGAATGTTAATTTTGTGATTTTTCCTAAATTTTTTATATGTTTTACAATAATAAAATTTTCAAGATTTCTATAAATATATTTTTTTTTTCAAAATTTCTATCTATAAAAAAGTATTCAAATTTATAAAATTAGAAAAAGAAAAATCATTTCAAATTTATAAAAACAAAGATAAAAAGTTCAAAATTTATAAAATATAAAATTATACAAATTATCTATAAAACATATTTAACCTTTTGAAATTAAAAAATTTCAAACTAGATAAATATATTTTCCACAATTTAAAAAAAATAATTTTTATACTTTAATCGGATAATTTTCAAACTTTCTAAAAATAACAGTTTCTCAAAATTTTTGAAAATAGAAAAAATTTCAAATTATTTAATAATATAAAAAATTTAGAACTTTTTATAAGTAAAAAAATGATACAAATTTTCTAAATATAAATTTTGAAACATTTTTAACATGGAAAAAAATTTAAACTAGTTAAAATATAAAAATTTTCCAATTTTTTAAAAATTAGAATAATTCTTTCTAAAAATAGAAAAAATTAAAAACTTTCTAAAAATAATTTCAAATCAAACTTCCTAAAAACAGAAAATTTGAAGGAAAAAAATAGAATTTTTCAAGACTTCATAAAATAAATAATTTTTCAAATTTTATAAAACCAGGTAATTTTTGAAACTTTCTAAAAATATAATTTCAAAATTACTAATCGTTCTGTGATTTAGGCAATTTCTAAAGGTAATGATATATATATAATATACAATAAAATTATTAAATATAATTATTCATATTAACATAATATATTAACGTAATTTTCCATATTAATGTAATATATTTATTATAAGATATTTTAATATTTATTATTGTTAAAAAAAAAAGAAGGAAATTTATCAAAAATAACACCCGTAAAACTTATAGTAACAAAACTAATGCCCTCAATAATATTGAACATTCAATTTGAACGTGAAATATTGAACGGATTTAAATTGTCGTCGTTCAATTATAATTGAACTGGTGTTCAAAGAAAAATGACATATTAATTATTTTTTTTAATTGTAAAAATATAAGTTTAAATACAAAGGATGCTAGTTTTGTTATTATAAATTTAAGGAGTGTTAATTTTGTTGTTTTTTTTTTTTAAAAAAAAAGGAAAAGAAAAGAAAAGAAAAAGTAAAACTATAAAGGTAATTAAAAGAAATGAAGAATGTCGAAAACTAAACCAATAACATTTTTTTATATAGAAGAGATTTTCAATTTTTAGAACTTATTGGTATTACAAAAAGGGAAAGATCTTATATAAATATCCACAGAATTTACGTGAATAAGACATTATAATTATAAATTTAAAAGTTAAAAATAAAAAGAGTAGAACAAATTTATCTTCTTTTTATTCTCTTATCTCAATATTTATGGCATTTTATTGGTCTAGAATATTGGACTAATAAATAATGAAAAATATTTTTTAATACAATTGAAAGATAAATATAATCTAATTATAAAGATATAATTGATGCTTTACTTTTAATGATCTTCAATTCTATAATTTTATCACCAAAATTTTAAATTTGCACCGATTAAAAGTTGACAAGTTAATTGAGATAGATATCTTAATTGTGATAAACAGCATTCCTCCTCTTGTTGGAAGCTGACAGGCACATGAATATCTATCAACCCCTCACCTCACTTCTCTCACCCTCACTCTCAATCCTAATTAGTTTACATAAATGAAGATCCTTAGAAAAGCAAGTACATGTAATCTCAGAAATTGTGAGTTCCGTCTTATTTTTCAGCTCTATTTTTAATTTCTTATCTTTTATAATTAGAACATGGGTCAGTGATCACGTTTTGACTCTTTTTTGCTGCTATATTATATATAAGAAGATCTAAAATTCTAAAAAAGTAAATTATTTTAGTAATGGTTGTGATTATTTTGAAACTTGGGATTTGTTAAAGTAGCAAAAAGAAAATGGAATTTAGAAATCCAGAGAATGAAATGAGTACGTCAGGAGGGTCCTTCTGTGATTACCCGCTGGATCCAAACTCAGATCGAGTTACAGTACCAATTGGAGGAGAACCCAAGTCCAAGAACTCAATATCAACTTCCAATGTTCAAGTATCGAGAGTGTCTTAATTAAGAACCACACTGCGACAGATGGAGGCAATGTGTTTGATGGTTGTGGAGAAGAAGAAACAGCTCTCAAATGTGCTGCTTGTGAATGTCATCGTAACCTTCATCAAAAATTGGTTGATGGGGAATCTTCTAGAAGATTAAGTAATTTGGTTCCTATCCCTCATCAACTTCCTCAACCATTGCCACCTCATCATCATCATCAGCACAAGTTTTCAATGGGTTTTCATGGAAATCCCAATAATACCCCTGTAATTGTTCAGCTGAGTGTGGCTTTTGGTGTTGGTGGTGGAGGTGGAGGTATTGATTTTGTAGGCGCAGCGTATGTAGCTTAAGAATAGCTAGGGATGACAATTTGTGTGAGCTGTATTAGTTTGAGTTAATCTAAATTAATCTAGCTTAAATTGCTCAAATTTTATTTCAAATCGAATTTAATTTAAATTAATAAAGATGAACCCGAATTCAAACCAAACAAAAATATGTTAATTGAAATTGACCAAACCTAACTTGAATTGTTAATAAATTCACTACACATAGTTTTATATACATGTATTTATAAAAAAAAAATAAAGAGTTTAAATAACTTAAAATGTCAAATGAGTATACGACTTTGATTATTACAATATACATTATTCTCAAGATAGTTGACTATCATGAGAATAACTTCATATATCAAATGAGTATACGACTTTGATTATTACAATATACATTATTTTCAGGATAGTTGACTAGTTGAAGAGAAAATAACATAACATAAGTTGATACAATATTTAAAATTTTACTACAAAGACATTTTTTTTTTACTACAAAGACATTATTTGATTATTACAATATATATTATTCTCAGGATAGTTGACTAGTTGAAGAGAGAATAACATAATATAAGTTGATAAAATTTTTAAAATTTTACTACAAAAACAAATGCCTAATCAATTTAAAGATAAAAACTTTAAAATACTAAGAGTATGTATTTTTTTTTTTTTTAAAGAGATTGATATATTTGAATGCTAAAAACATTAATATCAAGATATATTTGAATGCTAAAAACATTAATATCATATAATGTAATATAATAATGTGACAAAATGAATAAATTACAATTATTAATTTCTTATCAATTTATTTTTCAAAAGAAAAGAAAAGAAATGTAACTAATATATCATAGAAGATAAAGACTAAAATAGATGAAAGATTGTTATAATTTTAACATAGTCTTTTCTTCTTCTTTTTTTTTTTTATTTTATCTTTTTTTTAATTAAATTTTATTTTATTTTATTTTGAGTTAATGAGCTAACCCTAACTCAGCTATATTTTTTATAGTTATTTGAGTTGGCCTTAAATTGGTCCAAATTTAATTCGATTCAAGTTTTTTGATTTGTTCAATCGAGTTACAACACAAATTAATACCTCTAGAAATAGATACCAAGTTTAAATAGATCTTAATTATTAGATTTAATGAAAAATTAAATAGAAAATTAATTTTGTTATTCATTGACACATTTTTTATAAACTAAAGATTTAAAAATATTTTTTCTAAACTAAAATACTAAATAACATATTTGGCTTGACATTCACGACATACTCGATGGTTTGATTTGTGTGATTGTGTTATTGCCTTTTCTAGCATTGTAAGTAATAACAAAATATTACCTTGGGGAGCAGTCAAGCACCACTGTCTTACTTGCTAAATACCAACCACTAAGAAATGAAGTGTTATATAAAGCTAAAGTTCTAAATTTACAATAACTTATTCTAAGGCTACACAATAAAATAGAAGAATTCAAAATTCTTCTAATTAAACAAATGACTAGGGAGACTTTAGCTCAAGTTGCAGTAGCCATTCCTTCTAAATAGCAACTTCCCCTTTTAAATGCCATCAAAGCAAACTTTGATGTTGCCTGACAAAAAGGAAAATTTGATTTGGGTTTCATTGTCACACATAGTTATGACCAAACAATCCATGCTTGGGTAGGTTATTGGCATTCCGATAGTAGTGAAGAAGCAGAAGTTTTAGCATTTGCTGGGGCTTTCTTTTACTTGCTATAATTTTCCCATAAATTAGTCTATTAAGAAGGCAATAACCAAACCGTCATTCAAGTTCTCTTTGAAGAAAACTGGCTTTACATTTCTCCATCCACAAAACAGATTCTAATGGACATGAACAAATAGATTCATTGTTTTAATATGATCTTCATCAGATAAATACCACGAGAACTCAACCTCAGAGCACATGATTTGATCCAATGAGCTTATAGTAATAACAGAATAGGCGACATAAATCTCTCTCTTCTACCTTCTGATCTGGCAGATCACTCTTAGCGTCCAAGAGTACCTTTCATAGACATTTATCTACCGATAATATATCTATTTGTTGTAGCAAAAAAAAAAAATGCCAACTATATTTTATAAATCTAAATCTAATAACCATCTATATTTTAATTATATTTAATTATGCGTGTAGTGTCAATTTTGTGTCTTATTGCAAGCAAAAAATTATCTTATGAAATTAGTTGGGATTTGTTGTGTTCACGTTGAGTCATCATATTAAGTAATAATAAAAATTTGAAAAAAGTGTCATAAGAGTTTTTTTATTTTATAAAAGGTGGTATTTAGTTTCAAAGTTATAAAAAATGTCTTTAAATTCCTTTGCTTTTAAAAAATGTGTTTTTAAGTTCCTTTACTTGTAAAAAATGTGTCAAGTAAGGACAAAGTTAATTTTTCATCTAATTTTCCTTTAAATCTAACGGAATAGCATATGTGTCACATGCATATTTATATTTTTTGATATATATATATGTAAAAAAATTAATATTTAATTAAAAAATTACTCAATTTTTTTAAATTAAAATAAAAACTTAAATAAATTTTTCAATGTAATTTAAATAAAATTTTCATTGTCTAATATTTAAAGTCACAACTTAGATAATGAAAATTTTATTTAAGTTTGATCGAATTTAATAAAATTTAAATAGAATTTTCATTGTTTAATATCTAAAATAACAAATTAGAAAATAAAAAATTTATTTAAGTTTAATAGAAAGAAATTGTAAAAAATTAAAGTAATTTTTTAATTAAAAATTATTTAATTTGATATATATCTATTGAAAAATATAAACATGCATGTGACATATGTACTATTTCGTTAGATTTAACAGAAAATTGGATAGAAAATTAATTTTGTCATTTTCTGATACTTTTTTTTACAAGTAAAGGGACTTCAAAACACCTTTTTCATAAGCAAATGGACTTAAAAACACCTTTTATAAGCTAAAGAACTAAATGACACCTATTGCATAAACAAAGAGACCATTTTGGCTATTCACCTTAAAATCTTAGTTGACAAGTTATGCAATAACGTCAATTTTGTGTGCTCGTATCAGTGTTAGCTTTAAATTATATGAAAATTATCAAAAATAACACCCATAAAATTTATAATAATACAATTAACATCTTAATAATATTAAATGTTTAATTTAAACGTGTAATATTGAACGTTTAATATTGAACATGTTTAAATTGCTGCTATTCAATTCCAATTGAACGAATGTTCAAAGAAAAATGATATATTAATTATTTTTTAATTGTAAAAACATAAATTTGAATACAATTGATGCTATTTTTGTTATTACAAATTTTAAAGAGTATTATTTTTGTTATTTTCCTTAAATTATATTATCACATTGCATCATAAATTATGTATAACTAAAAATTGTGAAGGGTCATATTATGAGGACATTGTGCTAGAATAACCGACAAATACCACTTATTATGACCTTATGTACGTATGGAACATATAAGATATAACATATAATATTATATATATACTAACAGTACACAAATTCATTCTTCTTAACTATTGATGTGAAATTAATTTACCTGGAAGAGTGTACTTCCTCATCTTAGGTTCATCCCTCTTAGGCGAACTATAAACTCAGCGTAACTTATTGAAATTTTATGTAAACTGGGCTCATGCTGCTTTTAATAAATAGATAAGCTGACTTCTTAAATTTATTTATTTTTAAAATGTAAAAATATAGCGGAAGAAAATAGGTTTGTGATTTGAGAGTGCTATGTTCAAACTTAATTTTAAATTAATTTAATTTTAAAAAATTATTTTATTTTTAAAAAATTAAAAATAAAATATAACAAATCTTGTTCAAAAAGAATAAAATGTTAGTATAAATATAATTATTTATTTATGTTTTGTAAAACAAGAAAAATAAAATAAACACATTAGCTTTAAAATACGTTTTTTTTTTCCTTTTTCAAAATAGCATTTTAGTGATTATGATGACAATAACATTTTGTTAAAAGAGCTCTCAAGGTGCTTGCAAGTTAGGTAAGCTTAGAATATTCGTTCAATTGTTTGAGTTAAAATTTATGTTTATTTAACATTTTTCTTAAATGAATTAAGTTAAATTAACTTTATGTTACAAAATATACACTTAATAATATTATAAATTATAAAAAGAGCGGTTCAAAGTTCAAACAGACACTCAACAACAAAATATTGAGCTAACAAGTTTACCAGATTCCGCACGAATCTTTGATCTTGAGAACGTAATACTGTGGGCTAGTTACCACAGCCAACGTGCTATAAGAATTGGTATTAACATTGATAATTAGTGTGGAATACCAAGGATTTTTAATATTTTATTAAGAAAAAAGTCAGTTGATACGAGATCTTAAAGTAAGGTGGCAACATTTGATTGTATAATAAAAATTAAAACAAATTTTATTATTCAATCAAATGTTATTACCTCACTTGTGATCTTATTTAAAGTTCTTAAGTGAGGTGACAACATTTGATTGTATGTTGCCGCCTCATTTATGATCTCATTTAAAATTGAGATATATAGAAGAGTGTTCTTTTTATTAAAGGTTATTTGATACTTTTGTTTAACGAATATCCCAATTCAATTCCAAGCTCCAATTATAGTTTGATAAAGAAATTTCAGGTAGAAGAAATCCTAAATGTCAAATTTGTGAAGCATTCAAATAAAAAAGAATCGAAAAAAAACGAGAGTAAGATACATCCTCATCAAGTAATAATAAAATGAAGTCAATAATAAATAAATAAATACAAAGGCATGCTAGTTTCACTTTGATTATAATATTACATGTTCATTAATTCAATGAGTACATCTACAATAACTCAAACATTAATATTTCAAAAAAGTGGAAAAACTCGAATACATTATTATAAATATATTCTAGTAAAATATGAAATCATGAAACACACCTAGTGCTCTACTAAATATGAACATCATCAACCCAATGACACCAGATTCTATTAGGAAATTAACCACCATTACCATCATATATGTCATATTGTGTGTAATGGCCAATGAAGGTGAATCGGTTGGTTAAAAACTTACTCTGTATCGGGTGAGTCACCTGGATTTGCATTAGCGGTGTACCTAAATAAAATTAAAAAAAAAAAAACCAATGACAAAACTTACAAAATTGAATGGTAGCTTTATTACTAGACCTATTTTTAGTAGCACTTATTTAAAAAAAAAAAAAAAAAACTTGAATATTAATTAAATTTTAAAGTAATATTTTCAATTGTTATAATATTAGTCTTTTTTGTTATGAAAATAATAATTATCATTTGAATAATGCTCATTTTAGAGAAGCTGACAGTAGTAATTTTGAGTGTGTTTGGATGCAAATTGCTTCCAATAGAATGGTTTAATAAATGGTGTTTTATTTTATAGAAGTAAGGGACTAAGGGTATTTATGAAGAAAAAAACACATTTTATGTTATAAATGTGAACTTCATAGATATTAAAAACGTTTTGACAAAAAAAGTAGATATTAAAAACAAATTTTTTTTATTTTAATAATAAATATAAAAATGCTTATATTAAATGTGATTTATACGGGCTTCTATAAGTAAACATGGTTTTTTCTTTCTTAGCCCCAAAAAAGCTTATAATTTTTTTTTTTTCCCTGTTTGGTCTTTTTTTACACTCAAAAGTGCTTTTCAATTATTCATCCACACAAACTTTGATAGGGGTGAGTGGCACAAAAGATTGCATTTTTTTTTAATTAAAAACATGCACTTTAATCATGTAATTTCTTGATCAAAAATTATTAATCTTGTTATTATGAAAAATGCATAAATTTATGTTCACAATTATTAAAAATAAGCACTCATAATTATTTTAAAAATTCACTTTAGTGTACTTTTCACACTAAAATGCCCAATTTTTATAAATAATATGACTAAAAATATGGTTTGGGATTAAAATGTATTTTTTTCACATGATATAAAATTTTACTATTATATTTGAAAAGAAAGAAAGAAGGAAAGAAAACAAATGGTAAAATTAGGGTGAATACATTTTGTTCTTGAACCAATCGCCCCATGCGGAGGCAGAGGCTCCCATATCGTTCATGGCATTGTTAACAGATTCTGCGGCTCCTTCAGCTGCCCCTTTCATATCATCCATAGTACTTTCGCCATGACCAAACACTGAGTTGATTGACAAAATCAACACCAAGAAGAATACCAAAGTGAATGCGTTCTTGGCTGCCATTCCTTTTCTTGTAAAATTAAATGATTGAACTTGTTGATCAAACCTTAATGTTTATACCTTAAGCTTTGGTACTATTGAGAATTTTACTACTCCGTTTATATATTGCTTTAGGTGAATTAGAATGGAGATCTATTTATAATGCCTTTTGAGTTAGATTGGAAGGCCAATATTAATTAACTTAGGTTTAATTTCACTTGGCCGTCTTTCTAGCACAATTTTGTAATAGAATTCGGACAAGTTTGTTAGCTTTAATTTTTACATTTTTTTTTTTAATTTAATACTCAAACTTGTAAATGTAAATGGTTGGGTTTGAACGTTTTGACTAGGTGATGGCCGAAATATTTGGGGTATGTGTCAGTGCAATGGACCTTATTTTAGGGCTGTTGCATTCATTTCAGGTGGTGAGAAAAAACTTGATTCCGCTTAGTTTATTGGACCGGTCATATTTTAGTTGTGTCATATTTATTTTGTATTATTTGTGTTGTATTTATTTGATATTATTTGTGTTGAGTTTTAGTATTAGTTGATACATGAAAAAATTTACTTAATTTTTTTGATTGCTTATTTATATTAGTAAAAAATAATAAAACCTTTAAAGACATATAAAAAAAAAAAAAAAAAACTATATTTCTATTGAATTAACTAAAATTTATAGACTTTTATATCTCTATTTGAATGACATGTACCATTTCATTCTAAAATTATAATTTCTTTAAAACAAGAAATATGTTACGAAGTTTACAATGACACATGTCCTAAAAACAGATACGAAAGCACACAATAAGGAAGTGTCCATAACATTTATCTATATAAATATATCTCAATATTTTGGTGGGTATATTCAAAATGTGTGAAAGTTTTGGTTATGTAGAGAGAATTTAATGAAGTTGTTTTTATATAAAATAGGTAGTATTGACGTATTATTTGTAATATATTGAACTTTCTATTCGGATAAAAGTGAGATACTTTCCATTTTATAAAAACTTGTAGCAAGCTTTTAGTTTCATAAATTATTAAATTTTATAAACTAAAAATGTATTAATAGTAGATTCTCAATTCTCCCACAAAGAATTTAAGTTCAAATCTCATTCGAATATATAAGTGTGTTTTTTTCTATTAATATTATAGAGTGCCAAGATACTCACATGAAAAATAATAAAAATTTCTTCTGCCTAAGAGTTGCTCTTTTTCGTTCATTTCCTTAAAATTTTTAGTAAAGAATAATTTTTAACAAAAATAGTGCTCATTCCTTTGAATTTGGGTATTATATCTCTACCAATTTATAGGGAAGGACACTATACTGCTATTTTGTTGTTTATTAAAACCATTAAAGTTTCTTTCTTTTGGAATCGAGTCTTAAGTCTTGTATAATTATGATTTTCATACAAATTTTTGTTTTTAATTATTGAAGCAAGTTTATTTAATCATATATAATTTGAAAGTATGGTCAATGAATTCAAATTTTCGAGGATAAAATGAATTTTGTATATTTTGTTAATAAAAAATAAAATAAACATCAGCAACATTTCTCTATTGTCACCCCTCTACGCACCCTTCTTTCTCTCCCTCCCTCCCTCTCTCTTTCCTTATTCTCTCTCTTTCGGAAAGGAATGGACCTGTTGGCCAGTTAACTCAAAAACACTCTTTTGGCCGCTTTCCCTTTTGCTGGGTGACGACGCTAAACCACACCAGTGACAAAACTAATCCACGAAGGTGACGACGCTAGTTCTGGTAAGCTTCTTATTGTTGCTTCTCGCTGCTTTCTTCTTTAACATTTTGACTTGCCATCTACGATTTGCTATTTATTCTGATGCTCTAAAAATATTAACCCTTCAAGAATTTGCTGGCATATCAATTAATTATCTACCTTTTTTTCATTGTATTTGTAACATTACTTGCTGAGGTTTTGGCCTTAATAAGTTGCACTCAGTTACCTGCTTTTTCTTGCTTGATGAGGGTTTGATGATGGTTTTCTTCATTGGTTGGTGTCAAATGTGCCACCTTTGAGATCCAACATTGTTATGCTTACGTATGTGATTTTGTTCATTTGTTGTAAGAGGGATGATTACAAGCTGCTTTAAAGTTATTCCGAAGTATAATAATATCGAGTAGGGATAATTTATTCTACTTTGGAGCTGGGTTCATATTTGCAATAATTTGCTGTCTACGATTTGCTTAGTAATTTAGAGCAGTGTCATATCAAAACCGATAAGCAGTTAATATAGAAGCAATGTCAATATTATTATCTAATTGCTTATTTCAAGTGTTAGTGTCATAATTTTCTTATCGACTTTTTATGTGGAATTGATGATATATTATTATCTAGTTGATGTTAGTTGAAGAAACAAACAAGTGATTCAGAATTTATTCTCTGATTAGCTTCTTATTTTCATTTCTTAAATTTATAATGAATTATACATAGTTTATATAGGCAATAAATTACAACTATTTCACTTAATTTTACAGATAATGTAGCTGCAATCTATGAATTAAATTGTTCAATAAATGTAGGCGCCTATACGCCTTATTTGGCAACCACCATAAACAAGTTGATAACCATTATTTTATAATTCAACACTTCCCCTCAAGTTGATGCATAGATATTTCGTATGCCCAACTTGCTTAATATCCTAATCTCAGATCTTTCAAGTTGTAACTACATCTCTTCACAAAGTCCAAATGACATGTCTGGTTATTTGGCCTTTGCTTCTTGAACAGCAACAACTTGTTTATTATTGAACAGTATCAAAGCATCGACTTGGCTCTGATATATTATTATGATGCCAAACTGGTATTTAATAGATCTAAATTTCAAACCGATGAAACCTTATTTTGGTTAAATTAGCTAAGAACAAGTCACTATCCGAAGTGCCTTGAAGAAAGGCATAATTGCCTCAACATAACTGGATTTATTCCCAGTCTTATTTTCACATCCTTATCATTTTTATCATAATGAGGTGGCTTCGTCTGGATTAATCCGAATTGCTAAAGAACTTCTCCTGAAAGCTTCAATCGGGTTTTTCTTTCGAGAGTCTCGATTATAATCCCACTAGTATGGATATCCCACAATCTTAGAACATTTATCTTTGGTATGACCATTTTTTTGGCAATGGGTGCATTTGATTGATGATTTATCAACAATCCTTTTTGAATTCTTCCGTTCTTGTTGATTTAGAAATAAATTGTTTTGAGTTATCATAGCAGAAGCATCAAAGTCTCTAAAATTTTCATTTAAGTTGTTCTAACGTATTGCCTTTCTTTGAATCAATGAATAACATCCTTCCAAATTCGAGGTGCTTTCTTTTCGTAGAATTTCTCCACGAATTTGCTCAAAAACATCATCCAATCCAGCAAGAAAAATATGTACCCTCAGTCTTTCAACAGACTCTTGATACAATTTTAGATCATCTAGATCTTTCATAACTACCTTATCACGATAACTCAGTTCTTGAAAGATTTCAGTTAACTCTCCATAATATTTTGAGAGTGATTTTCTATTTTGTCTAGAAGTGAAGGTTTTTGATTTAAGAAAAATACATGTAATTCCTCACTTCTATCATAGAGTACTTTTGTCAAAGTATCCCAAATTTTAAAAACAGTGAGTATGCGTAAATAACACTTCATAATTTCTGAACTCATAGACATTAGGAGCCATCTTTTTGGTTTTCAGCATACCACTTGTCGTACCCTTTTGTTCCTTTTTTTTGTTGCAATTTTTTCTCATGAATATAAGAGAGTTTCTCTCACTCAACTACATGTATTTCCATTACATGAGACCAAACATCATAATTTGTTTTAGTAAGTATGATTCCGGTATTAAAAATACATTCAGAATAAACAGATTATACAATAATCAGAGATAAAATTATATTATCTATCATAATTTTATAGTACAGAGACTAAAAAATGATGTGAAGATTTTAGAATTGAAAATAAAATTCAAAAAACAATCTGAACAGTATTGAATCGGGGACAAAACTGGTTAAAATGGAAAATTTGAATCAAAATCATATAAAAACTGTAAATTTTGGATCAAATCGGGTTAAAAATCGGTTAAATTGGATCAAAACTGGTAAATTTGGATCAAACTGGATAAAAACTTGTCAATTTGGATCAAAATCGGATAAAATGGACCAAATCGACTGAAAAATCGGATAAAATTGGCCAAACTGGGTGAAATGGACCAAATCGGATGAAAAATCGAGTTCAAACAGAACCACTGGTTCAAACCGGGTTCAAACGAACCACTAGTTCAAACGGACCTTTGGTTCAACCGGATTGTACCTGTACGAACCGGACCGACATGTCATCGAAACGAACCGGCCACGTCAGCGTCTTCAACCTCCATATGGCGCATGAGAGCGCGCGAAAGCATGTGGTGGGTCGTGATGATCATTTTTTCCACCGTAATTTTACCAAAATGCTCAGATTTTCGTTTAGAGTAATATGGTAAAATTAGGTAAGACAAATACTGCTTCAAAAAATAGAAGTTTTAAATTAAGTTTTATATGAGTGTTTGAGGGAGTATTTTTCTGAGAAAAAATATTTTTTCAGAAAAAGAAAACTCAGTTTATGAGAACTATAGCTTCAAATTTGTATAGAGCAACGACTTGGCTCTGATACCATGAAGAAATAAACAAGTGATTCATAATTTATTCTCTGATCAGCTTCTTATTTTCATTTCTTAAATTTATAATAAATTATACATGATTTATATATACAATAAATTACAACTATTTTACCTAATTTTACAGATAATGTAGCTGTAATATATGAATTGAATTATTCAAAAAATGTGCCTATCGTTTCTATCGGTAGACACCGTATTTGGCGACCGCCATAAACAAGTCGGTAGCCATTACTTCATAATTCAACATTAGTCTCATGTCAAAACCTAGTCAAAATGATTGTTCTTCCCTTTCAATTCCAATTATTTGAATGATTGTGTAGATAATCATTATTCTATATTTGAAACATCTACTGCTATTCCAATCATATAATAATCATCTAATAGTAAAGGCTTGTTTAGTGTTTAGTTTACACTCTTAGTGCCTTAGATTTTTCTAGGACATAAGATATGTGGAGAATGAGGAATAGAATGATTTTCACTATAATAATTTTTTTTTTTGCTTGAAGGTCTATAGGACATATGATATGTTTTTGATTGTTTTACCTTACATGTATAAGGTTTGTGGCACTTTTTCAACAATTATGTAGATAACATCAAATTTTATTATTATTTATTTAGATAATTATTAAGGTTATTGACTATGAGGATGTTAGTATATAGGGTTCTTTTTAGAAAAAACTTTTTATAGATATTATGGTTGAAGAAGTGAATAAAAGAAGTATGAAAGATTATCAATTTGAATCCAAAAATTGGAGCAAAATTCTTGAAGAGCTTAAAGTTAAGAGAAAAAGAAATTACTCAACGAAACAAATTAAGCAAAAGTTTAATAGGTTCCGTTAGGGATGGTAATTTGACTCAACGGTTCGGGTACCTGCGGTATCCTACCAGTTCGGGTTAGTTCGATTTGGGGCAAAACGGTTCAGAATATTATTCATTTTATTTAAAATAGTTCGGTTCGAGGTAAAAATTTATTCGGTTTGAGACACCATTCAGGTATCCCGCTTATTTACTAAAAATTTATAATTTTTTTTTTCAATTTTTTTTTAAACAATGGGTTAACTGTTCAGTTTTTTTGACCTAACCTAACCGAACTAAATCAAACCATTTTATTTGAAACGGTTCAGTTCAATTTGAACAGCGGGTCAAAACGATTCGGGTCGAATTTGACCCAAACCGACCCGTTGTCATCTCTAGGTTTCGTGCTAAGCATTATGAATTTAGCAAAATGTTAAACCAAACATGATTTGGTTGAAATGCAAAAAATAACATTGTGATTGCTGAAGAAGAGATCTAAAAAAGCTATTTAAAGGTAAACATGTTTTACCTAGTTGGTTTTATTGACTTTATTTAATTATTAGTTAGTTTTATATCTTATATGTGTATTATTTTTCCTCTTTAGGTCCATCCAAAAGCTTCACAATTTCGTAAGAAAGGGTGTGAATATTATGATCTATTGGAGCTTATATTTGAAAAGTCTACGACCAAGAGATTATTTCATATTGCATCTACTCAAGATCCACCTACTAGTGATGATGACTTGGAGAATGAGTTTCATCCCTTAAACACTTATGACTTTGATATTGATGCAGATGAATCTAGTTTCATTGAAGTTGTTAATGTATTAGGCAGTAGCTCAAAGAAACGCACTGCATCCATAAATTTAGTACGCAAAAGTTGAAAAGAGTCAAGATCAGAGCAAATGATTAGTGCACTCAATACATGGGCTAAGGTGGCAAATGCAAATATTGAGTTTACATTAGCTAGATCTAAAAGGCTAGAAGAAGATAAGAGAAAATAAAATACTAGCTCTATTGATAAAGACTTCTCTTCATTTCGATGTACTAAAGTTCTTAAAAAAAAATAGAAGGGATTGATGGAATTATTAAGGTGAAAGCACTAAAAAAGTTAAAGATCTATATTGGAGAGAATTATTTGTTGGTATTAGCGACAATATGAAAAGGATATGGCTAGACTTACTTTAGTCATATTAGTTTATAAGTACCTTGAGATTGACTTGTATATTTGGGAGTGTTTTTTTTTTTTTGTTATACTCTTGTAGTGATTTAACTCATACTTAGATAGATTGTTGAAACTTGATATTGACTTGATTCATTTCTATTTTTATAAAACATTATATGTAGACTAGTATTTATTGTTTTATTTTTATTCTAAACTTTTGTATAAATAATGCACATGCTTTTGATAATGGATGATATGAATCATGCAAGTGATTCAAGTTCTAATTCAAGCAATATCTTTGACTTGTTTAATTTTTTTTTACTATGCAATAAGTATAACTATATGGAGGATTGTTCATAAACTTCCATTGAGAAATTTGTCTTTGAAAAGAGAAGACTATTTAAAAGAGATATTTGTTGAAATGAGAATACATGTTAACAATTGTTTTGAATAAATAATAATACATTTTTACGTCTTTGTGAGGCATCAAAATGAAAGGTATATTTAAGTGACACAAAGCAAATAAGTGTTAAGAAGCAATTGCAATGTTTCTTAAGGTTGTTGGTCATAACATGGAAATAAGACTTGTGACAAGCCGTTTTCAACATTCTTTAAAAACAGTGGATAGACATTTCAATGAAGTTTTGAAAGCTCTATGCAAATTTTCAAAGAAGGTTATATGTCCTATTAAAGCCTCATCATTATCTTCTCACATCACAAATAAATAAAAATATATTCATGGTTTAAGGTAATATTTATTTCATATAAATATGTTGTTGCTTTTAGTTCATTTTTTTAATCAAAGTTGTAATAATTTAAAATTTAGTTCTTAGAAATGCATAGGGGCAATGGATGGTACACATATAAGTGCATTTGTTCATACTGAAAAACAAGTTAGCTATAAAAATAGAAAGTCATACCTAACTCAAAATGCTTGTATTTTTGCAGCTGGGATATGTTGCTATATTTGTCTACGCTAAATAAGAAGATACTTAAATTAATTCAAGAATATTTTTAGATGCATTTCATGACCATAAAATAATTTTCCTTGGTCAAAGGAAGGTAACTAAGAGATATATTTTTAAAATAACTTGCATCCAATTTAATTTAAACATACGAGCTAATTTTTTGTGTTAAAAAGATGAATACTATGTCATTGACTCTTAATTTCCATGTACTTTGGGGTTTCTTTCTTCTGATCTTGGTTAAAGATATCATTTTAAAGATTTTCGTGGTAGGGGTCGATATCTAAGAAAATGAAAAAAAAATTATTTAATTATATAAATTCTTCCTCAAAAACATTATTGAATGGTGTTTTGGCATTCTAATCACGTTTTAAGATCTTGGAATTGACGCCTCCTTACAAGTTGAGCCAACATAGTTTAATTGTTGTAGCATGTTGTACTCTTCATAATTTCATTCGATTATGTGCTCGTAATGATCTTTGGTTTAGACGATATGAAAATGATGAGCTGTAATTAATGAAGAGGAAAATTAAAATAATTATGCAATTGATTTATTAAATACGGTCTCAAAAGCAATGATAAGTTATTGAGAACACATTTCTCATCAAATGTGGTAGGAACATGCTCCTAAACACTATATAATTATTTTTATAATCAAATGTTATTATTAAGTTATATTTAAATTTGATATCTATTAATGGTTGTGCTTTCTTTCATTTCAAAAATTTAGGCAATTTAAATTTAATTATAATGTATAAATTATTGTGACAATACTAAAATTAATATTAAAAAAAGTATAAAATGAAAATAAGTTTTAAAAAATAATTTGGCCAAACAACACAATCCATCTTTTTTTTTTTTTATTATTTTAAAAATAATGGCCAAACAATTCATTATTTTTAATTATGATTTAAAAATAATTTTTAAATTAACATGTCTCCTTTTTTTTTTTTGGTTAATAAAATATAGAAGAAAGAATTGAGTGTGAGAGACAAAATAAAGGTCGAGAGAGATCGGAAGGTTGCTACTTTCTTTTAATAGCTTTTTTTATAGTATTTTTATTAATAAAATAAAGAGAATTTTTTTTATAGAAATCTCTTAAATTATATTATTTGTATTATTTAGTCCCTTATATTAGAAATGATGTCACTTTAATCCTTTAGTCATGAAAAAAATGAATTAATTAATGACAATTTATATTATTTTAATAATTTTTTATTAAAATATTATTATTTTTTTATCAAGTGATTAAACATGATTAAAACGTGAGTCTTTAATAATGATAAAGTGAAAATTAATATGAAAAAATTCAAAAAAAAAATATTTGTTAATTATAACTGTTTATTTTAATGTTTATTATTTTTAATTTTTATTAAAAATAAAATATATATAGATGAAGTTTAATTTTTTATAATCTTTTATATGGTGAAGTAGAGATATGAATTGAAATGAGATGATTGTAATTGAGTATCTTATTTGTTTTTAATGGGTTATAAGATAAGTAAAAATTTAAAAATAATAAAAATTATGATATATGATTATTTATAATGTGATTTTAATTCAAAATAATATAATATTATGCTTAAATTTAAGCAAATTAGAGCTACAATTTAAATAAGATGAGATAATATTTACATAATGAGTTTATTAAAAATATTAAATAAGACATAAAATATAGTAAGATAAACTATTTTATATCTTTGCAATGCATATATATTTTTATATAATATAAAAATATGTATTTTTTTGTGTGATCAAAATGTGGTGGATATAATATTTTTTAAAGTTAAAAAGTGAAACCATATATGATATAAAAATGAAAAAGTCTATTTAAATAAACTTATAGAACAATACTTGTTGACACATAATAATAAATTAAGAAAAATCATGCCCAATTATTATAACTAATAATTGGTGCTACCTTAGATCTTGTTTTATAATAACTTGATACAAATAAAAGTACTACATAAAAAATATAAACGTTTAAAATTATCCTCTAATGCATATTTTTTTTAATTCTTTTTAGTAAGTAAAATATATGTTTATTTTTTTATAAAATTAAAAAATATATCTTTATTTATAGAAAAAATGAATATATATATATATATAGTTTCCTTAAATGAGATTAAAAATGAAATTTAAAGCAGGCTATGTTATGAAAATTGTTATTAACACCTGGCTGGTTTTCCCGCCTTCGTTTTTCTACATATCAGACCAACGCTATTCAGTTGACACATATTTTTTCATATTTCTCAGTGTATTATTCTCCGTAACAAAACGAGATCTAATTCCATTCACTCCTTCGTATTTAAGATGGCTCAATCGTCGTCTCTACGAAATTATTGCTATCCAAATCTACAGATCGATTAGCATCTTCTCTTCCTCGTTTATGGCGGCGTTAGAACGTATGGGCTGATTTTCTTGATGATAAGTAATCATCACGAGGTCAGTGTACAAATTACTTTGCGACTGTCTTCTCAATTTTGATACATTGAATTGCTTTAATTCATGCTTTATTGCCAGAGCAATTTTCCAATACTGATTGAGTGACTAAATGATAGTTGATTTTGATTCTCCAGATCATTGATTTGATTTCTTTGTTTGAATCTGTCAATTTGAGTTCGTAGTTCTTAATGTTAGTTCTGAATATATTGTTGAGATTTATTTTAAAATAGGAAAGTAAATAAAATATTAATATGGTAGAGATCATTTCTAATATGGTAGAGATCATTCTCAATATGGTAGAGATTATTGTACTTAATTATTATCCTTTTATGTCGTTTTATTTCTATTATAAATTCATGTAATATGTGCAAAGTAATACAAGTCAGTGAAATATTCAGAACGAAATATCACTTTCTTCTTTTCTACATGGTATCAAAGCCAAGTTAGAATTCTGAATAAAAAAAATCCCACAAACACTACAGACAATCACCACCACCCAAACCAAACTTATCAAACTCGTCAAACCACCAATAGAAATCAAACAAAAACCCAACAAAAATCAAACCGAAATCAACCTCAAAAAATCAAACCCAATAGAAATCAAAACCCAACTCGTAAAGCAAATCCATAGCCGCTATCAACCCAGAAACTCGATCACAACATTTTCAGTGATCTGAAACAGATAAACCACCGACATATCAACCATAAAAACAGATCCAATCATATCAACCATAAAAACAGATAAAAAAAAAAATCAGCGATATGAAAACCGGACCACCCCACCAAATCAGCGTCGCGCCACGCACCAGATCCACCAGACCGCATCCCAGATCCACCAAATCAGCGTCGCGCCACGCACCAGATCCACCCAATCAGCGTTGCGCCGCGCCGCGTACCAAATCCACCAGACCGCATCCCAGATCCACCAGTCAGCTTCGCGCCCATCGCGCACCTCCCGCCGCGCCGTGCACAGCCCCTTCGTGGCCACTAACGCCCTGTCCCAGCTCAGCCTCATCGTATTTTAATTCCTTTTTTTGTTTTCTGTTTCTTTCTATTCCATATATATATATATCTATTTAAAAAAAACAAAAAACAAAAAAAGAAAAAAAAAAAGAAAAAAAAAAAAGGAAAAAAAAAAAAAAAAGGAGTGATTCCATTGAATCATCTGAAACCAAATCAGTTTCTTTTTTTGTTCAGTCTGAAAGTCCCTTTAATGCTGGCATTTTACTTACTGAAAAAAATTATGATGTGTGGTCTCAATTAATGGAGATGCATATCGCTGAACGAGAAAAGATTTCTTACATCAAAGGCACATTCCGTCGCGCCACCACAGACCATCACCAAAACAGATCCGCCAAAATAGATCCCACAGACCACTGCGGACCACCACCAAAACAGATCCCACAGACCACCGCAAACCACCACCAAAACAGATCCCACAGACCGCAGACCACAGACCAAAACAGATCCGCCAAAACAGATCCCACAGACCACCGCAGACACAGATCAAAACAGAAATCAGACCAAAATTACACCCACAAATCGCGCCACCCCTGAAAACCCAAAACCCACTTTTACAATAGCAAGCAAATTCACAAAGTCTATGAAAGAATTTGGCTATCAACAAAGCAATTCTCACCAAAGCATTTTCAAATTGAGTGTTCTTAAAGTTTTTAGACAAGTTGGGCATGTGTGACATGTATGCACCAACTTGAGAGGGAGTGTTGAGATTTATTTTAAAATAGGAAAGTAAATAAAATATTAATATGGTAGAGATCATTTCTAATATGGTAGAGATCATTCTCAATATGGTAGAGATTATTGTACTTAATTATTATCCTTTTATGTCGTTTTATTTCTATTATAAATTCATGTAATATGTGCAAAGTAATACAAGTCAGTGAAATATTCAGAACGAAATATCACTTTCTTCTTTTCTACATATATTTCTATTTAAGAGAACGGAAGAAAATCGATTGAAAGAATTAAAGACTGAATGAGCTGTTTATGTATTCCATAATCCATTACTGTAGACATACAATTTCTGAATTTAGGTAGTGAGAGACATAAAACACTAAAATTTAGCTTTTTCAACGCGAATAACACTGTAACAGTAACACATCATATCATACACTTGGGCGGAAGGAACATTAGCGCGAACCATTTTCTTTATATCTACGCATCTGCTTTTTACATGTCCTTTTGACAATATAAACTAATTAATTCTTCGTATCCTTAGATTCTTCATTAGCCTGTGTTGACGAAAAGAATAATAAGTCATGTTAGTCCAAATAGCAATAGTTGTCTTAGAATTCCTTATATGTATAAAAATATGTTTGATTGTTTTTTAATAGCTTAGGCTCCCATCAACTTTTAAATCTTATTAGAGCTAGAGGACCGGTTCAAGCTAACTTTAGTTGTTGAATACAAACTTTTATATGAGTAAGGTTCATGAATGATGTGGAAGAATCTTTCTATTGATTTTATTACATAAATGCATGTACTTATATATAAAGGGTCCCATTTTTTGTAGGTACTAATGATATCTTCTTGAAATTATCAAGACATACTAAAGTCATGCACCTGAATCGTATAAAAGTTTTTCATTATTGAGTCCCAATGTTGGGTGTCCATAGCATTGTTGACACTTCTCTCAATACCTTATTCTTTTGAGATGATTGTTTGCCAACAACTTTTAGCAATCCTTACATGTGGATATTTTATGTAAGAAAGAAAAGAAAAGAAGTTACACAATATGTGACTTGGCTAAAAGAGACATTAGTTTGTCATGGTCAGCTGCCTCTCTATTTAATAAGTTTTCCCTTCTAGGGTTAAAATATGAGCTGACTCGTTGCAAGTTGGTCACTTGATCACATTTCCTTGAATTACTAAGTAGCCGAAATTTAAGCCTAGCAGGATCCAAGAAACAGAGTCAATTTGGAAGTCTGTGTGGATTAGTGAAAGAATGAGAAATCCAATAACAAAACTATCTGATACCGTTTTAAGTTATCCTCGTCTAAATATGAGAGGCATCGGCTAATTATATAATAAAATAAGTTATCTATCTTGGTGATTTCTAAGTTCTGAATTAGAGGACCATGTGTGATCTAAAACAAGTAGGATTAGATTTCATGTGGGTATTTCCTTTCTTAGATTGTGAACAATATGGATGGAGTGGAGTCAGGGGCCGATCTGTACACAGTTGAGAAGGGACACATGTTCCACCTTAATTTTTGACAAATAAAATTTTAGGTACAATATTTATAAAATTATAGATAATTATATATATAAAATATTACTGTGCACCACCTGAATTTTAAATTTTAGATTTAATATTCAATAATTCAATACAAATTTAATAATTTGCACATATTTTCACTAAAATAAGATACATATAATATATTTTTTCAATTAAAAATAATTAATTATTGAGAAGTATCAAATACTATTTTTTATTGTATGTATGGTGCCCCTCCTAGAAATAAATTCTAAATCCGCAGAGTGGATTGTTTACAAACTAGCAACAGAGATATAAAAATTCTCTTCAAGGCCATTGAGGTTGGTGTTCTTGGTTTTTACTGTCGCTGCCAACAAAGGAAAGTGAAGGACATATTTGTATGACAACATGGATGACTTGAGAAAGTCCGAGTACTGGGAATTTTCTAGAGTTATGGGCTGTACAATCCCAGAACTGAATCCAAAGATTAGAAAGCTTATGATACATATAAACACCATAACGATTTAATTAAAGTAAGCTGAACTGCTTGAAAACTTATTGAAAGCTGAAAGTGGGAATGCACCCACTTTTTTCATTCAATACTCTTAAAGCTTTCTTTTAATACCAAGATGCCATTTATGCTATTTCTGTACTCTTTTATTGTTATCAGATGTGATACCGGCAGTACAGTATTGAAAGCTTAAGCTTTCTTTTCTTTCATGTTAACCAATTTGGAAGCTTAACCAAAAAGTAAGCTGAACTGCTTGAAAGCTTAAAGCTTTCTTAATATACTCTTAATACGGAAAGTGGAGTACTTTCTTAAAGCTTACTTAAACTAAGCGGAATTATTGAACTGCATTTTTAAGCACTCTCTCTTTTTATACTCTTAAACTTAGCTAGCTCTTGATGTTTATAATAATATGCGTAGCACCTTCTAGCACATCTCAATATGAGTTAGGAGTAATGCTTCCGCCGTGCTTTAGACTTTTTTTTTTTTGGGTACATGTGCTTTAGACGTGTTATCTAACTTATTTTATGCTTTTATGCGATCTGAGGATTCAAAGCCTTATGCCTTCATGAAGTTGATGTTTCATTTGGTAATGCTCCTCGAGATTGTTAGACTAATCCAATGACGACTGTTCGGCAATCTACATAATATACAAATGAGACATTTATTGTATAAATGTAACCCTTAGAAGACAAAGTGATTGTGATGGAGTCTCCTGACATACACTGTTTTACGAAGAATTCATGCATGAATCCAAGTCTATGTAAACTACTCGTTAACTGTCTAGTATAGAATCAGAGCATTAGACTAGAAATTGGACGCAGAGGAAGGACATTATATGATTGTATTGCAGGATCATTCCAAATTATGTTAGATACATCTTGTAAATTTGAGGCATTAGATTTTTTCAAGTTAAACTCAGCCATAAAAAATCTACTTGGGAAAAAGTTTTAAATTTAATAAGCACTCACAGTACATGGTGGGTAATGGATGTAACAAGTTAGATTTAACGTAAATAGATACAAGTAGAATACCTCTGCTCCTCACAAAAACCTCCATGATAGCCTCCAATAGCTTTGTAATTGGGTATAGGGAATTGGCCAGATTCTATGTTCATGAGATCATGCACAAGGATCTCATAGTGCCTCTTGACCTCCCCTTCTGTTTTCCCACCCACCGCATTGGCCACATTTTGCCAACGGTCTGGGGTGTCCTTGTCATATACAGCCAGAGCGTTCTCAAATAGCTTGTTTTGCTTAGATGTCCATGATGAGCTTGAATTACGTGAGTAAGATAGGGAGCTTGATGCCATTTCTCTTACTTTAAGGTATGATCAGAATTTGGAGATGATAAAAGTGAATGTTAATTAGGCAAAGCTGAGTGACAAAATGAATATGGACTGAGCCGGTATAGGATGATAAGTTGTTTCAGTCAAGGGATGAGTGTGGGCAAGAGACTTCTCTGCATCTTATAAACAAACTGGAGAAGAGGATAGTGGCAGTGAGCAAGTTGGCGAATATTTTTAGGGATACAATATGATGGGATTCGCTTCTATGAGGAGGGATAGTGAAGATAAGAAGTCGAAAGTAGGCGTCCACGTCCAACTTCTGTCGCTTTACAGAAACTTTTCAAACTCTTTTTACTCCTTTTCTTGTTATTTAATTATCTCATCACAAAGTGGAATTTCGAGAGAATTTACAGCCTGGTAGAGATTAAATCCTAATTCTCAATCTATCCATTAACATAGATGCTCTAACCTTATGAAACTTCAGCTCTCCCTTGTGACCCACAAAAGACACAAGCAAGATATTCTGCTTTCACTTTAGTTGGACCAGAGGATTTTTCTTGTCGATATGTTATTCACTGCTTTACTTAAAAAGTGAGGTGGTAATGCACACCAATCACATTGCTTACTCTATTTTTAATCATGTATTGGGTGTGTAGTTGAGTTTTTTATTTATTTATAGGAAATAGTTGTATTTTGTTAGATCGAAGGATCATGTCATCACTTCATAGTAATGACTAATTTCTGCCTACCTTTTTTATTTGACAACTTGCCATAATATAGTTCCTGTAAGAAGTATATGATTATTCTTCCACACTAAACGATAATATTAATGATACTGATTGTAGCAATATTTTATAATTATTAATGATATCTTGATAACTAAAACAAGTGATAGTTGATATTGATTAACAAATTAATTACTAAATTAATAATAGCTATGGTGATTTGATAGCTCTGGCATGTGAATAATATAATAATATTATCAGCATTAATACTAAAGAAAAAAATATTGATATCATATGGGTGATTGATTATTTACGATAAGATATTATATTTTTTTTTGTTTTGTTTCGTTAAGATTATGTCAGCATTGGAACTTACTCCCTCATGTATATTAGTTGAATTGGTGCCAGACCAACCCATTGTGACAGTGCACTATTGGTGATTGTTTATTGATGACAGTGCCCCCCTTTCCTCTAAGTTTTTTTCTTTTCTTTTTATCACACCTCCTTCCCCCAAAGTTGGGTTAAAAAAGGCTTTGTTTAAACTTGTGTCTGAGGATAAAACTATCCTCCACGGAGTGGGAGGATCTATTTGTCCTTTAGTCATAATAAACAAGATTATTTTTAATTTTTAAGTATGTGATTATGATTGATAAAAAAAAATTTCGCCGAAGGCTTCAAAATTATATATTTATATATGTAAAAATAGTATTGGGATAAATGAGAAATGAGCTTCATAAACAATACATTGAATATTTTATATTATATTTACTTTCGTACGAGAGATAAGCTAGTATAGAAAGAAGGCCTCTCTTTACATACGTAGACATAGGGTGCAAATTTTAGGATTTTTTGTCCAAAAATTTGAAACAATTGAATATTCGCATGTTTTATGCATGCCGTTTAATTTTGATAAGACTTGTATGATTTAAATTTTGTTTCACATAAATTGTTTTTTCTCTTTCATAGAATAAATTGAAACTATTGAACTTCTCTGTTAGAATTTATTTGTTGCAGTAGTTTAATAGCTACTAAATGGTAGTTTCAATAGGCATTTATTGCAACAGTTTTATTGGCATTTGCTTTGCTGCAATGGTTTCAGCAGCTATAGAATGTCATTATAATATTGCGTCAGTTTTGTTTCCAACATTCACATATAAATGACTATAATTGGCTTTACAGTTGAGGAAAAAAGTCACAACAAAAATTCGTGTTTATATTAGTATTCATAAGTTGTTATTAGCCATTGTATTTTAGGAGGTAGCTTTTTCTTGTTCTCAAACATTGGTACGAGGAAAAAAAAAAAATCTTAAGAATATCTAGTAACACGGACTTCTATCTTCTTTTAATTTTATTTTATTATATTTTGTTTTGTTGTAAATGACGCCTTTTATATACTCTGTATTTTTTACTCAATTCTGCTATTTATAAAATATAATTTACTATTTGTCAACTATATATTTCCTACAATTTCATGATCATATGATACATTGAAATAAAAATAGGAAATGGGTCGCCATATTATCATAGTTTAAATAATAATTTATTAATAATAATTTTATTTAATAATAATAATTAAAAATTGAAATAAATAGTAGGAATAAAATAAATATTTTATAAATTTTTATTCTAATAATAATAAAAATAATTGTGATAAATATGACCTCTGCTCCAGCTTTCCACTGTGGTTTGTGCATGAAGGAGATGGTGATTTTACCATTGTATCTTTTTCAGTCCGCAAGACTGGAAATGTGAGTTCCAAATGACCGTATTAACCATCAAGGGGTATTTTTAATAAATTGATAAGAAAAGTTAATACGATGATAAATCTATGAGATATACTGATGGTTTTTTTTTTTTTCTTTTTTTTTTTTTTTGCCTTTTCTTCGTAAACTCATGTTATATTATATTAAGATAATAAAATAAGAAATTCTCGAAAAATTTCGAAATATATTACGAGACATTTCGTTAAATTATTTAATATTTTAAATATACTAAAATGATAAATTTATCTTTTTTACTAAAAATTTAAAAAATACATCCTATCTTTCACACCCACACTCCACATCCCTCACACTCGCACCCATATCCCACATCCTACCTTCTTAAACTAATTTCATACATCCCACCTCTTCTCCCTCACTCACCTCCACCTCCACCTCCATCTCCATATTCATTAATAACTCTAAATCTTAACACAAAACATTAAGAATGGAGAATACATATATGAATTATACAAAAGAGATGAAAGTTTTTTAAGAAAATGGAGATAAAAAGCAATTAAAATAGGTATAAAATTTTTTTTTCTACAAATCGAGCAGTGGTTCGGTAAGAATTACCGAACATATCATATAAGTTCGGCAACCCCTACCGAACATATATGAAATGCTCGGTAATCCTTACCGAACCAGTTTGAATGTGGCGTTAACAATTTTCATGAGGTTCGGTACCCCCTACCAAACCTTTTATAAATTTTTCATATTGTCCTACCGAACCTTTTATAAAATTCTCACATTTCCCTACCGAACCTCTGTGAGAAGAAGTAAAAAAATTTAATTTTTTTTTACAGGATTTAGCGTATAAGTTACAAGATGGACAAACTATCGACTGCACCAAATTGTTCAATACAGACAGAGTGAGATATGTTATATATTTTTAATAAATACTATGTATTTAGTAATTTAAATGTATTAATTTTTATTATTTTACTACAGATATTTATTTCAAAAGAAGAGTCGATTTCATAGACGAAGTCTAATGGAACAAGTAATGAGATGATGGTTGTAATGAAGAAGTCTGACACTGGATCAGATGGTAAGAGACTTAGGATTGATTTTGCATGTGAAAGAAGTGGAGTATATCGTTCCAAAGCAAAACCGAAATACTTAAAGATAAAAAAGATGATGAGAAGGAGAAACAAATTGGAACAAGAAAATATAATTGTCTATTTTCTTTAAAAGGAAGGATGATCGAATACCACCTATACACTCAACTTGGCATATATTTCATAAACCATTAGCACAAGATTGGATTACACCATATGCAAAGCAAATTAAAGATTATAATTCATTACAATCATCTTCGAGTAGTATGTACACAAATTCAAATATTGTAGTTGACTGAGATTGTGATGATTAGTTCATTTTATATTAACAGTTAAACCAATGTAAATATATGCATTGACTGCCATATATTTTGAAAGAAACAATATATATCATTGAGTAGAAATAGTTGATATTAATATGATAATAAGCGTTCAAACTAAATACATCGAAAGGTATTACAGGTCAATTACAAATAATAAAAAAAAATCAACATAGTTGATGAGCATTTGTAGCTGATGAACTAACACATCCTTGCAAGATTTTTTGAACCTTCTTGAATTTCTTGTACCATTTTTTGGATAGTTGCTCTTTTCTTTTTGACAAAGCACGTTCAACAATATATAATGCTTCTTTGACACCCTAACAAATACAACAAAATTAAAAGTTAATCGATATAATAGAAAAATATTAATTGTCGATACAAATAAGTCAATGCAGCTGCACCCAAAGCATACTCATGTATAGTGTCTATATCTATCAATAATGTCAAGTAAGAAACTGGAACACTGTTTCCAGTTTTATCAACAAAAAGTGTACATCCTAACAGATGTAGCAAGAATGCCCTAGCCACCTAGTCAACTTGTCGGTCATTAAAAGAAGTAAACAGCGTCCTTAACCAACTTAGTTTGACATATAATCCGTTTTGACTCAATTAAGACTTTACTAAATCTGTACTAACTCCTAATGCCTTCACTATAAGTGAAATAACATTACTCTTACTTAATTTCCTTCCAGTATAAGCTGTTCCTGTAACCTGAAGGCCCATTTGTTGTTGTACATCATATAAAGTTATAGTCATCTCACCAAATGGCATGTAAAATGTGTTGATTTTTGGATGCCATCTCTCAACAAATGTCGATACCAATATCTTGTCTGCATGTTTGTATGTGACCTGACATAACGAAGCTAGACACAGCTGATATATGCGATGAGCAAAATGTTGATTATGGAGTTGATTGAGATCCCAGTCACTTTGTCCCACAGAATGACCAATAAGTTTTAACAATTCATGATCAACCTAAAAATAAACAAAATTACAAATAGTTAAAAAATTTAATTAATTTTAAATCGATAATAACATTTCACAAATGAAATACTTACAGTTTTATTCTAGATTTTATATGCTATGTGAGTTTTAAAACTCTTCAACACCGACAAATTTTTTAGACCAATTTGAGATGAGGTGTCTTCGTGAACTTCATCATGTTCCACCTCATGCTCTACTAACGGCTCAATGGTATGGTCACTTGGCCCATCTAAAATGTCGTCCACAAATCCAGTCTGATCCTCTGTAATCTCTGTGGATTGATCTACAGTCGTTTGAACATCTGATGGCCCAGCTGTAGACATTTGTCTATGCTTTCTTCTTCTATAAACAAGTCCTTCGGCTTCATACACTTTTTCATTTCTTTTTCTATGTGAAGCGGTTTGAGGTTGTTTACTCATACCTAAAATAACAAATTTGTTAAATGAATGAAGAAATCACACAAAAAAAAATTAAAAAAAAGTAGGAAATATCATTTAAGCAAATAAGTAGGTTCGGTAAGGAAAAACCAAACAAAACTGTTAGGTTCGGTACCCCCTATCGAAAAAAATTGTTTGGTTTAGTACTCCCCTAGCGAACAAAACTGTTAGGTTCGGTATGGCCCTACCCAACCAAACAGTTTTGGCACCCCTACCGAACAAAACAGTTTGGTTCGACACCCCCTACCGAACCTACTGTTTATCTTCTTCCTCCCCCCCCCCCGTGAACACCCATCACCAGATTTTTAATCTCCACCCTTTAATCACCAAATTATACAGCAATAATAAATTAAATACTAACATATAATCTAAAAAATGGTAAAACAATACCTAAATATTTGATTTTATGTAAATTCTGAATTTATGTGGGAAATCCCGTTCATGATGGAGCTCGGACGGTCGCTGGGTTATCAAGACATTGGCGGGTTGTACGGACGAATGTGGTGGTAGACGGTGGTAGTGTTCGATAGATTTAACTTGTTCGGTGGATGTACGGAAAAGTTAGTTTCAGTAAGGAGAGATGTGTATTTTGGTAGGCAATTTTGGCAGGGATGTGTATTTTGGGGGCAATTTTGGCATTCTGTGTATTTTTAATTTTTCCATACAAAATTTGTATTTAAGGGGATGTCTCGTAGTATTTTTCGAAATTTTTCGAGATTTTTCCTAATAAAATATAATACAAGGATTACTAATATAAGGGTCCAATTTTACAACTATAGTTATAAATTCATAATTTTTAATTTTTAAATTTTAATTTTTTTTCAAGTGATTTTTCAATTAGGTATGCTTACAATAATTTTTTATTTTAATTTTTATATTTTTAAGAAATTACTACTAAAATATAGAGTGATTTATAAGTTTTTTAAAAAAATATTTTTGAATAAGATTTTATATTTCTAATTTTTTTTTATTTTGACCAAACATTTTTTCTAAAAAGTAAATCAAGTCTTATAATTTTTTATATATAAATATTAAAAGAAAATAATTAAAAATCTTTGTAAAAAAATATAATCAATTTTTTTCTTTATTTTTAAAGTTCTTTGAAAAAGAAAAAACAGCCTTACCATACAACTTAGAGGTAATTTTTAATTTTTTCTTTAAAATTATTAAGTATAAATTTTTATCAAATACATTGATGATTAATTTTATAAAATAATCAAAAATTATAAAATTAATTATTTAATTATAAATAATAATTTTTATCAAACATATATTTAGTAATTATAGAGGAACAATATTGTGAATGAATAGAACATAAAACTCATTTAACTCAATATTCATTAATATTATAATCTTCTTTTGACTCTATTTCTTGCCCCCACAATACTTGTTAGCCCCATTCTATTGAGATAGACTTGGACGTTGGCTGTTTGGTCATCTAACACACTTTTTTTTTTTTTTGCAATATTTTTTGGATATCATATATTTGCAATAATTAGAATTGAGATTGACTTGGAGGTTGGTTGTTTGGTCATCTAACTCACTTGTTTTTTTGCAATATTTTTTGGATATCATATATTTGCAATAATTAGAATTGTTATTGTAATAATAATTTTTCACTAATGAATTTTTTCAACAAATTTTTTTTTTTTTGCTAAGAAAAAAGGCACTTAGAACAAAATGGCATTAAAATATAATTAAATGTAAAAATATAATAGATAATTTATTCATTTTTATAAAAATATTAGTAAAAATAGTTATAACAGTACCAATATCCTATTTGTTTTGAAACATGTTCACTCGTAGAAACAAAATAAAAACAATCACATGCCTATATTAGTTGAGGTTGGAACCTTAGAGGTTTTTCTTTTTTCGAAGTTGAGATTGTTTTTTTGCTTTTTTTTTTTTTTTCAACTTTTCTAAGTTAGGATTTACTCTCAAGTTAATATCTTTTTTATTAAAGCACTTCATGTTACCTGCAACAAATATGACAATACTATATAATTTTTTTTTTATCAAATACTATATAAATTTAACAAGTTATTTTTAGCTTAATCTTAATGTATGTTCTTTAATCGACTGTTTTTTGAGTTAGATAATTCATGAACTCCATATAAACATGATTTGTCAAACATAATATTGAATTTTTTTTTTTATAAATTAATAGCATGTTCATATAATATATCTTGTTAATTTTAAGAAAGTATAATTAATGTTTACATTTTAAAGAAAAACTGCACCTATAATCGCTTAATTTTTACAAATTAAACACATTAATCACTTTTATTTAAGTTGGTATGTATTAATTACTTAACTATTATAATATGAATACTTTAATCATTTGAGGTAATTTTTGTAATTCTAATATCTTTATTTTTCAATTTTTTTCAACTTGTTGATATATTTTCATCTTCAAATATTTATCAGTCTTCTATAAGTAAGGTTTAATTTCGATCAATTTTAAACTTTTCATCAAAAAAGATTCAAAAAAATCAAAATTGATAAAAAATAACTAAAATATTTTTATTTGTAATAACTAACTAATCAATGTATATTAATTTAAATAAAAATAATTAATATATTTAATTTATAAAAATAAAATGACTAAAATATTATACCATCTTATATTAAAATAATAAATAGGTAAGTTATTTACTTCATCTTTTAACATGTATCATGTAAAAGTTTCTCTAATTTTTAAATAAATGACATGACACGACTCTTTTATCTAGAAAAATCCAAATGAATTAAACAATAATTTTTTAAATTAAAATAATGCATTTTAGTTGGCAATTTATCAACCCAACAATACAGAGATTTTTTTTTTTCTTCCGCTAAGACCCAAATAAATAGGTTAAATAAAATATTATATATTTATAAATACAACACAGTACATTTTTTAAATGATTTGACGCAACCTAAGTAAATTACCGCTCAATGCTTAAGATTATCATTATAACAAATAAAATGAAATAGTGCCACCGGTCCTAGTTTTATTAGAATCAATCATTTTTTTATTTATTGAGTTAATTTTTTTGATTTAGATAGATAAGTGCTTATAAACTCTACAAAAATTAACATTCCATAAGAGCTTTATCGATTAATTGAGCTAAAAATCTTCTCCTCATAAAAAAAAAAAAAAAAAACTAATTAAATGAACATTGTAAAAAAAAAATACAAGTAATTTAAAAGATATATTACAATATAAAAACAAAAAGTTAAAGTTTAAAAAAATCATGGCTCTTTACACCCATACGGATAATATTATAAAATACTAATCTACTCAGAAAAAATAACAAAGAGAATGAGGCCTCTAGTATCATTCAAATATGGGATTGCTGTGGCCCTTTGGCTTGAAGGGTAGCATGAAAAAATCTATATATTTTAAATTTTAGATAAATTTTAAATAATATAGTGTTGTATTATTGATTTTAGAAAATGGGTGTTTTAACATATAATTAAATATCATTTTGAGGTAACATTTTAAATAAAACTTACTTGGATTCTCGTTCGTGAGGGCTTTGAAATCGTGTATTTACATACTCAAAATGATGTTCAGGTGAATAAAAAATTTATTCTCAAAGAAAACTCGTTGAGAAGGAAAAAATGTATTTTTTATTTGTCTCACATGAAAAAACTAACAATACTTGAAATATTTTATTCAATATTTGCTTTATTAGGAGAAGTAAACTTGTATATTAAAAATGCTCTCTCCACATAATTGAAGTGCAAATCCTCGAACATCTGACCCAAAAATTCAAAACTTAAATCGTAAACCCACACATCCTACAGACACGAATGTCATTCAATTTTAATGGGGTACAAAAAAACAAAGACAAAGAGCCATAAAAGAAAGCAAAATATAATAACAAACTCAACGTTTAGAGACTATTAGCACACTTACTCTTAAGAGAGCCATCGTACTAACTATAAAAGTGTCATTCTGGCCAAAATGCCAACACCACTGATCAAAGATACTCGAAGACATCACTAGCATAGATAATACACAAGGAGTCTCCTCAACCGAAAACACTTAGGAGACTTTATTAATATCTTATTAGCTACTAGAAGCGTCCAACAAATCATTAGCCCAAGTGAAACCAAGAACTCGAGGAGATCGAGGTAGAAAACCAAGGATACTAGCAATCCATGGATCATCCCATATACGAATGGATTGGCTAGGGTGGACCTCCCATCGAAGGCCCGTTAACAATACCTAACGAGCTTGCATAAATCTCCATCATGCCCAAGATGGGGTCAAACTCACCCCAACAGCAAGAAAAGACCCAAATCAAAAGTAAAAATTTTAAAAATACGTGAGACCAAGAAATTAGGATTTGTCAAAATACGCCAACAACTACCATGGCTAAATTAAAATAATGTGGATTCAATATTAATTGGCCTTTTATATTTCGTAAAATTGAGGAATGCTTTGAAAAATGCATTTTTTCTACAATTTTGATTCTATTGAGGCCACAAAATTTGTCGTATATATTGTACATTAGTAAATTATTAGTTAAAAGTAGGTGACTTGTAGATGAATTATTTTATTTATTTTAATTTTTCTTTTTGGTTATTTTCTACTATATGTTTGAATTAAATACAAAATTAATTTTTTTATACTTTCAAATTAATAATAAAAAAAAATAATATTTAAAGTTTTTATTTGTAATCATTATGTGATTAGAGTCTTTATTAGATATGATAATAATCAAGTACTTAGAATCCTTATTAAATATTGATATCTTTATTCCATTTATTATTGTGATAATAGATCAATAACAATAATAGTTTAAAATATATAGGTAATTTTGTTAAAAATTATTAACTGTGATTCAGGCTTTTATATATAGTATATATTTCAACAACAAAAAAATGTTAGCTTGTATGTACATAAATGAATGTATAATATATATAATGCAATATATATAACATATTTAAATTATATACTATTAATATATTATTTTATAACAAATTCAATAGGTACGGTATTTAAATTTGGACTCCTTTTAAATGACTTGGAAACTTACAATTGGTTAATACCAATATAACGTAGACTTAGTCAATAAGTCTAAAATCTATTCCGAAAGGGCAGAATATGCCTCGTGCCCATTTTAGCTATTTTCGTTCATGAGAATTGGCAACCGTAATGCTCACAGCCTCAAACATCTTCTTATGCCGGGAAATAGCTCAACATGTTAAAAAAAGTCAACAGTTAGCACAATACATCATAGTTGTGCCTTTCCTTGTGTTGTTCTTCTCTTCAGTCTTCATCAAAATCACAATATATCAATAAAACCCTCAAGGTTTGTTAATATAGCAAAGAAGTCTTAACTATTTTGCTTTATATCAGTTAACTACCCTGTGATATGACTTAATCTAAAGGAGCTTATAAGTCAAATAAATAACTGCCTTTTAAAAATAATAATACAATAAATACTATGACTTCATAATAATAAAAAAAAATTATTTTTAAATACAAGTAAAACACAATTTTAAAATAAAGTGGAAAATAATACAAAGAAAAAGGGTAAAATAATAAAAATATTGATATCCATAATCATAATTACTTTCTTCATCAACCAATCTGGGTCTAGCTAAAAAAAATATATAATAACAGAAAATCGAATATACATCAAAGTCAATAAATTATGGACTTTCTTTGCAAAAAGATCAATTCAATTTTTATCAAAGGCGGTAGCTGATTCTTGTTGATAACGACAAAAAATAAATTAAGATTGCAACAACTTAGTCGAGAAAAACAGAGAGATCAGATCAAGAAATTGTGAGTGGATAAAAAATGGTTAGGATAGTTTTTTTTTTAATCTTTATTTTATTAACTAAGTTTTTATTTTTATTTTTTCTGTTTATTTAAAACATAACTTTTTTATTGACTACTTTATGAATTAATTTTTTATTTTTAACATAAAAAAGATTGCATATTTATCCCTTTTTGGTTTAGTGATATTTTGTTATTTTCAAACATTAGACTTTTCTGATATTTGAAACCTTTAGAGTGTTATTAATATCTATCCTTACTTTATCTTATTGGTCCTCATTCAACAGCCTTTCCTTTTTGACCCCCCTAGAGGTTTTCTTTATTATCACATACCTCCTCAAGCTTAAACCATATCACAAAAAATATATATATTACATTCAATTTTTAAATTTAACTGATGGGTGGCATACTTCTAAATTCACAAACTTTCGAATTTTCCTTTTGGTTGTTTTACAGTTTATTATTATTTTTAAAAAATGAAAAATGTAATAATCTCAAGTTAGGACACAAACACAAATCTGCCTTGTATTGAAAATTGATACAATTAATGATAAGTTATAGTTTTTTTTTTTTAGATCATATAGGAATTCCAAAAAACTCGAACCCAAATAAGAAACAGAGATGGCTGTGGAAGCAAATATACTTGTACCAACACACTCTTGATTTGGCGATATTGAAATTTCACCTAAGTCTTCCTGTTTTTATATTTTTTTACAAAGACAATCACATTCCCACAATTTCATGTAGTCCGAGTTTTGTTGTGGTTTCAGATCAGAAATGTATCCAACTATCCATATATAAACTTTAGAGCACTTCTATTTATAATAATTTATTGTAATGTTACAATTGATATGACATTTATCTATTAATTAAAATAATTAGACTTGTTTTTTCTTAACTAATAGATAAACGTCGTACAACAAATTACTGTAAATAGAGTTTAATTTTTGTAAACTTTATATGCAAAAGAAGCAAACATGACTTGAGAAACAAATTATTTCAAGACCTATAATTAAGTGCACAAAAGGCCCCAAAGTAACATAACTTATCTTTTGGCGGAGCCAATAATAACTAAATCATCAATTAAAGTTTTTGAGTACCTTTTAAGCTCACCCTATAATGTATTAGTTGCTCAACCACTAGTGTGGCAATAAATAAAAATGGCTTACTTTGATCACCTATAAGTCATTAATCTATTCTTTTAACCAATTTTAGAGTAATGATATGTATGAGTGCTCAAATGTCTAATGATATGCATTACTACTAAGTTGTGATTGGTTAAAACAGATATATCATATAAATAAATCCATAACAGATTCGAATAATATATATCTTATCACTATATGTCACGTATGATATGCCAAAACTAGTAATCATTTTTCAGTCCAAAATTAATGATAATAAAAGTTTAATTGTCATTCATAACACAAAAACTCTGTATTAGCAAAAAGAGCAAGCTTGAAAAATGAAAAGAAAACCTCTATTTATCAATATTTCTATATACCAAGAATCCATTGATCAGCATATAATAATAATAATAATATTATTATTATTATTCTTTCTGAAACTTCACACTGGCATGCTTAGAAAACATGAAATGCACCATTGTATTGATATTCCAATATCAAAGACTAAACTCTATTCACATGTATATATAATCACAATTTATAATTTTCTCCACATCATGGTATTATGTGGATGATGATTTTGATTTTCAGCAATAGAATTAGCTTAACGAAAAATAAATATATAAATAAGAATCTGTGTGGCTTTCACATTTTTTATTAGGCTGTCAAGAAGCTTGTGTCTAGTCTTACTGATTAATAATCTCCTTGATTCAGATAATAGCTTGACAAGAAATGTTTTTCTAGTCCCTGCAGCTATATCTTCTGTTGGAGTTGGAGCCGGAGCCTGTGCCGGAGCATAAGCAGGTGGTAGAGGTATTGGTTTTCTTGTAGGAGGATATTGCTCGTTATATTCATCCAATATTCTTCTTGCCTGCATTTCTTTGCCTACAAAATAGAAGCAAAAGGAGTTGTTCACATTCAGAAACGTAAATTGCACACTAGCTTTCCTGAAAGCTAAAAATATTCATTAACGCAAAGGTCAACGAGCTCTTGCTGAAGTGTAAAAATATTTAGATACGTAATAAGTTGAAAAGCAGATATATCACATAAAGGTAAAAGATCACAGAGAGTGAAATTTTGTTAAACCCTTTCTCTTACCATTTGAATTCAAGCCAAGTTTTGAAGTTTCTGACAAGTGAACAAGGGCGGGGGTGATGATAGTGAGTAAAGCCCAGAAAAAGAATATCACAACAAAGATTCTTCCACTCATATTTGTGGGTGAATAATTGAAGAGGAAGGGGAAATAAGTGTATTGGTAAAATTGTTTAATGCAAAACTTAGTAGAATTGTGGAGGAGAAAATGGAAGGAAGACAAAGAGTAGCAGAGAGAGAGGACCTTGAACCATTAGCTGGCCACTCAAGGGACTAATGTCATTATAAAAGTCGAAACCACTAAATGATTCAATTACTTAAATAGTTTTTATAATTTTATATGGCAAAGTCTACTTATTCTAACAACTTCCTCTTGATTTTCTTTTGTTTCAGTAGTTGGAAGGTTGTTATACCAATTAGATTTTTATTAGGCGTCTCAAAAACAAAGTCAGAGTCTATTGCAATCTAACTTCCAAAGATATCACTTTAGTTTATACTTCTAATCTGTTAAAACCTAAAGACTGTAATTGATTAGTTCAATCTTTGGCTTTTCACATTGATCTTCTCAGGCTTGGATTCTGAGTGTTCTTGGTGTTCCTTTCACGTTGCTCTTAGAAGGTCTCCACCAAAATACACTCCATCCGTACTTAAAAAATATACTTGCGGCTCATTTGTTTGTGCTACTATTAAAAGATTTAGACAAAAGCAATTTCAGGAAAAACCATATAAAATAATAATGTGTTTATAAATCTTGAAAGTGCTTGTACCAAAAAAACATTCTCTCCAGTTTGATACTAGAGCTTTTTTAAGTTCCATAAGTAGAATCAAACATATACCCCTAATAGCACTAGTATCCGCGTGTCACCACATGCTTGAACAATAAAACCAATTAACATCCCTTCTCACAATTTGTTATTTGACTTTCACATGTCCTAGGCAGCAAATTAGTAGACTACAAACCATAATTTCCTTTTCTCTCAACTCCCTTGGGAAAACGAGTGGCAACATGTACATTTGAACATAAACAAAATATAAGATAAAACCCAAGGTGGCAGGAGCTGTCGAAAACCAGTATTATAATGTGTAAGGAACTACTGTAAGCATGTCTAAGATGAAACTACACTGTTTCCAACTAAACAAGTTAGAAATTCTCCAAAAGGAACAGTTGAAAGGGATGTTTGTCATGTATGTAAATCCAGCACTGTCAACATGAAACGTGTTAAAAGAAACAAATGGAATGAGAGCTTCAGCATGCACTCTCCTGTTCTGTTCTACCTAAATGCCAAAACTAACTTCAGTCATTCCTTATGCCACTACTACTTGAGGCAGACTTCCTCCCAGTGTACTTCTGCCAACAAGAAAGGAGATGGTCATTATTTTCGCTTAAATGCTTAGTAGATTAATCAATGAACACATGGAACCAGCAAATCATTATATTAAAAAAGGAAAAACATTACTACAAGTAAAATTCTGAGAATACAAGTGGGTAGAGAGATGATTGCAGCAGCGAGGGGTGAGACACGGACATAAGCATGTTTGATAACACTAACCTGTTTTCCAAAGCTGAATGGAATGTATTTGTAGTTCATCATGTGCATGATTTGCAGCTTCATGGTGAGAAAAAATAGAACAAGCCAATAGCAAAGCAATATTGGCCAGAAAACAGGAATATCAAAGACAGAAAAGGTCATGAAAAAGGCCACGATAAAAGCCTTTGTAATGCAATACCTAAAACCACAAAAAATCAAATTACAAACTAAATTTGTGCCTCAATTAGAAGTGATATAAATCCATGAATATGTATATGTTATAATAATATACGAATGAACATTTCTATAGATATGACTACTCAATTCTCAACTGATGAGGCATACATAGTAAGACAAAAGAAACTATAAAAACAAGCATAGATATACACATAGGAAAGCTTTCTTTTAACCAGACTAAGCTCAGAATCTCGACTGTAATACAGGAATTGAAGAATAGTTAGGAGGAACTACTGCACCAATTAAGAGTATCTTCTAGTTTAAAAAGAAATACCACAGAAAATAGGTCATACAGTTCCTTAACAAAATTCATTCTGAACAAAATTGAACTACTACTATGGTTGATTGACATAACTAATGAAATATTTGAAATTACAACCATTCGTAATATTATAAGCTTCTTCAAGCTTTGAAGGAAATTAATTTCGGAATTTTGAGCTTCCACATTTAAATGCTTGTTTGACTCCAGATACTTAATAAAAAGCTTCCCTACACAACACTAGATATTTATGAACTAAATCAAATATAGGAAGAAATAAAAAAAATCGAAACTCCAAGTTTTGACGATGATCAGCTCGATCCTAGTAAAGTAACTACTTTGCTATCATGCCAAGAAAAATAATTCAAGACAGAAGAGAAAACGCTTCAATAAAAGGAATTTTTAAGTTACCAGAACTTAAACTCAGGAAGGCGGCGAATGAAAGGCCTAAATTCATCAGATCCTTTGGTTGGCAATTCGGCCCCATCCAATGCTTCAAGCTCTCGATCAACCTTTGGTGATAAAAATCCAATCAACAGATTCAAGATATAGATTCCAAGGCCATAGGTTACAATGTAAAACCCCTGGACATAGTAAACTGGTAACAAATAAACCGCAGCAACAATTAGAGTTCCCAGCCACCTTTTGACACGATGAGGAGTGGATTGGTCCAAATAGTACTGAAATGCTCTCGCAAACTCATCTCTCCATTTCGCCAGTGGTGCTACAGTAGACGCAGCATTGCCTCCAGCTCCTTCCATGATAATGACTAATTTCTAATCAGCCAGCAGATCAAAATGGAATAGAAATCCAAAAGAGAAACTACACATCTGCATATTATATAACCAGTTATCATTTTCTGTAAAACCCACTTGCTCTAAACAAGAACATTTTGAAGACAAAAACCAACTAATTCTTTTTATGGTAAAAAAAATCTAACATTCAGAAATTCAGAATTTATCTTAAAATTTATATCAGGGAAAAAATCGAAAAGTGTAAAACAACGAGCAACATACAAAGGGCAACAATATATATATATATTGAAATAATGTGGTTAATGAAAAAACAAAAGAATTAGGTCTTGTAGAGTAAACTGTAGATAATTTGTGGATCTAAATTTCTCAATTTAAAAAAGCCTAATTATTAGGTATGCTAATACGCGATCACCACATGTCATCGAAGATGAGCAATTAAATAAACTGAAAACCAGAGATATTGTATTCCAACTTACCTTATATAAGGCTCGAAATCAAAACCTTAAGGTTACAAGGCTCGGACCTTCTTCCTCAACCACAATCCTAGAGGAAAAAAGTGAGTTTGAATATATTTATTTTTACAAATAGAATATATTAATCATTTTTTAAAATTAAAGCATAATAATCATCTAATTACTACAAATATTAACATTTTTGTTATTTTAGATAAAAAAAAATTCATTTTAATAACTTTATTTTTCATTTTTTGAGACATTTTTTTTCCTCAAATATATATTAACTCCTTGTAGATAGTATTTAATTAGATCTAACTTAAATTTTTTCATTAAAAATATCCAAAAAAATGATAAAAAAGATTAAAGTATTTACATTGGTAATAATTAAGTGACCAATGTACACTAATTTAAAAAAAAAATTATTAATATATTCAATTTATAAAGACAAAATAACCAAAATATCATATTATCTATTTCAAAGTAGTCAATTATTTGCTGTGAAATCTCAGGATAATACATGGAATAGCTCCCAAACTTCTACCACATCAATTGTACAAATAAATCTAGCTCTAAAATTTGATTAATTACATTTTATGTTCTCAATATATTGAGTTTATCATAAACATATTCATAACATTTACAAAGTTACAAAATATATATATAACGTATTTAACTATAAAATTATAAACATATATGTTACAAACATGTACATAATGTTTAAAGCAAACATGTTTTTAATTTTGTACCAAAAATCTAACATATTTATAACAAAAATGTTTATAATTTTATAATATCCTATAGACATTTTTTTTTTTTTTTTTTGCTAACACTAACCTGTTTTCCAAAGCTGAATGGAATGTATTTGTAGTTCATCATGTGCATGATTTGCAGCTTCATGGTGAGAAAAAATAGAACAAGCCAATAGCAAAGCAATATTGGCCAGAAAACAGGAATATCAAAGACAGAAAAGGTCATGAAAAAGGCCACGATAAAAGCCTTTGTAATGCAATACCTAAAACCACAAAAAATCAAATTACAAACTAAATTTGTGCCTCAATTAGAAGTGATATAAATCCATGAATATGTATATGTTATAATAATATACGAATGAACATTTCTATAGATATGACTACTCAATTCTCAACTGATGAGGCATACATAGTAAGACAAAAGAAACTATAAAAACAAGCATAGATATACACATAGGAAAGCTTTCTTTTAACCAGACTAAGCTCAGAATCTCGACTGTAATACAGGAATTGAAGAATAGTTAGGAGGAACTACTGCACCAATTAAGAGTATCTTCTAGTTTAAAAAGAAATACCACAGAAAATAGGTCATACAGTTCCTTAACAAAATTCATTCTGAACAAAATTGAACTACTACTATGGTTGATTGACATAACTAATGAAATATTTGAAATTACAACCATTCGTAATATTATAAGCTTCTTCAAGCTTTGAAGGAAATTAATTTCGGAATTTTGAGCTTCCACATTTAAATGCTTGTTTGACTCCAGATACTTAATAAAAAGCTTCCCTACACAACACTAGATATTTATGAACTAAATCAAATATAGGAAGAAATAAAAAAAATCGAAACTCCAAGTTTTGACGATGATCAGCTCGATCCTAGTAAAGTAACTACTTTGCTATCATGCCAAGAAAAATAATTCAAGACAGAAGAGAAAACGCTTCAATAAAAGGAATTTTTAAGTTACCAGAACTTAAACTCAGGAAGGCGGCGAATGAAAGGCCTAAATTCATCAGATCCTTTGGTTGGCAATTCGGCCCCATCCAATGCTTCAAGCTCTCGATCAACCTTTGGTGATAAAAATCCAATCAACAGATTCAAGATATAGATTCCAAGGCCATAGGTTACAATGTAAAACCCCTGGACATAGTAAACTGGTAACAAATAAACCGCAGCAACAATTAGAGTTCCCAGCCACCTTTTGACAGGATGAGGAGTGGATTGGTCCAAATAGTACTGAAATGCTCTCGCAAACTCATCTCTCCATTTCGCCAGTGGTGCTACAGTAGACGCAGCATTGCCTCCAGCTCCTTCCATGATAATGACTAATTTCTAATCAGCCAGCAGATCAAAATGGAATAGAAATCCAAAAGAGAAACTACACATCTGCATATTATATAACCAGTTATCATTTTCTGTAAAACCCACTTGCTCTAAACAAGAACATTTTGAAGACAAAAACCAACTAATTCTTTTTATGGTAAAAAAAATCTAACATTCAGAAATTCAGAATTTATCTTAAAATTTATATCAGGGAAAAAATCGAAAAGTATAAAACAACGAGCAAAATACAAAGGGCAACAATATATATATATATTGAAATAATGTGGTTAATGAAAAAACAAAAGAATTAGGTCTCGTAGAGTAAACTGTAGATAATTTGTGGATCTAAATTTCTCAATTTAAAAAAGCCTAATTATTAGGTATGCTAATACGCGATCACCACATGTCATCGAAGATGAGCAATTAAATAAACTGAAAACCAGAGATATTGTATTCGAACTTACCTTATATAAGGCTCGAAATCAAAAGCTTAAGGTTACAAGGCTCGGACCTTCTTCCTCAACCACAATCCTAGAGGAAAAAAGTGAATTTGAGAAAATTTACTTTTACAAATTAAATATATTAATCATTTTTTAAAATTAAAGCATAAGAATCATCTAATTACTACAAATATTAACATTTTTGTTATTTTAGATAAAAAAAAATTTCATTTTAATCACTTTATTTTTCATTTTTTGAGACATTTTTCTCCTCAAATATATATCTAATTCTTTGCAGATAGTATTTAATTAGATCCAACTTAAGTTTTTTCATTAAAAAATTGTAAGGTTTATGAGTATTGGCAATTTTCGTGGACAAAATGTTTGATTGTAATATAGCATAAGCGTTCACCATTTAATCAGATGATACATGATGATGGAGTCACCAAGCTTGCAATGCTTATATTACAGGTAAAATATTCTCTCATGCATACACCCTCACACAATTGAGCACTACACTTAGTATGAATCGTAACAAAAAGAAACTGTGCACATGTTGGTCGATCGATCGAGTAGTCGATCGATCGAGTGTAGACCGACTTCAATCTAGCTGCTCTCGCGTTTGAAATTGCATAGTTAGATCAATCGAGGTTTGGATCGATCGATCGAGCATTGGCTAGCTAGATCGATCGAGCCTATTTTTTAGTTTTACTACAACTCTGTTTTTAATTCGACTCATATGTTACTTTTACCAATTTGACTCATTTAATGTTGAATGCAAATTCCTTATATGAGTAGAATTGTTGTGAAAGTAGAATCCTTGTATGAGTAGAATTCTTGTGAAAGCAAAATCATAGTATGAGTAGAATTCTTGTGAAAGCAAAATCATAGTATGAGTAGAATTCTTGTGAAAGAATAATCCTAGTATGAATAGAATTGTTGTGAGAGTATAATCCTTATATGAGTAGAATTGTTGTGAAAGTAGAGTCATTGTTTGAGTAGAATTGTTGTGAAAGCAAAATCCTAACATGGGTAGAATTGTTGCGAAAGCTAAATCCTGATATGAGTAGAGTTGTACTCTATTATTAATCCTCTTTCAAGTCAAATTGGACTCTATATAAGCAACGCTTATTTGTGTAAAATAACCACCACACCGAAATAATATTTTCTACATCTGATTGAATTTTATTTTAAAGAAAAATCTTTTTCTCTTCATCTATCAATCTTAGGTACTTTCTTATTTTAATTATTCAAACATATTGTGTGGTTATGTTTGAATAATTCATATGCCTAATTGCTTTTCATGGTATTGAGCTTTACATGATTGTTCTAGAGTTTGCTAACTGATTTGGTTTTTATGTTAGATGCTATTGAATCTGCTAGTTAAGGTTTTTCATTGTTGAATTTGCTCTAGAACACACTTTGCACTTGTGTTATTTGTGCTAATGTTTCAAGTACTGAGGTGACGTGTTCGGTATTTCGTGTGACTCGAAATTACCGAAATTGACGGGTTCGATTGATCTTGTGGGACTCAAGTAGATCGGAACGTTGGTCCGGAACCAGACACCTAGCTTGTGGAGGCTATGAAAGAAGCGATGGCTCGTAAGTAAATTACATGAGGGGAATCTATTTGTGAAGGGTAGTCTAGGACCTGTGGTTGTAATTGAACATTGATTTTCATAGTAGATAGTTAGGTGGTCCGATGGACCGGTGGTTTTCCTCTTAGGTCATTGATGTGGCCTAGGTTGTTTCCACCTAAATCTTGTGTGTTATTCTTTAATTCCGCATTTTATTTTTACACGCGATTGCATGTTTGGCCGTTGTGTTTAGGTTATATAATAAATATCTGTTAAAATTGAAAATAATCTATTCACCCCCCTCTAAGCTTATTTGATTCGTGACTAAAAACTTTCAAAAATGATAAAAAAGATTAAAATATTTACATTTGTAATAATAAAGTGATCAATGTACACCAATTTAAAAAAAATTATTAATATATTTAATTTATAAAAACAAAATAATCAAAATATCATATTATTTATTTCAAAGTAGTCAATTATTTGCAGTGAAATCTCGGGATAATATATGGAATAGCTCCCAACTTCTACCACATCAATTGTACAAATAGATCTAGCTTTAAAATTGGATTAATTATATTTTATGCTCACAATGTATTGAGTTTATTGTAAACATATTCATAACATTTACAAAGTTACAAATATATATATATATATATCTCTCTCTAAAATATAGGCATATTTGTTACAAACATGTACATTATGTTTAAACCAAACATGTTTTTAATTTTGTACCAAAAATTCAACATATTTATAACAAAAATGTTTATAATTTTATAATAAGCTATAGACATATTTACAACTTAATAAATATTTGGAGATAAGTTTATAATAAACTCAATATACGATGCACATAAAACTTAATTAACCATTCAAAGTTTCCCTTGTAACAATGAGTGCATCCTTTAGATCTCTCTTGGAGGATAAGATTTTCGTTGGTCCCAAATTATATTTTCATTGACAAAAAGATCTCTAAACTAAAAACTTAGAATACTTGATTTTCTATTTATTATATTTTAATAGATAAGTCTTAAATTTGAAATTTGAAATTTGTTAATTTTTGGAACTTAAGTGTAATAAATAATAACAAATTTGAGATCTAAGTATAATAAACAATAACAAGTTTGGGTACCTAAATATAATAAATAAAACTTAAATAATAATATTTGATTACTTTGGAGACTAAAGTGTAAAAAAAAAATCGTTTAAGACCTTTCTCTCAATAGAGATAATTTAAAGGCAAGCATAGCCCTTCATCCATAACTAATGACATTATGTAAAATCTAAGCACCACCTCAACACATATAAAGAAAATATGTATCATTTATGATTAAAAAAAATACATAAATATATGGTATAATTATACAACAAGAGTTTATCTTTAAGTTACTTATTCTTACGTGTATTAGACACTTTCAAAATATATGATAGGAAAATTAGACTCGCATAAAAAAGCATCTTAGTGCAACCAATCACACTCCAATTTCAAAAGAGCGTAACAAAATATATGACATTAAGTGATTAACAATCAAGAAAAATACAAACTATGTACAATTTTGTGCATCAATTTATCCTCAAACTAATAACCAATCAATTTATTTTCCTTGATAAATATTCATTTTTGTGTTATAGTGAGATTTGAAACTTAGACCCATCATTAAATGCCAAATAGCCTTGTTAACTATATTAAGAAGGTATGGGCATTCACGTGCTTGATCGAAGACAAGTAAGCCAAAATTATAAAAAGAAGAGACGCTATGATTTTATTTTCTTATAAGTCTATTATTGTATTATGACAAATTAACAATATTAAAAAGACCTAATGATGATGTAAATATCTTCGGTTGATTGAAAAAAGAGAGAGAGATCAATGATAACAAAATAAAGTTGGTCATAGTTCCCTCAAATAATTACGATATGATCGTTCAAATGTCATGAATAATGATGTTCAATAACCACATTGAAAAAGATTCAAATCAATATTTACTTTTTAAAAGAAATAAATAAATATGTGGTTCAAATTACTTAAATGATTATTCACAAGACTTTTTATTTTTTCTAAGCAGAAACTTTTTATGAACAACAAACATTTACATGCCTAATAAGCAATAAAAATTGCAAAAGAATTTTTTGGACGATATTTATGACATTTTCTTTGAAAATTTAGTGGTTCCATTCTTTCATACTCAGCTATCATCTAGTGAACAAAACAAAAAAAAAATGAAAACAGTTTTTGTGCGCGTCTATCACTCATAAAAGAGAAGTTTGAATTCGAACCTTGATTGTGTTTGAAATGCCTTTTTTTTTTTTAAGAAATATATATATATATATATATATATATATATATATATATATATATATATATATGTATCATTTGTTATTTTAAACGATTTTATCCTTAAATTTTTGCTTTAATTATAAATTTTATTACTATATATTTTTTTTCTATGTGTCATTTACCATTTTAAATGATTTTATCCTCAAATTTTTGCTTTAATTATAAAATTATTATTATTATTTATTTAATGGTTATGATAATGACTACATTATTTTATTATAAAGATAAGATCGTGAGAGTCTTATTTGTATTTTTTTTTCAAGAAGTCCTACATAAACTAAAATAGATAATTATACATTTAAATTATTTTTTTTCCTTTTCTTTTAAAATAATGGGTTAAAAAATCCATATTTATTTTGAATAATTTTGATATCAAATTTTCATTTTAATTAACAAATTATCATTATTATTTATTTTAAATATTTAATGATAATGATTAACTTAAAATAATGGTTTAAAAATTTATGCAAAAAAAGAAAAAAAATCTAAAAGATAAGATAAAGAAAAAGAATTTTATTTATGGTTCAATTTTTTATACTAGAAGTCATTGATAAATTAAAATACATATTTATTTTTAAAATAATGGTACTACTCAAAATTAATGAAAAAAATGACAAAATTGATCAAATTTAATTTTGAATTTTTTTCATTATTATTCATTTTATTTATTTAATATAAAATATTATAATAATCTTATTTCAAACGTATATTGTGTATTTTAAGTTATGTAGGACTTGTTGAAGAAAAAAGAAAAACAATGTAAACAAATAGAGTTAAAAAAAATTGAAAAATAAATATAAGATTATAAGATTTTTTATTTATGTTTATTTTTTTATATTAAAATTTTTTAAATTAGCTCAAACACGTATTTATTTTCAAAATAATGATAATATTATAATTAAATAAAAAATTAGACAAAATTATTCAAATCTAATTACAAAATTTGTTACCATTAAAATGAAAAAAAAAATCATTTTAAAGAATAAAATTAAATTTTTAATTTTATAGTTTGAGCCCCTCAAAAGATTATTGATATTGCTACACTTTATATTAAATTTTTTTTTTAATAATTAAATAATTATTAAATTTTTAGTATTTTATTTATTAAAAATAATAAATTTATATTTTAATATCATTTAAAACATATAAATAAAATATAAAACGTACATTTTACTAATATATATATATATATATATATATATATATATATATATGTATGTATATATATATATATATATATATGTATGTATGTATGTATATATATATATATATATGTATGTATGTATATGTATGTATATATATGTATGTATGTATGTATATGTGTATATATGTATACATATATATATATATATAGATATGTATATGTATATATGTATACACAGAGACGGACTTATGACATAGGCTGAACAGGGCTTCAGCCCGGACAACTTCTTTTTTTTTTTTTTTTTTTTAATTTTTTTAATAAATATATAATATAAATATAATTTAATATATTATATTAATTAAAATCCTAATCAAATTATTACTTTCAGTTGGTCTGCTGCATTTCATTGCTCTGCTATCTGCATTTGATATCTTCTTCTTCTTCTTTTTATAAAAAAAGAAAACTATTATCGTTATGTATTATTCTTTAAAAATACTAAATACTTAAAATATTTATATTTTAATTTATACTCATATTAATAATTATGTATTATATATTCCTAAAAATTATAGCTTTTAAACGTTTGATCGATAAATATTGTATAATTATTAATTTATGTGCTTATTTAATTATAAATTTATATGTATTTAGCACTCATTTTTTTTTATAACAATTCACCATTATTACATTAAATATGTTATTTAAAACGTTAGTTGAAATTCTATGAGATGACTGTTGTACAACACTTAGATTTTTGAAACATGCATTCTCTATCTAAATTGTGTGAAGAGCTAGTTAGAACAAGAAAGTCACAGATATACTATCTGATTGATAGATTAATTCGTTTGGTATTGACTCTTCCAGTCTCTACAGCAACTACGGAACGTACTTTTTTAGCTATGAAACTCATTAAAACATCACTTCGAAATAAAATGGAGGAGGAATTTCTTCAAGATTGTACGATTGTCTATATTGAAAGAGAGTTTACAGAAAAAATTGAATCTGATTTGATAATTGATGAATTTTATATTATAAAGCATCGTCGGGCACAACTTAAATAAATTTTTTTTTGTTTATTTTTTAAGTTTATATTATTTTTTCAATGTTAGCTATAAATCTTGATATTATGAATAAAAAAAATTAGAATTTTTTTTTAATATATATCAGTCCTCCTAGAAAAATATTTCTGGGTACGTCCCTGTATATATATATATATATATATGTATGTATATATATATACATGTATATGTATGTATATATATATACATGTATATATATATACATGTATATGTATGTATATATATATATACATACACACGGTATATTCACAACATCGCTTCCCGGTTAATAATCATAAAATATAGTTATGTTTGGAATGTTGATTTACCTAATTGGTTTTTCGATACGTGGTAAAATATTAAAAAAAAAACTAAAAAGATGACAAATTCACATACATAATAGGTTCAAGGAATGAAAGCTTATGATAATGTAGTTTGGAATACATGAGCGTGTAATCAAATTTTAAAGTACATTGTAATTTTGCATATTGCAAACACATTGTGATTTTTTTTTTTTTTTTTTAAATCTCATGCTTAATTGTTGGGTACAACATTTGATGGTGATTGGTGATTATGCACTTAGAATCTCAATTGTTGTTCAAAATATCTAGTTAAATGCTAGTTTTAATTTTTCATAAAAATTTTGATGTGCTTAAAAAAATAAGTCGTAATATTTCTTTATACATTTTTGTTAATTAAATGAAATCTTTTATTATTTTATAAAAATTTAGAAAATAGGCTGTAATAAACCCCGATTAATATTTATATTTTATAATGAACCCTCACTTTCATTTTTATTTAGGATTCTACATTTGCCCTTAATTAAGATCCTTAACGTTCTTCGACTTCAACTTTTGCTTCGAACGTAAAAAATCGTGCACCAGAGACAAGTGGCATTCATAGGTAGCTCCGATTTTAAACTCGACAACCACCAAGCGATGGCTTTATGCCGTGATCACTGTAACTTTCTTAACAAAGCTTTCTACCATAGCCAAATAAAGATTTTTGAGTTCAAATCTTTATTCACGATCACAATGATTATGGTGGTGCTCCGATGCCTGGGATCCGCCTCATGTTTTCTTTGAATTTGAAGTAGTCATTTTTAAAGAAGAAGAAGAAATTTGCGGCTGAAATTGGACAGTGCAGTAAATGTCGAAATAAGAGATATGGTATAACCAATGAGCTATTTGCTATAAAATTTCTTATAAATAGAGATGAAAATGAGTAGAATAAAATCAATCTCTGAACATGCAAAAATATTATAAAATAGTAAAAAATTTACCATACAATAATAAATATGAAAAATACATATTTTATAAATTTAATATTATAATACCTTAAATTTAAACATAAATTTAAGAATATTATTATACCAATTTTTAATACAGTAAAAGTTTTTCAAGAACTATCTTATAATTATTTTCTCTCAGAATAAATATTTTATATCACTTTACATTAATCTTGTACGTTAATTATTTATCATTCTCTGTCTGAACAACACCCTACTTCTTATATATCCCAACATGCCTTACTATTTCGCGTTTTCGAATTCGAAACTTCCTTCGCCCCCACCGCCTCCAATGAGGTCGACTTGGGATTATCTTGATCTATTTGATCCATACGAGAGGGACGAACACTTGTACTTTTTTAATTCGGAGTGTGAAGATTTACAGAAAAGGAAAATGTCCAAAGATATGCTTGCAGAGAAGGTGAGAATAGAGAGTAATAAAGAAAGATTCGTCAAACTGAAACTGATACGCCGACGTATGAAGTTAATTTGATGAACGAGAGTAAGGTAGGGAAGCCGAGTGACTCCAATGAATCGACGAAATTGAGTAGAACTTTGAAAATAGGGATGGTATTTACTATTTTGCTTGTAAGCTGAGGAAAAATTGAGGAAATCTTATGAGAAGAGATGTCAGCTACTGAAAGAAATGAGGCTTGAAGGTGCGAAAGTCTCGGAAAACTCGGTCAGTTCGAGTGGTATTGTGGACCTCCATAGCTAAGCTGAAGATTGCGTTCCAAGTTGTTGATACTGATAGGGTGTCAATTTCCATAAAAAAAAAGTGAAGGAACGAAGAGTTATGGCCTCAGATCAAGGAAATGATTAATAGGCATCTGATTATTGTCTCTTTTCCTTTTTCTTTTGATGTCTCTTTTGTTCGTTTTCAATATATTCTACCAAGTTGTTTTCTAGGTGGGGTGTTACTGTAACTTATTTGCATTTGACCTTTAGGTCATAGAGTACATTCTATCACTAACGGTCAGCAAATTTTATAGAAAGCAATTTTTCTCTATGATTACGTGTCCAATTTGCCTCCGTTAATGAAATTATAATCTGATTAGTTAAATATGTTTTCAATTCAATTCTATTAAATAAAATAATCGATAGATCAAAATTAATACAGTTATCTAATTCGATTCGAACAAGTTGAATCACTAATTGATTAAAATTAGATTAATAAAACAATTATTATATTTAGTTGGATATGTGTTTAATTTAATTTTGGTAAATAAAGTCACTAATCAATCAAAATTAGATTAATTAGCTATGTATTTATGATAAGTGATATTATCGACAGGTTAAAATTTAAACAATTGAACAATCGTTTAATTTAACATGTTTTTTTTTATCAAAATTTATCATATTAACTAATAAAATTAAAAATATTTTTGCTAAAATGTGTAAAAAATTAAGTAAAAAGAAATTATGTTTGATATTTAATAAATATAAAATTATAAAACAGCATATAATTCAAAAATTTATGCCTCTGTCCTCCATTATTATTATTATTTTCAATTCTATCTCCTGCTTTCTATCGGTTCGGTTCTGCATGATCTTACCAGAGCTAAAATACAAATTAGTACATTCATAATTATTATGTATAAAAATAATTTATGGAAAAAAAAAATCCAAAAATAATTCTATAAAAGGCAATTATTTTATCTTTTATTAATTTTTTTAAAAATAATAAAAATAATATAACATAAAATATATAATAATAAAAATAACATCTTTAATATTAACACAATATTAACTTATATTTTTTTAATTTAAAAAAAATAATATTTTTATTATTATAAATTTTAAAAAAAATATTATTTTATTTTTTTGAATCGTGAAACATAATTTATTTATACTTAAATTCTCTCGTGAACATATATTTTATTATTACGTAAATATAAATTTTTTTTGTATTGTATATATTTTCCTAACATAAAATACATCAAGGATTAAATCACTTAAATAGATGAGCTATCACATGATAAATTAAAAATAATATTATTAATAAATATATTTAAATTTATATAATTATATTTAATTAAAAATTATCAATTTTATAATTATAATGGAGTCATGGTATATGGATGTGTTAGTATAGAAAAGAGAAGAACAAAATAAATAAATAATAAATAAAATACTTTAATATATTATAATTTTAATTATAATTAATATGATATTTTTTTTTATTAAATATGAGTATATAAATTTAGTTATATTTATTAATAATATTAGAATATAATACTTCTGATTTATCATAAATTAATAATAAAAACAATTTCCCAAATAAAAAACTGACAGTCAGTCCGGTTCACCTTTTAAATTTACCGGCTACCCGTTGTAGTCACTTAGCCGATAATTTGTTGAAAACGCTTAAAAAAATCGCCGACTTAGCCAAGGACAATGTTCTGTCAGTTCTGACAGTTAGAACGCATTTTCCTTCATTTTCTCGGAAGGTCCCTCCTTTCTTCATTCTCAGTTTTGTGCTCTGACGAGAAAGAATACACAGAAAGAAGAAGAAGTAGTAAACCGTGTTTATCTATGGAGTACCAAGCACCTTCTGTGAGTATTCCCAGCAGTAAGCTTTCTATTGGCCCTACTTTCTCAGGAAAATCCATGTACGACGGCGTTTTTGGGACCCCATCAAAGTTTGAGGTTCCGACTTTCTCCTCCAGAGTTCATGACTACCGCGACATTTTCAGTGGTTCTGAAGCTTCTGGAGGCTTATCCATTCCCATTCTTGAAGTTCCGGAGCTCAATGAACGAAAGATTTTGGAGGATGTTCGAAGTTCAAAGTTTGATTATGCTGAGATTTTTGGTGATTTTGGCGATTCAGATTTCGCTGAGCCGTATGAGCAAATCTTTGTGGATCCAAAGAAAAATGAAAGTGATCCCGAGGAATCTAGGTGTGCTCAGTCTTCGATCTTTTTAAATATGTTTTTCTTTCTTTTTTCCTTCATCAATCCGTTGATTCTTTAGTTATTTATGGCGTTTTGGTGGGAACATTGCACTCTATTCAAGAGAGGGACCTATTTCTCTCTCTTCTTAACTCATGCCTTTTGAGTTAACAGAAGAGTGAAATTGAAGCTGCCTGAATGAAGTAGCAGCGAAGCCTAATCTGCATGTTTATTGTTTAAGAATATTAATTATTTTTCATAAATTGATTTTGGAGCGGATTGAAGAAGTATCAAATTTCATAAACTGATATCACTCCTTTATTCTCTCGTTCTTTACTTCAACAGTTTCTTTACACTGCTCTCTTTCTCTCATAGGTAGATTTGTCGCATAATATTGTCAGAGAAGAAGTTCTTCTGCTAACTGACGTTTTGGTGTTTAACTTTGCGTTTGTAGTCTGTTATTCTGTTTAGTTACTTTCTATAAGCTATTTGATTGCCAAGATTTTTATATCAAATGACCGAATTGGCTGATGCTGAAATTCTAGAAGTTGAGAATTAGGTTGTTTCTTAAATATCGTTTTCTTTTGTTCTTCCAGTAGGAAACCAGTAGAAAAGCTTTCTACTTCAGAAGTGTTTGACACTTGTTCAGAAGGGAGTCATGGTTTACCACCGGAAGCATATCAGAAGCCATTAAACAGTATCAAGGAGTTCAACATGTCATACCATAAGATTAACAATGGAATACAAGATGGCTCCAATGGAACAACTCATATAGCTCAGCTTCATGCTGTACCGGGTTACACTTCCGTATTTGATGAAGTTACTCCCCTGTTGGTGAATAAAGTAGACAAGTCTTTATCTTCAGATGTAAGCGATGCTTGTCCTAGTAATTGTTTGAGGGAGGAGACAGTTGCAAGGAATCATATCAGAGAAACCATGTCAGATTTCCCGAAAAGTGGCACTAGCAATGGGTCTTCTGCTAAGTTACCCGATACGCATGAAAATGCCCATGGAACTTCTCAGTCAGAGATACCTACATCTTTAAGTTTTGGTAATAATAGTGGCAGTTCAGAGCGACCAATGGCTTTTAATTTTGGGAAAACTAGTACTGATAGTTTTGATGGTTCTAATATTTATTCCCCACCAAGCTTTGATGAGGAAGTAGACAAAAATTCAGTCACTGCCCCTTCTGTGGCTGCTTTGAGAAGGGCAATAGAGGAGGCTCAAGCAAGGATTAAATTTGCAAAAGAGACAAAAGGAAGAAAGAACATCGGGCTCCAACATCGAGTGAAATTGAGCTTTAAGGGTGACATAAAAGATGATGAGGAAAAGAATGGTCAAATTGAATTAAACATATTCAGAAACAAGAAAGCTTGCGAATTACATGAATTGGATGCTTCATTGTATACTGTTGGGATGACAAAGCATCATTTAATCAGACCAGGCAGTCCAGACCAAGTAACTTTAGATCTTAATCCTCAGGAAAAAATTTTACAAGCTAAAGAAGTTGATGGAGAAACATTTGGGAAGGATTTTAAACCCATCCACATGGATCATAGACAGGAAGAAGCTGATACGTCAGAAACAGAAGAAGAGTTTTTTGAAGTTTGTAGTACAGGTCAAGAGTGGACTACAGAGTTCAAAGAGGTCAAGGAGAATGGGACCATCAATGAGGCATTTGAGAAGCCAGAACAAGATGCTAACAAACTAAAACCAGCTGAAGCTGAATTAGCAGAAGTTGAAGAATTTTTTGAAGTTTCTAATACAGGTGATGACTGGCCGCCTGAAACATCTGAGGTTAAGGAGGCTGAGAATGCAAACAACATGATTGACGAGGATAAATCCAAGGAGAAGAGGAACATGATTGTGATTTCTAAGAAGCCAGAACAAGGTGACAGGGAAATAAAACCAGATGAAGAGCATAGTAACTACGAGGGAACAGAGAAGAAAATCAGGGTATGTGATGAAACTAGAGCCGTACTTTACTGTGAAGAAAAGAACAGCAAATTTACGTCAGATGAAGTTGAGAGCAGAATACAAGTTGCTCAAGGGCACGAAGAAACTGAGAATATTGAACCAGTCCATGAAAAAGATAAATATGAAGAGAAATCAAGAGAATTTCAGAAACCTATGGAAGATGATGAAAGGCTTGAAACTCAGAGGATAAAAGAGCTTGAACTTTTGATGGAACCATCAGCAACTTCGAATTGTGTTGAAAAGGAGAAGGAAGAGGTGGAGGCCTGTGAACTGGAAAGATACAAGAAAGAATACAAAGATGCTCATTGGGTGGAAAATGTTGAGAATAATTTCGAAGAACGCAGCATACCAGAAACCATTGAGGCAAGGTTGCATGATTTTCACAGTGTGGATGAAACTGAGAAGAGACTTGGTGATGACAGTGCATCAGAAGGAAACGAGAAGCTTCAACAGGATGTGAGCAAGGAAAATGTGTTTAAGGGGAATGATTATCAGAAAAAAGACAATGATAAGAGACAAGAAGAGACTGGTCAATGGGTAGAAGATGGAGTTGTAGAAACAAATGTTGATGACGTTGCAGGATATGAGGAAAGAGTAAAAGAAACTAGAGATCTCTCACACCAGAATGAAATTGAGGCAACTGAAGACCTATATAGTCATTATGAATCTGGTAGGCTGAACAGCATACAGGAATTCACTGTCAAAATAGGTAACCAGAGAGTGATGGACAGTTCTCCCGAGGTATCTTCCTGTGAAGAGACCAAATGTATAAAAGAAGGGACCAAAGCTTCATTGGAACACAATCAACAGGAAGAAGAGGGGATGGAGTTAGTAACACTTGAAGAAAATAATGAAGTGGAAGAGAGAGAGATCTTGGAGTCAGATGGCTTGCCTCAAGGTTTCAAACTCAGTGAGATTTTAAAACAAATGGAAGATACGATATGTCCATTCTGGGGAAAAGTTGGAATTAATTTAGGTGGATCTGACAAGAACTTTGAGGAAAATCTGAAGGACAAAAATGCCATGGAGTTTGAAACAGTCTGCAATTCAGGAATTTACCTGGAGGAATCAGCTCCTGAGTTGGAAGAGAAATTTTTTATCAGTGAAAGTGCAGTTGATGTTCATGACGAGGATGCCGGACTTGATGTGAAAGCAGATTGGTTATTTAATGTTTCTGAAAGAAAGGAGAAAAACTTGGAACGAGAACAGCCCATGAAAACAGTCCCAAGTACAGAAGAATATCAGGAAGAAGAGGAAGAAAGCCAAAGTGAAGAAAATAATGAGGAAATCCAACAAGAAACTGACTCCAGCCAAAGCTCCGAAAAGAATGAGGACGAGTTTGAAATTTTTTTGACTAGCCAAGTAATGGAAACAAGGGAGGAGTATCATCAAGAAAGCCCAACAAGCCAGAGTGCAGAACCAGCTGAGGTAATCCATCAAGCAACCATTACTGCTGAAGAGATTGAATCCAACGACAGTTTCCAGAAAGAGATGGAACTGGAGGAGAAACCCCTAAGAAAAACAGATGAAGCAAATGAAAGGGGGAGGGACAAAGAGAAAGAGAGAATGGCTGTTGAAAGAGCAATCCGTGAAGCCCGTGAAAGAGCATTTGCTGAAGCTCGAGAAAGAGCTGAAGCAGAGAGAGCAGCTACTCAAGCTCGTCAAAGAGAGAGATTGGGGAAGACAACTGTTCAGTCTAATAATAAGTCATTATCCGAGAAGGCTTCCAAGAAAGCCAAAATAAAAGCTGAACGTGCTGCTGTGGAGAGGGTACTAGCAGAGGCTCGGGAGCGTGCCCTGGAGAAAGCTATGTCTTTCAAGGCTGCATCTGGAGCAAGGAAGCGGGCTGAAAGATTTGTGGATGAGAAAAATTCTGGTGCTTTTAGTGATAATGGAAAAAAGAGTAGTTCTCCATCAATTGTGGGTGTCTTTGTTTTTTTTTTTCCTTTCTTTCTTCCTGGTAATCTAAGAAGTTTGTTATCATCACAATTTAATGCTTGATGAAATTTCCTGTAGGATCCACAGAACAAAGGCTCATATTCGTCAAATCACAATGGTATGTAAAATCCAGATTGACTCTGTAGCACATGTATGTACATGCTACCTTACTTCAGAATTTGTTTTGTGCTTTAATTAAAGTCCTTTATACTCTACAGAGAGATCTGATGGAGCTAATGGTGAATCAGCTCCAAGGTGTAAAGCAAGGTTAGAAAGGCAACAAAGGACAACTGAACGTGCCGTAAGTTCCAGATCTTGTTCATATTACCAAACGAAATCACTATGTGAGAAAGGCTAGCTTCATGCTCTTTTCTTGTCTTTTTCAGGCAAAAGCTCTTGCAGAAAAGAACATGCGTGACCTTCTTGCACAGAGAGAGCAAGCAGAGAGAAATGTAATGTTCTGCTTTAGTGAGGAAAATTTTCTAATTAATTCACAACTTGGATCTTTTTTTTTTTTTCTCACCATCTTGGATATACTTTTATGACCAGAGGTTAGCAGAAGTTATTGATGCTGAGGTCAAAAGGTGGTCAAGTGGGAAGGAGGGTAATATACGTGCATTGCTCTCAACACTACAATATGTAAGTGCGAGCCTTAATTCAGTTGAACTAATAACCGGTTCTATGATTAAAGGACTGTCACTACTCGCTCAATAAGTGTTGCTGCTACTGTAAGCTGAGCTACTACTAGTAAACTTTCTGTCATGGTTTACAAAACTATTATGTGAGAAATATAACCCTTGGGATCCTATTAATGTTGGGCTTGAGTAAAATGAAGGTTTTCATTTGGCAGATTCTTGGACCAAGTAGTGGTTGGCAGTCGATTCCTCTAACGGATATCATTACAACTGCTGCTGTTAAGAAAGCTTATCGTAGAGCCACACTTTTTGTTCATCCAGACAAGTTGCAGCAACGTGGTGCAAGCATTCAACAAAAGTATACTTGTGAGAAAGTTTTTGACCTCTTAAAGGTGTGTTGCTAATCTTTTATTCCATTCTTAGTGAAGTTTAAAAGTCATAAAAACTTTAGAGCCTCAATGAGATTTGAGGCATAAGATGAGAATAATTCAAATTTCATCTTGATTTGAAGGAATGTGTCTGCTGCTACTTTCAATCTCTTTCCTTCTTGCCTTTTATGTTCAATCAAATAAGCTTGAGATTTAGCCACCAATCATCTGTTATCCTCCTCTCTTAATTTTGTTGTGACATTTACTAATTCAAACTATTGAAGACAAATTGAGAATTATGAACTCTAACTGGGAAAACAAACCCTTGAAGAATTGACTTGGGTTAAACATTAAGAAAATTTTAAAACAACATTAGTAAACTCTATTACTAATCATTTCCGGGTTTTTTGTAATCTCCAGGATGCTTGGAGCAGATTCAACATGGAGGAGCGGTAAACATTTAATTATTGCAGCTCGTCTTCCAATTTCGTTTACGTTTTGCTTTTTATATTTTTGTGCAATGAGCAGTAATTTGAGCAGATTTAGAATCCAAGCTGTAACCCCACGAAGAAAATTGCCATATAAATATATAAGCCATTTCCAGTAGCATGCCATTCAGTATTTGACCATTTTAAACGAAAGAAGTAAAAAATCTGGTTCTAGCTCCGAAGCCCAAAACCATTCGTAAAACTGAAAAATAAAATTACAGAGAATCCTAATGAAATATGCTCTCATAAATTATTCAAACCCTATGGTAGTAGTTTTTTTTTAAATAAATAAACTTCTACACACTTGTACGGTCAGAAATACATGCTTTATCATTGGCTGTCTCAAAATCAAGTGACTTGTGCGCACAAAAAACATATACTAGCCTATACCATTGCAGGTAATTTGTTAAAGTAAACTTCACAAACACATACATTAGAAACTTTCGTTTAGGTAAAGCCATCTCTTGTTAATTGTTAAAGTTTTAATAGAGATTTGATTTTGGATAACTCTCTTAAGCCCGACAGGGAATGTTCACTTCACAGAATGCTATCCTATCCGACCAATTAATAAGTTTCTTGATTTGTATTATTTATTTATTTTTTAAGAATAATATGCAAGAATAAGAATGAGTAGTGAATACTGATTGTATCTAATATCTATACGTGGAACAGTATAGATGTCTATCAAATCTTATGTCTATCAATAATTTTGTACTGAGAAAATAAAAATAAAATCAATTGAATAACTGTATTATTTATGAACTATAGGGTATATAAAAAGCCTCTTTAACTTTTTGTCGTTTTTCATTTTTTTTTTTTTTTTGTTCTTTTCTAATAGTTTTTGTTGGTTTTTATGTACATCAATTGTAATAAATATACTTTGTATGAACAATTATTTTTGATAATTTTATTGTGTAATAATTTTGTGTTACTATACGTGAATAATTATTATTGGTCATATATAAAAATGTAACTTTTGGTCGTTCTCAGTTTGTTGGTTTTTCATGTATACTAATAACTTTTGATTTTATGTTTTTTCATGTATTTTGGTAGCTTTACTCAGTAAATATTTTTTATAAAGGGACTTTAAAAGTCTTTTTTTTTTTTTTATTAATAAAAAGAAAATATATTCACATATTACTCTGTAATTACTTTACACTATTACTTTTAGATAATTATTTTAGGTGATAATTCAAATAATTAATGGTTACCATTTAAATGAGTGTTCGATAATTTATTTATGAGCAAATTATATTTGTATTAAATTAATCATTTTCTTTTATTTCAAATCTCATATCGATTAAAAAGTTAATTAATATACAATATTTTTATGCAAAAAATAAAATGCTTATAAAATTTTTTGTTAAGATCATTAGATATAATGTTTATAAAATAATTTAGTAATATTATATATATTAAGTTATTATATGTATTAAGTAATGTGTCATTAAATCTTAAACTTGCATCTAAATCTTAAACTTGAAAGGTAAAATGCTAAAGTTATTTGAGATCACTTACTAATAGCATTCAATTATTTTATATTATATATATCGATGCATCGAGTTATATTAAAAAGCAATTCTCATTGTAAATTTATTTTTTACTAATGTAACCAATTAGTTAACTCATTGTTTTTTGAGCATTTCTCCATACCTTTCTATAAATTATAACATTAATTTTTCACTTTGTTTTAATAAAAAAATATATTTAAATTATATTTTTTAAAATAAAGAATTTTAAAACAATTTTAATTATTACTCAACTAACAATGCTATTGATATACTTAAATTTAAATCACCCAAACAAAGTCCAGAATTAAAAAGTGGCTTAAAGTATAGCCATTTGTTTTTCCATTTTTGTTTTCCTCTTTTTTTAAATCTTGTAGCCTTTTTTTAGACTCATTTTTCAATCATTTTTTTTTTAAATAATACTCGTCTAAAACAAAATGATTACACACTTATATACCATGCACTTAATATATTATTGACAAGATCGAACCACACCTATTTAGTACTCACAACAAGCAAATATTACTTTGCTTGCATGTTTACTCAGCAGCGACAATAATTAAGTTACCAATTCTCTTTACTTTTTCAGTGAATTACTGTATAGTAAAAATATATTAAAAAATGTTAATTTTATTTAAATAATAAATTTGGGTAGTAAAACGGTGAGTTTTACTTAGATAGTAAATATAATTTTTATGTAAACTGTACATACAAATTTGTATGTAACTTGTACATTCACATTTTTTTTGTAACTTATACATTCACATTTTGTATGTAAGCTGTTCAAAACAACAATAACATACAAATAATACAATGCATTTCATGTGAATGTACAGGTTACATACAAATTTGTATGTACAATTTACATACAAATTTGTATGTACATATTCAAGATGTGTTCCTTGTTCTTGTTCCTCTGTTCTTCTTCGTTGCAGAGGATAATAATTAATTTCATAATTAAAGTGTGATAATAAAGATTTATATTCAAGATGTGTTTCTTGAATTTAATTCCCAAACTCATCACCACAATCTGTTTCAGAAATTCTACTTGATACATTAGCTCCCATTTGGAAATTGGAACCCCCCCAAACAAAATTGAAAACGCAGAATCAATTCTTCAACTTTGAACCTGAATTTGTACACTTTTTGAGACCGAAATTCAGGAGAATGATATCAAACAACCCGAAATTGATTTCAAAGGCATGAGATTTGGAAGACGAAGTTGTGTCCTGCTCTGCTTCTCTTTCAATTTCTGTTCCTGCTCTGCTTCTCTTTAAAGTGTTATTTGTATCTTGCTAAAACACAGTCGTTTTATTATATTAAGCAAAAAATTAATTTTTATTATATATGTATCATTTGAGGGAATTAAATCTTACTTTTTTGCTTACAAACAAGTTCATAAGTAATTTGGCCCCACATAAAATTACGAAAAAATTTATGAGGCATTCGTTTGTAAGTGATGCATCTTGATATTTTAAGATAATACTATTTGATTTTTAGTCAAAATATACCTCTTAAATACATATAAATGAACTATTAAAACATGAATTTGGATTATGTAAAAAAAAATTGTATTATTATTTATCAAATAAAATAATCATTTAATACGTAGTTTAATAATAAAAAAGAGAAGGGAAGGAGAAAGAAAAAGACTATTAAAAATATATAAAAAGTACAAATAGAGTGTAAAAATGCTGTTTAAATAGAAAGGGAAGTAAACATAAATAAAAAAAAATACTTTGAATAAGTTAGGAAAATTACTTAAAATAATATTTTTATTTTATAATAATAAAAATAATATTATTATTTTTAATTAAAAAATATATGAATTAATGTTAGGAGTTTCTTCAACAAAAATTATGAATTAATGTTAAGAGATTCTTAAACAAAAATAATACTCATAAATTAAACTATTGTAATTCATTTTTGGAGGAAAAAGTTTTTTCTTGACTTAGGAACCTTTTTTGTCTCCTAGTTAACAAAATGTAATTATTTGTAGCTATATTTTTAAAGTGGTACTTTTTGTTACATTAATTAATTAAAGGTATTCATTTGTATTCTTACTTTTAAAATAGTACATTTTTTATAAAAAAGTTTTTGTATTTTTTTTTTTGGCCATTTTTATATATCATATTTTTTATAAATATCGTATTTAGATTAAAAAAAAAAAATGATACAGTAAAATTCCAAAAAATACAATTTTTTTTTATAAAATATTAAATTCATAAAAATAGTTAGACCAAAAAAAATTTTAAAAAATATTATAATGTTAAAATTCAATTTTAAAATAAGATGACAGCATAATATTTTTTGGTCAAATATTTTTGTAATTTTATATTTTATTAAATTTTTTATGTCTTTATTTTTGGCCTTCATGTATGGCATTTTTTGATTTAAATATGATACTTAAAAAAAATGCGATGTTGAACGTCTAAAAAACAAATCATCCATTACTAATTTATATTTATTAATTAAAATTAAAAGAATTAAATAATTTTAATTAGATAAGGGAAAAAAAAAATATTACTTTAAAATAAGATATAAATGTTAAAAGTCATCGCTTTAAAAATAAAGTACAAATGAAAGGAGACAAAAATGTACGAAAGCCTCTTTTTTTCTCTTCAAAATGGAGAAATGGAGAGTGATTTTTTATAAAAGGAAAGACACTAATTTGAAAATATTTTCTAGATGGGACTCCCAGCTCCCGCATACAATTTAAATCAATAGACATTAGATAATAATAATGTGTCCAAATTAGGAAAAATAGAGACTAATGTGTGTACTTTAAAAATAAAAGACTTGGTATTTAATCCTCTAATTCATATAAATATAAACTACTTTTTCAGCTTAAATAAAAGCCTTTTAAATTGCAGAAAATTGGAAAATCTACAAAACATGAAACTTGTATCATTCCATACGCAGTAAATTTACGATATAGAAAGTAATCTTAATTGTGAACTTGAAAAGGTTTAGGGCAGATTTAACAGAACCAGCTCAAGCTGTTGTTTTACCTTCTTTGCCTAGGGTGATTTCAATTGTGGGCTATCAAAACATTGTTGGACAAATAAAGAAAAGAATGAGAAGAATTAACATTCAGTATTCAAGCTGATACCCACTAAGATTTTCATTTTTATAGTCGACGCGGGACACCAATAATATTTCAAATTTAGTTTCACTCTAGAAAAACCTCAGCTGCAAGGCCACAAGTTTCGATTAGGACAGTTGGCCGGCTTCATTGGCCTAGTCACTGCTCAAAAGTCTACCTTAACTCCTAAAGGCTACTTATGATCAAGCCTCTGGATATACTCCGTTTTAAAGGAGTGCAACAACAGCTGAGCACAAACCAGAATCTCAAGTTCTATGATCTCTCAATAAAACGAAAAAGGACAGCTTACAAGACTAAGTATATCTAAGAGTGACAAGGGAGTTACAAAAGAGAACAAGTTTGCCATACTTGCAGCTCCTTGAACGGAAGAACTAGTATGCAATCACATGCCAAGCAGATGAAGCATGATAGCATTCTGGGCATGCATGCGATTCTCAGCTTGGGGGAATACAATAGAATTTGGAGCCTCAATGACTCCATCAGTCACTTCAACTCCTCTTTCGGCTGGTAAACAATGCATGAAATAAGCTTTTGGACCAGCTAATTTCATAAGATTTTCATCCACCTACAAAACATGCAAAACAATATTACCATTTCGCATCTGCTAAGTCTGAACTTCAAGACACTATTCTTACACGATATTGACAAAGGATCATCAAATGTCTGCAAGACTACAATAAACTTGAATATGGAAATTGGAATCATATTAGGCCAAGAGTTATATTATTAATATCCATACAAGGTCGTTAGAAAATGCAACAATCAGGCACTACTGCAGAAATATTGGACATCGAAGCTTTACTGTAAAGTTTTGTCAGAAGCCATACCTGAAATCCCTGAAAGGCTTGACGTCGATATGCAGCTTCTTCCTTTTGCCCCATGCTAGCCCACACATCGGCATAAACAACATCAGATTCTTTCACAGCCTCCTTAGGATCATTTGTAATCTCAATTTTGCTGATACCAGCTTGCTGTGCCTTCTCAACCGTTTTTGCATCAGGTTCAAAGCCTTTAGGACAAGCACAAACAAAGTGGAAAGGTATCACCGATGCCAGCAACAGCCATGAGTGCACAATGTTGTTCCCATCTCCAACATAGACCACCTAAAATTTAAATCAGATTGGACAGAAAACAAATCGTCATAAATTATGTCCAGATTGGAATATAAGTAATAATAACCATACCCAGCTTATAACAAATAGGACTCACCTTAGTTCCTTCTAATTGTCCAATGTGCTCAATCATAGTGAGGGCATCCGCCATAATTTGGCAAGGATGGTTGTAATCTGTCAGGCCATTGACAACAGGAACACTTGCATATCTAGCCAGATCAATAATGTCCTGAAATAGGTCAGGTATAAATATTACATAACCACTTATAGTGGAAGGTCCAGTAAACTATTTTGACCTAGAACCGAAGTCTGTGACACCAGTTGTAACGCAGTCTAACAAGAAACAATGAGATGAGAATTGAGATTGTTTCTCAATAGTACATGGAGTCATCTTTAATAAGTTCCTGCACTATCCTCCGAGATGTCCTCCCAATGCATTACAGGAATAATTGATTTTTCACTCCTATTACCATTGAAAAAAGAAATAAGCATTTTAAATGTTTTCACCTCCAAAGGAAATCATTTACTGAGGTATTGAACATGCTGTGAAAGAGGATCTGGAAAGATTCTCTAGGGAGGTAGAAAAACAACTATTCCAGTTTGAGTTAATTCAATCTTCAATTATAACTTAAATTTATTCAAAATCAGGGATAATCCTAGTACATGCAAGGGATTGAAAGGAACCCATACATGACCGCTTAAAATTAGACATAGAGATGGATGGTTAGACATAGAGATGGATGGTTAGCATTCAGCAGCCTACATTCGTCTGTTTCTTTCTTTCTTTCTTTTCGTCAACTATATTATTGTTAATGAACTTCTATGGGTGGGAGGTTGCTATTTTGATAATTGCAGAGTTTCATAATATGTTAAAAATTCATACACCAGAAGCAATATCCATTTCATGTATACCTTTAACAACGTATATGATCTGCTATCATAACTTGAAAATATGACAACTCTGATGCAGAAGTAATAACAACAATAAGAACTCATCATCATACCTGATGAGCAAAGACACGTGCCATTAGAATGTCATTATAGCGGGACAAGACACGGGCAACGTCCCTGGTTTCCTCCCGCTTACCCATCTGGACATCGTCTGGTCCTAAATATATGGCATGACCTCCTAGCAAGAAAAACCCAGTCTCAAATGAAACTCGTGTTCTCATGGATGGCTTAGCAAAGATCATAGCCAATGTCTTCCCCTTAAAAGGAAGATATGTCTTCTCTCCTGACTTTATTAGAGCCTTGACCCCTGCAGCTCGATCTAATATCTTCAAAATAGTAGCTTTATCAAAATCATTGATGTGCAGAAAATCATTCTTCCCCGATTGTGCTACAAAATTAAAGCAAAATAAGGCATCAGACTCAGATCAGTCAAACTTATTCGATTTTTCAAACGGAGTTTGGTGTGGTGTGGTTCGATCTTGTAACTTGAAATAGGTAGAGAGTGGGTCTTTCAGCTGGACCACTAGGTGTGAAGTGTGAACCACAAACTTTTGACTGGCCAGATAATGACATTGATAATCAACTCTAAAATGCAGGATATGAACCTACTTGAGACCACATTGCCCTAGCACGTCTCTTTAGGCAACTTTAGTTTAGCCACTTCCTTGCAAATGATACAATTTTCTGGAAATATACTCTGCTTTGAACCACTAAGTTTAAAAGTAAAATAACAATAATACCATAACAATTCCAAAAGGTAATCACTAAATCGCTACATAACTCCTTGATCTATTCAAATGGTGCATCTAATTTCAAGATCTATCTTCAGAAGAACTCCATCCATCATATATACATTCTAATTAATTTCTTTGACCTATAATTTCTCTACTTATTGGCATATTACACGGTACTAAAAACTCGATTGAATAATTTATGTACAAGCATGTGTTTAGTTATAAAATACCTGTATTGTATTGAATAAAAATTATAACTAAGGGTATGGATAAATCGTATCTCCTATACACTTGACCTATTTAAATTTTTAATTCTAAAATTATGTATCTCGAATTTTTCTTTCAACTCAAATTAAAATATTTTTTTAACCTTTTTTTATAGAAAATATATTTTTGACTTTTAAAATGTAAGAAAAGTATAAAAAAGAAATTAAATATTGATTTAAATAAATTTTTATATTAAAATTATTTTGACATGTAAGAAAACTTTTAAAAAATTACATATTATTTTAAATATAAATTATTTTAATAAAAAAAAAAAAAAAATTGTGTCCTAATACAATTCAGTAAAATTCAAGTAGGTCTCAATAAGTGAACTCTAGATAACCGAACCAAATTCCAAAGCATCCAACAAGAAATAGCTGATACTTACTCCTAAACGACTACATCTCTAGATGATCTATTTCGATATCTAAACCCTAATCTACAGCAGATTGCTGAAAGAGTAAGATCACACCATACTTAAAAGAAGTAAGAACACAGATTAAAGACTAAACGTTAACATTAAACCTTTTCCATTGACGGAGTTGGAGGTAGCAGACGAGGTCTGGCATGAGATTCTTCGATGATGCACCGGAGGAGAAAAGGAAATGCTGAAATTTAGAGCTGAAAGGCGTAGATCCTGACCGTATAAAGAGGAAAACGGAGAGGATGGAGAGGTCTTATCAGCTCGGATTGACCAATGAGATGAAATCGCCGCCATTTTCTGTGGAAGAAGAGAACAAGTGCAGCTCAGTGTTTTTACAGGGTGTTACCGTAATGAGACAATCAGACAAAAAGCGTATAAAATAGATTTAAAATAGGGTCTAAAGTTACAAGATTGCCATTGCTTGTTTAGATATGGACCTTGATTGTTATGAGCCAAATCAATATAAATCATAATAAAAAATTATTTAATATAAGTTTAAGTTGGAATGAGTTATTTAAATTGTTTCATATCCTTGTAATTTTGATCACCCTATTGCATAGTCACAGTACTTACTAGTAGGTGACTCATGCTCATGTTCATGCTCTGTTTTGTTTAAAATCATCATCAATGGCAATGCTCATGCTAAGTTGATGAGTTGATGTGTACACTCCCTCCCAGTCCCACTTTAGATCGGCTTACACGTTTTAGTATTTTTTGAGTGTAATCCTATCTCATTTAAATAATTTGATTTTTAATTCATGTTATTAGCTTTTAACATGTATTGGCAATATCATATAAATACATCCAAATTATCATTTTCTATTATATTGACTGAACATTTTGCTCAAGTAAAAAAGTCAACATTTTTAATTTAAGATAAATCTTAAAAATGATACAACACAATCTACATTATATATAAACTTTGAAATCATGTCATGAATTTTTTTTGAATGAAAAAATCCTTAATTTTAAAAATAATGACATTTATTGTCTTTTTATTTTTTTATTTACTTTAAAGAAAAGAAGTTTATAAATATTAAACTATTTTAATTCATAATATACACATTTTTTACTATTTTAAAGTCTACAAATATTTTTGGTTTAATTGTATGGCATAAGATTCATTCATACATAAAGTTTTATTTTTAACTTCCTTAGGAAAAAAAAAACATATGTTTATTTTTCTTACAATGCAAATGAACATATATGTTTTAACATTGTAAGAAAATAAACACATGTTTTTTTTATTAAGAAGGATTAAAAATAAAACTAGTTTTATAATTGAATAATTTATATACTAAAATATAATATTTTTTTTTTCTTATTTCATTTGTTTATTTTTTTTTTTAAAGAAAAAATTCATTTGTAGATTACATTACATATAACTATCTCAATTAAACAACTTATAATTTAGTTTCTAATATTGCTTGAACACTAAAGCATTATTTTCATGTATATGAAATTTTTAATTAAATTGAACAATAATCCCAACAAATTTGCCCATAAAATGTGCTAAATTTTACCAAATCAAATTTTATAATCACAATTATTTATAAACTGTACTTAAGTTATAAATTAAATCAAAAATATACCTTATTATTGTATTAACTGAAAGAGAGGAAGGAAAAAAAAAACCTCTTAATACATACCTTTTGTCATGTTCCCAAATAATATTTCTCCTACAAGTTTAATTATTTCATCAGTTTATACAGACATCATATAGAGATTAAAGAGTTATGTGTGTCAAGTACAAAACTAAAAAACATGAATTTTTTGTTTAAATACATTTATTTTTACTTATAATATAGTTGGTAATTGATTTCTTTGTTTCGTATGATTTATTTGGCAACAAAGTAAAATCTATTTCTGATATTTGACTCATAAATCTATGTTTACAAAATATTTATAATTTTTTTTTAACCATACAAAGTAAATTTGAATTTGTTTTTTAAATTTAGGAAAAATCATGTGCAATACAAGTGAACTTTATTAGTATTATAGATAAATATAATCAAACTTATATAACATTATCCAATCTGATAAATAAGTTGTTACTAAAATATGTTTATAATATACAGTAATACACTTTACTTAATGATGATCTATGAGGTAAACTGATCTGCTTTAGTTAACATCATTAAGTCAATTTAACGGAAATTGATATATTGTAGTTGATTTATGATATTTGAAAATGTAAGGAGATAAATTAGTGAATTAAATTATAATATGTATAATATATAAAAAAAAAGGTTATGTATCAAATGTATATCAGCTTTTAAGTAATGTTATAGGCATATTAGAAGTAAAAAAAAAGTAATGTGAAGTGACATGTGAATATTTATTAGATGTAAATTTAAAAAAATATGAGATGTTAAATTAAAAATTTAAAATGATAAAATAATTATATAATTACATAGATTAATTACATTGTGTATATGAATTTCATAGTTATGTAGATACTTCAATTGTGAGATTAATTTTCATTTATAATATAAAAAAAAAAAAAAGGGTAAAAAGTGGCTATAATTTTGTAATTTTTGATAAAAGAATATAAATTTTTTTTATAAATTTTAAGTGATTCAGATAAGTTCTATGACTTTTAAAAAAATAATACAAAAATTTTAAGTTAATTATTATTAAAAAAAAAAAAAGTTGTGCCTAATTGAATTAGTATTTTTTGGTTCATGTTTTTGCACTTTGAACTTTCAAGCCCAATAATTTGGCAAGAGCTTTCAATCGAAGTAGTATTTATTAAATAGCACTATTTTCAACATCTACCACCTCTTACTAAATTCATATTTTTAAATTTTTGTAACCCTTACATAACAATAAAAATATGTAATATCTTACAAAATAAAAAAATTTGTAACACCTTACAAAAGTAATAAAATTATGTAAAAACTTACAAACAATAGAAAAATATACATAACCTTACAAAATAGAAAAATTTGTAACACCTTACAAAAGTAATAAAATTCTGTAAAAACTTACAAACAATAGAAAAATATACATAACTTAAAAATATCATAAATAATAGAAAATCAAGAAATAATAGATGTAGAAACACAAGATATTTCTAGATTTTTTCACAAGAAATAAATTCAGTAAAAAAAAATTTGAAGAAATTCAAAAATCAAAATTAAATCTTAAAGAAAAAGATGGATTAAGAGAATAATCATTCTCTAAAATAAGAAAATTATTTTCAAAAAAAGATATAATATATTATGGCATTAGTAATAAAGAGATGAGTGTAACTATAGCCGATATAAAAGGAATGTTTAATATACCATTAATTGATAAAGAAACTATTATGAAAAAATTATTAAAAATCCCTGAAAAGGATAGAGGAAAAATTGGATATATCCACTTAAGAAGAATACAAATTTTGATAAAAGCACACTTTAGAGAAGGAATAGATACACCAATGAAGTTAGCATTGTTAGATAACATAATAACAAACATAAAAGATGTTTTGTTAGAAATGATTAATGGAAGCTTAGGATATCAAAAATTAAAATTTACAGCATATCCTAGATTTGCTGTTAATATCCATGATAAAAATCTAAACTAAGTATTAAGCCTAGCTTATGACTTTGAACGAGGAAATTTAATGAAAGATGGAAACCATCCATTTTCAATTTATTACTTAGTAGGATATTCATTAACGAACAATCATAATAGCTTAATATACGGACAAAATGAATTTATAGAAATAGATAAAACTTTCAAGAAAATAGGACAAATAATAAAGAAACCAGAAATATTGTTAGAATATGAATTACTTGATGAATGGAATCTAGACATGAAAGAAAAACCTCTAATACCATTAAAAAGAGATAATATACAAAATATATGATTCATAGATACTCAAGCAGAAGTTAGTAAAAGAAATAGAGAAATATAAGAATTAAAAAAGGAAATTGAAGAAGTAAAAGAACTAGTCTACACAATGAAATAATGATAAAAGATAAACTATTAGAAATATAATTAGAAAAAAATAATAGCTTAACAAGTGTAAATAAAAATCAAATATCCTTAATGAAAGCCTTAATTTTTATAGCAGAAAAAATAGACACTACAGACAAAAATATACAAGAATTAAAAATAATACAATTAGACATATATAAGGAAATTATAGAATTAAAAAAGATGTTAATAACATACCAAGAGGAAATGGATTAAGATTTGATCCATTAAGAGGATTGAAAGAAGAACTCCCTAGAAGATCTGATGTATTAATACCCAAAAACGATAAAAGAAAAGGTGAATAATTAAACAAATAATAACAATCTAATGGATTTAATAGAATATAGGAAAAACTTAGAAGAACAATTCATGAATCCTGAAAATAAAAATATAGAGAAGTTAATTAGTTTGTTAACATTAACAAATGAAGAATTAGAAAATATTATGAAGAAAAACTTTGCACAAATAAAGAAGATGATATGACAGTAATAAGTGAAAGTGAATCTGAACAAGAAAATACAACCCAAAGAATTAATATGGAACCCGTATTAATACCTAGAACAAACCCAAAAAGATCAATTCCAGAAAGAGGAGAAACATCTGATCCACATAGGAAAGATAGATATAGACCATAAATACCTGAACCAACATATAGAAAAAGACAACCACATAAAATGGAAGAAGGACTACATTGGGGAACTAGAGGAAGTATTCTACCAGAATTTAGGAAAAAAGCTTTAGATGAATTTAGACCATATGAAAATTAGAAAACTGATATTCTAGACCTAGATTGCATAAGAGATAGGAAAAAAGCTTTAGATGAATGGGCTAATGGAATAAGTGTAATTATACAAACATCTTCGACCACAAATACAAACCATTCAGTTTGTAAAGTTTTAGTAGTTTACAAAATAATAGGAAATGTAAAAGTTTAGATGAATGGGCTAATAGAATAAGTGTAATTATACAAACATCTTCGACCACAAATACAAACCCTTCAGTTTGTTAAGTTTTAGTAGTTTACAAAATGATAGGAAATGTAAAAGTTTAGTTTTCAAATCTAATTGAACAACAACATTTAAGAATGCAAGGAAATGCTACAACAGGAAGAGATTACTTAGATACTGTAGTAAATGAAATATATAAAGAATTTATTGGAGAAGATAAAGGAAGAAATATTACAGAATCTAGTGAAAATGAAATAAATGAAGCCAAATGGCACTTAACAAATATGAAAATATGTGATATGTGTAACATAGATTCTTTTATATATGAATATGAAATGTATTATCATAAATTACCACCATCTATGCAAGAAACCTATAAGGAAATATTTTTTTCAAAAACTACCTGGAACATTACATAAAACTATGACAGAAGAATAGAATAATAGGAATAGACAAACTATACCTGACACTATAAGAGGAAGAATAAGAGGTCTTAAGAGTTGGATAATAATAAAATGCCAAGAAAGAAAAGAATTCAAACAAATAAAAGAAAATGATAAAATTTGTTGTGATTCAAGAGATTTCAAAACACTGAAAAAATATGGTTGTAACATAAGACCTTACAATGAATATAAGAAACATTAGAAATTTAAAAAATTCAAAAGATATAAATTTAAAAAACAAAACTTCCAAAAGTATAGAAAAAGATATAATAGAGAACCTTATAAAAAGAGATATTTTAGAAGGAAAAGATATAATACACCTGAAAATAAAAATTATTGTCCATCAGGAAAAAAGAAATGTAGATATTGGATATGTAATGAAGAAGGACATTATGCAAATGAATGCCCTAATAGACTCCAACATAAAAAAGAATTTCCACAGAAAGCAAAAATTTTAGAAGAAGCTTTTAAAATAGAACTAGAACCAATAGAATAATCTAATATAGATGATACGTGTAGTATTTATCTATTAGAAGAAACCGAAGAAGAAATAACAGATTCAGAAACATCTGATTATGATTATGATTCTGATTATAATTCAGAATAATGGATGAAATATTAAGCATAACAAATCCAAATAGTACATATATAAAAATAAGATTAAAATTTAAGGGATATAAAAGTTATCATTTACATGCATATATTGACACAAGTGCAAGTATGTGTGTAGCTAGTAAATATGTATTTTTAGAAGAACTTTGGAAACAATCACAAAAAAAATTAGTAGTAAGAATTACAAATAATACTACAATAAATCTAAATAAAATACTAAAATATACAGATGTATCAATAGGAGGAGAAATCTTTCATATACCTACAATTTACCAACAAGAAACTTGAGTTGATATTTTATTAGGAAATAACTTTTTAAACTTATATCAACCATTTACACAATACTTAGATAAAATAAGTATAACAACCTTGGATGAAGAAACAATTTATGTATCAAAAATTAGGAAAGCATTAACTGTTTCATCACCAACTTTTATGTCACAACATAAAAAGCGAAAACGTGGTGAGGATGTAGAAAAACAAAAACCATACTTAGAAAATATTTCCTAAGATATAGAGGTTGCCCAAAACCCCTCTCTAGATGAAATACAAGAAGATAAAGCTTTAACAGAAATAAGAAAATTATTAAAAATAGTATGCTCAGAAAATTCTTTAGATTCAAATATCAATAGGTCTAATGAAATAGCAAAAATAGAATTAAAAGACCCTTTAAAAGTCATAAAAGTAAAACCCATGGTATATACCCCAGAAGACAAAGAAGAATTTGAAAAACAAATTCAAGAACTTTTGGAGTTAAAGTAATTATTCTCAGTAATTTACCACATTCTAGTCCAGCATTTTTAGTAGAAAAAGAAGCTGAGAAAAGAAGAGGGAAAAAGAGAATGGTATTAAATTTTAAATCTTTAAATAAAGAAACTATTGATGATAGTTATTTTATACCAAAGAAAGAAGAATTATTATCACTTATTAAAGGAAAGAAATACTTTTCAAGCTTTGATTGCAAAAGTAGATTTTGGCAAATAAGACTTGTTAATGAATCACGAAAACTAACAGTATTTAGTTGCCCTCAAGGACAATTTCAATTGACAGTTGTTCCATTTGGACTTAAGCAAGCACCAGGTATTTTTCAAAGATATATGGATAATATTTTCAAAAAATATCACAATTTTTGTTGTATTTATATAGATGATATTTTAATATTCAGTAATGAATTATCAAAGCATTATTTAGATATTATTAACGTTATGCAAGAATGTAGAAAATCAAGGATAATATTATTAGAAAAGAAAGCAGTCATTGCTCAACAAAAAATAAAATATTTAGGGTTAGAAATAGAAGGAAAATATTATATACAACCCCATATTTTGAATAATATACAAAGTTTTCCTAGTATAATTAAAAATAAAAATCAATTATAAAGATTTTTAGGATGTTTAACATATGCAAAAGCATATATAAAGAAATTAGCAGAAATGAGAAAATCATTACAAACAAAACTTAAGAAAAATTATGTCTGACAATGGACTGATCAGGACACTAAATATATGGATAAAGTAAAAGTACAAGTAAAAGATTTACCAACTTTATATCATCTAGGACTAGATGATAAAATGATAATAGAAACAGACGCTTCTCATGAATATTGGGGAGCAGAGCAAAAGTTGATGACAAAGATGAATATCTTTGCAAGTTTACTTCAGGATCTTTTCAAGGTCCTAAATTAAATTAATATAGTAATGAAAATGAATATTTAGTTGTTAAAAAAGCTATAAAGAAATTTGCAATATATGTTATAAGTTCAAAATTCATTGTTAAGACTGACAATAAAAATTTTGGACATTTTTTGAGAACTAATATTGCAGGTGATTATAAACAAGGAAAACTTATTAGATGGCAACAGTAGTTTAACCATTACAAATTTGATGTAGAACATTTACCAGGAAAGAAAAATAGTTTAGCAGATGCTTTAACTAGAGAATTAGCACCTCTAACTATGTTTTTTATGGTAGGAATGGATCCTCTCGATATAGAAATTCAGATCAAACTAAAGGAAATTTTGATTCATGAAACAGAAATCAGATGCCTCAAGGAACAACTAGAGGTGTTACAACTTAAAAAACAGTTAAAAAACAAGCATACCATAATTAACCCAGAATAGCTTAAAGAAAGCCCAACAGAAAAGGAAGCTGAAACTTCAACAGGAACTGAACAGAAAGGAACAAATATCCAAAAGACAGAAATTAAAGAGACTGGCAGTAATAACCCAGAATCAAGTAGAAACTTCGAAAAGAAAAAAGAAAAAATAAATTGGGTCGATGAAGCTGAAAAGGAAGATTTAAAAAAGATTTATGTACTATATAATGGACCAAAATCAGGAATATACCCTAGTTGGCCTGAAACAAGTAAAGCAGTAATGGGGGATTAGTGGAATCATTCATAGATCCTTTACAAATAGAATAGAAGCAGAAGAAAGTTACAATAACTTTAGAGTTCCTAAGCTATTAACACCAGCAGAACTAACAAAAAACTATTCTCAAATAGTACAACAACCAACAACAGGAACCAGTAGGTTAGGAAATCTTGAAAAAATTCAAAGACCAGTAATGTTTAAAGAAGTAACGAATAATTCTTCTGAAGAAGAAAGAGAAAGATATAGGAATTTAACAAAACAAAAATGGTTAGGTTTATATAATCTAGCAAGAAAAACTACTGAAGAACATCTTGAAGACATGAAATTTTATACCACAGAAAAAGATTTTCCATCAACTAGTAAATTCAATATCTTAGAAGGAGTCGATCCATTATTTGTTTATAAAGCATTTCATGCAGGATTAATAGAAAACATATATCCAGGAAATGAATTAAAAGAATTAGTATATTTTCCTGACAACTTCAAAAAATCCATCAGAAACTTTAAAAAGAAAATTAAGGCTACAGACAAGCCTATTTATTTGAGATGTTTCAGTTCATTAATGGATTGGAACCAAGAAACAACAGTTAGTCCTTATCATTTTATTAAGCTTGGCATATCAAGCAATAAGAGAGAAGAAACTCGTCCAAAATATTTACTAGAAAAAGAGTTTAATCTTGAGGAATTATGTATTGAAAAAGGACAAATGCTAAGCCAGATTTATCATGAAATAAGAAGAGTTAATAACTTTTCAGAAATAAAAGTAAATTACAATACAAGTAAAACTATTATTACTTCCCAAAGTAATGCAGTTATCACTGAGAAAGACAATGAAAAAGTAATTTCTTACGAACCTAACTTCAATTGTAATGAGATTGAAGTAAGTGAGGAAGCCAAAAAGGTATTCTGCTACTATTCAAAATAGCAATCAACGGACCACAAATGCATTTACTGCATTAAAGACAAGGTTTGCATGGACTCAAGCTCATCTAACAATTCTATGTCGGCAGAGCCAACCATGTAGGACCACTTTAACAATTAAACGCCAATAATATAGGCATTTAACACCAAATAGGAAAAGTTAGGAATAGTATAATCCCTCTATTGTAAACAGGGAACCCTTATGTTTATAAAAAGGAACTCTCTGCATCTATAAGGATAACTACGAAAACCTAGCATCTATCTACTTTTCTGTTTCCAAGTTTTAGCTATGTCTTTTGTAATAAGTAAGAACTAAGAACCCTATCAAGGTTAATAGTTCTCTAGCTTGTAAAAACTTTTTGTTAATGAATAAAAAGTCCATTTCAAATCCAAATTATCTCTTTCACTTTAATAGTTAAGTAAGGATCTCATAAGACCAGCAGAGTTAGGAGGACTGAGAGCTTGGATCAGGAGTGAGGCTTAATTTTTCTAGAGCAAGAAAATAACTAAGAAGTGAAAGAACGCGGTGGACCCATATTAAAAAACATGTTCGTTTGCAGGTAGAGGCTAGTATACCTTGAAACTTCATTTTGTAATTTGCAGGTAGAGGCTAATATACCTTAAAATTTCATTAATTTTGTTAAAATCTTGTTTATACTGCATGAGATTATGGATGATAAACAGATTTGCATGAAAAGGAAATCTGAGACTATACTCTATAGAAATAAAAGCAGAAAATATTCTAAAAATTAAAATTTAAAAGATGCAATATACCTTAAACAATCTCTTATGTGTTATAAAACATCTATAAAAGAAAATTTTGAGAAAAGTACAGGAAAACCTAAAATAATGGAAAACTTACAAGGATTAATTGATTATTTTACCAAACAAGAAAAAAAAATGATTTAATAAAAGGACAAGACAAAGAACACTTAGATCTAGAAGCAAGTCTTGAACTAGTAAAAATGGATATAGAAGAAAACAAGAAAATTCGAGAACTAAGTCAATGGATAGACCAAGAACTTGACGAAGATAACTTTGGAACACAACAAGAAAATTATGACTAGCATAGAATATTTTGAAGGAAAATATATGAGATTATTAGAGGAATATTTTGATAATGAAGATTATGAAACATGTTTAGAAAATTTTAAAAGGTTTGACACCTTCTTAGATTATTATATAGATTATGTCTCTAGCATATTATCTTTAATAGACCATCCTGTAGGGAAAAATATTAAGAAATTATTTTATACAAAAATTTGTACAAGTAAATAAAGAAGAATTTGATAATTTAATCTTCAAATTTTATTTATTTAAGAAACAAATTGGAAGATAAGCTAACTGAAGCTTGAAATAAAAATCAGCCTCAAAAATTGGTATCAGAGCCAAGAACTTAAAAAGAAAACTTTAAACAGTATGTATAAAATAAGATATCCTCAGCCAAATTTACACAGAAAAATGAATTATTTAATATATTTTAAGGAAGAAATAATAGAATTAATATTACAAATTAAAGAAATAACGAAATGATTCCCTAAAGAAATAACACAGTTAATAATTTATAAAGTACTCTACAATTGGAATGAAGAATTAATATGGTTACACTATAAATAATAAAAATGCTTACACAAGCACAAATCTATAATCTAAAAGAATTAATTATTCTAATCCGAAATACTGAAAATAATAAAAAATTTAAAAAAGATTTTATAGAAATGTTTTTAGCATGTATGAAAATAAAAATGAACAATATAATTTTATCACATGAACAAATAGAAATCTTAAAAGAAAAATTAAAACATTTGAAAAATATAAAAACAAAAGAAATTTTTATAAAAGAATTTCAAGTTACTATGAACTTTATTTTAGAAAAATTAATAGAAACTCTTTAAAAATACAAAAAGAAATAAATATTTCAAAATATAAAAGAAAATAAATTTTTTGGTAAAAATCACTTTTAAAAATAATAAATTTTGACTCAAAAATCTTAAAAATAAAACAATTGGATAAAGAAGTAAACTTTTATATCATCAAGGGCAAAATTGAAAAAGAAAAAAATATCCCAAAGATATGTGTTTGAAATCCATGCAAGTAGTATTGGACTTTGCTAAAACATGAATTAGTATTATTTTACTAAATTGGTTCATTTATGAAAAGCAATACTAATTCATGTTTAGCAATTGTAAGTCTTCCTCTTTCCAATCGTTTCTAGTTCCAATATCAACGATTTTATAGCAAATTAAAAAAAAAAAAATCCGTTTTTTTTTTTATTCCTTAATGTATTTACTTCTTTGTTATGTGCTGATTATCTTAACGTAATTGAATTTAAAGGAAATAAAATTACGTCCTAGCTTGTTCATGTTTTGAAGTTGTTGTCAGTTTTACTATTTAATGGAAATTGAAAAGCATATTTATAAAAAGTTCAAGTGTCAAAACATGAGCAAAGAATACTAATTCGTTTAGACAAATATTTTTTTTCTCACTAAAATTGCCCTCAATAATTTTCCAAAAAATATCAATTGTTAACTCAGAACTTTACTACGTAATTGTAGCTACCCCTACATTTAATAAAAAATTACAAAATAATAGATAATGAGGAAAAAAAAAATAAGAAATTTGTTTTTTTCCTAAATAGAATGATGATACGACTCACCATTTTTTTTTAAGTAACAGATTTAAATTACAATATCCAAATTGAATTAATGGGTTATATTTTTATTAATAATAAAAATTTATCAATTTAAACATAAATGATGTGATTTTTATAGCTACAAATATTTTTAAAGTCATTTAATACGTAAGAGTAAGATTGACAATTTGGACCACAATTTCGTAACTGGAATATTGATATTTGTAAAAATATTAAAACTTCAATTTTATAAAAATATCAAACATATTCTCAATATCTATGAATATTTCAACAACAAAAAATTACCAAAATGTGAAAATTGTTGTTAAACTGAAAGAAAAAAAAAATTATATATATTTTTGGTAAATACGATATAAATAATAATAAACTAATTAAGATAATCAATTTTAATTGAACACAAGGGTGCTAGTTTTGTTATTATAATTTTTGGGGGTGTTAGTTTTGTTATTTTCCCAAAATTCTTTAGAAAAAGTTACCTATACGAAGTTCTATTCTTTACATATATTACAGAGAGAATAATGTTGCAATTGATCTAAGTTTTTAATTTTTGTACAATAATTTTGTGATAGGATGCTTAATCTTTTGCAGATTTTTTCATTTTCTAGAATACTGACAATAAATTTAATTATAAATTTTACTAATAATTGATTTTTATTTTTTCACTTGATATTTAATAATATTATTAGTTGAAGGATTGGATAAAAAATGTGTTAAAAAGATATCAACTTAATTAGACTGTCTCAATGCGTCAATCGAGGACTATTAGCTGTAATCTTTCATTTTAAAAAATATTTATTTTTAACGAATCTATTAAAATATGAAATAATAAAATTATTCATATGGGTATTTACGTAAAAAAAAATTAATTTCTTTGTTTCTCTATTATCATTATTAGTTTGGAGCAATTTTTGTTCAATTTGAAACAAGTCATTGTTGTGTTTGAAGTTTTCCACCACAATTATTCTTGTTAATGTCTGGTTTATACAACATGTTACATCAAATTTAAGAGTACTAATATATTTTTAAGATTAATTTGATAAGCAACTTCTGTTTAAATGGGTTTAATTGAAGTTTATAATTTTGCTATTACTTAGGCCATTTGATTTGGTAAAACGTTTGGCATTAAAAATGTGTAATATATCATTGTCATGATTGCTTGTTCATTTTACAACCGCTAGCTATCGTTTTAAGACGGAATGAGATTTATGTATGAGATTGAACATTTTATGAGACCGGTATTCTTTCAATATCTTATTAGTTTTGTTTGGGTTTTTGTTAGATTTAATAATAATATTACTTCACACGGTTACATTTCAGTAATTAGGATAGTTGTATTTAGTTTAGTAATTTTAAATTTGAGTTATTGGTAGAGCCGGTAATTTTTGACATAATTTATGAACCCTACACGACCCATCCATAATACAACTAGGTCCAAGTTGAGCTTATATGAGTTAAGTCGAAAAAAGGTTGACCCGTTTAAATAATCAGGTCAGAACGTCTTTACCTGAATAACCCGTGACCTGTTTAAGAAATATAAATAATTAACTAGCACATTTAAGGGTATGTATGTAATTTTGACTTAGATCACTTTATTTTCATTATTACCTTCCCATTAATTTTTTACTTTTACTTAGTAAAGCTCAAAAGCTTCGACTTTTCCTTTTCCAAGAATCCAAATCTTTTTTTTTTTGGCTTTTCTTCTACCAACCATAACACATTCGTTACTTCCACCATCATTCACCAAACAATTTTTGTTTCACAACCATCTACCAGAGTACCAGATAACGAGACTACTTGAGTTCTTTCTCCTTCTCCACCTTCTAAGTTTACAAAATCTTACTTTTTCAATTAAGAAAGAAAAGCGACACGAAGAGAACTCACGTCCAAAGAGTAGGTAATTTTTTCTCTAACGTTTGTAAGCTATTTTTTATGTTCTTCATGAAACTTGATTTGATTTCAGTTAAGCCCTTTTTTTTTTTTGAACGATTAAACCCAATGATTCTTATTAGGAGTATAATCAATATTATCTCCTTACTGTTTGATCAAAGTAATTGGTTTGAAGTGTAAGGGATTGAACATGGGTTGGTTTAACTATATTTTTTATCATAATAAAATTTTATGATTTAAGGGATTTGTTTTTTTTTTAAATGTGCTAAATGGGTCAACCTGTTTATTAAATAGATTTGGTCAATGTTACATTTTTTGACCTGTAATAAACAAATTAAGTCTGGGTTAAGCTTATACAGATCGCGTCGTAAATAGGTCGATCCAAACTCGACACGATCCACCCGTTTGACATCTCTAGTTATTGGAATACAATTTTTTTTAAATATTAGATTTTTTCATAAAATATGTGCATATAACATAAATTATTTATAAATTTATATATTTATTAAAATAAAGTTTATAGTTTTGAGTAAAGAAGGCAAATTTCATCTTTGCACTTACTCATGCTTTAAAAACATAGTTTCCCATCCCGCCATCCGCGTTTAATTTTTATTGGGAAATAGGCTATGATAGACCCCTTTCATTAATTATATTCTATGATAACCCCTAGTTGCTATATTTTTTTAAAATTCCACATCTACCCTTTTCTTTCTACTGTCTTCTTCTCCTTCTCGATCTGCGATCTTCTGGACGACGTTGCTGATGAGGAGGACGATTGGCGTGGCCGAGACCGATCCCAAACCCCTGTTCATGATGCAGAACCATCGCCTTCGAGGCCCAGGCCCAGGAAGAGGCTGATAAAAAAGAGCCATACCGGGAAGGCAGTTTCTGCGACCCCAGAGTTTGAGGATGATGATGAGGGTTTTCTGAGAGAAGGGTCTTCAGAGGGGTTTTAATTAGAGTAATTTTGTAGTAAGAGCCTGGATTTGAATCTATTTTTGCTTTAACCCAGATAGAGAATTGTCTTCTTGTTCTTCTCATATAAGCTCCTCATTAACTTGATTTCTCTGAGGAATAATTTAATTCTGCAACTCGAGTAGTAATCAATAAAACAAATTTCAAATTGGGAATTCTAGTATAACTCGATTATATTTTCACAAATTTCAGGGAGGAACGGAGAATAAGAAAATGGACGGAGAATTTTAGTTGGACGTACGTCCAACTCTGTTGAAATAAGCTGTTTTTAGTTGGACGTGCGTCCAACTCTGTTGAAATAAGCTCTCTAATTTTAAGTTGGACGTAGTTGGACATATGTCCAACTGAGCTCCAGCGAGTGGACATATGTGTCCTCTAAAATATACTCATCTGGTTTTCAGTTGGACACATGTCCAACTCTGTTGAGGTGAGTTGGACATACGTCCAACTGAGGGGTTATTCTGGGCAGTCTAGTTGGACACGGCGAGTGGGGTCGCCGGCCGGTCAAAATTTCATCAGTTGGAAAGTCGTCCAACTGAGCTCCGGCTAGTGGACATATGTGTCCTCTAAAATATACTCCTCTGGTTTTCAGTTGGACACATGTCCAACTCTGTTGAGGTGAGTTGGACAGTCGTCCAACTGAGGGGTTATTAAGGGCATTTTTGTCATAATATGTAAAAAATCAAGTAGAGGGGGTCATATCAGATTTTTAATAAATAGGGGGTCATGACAGCATATAACGCATTTTTATTTTATTGTTTCCATTTTTTGCCCCCAATTTTTTTAAATTGTCACATTGATTTGTCGTGTTGGGAAAATTTGATAACCCTACTTACAATACTTGTCATAGAAAATTGTTATCCATGAAGTATAGATAAAGAAGAATATTAAATGTATAAAAATTTACACTCATATTAATTATGAAGTGTCACTTGTTAAATTTAAAAAATAAATTTATCAATTTTTAAAATTATTTTGTTAAATATATATATATATATATATATATATATATATATATATATATATAAAAGAGACTCTAAAGTCTCCTTCTTTTTGTTAGAACATTTTCTAAATAAAAAGACATAGCCTTTGGCTAAAAGGTTGTAATAGTTGGTAAGTACCTTTTGCAAAAGATGCATTAAATAGTTGCAATTTTTGGAAATAAAATGCTACGTTGAAAGGTTGTGACTTAAGTAAAAAGACGTGACTTTTTGATAGGTTGTAATTGTTATGAACAATTACATATGTTCTAAAAGACATGACTTTTGGAAAAGTCACAATTCATCAAAGAGTTGTAACCCAATTGAAGGGGTGTATGAAATTCTATAAATAGGCCATTAGAAGAAAAATAAGATAGAATAAGAAAATGGATAATAAATGTTCTCTAACATTTTTCACTACAATTTATGTACAAATAAAGTTAGTTTTCTAAATACTGCAAATTTAGAGCATTAATTATCTTGAGTGCTCTTTAAAATCAAAGGTGTTCTTGAGTTGTCTTCGTGAATGCACACCGCAGACAACAAGAGGCTTCATTGTATCCTGGAGGCGTATTTGTTGAACCCTAGTGCTTAAACGAATTAGTGGGGGCAAATAGCGTCTTAAAGACAACGACTTAAAGTCGTATCTTGAAGCCAAATTCAAATGCAGTATTATTTATAATGATTTTGTAGTATCACAATTGGATCTTATGAAGACTTGACATGCAGTATCACACGTGGTGACCCTTGGTGAAAAGTCATGATATTCAATGAAGGGTCGTGACACTTAGTAAAAGATGATGACCCTTGGTAAAAGGTTGTGACTCTTGCTAAAGAGTTGTGACTCTTGGTGAAGGGTTGTGACACTTGATAAATGGTCGTGACTCTTAGCGAAGGGTCGTGACTCTTGGCGAAGGGTCGTGACTCTTGGCGAAGGGTCGTGACTCTTGGCGAAGGGTCGTGACTCTTGGTGAAGGATCGTGACTCTTGGTGAGAAGTCGTGACTCTTGGTGAGAAGTCGTGACTCTCTGTGAAAGGTCGTGACTCTTGGTAAAAAGTTGTGACTCTTGGTGAAAGGTCGTGATTATTGGTGAAGGATCATGACTCTTTTTAAAGGGTTGTGACTCTTGTTGAAGGGTTGTAACTCTTGATAAAAAGTTGTGACTCTTGGTTAATGGTCATGACTCTTGGTGAATAGTCGTGACTCTTGGTGAAAATTTATAACTCTTGGAGAAAGTCATAATTCTTGGTAAAGGGTTAGGATTAATAGTGAAAAGTCGTGACTCTTAGTTAAAGTCATGATACTTGATGAAAGATTGTGACCCTTGGAGAAGGGTTGTAATTATTGTAAAAGCACTCATTCAAGAGTAAAAGTGAATTTTAGTATCTTATAAATAATATAGAGGAAGAATATGTATTCCCTAATTTTGATTGATTACTAAGAGAGTAATTAAGTTAATATGGTGGAAGAGCTATGTTATGGGATCCCAGAAAAAGCAAGCTTGCATGTGCATATGTTCCACCTAAGTAATTAACATGATTATCCTAGCTTCATGTAACATAGAAGCTAGATGATTGGGAATCATGGTTGTAAGTATTCCTTTATGATTTAAGTTAATATATCTTGTATAGTTGTATATGTACACTAACAAGATGAGTTCTTCTTTTTTATGCATGTAACCAGATGTAATGCGAGTAACTAGTACATAAATTTTATATACAATTATGTATGATTGATGCTCATGATAAGAGCATTATTTTATGAAAAGTAATAAAAAACTTGAAAAGTCCCTGATGATAAAAAACCTTGCAAGGAACAAAGTTACATATTCATATAAAGTGGATGGAACGGAAGCCAACCTCAAATAAATTACCAATGATGGAAACTCAACCCAACACTTGAAACATCAAGATCTTGGGTTAAATGAGCCAAAGTACATCATATGTTTGTGATTGCAAGCACAATAATAAATAAATAAATAAATAAGTATCTCAAAGGAATATGTGCTTGGTACACGTAAAGGAACGAGGAGGATAAACTATTTAGCTTTTAATGAACTTATAACAAAATTTTATGTGGGATACTTTAATTACGTGAGTATCCTTGATAAGTTCACCTATGTGAGTGTCGGAGATGGTACTGTCTTCTATGTAGTTTGGCTGGCTACTAGAGCACTCATGAAAAACTATGATATAAGACACAAGGCCAATCCACATGTCAACAAATAAAAGAACATTGGAGATGAAGAGGGCTTATGTGTGAGACATGTCCGGTTAACCTAATAAGGTCGTTGGTTCAAAGGCTTGCCTACCATGCTACTTTGGTTAACTTTAATGTGTTTTCACTAAGTAAAGGTTCAAGTCCAAAAGACACATTTATTTATGCATAAGTTTTCGGAGCATACTCAAGATAAAAGTTTTCAAAACTGTTTTTAAAATTATATTTCATTTTTGAAAATGGTGGGGGATTGTTAAAACATTTTCTAAAATAAAAAGACATAGCCTTTGAGGTTGCAATGGTTGGTAAGTGCCTTTTGGCAAAAGATGCATTGAATAGTTACAACTTTTGGAAATGAAATGCTATATTGAAAGTTTGTGACTTAAGTAAAAGGACATGACTTTTTGATAGGTTGTAATTGTTATGAACAATTACATATGTTCTAAAAGACATGACTTTTAAAAAAGTTACAATTCATCAAAGAGTTGTAACTCAATTGAAGGGGTGCATGAAATTTTATAAATAGACCATTCATTTAGGCCATTAGAAGAAGAATAAGAAAAAATAAGAAAATGGATAATAAATATTCTCTAAATGTACAAATAAAGTTAGTGTTCTAAATACTGCAGATTTAGAACATTAATTATCTTGAGTGCTCTTTAAAATCAAATGTGTTCTTGAGTTGTCTTCGTGAATGCACACCGCAGACAACAAGAGGCTTCATTGTATCTTGGAGGCGTATTTGCTGAACCCTAGTACTTCATCGAATTGGTGGGGGCAAATAGCGTCTTAAAGACAGCAACTTAAAGTCGTATCTTAAAGCCAAATTCAAATGCAGTATTATTTATAGTAATTTTGTAGTATCACAATTGGATCTTATGAAAACTTGATATGAAGATCGTGAAAATCAATATTCAACAACAAGTTCAAGAAAAATTTTCCTAATACTTTTTATTAATAAGAGAAAACATACTCACAAACACTCTGTTGGGATTCGAACTTGAATTTTTTGTGGGAGAATTGAGATTTTTATTACCTGAATCACATATAGTTTTGCATATTCTGAAAAAATTGGACGAATTAAATAATCGATAATCAAAATGGACTTGTGATACACAGGGACATGGAGATTCAACTGGAGTTAGACGAAGCTGATATCAGCCGAATTCAATTTTCAGGGGACTTTTTAAAAAACCCATGGAGTAAATGGTTGAGGGAGTTAATGGTGATAGAGGATAGATAGAGATAATTTAATAAGAATTTTTATTAGCATAAAAAAAAAAAATCAAGTTTTAGTTTTCTTTTTCTTTTCCGAAAATGTCCTTCCCTTATGGGCTATTTTTACGAGGTATAAGACTTATTAGCACCACTTTAAAGTTATTAGACTTTTGTAATGTTTTGCTAAAAGCTAAGGGATCTTAAATGCTCTTTACCCTACATGCATATGGAATTGGGCCTTGATTTTGTATTCATGAATTACTCTTGTTTTTGCTATTTTTATTTAATTTTGTGTATTTATTTATTGGTGCAGATTTTATTCAAGTTCCTTGAAATTTTTGTGGATTTTTCATAAATGCAAAATAAACTACAATATATATATATATCCCAAAATCAATATTATTAACCAATAAATCTAATCATTCATATTTAATTGTTAAATTACTTATATTTAATGGTGATTATTTTTATTTGATTTTTCCTTAATTTTTAAAATTATTAATCAATTTTAAATTGTAATATAATTTACACTATTAATTTAAATTATTTTAAAATAAATATTATTAATTAAATTTATTGATTAATAATATTAGTTAAATACCAATTAAGACTCTTACCATGCATGGGTTGCACCCTAGTCTGCATGTGAAAGTAGATTGTAAGTTTCGAACTATCCTACACCCATTTGAAACTCTACAGTGACCATACCAAAGACCTAATTTTACTAGGCTATCTCAAAGTCAACGTACCAATTCAAATTAAGAATATAAGATAATGAGAGAAAAATACTATATATTATCACCATGCACCTTCCTCTCTTCACGATATTATTGATATAATTATTTGGTATAGAATTAACTAATAATTTCGTAAAAAATTTTCACGTATAATTTTTTAAACTTAAAAATAGGTAAATATCAACCTCATTATTATTATTATTAAATCCTATTAAAAGTCCCTCATTTTTAATGTGAAAAACCCATAATGATTACACATCTCGTTATTACCTATGCATCAAAAATTTAATGGTATCTTTTTGTGTTTTTTATAACAAATTTAATGGTATCTTATGATTCAATAAAATACACTGAATAAAAGTTTATCCAATTGACTACTTTTAAGAATTTAGTGGATAATATATTATTTTGGTTTAATTGTATAACATAATTTTTTTTATATAAAATTTTATTTTTAACGTCTTTAAAAAAATGTTTATTTTTCTTTTCATGTAAATAAATATATGTTTTTTTAGTATTAAAAAGAAAATAAATATATGATTTTTTACTAAAAAGCATTAAAAATTAAACTAGTTAAATAACTTGATCATTTATTCATTATTATGTTTTTGTTTTTTTTTTTCATTTACAACTCCTTTTAAATGCTAAGTATAAGTTTAATTTTTTAAAACATTTATGTTGAATAAATTTTCATAAATCCTTTAAACATATATATATATATATATATATATTTAATTTTGTAACATGAATATATTTATTATATATGTTGTGTGAAATTAAGCCTAATTTTAATTTTTCAATAAAATAATACAAATTTTTAGTATATATGACTTAGTTATTTAACTGATTTTATTTTTAACTTCACTTAATAAAAAAAAATATGTTATTTTTTACTAACATTAAAAAATATATATTTATTTATATTATAAAAAAAATAAATATATATTTATTTTCTTAAAAATTACTCTTAATGTTTCATGTGAACTTTCAGCATCATTTGAATATTGACTATAACCATCATTCACAAGGGCCCCGTCTTGTTGTACCATTCGGATTAAATATCATTAAAAAAAAATTAAGCTATGATGCGAAAGGTTTTGCATGCATTTATAAACACAAGGTTTTTTTTTTTCCCTCATATGAAATTTCTTTTTATTTTTAATAGAAAAAGTTTAAATATCATAAAATTATTATAAATGATAGAGATTAAATAATATAGTTAAACCCACAAAATTATATTAAATTAATCATATTTATTATATATAATAATTTTCTTTTCAATATGATAAGATCAATTCATAAGAAGGCCACAATTAAACTTTAATAAATGGATAGCGTCAATGAAAGAGTGAGTATATTACGTTAATTTTGAACAATTGTTCCATAAATAATTAATTGGATCAAATTCTAAAATTTGAGTACTTAGTAAAATAAAATTAAAATAATAAACTATTAATATAAAAATATGTGAAAATAATATTTATTTTGTTACGAGAAAATAATATTATGTTTACCACCTAAAAGTACTATTTATTGTTTCTCAATAGTGTTTATGGATTGAGCTAAAATAAAAAAGTGTTGTGTTTAACATGAGTTTTGATTTGATGTGACAATAACTTATTGAAAAACACATTCCCTTTTGCTTAAAAATTTTGTGTTTTGGTTAAACATCTATTAATAATAATTATTTTCTTATCAATTTTTTTTTTTTAAATTAGTGGAAGATAAACAACTTTTAAAGTTTAAAAAATTGCCTGCTTTAACATTAACTAGCATTATTGAACAAAATTTAATGATATTTTCAATTACACTAATTATTTTGATCATTAACAATTATTACAATAATTTTAAAGTCGATACTAAATATTATAATAAAAATAATTATTCATAAATCCATAGGTTCATTTTTATTTTTTGCTAATATATTTTAGAGCTATTTTTCCCCTTTTGTTCACTATCTTTCATTTTTAACCATAATTAATTTACACTCAAAATTAAATATGTGTTTAAAAATAAAATTCAATTAAACACATATTTAAAAATAGTATACACTGATCAAAACTTTTTTCAGTTATTTCGTCATATGTTGTTGGAGTTTTAGAAGTTGCATAGAATTTTGTGTTTTTAATCACATGTATAAAACAAAAATATTTATGAACATGAATTTAAATTAATGAATGAATAAAAAATAAAAGCAAATTCTCTATATTTTATTCATAGTTAGTCAAGCCTAAAAATCTATTAAATGTTAAACTCTCAAAAGTTTTTTTTTAAATAACTACATTATTTTCATATCTGTAATGAAAAGGTTAAAATACTGTTAAATATTCTCAGATATTTTTTTGTTATTATAAATTTAAATTTTTTTTTTAATATATTTTAAATTTAGGTTGTTATTTGAGCTTCTTCTTTTTTCTATGTTTGTTTATTTATTTATTTAGTTTTAAAAAAATCCCGAAAGGGAACACTTAAATGTAAATAAATATGTAGGGAGATATAATAAATGGCAATACAATCTCACTTTTCTTGGATGTAAGGAAATTTCTTAACCGCATAACAATAATTATTTATTGACTTTGGATCAATGTTGTAGACTAATAGTCAAAATATCCCCCATTTTTTCTGGTTTTGTAATTTCAAATTCTGATTATTTGATAACAACACATCAATATTTGTCAACCATATATAAATACTACCAAGGCATAATCCACTCTGCTAACTAAACAGAGAAGGAGAAGAAGAAAATAAAAATGAAGCCCTGGGTTTTTCTTGCGTTGCTTGGTCTTCTATTTATCAAAAACCAAGCAACATTAGAAGATGGGTTCGTGAAAACCAGAGGAGTTCATCTCATATTAAATGGAAGGCCCTTTTATGCAAATGGGTTCAATGCCTATTGGTTAATGTATGTAGCTTCTGATACATCCCAGAGATACAAAGTTTCATCTGCTTTTAAAGAAGCTACAAGCCATGGCCTTAAAATTGCAAGAACTTGGGCTTTCAATGATGGTGGTTACATGGCTTTACAGTCCTCCCCTGGTTCCTACAATGAACAAGTGTTCCAGGTTTTATTTCTTTTACAATAATAAAAAAAAAAAAAAAGTTTCAATTTTTATAATAGTTGGGGGATGGTTTAGGTTCTTATGGGTTTTTCTGATTCTGAATTATTATTATATTTTTTTTTCCCAAAAGGGTTTGGATTTTGCCATTTCTGAAGCAAGAACATATGGGATAAAGTTGATTCTGAGTTTTGTGAACAACTATAAAGACTTTGGAGGCAAGAAACAGTACGTTGAATGGGCGAGAAATCAGGGACAATCGATTACATCAGAGGATGATTTCTTCACTAACCCTCTTGTAAAGGAATACTACAAAAATCATGTCAGAGTAAGAACTATGTTATTAAATATATAAATTTTATACATCAACACTTGACACATTCATTATTTGTAAATAATTTTATAATTACTTTATTATCACACACACCTAATTTTATATACAATAAATAATTAGCATCTCGCACATAACAATGGGGTTAGTGGATCTTAGTTTTATACAATTATTAAACCTTTTTCTATGCCTTTGTTCAGATTTGTTGTTTCAAATACAAACCTACAAAGACGGAACTCTTAGGAGACGTACTTTAGTGTTCTGGTTTGCTATTTTTTTCTGCTTAGAATGTTTGTTGACAAGTGAGAAAGAATCTGAATTATTTTATTAGCTATTTGGAAGATTTCTGAACCTTTTTCCATTTTTAGATTCTCAATTTCCTACAACATTATGTGCTTATTATAGTTGAATTTGACCATTTTTCAAAATCAACTACTTATTTTTCTTCATGATTTTACAATAGACTGTACTTACAAGAAAGAACAATTTGACTGGAGTTGCTTACAAAGATGACCCTACTATAATGGCTTGGGAGCTCATGAATGAGCCTAGGTGCCAATCTGATCGATCAGGAAAGACCATTCAGGTTTGTGAAAATCCCTTTGAAGCTTTTATTTTCCTTTTTCCTTTTTCTACTTTCCAAATTCTTTCTGTAATATTTGCATTCATTCTAGATTTTGATTTTTCGTTGTGGAAGATTACTCTTCCCCAAGAAACAATGGACTATAAATTTCTTCAGATTGTATGAAGAGTGGGTTTACCAAAGACATACCCAACCTTACGACCAAAGAAATGGAAAACATACCGTACCGATGGGCAGTTAGGTTTTAGGTTAGGCCTAATTTAAGATAAAACTGTATAAGAGTAGCATGCATGTGTGCATCTAAGCCACTAACTGTTGAGATTCATTTTAAAATAGGAAAGTACTTAAAATATTAATATGGTAAAGATTATTCTCAATATGGTAGAAATCATTGTATTTAATTATTATCCTTTTCTGTCGTTTTATTTCTATTATAAATTCATGTAATCTGTACAAAGCAAATTAAGTCAGTGAAATATTCAGAACGAAATATCACTTTCTTCTTTTCTACATGGTATCAGAGCCGATTAGGATTCTATGAATCGAAGAGAAAAAAAAAATTATAAACCAAACTGCAAAAAAAAAAAAAAAAAAAAAAAACAAAACAAAAAACATGCCACTCAAATACTGTCCACCACCCAAAATCCACCACCAAAACACCAAACTGATTTGTCCACCCAAAACCGCTACTCAAACACCGTCCACCATCCAAAATCCACCACCAAACACCAAAACAAATCCGTCAACAGATCCATTGCACCACCAAATCAGCGTCGCGCCACGCACCAAATCCACCAAACCGCATACCAGATCCACCCAATCAGCGTCGTGCCGCATACCAGATCCACCCAATCAGCGTCGTGCCGCGCACCAGATCCACCAGACCGCATCCCAGATCCACCAAATCAGCGTCGCGCCACGCACCAGATCCACCAGACCGCATCCCAGATCCACCCAATCAGCGTTGCGCCGCGCCGCGTACCAAACCCACAGACCACTGCGGACCACCACCAAAACAGATCCCACAGACCACCGCAAACCACCACCAAAACAGATCCCACAGACCGCAGACCACAGACCAAAACAGATCCGCCAAAACAGATCCCACAGACCACCACAGACACAGACCAAAACAAATCCCACAGACCAAAAAAATAGATCCGCCAAAACAGATCCCACAGACCACCGCAGACACAGACCAAAACAGAAATCAGACCAAAATTACACCCACAAATCGCGCCACCCCTGAAAACCCAAAACCCACTTTTACAATAGCAAGCAAATTCACAAAGTCTATGAAAGAATTTGGCTATCAACAAAGCAATTCTCACCAAAGCATTTTCAAATTGAGTGTTCTTAAAGTTTTTAGTCAAGTTGGGCATGTGGGACATGTATGCACCAACTTGAGGGGGAGTGTTGAGATTCATTTTAAAATAGGAAAGTACTTAAAATATTAATATGGTAAAGATCATTCTCAATATGGTAGAAATCATTGTATTTAATTATTATCCTTTTCTGTCGTTTTATTTCTATTATAAATTCATGTAATCTGTACAAAGCAAATTAAGTCAGTGAAATATTCAGAACGAAATATCACTTTCTTCTTTTCTACACTAACTTCTTCCATATGTTTGCTGCCACATGTTTATTATACAATATTTAATAATAGTATAATTTTATTAAGTTATATATTTATTATAAAATTAAATAATATTATATTATATAAAAATAATACAATTATGTAAATATTTTGTATAATTTAATTTTTTGAATTTTTAATACTAAAATTATGGATCGTAACTATTTTTTATTTTAAATTAAAAATAATATTTTTTTTATTTTTAAAATATTATAAAAAAATAAAAATAAATTAAATATTGATTGAAATAAATTTTATAATAAAAAATTATTTTAAACATAAATTATTTTATTAAAATTTTATAATTAATTTTGACCAATTATATTATACAATTTATTATTATATATTTTATACATAAATTATAATATAATTTAATACATTTTAAATTAACATAACTATACTTAAATTTATGGTAATATACAATTACATGCCCAAGCGCTTTGTTATTAAGATTTAAGGCTATGATTCAATTGCTCAAAGGTGCAAGTTCAATTCCCAACCTCTGTAATTCTGTATCCCGAGTTGTCCCAATAAAAAATAAAAACCCATTAAATTCATACCTAAAATAAAGTACAGATTAACTAGCATGAAACGGAGCCACTACGAAGAAGTTCCGGGAGTTACAAAGGAAACTTCGAGCTCATATTGGTCATGGGTTGAGAACGGGAATTGAACTCCATGAGATCTAATCTCCTGTTGTTCCTCAGTAGCTCAGTGGTAGAGCGGTCGGCTGTTAACTGACTGGTCGTAGGTTCGAATCCTACTTGGGGAGATTTAATTCATTCCGAATTCTTTAATTCGGAATGAAAGGGTTCGCTTTGACCGTTAAGAACGGGTAATAGTTATATTAAATTATATTATAATTAAATTATATAATATTTAGTGAAAAATTGTATAATATAGTCAGATTAAATTTATTATATATTTTTTATTAAAATAATTTATATTTAAAATAATTTTTTATTATAAAATTTATTTAAATTAATATTTAATTTATTTTATGTTTTTATTACTTTTTAAAAATAAAAAATAATATTTTTAATTTAGGATAAAAAAAAGTTAAGACATATAATTTTATAATTAAAAATTTAAACAGACTAAATTAATTGTCCAGTACGATTTAGATCTATACCCCTAGTCATACAAAATTTATACATAATAGTATTATTTTTATACTGTACGATTTAATCTGATTTCATAGTCAAACACCTAACTGTATATAAATCATACAATTAAAATATTTAATACAATATACCGTCATTTTTTTGAACCGTCATTTTTTTGAACTAAAAAAAACTTTATTTACATAGACACATTTGTAACTCGTTCAACGTTTCATTTTGGATATGCATTGGCTTGTAACATATATACTTTGTTGTCAATCATATCTCTTGGACACGGGTGTTTCATAGTGCCATTGGTCAACGTGTATACTTTGGTGTTAAATCATATCGGACACGGGTGCTTCATAGTTTTGTCATAAACGTAGGGGTCCCTATATTTGATCGAAAAGAGATGACAATTGACAAGATATTTGTTTTGTTTGGTTCATAGGTTTGGATTACAGAGATGGCAGCTCACGTTAAATCTATAGATGGAAATCACTTGCTAGAAGCTGGTCTTGAAGGGTTTTATGGTCCATCAAGGCCACAAGATAATCCAAACTTTCTAGTAGGAACTGATTTCATAGCTAACAATCAAATCCCTGGTATCGACTTTGCCACAGTTCATTCATACCCTGAACAATGGTAAAAACTTAAAGAACAGTAATATTTTTACTTAATATTTAAAATAATTTTTTTTATTTATAGAGAAATAGTATGATAAGAGCTACTGAAATGGGTTAATTTTGTTTGATGAGTAGGTTACCTGGCTCAAGCTATGGTACCCAACTTTCATTCCTCAACAGTTGGGTCAATGATCACATCCAAAATGCACAAAATGTTCTACACAAGCCAGTTTTATTTGCAGAGTTTGGAAGGTCCATGAAAGAACCAGGCTATAGCATCTCTCAGCGCGATCAGGTTTTTACTACCGTCTATTCGGCGATCTACTCGTCAGCAAGGGGTGGAGGTGCTGCACATGGTGGCTTGTTCTGGCAACTTTTGGCAGAAGGAATGGACTCTTTCAATGATGGGTATGGGTTAGTATTGAGTGAGAGTTCCTCAACAGTGAATCTTATTGCGAAGGAATCTCAAAAGCTTAATCAGATTGGAAAGATGTATGTCAAGTAATAAAGCTGAGACACATTGAGAAGTTTAAGATCATATACCATACAAGCTGTAATGGATCAATAGTTCCTTTGACATTTGGATGCTTAGAGGTGAGTTTTGAGCATCCAAGAAAGTAGATCAATATAGCTTTAACAGTGTAATGAAAATAAAATATAAATAAAGAAATTGAAAAGCTTTTATTTTATATAAGTATCTAACTGAATTTAAAAAAAAAAAAAAGAACAAGCTAAAACTTGTTACGTACTACATACAAGAACAAAACATGTAATTTACATATAACAGTAGAGTCCTAATTTGAGTAAAAAGTGAGCCAACTCAAGTCTCATATAACTGTTTCATCTTTAATGGTTGCATCCTTCAATATGACTGTAATGCCTGATCTAATGTAAAATCCATCTTCTGGCCTCTCTGCTTCTTCAACTCCCTAAGAGATCAAACCATTAAGTGGTAATATTTCAGTAAATAGAGAAAATATGATAAAAATTTGAATTTGGTCCCAAGTGTTTTAAACACTACAGATGTGAGCTAACTTAACAATAATGTGGGCTAATTTAGCAACACTCAAAATTTATAAAACATTTTAAGCTATAGTAAAGTTTACTTACATCGCAATTCGTAATCACCACATTTTTCCCTATCTTGGCATTCTTGTCAATTATACAGTTCCTGCGAGAAAAAGTAGTTTGAAATGAACTACTAGAGAAACAAATTATGGGGGTGATAATGTAATATCAATCGATGCATATTTACACACTATTTACTCCCACCGATATATTACCTTTTTTTCGATTGGTTTCATTCATAATCCCCTTAAACATACGTTTAACATTCAAATTCAATTGTTTATGTAAATATGTTTTCATATATGTAAAGATGAAAAAATATTCATATTATAAAATAAGCATTTAGAACTTGCATTGAATACATGTGCAAAATGTTGCATAAAATAACATGCGTTATAAAAGTTTGAACATATGTTCATCGTGTCGTATGGTAGGGTTAAAATTGAAACTCTACTTAAGAAAGGGACTATCATAAGTACTTATATTGATATCTTAATAGATATATTAATTATAAATATACGCATTTATTGATATAACTATCAAAGTTCATAGATCTTTTCATTATTGAGCAAAGTGCACAAAATTGAATGTCAAAATTCACCTTATTTTAGTATTCTCTCCGACACCAATTGGAACCTTTCCTTCAGCCAATAGAGATGCAATCTCAGCTTCAGTTTGGTAGTTATCTGCCCCCATCATCATTGTGTCCTGTAAAGCAAATATAGATTATGTATACTTGCTCAGTTCAAATAAAAACCTAACTTTCTTTGTTATCATATAATTCATGAAGAAATAAAAAATAAAAAATTTGAATTTGAATTTGCTAGCTCACCTTGAGCTCTACACCATACTCTAAACGTGATCGCACACCGACTACAGAGTGTTCAACACTACATTCGTTCAAGAAGCAACCATGAGAAATAATTGCATCCACAATCTGCAAGAACCACTTCATTATGAGTATTGATAATTAAAGGAAAAACTGCCACACAAGCACATAGTGACTAAAACCAATAACATACCCTGCATTTTTCAACTTTAGTTGGTGGCAAAAATCTAGGAGATGTGAAGAAAGGTGTCTTTGGATCATAGAATTCAAACTTTGGATACTGTAGAGAACAAACAAAATGTTCAGCTCAGATAGCAATCTTTAAATGCAATGGAAAAACTTGCATCTTAGTTTGTCCTACTATCAGACTAAAGGTCTGTTTGTTTCTGCTTTTGAAACCTATAAAAGCACTTTCAAGGCTAATAAAACACATTATATATAATTCTTCCTAAAACCACTCTTTTCTTAAACCGCTTCTTTCTAAAACCAAGTCAATTTAAGTTCTTAAGTTGGTGAATAAAGATTTTCGCTACCTTGCACGATCAGAGTTTTTCCACAAGTTATCGCCAAAATTCTAGATGACAAAGACTGCCTAGTAACTAGATAGGCTTTAAATCACTAAGATGAAATGAATGTCTAGAAAGAATAAAGGTTGGTTGGGACACAATGTTGTTACCCGCTCTGCCAGGGCCAAGTTTGCATCGAAGAAGGACTTTATAGTTCCAATGTCCTCCCAGTAGTCATTAAACAAGAATGCCTGCAATTAAATTAATACTCATAAACTTAGCAAATCCATAACTAAGAACCAAAAACAATGAAAAGGAATTCACTATTCTATGGGAATACCAAGGTAAACAAAAATAGGAACAAGAAAGAACAAATTTCTGAAAATGCTGCCATACTTGGACATTGTACTCTCTCACAGCTGAAGGAATGATTTCAGAACCAAAATCGTTAGAGAAAGGATAGTTCCATTGCAATAGCCTTAGTAGGACATCAGTTCTAAACACGTAAACACCCATCGATGCAATGTAAGGGTACTTCACAGCATCAGCCCTAGAAAGCCCTAGAAGAGTAGTATCAACTTGCTGCAGCAACAGGAGAAAAAATATACTTTCAGACAAATAATAGGGTGCAACAGCTTCCAGATACAAAGTACAACAGATTTAATTACCATAGCTTTTAGTTCAGGACCCTTTGGTTTCTCAGCAAACTGGACTATACGTCCTGAATTTTCAATTTTCATGAGTCCATAATCCGATGCCCTGCTGCAAATTGAATTCAAATCAACAACATAAAGATTCCAATTTATATCGGTTCTATATAAATGTGATCATACCCATCATCACCCCAATCAAATCAATAAGTTGATGGAAAATGTGAACCAAAAATTAGAATGCAAAGTCAGGTTTGTAATGAAACTGAACCAATAACATAAAAGAGAAAAGAAGTCCTTTGAAATTTCACAGGTTGTAATAAAGTACGCTATGTACATACCTGTCGTCCATGGGTACGCAAGAAACTGTAATATCAGCATTTGTATCAATGTGCTTCTGCAAGAAAAATGTACAATGATATTGAGGATTATACTAACTAGTAAAATGGCAATAATAACCAATTTAAGATAAATAAATCGACAACTACCTGGACAAAGTCCATATAGTCCATCCGATAAAGATGATCACCCGACAATATTACAATGTTCTCAACATTTTTGTTCTTGGCATCCTGTCAATATTATCCAACGCTAAATCAGAACTTAATATTCTCAAAAATACACTTAAAGATTAACTGCAAAATCATAAACACCTACCTCGAAGACCCATATAAATTGCCTCACAGCATCAGCAGTACCTTGAAACCATTTCTTGCCAGCTTCTCCAGGTGTTTGAGTGGCAGCCAGAACCTGTTTGGTACGTAATTTAGTCACAAATTTTGAAATATATTTTAACCTATGTTACACGGAAAGGACCCGAGTTGTAGATTTCTAACATGTATCCAGACATTGGACACCCCAAGTTTTCCCAATTTTTTGTAAATTTCAACCAAACTGAAATGTCCAAGTACCAACACCCATGTCCTTATCATGTCGCTTTAATATGGGAACTTCACAAAAAATTAAGAACCCAAGTAACATAGCTTTTAACATGCCAACAGAATTTAATCACCTGCTGCTTCGTCAACCAACTTATAGGCCTAACATACATGTGATATCAGAAAACTCAACTTACCTCCACAAACCCATCCACAAAATTGACACCGTTACCAAAATTATAGGTACGAGCGAGGTGACTATTGAGGGAAAAAGAATTAAACTGAGTCAATATGAATATCTTTCTTATGCCACTGTTTATGCAATTACTCATTGGGATGTCAATCAGCCTATAACACCCTCCGATTGGAACCTGCAAATAACAACATATGCTTATAATTCCTCCAAACAGAAAGATCATTTTTGTTTCTAATTAAACCACACAATCAAAAATTTCAAAAAAGATTGGTTTTTGAGTTATGGATTTGTATCTATCAAATTCTTATCTTACCGCTGGTTTGGCTCTTCTGTTTGTAAGAGGAAACAAGCGAGTTCCAGCACCGCCACCCAAAATAATTGAAGCTACATTTTTTGGGTCTGCCTTTGGAGTTTCTAACACTGGTGTTGGAAATGTCTGAGATCAAATTCAAATGCAACATTAAGACGACCATAAAAGAATAAAGATTCAAGTGCTTTGAGGCTGGAAAAAAGATTGATCATTTGAGGAGCATTGTTTATACTTACCGCAGTCTCTTTGTTTACATCTGAGGTAAGAACAGAGCAGCTCACAGCAGGCTTAATCTTCCTATTTTTCCTTTCAGTTTTGAGACTCTTCAACACTTTGTCACTCAAATCTCTGTTTTTAAAACTCCGCCTAATACTCTCACCCCAAAATACAGAACCTTGGTTCGTTTGAGCTTCTTTGCTCACCTTGACTGGGTTAACATTGGCCTTCAAGGTCGTACAGAAGGAATCCATGGTTGATCCAACCAGAAATCGAATTTATTTTTTCCGGCTAAATTGCAAAAATTAGAAAAAGCAATACCCAACTGAAAACCCAATGAATCAATTAAAAGCCCAAGCGTCCAAAAGATCAAAACTTTATAGAGCTTTATTCTAAGTCTGATAAGAAGTCAGTGAAGCAATGTGATCTAAGCACTTTCTGTGAGCTTGAAAAGAAGATTGATCAGTTTTATTGGCTCGTGAGCCGTCACGGGGATGATCAAAATCTGAGTTTTTAATATTGAACTGCTTTCTCTCACACACATATGGCCTTTTACAATGCTGTGATCCCGAGGTAATAATACTTGCAGAGATTCAAAGGGTTTTGAAAAAGTCATGCTTAAGTGGAACCTTCTTTCTGTTTCATCTCCATTTTCCTTATTTTTTATTTTAATAAAAATATTTTTGTCGTTTCAGCACGTGCCTACAAAAATCCTCAAGCTAGGTGGCATTCTTGCATAAAGGGCAATTTTCATTTTTACACCTTTGCAATGCTTTTATTTTTGGCTTAATTATTTTATTAATTATTAAATTTTAATTAAAATTTTACACATAAATTTTAAAAAATTTAAATTTATAATTTAGTTCATAAATTTTTGAAAATTTACATACACACATCCTATTTTTAGTACTACAATATATATTTTTAAATCAAAATTTTAAGACTTATGTGTGAATTTTTAAAAATTTGAGATTAAATTGTAGAATTTAAAATTTTAAGAATTTATGTATAATTTTAAAAAATTTGAAGATTAAATTATAGAATTTAAAATTTAAGGACCAATAATATAATATAACCTTTATTTTTTAGTAGTAATAGTAGTAAATTTATGCTCAAATACATTGGATACATATTTAAGAATAGTGTGATTTTTCAATATTTAATTGATAATAATAAATAAAATAATTAAATAATTAAAAAAATTATTTTATAATATTTGAATGTTTTGATTACTCAATTTTCACAAAGTAACATAAGTCACTCAGATTTTAAATTTAAAATATTTTAGTCACATAATATTATATAATTAAAGTTACCTTTTTTAACTATAGAAAATAGACACTTTGATCACATAACTTTAAAATTATGTTATGTGATTAAAATGTCATACTAATTAAAATAGGATAATTTATGTGTTATTTGTAAAAATTGAGTGAATATAATATTTTAATAAGATAAACAAAATCACTTAAAGAATTTGTCACCAAAATAATTATTCACTTTTTTTTTTTTTTTTTGTTTATTTACCAATTTTAGTAAATTTTAGGAGAATACTGTTCATTTGTGAAAAAGAATTTGTATTCTTTTACACATTAAGATGAGTGGTTTTTCTTTCTTTTAACAGATATGATCAATATATTTTTCGTAAAAATAATATATTTTTTATTTTGCAGTATATTTGAAAAATTTATAATAAAAAAAATTATATTATATGAAATTTAATAATATAAATTATTTATAAATCAAATTGCATAAAAAATAGGATTTTTTATTCCTCTATTCATATTTGTAATTTTTAATAAACGATAATTTTAAATATAAATTATTTATAAATCAAATTGCATAAGAATGGTAAAATTTATTATCTTTTACAAAAATGCATTTTAAGTCTACCTATTTAAAATACAGTACAATTTCATTATTTTTATAAAGTAGACTTCTGTAACTTTTTCTTACAAGTAATGAATTTTTGGTTCCTTTGTATATAAGTATAGATCTAAAATATATTTTCGTAAAAATTAATGTACTTATATATATATTTTTTTCCTTAATTAAATTTGTCCTCAATTTTTGACGTGTATATGATATTTTGATAATTTAACCATTATTTATGACCAAATTTATCAAACTTCGCAATATTTGTCTTTCAAAAGACGTGTACAAAAGTAAAAGAATTTTGTACTTGTGTCAAAAGAAATCAATGTTTAAAAAACTAAAGTGTATTGAAAAAATAATAAAAATAATATTTTTTTAAATTTAAAATAATAAAATAATATTTTTATGTTTAAATTTATATTTTTATAATTAAAAAAGTAATTAATATATCATTTTTTAATATTTATTTTATTGAAATTAAACTACAGTAATTTAAGTTCATTTAATATTGAACTTTTAATATTATAATTCAAAGTTAAATGTTCAATATTATTAAAATGCTAATTTTATTATTATATTTTTAGGAGTATTATTTTTGATAACTTTCTAAAAAAAAATTTGAGAAAAATTATTTCACACAATATTATTGCATTAAAAACTACATTTCTACTAAAAGAGTTTTTTTATTTATAATATTTTTTTAAATTAAATTTGATTACATTATATCATATAATTTTTTATGTTTAATTTGTTATTATATTTCTAGAAATATTTTCATACTTTATAAAAATATTAAATATATGTTCATCATTTATTAAATGATATAATATAGTTTTATCAGTTAATATAATTAAATTTATATAATATTATTAAATAAAAAATTAGTACGTTAATTAAATATTAATATATTCATTATATATATTAAATATTAAATTTAATATTTATAATATAGATAATAATTATTATTTATTTATGATGTATAATAATACTCCACAAATTTTAGATTAATCTAAAGTCATTATCTTAAATGATAAATTTAATCGAACAACGCATGATCACTCTGAACAAAACATTATGCATTTAATTGATCTACAGTCGCATCAAACATCTACCATGGCAATAATTGAACGTACGGTCAAGAGCGAATGTAGAAGATGTCATTGCGTCAGTTGTGCAAGATTGGGTGACATCAGTTACGTGGAGATATTTAAATTAGCGAAAGCTGAAGATGCCACGTGGCGACGCATGTATGAGTCTAAATTTTATTAGAAGAAGGAACGGCAGTGAACCGTTGATATTTTGTGAGGTGAATTTCGTCTCCATGTCTCTGTCAGTTCCAATTCAATATCTCAATCACCGTCAATAAGAAACTGCAACAAAACAAAATTTTTACCTATTTTAATTATTATATTATACACTTTATAAAATTATTTTTAAAAATTAAAATAAAATTTAATTTAATTTAATTTTTTAAATAATTTTTTTATATATTATAATATAATTAATATAAATAAAAATATGTATAAATTTATATAATCATTGTACTCTTTCACTTTCAATGTCAATTAATCTTTTTATTTTATTTTATAAAATGTATTAAAAATTATTTTTTTTTATAAGTAAAACATTTTAGTTATTTTATTTGTAAGTAGCTCACCTCAAGTTATTTTAATTTTAAAAATAAATAAATTTATTTTAATTTATATTATTATATTTAAATTAAAAAAAAATTCAAATAATAAATGACATTCTTTTTAATATAATAATCTCCTTTTTCATAAATATTTCATATATATGTAAGTATTTTTAAACAAAAAAATCAACTTTATAAAATTACATGACTCTACTTACTATTTTTTTTAAGAGATAATATAATTATTTATTTTAAAAAATATTATATATTTTAAATTTAATATGTATCACAAATAATATGACATAATATTACTGATAAGTATAGTCAAAAAATATTAATTTTTTATACAAAACTATAAAAAATTACTATATCAATCGAAATAATAATATATTTGCGTTATATAATAGTGCTCATTTATTATTATTTTGTCAATAATTATAAAAATTAAAATAAATGCTTGCATTATTAACACAACTTTTTGACATAAGTTTAATAATTATTGATAAAGTTGATAATAAAAGTTATATGATCCCTTAACAAAAATAATTAGTTATTTTTTTAAAAATAAAATTATGCAATTTTATAAAATTAATTTATTATTTAAAAAAATTTATATATAATATGAAATATTTATGATTTTAAAATTATCGTATTTAAAAAATAATTGACTGATAATAAATGAAATATATTAATTTTTTTTTAATAATGTCTCTTTATGCGTTTTTTTTTTTAATTTAAATATAATAATATAAATTAAAGTTAATTTATTTGTTTTCAAAAGTGTACTGATTTAAAGTGAGGGAAAATAAATAAAATAAAAAAGAGAGGTGAGTGGCGATTAGACTGCGAATTGGTAAAACTTTGTGGATCAAGATTCACGACATACGAATAGTGGGGTACAAAATTTATAGAAACTAACCTAACTTAAATTATCCAAATCAACTCAAATTAAAATTTTTAATTTTAAAATTTTATGTATTTAAATTAACTCTTAATTTAAAAAAATGATTTTTATTAAGTTAGTTTAATTCTCATTTATTTAAACCTTATAAGAATTAAACTAATTGAACTTACTTTTTATTTTATATAATTATTTTTAAAAAATATTCCTTAAATATTTTACTTTTTTTTTTCTTCCCTTTTTTTGTCTTTTACTATTAATTCATAAAATTGTGCCTCTTAGCTTTGCTCTTGGTCTCTCAAATAGTCACCCATGGTCCCACATGATTAGTTTCACGAACGAAGAACAACAAAATGTTAGCCTCCTTAGTTCTCAATTCATCCACCAATGACAAAGCATACTAGCCTCCTTAGTTCTCAATCTCACCCACGAACGACAGAATGAGTAGACTTCTTACCCATGATTGAGCAGTTCCAAAAGAGACCCACAAGCCACGACTATGTTTTGTTCACACTTCTATGTTTCGACTGTTGGATCTCCTCGTCGTAGAGTAGCGCCTGCGAACCTCCTTGCAGTGTTGCTGTCTTGCTCCTTTAGCCCTTTCGTTTCAATTCTCTAGCATCTAGACTTCTTGGTCGTATCGTTAGGCTAACCAAAATTATTAATTTCTTTCTCGGTTCGTGTAATTGAAGGTTACGCATGGAGATTTAGGGTTTGCTTAATCATTTACCTTTCATTGGAGTACAGAATTTGCACGATCTCTCATTTAATTACACCCTTTTGATTAGCAATTACACAGACACTTTTGTTCTTGAGCAACCTTTTTTGCCCTAAACTTACACGCCAAGTCCAATTGCAGATCAAAAGCCTTAACCATATCAACGATACAGTTTTCAAGTTAGAAATAAACAGTACTCTAAAGCATAAAATGATTCACTTCATTGTCATACATCAATGGCACACAACCATAGACATTACAAATGTCTTTATTTTTCGTGTCGTTACAGTTTTCTACTTGCTACTTTGGGAGTTGAAATTTCCCTTCCCCAGGCACCTCTACCACGAAGTTATTCAAGAAACAAAAAAAAAAAAACAACAGTTAAGCTTCACTACCTACACAGTTGAAAATATGAATTCCACTCCCAAACAAATCACTGCAGATTATATTAGCAAACTGGTTGAGGAAACTAAGAACCTCACGTGTCTTCTCCTAGAAATACAATTAGATGAGGATCCTGAAGAAGACAAAGGTTTAGCTTCTCTTAAACTGATTGGTAAAGTACTATCCCGATCAAGCATCAGGAAATCTCAAGTGATAAGTGCTACCAAGAAAACTTGGAATCTAAAAGGTGATGTCCTAATAACAGTTATGGACTTTCACAAAAATATCTTCTCTTTCACTTTCTCTATGGAAGGTGATAGAGATTATGTATGGGAACAGAGAATATGACATGTCAATAGATCACTACTGATCCTACGAACCTAGGATAATCATCTTACTATCCAGGAACAAGAATTTAACACAACCTGTTTCTAGGTACAAGGTCATGGTTTACACTTTGCTGGGATGAAATCCTCTAATGTTGAGAAACTGGCCAGAATGGCGGGCCAACTGATTCATAGAGACTTAGACGAGAAAGTATTAATTCAAGTTCATAAATACTTAAGGTTTCGAGTGGAGGTGAATGTACATGAACCTCTAACTGTTGGTTGTATAATTTCAAGAAGACATGCTTGCTATCCAACTGACAAATTATGGGTAGAATTTAAGTATGAAAAATTACTTGATTTTTGCTTTAAATGTGGTACTATGGATCACTTTACTCAGGAATGTGAATTGGAAGCTGTGACTACTTATATGGTCAACGATGACATTTTCTCACCAGTTTATGGTGAATGGCTGAAAGCAAGTGCTAACCAATCAGCTCCTTTAAACAAATTTTGGTTAGTCAACAACTCTAAAATACAAGACCAACACACCAACTCAGTCTTGAGCCAATTCGATCATCAACTCTAACAGGAAAAACGTAAGGCAAACAACAAGTCTCAAGACCCCTGACTCAACATTTATTCAAAACCGGACAAGACAGTAACTCTTCCCATTCAGTTAACCAATAGGAAAACTTCTCAGCAAAAGTTGAAAGGATACACAGAGAGGTGCAGGAATTCCTACAGATGACTCAAGATTTGGACCTCATCCACTTTGCTGCCTATTATGAAGACTGGTACAATACAGGTCAACTCAATAACACAGATATCAATCTCAAATGCAAAATATTGGCTCAAGCAATTGGTTTCCGTCTAGATTTCAACATGCAGGACAAACCAAAAAAACTTACAACTACTCAAATATTCCAATTGGTAGAGTTTGCTCACAATGGGGTGGTATATAATGCACCAGACCATGTGTCTCAGATAACTTTTGCCCTTTTTCAATATCAAATCATACAGCACAAGGATGAAAGGAATTTACCAATGGTGGGAAAAGAGGCTATGACTTGAAAAACTAAAGAATCAACAGGCGAAAAAGGAAACTCTAAAAGAAAGGCTACAGATAACAACCAGTGTGCAAACAAAAAATTATTTTTAAGCAACTCTAATATGAATTTAGGCTCTGAATCAATACTTTGTTTAAATGATTTGCTTCATTCGGATATGGCTAATTTGCAGGACACCTGCTCGAGAATAGGAGGTAGCAAAATTGCAGACAGGCATAGTGGTATAACTCCAAACTGTGACAATGGTGAGAGCCATCATACCAGAACTGAGGGTTTAGCAGTTCAAACTAATCTTGAAGGTGGGGAGGCGACCTTTAACGTGCCTCCTGTGCAACCATGAAGTTTTTCAGCTGAAATGGTAGGGGTCTTGTCCTACCTTGTGCCAAGCAAGCGTTGCGCTACCTGATTAAGAAACACAAACTTGATGGAGACTAAAGCTCAGGAAGTGCAAGCAACAAGATTACATGCAACCTTAGTAGATTACAATAATAGTCTTATTATAACTGCTGTTGGTTAAAGGGTGGCTATTGTCTTTTTTGGACAGAAAATGTCTCTTTGTCTATCACTTATGTTGGCAGTTCTTTTGTAATAGCAAATTTTACTTCTACTTTTGGAAACAATGAAATAACCTCTATGATCTTTGCTTATGTTCCTCTTTATCATAAAGAAAAACAGCAAGTTTGGATGGAAATCTCAAATCAGATCCATCATCTAAATGAACACTAGTGTATAATTGGAGACTTGAATGACATTACACGAATCTAAAAAATATGGTGGCTTACCTTTTTACATTCACCCCACAAATGCATTAACAGACTTCATGGATGAACAGAGTGCTGTGAACTTAGGTAGTGTGGGCTGCAAGTATACTTGGTGCAATTGGAGACAACACAAACAATGGATACTTAAAAAGCTAGATAGGGTTATTTCATCTTCACAATGGCTAAACTATTATCCAAAGGCAATGGTCACTAACTTATCATCTTATACTTCAGACCACAATCCAATACTTTTGACTCTATTTGGCATCAAAGAAATGTACCTACATAGACCTTTTCGATTTTATGAGATGTGAACTTTTTATGCGGATTGTGAAAGACTGGTCATAGAGGCCTAGGCTTCAAACAAAGGAAATCTAGTGGATGTCATAGTTACACTTCAATCTCTGGCTAACACCTTATTAGATTGGAACAAGCAACACTTTGGATTCATTCCTGAAAAAATAAAGAGACTGGAAGCTCAATTAAAGGATATCCAAATCGGGAAGCCAACAACTGATATCCAGGAAAAGGAAAGACTAGTTTACAACTTACTAGAAGAACAATATACCAAATGGGATTCAATGTGAAAACAAAAATCTAGAGAATTATGGATAAAAGATGGAGATAGAAACACAAATTTCTTTCATACCTCTACTTTGCTAAGGAGGAAATCAAATTTTATACCTTGTTTAAAACTTTCCAATGGAAAAACAATATGGTGTTGGCAAGAAATTGGAACTTTATTTCTAAATTACTTTCAATAGTCTTTTTCCTCAAATAATCCCCTTATAAATTCTGAGTTGAGTAACTTATTCTCACAAGTGATAGACAAGGACGAAAACTCACAACTCACTGACATTCCCAACTAGGCAGAAATTAAAAAAGCTTTATAGGAGATGGGAGATTATGAATCACCAGGTCTAGATGGGTTTCCTGCAAGTTTTTACAAAAAATATTGACATATTGTAAGTGAGACAATAATTGGTGAAATACAACAATTCTTCATCACTAGTATACTCAAGGATATTTGGAACCACACATTCATAACTCTAATCCCAAAAGTATCAGGTTCTATGACGTGCCCATTAGTCTACATACTGTAAATTACAAAATCATTTCCAGAATTTTAGTGAACAGATTTAGGGCCATTCTACAACAACACATATCACATTTTTAAACAGCATTTCTTCCTGGTCGATGGATAGTAGAAAACACCATTTTAGCACAAGAAGTAGCCCATACAATATCCAAGAAAGGCGAGCTAATGTGTATCAAATTAGACATGGAAAAGGCATATGACAGAGTGGAATGGAACTTTCTAATGAAAATTATGGAATTATAGGGCTTCTCAGAGCAATTCAGACATTTAATTCTTTAATGCATCTCAACTACCTCATTGTCAGTATTATTGAATGGCTCACCTTTTGGTCGATTTAGACCTTCTATAGGACTCAGACAAGGTGATCATTTATCACCATATCTTTTCTTAATTATCTCAGAATGCTTATCTAGAATGATTATGAAAGCTGAGCACTTAGGAACAATCCATGGCATCAAAATAGTAAGACGTGCCCCACCTATTTTCCACTTGATGTATGCAGATGATGTAGCAATCTTCCTGAGAGGTAACATTTCAGACACCCAAAGCATAAAAAACATTTTAAAGGATTATGGAAGCTGGTTAGGCCAAAAAGTGAATCTCACTAAATCGGTCATATTCTTCTCAAAAAATATGCATCATAAGCCAAAATTTGCAATCTGTCAAGAACTCCAAATCACGTAAGCTAAAGGTAGCATCAAGTACCTAGGTAATTTTCTCCCTCTCAGAAGATCAAAAAAATAAAACTTCCAAGGCATCATCTAGAAACTCAAAACCAAACTTCACAGTTGGAAATCTAAACTTCTATCCCAAGATGGTAAAGCAACTCTTATTCGCTCAGGTATGTAAAATATTCCCATCTACTCCTTAAGCACTTTTAAACTTCCTTCTAGCATCTGGGAAGAAGCAAATTCCATAATCAGGAAGTTTTGGTGGAACAAAAATGCAAACAACTCACATTATTTTTCTCTTATAACTTCGACTCAACTTTGTCAACCCAAAGAAGCGGGTGGATTGGGATTTTGACGCCTCAAAGACTTTAACCAAGCAATGCTTTCCAAACTTGCTTGGGACATTTTCAAGTCCCCGAACAAACTCTGGGTTAAAATTCTAAGTGCAAAATACATTAAAAAGTTGGATTTTTCAAAAGTTCTACCAAGAAACTCAGATTCCTATGTATGGAAAGGCATACTTTGGGGTAAGGAACTAATTCTTCAAGGGAACTATTGGAAAATAGGGAATGACAATACCATAGATATATGGACATAGCCTTGGATCCCCAGCTTACCAAACCAAAAAATTCCTAATATTAATTGCCACAACACTCATGGTAATATTTCCACTACCTCAGACATTTGTCATTGGAACCCCAATTTGCAATGAGATTTAAACAAGATTGATAGGATTTTTCCAGCTTATGTCGCCAATTTCATAAAATCCATCTAGCCGTCAACTCCGGGTCAACCTGATATCTTCACCTGGTTTGGAACTGGTACTCGGGAATTCTCAGTTAAAGATGCTTATCTTACTATAGTCAAAGGAAGAGGTGTTTATGATTGCAAAAGTTATTGGAACCTACTCTGGAAATCAAAACTACATAAAAGATATAAAATTTTCCTTTGAAAAGTTTTGAGGAATTCACTCAGTACCAAAAAATGACTGGCTCGATTCATAGAAATAGTAGACCAGAATTGTGTGTTATGCCATAAAGAAGTGGAAGACATTGAGCATCTGTTTATCCATTGTGAAATCTTGCAATTATGGTGGAAACATTAGAAGTGGAGCTTATTATGGGAATTCACACATAAGTTCGATATTTTCACTTATGTAAAATTCCTCTTGCAACCCTCAAAACTCCTACTGCCCTACAATTGCTCTACAGAGATTTTTACTTTGACTGCAGTCCTAATGTTAGAACAAATATGGTTTATCAAAAACCAAATAGTGTTTAACAAAGGGAAACTTGAGGGGATACAATCTATCAACTCAATCACCATATGAGTTGAAGACTTCAAAACCTTTCTAATTCCACATAGATAGGTTGATTCTCACAATCCAAGTGCAAATGGCATTGTTCCCATCCCAAATCAGTGGCAACCACCTCCACTCAATGCTGTAAAATATAACTTTGAAGCATGGTCTTGTGATCAAGCAACAATTGGATTTGTAATCTCTGACTCCAATGGTTACATTATTGAGACTTGGACAAGTCAGACTCATACCGCTGGAGCGGACGTTGCAGAAGCTCTAACTTTAGAAGCTGCGATCACTCATGTCTTAACAATCAAAACCAAAGCGATCTACATGGAAGGGGATGCCAAGTTTGTGATCCAAGCTTTGATGAAAAATAACTGAAATTCGATCTCAAATACAGCTACTGAACTCATCCAGAAATTACAACATTGCCTTACAATGTTTTCCATGATACCAATGAGATGGATTCCACACCAATTAAACTATTCGAGCTCATAACTTGGTAAAGGCGATATCACTGGATGCTGTGGGACTAGCATCTTCACATGTTTCTTCTCCTGTTAGAGACACCTCCCCTACCCCCCCTTAGGCCTTAGCCTAACTTTCTTTTAGCAAAAGAAAAAATCTAAAAGAACAACCATTTTTTATTTATGATATTATTTAGAATTAATTTTTTGGCTTCTAGTTTGTTTGTATAATATAAACAGGTTTTGACTATTTTTATTATTAAAGTTTCGATATTTAAGTAAAATTTATAAAAAAACTCTTTAGACATATACTTGTTCTATTATTATTATTTTTTTTATTAAAATTAAGTTTTACACACATGAATTTGGTGGGATTTAATCCCACAACCTTAAACATCCACTTTAGTGAACTAGAACAACAATCGAGCTACAAAGCCTATCTCTATTCTTTTCATTCTTATCCATTTGAGACACTATGGATGACTTGAATGTGAATTAATTAGAAAATTTTACCTTATAAATTATTATTATTCTTTATTGCCTATTTGTCTTAAATTTAAATCTTTCTTAAACTTTATGATTGACTTAAATAATGATATTAGGTAATTAATTAAAATCTAAATCTTCGTATTTAGATATTATAATCAAATTAACATTAAAAATATCGGAAACTATAATACAATAGTTATATATAAAAAAAAAAGATTAAAAAACAAATTCATTAACAAAAAAGGAGTATTTTTTTCTTTAACCCAACCCAACCCAACAAAAAAAAAAAATAGTTTGGATAAAATTAATTTTTTAAATTTATTAGAATATTTGTTATGTTTTGGTTTTAGCCTAGACACAAACCAACTTATACATGCACAACCCTAAATCACAAGTCACAACTAATGTGCAATGGATTTGTGTGCATACCAATATAAATTCATAACCAAAAAAAAAAAATTATATTAAGAATACATAAATTTATACTTATTTTGTACTCATAATATTTATATCGTGACCAGTTGTATAATTATCTTTAAAAATGAAAATTTTAATTTAATTTTTTAGATAATTTTTTTAGATAATGTGGGTGGAAAATTATGTGACCATAATACTACTAAACAAAAATAATTGTGACACACTTACGTAATAAATAAATACTGAATATATATTATTAGCATTTGTGATATATTTAATGTTTGGTGTATACATACATAATATTTTGACTAATTACAACCTTATATGTTAGTAATGATATAATTCATTACTCATTTAAAGAAATATAATTTATTATTCTTTGAATATATTTTATGCCAATTATATTTTTTAATAAAATACTTACATTAATTTTACAATTTATTGACACGTATCATATTATTACTTATTTTAAGAAAAATAAATAATTTATTCTCATTTGAACTAACATTACTTGAAAATTGTTGTACTTTAACTCATGAAGTGGTGCATGCCGTTACTCAAACTCGTACACCATAAGCTGACTCTTAAGTGGTACTATATAGTTTTACATATAATAGGAATAAACATATTCTTTTCGTATAAAATTTTGTTTTTATTCTCATTATGTGATGTATCTATATTTTTTAGCATAACACAACAAATATGTTGGATGAAAAATCACAAAGTATACTTAGCCCATTTGATTGATCTCATGAAAAGTTATTAATATGTTAAATAATTTATATTAATTAATTTAATGTTTAAATAATAATAATAATTTAAATATTAATTAATAAATACAAGTAAAACTTTGCATAACTAACATATTACTCCATCACAAAAAAGCTTACGGGTCCCACACATTGTGCGAGATGAGGACATGCAATTTTATACCTTTGAGAGAACATTCCTAGTATAAGAGTTGCATGTCCTCCTTTGTTACATAACATCTTGTGAATAACAATGGGCACAAGTACAAGCAAAAACAATTTTTCGTATACTTGTTCCTGAACCCCTGCTTCCTCAAAATTGTTTGAAAACTGGAGCAGTTTGGAGACGTGTATTAACTGTCGAGTATGGGGCGGGATGAGCATGAAAAAATATCCAAGTGAAAACCTTTTTTTTTTCTCTCTAAAATAACAAATTAAACAAAAATTGAAAATATGCAGCGGGAAATTTCTGGTTTTAGGATCTAAAACATCTCATTCTTTAGTTATGAATCTAGGTAGTGGGTTCTTGGCCAAAAAAAAAACTAGGTAGTGAGAATCAAACAAATTAAGACCCAAACAACAAAAGATATATAAGAGAATAAGAAAGAAAGAAAAAATGTAAAATCAATTCACTTCAAGAACAAATCAGCCAAAATGAGCCAATAAAATATTTCAAACCAACCCAAAAAATTTGAATTGAGTTGAGTTTGTAGTTCGGCTCAATAATTTTTAAATATAATTAAATTTTTATTTCTAAATTTAATATTTCAAAAAAAAAACATTTGAACTCATTCACACTTTAAAACTCCTTACAACTTACAATAAGCCTTACAATATATTGAAATGCATGCAATGAGGCCAATTTAAAACTCCTTACAGAAAAATTCTTGTATATAACATGTTGTATACCCTCTATAAATTTGAGTTGTTGATGTTGTTCACGTGTCTAATATTAATTCTCATTTTCTAAAAATTGATAGTTGAGATTTATCCGTTTTACCACGTGGCATATCCAACAATTGTATACAAGACTTTCTCCTATCCATAAAAGCTTGCTTGGATCCCATTCTTCTCTACCATAGTCGAGACAACAACAAGATTCAACTCCTTATCCCCTTGCATCATTTCATTGAAAGCACCTAGATCCCATACATTCCTAGCACTAAATAGCATTTATGCACCAAGAACTAAAAAGTTTTGAGCCAAATCAAAGAAAATATGCATTCCTGGACCAAGCCTTTGCACAATAGCCAAATCATCACCCAAGCTTTGTGATGCATTTTATAGTACTAACTCCATCTCAAAAAAACTTTGTACACAAGTTAGGCCATGATCCATGCATCCAAAAGTATCAACCTTATCTGGAATGACTCTTATAACAACAAACAAGTTGTAGTCAAAATTTCACATATCTTTCTTCAAAAAAACCTTCTAGCTCCTTAGGTTCTAAAATAATCCTCACAGTAAGAGAAAGATCTAGCAAGCTTTGGCCTTGATCAAGCAAAACTTCAATTTCTAGAGTGAAATTCATATCTTCCAATTGATTCCACAAGCCTAATGGAGCTTAGTGTAGTACATTAATTCTATTAGAATTTAGCACATTAATTGTGCAGTACTTATTATCTTAAGTTAATAAGTCCTAATCTTTAGGGATTAATTGATTAAGTATGTTTTATTCTCAACTATTTACCACGTTCCTAGACTTGTAAAATGTGGGCAGATCGTGTTTCTTTTCTATGGCAAAAGGCTTGATATAAGTCAAAAGTTCACTTTAATAAAACTAAACTTTATTCTCCCATTGTCTGTGAATTACTCTTGTGAGTTTATTGTGCAAAGGGTAATCAAGTTTTAACAAGTGGTTTCAGAGCTCTATCACAGGGGACTGATTGAGGAAGGTTAAGAATCTCCAAAATTCTTAAAGGAGATAAAATAATGAGTGAAACACGAGAGGAAGAGAGTTGAGAAACAAGGAAGAAAGAACTAAGTATGGCAGTAGAAGGCAATTTTGTTCAACCTGCAATCCTTAGGTTTATAATCACTATGATCATTGGGCCGTATTGATGGAGAATTTTCTCCAATCTAAGGAGTACTAGAATTTGATTAAAGTTGGGATACTTGCAGTAGAAACTAGAGTGGAGCCAACTGAGGCACAGAGTAAGACAATGGAGGATCAAAAATTGAGAGATTTAAAGGTGAAGAACTATCTCTTCTGATCTTTTGATCGAATGATCATGAAAACTATCATGAATAAAGAATCTGCAAAGAGCATATGGGATTCTATGAAGCAGAAATATTAAGGATCCACCAAGGTGAAATGTACTCAATTGTAAGCTCTTCGAAGAGTTTAAGTTTATTGAAATGAAAGGAGGGAGTGTTGGTGAAAATTTTGCAAGGACTCTCACCATAACAAATAAGATGAAAGCTCATGATGAGAAAATGGTGCAGATTGTCATAATGGAGAAGATGCTTAGATCAATGACACCAAGATTTGATTATGTAGTGTGCTCAATTGAAGAATCAAATGACCTTGCAACTATGACTATTAATGAACTTCAGAACAACTTATTGGTGCATGAACAAGAATGAGAAGCGATAAGGAAGAGGAACATGCTCTGAAGGTCACAGTTGGAGAAAGGTTTGGAGCAAGGGAGGATGGCATATTTGAAGGTAGAGGCAGAGCACGTGGAGGCTATAGAAGCAGAGGAAGATGCTGAGGGAGACAACTACTCAACAGGGCCATTATTGAGTGCTACAAGTGTCATAAATTAGGGAATTTTTAGTATGAATGCTCTATTTGGGAGAAAATTGCTAACTATACAGAACTTAATGAAGAAGAGGAAATGCTTCTCATGTCAATGTGGAACTCCATAATTCAAGTAGAAATGAGGTATGGTTTCTAGATTCTAGTTGTAGTAACCAAATGTGTGGTAATAAGTAAACAGTTTCTTGAATAATTCAATTAATTAACACAGATGAGTACACTTTGTATATATATAGCAGAATAACAACTCAATCCCACTGATATAGGCTATACAAGGGGAGACTAAATTAGCCTAATAACTAACCAAATAACAAAAGATTACATTCATGAAAAGGTAACTAAATCTTAAATAAATGTGCTAGTTTTGTACTCTATCATGCCCCTCATAAGCGAAAGGGTCCAAGAAGGACGCTAAGCTTGGACCGATGTAGAAGGAACAACTTCCGAGTAAGTGGTTTAGTGAGGGAGTCTACAAGCTGGTCTGTTGTGTGAACATGAGTGATGCGAAGCAATTTACGAGAAACTTGATCGCGCACAAAATGAAAGTCAATGGCAATGTGCTTCATACACGAATGGAAGATAGGATTGGAGCATAAGTAGGTAGCTCCAATGTTATCACAATATATTGTAGGAGAGGTTGGAAGTGAGACTGCAAGTTCACTAAGCAAATGTGAAAAGAGAAGGGAATTTTGGGTTTGGAGATGTTGTTTTGGGAATAGGTGACTGTAAGAGATGGTTGGACTGGTTGAGGTGCAGGTGAGGGACTGGGTTCGGAAGGCTGGATAGATTGGGTGACACTGTGGCATGGTGCAGAAGGTGCTGCAGCAAAGAGGTCTAGAATAGGAGAAACAGAACTACTTACTTGTATTGAACTGTGTTAGGAGGCAGCCTTAGGAGAGGAAGAAGTAGAGACAACTTGTTGAGCAATAAAAGGACCTATATAAACTATTGTAGGAAATAGTTGGGGTGCAGAATAAGGTAAGGAGCGGACTCAAAGGAGTCGCCAATGGGTGGCGTGACTTTGTCCAAAGGTTTGCCTGAAAAGATAGAAAAGAACTTGGAGAAATTTTGGTTAGAGAGAAATAAATTAGGATATGACTTAGTTTTGTAGGGAAAGACGTGTTCAAAGAAGACAACATATCTAGAGACAAAGAGACGATTTGATTGAATATCAAAACAAAGAAAGGAATAGTGAGGAAGGGAAAAACCAAGATAAATGCAAGGTCGGGAGCGAGGTTCGAGCTTGTGGGTGTTGTATGGTCGAAGCCAAAGATAACATAGACAGCCAAAGACTCGAAGGGAAGTATATTTGGGTTGATTACCAAATAATTTGTGATAAGGCGTATCATGATGGAGAACAAGTGTAGGCATACGATTAATGAGGTAAACGGCACATTGGAAGGCAAGAGACCAAAAGTGTAGAGGTATGGCAGCAGTGTGTAGAAGTGTGAGGCTAGTTTCTACAACATCTTTTCGTTCAACAGAGCCAACATGTTCGGGTGTGTAGGGTGGAGAAGTGAGATTTTGGATACCATGTTGGGCTAAAAGGTGAGAGAGTGCTTTGTACTAACCACCACCTTCTATGTATAAGGTTTTGATTTTGGTGTGAAAATAATTTTTAATGAGTTTGTTAAGTTTCTCAAAAACAAAAAATGCATCAGATTTTTGCTTTAAAGGATATAACCAAGTGTACTTGGTGAAATAATCAATAAAAATAATATAATATTGATAATTTTCAAAGGAAGTCATAGGAGCAGGACCTCAAACATCCGAATAAATAACTTGAAATGGTTTTCAACAACGGATAGAAGAATTTTGAAACGACAGTTTAAGGCTCTTGTGTCACACACTTTATTTGTAGAAGAATCTAAAAAAGGAATTTTATTACTAGCTAGAATTTTCTTTTGAATTGGAGTAGAAGGATGGCCAAAAAGTTGGTGCCATAATTGAGAGGAAAGAGCGACTAAGGCAGAAGAAATGAGGGTGGAGTGCTTGACAGGTGGAGTTGATGACGACCACTCATACAAGGTCGGTCTCTCAAGGAATTGCAGTGGTTCTAAATAACTGTCTTCTTAATCTAAATAGAGTTTTAACAAAAATAAAAACACTAATTAAATAGAGTTCTAGTGAAACTAAAACTCTAAGTAACTAGAGTCCTAAACCTAGAAAAACTGTAAAAAGGGTGTTTGTTTTGTGACGAGAACAATTATACGAACAATTAAACGAAAACAATATTGCAGATTCACAATCAATTCAAATAGATTTGAAGATTAATGGAGGAAGTATGGACGTTTAGCTTGGTTGACCATGCTTGCATCGAAAAGGTATGGTGAAATAACATGAACGTTCTAAATAAACAATATTACTGGCTTTCCTTTTAATTACGAGACTGCCTTCGATCGGGGTAAATCTCTTTGTTGATTAAAAAATTAACTACCTTTGGTCGGGGTAAATCAAATAGCAATCAAATTATGCGCAAGGAAATAGATGCCAATCAAACTAATGCTATGACTAAGTCACTAATTTGAAGCTTTGATTAAGTGTTTCGGAATAAAGTCAAGGTGACGTTCCTAAAACTATATTCTTAGATTTTTCAACCTAACTACGAATCTCAAATTGGCTCATGATAATTCATAATTAAATATCTAAACATGCTCTTAATCAAAAGGTAATTCATTTATATTAAATCAATAAAATACACCATACACAATTCTAGCAAACATGGCAACACAAACTAAACATCCATAATAAAACTAGCCGCTCATGTTCATATTAATATTCATAGACAAATAAAATATGATCATACACTTCAACGAAAGAAGAAGAAAATAGAATTCTATAACAATAAGGAAAACCTAGATCTAAATACTGCTTATGGATGGGATAGGGTTCTTCTTCAAAAGCTTTATCTTCGATCGTCGACGGCTTCCTTGGATCCTTAGAATGGTTTATCTCGCTTCGTTGAGTGTGGCAAAGCTCCCAAAATTGAATGAATCTCTTGTTTGGTCGCAAAATTGTAAAGTGTAAAGTTGTATTCGAGTTGTATGTAAGGGGGAGTCTAAGGGGTATTTATAGATGTAAGGGTTTACACAAATCCTGATTACCATAGGAATGGGCGCACCGCGGCATACATTTTTCCTGCCGCGGCGTAACACAAATTCTGAAAATAATGTCAAAACCCGAGAGCTCCCCGCCACGGCATGACTTTTCTTTGCCGCGGCGCGTGTTGCCTTTCTTTTCTTCATGTTTACCCCCTTACATATGTGATGGCTCGTTATGTAAGGCTTACATATTTGTCTCGTTTAGCCCGTAACTCGTGATCCGAGTGCCGTAAGTGTTCCGTCTTTGCGTGTTTTCATTATTTGACTCATTTGACACTAAAAACACCTAAAATGCACTAAAACATACCCGTGATTCCAAATTGATAGATTTATGAAATTAATCGAATAAACAACAAATAATAAATCTATTTCTAAACAATTAAGTGCAATAAATCACGAAATATTAGTGCTTTTCGAGCACTCATCATAAACCACCCCTTTAAACTTACCCACTATACATTGGTGATTGCTGCACGCCTGATGACTTAGAGGCCAGTAAATGTTGATGCGTTGTTTTGTGTGCATCAAAAATATTGGCTAGGCTTTGTTGAAACTTGATTACCCTTTGCACAATAAACTCACAAGAGAAATTCACACACAAGGAGAGAATAAAGCTTAGTTTTATTGAAGTAAACTTTCGACTTATATTAAGCCTTTTACAATAGAAAAAGAAACATGATCAACCCACGTTTTACAAGACTAGGAACTTGGTAAGTAGTTGAGAATAAAACATAATTAATCAACTAATCCCTAAAGGCTAGAGCATATTAATAGAAAACAATAAGTACTGCACAATTAATGTGCATGAATCCTAACATAATTAATGTACTACACTAAGGTCCATCAATTCCACCCTTAAATTGCATTGCATCAAGCAATCAGTTTACTCACATGGCATACTGCACAACCCAACCAAGTCCCCTAACTTCACAAATGCATTCAACTTTAAGGGATTGGTCATGGTGTTTGCCACCTGTTCTTGTGAGTTGCAATGCACAAGTTCTACCACACCATCATTATGAAGCTGAGGAAGGAAATGAAACCTGATATCTATGTGCTTGCTCTTTCCATGCATAACAAGATTTCTAGACAATTTGATAGCAGAACTATTATCACAATAAATAACATTTGACTTACTTTGGATGCAACGAAGTTTCTCGAGAACCCTTCTCATCCAAACTTCTTAGCAAGCACATAAAGCTGCTGAAATGAACTCAGCCTTGGTGGTTGAAAGAGTAACCACTGGTTGCTTCTTTGAAGACCAAGCAATAGCTCCACTGCTTAGCATAAAGACTTACCCCGAAGTACTCCTTTGATCATCAATATCTCTTACAATCACTGTCTGAAAATGCTACTAGCTTTGCATCACCTTCACCTCCCTTCTTGTAACAAATTCCTAGTTCAAAGATTCCATTCACATACCTCATAATCCTCTTCATAGCTTGCATGTGTAACTTTGTGGGCCTTTACATATATCTGCTAACCAAACTCACAACATACATAAGATCAGGCCTTGTCACTATTAGATACATTAAGCTACCAATCATTTGTTTGTCCTGTGTCACATCAACATGACCTCCTTTTTCATTTTCATAATCTTAACCTCTGGTACTATAGGATTCTTTACTGAATTGAAGTTTTCCATTCCAAACCTTTCTAATCCTTCATGTGCATACTTTCTTTGGCTCATAAAGATTCCTTCATTGTTTTGCACAATCTCAACTCTGAGAAAGTACTTCATCTTAACCAAATCTGTCATATCAAACTCCAATTTCATCGAGGCTTTAAAATCTTCAAACATACCTTCATCACTTTCTATAAAAATCAACTCATCTACATTCAAGCTCACAATTAGCACCTTACCCTCTCTTTGAGATTTAATGAACAATGTGTGCTCAGTTTGACAACGCTCAAAACCTTCTTGATTAAGTATGCCTCAATTCTACTACACCTAGCTTGAGGAGCTTGCTTTAACTCGTACAGTGCCTTTCTCAACTTGTATACTCTATGCTCTTCTCACTTCTTCACATAACCTTGAGGTTGCTTAATGAATAAATCTTCATCTAGCTCTCTATGTAAAATTCACTCTTTATATCTAGTTGATACACACACCATTCTCTTAGTGTAGCTTGAGCCAAAATCATCCTGATTGTAACCCACCTAGCTATTGGAGTAAATACTTCACTGTAATCAATGCCATGTGGCAAGGCATATCCCTTTTTTACAAGCCGAGTCTTGTACTTGTCAATTTTACCTTGTTCATTGAGCTTTTTTTAAAGGTCAACTTTACTCCCATCTTCCTTGCCCCTTTGGAAAATCAGTTAGCTCCCGCGTACCATTTCTTTCTATTGCACTTAACTCACTATCCATAGCCTCCCTCCATTTCAAACTCTTTGATGCCTCTTCAAAAGAACATGGATCTCTAGTTGAGGTGTACAGCACAAAGTTGTGCATTTCTTCTCCCTTAGACAAGCCTTCACCGATGGCATAATCCTCCATCCAATAAAGTGTTCTTCTAGTTCTTTCTTCAAGTGGACTAGGCTCATCTCTCCTAAGTGAACCTAATGAAGATGTAACCTTAAATCCTGCATTTGCTTGAACTTGTTCCCCATTTTCATCTTCACTTTCACTAAGCTCCTCACTCTTTTTTGTTTCTTCTTCATCACCCCATTTAAACACATCACCTCTTACTTCTTCTGCACTCTTTCTCCAATCCCAACTCTAATTTTCTTCAAATACTACATCTCGGCTTACCACAATTTTCTTTGTAATAGGGTTGTAAAGTCTATAAGCTTTTGTTTCTTCACTCATACCCAGAAGCACACACTTAAAGCTCTTGGCATCCAATTTTGTTCTTCTAACATCAAGAACATGAACATGACCAATGCAGCCAAAGCCTCAAAAGTACTCCACTGAAGGCTTGACGACACTATATGCCTCTTCAGGTGTGAGATTTGTTACAACCAATGTAGGACTTCTGTTGAGAACATGCACACACCAATTCACTACCTCTGGCCATAATTCTTTAAGAACTTTCTTCTCTAACAACTTGCTCCTCACTAGATTCATAATTGTTCTATTTGTCCTATTTACAACTCCATTTTGCCGAGGGGTATAGGTAGTAGTAAGTTGTCTTTTAATATCATTTAAGATGCAAAATTCATTAAATTCACTAGAGGTAAATTCACCACCTCTATCTGTGAATAGGTAGCACACCAGTGAATCGATTCCTTCTCAACAAAACTCTTAAACCTTTTGAACATGCCAAATGCCTCTGACTTTTCTAATAAGAAATACACCCAACACTTGCTACTAAAGTCGTCAATAAAAGTAATTAGGTACCTCTTTTTGCTATTGGATTTAGGTTTCACTGGTTCGCAAATGTCTGCATGTACGAGTTGTAGCTTTTGTGGAGCTCTCCAGAGACTCTTCTTAAGGATGGATTCCTTATGTTGCTTTCCAATTAGGCGATCTGTACACACTTTTGCAGGAGCTTTGAGTGGAGGTAATCCGTTGACCATGTTCTTGTAATGTAGTGTCCTTAGGCCCTTGAAACTAAGGTGACTAAATCAACAGTGCCACAACTGAGTATCATTCTCACAATTTTTCTGAAAACAAGCTAATTCCTTTGGAGACAAAAAGGCTAACACCACGAACATTCTATTGGCAGACATTGCAGTTTACATAATTAAGCCTTTGGTAGAATGAAACAACTTGCACACATTATGCTAAATGAGTATGGCTAATCCCTTTTTCTGTAATTGACCTATGCTCAACAGGTTGTTCTTTAATTCAGGGATGTAAAACACTTGACTAATCACTTGAATTATCCTACCTACACTCAATCTAATGTTCCCCTTTCCCATCATAACCATTCTAGAATTATTTCCTAGTTTTATCGACTATCTAAAGCTTTCATCCAAGTTTGAAAACCAAAGCTTATTGATAGAGTACAAAATTAGCACATTTATTTAAGATTTAGTTACCTTTTCGTTATTGTAATCTTTTTATGATTCTTTTGTTATTTGGTTAGTTATTAGCCTAATTTAGTCTCCCCTTGTATAGCCTATATAGTGGGATTGAGTTGTTATTCTGTTGTATATATACAAAGTGTACTCATTTGTGTTAATTAATCGAATTATTCAAGAAACTGTTTATGGTATTAGAGCTCTCTCTATCTATTGAATAGAGTTCGATCTTTTCATCTACCCAATTTTTTTTCCTTCTCTTTTCGTCTTTACAACTACAATGGAGAACTCCCAAACATTTGAGACACTTGCTAACATCACAACTCAAGGAAATACTCTTCTTGCCAATGGAAATCTGATATCTCTTAATGCATCTTCTCATATTCCATTTAAGCTTACAAAGAATGGTGGAAATTATGCATCTTGGAAGTCCCAAATGACCAATCTTCTCTTTGGTTATGGACTCCTTGGTTTTGTTGACGGAACTCATCCATGTCCGTTACAAACAGACATTGGATATTCTCTCTGGACTCGTCAAGATTGTCTTGTACTTCTTGGCATTCAGGCCACTGTTCATAGCTCAATCAGCCCAACTATAAATAGTTGCACCACCTCTGCTGATGCCTGGAACAAATTGGAAACCAGCTTTGCTAATTGGTCTAATACTCGGATGTTTTCTATTATGACCTCCCTTATGTCAAATAAAATAGGAGAAAAGTCTGTGGCTAGCTATATGAGTCGAGTAAGAAGCCTTGTCGATGATCTAGCTCTCATTGGACACCCTTTAAATAGCCTACACTTCAAATGGTTTGGGTGATGATTTTAAAGAATTGACAGCAGCAGTTCGTATTCGTGATACTCCCATCTTTATTATAAATTATTTGATAAGAAATTAATTCATAATCGTGAAAAGCCAAAGGAAGAAGAAGTACACGTCATTGCACAACTTACTCAAAGGTGGTCCAATCACAAAGGTTGTGGTGGTAGAGGAGGACATCGGGTTAGCTATAACAATACCACTCACAACTCAAGCAGCAATACCCCTGGACATAACACTCAGTCTAACCACCAACTATTCAACCCGCAGTAGCCTTCCTATGGACGAGGTATGAATTCTTCGAATTTTCAGTCATACTCACCTTTATGGAATTCAACTTCTTATCAAGGCCATCCTCAAATTGTTTGTCAATTGTGTGACAAACCAGGACATAGTGCAAAAACTTGTCGTTCCCGTGGACAGCCATCTTTCTACTCTCCTCGGCCTCAAGCAAATCTCGCTGAAGGAGAGTCAAGCCACCCTAAAAACAAGTGGGTATTTGACTGAGTAATTGGCTTAAATAGCTTATATTTTGGTTAAATAGTTAAATTTTTCAAAACTAGCAATAATATGACTAAAATTATGAGTTTTGATTATATTAAAATTAAATAAATTATAAAAATATCCTTAGCCATGTGATATGTGATATCAGTATGTAAATTATTTATATATTATGTAAACTGTGTTACATACTATGTAAACAGGTATATAAATTGTATTACATACTATCTAAACAAGTATGTAAACTATTTACATACTCATAGTGAGTATGTAAACTGTTTACATACTCATGGTGAGTAAACTGTGTCACATATATGTTAAATGAGTATATAACACAGTTTACATATATGTAAATTGTATTACATACTATCTAAACAGGTATGTAAACTGTTTACATACTTATGGTGAGTAAACTGTGTTACATACATGTTAAATGAGTATATAACACAGTTTACATACATGATCTCTCGTATGTAAACTGTGTTACATACTCATTTAACATGTATGTAAACTATGTTACATACTAATATGACAGTATATAAATAGGTTTATATACCAATATAATAATATATATGTAAACTGTTTAAACAAGTATGTAAACAATTTACATACTATGTAAATAGGTATTATGTAAAATGTTTAAACAAGTATGTAAATTATTTACATAGGTATTAAACTGTTTAAACAAGTATATAAATTATTTACATACTATATAATATAGTTTATATAATATGTAAACAATTTACATACCTGTTTACATAGTATATAAACAGTTTACATATTATGTAATATAGTTTACATACTTTCTACACTCTGATAGAACTGGGAATGAAAAGATAAATTAAGATGAAGGAAATCAGATATAAAAGGAAGGATAAAATTGTAAAAATAATTAATAAAAATGTTGTCGTCAAGTGATTTTAGGAAAAATAGGCATCATGCATAAAAACTTGCTATTGTGAGGCAATATTCTCCATGAAAGAGCTCCATTGCAATATCAAAAAAATCTTCCAATGACAAGCTTACAGGCCACACGGCCCGTTTATAATTAGGCCACGAGCTACACATCATGTTAGATTATGGAGATTCCTTTGCTGAAGGGCGAGATTGTGATTCAACGTAAACGCAAAGCTACCTACTAAAGGCAAGGAGAAGTATAGAAGAAGCTCATGACTTGATTATTGAAGATTTCAAGAAAAGATAAGGTTTGGGTTTTGTTATTTTTTATTTTAATTTTTGGGCATATTTAACTTATTGGAACTGTACGAAATGCATATTATGTGTTATTTAATATGTGTCATTCAGTTTGAATATGGTGCGTGATTAGTGGTTTGTAACAGAAGTTGAATGCTATTGCATGTTAAATGGTGGGTGAATCGAAACAACTTTATCTTTTTTGAAAATTTTGTAATATTGTTGTTGAATAGAAGCCAAAACAAATTTGAACTTCATTTTAGGATAGGTGCAAGATATTAAGTTTTAAATAATTGTTTGCTAGTAGCAATTTGCAATGATCCTAAGATATATTAGTTAATGAATCAAACGACATGTTTTTGTTTTATGATTATGTTTCGTAAACGGCCTTGTTTATTGGTTTTTGTTTGATATATTAGTAACAATACTATATTTTTTCTATGCTTAGACATAGTTATGTATATTTAATCATGATGTTGCAGTTGCTAATGTTTATGCAAAAGTTTGACCATGTTTTGCTCCTCTGGCAGAATTTTGCTTCCACAGTCGAGTGTGTCTGCATTATACAAGAAAATCATGATATGTCATGTAGGTCTAATATGTTTCGTGACACAACACATAAACACGAGTGTGCGAACTCATAGTGCCACAAGGGAGGAGTTGTATGAAGGATTTTCACAGAAAATAGATAAGATGGATTTTTTCTGTATATATACTAGTGGACAAAATAGAAGGAATTGAAAAGAGAAAATGAGGAGGGCAGAAGATAGTATGCAACTAAGCTTCCAGGCCAGGTACGGAGCTAGAAAAATATTTTAAGGGGACTAAAATTTAATTTTTTTATATATATAATTAAAAATTAATAAGAATTACAATAGACTATATTCAATCCAAAATTAAATTTTTCATGTCATATTATATTAAAAACATAAAGTTAGCATTTAACAAATATAGAGTTAACACTTTATAATTAAATTCTAACAAAAATTAACAAAATATAACAAGTTAATAAGTATTAGTATTATTCATATATAAAATAAATTTATTAATTAAAAAATCGAAGTATAGTTATTAAAACTAAAACTAAAATAAATATACAAAAATGTAAGAAGTAAAATATGATTTAAAATTTTAACCTTGAGACTATATTTAAAAATGTATGCTGATAAACAATATAAGACTAACTAATAAAAATAAAAATAATATAATTTTTTATATAATTTTTTTTACAAAAATGCTAAAAGATTATTAAAATAAAACTTCAAATAATATAATATTAAATAAAATTAAAATTAAAATTTGGGTTAAAATAAAATATAATAAACATAAACTTAAAGCTTTAATCTGAAACTTATCATATACTTCTTTTTTAAATATAATTTTTATAATATTGAGTCTAAAGTTAAATATTTAAATTTTTTTTTTTTGGATTATCACATTTAAGAAGAATTTTTACATAATAAATAATTATAATTTTATTTTTGTTACTAATAGTTACCAAATACATGAAAAAATTATATATTTAACCACTTTATTTACAATTCATGTTATTTTTGTATACGTATTTGTTAAATATTGTAAACATATATCAAAATATGTACATAAAATTAGACACAATATATTACTACAAATAAAATATTTATTTAATACTAAAAATATACATGTAATTAATTTTTTGTAAAAAAGTTCACAGGAACAGCAGTCCCACGAAACCCCCCTTGAAGATCCGCCTTTGCTCCTAGCTATAACTCTTGCATGTTTGCTTCTTGAAATAGGGTTTTGGCCTTTTGGGATCTTAGAGATATGTGAGGTTATTTATAGAAGCTACAACTGTGTCTTCTATTATTTCAGGATTTTTTTTTTTTTTTTTGTTGTTGAATTCAGCACCTGTTCTTAATGCTCCATTTGGCTATGACCAATCTATAAGATTTTATGACCTATGAAGAATATAGGAAGGACAAGTTTAAGATTTCATTGCCATTACAATTTACGTAAATAAATTAGTTAAAACTAACATGCGTCTAGCTTTGTCATTTTGATGTCTAATTAACCTTAATGATGTTAGATGAGAGTTAACAACTAATTATTTTTTATTAGGAGGGAGACTATTTTTTAATGTATTATATTTGATCTTACCACTCTCTCCCTCACTTTATGGTTTTTTAACATTTTTTTTTTGTTACATTGGTTGAATAGACAATTATGATAAGTTCTCACTTATGAACTGAGTAGTTATTGTTAAAGGCTCATCAGGTGGAGTTGGATAGAATCTCATTGATTGAGTACATGATTATGATAACTCTCACTTGTGGGGCTGAGTATAAGTTTTGAAGGTCTATCAAAAAAAGTTTAGACATATTCTCATTAACAAAGTAGAGATGAAGAGCCCGTGAAGTGAGGATAGACTTTAAAGTTGGGTATAAGTGAAAGTAAGAAAAACTTGTTTAATATTATGAAAATTTTGGAGTTGGAGAAGCTCGACCCCAAACTTTAAATTTTGATACTATGTTAGAGGAGAGTTAACAATCAATCCTCTTAAAAACTGTAAGGTAGTAGATTAACTATTATCTTTTATGTTATATTTGGATCTTCACAAATGAAAAGGTACAATATGTATTTTGCTTACCTATTCTGAGCTATCTGAATATACTACAGCACAAACACATGCATGGTTTCTATCTTAAATAAATTTAGGTATGATAGTTTAGCATTTTGGTTGTATTTATACGACCTAGACTTTGTAATAAATGGTACTGGTATTAGGTGAATGTGCTTCTTTGCACCTCATAAGCCCTCTCTGGTTTTGCATGGTGGAGACTAGGTACTCATTTTCATTTTCATTTTGATTAGAGGAATTGAATGAGAGAAATGAAGATAGTGACAAGGACTCTCTGTTTGGGCCTCTACAAGACAATGATGCATCAACAACTTCTTTGTGATTCCAATGCCAAACTCACATGGCTTGTTTATTTGTCCACCTAATTTTTTGAACCATGGTACTAAACTGAAAATGAAGAAACAAAGAAATCACTATAATGACAGATAAAAATGCATAATTGTACCATGTAATAACAAATATTACTTAATGCAAAGCTTGCCCTCCTATAATTTAGCTGAACCATATGTGATATCTATATTTCCAAATAATTAGGGTAACGTTGAAAACCATTTCAATTTTCAGTTCTAGTTCCTTAGTTTTGTAATTGAAATTTTAATTTCAAAATATTTTGAGAAAAAATAAAAATTATTTGATAACCAATTTCTAGTTTTAATTTTAAAAGTGGAAATTGAAAATTGAAGATGCATGTTTAATAACCAATTCATAATTTTCAATTTTCAACTTTCTAATATCTAAAATTCAATTTCAAATATATTTTTGATAAATTTTTATTAAATTTTGGATCTTTAATCATTTTAAATAATGTTGATTATGATTGAGTTATTAATTTTTAATTTTCAAAAATAAAAAAAATTAGAAATTCAAATTCAAAATTTACTTTTACTAAATTTTAAAATTTGGCCAAACTTCAAAACTGAATTTCAAAATTTGAAAATGAGTTAACAAATGTACATAATTTCAAAATTTGTAAAAATTAAAAATTGAAATTGAGGAAATAGAAATTGAAATGGTTATCAAACAAGCACTTAGGCTATGTTTGATGAAGATTCTGATTTTTTATTTTGAATTTTTTGTTAAAAAATAATTTTTTGATTTATGTTACTTTTGTAAAAATAATCATTAAGGTGTTTTAATTATCAAAAAAAAATCATTAAGGTATTTGATAACAATTTCTATTTAATAATTTTTTTTTAAAAAAGTAAAAATTAAATTATCTACTAGTTGTTTGATAACATTTTTATATTTTAATTATTTTTCAAAAAAGGGTAAATATCAATTACCTCTTTGAAGTTTGTTCAAATAACAAAGAGGTTCCATGCTTAAAAAATAATATCGATCAACTCCAACAAGGTTGTCAACTAACCAAAATATGATTGGAGTGTGAAGAATCAAGCAAGAAACAGAATAACAGAAACTGCGAAAGAAACAATACACAAAGGATTTAAAGTGGTTCTGCCATTGTAAGGCTTACATCCACTGTCCAACAGCACCAGTTTTATTGAGAATCATTGTACACCATCCTCCTTGAGTCACTCAGTCTCTCTACCACACTAGGTGTGCCCGAGAGTTACAAACTCAAGTGTATCCAAGAATCACCAATTCAAGTCTTGCACGCAGTGCTTGTTACATCAGAGAAAACCAATATATGTATTGTATGTACCCTCTTACATAAGCCACTACTCACACTTATATATATTTAGTTAGTTACAAACCGCCTAACTAAATAACAACTCATGCACATGCAAGTGACAGCTGGAGGTGAGATCTGATCCTCTGCTACTGCACCATGTTGTACAAGTAACCGTGCACCCCTCCACCTTGGCATCATCTTCACAACTTCTCCACCTTGATGACAAGTCTCTTCCACAATTTCCTGATGCTGTTGCCATGCACCAACCAGTTTAGTTGATGGCACCTGTAACGCGCACTAAGTCTTTACACAGATCTAACTTAGTTGCAGTTACAGCCTTGGTGATCATATCTACAGGATTTGAGTCTGTGTGGATCTTCTTTAACTCCACCTGCTTCCTTTCAATCACCTCCCTGATGAAGTGGTACTTCACATCCACATGTTTAGTCCTATCATGAAACTGTGGGTTCTTTGACAGGTGAATAGCTCCCTGATTGTCACAGTTCACTATGACAGTTCCTTGTTGAAAACTCAACTCTTCCACCATACCTTTAAGCCACAGAGCCTCTTTAACTGCTTCTGAAGCAGCTATATATTCTGCTTCTGTCGAGGAAAGTGCAACCACATGTTGCAGTGTTGCCTTCCAGCTGACAAGTCCTCCAGCAAACTCAAACAGATATCCTGTCAATGATCTCCTTCTGTCTATGTCACCAGCATAATCAGAATCTACAAAGCCAACCACCTTCATGTCTGTGACTGAACCATCAAACAATAATCCTTCATGCCTTGTACCAGTTAGATACCTGAACACCCACTTAACTGCCTCCCAGTGGGCTTTGCCTGGTTTTCCCATATATCTACTGACTAAGCTAGTACAATGAGCTAAGTCAGGTCTTGTACAGACCATCAAATACATTAAGCATCCTACAGCATTTGCATAAGGGATTTTGTTCATATGTACTTCTTCTTCTTCTGTCTGAGGGGAGTCATGCATTGATAGCTTGAAGTGCTGAGCTAGTGGTGTGCTCACTTGCTTTGCATTTTCCATGTGAAATTTTACCAGTAGCCTCTCTATGTATGTGTGTTGGGTTACCAACAGTCTCTTGAGGTTTCTTTGTCTGTTTATTTCCATACCCAGAATTCTTTTGGCAGCCCCTAAGTCCTTCATTTCAAATTCCTCACCCAGCCACTCTTTAACTTGCTGAATTTTTGCCTTATTCACACAGGCTATCAGCATATCATCCACGTATAACAGTAGGAAGATAGCTTCACTGCCACTTGTGTCTTTAAAGTATACACAGTGGTCATAACTGCTTCTGTTAAAGCCCAGCTTAATCACAAAATCATCAAACCTCTTATACCAGCACCTGGGGGATTGTTTCAGTCCATAGAGTGACTTTTGGAGCAAGCATACCAGATTCTCGTTACCTGCTTCAACGAAACCCACTGGTTGGTCCATGTAAATTGTCTCACTCAATTTTCCATGGAGGAAAGCAGTTTTAACGTCCAACTGTTCCAGCTCCATGTCATTTCGAGCTACTATTGACAGCAGCATCCTTATGGAGGTGTGTTTCACTACTGGAGAGAAGACTTCTGTAAAGTCTATGCCAGGTTTCTGTGTGAACCCCTTGGCAACCAACCTGGACTTATATCTTGGCTTTTCCACCCCTGGTATTCCATCTTTCCTCTTATACAACCACCTACAGGCAACTGTCTTAACCCCCTTTGGTTTAGGTATGAGATTCCAAGTCTCATTCTTCTTTAGAGATTCCATCTCTTCTTTCATTGACTGCAGCCACTTAGCTGAGTCAGCAGACCTTGTTGCTTCCTCATACGTTCTGGGTTCTGTCTCAGTTACAATATCAGCAATACTAAAGGCAAATGCAATTAAATCTGTGGGAGTATTTACACTTGTACCTGAGCTTGAGTCAAGGTACCTTGAAGGCTTTCTATGTTGCCTTCTTAGTCTGTCTCGAGCCAACTGATAGTCCCTTAGAGAGTCAGTTTCATTTTGCTCATGTTCAACATCATCTCCCTCAGTGTTGTCACATCCAACATCATCACTGGGCTGCTCCACCTGAATCTCAGCATCAAGTAAACTATTTGAGGGTGTACAGATTTCACCATTCTCATTGTGCATAAACATCTCTAGTTCCCTGAAAGTCACATCTCTGCTTATTACACATCTAGATAGTGAGGGGTCCCAAAACTTGTATCCTTTCACCCCATTTGGGTAGCCTAAGAACATGCATTTTACTGCTCTTGCTCCCAGTTTGTCTTGCCTCCTGTGCACATAGGCCAAGCACCCAAAGACTCTTAATGCACCATAGTCTGCTGGTCGACCACACCAAATTTCTTGAGGTGTCTTAAATTGTAGGGCTGTTGAAGGGCATCTATTTATGCAGTGTCTAAGGCTTCTGCCCAGAATTTCTTATGAACATTTGCACTGATCAGCATGCACCTCACTCTTTCAAGCAGAGTTCTGTTCATCCTCTCAGCTAGACCATTCTGCTGAGGTGTGTAAGCCACGGTTCTGTGCCTTGTGATTCCTTTTTCACTGCAGTACTGATTGAACTTCTCATTGCAGAATTCAAGCCCGTTATCAGTTCTCAAGTATCTCACCTTGTTCCCAGTTTGAACTTCCACTTGAGTTTTCCATTCTTTGAATTTTTCGAAGGCTTCATCTTTGGTTTTCAGTGGGTATACCCAGGTTTTTCTGGAGAAGTAGTCTATGAAGGATACAAAATATCTAGATCCATTGAGTGATGGGTTTCTAGCTGGCCCCCATAGATCAAAATGTATATAGCCCAGTTTATCACTTGTGTGGCTGCTACTCCTTGTGAACTTAACCCTTTTGGCTTTTCCCATAACACACTGCTCACAAAACATTAGTTTGTCTCCTTTCACATTTCCCAAAAGTCCTTGCTTTTGCAGTTCGAGTAGACCCTTCTCACTGACATGTGCTAGTCTTTTGTGCCATATCTGCATTTCTGGTTCGTGAGCTGTCTCACCCACTGTGGCAAGTGGGGTATTGACTGCACCTTTCAGAAAGTACAATCCATTTTTCAGCATGCCTTTCATATATACGATGGACCCTCGTATCACTTTTAATTCATCACCAGCACCCTTAAATTCATATCCTTCTCTGGTAAGCATACCAAGTGAAATCAGATTTCTTTTTAGGGATGGTACATGTCTTACTTCCATAAGTGTTCTATCAACACCACCCGAGAGTCTTAAAGAAACATTGCCCATACCAGTAACCTTGCATGGTTGATCATTTCCCATGTACACAGTGCCTTCATTCACTTTCTTGTAGGTGGTGAACCAGTTCTTGTTAGATGTCATATGATATGAGCATCCTGAATCCAAGATCCATTCCTCTAAATTGAAGATGTTTGTTACAGTTAGTGCATCAGCACTCTCATAACCATCTTGAGCCACAGAGGCTTCTACACTGTGACTGTCTCTTTCTCTCTCTCTATCTTTGTCTTTATACTTCTTTCTCTTGTCAGGACAATCTCTCTTAAAGTGCCCTTCCTTGTGGCAGATAAAGCATCTTAGAGATTTCTTGTTTCTGGACTTAGATCGAGAGTTGAACCTATTAGACTTGAATTCTTTCTTTTCTGACCTCCCTCTGATGTATAGAGCATCGCCAGTGCCAAACATTGTTTTGTTGGTGGATTTCATATCTAATTCTTTGGATCTAAGGGCAGACATTACAGTTCCAAGTGAAAGATCCTCACGACCATACTCAATTGCAGCCCTGATTGCATCAAAGGTTTCTGGTAAGGAATTTAGCAAGATTACAGCCTGATTTTCATCGCTGATCTGTTCACCAATGTTGCTCAGCTCCACTGTCACTTTCTTGAATTCATCAAGATTATTCTCTAAAGTTTTTGAGGAATCCATTTTGAATCCGAACAACCTTTTCTTGAGAAATATTTTGTTAGACAGAGATCTCCTCAGGAACAATTCCTCCAACTTTCTCCACAACCCATGGGCTGTTGTCTCATCATCAACCTGTCTCAGAACTGAGTCTGATAAGTTTAGGATTATGCTGGTGAAGGCAGTGTCCAAGATTTCTTGTTTCTTTGATGTAGTAACGCCTTCAGCAAACTGTGGGGTCTCATTTATGGCGATAGAAACTTTCTGTTGAACAAGCACAGCCCTCATCTTCTTCCTCCAAATGCCAAAGTCACCTGTGCCGTCGAATCTTTCAATGTCAAGTTTCAGAGTTCTCATTCTCGATACTGTCTATGCACACACTTCCAAGAACAGAAATCGAGCACCTTGCTTCTTGTTCTCTTCTCTCCCTCGTTTAGCAACAAGGCTCTGATACCAAATTGTGAAGAATCAAGCAAGAAACAGAATAACAGAAACTGCGAAAGAAACAATACACAAAGGATTTAAAGTGGTTCTGCCATTGTAAGGCTTACATCCACTGTCCAACAGCACCAGTTTTATTGAGAATCATTGTACACCATCCTCCTTGAGTCACTCAGTCTCTCTACCACACTAGGTGTGCCCGAGAGTTACAAACTCAAGTGTATCCAAGAATCACCAGTTCAAGTCTTGCATGCAGTGCTTGTTACATCAGAGAAAACCAATATATGTATTGTATGTACCCTCTTACATAAGCCACTACTCACACTTATATATATTTAGTTAGTTACAAACCGCCTAACTAAATAACAACTCATGCACATGCAAGTGACAGCTGGAGGTGAGATCTGATCCTCTGCTACTGCACCATGTTGTACAAGTAACCGTGCAACCCTCCACCTTGGCATCATCTTCACATGGAGCATGGATAAAAACTCAAACTTGTATTCATGATATATTAAAGAATCATTAAAGTAAATTACCGAAAAGATAATAAAAAATAATAAAATAATCGAGGTTGAAATTAGGTTTGGAAGATAAAGAGTGTCATTAAGAACAATCAACATTTTCAGTCTATGCTGCTTTGTCCTATTAGATAACAAACAGACAAAAAATTATTGAAATTTTGAGTTTTTTATGGGAAGAAGAGGTGAGAATTTGTGCCCTAAACAATTAGAAGTTTAAATTAAAATAGGAAGAAAAATTTTGTTCATAAGAATTTTTTTTTTTCCTTTTATGGTCATTATTAATATTTGATTATATTAGTTTTAAAATGTATTTTATTTTACTTTATAAAATTAATTTTTTTATACTATTTTCTTAGTTTCCAAAAGTCCTATCTTGAGGTTTGTTTGAAATAAAGTGATACGTAAAGGTAGTTATGTGATAAAAAGGGAATCAGTTGCAATTTTTGTGAAATTTTCAAAACCCTTGAGGGTGTAATTGATATTTATTCTTAAAGAAAAAGTTTTGGTTATTATTTATAAATTTTATATTTTTAATCATTTTATTATAATATTTATATATACGAGATTTGATTATTTTTAGAAAAAATGTTTAATAAAAATTTAAAAAAAAAAATCAAAAATCAAAAATTAAATTAAAAAAATTTTATTTTTAAAAATGTGTCAATTACCTTATATTTTGATAATAATCCCTTAAAAATATTAAAAAAAAAAAAAAAAAACGAAATAAAAAATTGTTATCAAAATACTTAATTAAAAAATTATTACAAAAATTTTAAAAAAAATTAGAAATTAAAGTTATTATTAAAAACATATCCTAAGTTTGAGAAAGATTAAGCAAACTATTATATTAAGCTCTTTGGGGAAGTGGCTATTAATGAATGTAAAGTATAATTGGTTTTTTTTTTTTTTTTTTAATTTTTGAAAGAGTTTATTTTTAATAATTTTTAATATGGTAAACTTTTTATACTTGATGTGACATATATATCATGAAAGTATACCCTAGCCTAGTTATAGGTAGGGTATAAGAGACGTACAATAATGCTGATCCAATATTTAATGCCATCTGAGGGACATTGATTCCTAGCTAGCCACCTACTAACTGTATTACTTTATGTTGCTCCTTCTGACTAGGAACATACGAACTAAGGATATATTTAAGTTACTTTAATTCTCAAAACTCTAAACGCAACTGAAACATTGACATATTTCATATATATGAATTTTAATATATTGTTAGTAGATCATGATGTCTAAGGTTTTTTTTTTTTCATGACTTGTACTTGTTTGTTTTGTTTTTCATGCATGACACATGTACTGAATAATATTCTGACATTTTTTTGTACATTGCAGAAAACAGTGATGTTAGTAGAAATGTTATGTTCAAAATGCAGACAGAACGTGCTGAAGTTAATTGCCAAGGTAGAAGGAATAAGTTCCATTGTTGTCGATGAGTCAAAAAAAACAGTGACAGTTGTAGGTGATGCTGATCCAGTGAAGATCATTAAGATGGTAAGAAAGTTTAGGAAAACTGCTTCAGTTATCAGCATAGGTCCTCAAAAGGAAGAGAAAAAGGAAGATAAAAAAGAGATAATTTCATACTGCAGTACATCATGTAGTAGTTGTAAGAGATGTGAGGTTTGGTATGTGATTCCTGAACATAGCTACAATTACTGTTCCATTATGTAACTATTACACTACTTAATTGGTGTATCGTGACACATTGGACTTGGTGTGTAGAGAGACATTGGATTGAAAATGAGAGAGAATTTCAGATATCAGTGCTCATACCTAATAATAAAATACAAAATAAGATAGCATCTTTTTTGCTATAAATTATTAAATTGACTTATTTATCTTTCTTTATTTTATTTATACTATTCTAATAGTAATTATCATGACCTAGAATAGGAGTGCTGACCGATCTAAAATAGGCTATTAAATGTTTAATTTTTTTTTTATTTGTATCGATTTAAATATAGCTGTAACTTGCAAGTAAATGTCGATATCGTATACAAATGATAAAATTAACTTATTAATTATTAGTAGAAAATAAAATTCTAAATTTTACTAATAAATTAAATGCGTTAGATAAATATATATTTTTTTATTAATAAAAATAAATAAATTTTAGAGTTAAAAAAAAAAAAAAAAAAAAAAAAAAAAAAAGGAGGAAAAGGAGGAGTAGTATAAAGACATAGCTCTTATCGCTCAAGATTCATATATGAATCCACAGCTGCTTGAAAAATTATTAAAACATGGATATCGTACCTGCAAGTATGCGCGGCACAAATCAACTAATATCTTGGACCTTTTTACATGCTATTAGGAAGACAAAAACGTTACGATGGTGGTTATCTGTGTTATTATTTTTTTTATATTATAGGTAGTATTATTTGATTTTTAATTTTAAAAAAAAAAAAAAAAGTGATCAATTAAAAATAAAATATATAATTTTAATAATTTTTTAATTAAATTATTATTTTTAATAGGCTAATCAAGTATAAATTATATTATTTTAATATTAAAATATTAATTTAAAAAATAATACTTTAATCTAAACACCACTCTCGAAATAAGTCTTCATTTATCTATTGGATTGAAAGTGAAGAGAGAGCAGAGGAAAAAAAGAGGTAAGCATTAGCATTTCAACCTTTTTGTTCCTTTATGTCTATATATGCAAGCTTTACTTGGTTTCTTTGGATATGATTTTGTCTGAAGCAACATATATGAATGACCTTTTTTATAATGATTTTCCGTTTTCAAAAAACACGTCTCCCATCAAAACCAGAGGTACATATATGTACGTTCATAACTGAGTTTAGATGTTGCTTTTACATTGTTTCCTCTTATTAGTCATAATGACCATGAAGAGTTTTATATTTGTTTTTGAAGGTTGTGTTTTTCAATATGTTAATTTCTTTTATTCTATAATTTGCAGTTATTTAGATCCAGAGGCTGTGGTTGGATGGAACAGCTCGTGTGTTTGACATGTACAGTAGGAAGTGTTCTCAAATAATTATACTAAAAGAAGTATAAATGTGAAAGAAATAATACTTATTAATTTGTTAATGTACAAGTACAATTACCTTTTCAACTAGAGCACTTGGGCTCTTTGGCTATATTTTAGTTTAGAAAATTAGTCCATTTATTTTGAAAAAATTATACTAAAAGAATTTGAAACACTGCACTTAAATTTACTGGCTATATTTATTTTATTTTTATTTTTTAGATTCATTTAGTAAAGATAATTTGGACATGTATAATTGTAACTGAGAAAAAAATATATATATAAATATAAAACCAAATCCAATGCTAGCTGTCTTGGAAGGGTGGAGGAATTAAAGAATAGTGCTAAATAATCTAACATCGAATGATCCAATTGATACTTGGCAAGTTACGAACGCAAACATCCATATTACCAACTAGGCTACATGTACGAGGTTATGGATTTGAGGAGTAAAAAAATCATAATTATGCATAAAGACTTATCTGACAGCAGTCTCAAATGTTAGTTATTATTAGTACTCTCAAAACAAGACGTTGATTCGAATAAATGAAAATTAGCGGACGTTACTCCGAGGAGCTTTATTCTGTTATAAAAAAAAAACAGTTATAAATGCAAACATTTTATGAAGTGGGATCATAAATTACTACCCTTGTTAATATGGTTAATGATAATATTGTGATACATAGGTACTGTGAGTATCAGTTAATAATGTTAATGTGCAAATACACAAGTGTTTTCCTCAATTAAATGCTATATCCCGGAAGCCGGTGTGAGGGGTTGCCAAAAGTACAACGTGGGTTGGCGTAAGGAATGATAAATCCTTGCATGTTTATTTTTTAAATTTTTACTCAAATTCAAATAAATTTTACATAATTAAATTAATATTAAAATAATATGTAAATTTTATACTATGTGTATATATAATTTAATTTATGACAAAAATAGCATATTATAGTACATATTGTAGCCACAAATCTTTTTTCCATTTCTCTCGTGACTTCATGGTTTTTGCATTGAGAAATTATGAATTTGACCCTTGCTAATATCTAGATTAACTGGCTACCCTTCTTCTTGATCAGCTCGTGGTCAACATTGTACAATCTCTATAAATGAGGGTAGCAATCTGGCAAGGTTATCGACTAGCATTGGTGTTTTTCGTGTTGGCGATGACACAGCTAGCACATCATCCACCACCTCCCGCGTGCACCAGTAACCAGACCTCCACTCTACCTCTATCATCGCCACTGGTCATTTGTTGCCATCATCCATCAACCCAGCCACCATTCGTGTGCCTCTGTTCACAACAAGTAGCTAGTAGCCCAGCCACAATCAGTCTATTAGTAAGGGTGGAGCCAGAAAAAAGAATATAAGGGGTTGAATATTCTTTTTATACCTAGTAAAAAATTAGTATGAGTTACAGTAGACAATACTCAATCCAATACTAAATTTTTTATGTCATATTATAATAAAAATATAGAGTTAGCACTCAAAAAATATAGAATTAACACATTATAATTAACTTATAAAGAAAATTAAACAAAAATATAAGTTAATAAGTATTAGTATCATTCATAAATAAAATAAATTTATTAACTAAAAAATTTAGGCAAATACAAATATGATTTAGAATATAAAAAGTAAAATGAGATTTGAAATTTTAAATTTAAGACTATATTTAAAAATATATGTTTATAAACGATATAAGAGTGACTAATAATAATAAAAATAATAAAATTTTTATATAAAAAATTTCAAATAAATTCTAAAAGATTATTAAAATCAAATGTCAAATAACATAATATTAGATAAAGTTAAAATTTAGGTTAAAATTAAATATGATAAACATAAAATTAAAAATTTTAATATGAAACTTATCATATATTTTTTTTTTAATTTTATTTTTATAATATTGAGTTTAAAGTTAAATATTTAAACTTTTTTGGATTATCACATTTAAGAAAATTTTTTACATAATATATGATTACAATTTTATTTATGTTACTAATAGTTACCAAATACATTAAATATATATATATATAACCACTTTATCTACAATTCATATTATTTTTATCAACATATTTATTAAATATTATTAATATATACTAAAATATGTACATAAAAATTAGACACAATATATTACTACATATAAAATATTTATTTAATGCTAAAAATACACATGTAATTATTTTTTATAAAAAAGTTATCTAGGGCTACGGCCCCATGATGCTCCACTTCTGTTTGTCAATCCAACGTGGAAGTGTTGCTCAAAAAGTGTGTAAAGATGCTACCCAAATATATGTATGGCAAATAAGTAATATAATGATAAAATAAAATCGTTCCTATTAAGATTGTAATATTATAAATTATTGTAAAAATTAACAATATAAATATTAATTTTTGTGTGTTGGGTAATTGAAAAAAGGAGAATAGCAAGTAATAAGTTGAGAAGAGTAAATAACAATTAAATTTAATTCAATAAAGAAATAAAAAAAAAATTCTATGAATTAAAATAGTTAAGTTTGTAAATGAAATTAGTTGTTATAGTCACAATACAATTGCTCATAAATATTATGACAATTCTATAATAAAAAGCACCAATAATCAAAATTGGTGATTCACAAGAGTCAAAATGATTGGCTATATATTGATTTGATTTAAGTGTATTTACAATAACCGATAAATTAACTATTTAGATTAAAATAGATTTAGATTGAATAGATTTTTTTTTTATGGATTATATAGATTGATTTTGATTTTATAAATGTAAAAATTAATTTATGTTGGATCGATTAACATTTTAAAGATTACAAATTAATACTTAATCAAACCAACTTATATATATATTTATTAATTTTATACGTACATATATTATTTATATCTATGATATTTTAATTTTAGTTAAATTTTTATGTTAATTGAGAAGGTGAAATAAATTATAATATTCTTATTTAGAGTTATATTTTTTAGTTAAAATGTTAATATGCAAATTTTTGAATTAATTATTGATTAAATATTATTTATTAATTTAATATTAATAAAAAGTTAAAATAATTTAAACTCGTATTAAAAATATATATGTTTAATTCGTAAATTAAATTTATCAAATTAACATTAATAAGTTAGTTTAATGTTTGTCGATCGACATCTATATTTTTGTTTTGGTTATTGATTTACTTGAGCGATATATGTCAATTTGTTTAGTTTTTAGGGAAAAACCAACTATAATCGAAACATAAAAACAAAAAAATAAAAAATAAAAATAAATAACAAAAATAAATAACAACTCTTCATTCATTGAATAATTTTATAATTTTTAAGTCGACCAATATATCGATAATATCGTTTGATCCAAAAACTAACTTTTTTACGGGATAATATTTAGCTAAATTAAGTTAAGACTAATTTTTATCATATAATTTTATTTTTATTTGAGTCTATGAGAATCTATCGAAATATAAAAATATAATTTCTAATTCAAAAAATTCAATATTTTCACTTCCAGACATTCTCAATTTTGTAATGATAGTTGATTTAAAATTATTTTTACTAATTAGTTGTTACTGACACCTCTAAAATAATAAAACTTATAAAAATTGCAATTAAGAAAATTATAATTGAGTAGATAGAGCAAAATTTCTTTTAGATTTTTTCTATTAAATATTAACTAAAATTAAATAAAAGCTTGCATATGCACGCACTAAAACCTAGATTAAAAAAAAAATTTCAATCTGCTGCAAGGCTCTCCAACTTTTATTTACTTCAATTTAATTGTTAAATGTTCTTTAAAAAATAAAATCTTGCTATTTTCTTTTAAGCAAAGAATATAATAAAATCTTGCTATTTTAAAGTCTGAATGCATAGAGTCAAGTGCTTTGCCTTGGTTAGGAGTTCAAATCCTGATGATCCTTTGTATTCAAAGAAAAGCACTCCTACCACTTTGCTGGATCGACTAATCAGTTGCATATCATACAAATAAAAATATATAACTACCATTCAAATTCAAACGATTAAGAACTGAAAATCAGATTGTGCAGTCTTTCTAGTCTTGTTCGACTTGAATTTCTATCACGGTCTAGTCCGGTTTTGAAATTTTTAAGAAACCGATCAGACCAAACCGTGAACACCCTACTTCCACTTGCCCACATGCCAAATAGCCAACTTGTTTACCAGCTTGACATTGCCCTCCATTTTTGTTGCGAGCAATATACGACTGTCAACATTCAACATAAGTTTTATTTTTTAAACGTTCAACATAAGAAATACAAACAACGTGAAGGCAATTAGGACCTTTTCCTAATCACCAAAAATGAGGCCTTTTTCTCAAAAGCAAAATGTTGAACAAACTAAAGTTCAAGCCACTGAGGGCAGACTGTGGGAATACATAGTATGATGTTGTAGGGCGATCAATAACCTACATCTACAGAAGATCTAAATCTGATTGACCATGAGTTTTTAGTGCCTTTGTTCTGTTCCATTCACCAAATTCACTGCCATGTAGACGGTCCTCGCCAATTCAACTGCTGTTCCAACATAGCTATGAGGTGTCAGTTTCAATAGATTGGTCTTTGCTTCTGAGGGCAATTCCAAACCCTCAATAAACTCCCTTATTCTTTCTTTTGTAACTGCTTTTCCCCTGGTTAGTTCTTTTAATTTCTCATAAGGCTCAGGAACACCATACCTTCGCATGACCTGTAGGCATTTATCAGAATGGGATTATTGTTAAACACGTTAAACACATGAAAACGAAGAGTAGAAGCATTCATTTAGCTGCACATGAATACAAAGGCATGCTTCTTAGTTCTTAGAGAGAAAACAAATTACTAAACAATGCCAAACTCATCTAAAATTCATGAAATATCAGAAACAGAGCAATTACAAACAAGGTTAAAAGTGGGGATCTAAAATGGAAGTCAACAGAACAGAAATCAAATATTAATTCAAGCCAAGCAAAAAAACAGGGAACATACAGTTTGTATTGGTTCAGCGAGAACTTCCCAGCAATGGTTTAGATCATCACTTAACCGAGCTTCATTCACCTGCATCACAATAAAAAACAGTAAAAAAGATCTTCCTTGTGGATTCATTTTTCTCGCATTCTTGAAGGCTGGTACTTCAAGTACAGTGGAGTTTAAAAAAAAAAAAAAACCAGCCTCTAAAAATCAGTAAAAGGAAATTTCTTAAATGAAATTCCTCCTCAATAATTATGACTGTTACCCCATCATTAAGGGGTCCCCAAACTGGCATGAAATATGTAGCTTGCTGAAGATGATTGGCATAGTTATAAATTCCATTGCATACCTGAAGTTTTGCAATGCCTTGTAGAGCGCTTTTGTAGCCAAGTAGAGTGTCCCAGTCCTACACCCATGTTCCTTAGCACGGTTGAATCAGTCAAATCACGCTGCAAATGCAACATGTTGCCAGGAAAAAAAGTAAGTGCCAGGATTGACAACTACATTACCATTTCACTATTGTTCTGATAATCCCACAATCATCCACCATCAGTGTCATGAAATGCACACATGGTGAAATTCAAAGGTGTCAAATAAAAAAGATTATCATTGTTGTTCTCCTGACTTGAAATACAATAGCGTTGAAAGGTGTAATTTTAAAGGGTGACCATCAAGGCAATGAAATAAATACTTAAAATCAGACAATGGAGCTGTATTTAGTATTTACCTGCCACCGTGAGACTGGCAACTTCATGCTCAGGTGAGACAGATTCCCATTAGCCACACCAAGGTTGCCTTCACTATTTTCAAAATCAATGGGGTTTACTTTGTGAGGCATGGTAGAAGATCCGATTTCGCCAGCCTTTGTTACCTGCTCAAAGTTTGAATTTGAAACAGTTCATCTTTATAGTTTAAAAATGAAACTATTAAGCTGGAGTTCATTAATACACCACAACACTCACCTGTTTAAAGTAACCCAAAGATATGTAGCTCCATATATCTCTATCAAAGTCAATTAATACGTTATTGTATTGACAAATTGTGTGAAAAAGTTTCGCCATATAGTCATGAGTTTCAATCTGCAAAACAATTAAATCAATAAAACCATAATACAACGTAAAAGCATTTCTAATTTTGTATGCTGAAAACCCTATTTGAAGCCATTCAAAGGGTCCAAGTCTAAAACATTTTATTAACATGCCTCATCAACTTGAATGTTATAAATTGTGCAGTGATGCAAAGTCAAATAAATTTGACCCAGTAAATGTTTTACTATGTGGAATTTGATTACCTGAGTAACGTAGGGATTAAAAATCAATCCGAGAGAAGTAACAAATTCTTCAGCAACTTGGGGCCATTTAATATTGGGGTATGCAACAAGATGGGCATTGTAATTACCAACTGCTCCTGCAAACTTGCCCATGATCTCAACGTTAGAGATTTCCTTCCTTGCTCTGCTCAACCTGACAGCAAATATTGCCATTTCCTTGCCCAAAGTTGTTGGTGAGGCTGCCTAAGTATTGAAGAGAGAGAGAGAGAGAGAGAGAGAGAGATTATATTACAATATTGAAAAAAATAATTTAATACACGGAATGAAAAGTCAATAACCTCCATCACTCAGCATTTCCCAAATATAAATTGAAAAAAGTGTCATAAGGGTCCTTTTATTTTTATAAAATGTGACATTTAATTCCATATATTATAAAAAGTGTTTTTAAATCATTTTATTTTTTAAAAATGTATTTTTAAGTCCTTCTACTTATAAAAAATATGTCAAGTAAAGACAGTTAATTTTCCATCCAACTTTCTTTTAAATCTAACGGAATAGCAGATGTCACATGCATTTTTATATTTTTCAATATATATATATACATAAAAAATTAATATTTAATTAAAAAATTACTCAACTTTTTTAATTTTCAAAAAAAATTTAAATAAAATTTTCATTGTCTAATATTTAAAGTCACAACTTAGATAATGAAAATTTTATTTAAATTTGATCGAATTTAATAAAATTTTCATTATTTAATATCTAAAATTATAAATTAGACAATAAAAATTTTATTTAAGTTTAATATAAAGAATGTAAAAATTAAAGTAATTTTTAATTAAAAATTATTTAATTTGATATATATCTATCGAAAAATATAAACATGCATGCGACATATGTACTATTTCGTTAGATTTAATGGAAAATTGGATAAAAAAATAATTTTGTCTTTGCCTGACACTTTTTTTACAAGTAAAGGGACTTCAAAACATCTTTTCCATAAACAAATGGACTTAAAGACACATTTTATAAGCTAGAAGACTAAATGACACCTATTGCATAAGCAAATAGACTATTTTAGCTCTTCACCCATATAAATTAATCATAAATTTCAATCATGTAAAATCAAAAGATTTCTAAAGGTTTTCAAATATAAAAAAAATTGTCAGGGAAACACAAAACTATTTCTTACACAAGTAAGAATGTGTTTACACCTGTCCATGCGTGCGAGAAAGCATAGGAACATGAGCATTCTCCTTAGCCATTTTACATATTGACTTAATCAGATTGTCAACAGCAGGAAGTACAACGTTGTCCAAGGCTCCCTTCAGCATCAACGCATGGGCAAGATTGTTGATGTCTTCGGAAGTGCAAGCAAAATGAAAAAATTCAAGCACCTAACTTGAGAAAATAGAGTGGTTGTTATTCTTGAGCTATAGAAATGAAGCCAAAAACATGATAAAGTCCGGTGCAATAAACATGTTTTAAGTATCTGAACAGCTTAAAAAGTAAATATGCACCTTAGCTATCTCTGGATGTGATTGGCATTTCTGTTTCAAAAAATATTCTACTGCTTTTACATCATGATTTGTTACTCTCTCAATCTTTTTTATTTCCAGAGCATCATCTTCACTAAATCCATCAATGACTCCTTGCAAATATGAAGAAGCATTCTTGCTAAAACTAGGCACCTCAGACATATCAGGAATTTGTGACAGCTTTAGCAACCATTGAATCTGTGATGAAGTAGCACAAAAATCAAAATTTCAAAACAAATGCAAAGAAAAACAAGGAATAGAGAAGGTGAGAAGTTGTTAATTGTAAGGGTACACTGAGATAATAAACTTAATTTTCTTTATTTTATAAGAAACATCATATTATATTTATATATAAAAGTAGTTACAAAAGACAAAAGTACAAAAATGTGGACAAACAAGAATAGTATAAGAAACTAAGAATAATCTTTAAACTCTTTTGATATTGGAGTCCACAATCAAGCCAAAAAGTAGAACTTTTTTCATAATAGATTGCTATCGTTTTCAGTTTCTTAAAAAATTCTATTATTCTTCTCAATCCACAACACCCAAAGAATTGCTCCAATCCTATAGCTCCACAACACTGTAGCCTCCGTACACCCATGCATGTTAAACAAAGATTTGCAAGATCTTGGAATGGCCTATTGAATACCCATCTTACTTTGTAGCTTATAAACTTAATCATGAGCAATGGTTTTTTTTTTTTTTTTTGTATTGTACTTCTCATGAGGATGGAAAACAAGCTACAAGAGAGAGAACTAGTTGTCCTAAAAATGCCTAACTGACGAAGCATCAAATGACCAAAAATATGTAATCACCTAATAAGTAGTGACCAGCCCATTGAAGCATAAATGGCTATATGCAGCAATTTATTTCATTATCAATAAAAAAAAATCATGTACAAGGCAATATTTAGCCACACAGTGAGGCAAAAGAAAAAAAATTGATAACATTACTTCAACTAGGACTCGATAGTAGATTAAGGCATATTCACTCATATATGGAGCCAAGTCCTTCACTTTGCCCCAATAACGGCCATCCAATGGTGAGAGTGCTGTCAAACTTGAAAATTCAATTTCAGAAGGCATCTTCTTGACCTCCTGAAAAGTCAAATTCAACTAAAACTCAAGGAGTGCAAAAACTAAATAGAATAAATAAACATCATAGTTTTCCAAATAGTAGGTGTTATGTACATAATCACTAAAAACTAAAACTTTCACACAATAAAAGTTAAGTGGTGATTAACGAAAGAACCTTCTCGGTTGAGACAGGGTTGTCTTTCAGGGTGGCTCTGACAGGAGTACAATCCCTGTAAGAAAATGATAATGAAGGCTTTGAAAAATTTCTGGAACAGAAGCTGGAAGAGTTGCTTGAGATTTGACAATTTGGAGAAATTGAGCTAAAGCATGAGTATTGACTGGTATTCAAAACCCTAGAAGAAGCTCCAACCTCCATTGTTGCAAAACACTGAGCTCTGCTTCACAACTTTGGGTCAGTGGCTCGGCTTGTAATCTAGAGATATTTGATTAATAACCATAAAGCACTTATCAATTCACAAAAAATGACTTCTTTAATTCTAAAACATCAATTATAAGAAACCGATAGGAAATTTATGGAATAAGAAATATTGGTCTGAATTGGGCTTTAAGGCCCAGAAAATTCTCTGTTTTTCTTTAACTATACTCGTGGGAATGCAGCTAGATTCATTGCTAATGAGATTAAAGCATTGGACTGAGTTATCAAACTTCAAAATTTTCCTCTGTAAACTTCTTTGTTAGAACTATTAACACCTTTCAGCAATCAATTATCAACATTTGCTGATTTGCAGACACAGTTTTCTAGAAACATGAACTACAGAAATAGTTGGTGTCGTAATAATATTTTATCATTTAAATTATGATTCTACAAATACTGTAACGATTTACATACCAAATTTAATTTTAAACTCGTTAGAACAAACAAGGATAGATAAATAAATAGTACAAGAGTGTCTTGTAGCTCTCATTTCCTCTATATGCATTTCAACAAACAGATTATGTGCGTTATTCAAAGCATCAACTCATTTGATTAAAAAAATTAAAACTTAATCTAAAAAACACGTAGAGAAACTGAAATTGAAGGATTCAAAGTGAAAGAACGCAGAGAAATACTTAAATATAGGGAAGGTGAAAGAAGACAGACCCAACTGGCAGAGCTCCGTCGGCTGCGGCTGGAGGGTGTCAGGAGCCGTGAGTGTAATTTGAAACCTGATGGGGAGACAGAGTACAGATTCTTAAAAAGCCACTAACTAGCAAGGTTTGAAATATGTTGTCCATTAAAATATTCATATGAAAAATATTTTAAAAATTCAAAAATATTGTACATAAATAAAATTATAATTTTTTTTAATAAATCTTAAACATATAAAATAATTAATTACTTATTTATTAAATTAATTCTTATTTAATACATATAAATATCAATATGAATATAAATATAAATGCATTTTATAATTATTTTGAAAAGTTAAATTTTTTAAAATAATTATTTAAATTAATAAATTTTATAGTTAATATAATTAAACAAAGATATTTAATTATAAATTATATTAAAAAAATTAAATATTAATATTTGTGTGGATATAATTATCTTATTTGAATTTCAATGAATACTTGATAACATATAAAGTTATAAACATATCTAAATTATATTAATATTTTTTAATCACATGATTATTTCTTTAATTAAGCATTTTTTATGCATGTATTTATGCTTAGATTGAAATGAAATTAAACAAAAAAAAAATTCATTTAATTTTTCTGTTATCTAGAATTAGAGTACATGTTTTTTTGATTTATTAATAGAAAAAAAATTAAATCCTTTTAGGTTTTCAACTTAATCAACGTTTAGGACATAAATTTAATGCTATAGTTATTTTATTAATAAAAATTAAAATATAAATAAAAGTTGATGATTGCAAAAAAACACAAAAATCAATTCATGAAACCCAATTCAAAATATTTGATTTAGATCGATTTTATAACTTTATTAGATTGAATTAGTTCTTAATTTTTAAAAACTGACTTTATTAATTTAATTTTAGTACGAAAGTAAACCAACACAAGGTATGTATATTCCTAATTGTCCCTAATAACAATTTTGTCTAGCTAGGTTAAAGTTATCTAATATGGCTGTAATCGAAAATTTTTAAATGTTAATTATTTTTAAGTTATGGTACAACAACATTAAATTTATTTAAATATATAGAAAGTTTGAAATTCGAGTATCAATTACAAGTTATGAGTTATATAGTTATTCTATTAATCTAATTGAATTTTGATACGACATTCATCTAATTTGATATTTAACTTTTCAAAATAATTATATAAATATCAAGTTGACCAAAGTTTAATCGGCTAAAAGTCTGATCAATCGAAGTCAAATTGAATACATGTTTAACTTGTCATAACACAATTAACCAAGTCTATAATTTGTCAAATTTAACTCAAATTTGCTACAACTAAGTTGGATTTGTAACTCTTCAAAACTTAATTAGACATATTTTCAAGTGGGGCAATTTTTGTATTGTTTGTTTGTCCAACTCGTCCTCACTAAAATGGACAAATATTGAACTTGATAAATTTTGCTGAAATTGTTGGATGTGAATCCACAAAGTTAATTCATAATTAGAAAAATTAATGCTCAATCCAATGTAACATATTGGATAGATGTTCAACTAAAAACCAAATAGCCTATTATTTAGACACATATCCACTTTTACATTACATAATTGAATAGTTTTTTAAACTAAATATTCGATTGAATTTAAACAACAAAGAATTGGTTGGATTTCAACACGAATACACTTCTAGTTAAAACCAAGTTCATCACTTGATTAATTTATTATAACTCAACAAGACGTATGCCAAAAATACTCAAATTTCACCAGTTCAATCAAAATCAAATTGAACTCATTTCAAACTCATCAATTCAACTGTCACGTTTCACTTCCATCCTAGCCATGGCAAAGTTAGACACATTTTTAGTTTGTTACTACTCATTTTAATAATTGTAGAGTTAACTGAAATTCACACATATTCCTTTGTTTTTATCACATCTAAACGACACAACAATTTTGGCCAAATACTTGTATTGCACCCCATTTTCTCATCTTAAAAAAACCCTAGTCAGATGTGAGGTCTTATAAAGGGATCACAAATAAATTGAAATCGTTGAAAATAATAATAATTGTTAAGCGTGCAAACAAGTCTCACATTAAGAAAAAAATTGAATATATAATTGGAATAACTTACTCCTCTTAACAGATTAATCTTTTAAGTTGGAATTTCAAGCACAATAAATGATATCGACTTAATTTGCATTATATGAGTACATATAAAATGAATCCTCAATTTAAAAGTAAACTCGTGTAGTCGATGCATGTGGCCACAGTTTGAATGAATGGTAGGCTCATGTTGGATGACACAATATTGTTATAGACTGATTTGAACTCTTAAAGTTTGATTAAGTTTGCATGAATTTTTTGACTCTTTTTTACCACACGTGTGATCAACTCGATGGAGTATGGAAACTGGTTTAGAGGATACGACTTAATAATTAGTCCCTAATATTGGGGCAAGGTTGGAGTCTAAAACGGGTAAATATATTCTCGTTTTAGGAAGGAATGTTAGGTATGGAACAAGCTTTACATTTTAAAAATATAAAAAGTAAATTAAGTATATAATTGAAATATATTATTTATCATAATATGTTTATATTTTGTATTGAAACTCTAGACCCAACAATAATAAATATTTTAGGAAAAAAAAAAATAACACACCTAAGAAGAAATAAATTATTTATGGTGGTACTCTACATTTACACCAATAACATGTTCAATGTAATTTTTTTCTTAAAAAGTGTTTACACTTATAATATATTTATAAAGTTAAAATTTGATTAGACAGAATATAAACATTAGTTACTTTCAGAACAATCAATAATTTCTCCACCTAATACTCATAAAGCTAATAATACAATAAATTATGTATTTTACTAATTAAGATTTCATGACACAATTGATTTATGGAGTATATCATTTTAGAATTTTATTTAATGAAAACATAGACAACCACTGAAAGCTATTGATACGAACTTAAGAATCATTTTAGTTCTAAGCACAAAAGTTGTTGGAGTTTGGAGAATTGATACTTTAAGTCGGTTCAAAATTCACATAATTTATTAAAAATTATTTACAATGTTATTCTTCACATATCATTGCACCGAAGTAGGTATCAAAATTGAGAGGAAAAAAAATTCTTGAAAAAAACTTTAAGCCAGTTAAAATAGGCCACAAGAAATAAGTACCTAAAATTTTATAGAAAAATAAATATTTATGTTTTTAAGGTATTTTATTAAATAATTTTTTTGTACTTATGATTTTTTTTTTTTTTTTTTTTAGATTTATCTAAGTAAATTTAAGCTTTAGTGCTTCACTAATAAAATCCGGAAAATGAGATAGAAAAAACTCAGTTTTTTATTATTTTATTTTTAATTTAATGTTAAATGTACGTAGGCATGCTACATTCGATCATAAATTATGAACCTTAGAAGGTGAAGGTTTTAAAATAAGTTATTTTCTATTATTTAAATATAATTATTAATTTTCTAAAAATACGACAATGCTAAATATTCCTGTGGATTTCAATTTTGTCATTTTATGTGTGTTTGTTGTGTAATGTGTTAGCGTCTAATCATGGATAGTTCTATTTTGGGGCAGCAATGGCCAACCAATTCATAATAAATAAAATTTTAAATATAGTTCTATTTTATGAATTTATCATTCAAAGAATTAAGAACAACTTTAATAATTTAAACATGTTAATACTTACATAAAACACATAAAACATCTTTATTCATTTAAAAAAAAAATACATACTTATAATTATAATAATTTTTTATTATTAAATTAAAGATTATAATAAATGAAAAAACAGACAATAATATTTTACTGTTCTGTTAGAGCTTTTTCTAAATTACATTGGTCTACTATTATTAAATAAAGATTTTTTTTTTTAAACAAAAATACAAATTCAAGACCACAAGCCGGGAATTAGTTATTTAGTTTAAAACTCTTCCCATTTTTTTTTAAATAAATGAGAAAAATAAATTATGCTTATTTTCTACATGGGCCCAATTTTTAGTTTTGAAAAATAGAGAACTCTATTTTTTTTATTAATAAAAAAAAAACACTCGTATATTCGAGTGAGATTTAAATTTAAATTTTTAATTAAAAATTTAAAATTTTATTACTTAAACTACAATAAATTTTTAAACATTGAGAAAATTAACTTATGGCAAAATGGAGAACTCAATTTATAAAGCCCAAAAGTAATTATGGAGGAAAGATAAGCAGCTTTAATTTTAAAGGTATAATTGTTTATCTATTTAATTGTGACTTTAGTAAATTAACTACCGGCAAAATCGCTCCCCTTTTTTAATTAATCACTACACATAATGCCGGCAATCCTAAGTTTTCAATGTAACCACAACAATTTCCTCCACTATGCTCATTTTCAAAAACATATATCCTAATAATTAATTCACATTAAAAAATAAAAATTCACCCTCAAGAGTGAAAGATATTAGCCACCTCTAGATTCTTGATATTAGACTTGTGAACGGAGTAGAATGAGATTAGAGACCCTCTCTTTATTTTTTTTCACAATTTTAAATTTTTCCTTCATTTTTACTTAAAAATTTTACGATAACATATTAGGATCTTAGTGGGGAACAGAAACCCTCAAATAGGAAATGATGATCCAAATAATATGAAAATTATTAATTTTTTAGTAATTTTTTATTTTTATTAAAAAAATTATTTAATAATGAATATCAAGAAGAAAAATAAATTTCAAGCTAGTAAATAATGTTATATGATAAGAAGAAAAATAAAAATATATAGTAATAAATACATAATCTTTTTATAATAAATAACATTAATAAAATTTTGTTACAAACTATTATAAATTAATAATAATAAATTATAAAATAATTATATAATTTTAAATTTTTTGAGTTGAAGTAACATTTCTAAAAAAAAAATTATTGTTGTTTTAAAAAATATATATATAATTTAAATATATAATATATTACTTAAGTTTAATTTAAATTCTATGTAATTAAGTTTATAAAAAAATTAAAAAAAAATAAATTTATATATTTAATAAAATAAAGTATATAATTTTAAAAAACGAAAAAAAAAAATATAATCTTTGTTCTTCTCACATTTCGTATTATAAAATATATATTTTATTTTTCATTTTATTGTCAAGGATCTCTACTATCAATCAAATAATTTTCGCTGAGATTTATCCTTTTAGGAAAAATTAAAAACCTTATGTAATCGATAGTCACCTGTCACTATGTTACTTGGCCATCCAAAGAAAAATATTTCATTTCATTATTCTTTTAGAAAGAATATTGCATCAAATTTCAAATCCAACATTTTAAAGTTTAATGAGGTGGCACTAACATCTTTAAATTTATATATTTAAGGTATTTTAATATTTAAATTTTTAATTAATATATTTAGATCATATTAATTAAAAAATGTATAATTTAATCTAAATTTTATGAACTAAAATATTTTATTTTAGTAAAATTTTTCTCGTCTTAGTAAAATTAAGGACAAAAATATTTCATCTTAATAAAATTTAGAGATTAAAATATCTAAAAAATTAAGATCTATTTTTATGTATAATGTCTCAAACTTCAATAATTTAAAAATTAAAATATATTAATTAAAAATTTAAGGAATAAGTGTACGAAAGCTAATTAAACAACTTTTAAGTTAAATCAAATTTATACATATTCAAAAAAAAAAAAAAAAAAAAGTATACAGCTTTTTTTTTCTTCTCAAAGAGATACTCATATTTTTATTTTATTTATGCATAAGTATATTTAAAAAATTAAAACTTATTGTATTAACTAATTTAACCACACGTTAAAATTTAACACATATTACGTAAACTAATCGACATTAAATAACTTACATATGGCAAGCTCTGAACCAAAAGAGTACTTATTTATAAATAAAATATAAATATAGACATTTTGCTATATAAAAAAATAGTTTAGATATTTTTATATAAAATATGCTTAAATTTAAATACCTTATAAACAGTTTATCCTATAAATATAAATCTCAAAAGTTTCAATTACGGCAAATAAGATAGCATGAGATTGAAGCATATAAAACCAGTGGCACAGCAACATAGCACATGAATTGCCAGTTGAGGTCTGTAAAGTGTATATTCTCGTATACCAATTTAGCACCACCAGGAACGCATCCAGCACCACCAAATGTTTAGTGCTACTACTAAATCACTTTAACTTGCACTTTAAGTTTCATGCCAAGCTCTACCAAATGTGCTGTGAAGCTCAGTTCAATTCATTTAAGGTTGATTCAATGAGTTCATTTAAGGTTGATTCAATGAGTTCATAAGTTAAAAAAATGCAACTCACATATCTTATGAATACAAATGAGCTAACTCATTTAATGAAATGTCATTGTTAATGATTGTATTTATATAATTATAATAATATAATACCGCAATTAAAACCTAAAAGATATTACTTTTTTTTCTTTTTATTTTACAAAAATATAATAAATAAGTAATATTTATATTAATATTTTTGCTTGTAGATAAAATTATAAATATTTTTTTTCTTTTTTTTAAAAGAGTAAATAAATCAACTCAACTAATTTAAAAATATGCTGAGTTAAACCTGATTCACATAACTCAATTCATTTGAATCGTCTACCAAGCTCTCGAACGAATGAGCAATATAACTTCCGCAGATGTGTCTCATATTTAGGGTTGATACCATCCTTCCGAGATGGATCGGTGATAAGTGAACAAAGTTGAGGTTCTTTATGCATACACATTCCAATTGAAGCTCTAGCAATGATCTCCTGCTGAGGTATTTCAGGATCAAGCCCAACATAATAGAATAAGTCTTTTAATCTATCATCAATTAATGCTGCCAAAAACATGTTAATTTCAAACTGAAAATTGTCAAAGTAAATTTGTGATAATATATCATATCTCCACACTTGTTACACAACTTTTGAATGTAGTATAATTTAGTAATATTCTTATATAAATATCATTGTTTATTAACTTTGCAAGACCTTTTTGTAAGCTAATAAATTATAATATTTTACACGCATAATTTAAAAAATAATATAAGTAAAAATTAAAATATAGTTGAGAGTATTGTTAGCACTCCTTTTACAAATGTTGTTGAATTAATTTCAATAAAAATATTTAAATTTTATAATTTTATAAAAACATATATTCCAGTTTGACATTTACTGACATACAAAACGTCAAAACCTTATATTTGCTTTTCAATAAATGTTAAAAAAAAATAAAAAAATCCACGTATATTTACTTTATGCCTAATTATATAATTTTATAAGTAGTTGTATAACTGTATATATAAATTAATTGACACACGAGAAAAAGAGTAAAGCACTTATAAAAGTAGTTGTGTTAGATAATTTTTAATTCAAAACTCTATTTTAATGTAAATTATACAAACAAAAAAATTATATCTAAATTATTATATTAAATATCACACTAAAAAATATATTCTTTATTTTTTAGTTTTTTCTTTATTAATTAATTCCTAACGATTATTATAGCAAACTAATTAATTAATTATATTTTAATATTATTTAACTAATTATGGTAAATTTAAAATTTATATTTTTAGTAAGAAAAAAATAAAAATTCACTTTGTAGTGTTTCTCCTATATTACTAAATTGTTGTTTTAGTTTAGCCCTATGCTGTATTTTTTATTTTTTATGTTCATTTTTTTTTAACTTTATAATGTATTTTCATTTTTAATATTATGAAATTTTTACTTGTTATAATAGTTATATAATAATTTATTTTTATTAATTTTTCATCCTATACTTAGTATTAAATTATTTACATGAAAAATAAAAAATATTATTGATTAATAAAAAAATATATTTTAAACAAATTTTAGTAAAAAAATATATAATTAAAATAAAATAACAATAAAAATAATATTTTTACATTTTTTTTCTTTTATTAATATTTAAAAAAAAAACTAGTGTCATAAATAGTATTGTGCTAAATAAACAGTATCGATCTATATTTAATACAATGCATTACTTTTAATGCAAAACCTTCTTGGAAATGCAATTATATAATTTTGAAAAAAATATATATATTTTTTTATATTATAAATTATATAAAACAAAACTCTTAAAATTTATAAAAAATAAAAATAACATTTATAATAACAATAAATTAGATTTAATTGGACATTAGTTTCATTTAAACGTTAAATTAGTATTCTCTCTCTTTTTTCTATTTTTTTTTTTGCTACAAGACTGTTGGCAAGCAAGAGTATCCTATTTTTCCGAAAATACCGATAGTTTCTAACACGACTCTTCCCGCAGAGAAACAACTTCGTTTATCTTTCTCTGGAAAACGAGCGCTACATTCACGAAACCCGCCGCCCCAATTTTAGAAATAATATAAATAAAAAAGAAAACTTGAAAAAATGAAAAATATCCATTGCGTACGAATTTGAGGAAATCAAACACTACAATATAATAATCGGAAAATAAATCCATAAAAATTGTCACTTTGCCTGTTGCCACCCATTTCGTTGTCTTGTCCGATCACGATGACATAACGAATCTTCTTCTTCTTCTTCTTCAATTATCTCCTTTTTGTTGTTAAACTACCTTCACTTTTTCTTAATGATTGAATTTCGGCCTGTGAAGATCGGGAAGATTATGGGGCTAAATTCTCAATCAAGAAAATAGGGTTGAATTAAGCTCAAATTTGGGAATTTGGATGGCTTAGTTTTTGAAAAGTGGAGAAATCTCAAATTTCTTTGAGGATTTTATTTTTTGCGAATTTTGATGAACTCGGGTTTGGGATAGCTAATTGGATCAAAGAATTCATGGTTTCAATCTCTTTGTTACATTGTGCGTCTCTGTTCTATGTGGAAAGGTAACTCTAAGATTTTTCCGTAATTTTTGTTGAATATATGTAAGACTTTACTTTCTCATCTTCTGATTGATTTGGAAAAGGAAGTAAATTGTTGTATAATATTTTTCTCGAATATTTAGTCATTGCTATAATTTCCCTGCAATTCGAGACTTGGAAGTGAATACGATTCAGTAAATTCAAAAAGTTTTGATAGAAATGGCAACTCCTGTGGAACCTCCTAATGGGATTAGAAACCAAGGAAAGCATTACTACTCGATATGGCAAACATTGTTTGAGATTGATACCAAATACGTGCCAATCAAGCCAATAGGTCGAGGGGCTTATGGTATAGTTTGTTCTTCTCTCAACAAGGAAACTAATGAGAAAGTTGCAATTAAGAAGATAAGCAATGCCTTTGAGAACCGTGTTGATGCCCTGAGAACTTTGAGAGAGCTTAAGCTGCTCCGGCATCTCCGGCACGAAAATGTGATTGCTTTGAAAGATGTTTTGGTGCCTGTAAATAAGAATTTTAAGGATGTCTACTTGGTTTATGAACTCATGGATACAGATCTGCATCGGATTATTAAATCTTCTCAAGTTCTTACAAGTGACCATTGTCAGTATTTCCTCTTTCAGGTACATATTTCTTTATAAATTAATTGGATTTGTATTATATCCGTTCTAATATGTTTTTAGTAGCGTTGCATATTTGTAGTAGCTTTGAATGAATCGACCATACATATATGTATTTTTCAATATGGTTCATCATGGTGTAATCAACCTCAAATGTTGAGTGCTTGAATTTTGGAATAGCTCTGCACTTGCATATAATGTGTCCGTTGTGGTTTAGATATCAGTGAAAAGCACCATTTCAAATCATTATAAATTTAAAGATATGCTAATATTTTTGTTCTATGACTTGAGGAGTAGTCATTTGCCTAAACATATAGAAACTATTGCTAAACAAACTTTTACTACGTAGTTGCTTCGAGGACTTAAATATCTTCACTCTGCAAACATCCTTCACCGTGACTTGAAGCCTGGCAACCTTCTTGTCAATGCAAACTGTGGCTTGAAAATTTGTGATTTTGGGCTAGCACGTACAAGCAATTGCAGGGGCCAATTTATGACGGAGTATGTTGTCACTCGTTGGTACAGGGCACCTGAGCTTCTTCTTTGTTGTGACAACTATGGTACATCCATTGATGTGTGGTCTGTTGGATGCATCTTTGCTGAGCTTCTTGGTCGAAAACCTATCTTCGCTGGAACAGATTGCCTAAACCAGTTGAAACTGATAATCCACATACTAGGTAGCCAGAGGGAGGAGAATCTTGAATTTATAGACAACCCAAAGGCAAATAAATTCATTAAATCACTTCCATATACACCAGGGACTCCCTTCTCTCATCTTTATCCACATGCCCATCCTTTGGCAATAGATTTGCTGCAGAAGATGCTTGTCTTGGATCCATCAAAGAGAATCAGCGTCAATGAAGCCCTGCAACACCCTTACATGTCCAAACTTTATGACCCAAGTTGCAACCCCCCCGCTCAGGCTCAGGTACCTATTGATCTTGACATATTGGAAGACTCACAGGAAGAAATGATAAGGGAGATGATGTGGAAGGAAATACTCCATTACCATCCTGAAGCTGTTTTAGGAAATTCATACGTATGATCGCGGTGTTTACTTCCTAGTCACATGGGAGTTGGAAGCTGAGTCTTCTCTAAATTGTGATACTTCTCTCTACAATGTAATGTCAACTGGTTTGTTTCATGTTTTCTTTCAGTCTAATTGCGATGAGACTGAGACTGCCATGGTTAGTCAGCCTCTTTGAGTTGTACATAGTTGTGTTGTATTGTCTCTGCAGACCTCTGTTTTTCTTTAAATATTTTAGAAAACATGTAATTTACTATTTTACTCTCAAGTTTTGTACTGTAGAACTTAATGACCAGTTGTTTAATTAAAACTTGATACCGTTTGTAAATTGACATTAAATGGTTGCTTATAGTTGCTGTAATTATTCTTTAAGTAACATATTTTGTGTTATGCTTATTCTTTAAGTTATGCTTGTTATGTTGTTGAGATTTACCGTTTGTAAATTGACATTAATCTCTGTGAGATTATTGCAAGAATCACCCATTATAGCATGTTCTCCCTATAATTTTTGAGACAGTGGATTCAACTTTTACTTTGAGACATTGTTTATACTTTGCACCACTAGTAAAGGTGACCAGAGAAATCCCGTGATAATAAAAAGGAGGAAAAAAAAAAAAACTATATTAGTGAAAATAGATCGATGGAAAATAGAGATGATAAGCATTTAATTGTATTTAATTAATGCACAAATTAAGATAGAATCTTAGCCATTAAAGAAATGCAGATCCAAATGTATAAAATTTGTGAAATTAATAGTAGAAAAAGTGTAACAAATGCAACAAGTCGGTGGATAAAAAATCAAATCTCCACTATTAAAATTAATCAAATTTAATGATTATATATTGATATATTTCTTGTGTGTAAAAAAATAAGGTAATTGAATATATATATATATATATATATAATATATAATTTTGTGATAAATTTTTTATTAGTTTAGGAGCAAGTGAGTTGATGTTTTTATTAATTTGTATATATATAATTTTGGGATAAATTCTTTATTAGTTTAGGAATAAGTGAGTTGATGTTTTTATTAATTTTATTGGTAGTTATTTTAAATATATATATATAATTTTATTGATTGTTTTATTTATAAAGTATTTAATAGTTATATTTTTTTAAAAAAATAATTATATTAATTTATATTTTATTAAATTAAAGTATTATATTATATTATAATTTATTTTTTAAATAATGAATTTTTTTTATTAATAAAAAATTTCTCTAATTTTGATTCCTCCTAATTGTTTTTTGGTCGCATCTTCTAACTTTAAAGTGAAAGGTGGAAGTGGGAGGGAAAAGGCCTCATAAATAAAAGAAAAGGGTAAAACGAACTTTTTTTTTTTCGTTAAATAGGTCAAACGAACTTAATTAAGGTATTGTCAGTGTTAGAAGATCTGTGCAAAATCTGGACAACCACTTCATGCCTTTCAATGCACGTGGCTCCACTAGAGGAACCTCAAGGCAAGTTACTATCTAAGGTTTAAAACGTTGGCATCCATGGAAATCATTAGGATGTAAATTGGCGGGGTCTGTAAACTTCGAATTTGGATCGGACTTATTGGCCATGTATATTGCTGGATCGAATTTATAAAATTAGATATTAATTCAAAGTTTGATTCGATAAATTTACACCTAAATTTTTAAAATTTTAAATTAATTTAAATTAATACTCGAATTTAAATTATGTAAAAAATTATAAAATGATTATATATCATATTCAAAATATATATATATATATATATATATATATATATATATATATATATTATAAAATTTTAACTTTAACTCCTATTCGAATTAAATTCGATTCGAGTTCGTAATATAAATGTTTGACCATAAGCTCACCCCTAAAGTTAATCAAGTAGAATTGATATGAATTTATTCGGGCTTCAAGCCAAGTCAAATTAAATTGGATCATTTAAATTTGAGTTTTCGACAAAAATAGCATGAATTATGATTGCAAATTAGTATTTCTATAACTAGCAAAATCAATAACAAAATTGTGCGTTTTTGTTACCCTTAATTTATATAGATTACATTAATATCATTTAGGTCTAACAAACAACTACAAACAAACTAGAAAACAGATATGCCGCGCTGTTTTGCTTTCAACATCGCCCTTTTTTACGTGATATACAGAATCAACATATAAAAAGATTGATTTTCACACGATACTGTCTTGCAACAAAAGATTGATTTCGCAAACAGAAAGAAAATCATATTCTACAATTCTTGCAGAAATTATGATCCAACATCTGGAAGAGATAGCTTCAACTAGTAAGATTCATCGACTTGTTACGTATGCAAAAATTGAATGTATATATTTGTATATGTAATCAATGCAATAATCTTGTTCTACCAATACCTTCCTGTGTTAATCTGCTTTCTATTCATTAATCGTGTATCAGAGATCATGCCTTTTTACAAGGTATTCGAGATATGTAACTCTTGTTACATACCTATTACTCTTATATGCAAACTAGTATAACTGTTAAATATATTATTAGATAGTGTTACATACCTGTTAATCTTGTATGTAAACATATGCAACAGTTTAGATAGTGTTATTAAATATATGAATTTTTCACATTTTGTGTTTTACTGTTATAACAATTTACATAATATGTAAACTGTGTTACATACTATGTATAAAAAAATTTATATACTATGTAAATAGTTTACACTTACTTACATACTATATAAATAGTTTACAAACCATATTGCAGTTTGCACTCCTATTTGCAAATAGGTATATAATTAGTTTAAACTGGTATGTAAACTAATTACATACCAGTTTGCATACTATGTAATTTTATTACATAGTATGAAACCTTTTTACATACTTGTTTTGTACTTATCATACTATGTAAACCATTATCTGTTGTATGTAAATTCTGTTACATAGTATGTAAACTCGTTTACATACTATGTAAACCCTGTTACATACTATTAACAGAGTTTACATACTATGCAAACGGGTTTACATACTATGTAAACTCTATTAGATACTCTGTTACATAGTATGTAACACAGTTTACACAGTATGTAAACCTATTTACATAGAATGTAAATACTTATACTTACATGTTCTGTAAATATATATCATTGTAATATACCGTTTTACATACCTATTTTGTACTTATCATTGTAATATATAACAAGTGACCTAAAGTTTGGAACACTACTTATCCATAGTGAAAAATGGATATTTGAAAATGGAGAGGATACCTATGTAAATGGCATTCCAAAGGGAATATGTATAAGAAAGGATGTGACCATGCTGCAATTGAAAGAAGAAATATGTTCTGCTTTACACTATGAAGGAGATGTCAATACCAAAATGAAGTGTAAGAGTGTTCATATAGCTTTAACTATTGTGGATGATAGGGATGTGGAATACTTCCTGGAAGTTAATGTAGGCCAACAATTTAAGGAATATAACAAATTGTATGTAGTATATACAAAAAAGCAACTATCCCAATTTTTGATAAGTCAAACTTCAAGTGTAGAATTTGTCATTGCAGATACAGATACAGAAATTGAAACCGACTCGATAACAAATTCAGAAGATGATGAAGGCTTATATAATAAAAAAGTGTATAAAAGTAAGGAAGAACTCGAGTTATATGTCTCAACATTGGCCATGAATAGAAGATTTCATTACAAAGTTAGTAATTCCAACAAGAAAACCATAAGAATGAAATGCAAGGATGATAGGTGTCAATAGAAGCTTGCAACAAACAAAATTAGTGAATCTAATGCATTCAAGGTAACAACTTATGTCGAAGATCATACATGTTCACAAATTTATAAAAATCAACGTGAAAAACATGTACTTATAAATACGTAGCCGAAAATATCAAAGATATTTACCGAGATACCAGTCGGCAATTAAGAACCAAGAATATCATTTCTGACATCAAGAGCAAAACTGGTGTGCAAATCACATACAAGAGGGCAGTTATGGGAAAAAGAGAAGCAATAAGAAATGTTAGGGGCGATCCAAAGAATTCATACATGAAACTTCCAGGGTTTTTCTACATGTTGGAAGAGGCTAACCAAGGTTCTTACACAGAGATTAAAACAAACATTGACTCCAACTTCAAATACGGATTCATGGCAATAGGTGCATGCATTAATGGGTTCATAAATTATATGAGACCTATAATGGTAGTAGATGAAACATTTCTAAAGGAAAAACAAGAAGGAGTATTACTTGTTGCTGTAACAAAGGATGGGAACAACCAAGTATGAGGTTATATTTTTAATTACCATTGTTAATATTGTTTTGTTTTCACTATTAGTATGTAATACAATTTACATTCTATAAACTATTTACCATGTAACACAATTTAATAGTATGTAAACTAATGTACATACAACAGGTAATGGTTTACATACCATATAAACCGGTTTACATACTATGCAAACTGTATTACATACTATGTAACAGAGTATGTAATAGAGTTTACATATTATGTAAACTGTGTTGCATAGTATGTAAACGAGTTTATATAGTATGTATCATAGTTTACATAGTATGTAAACCCGTTTATTTCATATGTAAACTTTGTTAATAGTATGTAACAAGAATTACATACAATAGGTAATGGTTTACATAGTATATAACAGAGTTTACACAATATGAAAACTGGTTTATACAGTATGTAAATGAGAAAATTGGTTTACACAGTATGTAAACTATGTAACAGAGTTTACATACAACAGGTAATGGTTTACATACTATGTAAACGAGTTTACATACAACAGGTAATGGTTTAGATAGTATGTAAATTCTGTTACATACTATGTAAACGAGTTTACATACTATGTATTTGTTTACAAATGAAAATACTAATAGTTAAATATATTATGTAATGCAAATTTACCCAATTACATTTGGAGTAGTAGATGGAAAAACCATAAAAGCATGAAAATAGTTCTTTAGAAGACTAAAAATGTTTATTGGAGAAAAGAAAAACTTGGTCATAGTCTCAGACAGAAATTCAGCAATAAAATCAATAATCAATATTGTATTTGAAAACAAGGCACACCATTGTTATTGCTACTATCACATGAAACAAAACCTTGTGGCTAACTTCCATAACAAAGCAGTTAACAAATATTTCAAGCTAGCAGCTTATGCCTACAATGAAGATGAGTTCAACAAGAATGCAAATATGATATATGAGGCATCTAAAGGAGCAATGAAATACTTACTAAAAGCTAATTTGTCTACATGGGCAATGATCAAATGTCCAACACCAATAACAAGGTATGATTTTATGACATCAAACAATGCTGAACATATAAATTCAGTTTTAAGACATGCTAGAGACACCCCTGTTACATACTTATTGGGAGAAGTACGAGATATGATCCAAAATTGGTTTGCAAAAAAAAAAATAGCTACAACAGAGATGGGGATACTTACAAAATGGGTAGAAGATAAGATTGCAAAAAGAAAAATCAAAGCAGAAAAAATGCAAGTGGTCGACATTAGCAACCGTATATCACAAGTCAAAATAGAAAATGATAGTTACATTGTACACCTTGAAGCTAAAACATGTAGTTGTGGTAAGTTTCAAGTACTATAAATACCTTGTACACATGCAATTGCAACATGCATGATAAGGAAGCAACTAATAGAATCTATGTGCTCAATATACTACCACACAAGCACCTTGCAACTTGCTTATGAAGCTCCAATATACCCAATAGAACACCAAAGCAAGTGGAACTTACCAACTTCAATAAGATATGTCTTAGTGTTGGCACTAGTTGTACAGGCAAGTGATATCATGTCACAAGAGAAATCAATAGGAAGGTTAAAAAAGAAAAGAATTCCCTCACTTGGTGAGTTTTAAGAATTGAAAAAGGCAGCAAAAAAAAAAAACAAAACAAGTCTAAAAAACTAACAAATGACAAATAAGACTTTCCTTTTGTATTTTAGGTCATACTATTCCTCAACGAGTATTACATACATTATAAAACTATGTAATAAATTTTTACATGATACTATGATTTCAATTTCTTCTTCCCGTGCTATGTTTTACATTTTTATTATTAAAAAGTTATATTATTACATATCAAAATAATAAATAGGTATTCATATATTGTGCATACTATGTAACATAGTATGTAACACTATATACATTATATGTAAACTAAATTACATAGTATGTACATTAGTTTACATACAACAGGTAATGATTTACATACTATGTAAACGGGTTTACACACTGTGTAAACTCTGTTACATAGTATGTACATTACTTTACATACAACAAGTAATGGTTTACATAGTATGTAACAGAGTTTACATAGTATGTATATTAATACGAAACTATGTAAACCCAATTTACATACTATGTACATTAGTTTACATACAACAGGTAATGGTTTACACAGTATGTAACAGAGTTTACACAGTGTGTAAACTGTGTTACATAGTATGTAAACTCTGTTACATACTATGTACATTAGTTTACATACAACAGATAATGGTTTACATAGTATGTAACGGAGTTTACATAGTTTGTAAGCTATTGAATAACACATGGTATCTTATATGTTTTATGTATTACATACTTAAGCTAAGTCACGAAACCTAAACAAAAGTGGTACCAACCATAATACCATATAATCAACATTTTGAACCTTACATGATGGTGTATGTAACATTTATATATACAAGTGCAAAATATGCTGCCTCTTGTTATTCAACACAGTAAACTATGTACAATATTATCCACAAATGAAATTAATATATTTCAAATGAATATTGTCAGTACATAAAAAATGAATATAACATATATTTCAAATGAATATTAACACTATCTAAAATTAATATGCTGGATCTAGCATACCATCATTACAAATAAACTGGATACAATACCTACTTCTAATTTTTACAATAAGAATAGAACCAATCATGTCCAATGTCCATCCACGAATAAGAAATTCAATAAACTTCAAGCACCAAACACCACAGTCATGACTGCACATTTACAAAATGAGTAAACAAATAATATTAAAAGTTCAAATTTAAAAAACAGACAAAGAAAAAAAGTATAAGTATTTACTTGTTAGTTTGCTTGGGGACACCCTCAATAACAAAAATAGGCCAAGCTACATAAGGATTAGGCTGACAATTTTTGCCATGATCATGGTATCCAATCGTGTATGAATAACAACTCCTAAATGACTACATTTTTCTTTCACATTGGGTGTGTTCAATGAATCATAAATTTTAATATACCTTTTATCTAAATAAATTACAAAACACACCTAATGGTTACCATCAATATTGATTGGAATATATAGCTTCTCCAATTCCTTCCAGTCCTCAGCCCACAACTCAACCAAAAAAGGTACACCAGTAGCAAACTCAAACAAATATTAGTCAGCACTAATTACAATAGACTATAGATTTCCTTAATACTCAGAAACTAATCTCGAATATTTCCTCCTACAAAAAAAAAACAACATTAACTTCCAAACAACATCAATTACAACAAATTGTGTTACATACTCACCATGATATAAATGATATGTAAACTGTGTTACATACATGATCTCTTATATGTAAATTGTGTTACATACTCACCATGATATGTAAACTATGTAACATACTTGATCTCTGATGTGTAAACTGTGTTACATATTCAAAGTGAGTATGTAACAGAGTTTACATACTATGTAAGATATTACATATACTGAACAATACCAAAAAAAAGATTATAAATCATACACTGAACAATATCTCTAGAATAGTATAGGGCTTCAAACCAAAAGTGTTTGGATACCTAGCCCTCCATGCTCGAATCTCATATAAAATAGCATCCATATGCTGCAACAAAGTCGGTAAATTCATGAGTAAAAATAAATAAAGTAAATGCTATAAAATATATTGGTTGACAACAAATTACTGAATAGGTTAAAAATGAAACATTTAAAACTTACTGTACTATGTAAATTTCCAGCTCTACTTTTCAATGGAGCAAAGAAATACTCCTTACCAACAGTTAGGTCACGATACTGAAGCTTAATAGGTTTACTACAAATAAGAGAAAAAATTAAAAAAGTTGTCAAAAATCTAAAATAATAATAATAATGCAAACAGAGTTTAAATAAATGAATAAATATACATACAGTGACTGTCTCCTCATCCAATTTGTAAAATTCTTTTTCCAACAACAGGTAATGATTAATATGGGTAAGAGGGACGCTCCAAAATTTCATCATCATCGCATATATCTAAAACTTGAGCTGAAATAGCGACACATATAATTGAATCAGATTCAAGTCTGTCATATGCAACAGGAATACCCTTCTTATCAGGGCACAAATATGGACTATAAATAGCTCTTGAAGGTTTAATTTTTCTCTTATCTCTCTCCATTACAAAACTATAAATAGCTTTTGAACAATGAAATATAGGATCAAATCTTAATTTAGAACTAGATCTATACAATTCTGAAAAATGATTTAACTGATCGAGAGTATCACTATCAAAATTGGGGTCAGAAGAAGCTGATAGAGATTTGGTAACAACAATCTGAGAAGATGCAAATTCTACCCCAACATCGAAAGAAGGCTTATCTACATTATATGCTTTACTTGCCTTCCTATAAGTATCAGACTTTTTAGGAGGCATGGGTGTAAAACAGACATTTGATGGAGACCTACTAGGCTTGGTTGTCCACTGTGACTCCAAACAACCAAATTTAAAAAATGTAATTAGTTACGTAAATATTTGAATTAGTTGTAAGCTCAAACACTAACAAAAAAACATACCGACTGAGATAATTTTGAAGCAAACATGTTCATATTTGCAAGCAAACCATCAAAAAGTGATGTTCTTCTTGACGGCGAAACTTTTCATCCATATGTGCTTGATGCTTCTCAAACTCCTCATCAATGTATGATTTTTGCTTCTCGAACTTCTCATCGACATAAGATACCATTTTCCCAGCAAGCTGTCTAAGCCATCTGAATTATCTTTTAAACCTTCGTCAACAGGTTCATAATTATCTTTCAAACAATCCAATTTTTTCTTCAATAATGACTCATCAACTGGTTATTCTTGGGATTCATCCCTTTGACTTTGACACATAATAATGTCATCAAAATAGACAGATTTAATGTGGGAGAGAAGAGTAAATATAACCAACATAAACTACTACATGTAATTCGTCTTACATACACCGTACATTCTGTGTAAACTCTGTTACATAATATGTAAACTTGTTTACTATTTAACAGGGTTTACATGCTATATAAACGAGTTTACATACAACAAGTAATCGTTTACATAGTATGTAAACTGGTTTATATAGTATGTAAATTGGTTTACATAGTATGTAAACTGGTTTACATAGTATATAAACGAGGTTTACATAGTATGTAAACTCGTTTACATACAACAGGTAATAGTTTACTTGTTTACATAGTATGTAAACTGGTTTATATACTATGTAACGAGTTTACATACTATGTAAACCCTGTTACATACTATGTAACAGAGTTACATACAACAGGTAATGGTTTACATATTATATAAACCGGTTTACGTACTACGTAAAAACCAGTTTACGTACTATGTAAACGAGTTTACGTACAATAGGTAATTGTTTAAATAGTATATAAACTCTGTTACATACTATGTTAACTAATGTACATACTATGTAACAGAGTTTACATACTGTGTAAACTAGTTTACATAGGGTTACATACTATGCAAACTGATCCATTTTATTTTTGCCGCTTACTCTAACAAGTTACATAAAAATTTACATACTCATATAATCCATAAATGTAACCATAAATCTACAAAACAGGTTAACCAATTAGTACCTGATATGGCTTATTGAGGATGGCTTGCACAATACCAAAATCAAGAGTAAGTGTTGATGACCACCTCAGCATTGTAGGGAAACGATCAATAGATAGCTAAGTCCTTTGCAATATCAGAAATGGCATCATAGATCCACGTTTGGAATGCTAAACTTACACCAACAATTTGATAGCGCACCCTTTCATCTTCCCCTGATTTTAGCAGATTGTGCATCTTCTTCTCAACCAAGGCATTGGCAACCAGACGCATGTGGATGTAATCTTTCCTCAAACTATCAAAAAGATAGTTGAATATCACATCACCCCAGGGATAACTATTAAATTTATCTCAATTAGAAGCCAACAACAAAGCTTCCCTAGATATGGAAAGTCTCTTTAGCCTTCCAATTAACCCACACTCCAAGAAATATATAAGGCATATCATAACTGCATCATCAGGGCAGACATAAACAAAATTGAAACCAAAATGCTGCTTCTTAATAGGAGATTCACCAACAACGACAATACTTTTACAGGATTTTTTCTTTCTCTTACTCTCAGACTGTGGATTTGGCTTCTCAATACATCCAACCAAAAATTTTAAATATTGAATGGATGTATAGATACTAAAATATTTCTCCATAAAGGAATTAGACCCTTGGTCTACATCTACATCATAGGAATCATCATCATTCAACATAGGCAACCCGGTTGCCTCCCAAAATTTGGTTCTTGAAAACCTGATAACCTTAGAATTAATCCTGAACCATAACTCCTTGACAAACTTGCATGGCAAGCATCTTTTGAGGAAAATAGAATGAATAAGCTGCCCACTAAATTTGTAGACAGGTGAATTGAAAAAAATTTCGAAACAAGATTGTAAAAATAAATCCTTTTGTTCTTCATTCAGAATACTCTTTATACGAGATATGACATTATGTGGTTGTGAACTACAACCACAACATATTTGAAAAACCTCTTCGTGTGACAACAAATTGGAAAACGATCTGTTGCTTTCAAAAAATGAAGCCTACAAAAACAAAACAACTTATGTACTAGTGTTATATACTATATAAATATGTATGTAAACTGTAACATTTTTGTGTACACATAACTGTTTACATATTATGTAAACTAATTACATACTATACAATGTAATTAGTTTACATAGTATGTAAACAGAGTTTACATAGTATGTAAATAGGTTACATACTATCTAATTTGTTCCATAATCTCCAAAACAAAACAGAAGAAAAAAAAAAGAAATTATTAAACCTCGTTTAAATCATCACTAACTTCATAACGAGACTTCTTAATGAAAGGAGAATCCAATTTTCTCTTGGACATCCTACAAGATTGCAAAAAACTGATGAACTAAAACAACACAAACAAAAGATAACATACAAAAAATCACAAAAATAAAACTAAATAAACTTATTTTACAGTAAAGTACATGTAAAGCACAAATAAAAAACATAAAAAATGAAGAATATAAAAAAATTTCTGATTACGAAACCAACAATGATTCAAAAATAAACAAAATAACAATAACGAAAACAAACATAATACAAACTTGTTTGTGATATTACAGAGCAAAAATGAAAATTGAAAATAGAATAGCGAAATGGAAAAATGAAAACCAGAAGAAAACGAAGGGGCGTAGACGAAGTTTCGCAGACTGAACCTATTTCTTGTGAGAGGGAAAAACGGCTAGTTATGATTAAAAACCCATAGGGTTAAAATCGTAAAATAAAATAACTCAAACGGTGTCGTAAAACGATATGTAAAAAAATTAACAATCAGCCCAAAAATAGTATACAACGGGTCATTAAATCTTCAAATTTTGGTCGGATTGAGCTAAATTTTAATTGCTATAAATTATATACTTAAATTTTAGAAAAATGTTAAAATTATTGTTATTATCCATATAAGTTTCAAAAAAATATTATCAAAATTATGAATTTTTTTTATAAAATTTCATAAAGCATAAAAAAAATCAATTATTTAACTTTTTTTTTATTAGATCAATTATTTAATTTTAAACTAATTTTCTTATTTTATAAATATTTGTTTATATTCATTTTAATCAACGATTGGATTAATTATGTAGATAATTGCATAATAAGTAGTTAGTATGTGAAAAAATTATTTAAATTATAATTTAAATAGTATAAATGAATAAATGTTAACAGCTAGTATATAATATAAATGTTAACAGCTAGTATATATATAATATAATTTGAATTATGACGAACAAAACTATAGGTATGACTAAAAAAATAAATGTGATAATGAGGTAGAAATAAAAAGGAAAAAATGCAATATATTATCTCAAATTTTAAAAACATAATAATCTTTTGATTGAATATACAAAAATTATAAATTTAAAAATTTAAAAATATTTTTTTTTTCAAATGATAATAATAAGATCAAAATTTTGCTAACGTTTATCGACATTATATTGACAATACTATGTTTTGGTCACACAATTTTTTTTTTTAATGACCCTTTATCAATATTGTCGCAACATTTTTGACATTTTTACTTAAAAGAGATGGATATACATATTGATTCTAGGTCTCTAAAAGTCTGACATTGTCAGCAATTTTTTCATCCTTAGTTATTATACATTTAGTAACTTTTTATAATTTTTTTTTATTTGTGTTATAGTATAAAAAGTTATTATATGCGTTAAGTTAAGTAATTAGTTTGCATTGTAACATAAAGTTAAAATATAAGGAATTTTGAGATTAATTATTATTATTATTGTATCAAATTATACTGTGATTTTTTGAACAACCAGTACGATATTAATTTTATTAATAATTTAACGAGAGAGATATATATCAGTACAATGAGCATCGATTAAGGCTTCATAAGAAAACATACAAGACCATAACATTAAAGCAAACAATTCTACAAGGCCACTAACCTATCCAACTGCTAAGAGTGACGTTATGTTAGCTAAAAACCTAAACAAGTAACCTTTAATCATATTTAACCTTAGCTAAAATAAAGAGGAGGTCAAGCACCACTATGTCAAAAACCACAACATTCCTATACTTCCAAATATGCTAGAAGGTAAGAACAACCTGAGCTATAACATCTCTACCAATAGTAACAGATTGAGACCACCGTAAGAGCTTCCTATAAAACTCAAAAAAAGGAAATGAGGAGCACAGTACAATTAGGATATTGCTACACCCATCAACAAATGGTTAACAGTTTCATTATTAGTGTGACAAAGTGGACAAGAAACCATTGCCATTGGACAATGACATTGAATGAGGGATTGTCGGACAACTATGGTATCATAGAGGCACCATTAAATAAAATGATGAGGCCACTTTAAATTTTTCACATTGATTTCCAAATGGTGACTGGGCGTGTGTTAAGAGATCCATCTAAATGAGTGAGCATATAATTTTGTGAAAATACGTGTATTCATAAATTAATTAATTAAACTTTAAATTTTAGTAGTAACTATTTTTTATTTAACATTTTTTTTTCGAAAAATCATAAACACAATACACTCCAAAAAAAGGTCAGATTAAACGTGCAATTTTTTTTTTGTTAGTGGATTTTAACATCCATATTTTCAAGTATTGAACCCAAGAGATGTAGAAAAAGGGTCGTAAAGGTTTTGTAAATTGAGACTCAAGTGACCAAAAGTTCTTTAAAATAAATGTTTTTTTTAATCCAGTTGTTATTGCAAAAATTGTCAATAAATGGCAAAAACTAAAATAAAACAAAAAATACAATTATGAAATAAAAATATTATTATTTCTTTAAAATGATTATATATATTTTTTAAAAAGGGTAAAAGTGGAAGAAAAAAATCACATAACAGAATAAGAGATTCGTATACTCTTATTCTACCCTAACACAATATTGACCTAACCCTAGATGGCCATTTGCTTAGATTTCTTCCAGCCCAGCCATTTCCCTAAACCCACACCCATTTGCACTAAAAAATTGATTGCGAGAGTTTGTTTTACTCTTGGTTGGAAAATGGACAAAGAATAGACGTATTAGATGTTCATTTTGTTCCAAGCTTCCTGCTTAAAACAATAGAGAGAGAGGAGAAGCAAAATAAAGAAGGTTGGTGAGCTGCTAACTTTAATTATATATATTATGCTAAAAATTTTTGACACTAAAAGACAGTTTGGTTGTGAAATGGTGGGAATAAAAAGTAAAATAACACTTCTACCCCTTTAAATGAACCTATGATTAAAATAGTGCTGAAATATTTAGATTGTTTTTTATTGACCCCTTTCTTAAAAGTAACAGGACAAAAAAAAGTCTATTTTTAGCATTTATGATTAAATGATACAAATGATCTAACTTATAAGATTATAACGGTTCTTCGTCAATAGATGTATGTACCAAATAACTATAGATATACAAGCCAAGAAAGGGATTTTCATGCAAATTGTCTTGTATTATAATGACATTTGTTCTTAATAAGCACGTTGAAAAAATGAGTTCCAACTCCATCCCTTATAAATATGTTTATGACTTGTGAGTATGTTATATAAAAAAGAAAGAAATGGGACTTCATTGCTTTGTAGCCTGAATGGGTTTACATATAAGCACTGTAAATAAAATAAAATACAAAACTCGTGACCTATTATTAGTGGTAAATGTGGTGCAAATTAAATTTTTATAAATTTAAGCCTCACTTGAGACATTACTTAATTATAATTTGTCTAACTATTTGTGATACTGTAGAAATTTCATTCGCATTCTATTAAATCAGGAGTAATTTTGATATAAAAATAAAACATTCTAAATTAAATTTGGAGTAACTTTGATAAAATAAATAAATAAATAAAAGTCTACATTTGATAATGGTTATGTCATGAAGCTTTGGTAACTAAAAATTGAGAAAGAACTTAATATTAAAAAAAAAACAGAGAGAGAGGAAGAACTTTTGTACCCTCCAATTGATAAAGTTTCAAGTTTGTATAATTATTAAACAAATTAATGAAGTTTGGTTACATAACTAAAACCTAAAAGGTAGCCAAAATGTGTGGAGCCTCCATTGATGTATCACTTGGTGGAGCCTCTTATTTGCCATCTGCACAGGCTTGTCTAAGTTGTCTTGTGTTCAATTGATCACTTGAGACGACCGCACCCAAGTTAGACATTTTCTTCAAACAACTTAACAAATTTTCTAAATAAAAATGAAAAACATTATAAATTATAGAAAAGCTATTTGATTACTAGCATACCGCTTTTACTGATAATTGATAGGTCATTACCAGCTAAAGTGGACATGGAGTCATGGACTAGATAGCCAATGCTTGTAATGTTTGAGGAGTTACAACATGATTATGATCTCATACCACAAATACTACACAAATTATTTTAATTATGATTAATTAACAATTTTATAATAACGTGACAAAAGATACAAACACACACACACACAATAAAAAAAAAAAAAAAAGATTATATTAAAGTATTAACTTCACGTGGGTGGAAACAAAGAGATCCTAATATCCTATATCTGAAAGTTAATCTATTTAAGAATGTTATGTGACTCACATGATACTGATGATAGTGTTCTAAGCTCCTAAAGCACTTTTAATTAGTACAAGGTACTTCAAATTAGCCTGTCGTCTACAATCATTTTATTATCTCACATCAGATATTATATTTGATTAATAACTAATATATTAATTAATAAATATAATAATCAAAATTTAGTCTATTGCATATGATCAATAGAATATCGGTTACTTTACTCCCTATTAAATTGGATGAGTTGACGTGCGATGATCCTCAATTTTAGAGTGAAATATTGCTTAGAGTTCAGGGTGATTTGTTGTTATAAATAATATGCACCCATAAATTTATATACATTTTGCATCCATAATAGTTATAATAGTTGTTGTGGTGTCTGGTAATTTTTTATACTTATATTAATTTTTTTTTTAAATCTATTTAGCAAGTTGTGATAATATCATAATTGATATGATAATTAATAGGTTGAAAAAAAATAAATTTTATTATTTTAGTCAATAATTATCTATTATATTAATTATATCACAACTTATGCCATAAAGAAATTTTCTAACTTTTTTGGTACTCACTTTTGCCAATATTTTAAGTAATACCTTAAAATACACAAATTCTCAAAAGATACTTATTTCATCACAAAAAAAAAAATTATATACACAAAAAGTAAAAGGGTAATTTAACCCTTTTAATTTTTTTTTATTCTTCTCTTTCTTCTGCCTTTTTCTCTGTGTATTTATATCAAATTATCTCATTTTTGTTTTCTAGAAAATTCATTATTTATCTTTATCTCATGTGAATACACATGACATTTTTTTTTTACAGATCACGTGAAAAAATTATTGGCAAATTTTCTCTCTACCTTGTGTATATGCTGGCAAGCAATAGCCAATTTTTTGGAGAGATTTGAACTTAATAAAGATATATCTTTTTGAGAATTTTAGTGCACATACTTCATTTTAAGGCCAAAGATATATCTTTTTGAGAATTTTTAAGGCATCTTTTGAGGTGGCACTCAATAATTTTAATATTAATGAATATCAAAATTAATACGGATACTAATAAAATTTAACATTCATATTATGCATCACGTAACAAAATTTACCTATATAAAAAAAATAACTTCCCAATTTATCTAGTTTGTGCCTTCACTCACAATTCACATTGCTAATTAAAGATGAGATACGAGTTATGTTATTTTTCTCAAAAAAAAAAAAAAAAAACTTTTTTAGCCAATTAATTTCATATTTAGTTTATGATATTTTTCTTTTTCCTTCCATCTTCCTTCCTTCCTTCCCACCCTCCCTTGCCAAGGAGAAAAGAGCTTTAATTAAAGATTTGAAAAAGTTAATGACTTGATGTCGACCGAGAGGCTTTTACTATATATTATTTACAAATCAAAGGATATTTATAGAAAGTTTATTTCATTTTTTCTTTTTGAGAAGAACATGATCTACATTTTCTGAGAGTTTAAAGAACCAAAATCTCAACCAAATATGCGGTAGTCGGCCAAACTAAGCCTTAGCCACTACTATTTCTTTATACGAGAACCCTTCTCTAGTAGAATAATTTCTCAACTTTTTTTTTACTTTGTTTTTATTGCTTTAAATAAAAACACATATATTTATTCTTTCACCTGGATCTTGTTCTATGATTACTTTTCATCTAAATATTAATCTATGATAATATATTTTGTTTGTGTTTTATTGGGCCTAAGATCTTCAATATTATAATATGTTATCAAGATTTAATATTTTTTTTAAGAATATTTAATATATTAATTGAAACAGTCAAACACTTATTTGAAAAACATCACAACCGAGCCAATAATAAAGCTTAGGTTTTTGTCAATGTGACAATGAATGTTTTTAGTTTTAATTTATTAAATTTAATTATTAATGTATTTAGATGTATAAATTTTGATCTTTATTCTTAGAAGATGGAAAATTAAAAAAAAATCTTAACTAGTTCTCTCAAAATGCTCGAATGCAATTCAAATCTAAACTACATATTAAATGCTAGAGATTTTTGAACAAAGTTGTAGGAAAAATGATTATTTACAAGTGAGTGATTTTGATTAATTTGAGTTCTTTTATGAGTGTTTTGAAATTATATATTTATACGTTCAAAATAATAGTGTAGTCAATAAAATTTGAATCTCAAAGATTATAAAAAAAAGGGGCTAAATAACACCTATGATCTCTTAACTTTTATTCAACCTACAATTTGGTCCCCTAACTATTTTTTTTAATATTTAGTCCCCTAACTTTTAAATTTTAATAATATTAGTTCAACTACTAATTTTATGTGGAATTTAATATCTGATTTTTTTTCTCTTTTTTTTTCCTTCCCTTTTTTAACAAATAAATATTTTTAAAAAAAATCTCAAAAGTATCAAACTACCTCAAACTTCTTTTTTCGTTAAAAAGATGAAGGAAAAAATAAATAAACATTAAATTTTACAGAAAAATAATAGTTTGACTAATATTGTCAAATTTAAAAAGTTAAGGGACTAAATGTTAAAAAAAAATAATTAAGATACAAAAGTGTAGAATGAGTAAAAATTAGGGAACCTTAAGTATTGTTTAGCCTTAAAAAAAAAAAACCCGTTTGTTAGTAGCACTTTTCCCACATTGAAAAGTGAATTAATAGCAAAAATAATATTATTTTTTTTTAAAATTGAGAGGAGTATAACTTAATATAAATATGTTATTTTTATTGTTACGAGTTGAAGAGGTTAGATTTATTCTTTTTCTTTCTCTTTATAACAAAATAATAAAAGAAATAGAAGTAAATACCCGGAATTCTGGTAACAGTCCTCAATTACAAATTTGAAACACCATTTATATATTAAAAATAAAAAATAAAAATAGATTACTAAGTTTGATAAAAAAAGCTAGCATGTGAATAAAATTGGTGGCTCAAAAAGTTGAAATAAAAAACTGAACTATTGTCATTTTCTTTGGGCTACAGAAGAAAAAGCTAGCTTGGCCTATTTTTTTTTTTTTTTTGCTAATGAGGAAATTAAAGGTGAAAGCTGAAATGGACTTTATATGAACGTCCCTACAAACCGACTATTATTGCTTTGTGTAGTTGTGTTATGTGTTATGTCTCCCTCATATGCTTCATCAAGAAAACACAACATTCAAAAGGCTGCTGCTACTCTAGTTTGTTTATGGACATTGTTTGTGGTTATAGTTCACAAGTGTCTTTCCATTTTCCATTTTTGGATTCAAAACAACTCATTTCTCCTTCTTTGAAGAAAAAGAAAATCTCATGTGTATAAGCAATGGTATTGATTCTTTATATCGTCTCTTTATTTTATTCTTTAGTAGAACCACAACTCAAATGATGATGCTGATTGAGCATCTTCTAATTATCTTAAAATTAACACTGTCTATTTAACATCATAGAATTTAGGCAACAATAACATAGCTTATAACTTAAGCATCTGTATAAACAATTAATTAAGAAGGACACTTGAATAATTTGAACTTAGATCGACTGTTTCTTTAAATTACAGCATTAAAATAAGTTATTTTAAAAATTATAATATTAATGTGTCATTTAAATAAAGTTACATGATGATCGTTTTAACCAAAAACCTTAAACAATTATGTAGACTTTCTTTTAAATGGAAATTATCGCTAAACATCCTTTGATTGTTACAATATTTTTATACATTGTCTTCCAACTTTTTCCTCCTCTTAGATTTGGTTAATTGACTTTTTAATTTTCATAAACTTGGTTCAAAATGAATTAAATGTATTAAATTTAAAAAGTTAAGAATAAAACTATAAGAAAAACGTACATTTAACATGTTAAATTCGTTTTTTTTTTTTAAACATAATTTTTACGTTTTCATCAAATTTGTGAAAAATTAAAATATTTATGACCAAATATAAAAAAAAAAAAAAAAAAAAAGAAGAAGAAGAAGAAGTTAAGGTATTAAAGTGTAGAGTTCGTAAATGTTAGCTGTGAAATTAAAATGACTGAATTTGATTGATTCTCAACCATAGTTACATTACACTCATATTCCATGCCTAATACAAAGTGTTCAAGTTTTTGGAAAGAAAAAAAGTTAGTGATACATATTATCAAAGTGGATGATATTGTTTTATTCAAATTATTGTAATTTAAAAATATTTTTTTATTAGTTGAAAAATAAACATTCATTTTAATTGTGGGATATAAGAGTTGAATTTAAATATTAACACAATCTTAAGAATTGGACTTAGGGATGCCAATTTGAACCGATGGTTTGGGTACCCGCGAGTATCCAATCCGTTTGGGTCAGTTCGATTCGGGACAAAATGGTTCGGAAACGGATCAGAGCATTATCCATTTGATTTAAAATAGTTCGGTTCTGGGCACCATTCGGATACCCGCTTATTTACTAAAAAATTTAATTACATAAAAATTTATAATTTTTTTTTTTAAACGGGTCAATAGTTCGATTTTTTTTTTTGACCTGCAGATATTACCCGAACCGAACTAAATCCATTTTGTTTGAAACGGTTCAGTTCAATTTGAACTGCGGGTCAAAATAATTCGGGTCATCTCTAATTAGACTATAAAAACGTGCACTATAATAAATTGTTCCGTAAATTCACATTATAGGCTTAGACTTCAGTAAATTCACAATGTATAATGTGATATTTTCTAAAAAAAATAATAATATCACAATAGATATTTGATATAAAAAAAAATCGTTTAGATATTTTCTAAAAATTATATTGCAAAATAGGCATAATTAATTTAAATTATATTTTGAATTTTTATTTTAAACCTATGTTATTTCATTATTGGAAAAATTATGCTTATTTGTCGTAGTGAGTCTGTGAAAAATGAAAGGCTTGAAAGCTATGATATATTGATCAAGTGATACGCAATGGCGGGTGATTGTACGGATTAGACTGGGCTGAAGTCCAGCGTAAATTTTGAATAAATTAATTTTTTATATTATTTCTATAAATTTAATATTTTTTAAACTTATTAAAAATTAAACATATGAATTTTTTTAAAAAAATTTGACACTTTTAAAGCTTTTAATTATAAAAATAACACTCAATAATATTAAACATACTCAAATTAGACGAAATTAATATTAAATGCATCTAAATATCATAGTTTAACTTAAATAATAACTTAAATATGAGTTGAATTTAAATAGTGCTACTTTTATAGTTAAAAATTTTAATGAATGTTACTTTTTTATTTTATTTTATTATTTTATTCAATGATATAATCTATTTTGTGATGTATATTCACTCATTATCAATTCTAAATAATGATAAGTCGAAGATATATCCAAAAGGATATAGAACCCCGAATTTATCGCCTTCGAGTAATGGACAACTCAATTATTATTTAAAAGATAAAAAAAAAAAAAAAATTTAAGCTAAAAAAATGTTAAATAAAAAATATTAAAATAAGTTATAAAATTATAAATAAAAAAGCTTACTCTAAGTAAACGATAGATATTAAATAATATTTTATCTTCTCCCTTTCGACTTCGTCATGCTCCTCTTTTTCATTCTTTTATTTATTTATTAATTAATTGCTTTTATTTTTCAACTTAGATTAGTAAAGAAATCACATTCTATCATTCTTGTTTTATTACTATTTTTTTTTTCTCATATTCTTAACTCTTATTATCAAGTGGTCACTTCATCTTTTTGATTGATGAATATATAACTTTTTTAATACTATTTCATAATAAATAAATATTATTCTTTTAAACATGTATAAAATACTTTTTTAACATTTTATTATATTTACATTAATTTTATAATTTTAATATAACATATTTTGACAAAAATTAATGAACTATTATATCCATAATTATTTTGTGTGTGTATATATATATATATATATATATATATATATATATATGAGCTTTTTAAATAACGTAGATTAGTGAGTAAATCATGCTATTAATTAAAATCTATAAAATTGTGGAAAGTGCAATGTCAAATCATTTTATGAAAAGAAAGTAAAAAACAGGGTTGATGTTATTTTATAAGAGAAGGGGCTTAATTAAAGATTGTGTGGCAAAAAAACGAACCGAATTCATTTTGTCTGAAACGGTTCAATTTAATTTGAACCACGGGTCAAAATAGTTTAGGTCAGATCTTACCCGAACCAACCCGTTGTCATCTTTAATTGGACTATAAAAACGTGCACTATAATAAATTGTTCCGTAAATTCATATTGTAGGCTTAGACTTCAGTAAATTCACAATGTATAATGCGATATTTTCTTAAAAATAATAATATCACAATAGATATTTGATATAAAAAAAATCGTGTAGATATTTTCTAAAAATTATATTGCAAAATAGGCATAATTAATTTAAATTATATTTTGATTTTTTGAAAATTTTAAACCTATGTTATTTCATTATTGGAAAAATTATGGTTATTTGTCGTAGTGAGTCTGTGAAAAATGAAAGCTATGATATATTGATCAAGTGATACGCAATGGCGGGTGATTGTACGGGTTAGACTGGGCTGAAGTCCAGCGTAAATTTTGAATAAATTAATTTTTTATATTATTTCTATAAATTTAATATTTTTTAAACTTATTAAAAATTAAACATATAAATTTTTTTAAAAAAATTTGATACTTTTAAAGCTTTTAATTATAAAAATAACACTCTATAATATTAATTGGACGAAATTAATATTAAATGTATTTAAATATCATGGTTTAATTTAAATGATATCTAATTGAATGATATTCAATAAAAAAATAATGAGTTGAACTTTTATTTAATAATAAAATTATATGAGTTGAATTTAAATAGTGTTATTTTTATAGTTAAAAATTTTAATGAATGTTACTTTTTATTTTATTTTATTATTTTATTCAATGATATAATCTATTTTGTGATGTATATTCACTCCTTATCAATTCTAAATTATGATAACTCGAAGATATATCCAAAAGGATATAGAACCCCGAATTTATCGCCTTCGAGTAATGGACAACTCAATTATTATTTAAAAATTAAAAAAAAAAATTAAGCTAAAAAAATATTAAATAAAAAATATTAAAATAAGTTATAAAATTATAAATAAAAAAACTTACTCTAAGTAAACGATAAATATTAAATAATATTTTATCTTTTCTCTTTCGACTTCGTCATGCTCCTCTTTTTCATTCTTTTATTTATTTATTAATTAATTGCTTTTATTTTTCAACTTAGATTAGTAAAGAAATCACATTCTATCATTCTTGTTTTATTACTATTTTTTTTCTTTCATATTCTTAACTCTTATTATCAAGTGGTCACTTCATCTTTTTGATTGATGAATATATAACTTTTTTAATACTATTTCATAATAAATAAATATTATTCTTTTAAATATGTATAAAATACTTTTTTAACATTTTATTATATTTACACTAATTTTATAATTTTAATATAACATATTTTGACAAAAATTAATGAACTATTACATCCATAATTATTTTGTGTGTATATATATATATATATATATATATATATATATATATATATATATATATATATATATTTTTTTTTTATTAAATAACGTAGATTAGTGAGTAAAACATGCTATTAATTAAAATCTATAAAATTGTGGAAAGTGCAATGTCAAATCATTTTATGAAAAGAAAGTAGAAAACAGGGTTGATGTTATTTTAATAAATAAAGTTACCAAAGCTTTATCGGTGGTTACATGCAACATCTGCATTAAACCAAAATCAATTTCTCAACCCTCTTTTCCAGCCTTATGAAAGCACTTTTTTTTTTTTTTTTTAATTGCTAATGTTTTATTTTATTTTAATACAACTCAAATAAAAGCCGAATCCAAACATTCTATATATTTAAGTGAGCTTGAGCCACGTTAATATTACTAATATTTGAATGGTAAGATTCATGATTGTAAAATCGATCTTGCTATCTACCCTTTCAATGATCCAAATCCATCAAACCCTATTTGCTCGCCAATAATTAATTGACCTCAGATTTTATGTATTTGGTAAATACATCCTCCAAACTCGACTTGGTATATTTCTATATATATATTTTATGGTAATTTTTGAAGGAAGTCACTCAAAAATATATATTACAAGAATGCAATGAAAAGTAAAATTTTCAAATAGTCTAATTTGAATTCAAGATACAAGAGAATAATACTCTTGAGCTTTTTTTTTTTATTAATTTTGTTTTCTTTTTTGCTTTAGTGATTAGTTGAATCAATTAGCATTATTCATTCAGAAAACACAAAACAATAAAATATGTTTGTAAGAAACCAAAAATCTTATACTTGTATTATGTAAAAAATTGAAAATTAAAAATTCATAATGAATAAAGTTGTCATGTAATTACACTTTAATTAAGCCATAGTATAAAATATTTGGGAACATTTTAAAGGAAAAGTTGATTCAAGTGCTTTGATTTATTTGAATTGTTGAGTGATTTTTACTTATTTTTAAATTTAATTAGTTCTATCTCTTTGCTCACACCCTATATTATTACCAATTCTAAATAACACAACTTATTACCAACAATAATCTACATAGAACTTCATAAATTGATGCTTAAAATATACTTTATTGTTTTGTATAATAATATTTTAAATTTTTTATAATTAATGAAATTTTATTATTATAAAATTTAAATGTTATTATTATTTTTTATATTGTTTTCTTTAAATGGTTAAATCAGTTCTCTTTCCCTCTCTTATTTTTACCTCTCTTTATGACCGACTACAACTGATTTAACCGTTTCCCAAACAGAGTCTGTGTATGGTCACTTCGGTATTACGAGTTTCAGAAGTAGATTCTATAAAATAAAAAAAAAAAAATTCGGGAATAATTATAAAGGTGGTACAAGTAAGTTAGTCGAGGATAATTTTGTCATTTCAAAAAAGTTTTGAATTTGTGACAGAAAACTAGTACGACACCTCTGGTCATAAATTTTAGTTAAAGGTTATTTTTTCTGTGATTTGGGAATAAATAATGTATGAATTTTATCGAATTAATAACAAATTAATTAGTCAGGAAAAGCTATGAATTTTTATTAATTAGGCAGTACTTTTTTATGAGTTTTATAGCTTTTCAATGCAAACGCTTTTCATATTTGAAAGAGAGAACATGATTCTCTCTACTGACGCTATTAGTTTTTAGGGGAAGAAAAAAAACACTTAAGAGTTTGGTTGTTCACAAAGAATATTTGATTTTTTTCAAACAAATTGTCAAAAATTTAGCTAATATATTGTTCACTACAATGGATAAATAATTGTTAAGAAATATAAAAAAATATCATCACTAATAATACTAGTACAGTGTCTATAGCATAAGACTTAATTTTCTTTAAAGTTAAATTTTTTGAAATAAATAACTCATGTCGCTTATGTACTATAAAATTTACATTGTATTAAAATTTTAATGATCAAATAGGCCAAACAAAAAATTTTAATGGGTCTCCTACCAAAAAAAAAAAAAAAGTATCTTGCAAAGATAAAATAACAAAATAGGTTAAATAACGTCAAATATTAGGTCAAAAATATAAAGTGTTAGGTCAAATTATTAACACTTTGAGGAAAAATATTAGAGTATAAAATAACGTCATACAATGCTAAACAATGATATTTATATTAGTAGCATGAGACTTAGTTTCATTAGAGACATATATTTTAAGAGTAAATATCTCGTGTTATTTTTACACTATATAAAATTTAGAATAACTTAATTATTCAACTAATTTTGCTTTTAATCATTCAGTAAAAAATTTATATATTTATTTTCTTCCGATGTTTATTTCTTATGTTCTTTTACGTCGTAATATATTTTTTTAAATAGAGGATTAAAAATAAAATTCTATACATAAAAAATTATGTTATACAATTAAACTTTATATATATATATATATATATATGATGCACATATTTTTTTTATAATTTTAAAAATATATATTTTTAAAAGATTAATATTAAAATTAATTAAATAATTAATCATATAAAAATTAAAAAAATTTATTAACCTTTTGTATATGTTATTTAATTTATTTTATTTTTAATTTTTGAAAAACATAAAAATTTATGTTTCAAAAAATATATATATTTTTACTTAGTAGAAACTATAACATGTGTTAGTTGGAGGGGTTATTAATGAAATTTGATATATAAATGAGTTTTATGATGTAATTAAATTTTTTATTAAAAACAATTTTATCATTTTAATCATAGAGCGTAAATAATTTATTATTTTTGTTGTCCCAAAGTGACATGAGAATATGTTTTATCTTAAAAAATCAACCGTAATTTACTGCTTTCCAGCTGGAAATTGGATGGTTGTGGAAATTTCATATCGACCTTCCAATCACGTCCTCCTCAAGAATCTCTTTCTATTGAGTCCGAGGAGATTCCAACGATCTCTAATTTTTATTTCCTATTTATTCTCAGTTCTATTTCTGAATTTTTTTTTCCATCCGATTTTCTTATACTTTATGTCATTTTCAGTTTCACCTTTTTGTTCTATAAGTATAAAATCACCCATCACCACCATCAATAACCTCTCTCTTCCTTGCTCTTCCCTCCTTTAGATCTGAAGCCTCCTCATTTCTTCTTGGTTGTAGCTCTGTTCATTTTGTTTCAATCTGGTCTGTTGCTCTGTTTTCCATTTGATTTTGCTGTTGAATGTTGATTAATAGCTTCTGTTCCTAAAACCTATATCTTGAATTCCTTAAAAGTCTTCATCTTGATACAAAAGTTTTGATCTTTTCTAAAGATCCGTGGTTTGTTTTTGTTAAAACCCTTCGAAAATCTGGATGCTGAATATCTTGTTCTTGATGTTTGAGATTCATGTCTCCAGTTCTCAGTGAAATTCTCCGTTCTGGGTTTATGGTAGATTCTTCACTCAGACGTAGGACCCATTTAGTTCAATCTTTCTCTGTTGTGTTTCTCTACTGGTTTTATGTTTTCTCATAAATCAGCTCTTATCAGTTCCTGACTTATTATTAGTATAAACCATATCACTGTAATTTTATCTTTCAATAATAATCTACATATCAAATTTCACTATCTATTGGGTTCTGCGTCTTAAAGTAGTTGTAAATTTAAGCTAATAACTATCTTTGGTTTGTTTGAGAAACTATGGCTTGTTCTAGTGGAAATTCCTCTGTTTCCACTCAGCTACAGAACAACTCAGGTTCAGAAGAAGACTTACAGCTTATGATGAACGAAAGAAAAAGGAAAAGAATGCAATCAAATCGAGAATCAGCAAGAAGATCAAGGATGAGAAAACAACAGCACCTTGATGAGCTGATGGGTCAAGTGACACAACTGAGTAAGGAAAATAGTCAAATGCTCTCAAACGTAAACATGACCGCTCAACTTTTGATGAATATTGAGTCTGAGAATTCAGTTTTGATAGCTCAGATGATGGAGCTAAACCAAAGACTAGACTCTCTTAATGACATATTGAACTTTATCAATAGCAATGCCAATGAGGTTGTTCATCAATGTGAAACCAATATTCAAAGTAGTGCCGATAGTTTCATGAGCCCATGGAATTTCATTTGTGTTAACCAACCCATCATGGCTTCTGCAGATATGTTTCAGTATTAATCATCGTCATTATTATTCACAATCTGGATTTTGGATCATAGCCTGAAATGGGTTTAATCTGTTTTTGTCTTGTTTTGTTGATGGGGTGTGTTAATTGTCTTAAATGAGTGGACTGGTGAGGAAGATCTCATTGTTCTGTTCTGTTCTGAAAGTAGAACAATTTGTTTTCCATTGCAACTACTAGCTGGGCTACTGTAAATGTGAAAAGGCTTTCAAATTATGTGTTTAATATCTGCTGGAATAGGCAAAGTGGGTTTGGGTCTTGTTATGTAACCGAGTCGCTATAGCTATGTGCTATAAAAGCAATATGATTATATGAATAATCCTTAAGTTTTATCAAGTTTATATGGTAGTATTGTATGTGATCATCTATGTTATTTTTGCCACTCACTTCTTCTGTTCACTTATTCATAAATATTTATTTATTATTACTATTATTATTATTATATACATGCATGCGTTCATAAGCTAGTCGTCAGATCTCTATCCATTCTGGTGTCAGACGATTAATGGAGCAGTAAGTTTTAAATGAATATATGTGTTTGATTTGAACTTTAAACTTCAAAAATAAGAATTTGGTATTGAACTTTGGGTGATAAAATAGGGCAAGTGCCTAGTATTATGGGTGTAGGTCCGTAGGGTACCAGATTACCAGTTATTCGTTAGCGGAATGTACGAGTTTTATAAATATTTAGGAGTTTAGTCTTTCTACAAAATATATATAGTTAAATTTATCGCAGTTATATATATATATATATATATTAACTTATTATTTTTTAATTAATTTAATTTCATATATGATAACATGTTATTATAGTATTTTATTTTAATTTGATTTTTTATGAATTATATAAATTTTGCTACTTTTATTAAATTAATACTAAAATTTTATTTTAATTATTAATTGATAATTTTTTTTTGTGCATTTTTATAATAAAATTAAAATTATTAAGGTGATGATAAATGATTATAAATGTTCTTATCAATTTTATTATGTAATTAGTAATTGATAAAATTTTGCATAATTTATCTGTCAACGATATAAAAAAAAAATAGTAATAATTTTATGAAGTAAAAACTATTACTCTCCATTGACGCTGTCCTATTATTATTTCCTAGTTTTGTTTTTTTACCACCAAAGATCATGAAAATAAAATCAAGGAAATAGGCACAGTTATATATTATTTACCTATTTGTAATTAGCATTAGCGACTCCTCTTCTTAGTTACCAACCTTGATAATGAAACATAGAAAGACAAGTAAAAAGGGATCAAATATGATTTTTGATTAATATAGGATATCTAAGCATATGACCCTAAAATTGAAGTCAGAGTGAAACATCAAACATTTGTATCTACCAACCTTTGTGTGTTAATTTTTGAAAAAAAAAATTGTGCGTTTAACATGAGTCTTTGATTGATATTGAGAGTTACAACACCACTTATGAAGTTATGATTAGATTGGATTCTTGGATCTAGAGCTTATATGTGAATAATTATGTATTATACATTGTTATATAAAGTTAAGACTATTTTAAAAATTATATGCTAAAGTTTAAGTAATTTAGACTTTAATGTATCTAATAGAATATAAGCTTTTAATGTATAGAGACCTAAATTTTTTTCTATTTTTATAATGGGTTAAAATAAAAATACAATTATTATCTACATGTATAGTAGTTATGGTCCTCATGTCATAAGTTTAGTTCCAATCTATTTGATATTCTATCGTCAGACAAATACTTGAGAGAAAGGTAAAAGATTCTCTTAGAGAAATATATAGATCTGAAAGACATACCACTCAACTTTAAAATCAATAAGTTGTTATGAAATTTAGGTACACTTTCAAATATTTGTCTTTAATTCTTGATGATTTAACATAAATATTTTAAGATCTTTTATTTAGTGATGATTTTTATCAAAAGATAAAGAAAGAAAGAGAAGAGAGCACAAAGATGAGAAAGAGAGAAGTGAGAAAAGAGAAGGAATAAGGAAGAAAAGGTGAGAAGGAAGAAAAAAAGAAAAGAAAAGAGAGGAAAGGAGAGGATTTTCCTTCAAGCTTATCAAGGTAAACCATACTAGTCAAAAATCAACATGAAAAATATACATGTATGTACCTTGGAAGAGTTCGAAGGAAAATCCTCTCATCTTTTTTCTTTTCTCCCTTCCTTCTCTCCATTTCCTTCATTCTTCTTTCTCTTTTCTCACTTCTCTCTTTCTCGCCTATGTGCTCTTTTCTTTCTTTCTTTAACGGCATGTGGGCTTTTTTTTTTTTTTTTAACTAACTTAACAAATTACTAAATGGCCCCTTTAAAATAAATGTAAATAAAATTACAAATTTTTCCTCCTTAAATAGACAAATCAATTACACTATTATCTAATTTTAATCCTTTTAATTATAATTAGGGACCAGGGACCCACAAGAAAAGGCTAAAGAAAGATAAGATAGAGAATGCTTATTTGGCCTCAACCTTTAAAAATAAGGACAAGGTAAAAAAAAAAAAGAAGAAGGATAAGAAAATTGTAGATACGACACCTAGAAACAACAAAAGAAATCGGATGAACGGGAAGGTACTGGTTATTTATTCTATGGAGCTGAAGGGCATAAGAAAAAGCAATGTACTAACTATCACGCATAGCATTCTAAGAAATATATGCTTCTTAATTTGGTTTGTTTTGAAGTTAATTTAACTTCTATACCTAAACACACATAGTGGATAGATTCTTGTGCAACAACTCACATCAGTATGTTTATACAAAGATGCCTTAGTTGCCAAAAGTGAATTGATGGTGAAAGAGACATATATATGGGCATTGTCACTTGAGGTATAAAAGGAAAATTAACCTATGAGAATTTAGTTGCTTTATGGCACAAGCGATTAAGTTATATCTCCATACAAAGAATAGAACGACTTTGTGTCATACAAAATTTTAAACCCCTTAGATTTTACAAATTTTGATATTTGTATTAATTATATAAAGGAAAAACAAACCAACAAAAGGAGATTTGAAGCCAATAAGACTTTGAAAGTCTTAGAACTTATACATACGGATATTTGTGAACCATTTCCTACGGGCGCTTGGAATGATCAACAATATTTTATAACGTTCATAGACGATTTTTTTAGGTATGGATATATATTTCTCATTCGTGAAAAGTCACAATCATTGAATGTGTTCAAAAGTTATAATGCTAAAGTTGAGAACCAACTCAACAAAAGGATCAAATGCTTCACATCTGACTGTGATGGTGAATATTATGATAGATATGACAGTTCATTCTACCTTGCTAGAATCACTATGAGGAGAAGCGCTTATGACTACAGTATATATTCTTAATAGGATTCCAACTAAAACAACAGCCAAAATCCCTTGAGAACTTTCAATGGGCAATAAGCCTAGTTTAAAGCACTTGCATATTTGAGAAGTCTAATTGAGGTAGAGCCTTATAGGCCTAATGAGAAGAAACTGAATTCAAGGACGGTGAGTTGCTATTGGATGCTTTAAAAGACCTAGAGGATATAAGTTTTATGATCCCACGTTTAATTCGATATTCGAGTTAGGAAATGCCCTGTTCTTTAAGGATGTGGAATTTGTTAGGGGAGATATTGTTAGGAACTTTGTCTTTGAATAGATACATTGATATTCTCACAAGTGCTATTGGCACTAATCAAGATCATATTCTTGAAAACTCTATCATCTCAAGAACCTATGCCATTAAAGAGATTCACTGGAGAAAGAAGAAGTGCAATGCCAGATGACTATGTTGTATTTCTCTAAGAACATAAGTTTAACATTGAAGTGATGGAAAACAATTTGATCAAAGCCATTGAAATTTCTAACTCTCAAAAGTAGATTGATGCAATTAGTAAGAAAATTAAGTCCATGAAGAGCAATGAAGTCGGGTCTTGTCCTATCGCCAAAAGGTGTGAAACTCATTAGTTAAAAATGGATATTTAAGACCAAGAGGGATTCGAAAGGCGATAAAGATAGGTATAAGACTTGTCTTGTAGAAAGAGATTTATATAGAAAGAAGTCATCGACTATAAAGAGACTTTCTTTCCAATTTGTTTGAAAGACTATTTCAGGGTTATAATGACATTGCCACACTGGTAGTATATTTCGATCTTGAGTTACATTATATGGATGTAAAGACAACATTTTTCAATGGTGATATTGATGAGATGAACTATAGGGTGCAATGAGAAAACTTCATGTTGGAAGACCCAAAGAATATGGTTTGCAAAGTTAAGAAATTCATCTATGGGCTCAAGCAAGCATCTCGATAATGGTACTTTAAGTTTCATCAAGTGATCATCTCGTTTGGTTTTGAGATGAATTTGGTTAATAATTGTATATACCATGAGTTCTATGGGAGTAAATATATTTTTTGGTTTTATATGTAGATGAGATTTTGCTTATCAACAACAATATAGGCTTATTGCATAAAATCAAGAGATTTTTAGCTAATAATTTTGAGATAAACAATCTTGGTGATGCCTTTTTTGTATTGGCAAACGGATACATCGAGATTACTCTCGAGGTATTCCGAGTTCATCACAAAAAAACTATATTAAAAAGGTTCTCAGTAGATATGGGATGTAGAAATACAAACTAGGTGATACCTCTGTAACTAAAGGAGACAAATTTAGTATAAGTCAATGACCTAAAAATGATTTTGAGAAAAAAGAAAAGCATAAAATTGCTTATGCGTCAGCAGTAGAAAATTTGATGTATTGCATACATTTTAATTTTGAGTGTGGGCAAATATTTAAGCAATTCAAGAATAGACCACAAATTGTTTATTTTCATGTGCAGCACACATCTTGATGACTAATAAAATTAAAAAATTATTAATAAGCATTTGTAGTTCAATGACATGCAGACTATTTAAGCATGTAGAATATCTGAAGTTTGAAGTCCTATTTATGAGTGTGTGAAGTAAGTGTAATTATTTTAAAAAAAAAAAGTTATAGATTGCATATAATTATTTTTGGCATATTTCTTAAATTTTTTTAATATTTTTCATTGAAATCAATTCTTTTCGGTATAATAACAGATATAATGACTTTATAAATTAAAAAATAAAATTCTAAAAGGCTTCAAATTATTTAAACACCCATTTATAATTTTTCTTTTTATAAAATAAATAAATAAATAAATATATATATATATATATATATATATATATATAATATATATATATATATATATATATATATATTTATTTGTTTATTTATTTGGTCATATTTCTTCAAAATTTAATATTATTAATTAAAATTAGTATTTTTAAAATAATAAATAACAAACATAATATCTTAATTAGAAAACAAAAACTAGAATTCTAAAAGACTTCAGATAGAATTATTTAACCACCATTTCTTAATTTTTTTTTTTTATAAAATTAAAAAAGTTAAAAATTGCATATAATTATTTTGACCATATATTTCTTCAACATTTTCATGATTTTAATTAAAATTAATTATTTTTGAAATAATAAATAACAAGTAATATAACTTTATTTAGAAATTAAAAACTAAAAGTCGAAAAGACTCCAATTTAGATTATTTAATCGCCCAATCATATATTTATTTTTTTTAATATTTTTAATTAAAATTAATTATTTAGAATAATAAATAAAGGATATATTGACTTAATTAAAAATTTAAAGCTACAATTTCAAAATACTTCAATTAGGATTATTTAAAATTAAGGTTTAATTGTATGACATTATGTTTCTTCATATACAGAGTTTCATTTTAAACTCCTTTAAGAAAAAAAATATATGTTCATTTTTCTTACAATGTAAATGATGTAAATGAACATATGTTTTTAACATCGTAAGAAAATGAACGTATGTTTTTTTACTAAGGGATTAAAAGTTAAAATTGTTCAATAATTAAGTCATTTATGTATCGAAGGGTTTAATCAACCTTTCATAACTTTTTTTGTGAGACCCTCAGTCTCAATTAAATTTTAACAAATAATTAAAATTTATTTATTATATTATTTTTATTTTAAATTATTAAAGTGTTTAATTGTGCGTTTTTAAATTAACTAAAATAAATATTTTAAAATTACAAAATTTTATTTGTACATAATTTATAATTATTTAAAGTAATCTCTTTAATTTTGTACACTTTTTGAAAATTTTAAAAAATTAAATGAAAACTATCAAAATGCCCCTATTTCTTTAAAATTGACAAGGATAAGGGAAAGAAAATTTTGGTCATTTTTTCCTTAATCCTACTTATCCCTTCTCCATTCCTTGCTGCAAGAAAAAGGGAAAAAGGAAAAAAGGAAAAGAAAGAGAAAGCTCCTTCAAAAGTGGTGGCTGATTTTTCTTCCTCTATCCACATATTCTCGGGTCAGGAAAGGCTCTAAACTCCTGTAGATCAGCTGCTATTGAATAAAATGTTAGCTAAAATGGTTTATGAAAAATCAAATTATACAATACTGAAAAACCAGTTTTTGCTTGCATGTGTTGTTGCTTCTTGGTGCAGTGTTTTTTTGCTCTAAACTCCTATAGATCAGTTGCTATAGAGTGAAATGTTTGTTGAAATGGTTTATGAAAAATCAAAGTAGACAAGATTGAAAAAATCAGTTTTTGCTTGCATGTGTTGTTGCTTCTTGATGCTGTGTTTTTTTTTTTTTTTTAGTGTTTCATGTGGGAGAATTATCATTTGTGGGCTGAAGAATTTATGGGTATATTTTAAAAACATTGAAGTTTTTAGCTTGAGATACTAGTACTTTTTTTGGCTAGAACTTCATTGTTTAAAAACTGTGTTTTTTTTATACTTTTGAAAATTGTTGTTAAAAAATTGGAAATGAAACTAGGAATTATTCTAGTGCAGTAAGGGTTCGAGCCATAGCTTATTAAAAATGTATGAATATTTAGTTTATGAGACATTTTATGGATGGATGTGTTTTTGAACGAATGTTGGAGGATTATAGGTTGTGAATCCTCTATTGAATTTGATATGCATTTTAATATTCTTAAACTGTTTCTTTGATAATCAATGAGTGGGTAATATCTTGTTTTTAAACTAAAATTTTCTAGTTTATGTGGATTTTTATAAAATTGAATTCGAAAATTTTTACAAAAAGTTATACATGCTTTATCGATGCATGTTATGTACGAATTAAACTGAAATCGTGGTTGAATTGATCGATATTTATGATTTTTCAACAAATTTTTCTAATGATAATTGGGTATGTAATATTTTGTTTTAAAGGTTAAAGTTTCCAATTTTTATATATTTTTATAGAATTTGATTTGGTTAATTACATTAAAAGTTATACCAAATTTTTTTGAGATAAGCTAGATAGGATTTTAAATGTATGTTGTATTGCAACAATTTCTGATTCAGTATTTTTCTAATACACATCGATCATATGATGTGTAATTAAAAAGCTGTAAATGACCAATTTTTGATGAATTTTTACAGAATTAAGATTGACTCTTCCACATAAAGTTTGTGTTTTGAATGAAGTTAGTTTCAGCCATTTTCAATAAATTTACACCAAAGTTTTTGACCAAAGGAATTGAATTTAATTGAAGTATTTCAAAAAAAATTTAAAATATATTTGAACCAATTTTTTGAAGAATGGGCTATGTTAAGGTGTACGATGTTGATTTTGTTTATAAATTATCAACCTTAGCTTTCAATGACATTGTAGATTTTTTTTTAGGATTTTAATTACTTTTTTGTACTATTGAGATTGATAGAGTTTAATCAATTGTTTTGTCTTGAAAGTCTGAAATTCTTTCACAAATTTAACGGTTTAGTAGGTATACGAGCAGATTTCATAAGAAGTAGGGGTTATTATTCTATTTTATTTTTATGCATTATTTTTATAAAAATGTCATATAATATATATTCAAAAGTGATGAAAGTAGATGTCTAAGGGTTGAGTCAGAAAATAATTTAAAGGGGGCTATTTTTTTTATACAAAATAAAAGATTATTAGAAATTACAATAAATTATATTTAATTTAACACTAAATTTTTTCATATCATATTATAATAAAAATATAGAGTTAACACATTACAATTAACTTATAATGAAAATTAAACAAAAATATAACAAGTTAATAAATATTAGTATCATTCATGAATAAAATAAATTTATTAACTAAAAAATTTAAGCAAATAAAAAGCTCAATCAAATACATTAAGATTTATAGACATTAAAACTAAAATAAACATATGAAAATATAAAAAGTAAAATATAATTTATAATTTTAAGCTTGAGACTATATTTAAAAATATATGTTTATAAACAATATAAGAATAACTAATAATGATAAAAATAATAAAAATTTTATATAAATGTTTTTTAAATAAATTCTAAAAAATTATTAAAATAAAATGTCAAATAATATAATAATAGATAAAGTTAAAATTTTGATTAAAATAAAATATAATAAACATAAACTTAAAAAATTTTAATATGAAGCTTATCATATATTTATTTTTTTAATTTTATTTTTATAATGTTGAGTTTAAAAATATTTAAACATTATTTCGTTTCTTATATTTAAGAAGAATTTTTTATAGTATACTATAATTTTATTTTTGTTACTAATAGTTATTAAATACATGAAAAAAAAGTATATATTTAATCATTTTATTTACAAATTATGTCATTTTTATCTACATATTTGTTAAATATTGTTAATATATACTAAAATATGTACATAAAAATTAGACATAATATATTATTATAAATAAAATATTTATTTAATGCTAAAAATATACACATAATTAATTTTTTGTAAAAAAAGTTGGTGGGGCTCAAGGCCCTCTAGCCCCACGTACGTCCGCCCCTGCTGATGTCATGATTGTACATGAATAATGTTATCCAAAGTACCTATTGAAAAGGGCTATAGAGATTTTTTAGATCATGTCATTTTGTCATTTAGATTATAAATGATATCATTTGGTCCCTTAGTTTTAGAAAAATGAGCTAATTAAGAACAAAATACATGATTTTAATAATTTTTAATTAAAATGTTATTTTTTAAATTAATATTTTTAATTTTATACACTTTTTCGAAATTTTAAAAAATTGAATCAAAATTACCAAAATGCCCCTATTTCTTTAAAACTGACAAAGATAAGGGAAAGAAAATTTTGGTCATTTTTTTCTTAATCCTACTTATCCCTTCTCCATTCCTTGCTGTAAGAAAAAGAAAAAAGGAAATGAGAGAGAGAAAGAGAAAGCTCCTTCAAAAGTGGTGGCTGAAAAATTGTTTAAAAATTGTCATTTTTGGCTAGAACTTTCATTGTTTAAAAACTGTTTCTTTTATACTTTTGAAAATTGTTGTTAAAAAATTTGAAATGAAACTAGTAATTATTCTAGTGTAGTAAGGGTTCAAGACATAGTTTATTAGAAATCTATGAATGTTTAGTTTATGAGACATTTTACGAATGAATGTATTTTTGAACGAATGTTTGATGATTACGGGTTGTGAATCCTCTATTGAATTTGATGTGCATTTTAGTATTCTTGAATTGTTTCTTTGATAATCAATGAGTGGGTAATATCTTATTTTTAAACTAAAATTTCTATTTTATGTGGATTTTTACAAAATTGAATTCAAAATTTTTTACAAAAAGTTATACATGCTTTTCCGAGGGATTGGTACCTTTCCAGTACTAAAGTTTTATAAAAAATACCCCAGATTGACTATATTTTCAAGTGGTTCCAGTTTAGTATCAATATTTTTCAAATAGTTCTAATTTAGTACCCATGTTTTTCAAATGGTTCCGGATTTAAATTTTGAGCAAATTTGGTCAGATTTATACGTTAGGGCAGGATTAATTCTGTCAATTTTTTCCTTCACGCCTGGAAAAACAATCTGAGGTATTTTTCTGCCATTTTTACTGAAAACAAGGAATTTTCAATATCACAAAATATATTTACTACCCCTTTTCTTTAGTTTCTTTCTTCTTATTTGAATTTTCAGTTTCTTTCTTTGAATTTTCCATTTCTTCTTCTTATTTGAATTTTCAGTTTGAAGAATGGAAGAAATAAGGAGCACATCCCATTCCATGGAAGAATGGAAGAAATTTTCAATCTCTTCTTCTTTGAATCTTCTTCTTTGTGCGTTTACGGTTTCAAACACGAATGATATGGTTATGCAACGCCACTCAAAGTCTGTTTTGTTTCTCTGAAAAATAAATAAAACAAAAAAATTAACTGAATTAAAATGAGGGGATGAAATGACGAAATTACCCCTGCCCAAATTCATGAATAGTAAAAAATCTGCCCTAAATCCTAAAAAGGACTAAATTGGAATCATTTGAAAAATATAGGTACTAAACTGGAACCACTTGAAAGCATGATCAATTTGAGATACTTTTGATAAAACTTGAGTACTGAAAATGTATCAAACCCCTTTACCAATGCATGTTATGTACGAATTGAAGGTAAAATTGTGTTTGAATTGATTGATATTTTTGATTTTTTAACAAATTTTTCTAATGATAATTGGGTATGTAATATCTTGTTTTAAAGGTTAAAGTTTCCAAATATTTAAGGGGTATTTTTTTTATAGAATATTGATTTTGAATTAATTAATTAATTAATTAACACTAAATTTTTTCATATCATATTATAATAAAAATATAGAGTTAACACATTACAATTAACTTATAATGAAAATTAAACAAAAATATAACAAGTTAATAAATATTAGTATCATTCATGAATAAAATAAATGTTATTAACTAAAAAATTTAAGCAAATAAAAAGCTCAATCAAATACATTAAGATTTATAGACATTAAAACTAAAATAAACATATGAAAATATAAAAAGTAAAATATAATTTATAATTTTAAGCTTGAGACTATATTTAAAAATATATGTTTATAAACAATATAAGAATTAACTAATAATGATAAAAATAATAAAAATTTTATATAAATGTTTTTTAAATAAATTCTAAAAAATTATTAAAATAAAATGTCAAATAATATAAGTAATAGATAAAGTTAAAATTTTGATTAAAATAAAATATAATAAACATAAACTTAAAAAATTTTAATATGAAGCTTATCATATATTTATTTTTTTAATTTTATTTTTATAATGTTGAGTTTAAAAATATTTAAACATTATTTCGTTTCTTATATTTAAGAAGAATTTTTTATAGTATACTATAATTTTATTTTTGTTACTAATAGTTATTAAATACATGAAAAAAAAGTATATATTTAATCATTTTATTTACAAATTATGTCATTTTTATCTACATATTTGTTAAAGTATTGTTAATATATACTAAAATATGTACATAAAAATTAGACATAATATATTATTATAAATAAAATATTTATTTAATGCTAAAAATATACACATAATTAATTTTTTGTAAAAAAAGTTGGTGGGGCTCAAGGCCCTCTAGCCCCACGTACGTCCGCCCCTGCTGATGTCATGATTGTACATGAATAATGTTATCCAAAGTACCTATTGAAAATAAGGGCGGTATAGAGATTTTTTAGATCATGTCATTTTGTCATTTAGATTATAAATGATATCATTTGGTCCCTTAGTTTTAGAAAAATGAGCTAATTAAGAACAAAATACATGATTTTAATAATTTTTAATTAAAATGTTATTTTTTAAATTAATATTTTTATATCAAAAATATTAAAATAATATAATTTTTCATTAATTGACTTCTTAAAAAATAATATTTTAATTAAAAAATTATTAAAATTATGTATTTTATCTTTAATTGGCTCTTTTTTTTTTTTTTTCTAAAATTAAGGAACTAAATGACACCACTTATAATTTAAGGGACCAAATGACACAAATGATCTAATCTGAGAAACTTTTATGACACTTTTCTTTATTGTATATGTATATATAAAGTTTTTGATATAATACGAGTATTTAATTATTTTAGATGGAATCTAAGATTTTATGCACATATCATGAAATTATTTTTATAGCAAGTGTATTACCTCTATAAATGTCTTGCAGACATATGATACCTTGGGGCTACTAGTTGCAATAGTTGATATTTCGATGGACTATAGGTACACATTTTATTTACATATATTTTGGAGTTTGTCACTATATGGGTCTAGGAGTTTGACCGTACTTGGGTCTTGAATTGGACCCCTATTGCATTTTGGAGAGGACCGCCCATATGAAGAGAATGTTGGCCACCTATGTACTTCGAAATTGATCAATAGATGTGCCATATATATCTTAGAGTATAATTGTACATGAGTTCGAAGGTGAACCCATGTATGTCTCAAAGGTTGGCCGCCCACGTGCCTATTTATTTCAGAATTGACCAATACATATAGATATTGCATGGCATACATATGAATTTTTTATTTGACATAGCATCTATTAACATTGTATCGTATGAGTATGGATTAGTTACCTAGAATATACATTCCTTCTAGTTTTGGAAGTACAAGTATGTTCGAATTTTTAAAATAAAATCTCCCTGCTATTGATATACTGATAATTATTTATTATTGGACATACATGAAATATTTTTAAGTATAACATGCATCATTGATTTTATAAAAAATTGTGCTTGGAATAGACTACTAAGTTAGTCGCAACTCACCCCATTTCTTGATTAACTTTTCAAATTAGGTACTTTATCAATGTTGTGGTTGTGGCTTAAGCATGATGTGCGTTCTTATAAGGAATTCAATTAAAAATGTTTTCTTTTTATTTTTTTATTAATTATTCTACTTATCGAGTACATAGGTTAAAACTACTTCAATTTGATATAATTTTTAATATTTGTAATCATTTAATCATTTTTAATATTAATGTGTTTTATAAATAATAAAATATTTTAAGGGTACCTAAATTATTTAATGAAGAATCAATTGATTTAAAGTACTGATAAATTAAGGAATTGAGAGAGTGAGAGTGGAAGCTTCAAATGAGACTCTAAAATGTATTATTCGAACTCTACATTATACAAGTAGTAGAAGTGTTTATATACAAGTAAGGATACTTAACAACTAAGGAAACTAATATTCCAATAGCCCCCTTCAAAGTGAGGGTGGTGAAACAACCATCAATTTGACCAATATGCAAGAACAAACTAAAACAAACGAAACAAATAACAGCCAGAAGTTATCACCACCGAAAATGATGCAATAGAACAAATCCAGATAAAACTTCCTCCACCTTGAGAAGGAAAAAGAGGGAGAAGAGAAAGATTGCATGAAAGCAAACTTTTGCAGCACTTCGATTATCGTGAAGTCTCACAATGAACTCACCATTATCAGACACAGGAAACATTGTGTTATCTGAAGGTGAAAACAGCAGGCAAAACGAAGCCTTGAAAACAGGCATTAGTAACAAGCTGTGCACATCGGCACAGACCATTCATAGCCATGAACAGATTTCTTGATTACCAAAGATGAAAACAACATCAAATTTGACAGCACTTCAATTGTCTTGAAATGTCGCAGTGAACTCACCATTACCAGGCACAGGAAAGACTGATTTACCGGAAGGTGAAACAACTAGCGAAGACGACAAAACGTCTCTGTAGGAAGCTATGGACGCCATAAGCAATCCAAGCACAATCAATAGCAATTTCAGAGAGAGAATTGCTGAAAATTGCGTAAAAGTACATAATAAATTCTGATTGCCAAGAAAAAAAAAAGTGGACCTCTTGTACTCACTGAAAGATCACACTGTTGTTGATCTTCGTTGCTACTACCAGCAACAGTGGTAGTGATTCAAGAGAAAAGAATAACTTCCACTTCTCTCTGGCTTAGCTTAGATCTTTTTTTTTTTTTTTTTTCTTGTTAGCACTTTTGATTGCCATACATGAAATGATAATGCCTAAAACTACGAAAGTTACAAATTTCGAGACAGGATGGCAAAATCAACGAAGAAAAAAAAAAGAGAATAATAAGAAGAAAACAGAGTACAACTCTCTCGTATCTTCTTACGATAGCAATCTGTTTGACAATATCACCATAAAACCTCGATCTGTTCACTGTCGATGCTCTACTTAACAAAGAAGCTTTGTCCACATACTTAAGGTTGAGTTTACTTCGTAAACTTTCTAAGCTGTCATGTTAGCTTCATAATAGTTTCTAAGCAACAGTAACCAAGAATCTCCTTTCGTGGATTTGAAGGAGACGTGGCATATCAAATTATTGAGCGCGCTATCATGGAGAGAGTCGACACAATACCAGCTACATAGAACACCATCACTAATCCAAGAACCCAAGGCATCAACATGAATCCGATGAAGAAAGTCACTGATCCACTAAGCATCAGAGACAGCGAAATCCCTAAAAGCATCGAAGCAAATCCAGCAAGAGATATCTGCTTCGGCGGCTTCCATTTCATTTCGATTCATCTCCCAAACTCCATTTTCTCTATTGTAGCTTTTCATTGAACTCAAATGGCGGCAGCTGCTACTCTTAGCCAGGCCGACATCGAGAAGCTCTCTAGTCTCAAATCTGCTGTGTCTGGCCTTAATCAAATCAGCGAAGATGAGAAGAATGGGTTCATCAACCTCGTTGCTCGTTATCTCAGCGGCGAAGCTCAACATGTTGACTGGAGCAAGATCCACACACCTACTGATGAGATAGTGGTTCCTTACGACACCTTGGCACCACCTTCTCAAGATTCGAAGCAAAACTAGCAAGAGATATCTGCTTCGGCGGCGAGATGAGAAGACAATCGCTCCAGACTCTGCCTCTACCTCCTCCATTTCTCGACACTTTCTCTGCTATCGCACGCTGCTTTTATGCACAACCTCACCAATTTAGTCTCTAACTCCATCACTCCTTGTTCCTCTCTGTCTATAAATCCGTATTACAGGATCTACTATGGATTCGAAATAAACAACGTCAACAAGTTCAGAATGATATTCTCAGGAATCAAACAAGTTCGATTGCGATATTCTCAGAATGATCTTCGAGAAGGTCGATTGCGATAGCAGCGGCACCGTCGACCTGGAGGAATTCAGATCCTAGAATTAGGTAGACGGCGGTGAAGACTTTTCGTTCTCCATAGTCCAACGCCGCTGAAGATCACCGAGTCTGCTATCTCAATCGATATATCGTTCGAACTCTCGCAGATATAGCCACAAGACGATGAATGATGGAGTGGTGATGGATCTAGAACATTCCAATAAATCAAAGAATCTCTCTCTTTTTTCTCTGATTTTGGACCACAGAATTGGTAATGGAGTCCGTAAAGAAAACATGCTTGGATTGGATTGACAAATACTGAGACGCAATAGTGAACAGATAGAGTAAGAGTGTAGACACCATACTCACTATGATACGTTAATGGATCATTATATGGTGCTAACTGATACCATTTTACTAGATAAATTAAAGGAATTGTTTAGAGAGTGTAGTTTTAGTGGAATACTTCAATATGAGACTCGTAAAAAATGTTATTATTCCAACTCTACATTTAATATTTTAAGTATTAAGTGTTTATATAATATAAAATATTTTAAGGATACCTGAATTATTTAATGAAGAATCAATTGATTTTAAGTTAATTTTTCATAATTATTAAATTTAAAATTAAATAGTTTTATTTCAAATTTATTTATTTTTTAAAAATTTATGTATCCAAATTCTATAAAAGAAAGAGAGTTGTCAAAGTGAAATTTTCATTTGTTTTATAGTGATGGTATTAATTATCGTAATGATTTAATTTGTAAAAATTTATATTTTTAAAATTTAGAAGTATTTTTTAATTTTTCTCATACACGAATGTACATATATATGTGTGTAATACACACGTATATATGAAAAAGATTTATTAGATACACACACGTACATACGAAGAATAGATCAAGAAAATTATGTTAGTTTCTTGTTGTATTTGACTTTTCACAATGCTATTTTTATGCCATAAAAAACAAGAAATCAAATATTCATTTAGAATAGAATAATAAAATATGACTATTAAAATAAATTACAAATGATATATTTATAAAATTAATAATTATTTTTTATAATTTATTTAAAATATTATAATATAAATATATTATCATAAATAAATATAATTTTTTATTTAATTTATAAGTGTGAATTTTTACTTACAATACACACATTAATGATTAGTTCTAATAAATCTTTTTTTTTTCTAGGTACTAATTTGTTCAATCTTTTTTAATCTCAATTTTGAATGAAAGATTGTTGTCGGCAATATTTTAAAATAATTTTTTTTTTTGTAATCTCACTCTTGTTTTAAAAAGAAAATTAATTAATATTTTTACTAAATTAAGAAATAATTGTGAAATTGTAATTTATTTATGAGCTAGGGGTCCCACATGTATATATGGAATATTAATTAATTTGTTTTTTGGAGTAATATTTAAAATCGTAAAAGTAATGGTAAAATTTTCCGTGAAGTCATAGTGTATTATAACAATCTTTCTTATGTATTATAACAATCTTTCTTATTCGTTATCACATTTACCGCAAGTATGTTTTATCATACTAAATATTGATAAAATTATATAATTTTTATATAATTATAATTTTAATTATAAAATTAAATTAAATTATATTAAATAAATAATATAATTATACATAAATTTTATTCAAATAAGGTGTGAGTTTAAGTTATATTAAATATTTAATTAATTTATAAAAAAAATTTAATTATAAAATTACATGTATTTATTTTTTTAAAATTTCAAATTAAAATAATAAATTAAATATTAATTTAAATAAATTTTTATAATGGTATTATTATGATTTGTAAGCAAATTGTATAAAACAAATTACACATTATTTTAAATATAAATCATTCAATTGAAATATACATTAATTAAATATTATATAAAATAATTATAATATAATTAATTATACTATAATTTTATTTAATCTGTTACATACAATGCATTAAATATTTGGTTAGCAAAAATGTGTGTAAATTAATACAACATGAACTATGTGGGTGCAAATGGATGAATATTTCTGTGTCGTTCGGATTTCTCTTGTTTGGACTTAACAGTTGAATATGATTTTTAGACTAATTATAATGAATATATATTTTATTATGTATAATTTTAATTAAAAAATTTATCAAAATTCATAAAATGCATCTTTTTTTATTTTTATTTTTATTTTTTGAAAATTAAGGATCTTTAAAATACTACTAAATTTTTAAAGATTATTTTATAAAATTTTAATTGAATACATATTTTAGAGAGACTTTAAAAATTCTAACTCAGTATGCCTATATTTACAATTTTATGAAAATTATTAAAATTGTCAATTAACTACACTCTTTTAATATATATTATAAATTCTTATAAAATTTTTAATATTTTTTACTATAATTTTAATTAAAAAATTAATTAAAATAAATAAAAATCTTAAAATTTTTAAAATTCTTAAGTAAAAATATTTTTTTAAATACACTTAATTTAAAAAAAAATTAAATTATTTATTGAATTCACTTCAATTTTAACAAACTAACCCGAAAAACTCTACATATTTTCACTAAAATTGTTTTTCTAGTGCATCATCACAAAAATACACTATAATTTTATAGATTTTTGTGAGTCATATGCATCATTTTATAATGGAACCCATATTTTAAAAGTAATTTAAAATTAACAATTCGTGCCAAACAAATAGAATTACTTAACTAACCCTATCACATCTTTAAAAAAAAAAAAAAACTCTTTTTACAAATACTAAAGACTAGTTAAACCGGCTGGTGGAGGTTACAGTTTAATATTAGTCCTTTTTTGATAAAAAAAAATAAGATAAGAGTTTAAAAGTATAGTTTGGCCTTGGGTGAGACAGATAAGTCAACTCGGCTGTTGAGAGATCCAGGAACTCAAAGCAAAGTTTCAACAATGGAAAAGAATGGGATACTACAAGCACCTTATGATGCTACAGCAAAGCTAGTTCTCGCTTCAATGGAGAGAAATTTGCTACCTGATATTGTTATAAGGAGGCTTACTCGTTTGCTCTTAGCGAGTAGGCTTCGGTCCGGTTACCTACCATCTTCTCAGCTCCAACTTTCTCATCTCCTCCAATTCGTACAATGTAAGTAATTTATCTTCATTCATCTTTCTCTTTTATAAATTATAACTATTACAAGTATATTTTATTTTCCTTTTTTTATATTACTGTACATTGAACAGCTTTGAAGGAAATGCCCATGGCTATAAAGACAGATCAACCAAAAGTTCAACATTATGAACTACCCACTTCTTTTTTCAAGCTTGTCCTTGGTGAAAATCTCAAATACAGGTAATTAATACTACTTTTTGTTTTTACAAAGTGACAATTTTCATTAATTTTTCAGCAAGTAAAATAGAATGGGAAGAAGAAACAATACACTATCTCAATCTCTTTATACAACAATACAAGCTAACACTTAGCAATCACACTTTGAAGGATTGCTCCCAACCCAGACCCAAGTTCGTCACACCATAATAATACTAGTTTTTTGTGATAGAACTCAAATAATCCTTTGTTTATCCGTCATATCTATTCAGCGTAAGAGCAAATAAACTTAGCTTTTCTAGCAAGGTCACTTTCTCCACCATTGATGACGAAGAAAAGAGGAAAAAATACCACCAAACAACCATCCCAAACAATATAGAGTTAATGAAAATTAAAAACAAACACATGAGTTAGATGAAGAAATAAGATGATGAGAATTAAGGAGCATCACCTAAATGTCTATGACATGTTCTAATTGGGATTATCATTCAAAGAATCACTTAATGGAATAATGAGCACTTGGGTCATGGAGTAGGATCATTGGAAAAGATTCGGGCCGTGGGATAAAAGTAATTATGAAACAAATCCGATTTGAAAAGCCTCATTGAGCAGTTGTTACTATTATTGTCATATCTTCGTCATATGATGTTGGATTTATGCAATTCAAATTGGGTTAGACAATTGATTTAAAAGGCTAAAATTGTTACATAAATAAAAATTTTCTAGTTTGGACATTTAAGAGGAAAAAAATGGCTTGCAATATGGGCCCAAAAATCTAGATTGATTGTGTGTAAGAAGATTACTTGTTGAGTAGTGTTACTTGCTGACGTTTTCCTTAGTTTTTTATGTTTTTAATTGCGGAAAATAATTGTATTAGATATCAATTATCTTTTAGCAATCATTATTGTTTAGGATTTTTATTTTTTAGAAATTAGGAAGTTTAATTGTTCTAGGAGTCTAGTTAAGTCTTATTATAAATATGCCATAAGAACTTAACAAAGTGTACACAATTCATATCATAATAAAATGAATAAAATTTCGTGGAGGCTATTGGCTCTCTATCTTAATTATTAATTAAACTTTTCATAAATTATCAAAGCTTAGAAACCTTGTGGCACTCATGTCTTGCAATCTATATTTGAGCTTCTTGGAAATTTTTTACTCAATTTGTTGTTGGGTTTTAAGGCTATGATCTTTGTGAGTACACATTGCTTTGTTCTTTGTGGATTTTCAAGGCTGGTCCTTTAGGGTTTACATCAATTGAAATTCGAGCATGGTTCTAGAATCAGATTATCTATCCTTTCTTTTTCGTTTTCCTTTTCAATTTTGTGTTTGTCTGTCTTTTCTTATTTTCGTTCCTTGTGTCTTCTTGTTCCTAACATTTTTTTGTCTTCTTGTCATTTCAATTTAATTGGAGTCCTTATTCCATCTTGTTTTTGGTTTGTTCTTTCATCTAGTCTCTTCTTGTTTTTGTCCTAGTGTCTTTGTCATCTTTTTTATTTTGTTAATTGTTTGAGTTTAGAGTATAAAAAAAAAAGATTCTTGATCTGATCATACAAAACAAAAAAAAGGAGAAAAAAATAGTGTTGGATCTTGTTTCTTGATGTACACATATTTGTTACAAGTTGATTTGTTTGTACAATTTCCTCATATGCAAGTGAAAATTCTACAGTGCAGTGTAAATTCTTTTATGTTCTCTTTCCTCCAGCTATGATACTTGCATTTTATAAACAATCCTACATTTTGAATTTCACTTGTTTTAACCGTGATTGTGAAATTCTTTCACCCCAGATCCATTTCTTATATATTTCCTATAATAAATCTCTTGGTTGTAAAGTAGTGTAAATATGCATAAATAATATTGTGAAATATTAGTGCAGTTGTTGTTATTTTTCTGATAAATGGAGCACATTAGAGGATGGTGAGAGAGCAATGTTGGATTTGTACTGTGAGAGATCGGAAATAAAAGATGGTCATACAGTTTTGGACATTGGATGTGGATGGGGATCGCTTGCTTTGTACATTGCACACAAGTATAACAACTGCAGGGTTACTGGGATTTGCAACTCAACAACACAGAAAGCTTACATTGACCAGCAATGCCGGTAAATTTGCTTTGATTTTGCTTAGAATACAATTACTATTAATATTGTCTTAATACATGTTTCACAATTAAGCCTTAACCTTTTGTGTTTCGACATTGAAAATGTTGATTCGATATTACAAGCCCCTTATAAGTAATAACTAAAGCATTCTCAGAACAAAATGCTTACCTATATATATAAGTTAAGCTTATTAAGAACAAGATTCATTTTTAAGATTTATGTTTAAATTTAACAAATTATGTTTCAAATTCGTATGGGAAACTGTCCCATATTATATAGAAAAATTGTTTCTTGAAAAAGCCAGGTAGAACCTTTGGTAACTTTCAAGTGTACAGGGTAAAGAAAATTGTTATGAACTGTTTGGATCTGGATGTTTATTATACTTTTTGATTATTTTATGTTAATTATTTTATGCTCATATTGAGATTTCATCTTCTCTCAAGCAAGATGATAAACAACACTCCAATTCTAGCTTATAGACTTTGATTCAGACTCCTACTCATTCTCAGTTTGGAGCTTCTAATCTCTTCTCTGTGTCTTGGTTGAATCTACCAGTTTCTGTTAAACTGGATAGAACGAATTACTTAATCTGGCGTGATCAATTGAGAATGCAACAATTTCTTATGAGCTTGAAGATTTCATATACCTTACCCATTTCGATTCCTAATCCATCCAATCTACGTTTGCAATGGCAAAACCCCAATTTCACTATTTGGAATAGAAAGAACAATATGATTCACTCATGGATTCAAGGCTTAGTCACTTCCTCTATATACTGCCATGTCACTAAAAATCCCTCAGCAACTGAAATGTGGCTATCTTTGGAACGAGTATATTATGCATATGCTCAGAGTAGAGTGATGGAGCTCAGACTTGAATTGCACTCACTAGTCAGGGGGTAAATCTAATGATGATTTTATTGTTGAGGCTAAAGCTATATCTGATCATCTGTTTGCTATTGGAGAACCTGTGCCTGAAAGAGATTTGGTACTTCATGTACTTCTTGGACTTGGTCCAAGTTACAATGACTTTGTTACTTCTATTAAGCTACGAACTGAGCCTATGAGCTTTAAGGAATTGCATAGTCAGTTAATAAGTCATGAACCTATACTTCTAAGATAAGGCCAGGAGACTTAGCAGCTGATGCAAGCACTTTCTCTAAAGCTTGGTGGATTTAAACAGCATGTTGGGAAGGATGACATGCCAACTAATGGTAATAAATCTCAACAGTGCATCTTGAACCAGTTTCTTGTTGCACAATAAGGCCAATCTTAGCAACAACTTTGAGGTTAAAAACAATGGATTCAAGCCTTGCAAGAAGGGCATTGGTTGACCACAGTGTCAGATCTGCTCAAAATCAGGTCATGTTGCCCTAAATCGTTTCAAACTTAGGGATTTGATCTAATTGATAAGTTGAGTTTATCCGGAGGTTCTTCCTCAGCTTCTGCAATGGTTGCCACAGGTGATAATTTCTCAAATGGTGGAGCCATGACTGCTTGACAATGGTGCTACATACCATTTGACTGCAGATGCTGACAATTTGGATTTTAGGGTTGCATATGATGGAACTAAGGGAATTGTAGTAGGTAATGGTACTAAACTTGTTATTGAACATCGTGGTAGATCAGATTTAGTGTTGAATGATTGCAAGTTAGATCTTAACAGTCTTCTGCATACTCCTTAAGCCTAAACTAACTTAATGTTTGATCACAAACTCTGTGTCGTCTGTTGACAATAATGTTTTTGTTGCATTTCACTCTCACTTCTTTTATATCAAGGATCACCAAATCAAGAGGCAAGCCTAGTCAAGGTCTTTTTCAGCAAGACTATAAGAACTCTGAGGATTCACAATCATCACCGGTCTCACAGTCACTATATAAAATGAATGGTACAATTACTACTCCTACTATTAAGAGTAATGATACTTGGCATAGTCATTTTTGTCATCCTTTCAGCTCCTAATTTAATATGGTTAGTGAACAAGCAAACCTTGACATTTCTAAGGTAGATAGTACACACAAATGTACATCTTCTCCCTTTTGGAAAAGCGCCTAGGTACCTTTTGTGTCCACTCATATCAATGCAAAGAAACATGTTGATTTGATTTATGCTGATTTATGGATTTCTCCTGTCATTTTTGTGAATGGTACAAATTACTTCCTGTTATTGGTAGATGATTGATCTAGATTTATGTGGATTTACTTTCTTGCTACTAAGGATTGATGAAAGCTTGCTATGAAGCTGTTTATTGTAATGGTTGAACAAAAATTTGACAGTGAGATCGAAGCCGTACAAACTAATGGAGGAGGGGATTTACTACTGTAAGTACAAAATGGAAAGATTTAGGAGTCGGCCACAGAATTATTTGACTTTATATCTTTGAGCATAATGATACGATAGATAGTAGAAACATAAGAATTCGTTAGGGTGTTCTCACAACTTTATTGGTGTCACATATTCCAGCTAAGTATTGGAGTTATGCTTGTAGGGCTATGGTGTATTGCAAGAACACGTTGCCATCTAAGGTCATTGACTTTAAGACTCCTCATGAGATATTGTATCATAGTCAACCTGATTATACTCCCTTACGAGTATTTAGAAGTTTGTGTTTCCCCTGCACTCGAGATCTTAACAAGCATAAACTCAAGGCAAGGTCAATAACTTGTGTTTTTTGAGTTATGCTTCTCAATATAAGGGTATCTCTCTCTTGATCCCTCTTCTAGAAAGATTCTCACAAGTAGTCATGTCACTTTTCATGATTGTGTTTTCCCTTATGTTCAGAAGTATTCTAATGTGACTGCTGATCACAACACCTATGCCTCTAAGTTGAGTTAGTGGCATCTCTTTCCTAACGTATCACCTAATTCATTTTCTACCTTATAGCCAGAAATTGACAATAATGTTGTCATTTCTATTTCTAATCCAGAAATTATGTAACCATCACCTAACCTTTTATCCTCTCTTCTACAACAATCATTGCCTGGTCCCTCTTTTGGAACACAAACAGCTTCTTTCTCATTTATCACATATCCCTCTAGATTAATTCTTCACCTATCATTACTTCCTCACCTCCACCCATTAATCTTTCTGTCGATCTACCTCTGCTTGCTCCATCTCAAAATCTTAATTCCCACCCTGTGGTTACTAGATTGAAATGTGATAATTTACCACCCAATAGGAGTTTACTGTAGCACTTACTCAGTGTATACTAGAACCACAAACATGTGCAGAAGCTTGTAAAAGTCTAGAATGGAGATAGGCCATGTTTGTTGAATATGATGCACTTATGAAAAGGAATAAAAGTCAATTGCTAATGAGTTTTGAGGATCAAATGGCTTCCTAGAGGTTTAATTGAGAGGAAAAGGAAGATTAATGGCAAAGAGTTTTAATCAGATTGAAGGCATTGAGTTCATTGAAACTTTCGACCCTGTTATTAACCATATTACCATTCATTTTGTTTTGTTTACTGCATTAGCTCATAACTAGCCTATCAAGTAACTGGATGTTCATAATGTATTTTACAATGGTGAACTTGGAGAGGATGTCTTTATGGCTCAATCCTCCGGTTTTGAGAAAGGAAAAACTTTAAGCTCAAGAAGGCCCTTTATGAGCTTCAAACTCCTAACATTATCATAGTGAATGGTAGCCATTCTAGTTAGATGCTTTCCTTTACTTCTTATATTCACGCATAGTTGGCAATCAAGAAGGTTGGAGATCATATTTTCTTGGAATTGAAGTTTGTGGTCACTTTATCTCGCAGAAAAAGTATACAAGGGATTTGCTAACAAGATATCAGTTACTTGATATTAAAGCAGCAAATGCTCCTGTAGCCTTAAGTTGCAATTTATCTAAGTATGAGGGTCAGATTCTTCCAGATGCCTCTACTTATAAGCGTGATAGGTGCTCTTCAATATTGCACTATTACATGCCTTGACATAGCTTTTATTGTAAATAGGCTTTGTAAATTTCTTCCTCAATCTATTGAACTGCGTTAGCTAGCAGTTAAAAGAATCCTAAGGTATCTCAAAAGGACATTGAGTTATGATATTTTGTTTTCAAAGTCTAGCAGTTCTAGTTTATTAGCCTTCTATGCAAAACTGGCTAGTTATAGTGATGATCGATGACGCACTGGAGACTATTGTGTGTATTGTGGTGATTGTTTGATTGCTTGGTCATCTGGTAAACAAAAGGTTGTTTCCCTATCCAGTACTGAATTAGAATATCTTGCAATGGCTTTGACGAGCGTATAACTAATTTGGTTACAATCTTTGCTCAAAGAACTCAATCTACGTTTCTCATACACTCCTTTGATTTTCCGTAACAATGTGAGCGCACAACAATCCTGTTTATCACGCACGTAGAAATATATTTCCATTTTGTTTGAGGGGATAGTGGAATATATGGTGTTGTGCATTGTGTGAAGTTAGTTATATGGGTTCTTCTATTGTATGAATGAGTACACAGTAGGAGTATAGGTACTAACCAAATGTATATTGTTAAGTGTAATTAGTAGTTACTATAAATAGAAAGGTTCTACTTACAGATCGTTTATGGTTTATGTTCATTCAATCTTATTTGAGCTATTGTCATTTTCTTACCTTCACTTTTTTGTAGTAATCGCTAAATATTTGAACCATTTATTTAATTTAATTATGTTTCTTCACCTAGAAGTCCGACATTAAGTGTAGCACTCTCTCTTTTAAGTCACATGTTCGAATCACACAAACTATCATTTGATCTAAAAATTAAGGATTAATTGCATCTTATTAGGGGTGTTCATCGGATCGAAATCGTTAATTTTATACTTATCTGATCCAATCCGACCAAATCCAATCCGACCATTTGGTCGGATTGAAACATGCTAATCCGCATATGATCTGATCATATTTCAAATCTGATCCTATTCGATCTGCAATCTATTTAGATTGGATCCGATTAATTCGATTAATAAACTTAATTAACTCTATTTTAATATTTTTTAATAAAAAATTAAATTTTTTATGTAACATAAACATATTTAAGCTAAAATAAATCTTAAATTCCAAATAGAAATGTTGAAGTACGACTGAAAATGTTCAAACATACATAAAACAAAATAATATAATATCAATTACAATATTCATTTAAATAAAATTAATAATTCATTTTACAAGCTTAAATAACAGATCAGAGAATAAAACAAATCAACAATGCTTAGTCCGAAAAATAAGCAACAAGTTTGAGAAGCCCAAATCACAAAGAATGATACATTTTAATGGAAGGAAATATTGCTTCCTTTTCCATTAGATATTTTACTTCGAAAGCTTTTTCAACATTTCCAATTTTACAATAAGTCAATAACCATCGCTCAGTGTTTTAGCAATTCTGAACTCATATTCCAAGAATCTTATCTTCCTAATGAAGATATCAACTTCCGTATTGGAGAAAGAGCTTATCCAAATAATCAATTATTTGTAATCCAGTATGGTAGCAGTTCAAGTAATCCAAATGCAGAAGATTGGAGAATTTTTACACTAACAATTGATCCAACACCAGGCAGTCTCGGGGAACTGAGGAATAAAAATAAAGTCTTGAAAACTTTTATCCAGAATCTTCCAGAAGAAATTCAGAATTCAATACTTGAAAAAGTTCTTGAAGAACCTGTGAGTGACTCCAAATAAAAATAAATAATAGAAAACCTCAACCGAATTAGAAAGAAGAAAAAAGTGCTTACAAGATTCTTTAAAAGAGATCCAGACTCATATAATGTCAAATATGCATTATTTGCACCAGCAAGATATTGGACCATTGAAGAAATATGGTCAAGCGAACATCCCTTCTTCGAAGAAGTTGATGACTCAATTACATACTATGTAACATGGTTATGCATCAATTTGTATTCAATGGCTATCATGATTGAATCACAATTTTTTCGAACCTTTGTTATGAAAGAAAAGTATTACATTTCAAAAAATTACTCAGTCCAATTTTTCAAGACATTAATTAGTTGATACTCATCAATGGTCACAAAATAGAAAAAGAAACTAGTACATTATAACGAAACAAGTTAATATATTACAAGAACACACACAAACAGGATAATTGAATTGCTTTGATACATATATGATACAAGCAGACAACTCTTTATTTATATACAGTGAGACTTGTATATTTCAAACTAGAGAGAGAAGGACCAAGTCTATACTACACTCTAGTAAGAAGGCCAAGTCTATACTACACTCTAATGAGAAGGCCAAGTCTGCCTTACTACGATACATGTTATTTCTATTTATAGCAGAGGCTTATCTTTACTATTTACACTCTTACTATTCATTATTTGTCTTATATCATTATTAACTCTTATCTACTTATTTGACTAACTCTATCTCTACGTAGCCTACCACTTGTCCAAGGAATAGGACAAGTGTCACCATGACACTATTATATTTTAATATTACATGTTGGCATCATTATAGCCACACAAGTATTATACAGACAGATAAGTATGACACTACATACATATTATAGATAAGTATGACACATAAAGTAGACTCCACTTGTTTTCTCTGCAGATCTTATCTTGATTGCTCTCTTGTCTTGTTCTGCAGATAATATCTTGGTAATTTCACCATGCTTTCACGACTCTAATTATATTGATATTTCAAGCAATAGTAAGAAAAGAAAAACAACCTGATGGTAATCTTTCTCCCCTTAGATGAAAATCTAAGCCATAATCTTCTTACGACGTATAAGAAGAATCATGAAATAATCCAAAAGATTTTTGGAGAAGTTATGCTCCTTCTCCTGTCCATCCATGGCCTCCATAATAACTAAACAAGCTAATATATAGCTCCAATACCATTATAACTAAACAAGCTATTATAAATCAAGAACACACAAACATAATAACTAAATTGATCTGATACATATATGATACAAATAAACAATTTTTCATTTATATACAATGAGACTTGTATATTACAAATTAGAGAGAGAAGGACCAAGTCTATGCTACACTTTAGTAAGAAGGCCAAGTCTGCCTTATTACGATACAAGCTACCTCTATTTATAGCAGATGCTTGCCTTTACTATTCACACTATTACTTATTTACTATTTGTCTTAGATCATTATTAACTCTTATCTACTTATTTGACTAACTTTATCTCTACGTAGCCTACCACTTGGCCAAGGAATGGACAAGTGTCACCATGATACTATTACACTTTAATATTACATGTTGGCATTATTATAGCCACACGTATTATACAGACAAATAAGTATGACACTATACACATATTATAGATAAGTATAACATATAAAGTAGACTTCACTTGTCTTCTATATAGATCTTATCTTGATTGTTCTCTTGTTTTGTTTTGTAGATATTATCTTGGTAATCCTTCATTAGGTGAATATCCCAGCTCCTTCATTTTGTTGTAAATCTCCTCTGTTTCAACAATTTTGCCCATCTTGCAAAAGTGCTCTTAGTGTAAACCTTAGTCAAAATATAATTCCACAACTTTAAAGGCCATATCAAAATCTTCCATTTTAAATATTCAGTTTAGTTTATTACTCATAAAACTTGAGTGTATATTCAGTTTCTTAATAAGAGAACATAAGAAAATAAAGATTAAATGAAGTTAACTTAGCAAGTAAAATAAAAATAAGGAATAAGAAAACGTGTACTACGGTAAGAGGGAAAGTGTACCAGCGGCGGGACGAAGCGGAAGTAGAGGTGCGATGGAGCAGTAGTGAGACAAAGTAGCCGCGCAACGAAGCAGAGGCTCGATGGAGCAGCTACCAGTGACTAGCAGCAACCAGGGGTCGCGACGAACTGGGTTGGGATAGAGGTAGGCTGCACCGACTGTGAGTGATTGAGAGTGAGTGCAAATGTTTTGAATTTTGATTCTAGGGTTTGGGTTTGTATGTTTTTAATTTTTTATTGTTTTGTAGTATTTTTGTTATAAAAAAATATTTTAAGATTTTTAATTTTATTATTGTATATAATGTGGTGTATAATAAAATAATAGTAATCAATAAAAATATGCCATGTGTATAAATTTAAAATATATTTAATTTTTTTGGTCAAATCAGATGATAAATAATGAAATCCGCATCCGATCCAAACCTAACGGATTAGAAAAATTTCAATCCGATCATTGGATCCAAACCGTTCAAAAATTAACAAATTGGATCTATCGGATTGATCGGATGATCGGATTTTTTGAACACTCCTACATCTTATCACCCGGTCACAGTGACTTAATTTTAATATTACCCCCCCTCAAATTCTACTCTTTCCTTTTTTTTTTTCCAGCCTTTTCCTCTTTTTTTTTTTCCTTCTCGTTTCTTTTGTTGCTTCTTCTTATTTTTTTCCTTTTATTTGAATTAATTAAAAAAAAAATTCCTCTATTTTTTTTTTATATATAATCATATGTTTTTTTTATATTTAATTCAACATATGTATTTTTTTATTGTAATTCAACAAATGTATTTTTTTATTGTAATTCAACAAATGTATTTTTTTTTGTAATAATTAAACATATGTATTTTTCTGTATAATTCAACAATTTATACTTAATGAAAAGTGAACATTGTTAAAAAAAAATGTCATATAAAGAAAAAATTAGGTGTTGCATAATAGAAAAAATGTGACATCATATGTATTACTGTAGAAAAACAAAACTTATGTATCATCTGTTTAAAAAAACACATGTGTCATTTGATCAAAAAGAATATATGTATCATTTATTAAAAAAGAACATATGTATCGTTTACTAAAAAAGAACAAAGGTGGGGTGGGTGAGAGTTATTTTTGAAACAAGTTGAATAAGGGAGTCATAAAAAAACCGGAAGAAAAAATTAATGTTAATTGTGAAGTAGGTGGCTTTTGTTCTCACTTTGTTCCGTAACAAGAAGCAACAATACCTTATAAAAATATTAATTGTAGGGAACGTCAGCTAAAGAATGTGGAGGTCATTGTTGCAGATATTACTACGTTTGAAATGGAGGCTTCATATGACCGAATATTTTCCATTGAAATGTTTGAGGTAAATCTTTTCATATTATTTTGTTTTTTCATTGCTAGAAATGATTGCTTAAGGCAACTTTTTGTTGTAGTGTGATAAACATAGTGTTGGTTCAACAGATAGTATTCAAATTGTTTGAGTTAATTGAATTGATTTTGCTATTAACAGCACATGAAGAACTATAAAGAACTTTTAAAGAAGATATCAGGATGGATGAAACAGGATAGTCTTCTATTTGTTCATCACTTCTGTCATAAAACTTTTGCTTATCACTTTGAGGTATGCCCTTTTGATCCCTTTAGTTTCATAGACATTGTTATTTTCATTGATATAGACGGCACTTCTTGACCTTTTGCTTATTTTTAGGATGTAAATGAAGACGACTGGATCACAAAGTACTTCTTTACTGGCGGTACAATGCCCTCTGCAAACTTGCTACTCTATTTCCAGGTGATATATGTACTCATCTCTCTCAAATTTTTTGCACTTTAATTCGTTTTATCATTAAAAAAACATTGCACAAAAAATGCCAACAACATTTAGTAATTATTGTTTCTAACTTCCTCGAAAAAATCTTGGCTCAGGATAATGTTTCCATTGTCAATCACTGGCTTGTCAGCGGGAAGCATTATGCACAGACAAGGTAACGGCAACACACTCCCATTGTATTTACTCATGCAAGTTAGCAATATTACATACACCTTGAATCATAATATTTTTTTTGTATTTATGATAAAATACCAAAACTTCCTGCTCTGTCATACATATGAATGTCTAGAATGCTCAAGATTCTCAAACAAATCTGAGAATTGTTTTCATTGCAGTGAAGAATGGCTCAAAAGAATGGACAAAAATTTGGCTTCCATTAAACCAATCATGGAGTCAACTTATGGGAAGGATTCAGCTGTGAAGTGGACAGTTTATTGGAGAACATTCTTCATTGCTGTAGCAGAACTCTTTGGATACAACAATGGCGAAGAGTGGATGGTTGCTTTTTTCCTGTTCAAAAAGAAATGAGATGACTACAGCACAATTTCAATTTGAATGCAAGCTTATTAAACACCGATGATGAGTTATATGTCTTGTTTGTTTTGCTTGTCAATGTCTTGTTTGTCTAACCTAAATAATAATAATAAACTTTGTTCTCAATTACAGTAATGCATGGCAGGAAAGGTTATTTTCGGAACAAAACCTAGGTGAGAATCTGCTATAATGTAACGAGCGAGACATGAATTCCATATTACTATTCTACACTACCATTTTAGGTCTGTTTGTTTCTAGTAAAAATGCTTATGATAGCAAAAATAGTGTTTGAAGACAAATCTGGAAAAAATTGTATGCAAGTGCTCTCAGGGCTTAAAACCACATTTTGTGCTTCGCTGACAAGCAAATTATATGTGATTCTTTCTGAAACTGCTTTCTTATAAAACCGCTTTTGTTTGAAACCATTTCTAACACAAGTACAAATAAAACATACCCCTATATTCATTCGGGGTGTTCATCGGATCGAAACCGTTGATTTTATGCTCATCCGATCCGATCCGACCATCCGATCGGATTGAAATATCCTAATCCGCATCCGATCCAATCATGTTTTAAATCCGATCTTATCCGATCCGCAACTATTCGGATTGAATCCGATCAATCCGATGAATAAATTTAATTAACTCTATTTTAATATTTTTGAATAAAAAACTAAATTTTTTATGTAACATAAACATATTTAAGCTAAAATAAACCTTAAAATGTGGTGTATTTTAAATTTTATTATTGTATATAATGTGGTGTATAATATAAATAAAAGTGATCAATAAAAACATGACATGTGTATAAATTTAAAATATATTTACTTTTTTCGGTCGGATCGGATGGAATCGGATTGAAAAAATTTCAATCCGCCATCCGATCCGAACCGATCGGATTGAAAAAATTTCAATCCGATCCGATCCGATCATCGGATCGAAACCGTTCAAAAATTAACGGATCGGATCGGATTGATCGGATGAACGGATTTTTTGAACACCCCTAATATTCATTAGTGAGACTTCCCAAAACTCAGAGATAATAGAATGCACACATTTAAGATGTTCTAGCAGATGAATGTATGACATAATGCACCCATTTAATTGGAAGTATATTTGATTACAAAGCGACAAATTGGTTACAGAAAGTCAAATTCCATTAAGAAATCAGCAAAGCATATACAAAGGCACATAACATTGATAAACTTTTATCAAAATAGGTTTTTGAGACCTATGTTAGTCGAATGGAGTACAAAATTAGAATTGACACAATCAAAAGCGAGAGGTACAATTCAAGGAACAAGTTCTCTTAGTAATTAATTTTGTTGCTATTGATTCAGCAAACACCAGTGAAAGACACGGTTGTCACTAGTCACTACCATCAGTTGCATTAGCGGGACCAACTTGAATGTTAGAATCTATAAGCCCTTCATCAGCTTCCAATATTTGTCTCAGATGTTTTTCTTCCAAATGTTCCTGTCCAAATGAAAAAGTTGATGAATTTAAGTAACAAAAAAGAAATATATCTAGCAATTGTATGAGATGATCCATCAAATTTAAGGGTATGTGTTATTTGTTTATGCAGCAAAAATTTTACTAGATAGTTTTTGTATTTCCTAAGGGAACCACCTAAAAGCTATGTTAATGACTCTTTAATTTTCGCAAAGTTCCCATGTCAAGCAAGACAGTATGAACATGGTTTGGATAATTTGGTGGAAAAAAATGAGCATGTCCGACACCTGATATCAAATCAATCGTTGTTTCTTCCTACTGAAATCAAATCACTTTTGATTGAAGAAACTACTATTTAAGAAGAGCACGAGCAAACAAACTCTAGGCATTGAATTGGTGTCATTCCTCTGCGCGTGAAGAGACCAGATTATCGAACCATAGACGAAGAAGAAAGGAATATAAGGTGTAAAAGGAAACAAGAAACATACAGAAAGGCAAGATTTGTACTTCTGCCACTCAGAAACACAAACCTCTTTATCCCACTCTCCCTTCACAAACTTCTCGGAGTACCACCTGTATGTAACTTTTTGTAAATTTTCATAAATAAAAAAAAACACTTTATTCGAGTTCAAGAATTTCATGAAAATAATGAAAACCCGAATGTAAAAGATCGATTTATTTGGGTCTGTATAAGAGATTAGAATAGAAAAAGTAGAAAACCCCATTTAAGAGAAAGCAATGAAGCTAACCTATTGAAGCAGCTATTATAAGCTTCTCTAAGATTGGCACAAGGAGATGTTGATGAAGAAGACGACGAGCTTTTCTTCTGTTTCTTTAGGATTCCCATCTCGGAGACGGCGAGCCTAAAATGCCACCTATCTAACTTCGTTGTCTTAAATCGTGTTTGAACTGGGGCTTTTTAGAGCCAAACGACGACATTTAATGTACTTTCTTACAATATATAGGCTTTCACTTTTCGGGGTTCATCCTTGCACATGACATTTCATAGCGTTGCCGTTTAATTTACTTTCACTGATATTGTCTTCTGTCTCGTTTTATCTCCAAAAGATATATACTTTGCTTCGAAAACTGAAATGGAGCAATTCGAAGGCAAGCCTCGATTGCCGAAAATTTTCTTACCAAAACGATACAATGTCCGGCATTAAACCGGACCTCACTTCTTGTAAATTTGCTGGTTCTGTTTCCATTGACCTCGATATCGTCTCCGACACTCGTTTCATTGTTCTAATACTGCCAAGCTTACAATCAATACCAGTTCTGTATCTTTCACCAGTCGAAACTCCTCCAAGGTAATTGCTTATATTTATGGCTTTTCTGAAACTAATATTTGAAATTTTCGATGCTCGGATTTGATTAGCCAAGTTTTCTAGGTTTTTGAAGTTGGTCGTTTGCTAGTTTTTCTTCATTTAGCCAATTTAGCATATCGACGGCTTAAGTTAAAGAGATTTTGTAGGATGAATGCTTTGGGTTTTGGTTGCGCTGAAACATTTATGGGACAATTATAAAATCATCAAAACTGCTTCAAATTAGATGACTGTGCGATCAACTACTGAGTACCAAATGAATGATAATCAATTCGTAATGGCCTTGTCTTATTCTAGAAACACTGGAGAGTATTTTAAGTAAAACAATGATAATTATATATTTAGCTTGTCTAATGGGGTTTCCTTTTAAATACGAGGTACTTTTATGTTAATTTAATTTTCTTTAAGATTGAAAAGAAGAGGAAGCCTTAGCTGGATGATCACTGTGGCCAATTTGGAGGCCACCATGTTACATGTTTCTTCTTTATCATTTACTTAACACAAATAAATGAATACGGTCTTCCATCCGCAAAAAGTATAAACTTCTGATATGATGATATTTCGGTCTAGGAGTTTGCAGAGACCCTTCCTATTGCTTTAGGGGTTTCAACCATTGATTTTGAATGACAAAATGAAAGGTTTTATAGAAGGTAACCATAAATGAAGCCCGAAGTTTCTTTATTTTGTGATTTTTTTTCTAGTTAAGTAGTTATTATTTTTGGTGGAATGTAAGTTAGTGGGGAATATGCTCGAATTCATTTTCACTCTGACACATTGATTATGTTGAGACACATAATTTTACTTTTTGTCTTTACTTTCAGTACTTATGAACATAACGTCGAGAAGAAGAACATGGCAGTCACTCAATTTGAATCAGTTGATGCTAGAAGATGCTTTCCATGTTGGGATGAACCTTCTTGCAAGGTTTCTTTTTCTTCTCTTCTGTCTCTGTTGATATGAAATCTGCACTACATGCATTTTGGCAGTTTTCTCGAAAATAAGGTTTGTATCAATAAGTTTGGCTTCAGTGCTGTCCCATAAGCCCTTTTTCAATAAATCTTTTGAAGAAGCCTGTCCACCTGTACATAAAGCTAGTATTTGATTCTTCTAGTTAAATAAATTCAAAACAGGGATCAATTTGGAAAATTTTGGTTCAAATAATTTTGCTTTGGAGCTGAGGACTTAACTCCCTCTTGTTTAACATGCTCTCTGATTTACAGGCTACATTTAAGATTACACTGGATGTGCCATCTGATCTAGTAGCGCTTTCCAACATGCAAATGCTTGAAGGAAAAGTGAATGGACCTGTCAAGATAGTTTCATATCAAGAGTCACCAATTATGTCTACATATTTGGTTGCAGTGGTGGTTGGTTAATTATGTTGAAGACATTACATTTATGGAAATAACTCTTTTTCTGGCTAATTAATTCCATAATACCTATTCTTTCAGGGGTCAAAGTTAGAGTATACTGTCAAGTAGGTAACACAAACCATGGAAAGTTTGCACTGCATGTTGTTGCATGTTGTTGTCAAGACCGTAGAACTGTTCAAAGAGTAAGTTATGCTCACATATTTGTAGGAACTTTTTTAGTTATCAATTCATAAACCAACAGTTGAATTTTGTGCACTTTGTGTACTAGACCTAATACTTACTTTTTAGGATTTGTGATATAAAGCATTTCTTGCTCAATTCTTTCCTCCTGTTTTTTTATCTTCTGGATTTTGCATTGACACCTACTAGTTCTGATATTTTACTCATTTACTGTGCCATATCCTCTGCCCAAAATGGATATGATTGCTTTCCCTAATTTTGCAGCTGGAGCCATGGATAATTATGGTTTAGTTACATACCGTGAAACTGCTTTACTGTATGACGATCAGCACTCTGAAGCTACCAACAAGCAAAGAGTAAATTGATCATGATTATTATTGTCTGCAAGAACTTAGCTTTTGCATATTTAGTTTTGTAGTCTTCTGCAATCACACCTTGTTAACTTGATCATTTTATTTACTGATTTACTAGGTTGCCACTGTTGTAGCTCATGAACTTGCATACCAGCAGTTTGGCAATCTTGTGACCATGGAGTGGTGGACGCACTTATGGCTGAATGAGGGATTTATTACATGGGTATGTATGTCTGTATTCTTTATTTTTTAATATATTAAAGCTTTGCCTCATTTCTATTGACGGAATGCATTTTGTGTGTTTGGGGTGAGTTATTTAGCTACTGAGAGCTTGTTCCCATAGTGAAAAATATGGATACAAACATGACTGGCAAATGTGTGTAAGCCTACTCAAACATGACTGGCCACCTACACGCTTTTGTGATGAGATATTTGACGCAATTAGTTATAGAAAAGGGGCTTCTGTTATTCGAATTCTATAAAGCTATCTTGGTGCTTAATGCTTTCAAGTTGGTTGATTGCTTCCAAGGATTGGAGTTACAAAATTTTGTGATTAGTTTTTTAGCCTTCCAAACTTAAGTATTCTGTGAATAGAATTATATTGATACGTTAATGATTTGCATTTTATTCATTTATTAAGTAATGAAACAATGTAGTTATGTATAGAGAATATTGTCTGCTTGATTTGTTAATTTGTCAAGCCTTGGTGAGATCGCCAGTTTTTTATTAGGTTGCCAAATTTCATATAAAAAGTCTTGTTGGGACTTTAACTTGCTTTACATTTGTGGTACAGTAAACTGCATAAGAGATCAACTACTTAATATCTGACTTTTTTGGTTGATTTGTCTGTTATAATGACGTCATTCCCAATGAAGATGAAATCATGATTCTTTTTAGTTACTTTGTAAGGCTTGACTATAAAACTTCTTGTCCAATCTGTTTTATTTCAATGTTGTTTGATCATGTGACATTATGAACTTGAAATACTGAGAATTTGATCTTTCGTGCAGTTAAGTCATTCCATTGTGCGACTCAAAAAGACTCTGGGTATCATCTAACTATTTTTGTGTCTTACGAGTTACGGTAGATACAATGAACGATCTTGCTCTACTTTAACTATTATTATTATTTTTTTTTTCCTCGTATATATTTAGAAGTTCACTTGAATAAAGGGAAAGTTTTTCTTGATATAGGTTATATAGAAGGTATTGCATGATACAAGGAACATGATGTCTTTCTTAAATATAGTTTCAAATAATAATTTTTTTAAGAATGATCTAACAACATAAGAGTGTTTCATTAGATAAATGTAAGGGTTTAAACGTTTGGGATTGGTGTTGCTGTGGGAAGAAGTGTTCTTTTTTTCCTTCACACAATTTTGTCAGATATTGGTGTTTGGTAAAATTACTCCAAATGGCTTTTTTTTGAAAATTTATGGCCGTCTTCAAACAACTTTCAGAAGTTGGAGAATTGTAGGTGTGCGAATCTGCTGCCCACAAAATCTGTAGATTTGACAATATTCCCATGCTTATCCTTATAATTTCTAATTGAAAAATACAAAATAAACATCCATGCACAAGCATCTGGGCAATGAGGGTCTCACTCCCCTATACAAAAAATTCAATTCCATGTAACTCGTTTTTTTTTTCTCTATTTGTTTCCTTTTGAGAAGCTCATATTTTTTAAAGAAATAAAAAGAAAAAGATACAGAAATACACGCACCTTGGGTTACAGAGAAACCTCAACATCTAGATTATAATTCTTTCTTACATGAGTCTAGATTTTAATAATTGAAAAGGAATAATAGGAATGAAAGCTACCCTAATATAATATATATTATATATACCCAAGAACTAAGCTTATATAGTTTAAATAATTAATATGGAATACAAATTTTTACTTACCGTTTAATTTGTATGTTTTTTAATTATAAGATAAAAGATATATTGAAAAATATTCATATTCATTTTAGCAACTATACACATCTACAAGAACTTTATCAAGCACCTAACATTAATCACAACAATTTTACTTGAAAGTTTACCAAACACACCAGATTTTTCTACAAATAACAACCAACTTTTTACGAAGTCACAGCAACACCAAACCCATCTTATCTAAGAAATCTGTCTCGTAGTCTTGTTTTCTTAATTTGAAAGATATATATCTTATTTCAACCTCTCACAAAATACCACAAAGGTTGCAAATTATATATCTTGTTTATACCACCAGCAGTCGCTGGCTTCATATATAAAAAAACACGCCTACTCGAATGCGAAGATGGAAGATTTATGGGCTACCCTTGAAGAAGGATCTGGTGAACCTGTAAAATGAATTCATGGACGAAACAGCAAGGATATCCAGTTGTAACTGTGCAAGTCAAAGACCATAAATTGGAGTTTGAGCAGGTTTCAATTTTCTTTGTGTTTCTTTATGTTTGACGTCTTGATCCCCAGCTTGTCATTTGGAGGAATTGAATGAGCTTGTTAACTTTAATTTTAAGACTTATTGGTTAAATGCTATACGATTGGCAGTCACGATCCCTGTCAAGCGGTTCCTATGGTGATGTGCAATGATCATCCTTGATACATTATGTTGTCTTTGTTAGCATTTTTATGTGTAAAATATGAAGTCTGTTTATTTTACTTAATGTTTATGTCTTTATCTATACTTTACTAGAAGAAACACTTTATATGATTACATGATACGCACAAGATGGGGTGGTTGGGAGCATGTAGTTTGTATGATTAACTTATTTTTTACTTGCATTTAATTTTTATTAATTGTAAATATTTGTGAAAATTTAATTTTCTAAGTTTTTACTCACCAGGGGCTCATTGAGGTAGTCAAGGAGGGTATCGAAAGCTAAAAATTTTGCTATGAATAGCCATTGATTTTGCTTATTTTTTTTTTAATGATTTTGGTGAATTATTTTTGTGCGAAAAAGTATTGTCTTTAAGAAAAATCTTACTTAAGCTTTGAAAATATTTTGCAATCTCAGATCACTACTACGTCGAGTGTTTTTTCGTATTAGTAATTCGAAGTTCAAAATATAAAAAATTGATTTTCATAAATTGTATTTTCTTATCGTCAATACAATGAGTGTTGTTCAGTATTAGAAAACGAGGTATTTTTGAGAAAATAATTTTTTGTGTAAAGTGTTTCTGAATTGAAAATATATTGAGTGTTGTTCTATATTGTGATATGAGGTGATTTGAGAAAAATACAATTTTTAGAAAAGGTGACTACGTGTCAATAGTACGTTGGGTGTTTTTTCGTATTGTTAATACTAGGTGGTTTTCGTTACAATCATACTTGGGCGTGTCTTTTCTATATTAGAATTCACATTTACTGATTGTAGGTATTAGTATCACACTACGTGGTAATGAGGCTATGGACTAAATCTAGATCCTGTGTGGGTCAAAGTTATTGTGGCGATAGCTGGCGAGAGCAGTATAGGTAGTTAGAAGAAGTGGTCCCAACTGATAAAGGTATAGGCGTTTTATCTTTATCGAGTTGTATTAACTGTTTTGTTCTTAGTGAATTTGCTGTTGAGTGATTCTCTTAAGCAACACATGGAGCCTAAGTGGGTTTGCCACGTTACATTGCTGTATTTGATTGATTTGTTGCATGCGTTAGACAATCATTGCTATATTCTTTTATTAAGAAAAATAAGTATTCTCACAACCTGAACAAAGATGATCTCTGAAAGAAATGTAAAATCATGCAAAAGAGATATAATGACATGGTTGTTGAGAGTGAATCTAACAAGTCGAGAATGAAATTTCTTGAACAATCCTTGAAGAGTCTTCAAAGATAAAAAGAGCTGCAAATAGTTAGTTTGGATCTTTTAAAAGAACAAGTTTGGAAAATCACCATTCTAAAAAAGAAGGTGATGATTCTAGAAATTGATATGCTCATGTATTGTAAAAAAAAGAATGAAAAACGGTCTGCTCTACAAGAAAAGGTTAAAAATTTGTGTTGGTCTGCTGGATTTCTTAAAGCATCTATTAAGAAAAATGATGACCTCCTTGCTTCTTTAAGAGCAAAGTAGTTAGATCTTAAGAAGGAGTTGGAACACTCTAGGTCTACGATAAAGAAACTTTTGATGGATACATAGAAGTTGGATGAAATCTTAAGTGGTATTAAGGCACCCGATGACAAACGTGGGCTAGGAAAAGTAAGTCGCATGTGTCTTTTCAACCAGTCTCTACTAGCAAGGTGAAAATCTCACATCTTGTTTCTTTTTCACACAGTGTCGGTGATAGTATGTTGCCTCTACGTACACTCTTCATCTCTTCTTGTCACCACTATGGTGAGCGTGAGCATATTAGACCTAACTACTAGAGATTGAGTTCTCATTCCTAGGTGAGAATCAATGTAGGCACATCTTCCTTCCCTTCTCCACATCGAGTTACTCTTCAGAGATAGAGACCTAATTTCTCTTGCTCTTCTACTCATTCTTGCCATCTATGTGGTATTGTTGGCCACCTTGTCAACCAGTATGCTAGATATGTATGAGGTAGCTCCAAGAGATCTCCCATCGTTCTTCTCACTCTGACTACTCAGGATGTAACTATTGTGGTTTATTTGAACATTTTCAATTTGGGTGCATTATGTACTAGTGACATGGTGCTGAAAGGGAAAATTTTCTAAAAGTCTACCTAGTCGCATGTATGATAACCACTTGATTGGATTTTCAAGAATTTCAAAAATTAAGAATTCTTGAGTGGCTCATACTCCTCAAACTCATATGAACTAAAGATTACATTTGATAATATTGCCCCTCATCAATTCTTTTATAGACAGATGAATGTAGTTTGAGCATGTTTTTTCTATGTGATTCAGTTTGAGTCGTATTACTTCTTTTCTCTCTGTTCTTTGTAGTATTTCTGTACGTGTTTAAATGTTGTTGTTATTTTTCTATATTTTGTTTTTATGTCTTCTTGCTCTCTTATTGTTAAATTAAAAAAAAAATAAAAAAATGAATAGAAAAATTTAAAGGGATTTTTATCTCTCCTCGTCGAGGTTGTGTTTTACACACTCGTCTGGGATCTCATCGACCACCTCACCGAGAGGTTAGTGAGGTTGTCAGCAAGCTACATGAATTTTCCTTAAAAACCCATTTCTAATTTATTTCAAACTACAAAACTTTTTAAACACTTTCTACCCCTAAACTGTTTTATCCTCTATCCTATCTACCTACTTTTTCCCTTACTTTACTCCCTTTACATAAAACGGCTTAAAGAAAAACTAAAATAGGCAGCATCTCTCAAAGTTGTCAAGATTAAGATGGATCTACATCCCACCCTAGACCCCTGCTCCCTTCTTGTGTGGGCATTCAATTATGATTAAAGGGTTCCCTCGTACTTTTCTTGGCACTTTCTTACACTTTCTTAACCTTACAATCCTACTTTTATTCAAGAATTTTACTATGTGATATGTCCCCATCACACCTATCATTTTTTACTACTTTTACTTTGAGGGACGTTAGGTTACCTTCTTTAGAGATGATATCATCCACCTCTTATCTTTTCTTAACATGGAAAATCCTTCATTTCCTATTATTCCTTTTTGAATTTGAAAATCTCACGAGTCTTAACTTCACTGCTGAATACGATCTTCTAAGATCTCATGATTCTTATGTCATGGCTAACATATTTGCTGGCCCTAATCATGGGTAAGGTGGTGTTGCTCTCCCTCTTAACCAAAACTCTCATGGTCACATGCTCACTAATATAGTTAACAACTGTGTTCATCCATGTTCTCATTTCACTTTAGTAACTTTTTCTAGAGGTCACTTTCTTTGTGCTATTCTCAAAATGAGTCTATAGATCTTACTTGGATGATTTATAGAGCCATTGTTTCACTTCCTACTCTTCTTTCCACTACACTTCCTTGGTTACTCTTTGGCGACACGCTATCTTTGGTGATGTTCCTGGTACTGTCCCTGGCTAGACACTTTCCTTCTGTGCGACGTTCTTCTTCTAGGTGCTCTAAGCCTTCTTGTTCTTTGTCTAAGAGTGTTTCATAGTCTGCATCTATTCCTTCTATTCCTTTAAACCCTCATCCTCCTCAATCATCTAAGCACTCTGCAGTACTTTAACAGTGGCTCAATCAGGTATTTTAGGATCTTGAGGAAGATCGTCAAGAGCGCATATTTTACAGATAGATGCTTGTGAGTTTAAATGATTGGCTTGCCAGATTAGAATGTCAGCCTTTTCGATAGGGTTCCCAGGTCTTTAGCTTCTCGACCTTTGGTCCATAAGACTGGTAGACTAGGTACTTTTCAGATTCGCTCAATTGGTTTGAGTGCTAGTGCACTTCTACACTAAGATGATCCAAGCATCTAGCTTCCCCAAACTTCAGATTCTTTTGCTAGGATGAAGGGCCACTTGAGGTATGGTGAGGTTCTTGGTAAGAAGGGTAGATTAAGGGTGGTTTTGAATATTACGAAGCCTATCCTACCTAGATTATGGAGGCAAATGAAAGATGCTAAGCCTTTTTGGGTGGACTTTAGGTATGAAAGGTTGATGTTAATGTGCTTTAGGTGTGGTGTGCTAGAGCATGATACAAGGGGGTGTAAGAAAAAGAATGAACTGGGGAGTGAAAGGGTGGTGTTATTTTGGATTTGGTAAATATTTGAAGAAAGGAAAAACACACGTGAGGAGGTGAAACATGTTTTCCTGAAAAGCGTTCTTCAAAGAAATGGGGTGAAGGGTGGTGGAAGGGAGTGGGGCAAGTGCTATGTAGGGAAGATGATAATGTATGAGACTTGGTGGTATCTTCAAAGGTTATTGGGTCAAACTTGCAAGAGGCTGGAGGTGAAATGGAACGTGACAAAGTAGGGGATGAGGGTTTTGAGATTGATTGGGTGGAGAATTCTAGATGGTATTGTGTCTACAGAGTATGCTCAAAAGGAGAACTTAGTAGTTTTTTGATAAGAGATTATTGTGACCAGAAGGTAGAATAGGAAAGGAATTGGTGAGAAAATCTTGGCAAAGTGTTGGGGGTGAGAGGATTAGTTGGTGAGATAAAAGGGAAGTGGGGATTTTCTACTAAGACCTTCTTGAATTATGAGGATGTGAGTGCTTATGAAGGATTGAAAAAAGGATAGGGCTCCTTTGGTTGTATCTAACTTTTCTCAACACATGACGGGGTCTATGGAGAAGCCTCATCACGAGCTATGAATGCTTTGGCTTGAAATGCTTGGCAGCTTAAGAACCTCCTAACATTCAAGGTGTTAAATGATATCATTAATAAAAATTTGCCCAATATGGTTTTTCTTATGGAAACAAGGTTACAAGCTGGTAAGTGTGAATTACTTAGGGTGAGCTTAGGATTTGATGGTGTATTAAAGGTGCCTACTCGGGGAATGGGTGGTGGGCTTATAGGGTTTTGGAAAAATAAATTGGCAAAAAGTAAACATATTTTAAAATTTTGACATGCTATTTCTATTTTATGTCCCTTTTATATATAATATAATCCAACAATATCAAGCAGGTGGGCAACAAAATTAGACAAGCCTGTAAACAAGCAACCAAATAGAAATTAAATTAGTAATTAATTGTATGAAATTAATTTGCAATTTGACTATTCTAATTTTATACAATTAATTACAAATTTAATTTCTATTTGATAGCTCATTTGCATGCTTGTCTAATTTTGTTGCCACCTACTTGATATTGTTGGGTTATATTATATATATAGGGACAAAAAATAGAAATAGCATGTCAAAATTTTAAAATATGTTTATGTTTTTTTATCGATTTTAAGGAAACCTGACAAGATAGACTCTCATTTTAGAATACACTTTTCTTGTCAATTTTTATAAAAATTGACAAGATAGAACATTTTTCTACACAATTTTTATAAAAAAAAGACAAGATAGAGCTATCTACCTTGGCGGTTAAAAAATGTCAACGTACATGAGCACCTACGCCGATATTGGATACATTGGAGGTTATTTTAACTACTAAAAAAGGTCTATCTTGGTGGTTAAAAATCGACAAGAAATTCCTCTTTTGTAGTAGTGAAAGTTAAAAAAATTGAGAAGGGATCTAAAGGAATGAAAATGTAAAGGTCTTGGAGATATTAATTTGGAGATGGTATCTAGAGTTGAAAAAGAGATAAACACATTGTTGGAATGGGAGGAGATTATGAAGAGACATTTGTGGTTGAAGTATGGTGATAGAATCTTGAGGTTTTTTCATAGCAAGGCAAATGGTAGAAGGAAGAGGAATCATGTGCCTGAGTTATTGGATGAGAATCAAAATAGGGAGACTACTCAAAAGATAGTTCAAGAGATGTTCTTGATGTACTATAGGGGTTTGTTTGCTACTAAGGGTACTATTGGTTTGGAAGGGTTAATGGAGTGTGGGGTGCCTAAAGTGACTAGGGAAATGAACAGGAAACTTTTGAAGCCATTTACTAAATTGGACATAGAGGTAGCTCTCAATCAAATGCATCTAGTTAAGGCTCCTAGGCCTAATGGGATGCCAACAATATTTTATCAAAAGTTTTGGAAGGTGGTAGGTGATCAAGTTTCACAACAAGTCCTTGATGTCCTAAACAATAATGCTTCTTTGGAAGGTAAGAATCATACTCTTATATCATTGATTCCTAAGAAGGATATGCCTAAGATTGTTACTTAGTTTAGGCCAATAAGTTTGTGTAATGTCCTATATAAGTTGATTGCAAAATGTACTACAAATATGATGAAAGGTGTTTTATTTGAGATCATTTCTGACTCTCAGAGTGATTTTGTGCCTTCATTGCTTTTAAAACAATACACTCTATGAAGAGATGTTTGAAAGGGAAGTGTTATAAGACTACAATAAAGTTGGATATTGTAAGGCGTATGATAGAATTGAGTGTAATTTTTTGGAGCGTATTATGAGAAGAGTTGGGTTTGATGAGAGGTAGTCTAAGATGGTGTTAAATTGTATTAGACCTGTCTCTTATGCTTTATTGGTAATTGGGTGTCAAACTGAGGTTTTTAAGCCTACTAGGAGTTTGAGCAAGGGGACCCAATGTCTTCTTATCTCTTTATTTTGTGTGTTAAAGTTCTTTTTGGGTTAATAAGAAGGGTTGAAATGAAAAATGCAATTAAAGATGTTGTGGCAGAAAGTGTCCTAAGGTTCACACTTATTTTTCGCAAATGATAGTTTTATCTTCATGGAGGTTAATGATTGATCTTATAATAAACTCGGGCAGATTTTGGGTGAATATGAAGGTGCCTCTAGTCAAAAAGTGAACTTGGAAAAATATGTTGTTTGTTTTAATCTAAATACTAGTGATCAGGCTAAGAAGTTAAAGCAGAATATTGTGGGAATTCAAATGGTAAATTGTCATGAAAAGTATTTAGGACTACCTACCTTAGTTGGGTGAAATAAAAAAAAGAATGCTTGGGCCGATAAAGGAAAGGGCTTGTAAGAAGCTCAAGGCTTAGAAGGAGAGAACTTTATCTAAAGTAGGGATAGAGGTGTCACTGAAAGCTGTTATGCAATCTATACCTACCTATATTATGAGTTGTTTTAGGTTGCCTTCTAGTTTATGCAATGAGTTGCATGGGCTTATGGCTAGGTTTTGGTAGGGTAAGGATGTGGAAAAAAGGACTCTACATTGGTTATCTTAGAATAAAATGTGTAGGCCTAAAGCTTTAGGAGGATTGGGGTTTAAAAACTTAGTCTCTTTAAGCAATCTTTATTGGCAAAGTAGATGCAAAGATTTTTGTTGAACTCTTCATCTCTTGTGGCCAAAGTTCTTAAAGGGGAAGTATTTTGCTCATAATGATATTATGGAGGTTAAGGTCCCTAAGTTTGCTTCTTTTTTATAGAGCAACTTAATGTTGGGGAGGGATTTACTTAAAATGGTGATGAGTACTGATTTAAAAACACAAATGGTTACCTGGGCCTATACCTTGGGTATTGTCTCTGAGGGTGCTAGATTTGGAGAGTAAGGTGGCAGATTTGATTAGAAATGATGGTGGTTGGGATGAAGAGCTGATAAAGGATGTTTTAATGAAGAAGGCTAATTTGATTTTAAGGATTCCTCTACGTGGAAGGGATCATATGGATAAGTGTGTTTGGTCAAGGAATTTTAATGGTTGATATTGTGTCAACAATGGGTATTGGCTTGCTGAGGAATGCATGTTATTGTAGATTAAAAGGAGTCATTGTGAGGAGTCTAGTAAAAGGGATGGGCAAGCATGGTGTTCCTGTCTTTGGGGACTACGGATGCCTAATAAAGTGAAGGTTTTTTATGGAGGACCTGTATATGAAAGGGCCTGTGGGGGCTGCTTGGTGTCCTCTTTATAATGGAGCTTATGAAGACATCTCACACTCTTTCTAGATGTGGGGTGGGCAGGAAGTTTTGGAAATAATCTATTTTTTACTCAAAGGTGTGTAAGTATATAGGCTGTAGTTTATGGAGGTTTTTAATGGAATGTGGATGGTGTATTATAGGGAGGAAATCTATCATTTTTGTAATATAGTCTGGGTAACATGGCATAATATGAATGAAATTTTGTGTGGTAAGAAGGGTAGAATTGCTGAACAACTATTGATCTAGTGTAATTTTTTCGTGACTAAATTTGTTAGGATGGAGGATAAGCAAGGAAGGTAGGATGGTGGTGGTAAAAGCAAAGAAAGGTGGAGAAAGTCACCTCCTGATATTGTTAAGGTAAATACATATGCTGCCATTCGTGAAATAAGATAGGATTCGGTATTGTGTTTAGAGATGAAGGTGGGTTTTTCGTTATTACCATTGCAACAACTAAAGTGGGTTGCCTATCTATGGTGGCTGCTAAGTTGCATACTATTATTATGGCTTTATAGGTTGCACATGAACGTTGCTTCTAGAATATGATTGTTGAGCCTGACTCAAAGCAGACTATTTGGCTGATTAAATCAGAGGGTGCATGTTTTGCTATAGAAGGTGTGTTGATAAGGAAGCTAGGAAGTTGATTGGGTTGTGTAGCTCTTCTATTGTATATAGGAATGGAGAGGAAAATAAGGTGGGGCATGGGGTTGCTACTTTTTGCCTTAGGAGGGTTGGGAACTCATATATGGGATAATGATGCTCCTTTAAGGATCTAGGAGTTAATTGCAAGTGATGTAATGAATAGAGCTGTACAAATTGTTTCTTAGTTAATGAATCATTTTCATATTAAAAAAATGTTAGGTAAGGATAAAATTACTTTTTTATTCAATTTTTCTTTAAATATAATAGAATACCACATGTGACATACATATGTTTGCATTATTCGATAGACATATATTTAATGAAATAAGTTTTAATTAAAAAAATACTTTATTTTTAAAAAAATTATTTCAATTAAACTTAAATATAATTTTTATTATGCAATGTATGACTTTGAATATTAGATAATGAAAATTTTGTTTAAATTTGAAGAATATTTTTTCTTAAAAAGTAATTCTTTGAAGAAAGGCATTTTGCATATCATCTGGTGTAATGGCTAGTCTCGGACTGCAGCAACTGCTAGTAAGCAATGAACAATGATTAACTAAGCAACATGAGTGAAGGTATCTTTGTAATCAATGCCTTCGCGTTGAATGAAACCTTAGGCATCAAGCTAAGCTTTGTAATGCTCAATGGTACGGTCATTATGATACTTGATCTTGAAGACCCATTTGCAGCCGATGAGATGTTGGCCAAGAGGTAGAGGGACCATGGACCATGTGTGATTATCCTCAAGGGCTTGTATCTCTGAATGCATCGCTGCAACCCATTGAGGGTCATGAAGCATATGGTCATAAATGGCTGGTTCAACCAAGTGAGATATATTATGCACAAAAGAACCGTATGTATCAGATAATCCAAAGTAGGAAACATACCGTTGTAGTGGATAGCAAGTACTGGACGTGGAGGATGAAGAGACGTTAGGACCTAGGAGAGCAGCATGGTTGATTTTGTAGTCTCGGAGGTAGGGTGGAGGTTGATGGGGATGAGAGGATCGACAAAGGTTAGGGATGGTGAAAGGTAGTTGCGCTGATGGGGGGCCATCTATTGGTGGTGAAGGCAGTGTTGTTGTAGAGAATAGAAGGGCTATGGGAGGTGAGTGGGAATGGGTTGACCGGGAAGGTGAATGAGGTGGTGATGGGGATTGAAGCACTAGCAAGTAATCATGTACGGTAGGCGATAGTGACAGAGATGTCATTGGTGAGTGGGGAACTAGGTTGATAATGTCGGTCGAGGGTTGAGAAGTAAAAATAGGTGGGTTCGGCTGGTTATATGGATTGGGTTGTGGATAGGACTGTGGGTTAGGCTGGTCATGTAAAGTGAGTTAGGGTTGGGGTGGTGAGGAATAGGTAGGATAGAATGGTCATCTTGTTGTTCTGTTGGGAGAGTGGCAAGAGGGAATAGGTGTTCTTGCAAAGTAACATCTTGGGATGATTTTTTTTTTTTACTTTCAAGATCATAGACACGATAGCCTTTTTTCCAAAGGGAATACCCAATGAAAATACAACGACATGCACGTGCATCAAATTTGTGTGTGGGAGTGAGATTGGTAGCATAACATAAGCAACTGAAAACCCGAATATGAGAGTAAAGTGGTGGTGTTTGGTATAAAAGTTCATATGAAGATTTGTGGGAAAGTAAAGGTGTGGGAAGATGATTTATGAGGTAGCAAGTGGTTTGAACACTCTTTCCCCAAAATTTTAAGGTTAAGTTGGCCTGAAATCGTAGAGCACGAGCCACATTTAAAAGATGGCAATGTTTATGCTCTACGACTCCGTTTTGTTGGGGAGTTTGAGCACATGTGTGTTGAAAAATGGTGCATTGCTCTTGAAGAAAAGATGCATTGATGTGAATTCACCCTCATTATCAGCACGTAAATTTTTAATATCTCAATGAAATTGGATTTTAACCCATGAAAGGAAAGATTTCAACAAAGATTGGGTGTTGAATTTAAAACTCATAAGATGAACCCAGGTAAAATGAGCAAAGTCATCGACAATAGTTAGAAAATAACGGGCCCCATAATGTGTATAAATTTTGTGTGGCATCCAAATATCACAATGAATTAAATCAAACGGTGAAACAATTTTTATTGAACTTGAAATAAAAGATAAACGAGTTTGTCTTGCTAAGGGACAAATCTTGCAAACATGCTTGGAATTAAATATAATTTTTGGAACAATGTGGGATAAAGTGTAGGATAAAGTGTGGAAAGGTGCAGTGGATGAGTGTCCAAGACATTGGTGCCAAAGATCGAAAGTGTGGGTGATATGGTTGACAAGGTGTGGATTTTGGACTGGCATGAGATAATAGAGACCATTAAAATGCTTGCCCATGCCAATCGTCCTCCTTGTACCCATGTCCTACACAACACAAAAATTTGGATAAAATATCACTATACACCTCAAAGCCCAAGTCAACTCACTCACATATATTAATTCACACAAAATTTAGGGACATGGAGAACTTCATCAAGAGATAAGTCTAATGATAAATGAACAAATCCAACATTTTCAATGGTAGCTTGTTCCCTATTAGGTAAACCTACAAAATCATGTGAGGTTTTAATTTTATTATGGGTGGGTGAGAGGTGTGAAATGTGATCTGTTGCTCCACTATCCATTGTCCAATATAATGTCGATTATGCATTATATTCTATATTATTGCAACTGGGCATAAATATACCTAACATGTTTGCGAGTGGTTGATCATTACCATTTTTACTGTACAGGCCAAGATCTGCTTGTATTCCTCAACTGTGAAGGTTGGACATTCATTGGTAGGTTCCTATTTCAATTCAACATTGTAGACAACGGGCTTCTTATTTTTGGCTTTACATTTTTTCCATGCCATTTGTGGCCCATTGAAATCCAATTAAGAAATAGCATCTATCAACAAGATGACCCTTATTGCTCTAAAAAGTGTATAAAATGATAATATACAAGTGCACGTGTCGCAAATAAGTAATATAATGATAAGAAAGATCGTTCTTACGAAGATTAGAATATGAGAAAATATTGTAAAAATTAACTAATAAAATCAATATTGGATGTTTTTGGGTATCAAAATAAAAAAATAAAATAAAATAAATAGCATGAGATGACAACAGTAAAAATACTAAAAACAAAGCTAAAAAAAAGGATAGCAAGAATCTCAAGTGGATAAATCAATTAAGATTACAAATGTGACAAATGATGCAGTCAGACTGCGTTGTTGTGGCAAAGTGCACCAGTAAATAGAATTCGAAAACTACAATGGATTCTTCCGAATCTGCAATGAAACACATTCCTATGCACATAAATATTTATTGCACAGTTGAGTTTAAGAACAATATTTATTGCACCAATTCCTTTGGGTTATGTGAGTTAATTATATATTTCTATATTAATTGCAATTTTAATTCTTGTACTTATATTCAAATTAAACACACATTATTCAAGTTTCATCCAACTTCAATTAACCTTTCCAGAATTAATCTCAGTTTACTATTCTATCAATTGGTGATCAAGCAATTAATAAGAATTAATCAATAAAACATGCATTAAATAACTAGCACTCTTTAGCCATAGCAAGCACAAACTTTTATAATTGAAGGACAAAGACTACATTTACTTGCACATCCACAATCCTAAATGGAATAAAATTAGAAAATTATATTCATGAAATCAAATATTAATTCATAAATATTCAAATTCAGATCCATTGAGCTTTAAAAATTGAAAAATAATCAAGAATAATAGAAGAAGGAATAAATCAATAAAATCTCCTTTGATTAAATCTCAATCAATTGGATTACAAATCTCTAACTCTCTCTTGTTTTTCTCACTAATAATCCTTGCAAATCAAGCCTTCAATTGATCTCTTTTCAGATCCCAATCAACCACGTTTTGCTCCTCTGTTTCTGATATTCTTTTCTGCCTTTTTGCATGTTGCCTCTGCTACCCTGTTTTCCTCACCAGTTTTCACGTTCAATTCTACCTCTTTTATATGTTCCTTTTAGGTTTAATTAATAAGAGATGGTATTCTTGTATTAACTTTCAAGTTTATGCTTAAATATGTGAGGCATAAACTGCCTAATATCATCCGTTTAATAAGAAGCCCAAGCCCAGTTGTTGATTTGGATATTTCATACTATTTTATGTTGGTGCGCTTTGTTGTAGCAAAGTTACAAAATGTTTCTTTGTTACTTTTTTTGTTTCTACGAAGGGACACATAAAAATCTAATGAGTGAATTTTAAAATATGTCTTTTTAACCGAATGCAAGATAATTTCATATTTAATACCAAAGAATTAACTTATCTTCACAAATTGCACAAATAGTATCAAAATGAACACAATGTGCAACTCTTTTCATATGAACAAGCAAGTTTCAAGAAATAAGAGATAATATTTACTCTAATAAATTAGAGTTATAAACTCCTCCAAACTTAGCATCTTGCTTGTCCTCAAGCAATAAATTATAGGATGATTGGTAAGTAATAAAGCATGAAAAAACAAAAGCTTCAACCTACGCTAAAAACATAAATGTAAACTAATAAATAAACTAAACTTGTTGTTTCAAAGTTACAAACAAATAATCTCAAATTCATGATCCAAATTGATTTTTCTCAAATGCTAGCTTAAATATTTAAAACCCATTCCAAAATATACCCCATGTGCGTGTGTGATGTTCATAATTTATCATTTGATATTTTCCCTCAAATTAAGAAAAACCATGATCCTGAAGCTTAAACTCATGCTTTCATAAGTTGGCCTTTTGAATCTCTCTCCACTAATGTAAATATTCACTAACCAAAGATCAAAAGAACTTAATAAAGCTTAAACTGTAAGGCTTTGGTTAAGGTAAGATAAATGTCATATTTAGGCTTCATATTCCACAAGCACAAATATTATTCAAGAACTCTTTTAGAATTTTTATTTTCTTGAATTGACACTCTCAAATTTTTCTTCTTTTCTCTCTCTCTTTTTATTTTTTTTATGACATCATTGCTTTTATGTTGTAGCATGAAGCTATTTTGCTGGAGACTGCAGCAAAGCAGTTTTCATTTTTTTTCTTTTTATAAATGTAAAGCCAAACTCAATACAATCAAGTAAGAGTGATTTTCAACACAATAACAACCATTTTCAACAGCATAATATCCTTTTGTCTCAAGGTGTACCACCCCTTCTAAAACAATTTATAAAAATAATAATGCACTTGTGAGGTAAAAATTGAAAGGTATGTAAAAAGAGAAGGGCTAGGCTAATATGCTGGTTTTAAAGAAAAAAAGAATTTGATTAATTATGGCTCAAATTAGGTATACTAAGGAAACATAATCTCAATCAAGGTTAGTATGAAAAGCACAATCGACTCCAAAGAAGGTCTAAATCATCTTATTAGCTAGTAAAATTTTTAGGATTTTGCCTTGAGAGACTTTCCAAATCAATTCTAGAGGCTTAAGATCTCCCATAAACTTTCCTACTCTAAAATCATATCAATTTCAAAACATGATTGTGCACATGGGTTATAGGGGAATTTTTTTTTTGAAATAAGTTCTCAAAAATTTTCAATTAACACTCAATCAATTCAATTCTTTTCATCAACCAAGGTATTTCTTCTAACAGATCAACAACTAAACCTAAAAATAAAAACACCACAAGGAAATTAAGGGTAGGTCACAGCTTTTCCACAAAGAAGTTCATCATCACTGATTAATTACAAAATCACAGCAGCACACATCATAAAATCATAGCAGCACACATCATAAAATCATATTTCAAAGCACAAGCAAATAAATCAACCCCCCCAAACTTAAAATAAGCAGTGTCCTCACTGCTTATGAATAAAGAAAAATAAAATAAAAAAATAGACAGCAAACAAAAATGAAATATGAAAGGGTAAAGAAATGCCCCTATTTGCTGTAACAAAGTTTCCCATATTTTAAAAACTGTGAAGATGTTATTTATGCTTTGTTTCCTTCTCTCATTTTTTTGTGATGACCTGAAAATGCAAAAAATAACCCAATAAAATAAAATAATAGTAAAATTCAAATAAACTAAATTAAAGCATAAAACATAAAAGAAAAAGTAAGAAAAATGGGTTGCCTCCCATGAATGCTTGTGTTAAAGTCGACAACCTGACTTTTCTTGCATTTATGGTTCTATGAGTGGAATGGAGGTATGCTCCCTATTAACAATTCCTCCCCAATAATGTTTGATGTGTTGGCCATTAACTTAGAATTTTCTCTTGACTGACATTTCTAATATTTGTGGCTTAGACCAACAGTTTTCTTTAAGATCCTCCTAATTTCTCGATATGAATGACATCGTTGTAAAATATTCACCATCTCATCTTCAGGAATACATCTTCTAATCTTTTGGTCTACATATTTCTTGAACAAGAATGGCTTATTCCAATAGTAGTTCATATTGTGGAAAATTTCTTCTTTTGATGGGAATTTGAAACTGGTGGAAAAAATCTAGTAACCAAGAAATTAACAAAGTTTGTATATCAAGGCACTTGCACTTGAAAAATTGCAATGGGTTTATCATTAGGAGGATTTTTATGAATCATGGTATATTTTTCTTCCTTTTGCTCCAATCTAGAGGGATAATTAGCTCCTTGATTTTCAACCCCTTCTCATTGTCTTTTATGGACTTCAAGATAGGTGGCATATCAACTGAAGAGTTAGGACGATTGAAATCTCTAGATGACAAGTCTAGATACTGAAATTTATTTCTCAATTTGTATGTATTAGAACCTGCTTCCAACCAAGGTAATTTCTCCCCATCTTCCTCTTTATAATGGGAATCATATTGTGATAAATTTTTTAGAGAATCATTGTAGCAACATTCCTCAGGTTCTTTAGATACCAAAGAATCCACAACTGAGATGGATGAGCATTCTTCAACATTATTGGGAAATTCCATGGCTTTAAACACATTGAAAGTGACTTGTTCATCTTGAACTCTCATAGTTAATTCTCCATTTTCAACTTCAATAAAAGTTCTGCCTGTAGCTAAGAATAGTCTTTCCAAAATAATAGGCACTTCTTTGTCCTTCTCATAGTCAACTATAATAAAATCTACTGGGAAGATGAATTTATCCACTTTCACTAAGACATCTTCAATTTTTGCTTCTGGATGAGCATTGTATCGATCTGCTAATTGTAAAGACATTCTAGTAGGCCATGCTTCACCAATCTCCAATTTCTTAAAAATTGACATAGGCATTAAATTAATACTTGCTCCCAACTCACATAGAGTCTTGCCAAAATATGGATTACTTATGGAGCATGGAATTATGAAACTTCCAAGATCCTTGAGCTTAGGAGGAAGTTTATTCTGTAACATAACACTACTTTCACTTGTTAAGGCAACCGTCTCAAATTTGCCAAACCGTCTCTTTTTGGTCAAGATGTCTTTCATGAATTTGACATAATTTAACATTTGTTCCAAGGCTTCCACCAATGGAATGTTGATATGAAGTTGTTTAAGAACATCCAAAAATCTCCTGAATTGAAGGTCCTGCTGTTGTTTCTGAAATCTCTGAGGAAATAGTGGAGGTGGTCTAAGTTGCTAGGCACATTGCTGCAGTAACACTGTAGCATTCTGGGTACCAAAATTTTCTAAATTTTTCAAAACTGCCTCAGATTTGTCTAGCTCTTTTTTCTCCTTATCTTGGACTAGAGTGCTTATCTTTTTACTTATTTTTTTGAACCATTAGTGCCTCTAACTCTTTTCCAATCCTTAGAGTAATGGCTTTGCAAAATTCTTTTCTTTCTCTCATTGAACCATTAGTTAGCTAAGGATGTTTCTTTTGTCTTTGATAATGATTGCTTGAATACTTTTGATGTTTTAAAAGAAAAACTAACTTCCGCGCCCATTATCATGGCACCTGATTGGTCACTCCCCTTTGAAATTATGTGTGATGCGTCTGATTTTGCCATAGGGACTGTTTTAGGACAACGAGTAGATAGGCGTTTGCATGTCATTTACTATGTTACTAAAACACTTAATGACGCTCAACTTAACTACTCGACCATCGAAAAAGAATTTTTGGCTATTGTGTTTTCTCTTAATAAATTTAGGTCTTATTTGGTAGGATCTAAAGTAATTGTGCATTCGAACCATGCAGCTTTATGGTATTTGTTAAGTAAATCGAATGCTAAGGCTAGACTAATTCGGTGGGTTTTGCTATTACAAGAGTTCGACTTAAAGATCAGGGATAAAAAGGGAACAAAAAATGTGTTAGCTGATCATTTATCTAGGTTGATTTCTGACTTTGACACTACTGAGAGTGACAAAGATATTGCTATTGTTGAGACTTTTCCTGATGAGCAGTTATTTTTTGTGGGTCCAAACCCTTGGTATGCTGATATTGTAAATTACCTTGCTAGCGGTTTGTTGAGGCCTAACATTTCTTTTTAGGAAAAGAAAAGGTTTTTTCATGTGTGCAGGCAATACTTTTGGGATGACTCGTATCTATTCAAAATCTGTCAAGACTAAGTCATTTGGAGGTGTGTGCCGGAAGAGGAACATGCAAGCATCTTAACTTTCTGTCATGAACTTCATTGTGGAGGACATTTTGGCAGTAAGAAAACTACCATTAAGGTACTTCAATATGATTTTTATTGGCTTACTCTGTTTAAAGATGCTTATGATTTTTGCATGCACTGTGATAGATGTCAGGGGATTGGTAACTTAGGTAGACATAATGAAATGCCTCTGACATATAATCTTGTTGTTGAGTTGTTTGATGTATGGGGGATTGACTTCATGGGTCCTTTTTTCCCTTCTTCTGGCTTTTAGTATATCTTAGTTGCTGTTGATTATGTGTTCAAGTGGGTAGAGGCTATACCCACTAAATCTAATGATGCTAACTGTGTTGTGAAGTTCTTGAAGGAAACAATATTTAGCAGGTTTGGCACACCAAGGGCGATAATCAATGATAGAGGGAGCCATTTCTGCAACAAACTTTTTGATGGATTATTGAGAAAGTACAACATTACTCATAAAGTGGCCACTCCATATCACCCACAGACATTGGTACAAGTTGAAGTGAGTAACAGGCAAATAAAGGATATTTTGGAATGTTCGGTGCGACCTTCGAGGAAGGATTGGGCTTCAAAGCTCAATGACGCATTATGAGCTTGCCGTACGGCTTACAAGACACCTATTGGAATGAGCCCATATCAGTTAATTTATGGCAAAGCATGCCATTTGTCCGTTGAGCTTGAGCACAAGGCCTATTGGGCAATCAAGCAGCTAAACATGGATTGTCAACAAGCGGGCGAGAAATGCTTACTTCAACTTGATGAGCTTGAAGAGATTCGGAACGAAGCCTATGAGAATGCTAAGATTTACAAAGAACGCACCAAGCGTTACCATGACAAAGGGCTCGTTGGTAAGTCTCTCTATCCTGGAATGAAAATACTTTTATTTAACTCTCGTTTTAAACTTTTTCCAGAAAAACTTCGATCAAAATGGAGTGGATCGTACCAGATTGTGGAAGTCTTTCCACATGGAGCTATTGAGTTGCTCAATTCGAAGACACAAGTAACTTTCAAAGTAAACAGACACCGTGTAAAACCTTACTTGGAGGGAGTCGTTCACAATGGAGATGTGGAGTGCATTGAAGTGCATGCACCTTAGCTCTGAACATCGTCTTGCTAAGATGTTAAACTAGGCGCTTGGTGGGAGGCAACCCACCGTTTTAGGTAATATCTTTCCTTTCTTTTAATTTAGTTTAGTTTCGTTTCGTCTTCCATTTGCCCTTTCTAAATGCTTTTTTTGAACTGCTGTGTTGTTGAAAACCTTGAGGACAATGTTTAGTTTAGGTTTGGGAGTGCAAATTGGCTTGAAACTGTAACGAAATTTTAATGCTTTTGGTCAATTTTTGATGAATAACTAGTCTTTGGGCATTGTTTGTCTGATTTTTTAAAATATTTAAGGTTTGTTATAAAGATTGGTTTCACTACGTCAAAAATGGTTTTTAAGGACGGTCGACCGTTTTTTTTTTTTTAAATGACCATCATTAAAAATATGTATATGAAGTTACGATGACGGTCATAAATTTTAAACTTATGATGACGGTCGTTTTAAACATGACCGTCATTAAAACTTCAAAATAAAGAATAAATTTTTTTATGACGGTCATTTAAATTATGATAGTCATTAAAAATTTTAAAATTAAAAATAAATATATTTAATGACGGTTATTAAAAAATAACCGTCGTAAAATCTTTTTAAAATTTTTCCTCGCACACGTAAATTAATTAGGGTATGTATACATTCAGTTTTTCCTAACTTGCACAGTAAAATTTTCCTGTACACTACTTCTCTGCCAGTTTTCCAACGATTATCCTTGCCGCTCAGCCCAGTTTTCTTCCTCGCCGGTGGCCCCATCGTCCTCGCCGTCGCCGCGTCGTTCTCGCTGCCGTTCGTCCCCGCGTCGTCCTCCCAGCTCGCGCTCGCCTCTTGCCGCTCGTCCCCGCGTCGTCTTCGCACTCGCCTCTCGCCGCTAGTCCCCGCGTCGTCCACGCCGCTCGTCCTCGCACAGTTGCCACCGTCCCTGCATAGGTATGTATGAATTAATATATATATGTCGATCGTTATGTCTGGTGATATATATGAATATATATGAATACTTACTGTACGAATTTGTATATATGAATTAATAATTTGTATGTATTAATATATATATATATATATATATGAATAAAATAATTTGTATGTATGAATTAATATATATATGCTGTGATGTCTGGTGATATATATGAATATATATGATGAATACCTTTCTGTACGAATTTGTCTATATGATTAATAATTTGTATGTATTAATATATATATATATATGAATAAAATAATTTGTATTATAAATTAATATATACAATGATATTTGGTCATATAACGAGAAGAAAGATTATATAAAAAATTCTTATAAACTTTCGATCTGTATATTAATTAATTTGTATGTTAATTTTATTGCCAATCATGTTTTTTTCTTTTCATATAATCTAATATTCTTTTTGTAGGTTAAATCTCGACTTCCCTTAGTGGATCATAAAAAAAATTCACAAATAAAATCAAAAGAAAAATTAAAGGAGAAGCCAAAAGATGAGGTATAGTTTCAAATGACCATCTAGATATCAATTCTCTCCATTGGTAGTAGTATGAATTTAAAAAGAAGTTTAAATTTAATGCTTTTGTTATTTTGTCTTTTTCTAGGCTAAATCTCAACCTTCAATGGTGAAGGCAAAAGGGAAGTCAAAGTTGGTACCAAAAAAGAAATCAAAAGAACTACCTAAGTTTAGCGATGTGAAAAATAAACAAAAGGAAAATACTACTTCTTATGCAATTGAGTATCTTTTAGGATATGCACAAAAGACAATACTTAAAGAGGAAGCTAGAATTCCTATTCCAATTACTCAAGAAGTATTGGGGCATGATTTGGTTGTAATTGGTGTAGAGGCAGAAGATATTTTAGAAATTTGTGAAGAAGATTGGGTTGGAGCTAATGTCGTTCAAATTTATATTAGGTATGAATGTACATTTAATTAATATACTTATCATTATTAAATATTATGATTCATACTAATGAGTGTTTAATTTTTTATAATTGTTTCTTGACAGCATATTGCATGAGCGCATGATGAAGGAACAATCCGAAAGTTTATATTTGTATCGATTTATGGAGCCAAATCAAATTGCTTTCGAAATGGCAAATGAAGATCACCAAATTCAAATGCTTGCTATGAGAATGAAGGGTATGAAGAATAATACTATACTAGTTTGCCCATATTGGAGAGGGTAAGTGTAATAGAAATTAAATTTATTAACATATATATATTCTTATGCTTTCATGAAATCTTCCGTTAATGTATGTAGAATTTAATTTTCAACTATGTAGTGCTCATTGGATGTTAGCATTGATGAATCCATGGAGTGAAACAATTGCTTGGATTGATTCCATCAATCAAAGTATACCAATTGATTTTTTAAAAATTTTACAAGAGTAAGACCAAAAACCATATATGTTTGTTTATTTGTATTTTTTTAAAATTCTTGTACTTTTGTTTAATGACAATTATTGTACATAGGGCTTATAATATGTGGGGTGTCATGATTCAAAGAGAGAATTTATCGACTTTGCAAGTCAATCAAATTAAGGTATATATGATAGTTAATTATTTATGGTCCAATATAATTATAGTATTTATTTACTTGACTAATTATATTATTTGTTTAAATTTTATTGTGAATATTGCCCAAAACAAACAGGAGGCTATGAATGTGGCTACTATGTCATGCTATTTATGAAAGACATTGTTAACAATCCTCGTACAAATATAACTGTATTAGTATTAATCTTTAATATAGTTTATGTAATCTATGTTTACATTTTAATATAGTTTTAATTATTTTACTAAACTTTATTTTGTATCTAATGCTTGTAGTGGAAGTACAAGTTACGCTATACAAAAGAAGAAATATTTCAATTGAGGCAGGAGTGGTGCATATATGTGACAATGCATATTCGTGGATAGTAGAACATATAAAGTTTTACTTTTATTTTAGCTAATGTATAGTGAGATTATTTTAGATAATTATATATTTTTCATTTTGAGTATAGACCTACTTATGCATGTTTTGAATTGGAGATTACAGATTTATTAATAAAGTTATTGATTTGTTATTATTCGTATGGTCAATTTAATATATAAAACAGGATCAATAGAAAGCACAATATATATATATATATATATATATATATATATATATATATATATATATATACACGCATATTTAGGACGGTCATTTGAATAACCGTTATTGAATAATGTACTAGCCGTTATTTTCAAATTTTATTTGATATTTTTAATGACGGTCATTGTCAGTTTACAATGATGGTCATGAAATAACAACCGTCATAGAATATATTTTTTATGACGGTCGCTTATTTTTTTACGATTTTTAATGACGGTCGTTTTTTATTTTTCATGACGGTCATGACCGTCATTAAAAATACTTATTTACGATGACGCCTGAATAGATGACGGTCATTATATTTTTTTTGAAGCATCATCGTAACTTTATAATGACGGTTAATGACCGTCTTTAAAGCCATATTTTGGCGTAGTGTTTTAATTTGCAATCTTTGTTTCATGCTTTTGATGTTGAAACTGAGATGAACCCGAATCTTGTGTTTAGGAATTGAATAGTGGAGACTACCTTGTGAGATTATTATTGAGCCTTTAATGCTTTATTCTGAGAGATAATTATTTTTCTACTCTTTTAAACACCTTTCATATCATTTCAAATTGTTAGATGATCTCTATAAGTTTTTGCATTGAATGTTAGGATTTTGAACATATAATGAAGGATCACGTATCTAATTGAATTGCATAGATTAAAATGATTTTAGTGAAATTTAAAAGTGTTTGCCTATTTTATTCATGCTTGACTTCAAAAGATACGAGGGAAATCCTATTTTAAAAAAAAAAAAAAAAAAGAGCTAGGATTTTTCCTTTCACAAAATACATATGTATTTGGGTCTAAAAAAGAAAAAAAAAATATATATATATATAAAAGAGAGAGAGTTTATCATGACCCTAAGTTCTTCAAATGTGAGTTGGTTAATAAAATAAAAAATATATATAGGAAACAATTTCCCTTAAAGTCAATACATTTTCATTTTAAGGTAGACACTTGAAGTTTTTGCTTGAGGATTTTAATTGATGCATGAGATTAGTAATGTGATTTCTTCATAAATCCTATCATTTGATTCCTTTCATGAGATCAATGTTTTACACTTTTGAGCATTTCTTGTTTAATCATATGCGAATCTATTAGCTTATTTCTTTACATAACTTCTATTCGCATATACATTGATGAGTGCTTGAACCCATAGGATCGGTGTGATTTAGAGAGAAATTCTTGTGAGGATTAGAGTTGAAACGAATTCACATTCTTGACATTAGGTTTAGGGGAATTAATGTTGATATGTTTTTAGTATTGGGATTTAGATTTTGTGAAACAAAACTTTTCTACATGGTGAACCTTGATGTGATAAAATGCTGGATAAATTTGTGTACGAAGTCTTGGTTATAAATTGGAAAGAAACTAAAGCATGACAAGTTTTGTTAATTTTAATTTTTTTAGATTTGTTAATTGTCTTTTAAATTCTAGTTTTGCTTGAGGACTAGCAAAATGTAGGTTTGGGGGTATTTGATGAACATTATTTTGACCCTGTTATTTGTTAGTTTTCAATCATTTATTTCATAGTTTATTTTAATATTACTTTGATTTGGAGAGGTATGTTCATGTTTTATAGGTTCAAGCATTATAAATGAATAGTGGAGTGAAGTGTTCATAAAGGAGCCTAAAACGTAACCCCTACATTGGATTTCATTCACTATGTAAGGGGGGTCTAAATCAGAGTAGAGATACGTAAGACTTATGCTTCAACAAAGATGTAAGGACTCTTACAAAGCATTCCAACATAGCGCGCTTAGGCGAGAAAAAATACATGCCGCAGCGAGGGGCTCTTGGGTGCATCTTGGGAAATCATGAAAACATTGCGCTCCGCGGCATGAATATCATGGTGAGGGACTTTCTGTTTTGGTTCGTATTTCAGAATGGCATAGCGTGCTGCAGCCCGCGCGAGCGAAATTTAGTTTTTTCCCCTTCCAACCCCCAAACACACACACACACACAAAACCCTAACCTATAAATACATCCCACAAACCTTTCTCTGAGGAACTGGTGAACAGTAACGTAAACAGTGCCAAATCCAAATTTTTCATACGTTTTTGAGAGAAAAATTACTTCACTTTATACGCTTGATTGTGAAGACCACGTAAACTAATTTATCCATACTTAGTTCACTAACTAATTTCCCACACTAGTTCATCATATCGTTTCGACCTCGTTCTTTACTCGTTTATTTATTTATTTTAAGTAATTACAATTTTAGCAACCATTTTCCAAACCAATCTTTGATTAGAGTGTTTAGGATTTATTTCAACGCTAAGTTTTAGATTACATTTAACTCTTTTAAAAACAATTGCAATTCCTTTGAGAGACGATCTTAGGAGTATACTTGTCGCTTACTACAAGTGACTCGTGCACTTGCGAGCTTTTACAAATACAAAATTTGATTATCAAGTTTTTGTGCATCACAGATCCCAGTCAACCACTTTCTGCGTGTTGCCTCTGCTGCCCTGTTTTCCTCACCAGTTTTCACGTTCAGTTCCACCTCTTTTATATGTTCCTTTTAGGTTTAATTGATAAGACATGATATTCTTATATTAACTTCCAAGTTTTCCCTTAAATATGTGAGTCATAAACTGCCCAATGTCGTCCTTTTAATAAGAAGCCCAAGCCTAGTTGCTAATTTGAATGTTTCACACTCTTTTATCCTTGTGCGCTTTGCTAAGGCAAAGCTGCAAAAATGCTTCGTTGCTGCTCTTTTTGTTCTCTACGTAGGGACACTTAAAAACCTAATGAGTGAACTTTAAAATATAAGTATTTTTAACTGAATGCAAGATAATTTCATATTTAATACCAAAGAATTCACTCATATTCACAAATTGCACAAATAGTATCAAAATGAGCACAATGTGTAACTCTTTTCACATAACTAAGCAAGTTTCAAGAAATAAGAAATAATATTTACTCTAATCAATTAGAGTTATCAACCCTCCTAGTCAAAATATGAGCAGTGCATCTTGAGATAAGGAGCAAACCCCATTGCTGTTGGAGTGGTGAATGAGAAGTGTGCAGCGAAGGAGACGCCATGCGTGGTTGGGGAGCAACCAACGTGTAGTGCATGGGAGGCTGGCGGTGTTTCTCAGCTGTTGGCTACCTCCATCTGCCGCTCATGTTGGAGGATGAGACCATGGGTTTTCCTTGTATCTGGAAGAGGGTTCATCATCAAGATTGAGCTACGAACGGAGGAGTAATGTTCATTCAGCCCTATCAAAAATTGCATGATCTTTTCTTTTTCTTCTTGATCTGCAATTTTCTTCAACATATTGCAAGAACATGTGATAGGCTCTTGATAGGATACTAATTCATCCCAAAGCCCCTCGAGTTTAATGTAGCATGAAGAAATAGAGAGAAAGCCTTGGCGACACTCAGTGATTTCTTGTTAGATATGATAGATTCTTGAATCATCTCCTTGAGAAAATTTGCCATGGAGGTGACTCCATACCATTGCTGCCATTTCAGAGAAAATCACACTGCGTGCGATGTCCGGACGAATCTAATGAAGAATCCAAGTTAGCACCAGATCATTGCAGCGTTGCAATATGGGAAATTTTGCATCAATTGCTGGTGGTGTCATTATGGTTTAGTCAATTAGCCCAAGTTTGTTTGTGGCACATAGACTCAGATGCATTAAGTGACCCCATTGCCCGTGATTGCATCCATCAAGTGGTGTGTTAACCAGGGTGAGTCCTAGTGTATCAGAATGGTGCAAGATTAGAAGATCAGGTGATGTTGTCTCCCTTTCCTCTATGTTTTTGGATGAAGAATCATTTTTGGGTTGTGATTTTTTTGGGGATCCGACCATCTTATTAGTGATGATGTTTGGGTCTTGTTTGTGGCTGAAGGTAATGAGTTAGAAACAACAGAATCGTTCCTTTGATACTATAAACAAATTGATGTGAGGAATATTTTTTTGATATCTTACAATTGTACAAGCTATCAATTATATACAATTACAATTAAGTTATTTTAGGAATATAATTAATACATAAGATCAAGATCCACAAATTAAGCTCGACTGATTTTTGATTGATTTTCTTTCATTTAACAAACATAACCATCTAAACACAAACAGAAAACAACTTCAACTATCACAAAAATAATTGACTAAAAACTAACACAAACCATAAAATAACTAGTCCAAAGTTGAATCAAGTAGAGCCTTACTAGAATCCACACTCTTGCTCCAGTAATAGCCAATTTTCCAACCACACCATCAACACTTTTTCCTTACGCCAACCACGACCCACCAACCTAAAACAGCCCACCCACAACAACATGAGATACTTATGTTGACTTCCAGATTTTTCCTTAAATTAGTAAGTTATTGTCTGCCTAATATTGTTCTTTTATTTAGAAGCCCAAGCCCAGTTGCTAATTTGGATGTTTCACGTTGTTCTTTCCTGGTGCGATTTGATGTAGCAAAGCTGAGGCAAAGCTGATAAATGCTTCTTTGTTGCTCTTTTTGTTCTCTGCAAAGGATCACATAAAAACCTCATAAGTAAACTTTAAAATATAAGTCTTTTTAATGCAATGCAAGATAATTTCAGATTTAATCCAAAGAATTCATTCATCTTCACAAATCTCACAAATAGTGTCCAAATGAGCACAATATGCAACTCTTTTCACATGACCAAGCAAGTTTCAAGAAATAAGAGATAATATTTACTCTAATAAATTAGATTTATCAATACCTCCTCCATTACTTGCACAACACAGCACAGTTAGAAGACATAACGATTTCCAAAAGCCTTGTAACTTTTGGATATAGAAGACAAACCCTAAGCAAGCTTGCGATCACAAAAAAAATCTTAACTCGCCACTAAGCTAATCTTCCAAAACTAAAGGACAACAGTACGACACTCACAAGAACGCAACAAAAATGGTAAGATCAGGAAAGAAGTTGGGGATCGTGATCTCAAGAAAGAAAATCACTAAGAATTATAAAACCTCAAAGGAAAGAATGGACTTGTGAGGTACTATTTTCATTTATTGAGCTCTAAATTGACATGTGTTATAATCTTGTTTTATCTTAACTAGTGAATAAATACAAAAAGAAGGATTTCTAGATAATTAAATATGAACGTGTGTTTGTATAAAAATATTCTTTTTAGATTTTCTATTATTATAATGTTTGTTGAACATTTAAATTTTATTGGAAATTTTGAAGAGCTCAATAAACTAAGTAATTACTTGAAAAAAAATGAAATGAAATAACTTGGAAAAACAAAAGATTATTATCGTCCTTGAGACTATATCAGAGGATTTTTGGTCCTTTAGTTCCATATTTAAGTAGGAGCAGTTAGTTCTTTCATATATGTCTTGGCAATTGTTTTATATGGTCTTATTTTGTTCATAACCAAAGTCACATTTAGTTGGATATGCAAATATTTGCTAGCTATCATATCCACATAATACTTGATCTTAAAAGATATACAATTTCACATATTATAATATTTATATATTATGGTCATCAACAAAATAATCTATGGTTGCTACATCATCCTAAGATACTCACAACCCACGAAGCAAGCTGACAGTGCATATAATTGAGGTAGATGACTCAACATATTCAAGAAACTTGTAAACTTTCCTCAATCAAGGATAATTATACCATGCATATCTTATGAACACAATGTTGCTTGCATTACCCATATTATATAAGGGTATATACTGAATGAAACAAGAAAATTTCTCCCAATTTCTTTTACATGCATGAACTCCATAAGAATGGTGACATAGAAGTCCAAGAAACTTGATAGAGTGAGAATTTGGCTTACTTGTTTTCTAAATCACTTTCTACTTCAACTTTTAAGAATTTGGTGAAAACGATTGGAATGCACCATCTGAAGGATCACTCGAGCTAAGATGTTTCCATTAGGGAAGGCATATATTTTTTACTTATTGTAATCTTTTTATTTTGTCTGAGTTTTTTTCACTTTCTTTTCTGACAAGATTTAACAAGGCAAAATTGTGCATATATGGGAATGACGTAGTTTTTTTCTAGTTAGTTTTAACCTATGGGATTTTTCTAGTGTATCTAAGTAGGCATATTCACTATATGGTTAACTTCTAAGAGGGAGTGTTATAAAATATGGATGTCAAATAGGTTTAATTATGCGTGCATAAAACAAATTGTGGATGCTTAAATGCTTACCATGTAGAGGATTGTGCACCATAGTTTAAAGAGCAATCATCAACTATATATGAAGGCACTAAATGTACATGTAAAATATACACTTGAAGAAAGAAAAAGATTACAATATATATATACACTAAATATACTTGTAAAATATCAATCCTCTCAACTGTTCTCTAGTTGTTCTTTTACTCTATTATTACATCTCTTGTATACTCTATATTTTATAACAAATAATTTTTTGAAAAATTACCAAAAATAACACACCTAAAATTTATAATAACAAAACTAGCACCCCAATAATATTATTGAATGTTCAATTTGAACGTAAAATATTAAATGTTCAATATTAAACGAGTCTAATTGTCTTCGTTCAATTCTAATTAAATAAGTATTCAAAGAAAAATGATATATTAGTCATTTTTTTATTGTAAAAATATAAGTTTGAACACAAGAGGAGCTAGTTTTGTTATTATAAGTTTTGAGAAGTGTTATTTTTGTTGTTTTTTCTAATTTTTCATATCTACTTTTATATTTCTCACTTATCTTATTATTTATCTTTTTTCTTGGTAGGATTTTTTGTATTTTATCATTTATTTATATTTAAATTTAAATTTTTAGGACTAATTGTTAGTGTTTAAGAACTTCTTATGCTTTATGGTAGTTGTAAAATTGTTGAAGTTTTTTTTTATTTCAAACGATAAACCATTGAAGTTAAAAGTAACTAAGAAGTTAATTTGAAACTAACATGGACAATTAGAGGGTTAACAATATTAGTGAATTATTTTTCAAATTTTTTATGATTGTATTAGAATTTTATGTCACTTTAGTTGTCAGTTATTTGGATTGTACTTGAATTTATTTTATTTCATTATGATTGATTGTTTGCAAATGCATGAGTTGGAAATGATGGTCTAAATAAATTCAACAATAACGTTTTTAAAATTCAATGAATAAAAATATAGAATAAGTGCATCTAATAACTTGGTTACTATGATCGAATTTTACTAATAAGTCTCTCTTCTCCACACAACGTCTTTTTTCCTTTTTGTTGCACCTTTTCATTTTTTTCAGCCTTTTCCTTCTTTCTTTTTTTCCCTTTCTTTTACTTTCTTTTACTGCACCTTTTCCTTCTTCTTTTTCCCCTTTTGTTTGAGTTAATTTAGGTTTTTTTCTTCTATTATTTGGTATATAATGATATTTTTTTTTTATGTTTTATTAAACATATTTATTTTTTTGTATAATTCGACCATTTTTATTTAATGAAAAGTAAAAGTTGTTAAAAAAAGACAAGTATTATATTAAGAAAAAATTATATGTTGTATAATAAAAAAACATGTGACCTCAAATGTGTCATTTCAGGAAAAAAAAACATATATGACATTTGTTAAAAAAGAACATATATGTCATTTGCCAAAAAAAAAAACATAAATACCATTTACCAAAAAATAACATATGTGTCGTCTACCAAAAAAGAACAAAGGTCCGTGAGGTGGAGTGGGGTAGGAGATTATTTTTGAAACAAGTTGAATAAAGGAGTCATAAAAAAATCAAAGAGAAAAAATATTAAACAAAATAATTTAAATTTACTTTAAAAGTTATTAGACAAAATAATTTAAATTTATTTTAAGAATTAGGAATGAATATCGAGAAGGTTCTCTAGTTATTGCAATCATAATACTAAGTTAAACAAAATAATACACTAATTAAAAAAAAAATTAGTTCAAATTGTTAAATTTTAAATTTTACAAAATATTTAATTTTTTCACCTGAAATGGGAAGTTTTAACAAGAATAATTATTTAATTAGATTTTTAAAATATATATTTTTTAAATAGAAGAATAACATAAAAAATAATCATTTAAACATGTGCCAACTTTTTAAAAATTGGTGTATTAAACTATCGCAAAAAAAAAAAAAAAAAAAATCCTTGAATGCATAAATGATTCAGTTATTCAATTAATTTCATTTTTAACTCTTTTCAGTAAAAAAAAATATGTTCATTTTCTTTTAATACTAAAAAATATATGTTCATTTACGTTATAAGAAAAATAAACTTATGTTCTTTTTAATAATAAGGTTAAAAATAAAACTTTATATATGAATAAAAATTATGCCATATAATTAAACAAAAATAAAATTAAACTTAAGTGATTCTTTCCAAATACAATGGACTTGCCCAAAAAAAATTAACCTAAGAATGTTAGTATAATATTTTATAACCAATATTTTATAAGTTAATTTTTGATACTAATTTAGTTGATAGACATATGTCTATTTAGTTATCAATTTAAGGAAGCAAAAAAAAAAAAAAAAAAACCTAAATTGTGAAATCATATATTTAACTCTTTACTTTTTGCTTACATGAAAAATAAATCATAATTCTCTTATTAATTTGAATTTCTTTAAAAAAATTATTTTAAAAATTATCTAAAATAATATTTTTTAAAATTTATAATAACAAAAATAATATTATTTTTATGAATTAAAATAATTATGAATTAATATTAAATTAATACTAAAAATACTATTTTTATTATTATAAATTTTAAAAAATATAATATTTATTATTATTTTTTATAGTACTTAATTGACTCATCTTACTAGAATTTTGAACTACATCACATACCATTTAATAAAATAATTATATGAAATAAATTATCAAATTATTTGTAACTTTAAGTTAATGTTAAATGAAAATATTTTTTATTATAATTTGAATATATATATATATTTTTTTTTCTCACTAATTATCTTCTTATTAATAAATAATTTTATAATTATTTATAATCTTATATTATAAATTTTATATTTAATTAACAATTAATATATATTATACTGCTTATTATTAAAACAAGCATTATGTTTAAAAATATAAGATAAATACAACTAACAAACACATAAAATTTAATTTTGAATTTTTTTTACGCGGATAGGACTAGCTGGCCTAATAGGCCTATAATTTTCTTTTGTTGGTCAAACAGCGACTTTATATTAGTAGAATCCTCCGTATTGCAGTATTGATTTGAATTAGACTGGTGCGTGGTCAAAACTTTACTTCAGGATATTTTAATTTTCTAAATTTTATACTCTTTTTTTTTCAACACCCAATACCAAATATTATATCAAAAAATATAATATTTTATAAAATATAATATATTTTTAATTTTTTAATTAATTCTTTAATAATTATTATATTTAACCAATTAATAATATATTATTATTAATTAATTAAAAATAAATTTAAAATTTATTTATCAGAAAAAATTAAAAATTAATTTATATTATATTTTTAGCTCTATTTTTGTATTTTTTTAAATTATTTTGTATCATATTCTTAATTTTAATTTATTATAATTTTATATCATATAATAATTTTATAATAAAAAAAAAAAAATGGTTTCATAAACAGTATCGTATCAATTTTAAGATAATAAATAATATTGTATTAAATTTAATATAATACTGTTTATTATGTTAAATTTGGTGTAAAAATAATATTAGATTAGAGTACTAAAATATTAAATTTTATGTCAAATTTTATGATTTAGTGCTGGTTGGAGATGCACTTTAGACCTTTGTCATAAGGTAAAGTATAGAATCAAAAGAGAAATTAAAAGTGAATGCAGTCTTCAACAACTTGCTGAATTAGTACTATTTATTGTTTTACAATTCCTTGGCAGTAGTAGCAGCAGACAGCAGTGTCGGCAGTCATCTTTCACGCACTTCACTATTAATATATACATAAAAATAAGAGTAACATTTTAAAGCCACGTTACCGAATCATGCACGTGATGATTAAAATAGTACTAATAATTATTAAGATTTTTTTTTTTTCAATAAAAGAAAGAAAAAAATATTAAAAAAAATTTAACGATAATTTTTTATATACATTTATTTCGATACTTTTAAATATAAATATTAATTTAAATAAATATAAAAATATTGACCTTGTATAATTTTCAAAGTTTTTTTTTAATACTGTTTAAAAAAATATTTTAAAGCCACTTTGAACATTATAGTTAGTTCAATGATTTAATTGCTTTTTTAATTTTTATTTTTTAATTATAATTAATATGCATTGAAAAAATATATACGTGAAGAATCAAATAACTTGGTTCTTTTATTTTATATTAATCTTTCTCAATTTATATGGATGAAATTAAATAGTATGATAAAATATGGCTCTAGAGGCATATTTTTTAACGTTACTTAAAAATAAACAATTTAAAAATGAGTAAATATTTTGTAGTATATTAAAACGGTTTACCGTTTGAGCCCTAGAACGATAGAGCAGTGCAATTCAGCATTGTTGTTGGAAGGACGCGTTGTGGCCACTCAACTTAGGTGAGAATTTTTTCAATATAACATATGTATAAAAATTGTGAATACAATAGAAAAAAAAAATAAACACAAGATAAGGATTAAATGTGAGAGAAAAAAAAATATTGAACCCTTAAAAATAAAAAGTCAAAAAATTTAAATATATATCTTTTCTAAAATATGCTTATTTTTTTAATATAACTTGTTAAATTTTACAATAATATCTATATGATGAATTTATAGAGATATAATGTCAAAGCTCATAATATCGTTTATTGGATTTCCAACTTAGGCAGAAATAGTAATGTCCCTATATTCAATTATTTTTTAATTAATTGATTTAAATTAGGGTGTGTGTGTAGTATAACTGCCTTTCTTCATGACAAAAATAAAAATATTTTATTTATGTAATATGTTTATTCAGTTCAACAATTTTAAGTTTAAATTGTTAAAAATAATTTTTTTTTTAAATGTAAGATTTTTTCATTAGATTAACATGTATGTGTCAAATTTTGTACCCTAAAATACACTTAAAAATAGCACATATAAAATGTACATATTAATTTAATAAAAAAATATATATTTTTTTTAAAAATTGTCATTCATTAATGACTAAATTTCAAAATATTAGGCTAATTAGTTTAAGATTAAAATATCAATTCAATAAAGTAACAAAATCTAACAATAACACTTCGGAAAAGAAGACTAAACTAACCGTCTAGCACTAAAATAATAGGGACAACAGTTCTGCAGCATTAATATGTACCATTAACCTACCCTACTTCTGCAGATCCTCACATGTTCATTACACCACCAGGTGTCCAGGTTACCTATCTTTCTCAACCAAGTTGCATAGAAATAACTACCTCATATTGAAAGATATAATGGAAAGCATGGTTTATATATATATTTTCCCATGCTTATTAATGAAGCATAGATCAAGAAAATTATATTAGTTGCTTGTTGTATTTGACTTCTCACAATGTTATTTTTATGCCATACAAAAACAAAAAATCAAATATTCATTTAGAGTAACAAAATATGACTACTAAAATAAACAACAAATTATATATTTTTAAAATTAATAATTATTTTTTACAATTTATTTAAAATATTGTAATATAAATGTATTATCATAAATAAATATAATTTTTTATTTAATTTATAAGTGTAAATTTTTATGTGCAATACACATATTAATGATTAGTTTTAATAAATCGTATTTTTTCTAGGTACTTATTTGTTCAATCTTTTTTAATTTCAATTTTGAATGAAAGATTGTTGTCGGCAAAATTTTAAAATAAATTTTTTTTAGGAAAATAATAAAATTAATACCCCTAAAACTTATAATAATAAAAATAATATCCCTTATATAAACTTATATTTTCATAATTAAAAAAATAATTGATATATCATTTTTTTTTGAATATCAGTTCAATTGAAATTAAACGACGATAATTTAGATCCGATTAATGTTGAATGTTCAATATTACACGTTTATATTGAACATTCAATATTATTAAAATGTTAATTTTATTATTATAAATTTTAGGGTTGTTATTTTTTGTAATTTTTAATCTCACTCTTGTTTTAAAGAGAAAATTAATTAATATTTTGTCTAAATTAAGAAATAAATAGTAAAAATGTAATTTATTTATGACCTATGGGTCCCACATGTAGTGGTGTCTAAAAATCAGACTAAACTGGATAAAACCCAAAAACTGGATCGGATCGGACCAAATTTAACAGTTTTATAAAATATATGATCCGGTCTGGTTAAAAATAACACAAATCGTTGGTAAAATGATTCGGTCCAATTTTGTAAATTTTTTAACCAATTAAACTGGACCGGACCGTTATAAATAAAATATTAATTTTTTTAAATAATATATTATTATTATTATTAAGTTATTAACCCACTTCTCTCATTTCTGTTTGTTTTGCTTATATTAATATATTACAAATTACAATTTACAAGTTGTAACTTGTAATTTATTAGACCTCTCTTCTTTGTTTGTTTCAACTCAAAACTTTCAAGTAAGTAGAAAATTTATAAACCCTAAAGTCGCTGGCTGCCATCCTTTCCAACACCCGCCGTCAGCTGCCATCCTCGCCAACACCTGCCATGGAAGGAAGTAAGCTCAACAAATTTATTTCCTTGCTAGCCTCTGTCTTTTTTATTTTTTATTTTTGTTGAGATATTTATATACAAAAATATTTTTGATAGAAATATGTCTGGGTAATTTCTAGGACTTGTATAATCTATCAACTGGGTTTTCACTTTGAGTGGTGCAAGGCTGGAATGCTCTAACAAAAGGAGGAGTTCAGTTTTATGGTCTAATGTTACGTTCTTTATGTTTGACTAATCATTATACTTAATTCAAAGAACAATTTATAAAGAAAACTTAAATATTTCATAGGAAGATTAAAATTAATTTGTTTATGGGTTTTGGGCCAAAAGGGAGCAGGTGTTTGAACAAATTTACTAGTGAATTCTTAATAATTTGTTACTGCCTGGTAGTACCTTAGTAATGGAATATATAGTTTCCTTGTAATTGTACATAGTTTTTAGTTGCAATTTGGAAATGGCATCTTGCTTTAATTTACTGTATTGGTTTCTTTGTTGCTTACAAAAGGAAATACTTCAATTGGGGAAAGAACCAATACCATCTTTTTCTATAACGTGCATCACAATAAATACATAGAAACGTTAGGTTCCTATAAATATTAAGACCTAAGTGGTGAGGTATTAGAAAGTCACATGAGGTATTTGTGAGAATTATAGTGTTCTTGTAGTCTGTTTTATAAGTGTCTAATGTTTGGTGCATTATGATGCTTTATATCGGTTGTTTTGAGATATTTGAAAAATATTATGTATTGAATCTAATATGTACTCATTTATATATAAGTAATGATAACCTACATGAGTTTATTAGGCCAAGTTAATTTTCAGACTTTATTATGACTGAAGACATTGAACTTGAAATTTATCCAGAGGAAATGGAAAATCCACCATAAATTTTAAATAAATCATCTTCAAAAAGGGTAATAGAAGCAAGCAATATTGACAAAAGTGACATTTCTGATATAAAGAAGCCAAAAATTTCCAAATCAGAAATATGGAATTATTTTTCATTTATTTTATCCTATGATGTGGAAAATCCTAAAGCTGCATGTCATTATTTTAATAAAGTTTATGCTGTCCATCCCACAAGAAATAGAACTACTTCAATGATATATCATTTCAAAAATTTATGTATGAAGGTTCCTAAGGAAGTAGATAAGGGGCAAAAGATTTTAAGTTTTCAAGCACAGAAAGGTGATGGTGATACGACAACTCATAAATTACTTGCTATATCATTTAATGCAAAAAGAGCTAGAGTTGCTTAGCAAAAATGATTATTATTGATGAATTATCTTTTAAGTTTGTTGAGGGTGTGAGATTCAAAGATTTTATAGTTGAAGTTTGTCCTAAGTTTCATATACCATCTCATCAAACAATTTCTAGGGATGTGTTTCAACTTTATTTAGATGAGAAAAAAAGTTTGAGAAACTTTTTTATTAGTGAAAAGCAAAGAGTTTGTTTTACTAGTGATTGTTGGACTTCAATTCAAAATGTTTATTATATTTGCCTCGCCGCTCATTATATTGACAAAGATTAGTTATTGTAAAAGAGAATTATAAATTTTTGTCAAGTCAATAATCATAAAGGTAATACAGTTGAAAGAGTGATAGAACAAAGTTTGCGTGATTGGGGCATATGTAAAGTATTCACCTTAACTCTTGATAATGCTTCCTTAAATGATATTGTTGTGTCATATTTGAAAAGAAAGCTAAAAAATTGGAATGATGGACTTGTTATGAGTGGGGAGTTCTTTCATGTGAGATGTTGTGCTCACATTTTGAATATGATTGTAAGAGATGGACTTAAAGATCTTTATAATTCTATTTTGAGTATTCGTTATGCAGTGAGATATGTAAGATCTTCTTCTTTAAGATTACAAAAGTTCAAAATGTGTTCTGCTAAGGAAAATGCTGAGTCTAAAGGAAGTGTCGTGCTAGACGTACCTACAAGATGGAACTCCACATATCTAATGTTAAAATCTTCTTTAGATTTTCAAAAAGCTTTTCATCGTCTCAAAGAAGAAGAAGAAGCAAACTTTACTTCTTACTTTCATGAGGAGCGATTTAGTGTTGGGCCTCCAGCAATAGATGATTAGAAGAATGCTAGTGTTTTTGTTAAGTTTTGAAGACTTTTTATGACTCTACATTAGCATTTAGTGCATCTTTGTGTACCACATCAAATTTATATTTTACAGAATTGCATAACATTCAATCTCAAATACTTTCAAATTTATATTTTGGAATTTCTATTTGAAGAGATTTATGATTTAAAAACAGTTAAAAAGTTGAAAAATGATGTCAAAATTACTTTCAAGGACATGTCACTACTACAATTTGGGCAATATAGGACGGCTTATAATTTAGAGTGAGAAACAAATAGGACGGTCTCAAGTATATGGCCGTCTTATAAGAAATATAGGACGGCTATTACGGAAAAAATTAGGCGGAACTTTATAGGACGGCTATTAGCCGTCTTAAAAAAAATTCTTTTAGGGCGGCTATTAGCCGTCCTATATAGTTTCAATTTTTTTTTTTTTTTTTTTGTGTTTATCCTAAAAGAACGAGTGTAATTTTTTTACTTATATATATTTCTCCTCTCAAGTGAACCTAACTCATTTTAAGTTAAAAAAAATCAATCTCTCGTCCTTCTTCCTCTCCTCCTCTTTCTCACCAAGACACTCATCCTTATCCTCATCCCCTTCAATATCACCACCAACAATAATTAGTTTTTGCTAGCAGAGCTGGTAGCATATGAAGACTTTGACTATTTATTATGCACTTATTATTTGTTTTATTCTTAAGCTAATCTTTGGTAATTTTTTTTAAATATATATATATTCTCTACTTTGGGTTGATATTTGTATTTTGCTCGACTTTAATAATTATTTTTTTCTTTAAATAGTTGGACATTTGATTTCTTTGTTTCCTTTCGCTCACTCTGATTATTCTCCTTTCTTGATTTTCCTTTGCCATTTTTTCGCCCATTTTCTTTGCATTTCTGTTATGAGTATCAATCTTAATGTTGAGTATTAATGATATTTGGTTTGGTAGTTTCTTATTGTGAATCTATCTATGGGTTGAATTTTGATTGTCAGGTTGAGTCCTAAAAGAAAGAGGGAATTGAAAAACTAAAGCGGGAAAAGAAAAATTGAAAGCGGCGCCAATTTTTTTTCTTTTTAATTGGTTATATCTTTAATTAAAAATATTATTCATAAATTGTATTCGTGTTTCTAGAATAAAATAAATTGTACATATTATATATAGATTTCAGTACTTGACGAACACAAAAAAAAAAAATAATTCTTTTATCTTTTAGGATGGTCAGTAGCCGTCCTAAAAGAATTTTATAGGACGGCTACTGGCCATCCTAAAATAATTTTTTTTTAATTTTTTTTATGGCCGTCCTAAAAGAATTTTATAAGACGGTCAGTGGCCGTCTTAAAAGAATTTTATAGGACGGCCAGTGACCGTCCTATAAAATTTTTTTATAAGACGCTCCGTAAACGTCCTATTTTTTTCGATTCTTTTAGGACGGGACTTTATAGGACGGCCACTGGCCGTCCTATAAGACTTATAGGACGGCCAGTGACCGTCCTATAAAGCCAAATTTGTAGTAGTGTGTTCAAAGCTTACTATAAGTTTGTGCATAAAAATGATTATCAAACTAATGTGACTCATTCACAAGATGTAATAGGAAGGATTCCCTCATCTGAAGAAGCAAGAAAGACGAAGTTTCTTAAACGCTTAGAGGAGAAAAATAGTTTGGAGTTGAAAACTGAGGTTGAAAAATATTTAAACACCCCATGTGAGAGTGTCATGTTGGATAAGTTTGACATCTTGAAATGGTGGAAGGCAAATTCTTTTAGGTTTCCTATAACCTCTCTTATTGTACGTGATGTCTTAGCAGTTCAAGTTTCAACTGTTGCATCAGAGTCGACTTTTAGCATAGGAAGGCGTATTCTTAATCCATTTAGGAGTTCTCTTAATCCTAAAATGGTGGAAGTATTAACATGTACACAAAATCGATTTCGTTCTCCCATTAATAATAAGGTTGATGTGGCTCTACGCGAATACATTGATGATCTCGAAATTTATGAAGATATTGATTCAGGTAATTGTATTACTTAAAATAACTATCTAATTTTATTTTTTAAATATTATTATCTAATGATATATGATTTTATTTGTTTGTAGAGTTCGTTAAAGCCTCTACACTGATCGTTGATGATTGATGATGGGTAAGTTTATTCATATTAGTCAAAGAATTAAGTGTAAGCTTATGAATGTAATTAATGTGTTATAAAATGTATGTTTTTAACATTTGAATATAATAATTATTTTTTATTGCAGTTGAGGATTTTATGGAAGCTTCACTATTAATTTGCTAAATTTAAAATATTTATTTTCTTAGTCATTGTTATGAATTTGTGTAAACTTTTTATTATTTTAGAATCTAGATTGTAATTGTTTTGAATTTTTTTTATGGATTAATGTATTATGAATATGTATTTTATAGATTAATGTATTAATATGTTATTATGTGTGTCACGTTATAATTTGATTGCATTTTTAGTTATAAAAAAAATTTAGCAAAAAAAAAAGTTTTGAAAACCATTGAAAACCGTTAACCAAATCGGACTGGACTGTTTGGTTTCAAAAATTTTATTAGTTAAACGGTTCGGTCTGATTTGGTTAAATTTTTTTTACTAAAAATTGGACCAAATCGAATCGTGGGCACTCCTACTCACATGTATATATGAAATATTAATTAAATTTTTTTGGAGTAATTCAACATATTTTTAAAAAATGAAAATGAGGATTTTTTGAAAATACAGAAAATCGTAAGAGTAATGGTAAAATTTTCCAGGAGGTCACACTATGTCATAACAGTCTTTACTAATCGTTATCACATTTACGACATGTATGTTTTGTCGTATTAAATATCGGCAAAATTATATAATTTTTGTACGGTTACGATTTTAATTATAAAATTAAATCATATTATATTCAATAAATAATATAATTATACCAAAATTTTATCCAAATAAAGTGTGAGTTATATTAGATACTTAATTAATTTATAAAAAAATTTAATTATAAAATTATATGTTTGATTTTTTTCATCTCAAATTAAAATAATAAATTAAATATTAATTTAAATAAATTTTTATAATGACATTATTATGATATGTAAGCAAATTATATAAAATAAATTACACATTATTTTAAATATAAATTATTCAATTGAAATATATATTTATCAAATATTGTATAGAATAATTATAATACAATTTAATATAATTAATTATAATATAATTGTATTTAATATCTAATAAAGTGCATTACATATTTTGTTAGCAAAAATGAGTGTAAATTAATACAACATGAACTATGTAGGTGCAAGTGGATGAATATTTATGTGCCCTTAAGATTTCTCTTGGACTCTTACGGTTGAATATGATCTTTAGATTAATTATAATGTGTAAATATTTTATTATAATTTAACTAAAAAATTTATCAAAATTTATAAAATGCATATTTTTTTAAAATCTTTTGAAAATTAACAATCATTTGAATGCTACTAAATTTTTAAAGACTATTTTATAAAATTTTAATTGAATACATATTTTAGAGAGACTTTAAAAATTCTAACTCAATATGCCTATATTTTAAAATTTCATAAAAATAATTAAAACTGTCAATTAAATACACTCTTTTAATATATATTATAAATCCTTATAAATCTTTAGAGTTAAGCAATGAATGATTATTTTTCTAAGTATAATTTTAATTAAAAAATTAATTAAAATAAATATAAATCTTAAAATTTTTAAAATCCTTTAGTAACAATATTTTTTTTTAAATACACTTAATTTAAAAAAAATTATTTATTGAATTTACTTAGATTTTAAAAAACTAACCCGAAAAACTCTACATATTTTTACTAAAATTGTTTTTCTACCGCATCATCACAAAAATACACTATAATTTTATAAATTTTTGTGAGTTATACCCCATTTTATAAATAATGGAACCCATATTTTAAAAGTTATTTAAAATTAACAATTTGTGCCCCAACAAATAGAATTACTTAGCTAACCACTCTTTTAATACGTCAACGCAGCAGTTGAGAGGTCCAGGAATTCAAAGCACAGTTTCAAGTTTTCAACGATGGATAAGAATTGGATACTACAAGCACCTTATGATGCTACAGTGAAGCTAGTTCTGGCTTCAATGGAGAGAAACTTGCTACCTGATATTGTTATAAGGAGGCTTACTCGTTTGCTCTTAGCCAGTAGGCTTCGGTCCGGTTACCTACCATCTTCTCAGCTCCAACTTTCTCATCTCCTCCAATTCGTACAATGTAAGTAATTGTCTTCATTCATCTTTCTCTTTTATAAATTATAATTATTACAAGTATATTTTATTTTCCTTTTTTTTTTTTATATTACTGTACATTAAACAGCTTTGAAGGAAATGCCCATGGCTATAAAGATAGATCAACCAAAAATTCAACATTATGAACTACCCACTTCTTTTTTCAAGCTTGTCCTTGGTGAAAATCTCAAATACAGGTAATTAATACTACTTTTATTTTTTTATTTTTACATAGTGTTAATTTTCATTAATTTTACAGCAAGTACAATAGAATGGGAAGAAGAAACAATACACTATCTTGTTAGGATATGTGTGGCGCAGCGGAGTGTTGGATAGATTGAAAATAATGAATAATAAATGTGTAAGAGTAATTAAACTGACACAAAATATTTAACGTAAAAAAACCCACTCAATGTGAAAGAAAAACAACCACGGGGCAACTCCGAAAAACTTCCATTATATCAAAAATAGGTACAACAATTTTCTAAAGTTTATGCCCAAACTTGAGGTATTATAATATTACACTCATAAAGTGTATCTCTCACACTCATTATTGTGTGGTAAATCTCTCACTATTTTATCTATGCAAGTATTTATCAATATCTGCAGGAACATCTCACTTTTATCTCACAGTTTAAATTTTATTATGGTATTTTCTCAGCTGATTTTCTTATCAGCTTCTCTCTGCTCTCAATTGTGAGTTCTGAGAATTGTGTTTTTGAGATGCCTTGCTCTTTTCTATTTATAGAGAGGTATTTATAGCAATTACCTCATTGCTTACCTCATTCCTTTTTCCTCTTCAATATTAGATGCTGAAGATTTTCTTTGTTGCTGACTGCTTCTTCAACAATGGCTGCACCAACCAATTCAAACTTGTAGCTTTTTTCTTCTTCTTCTTCAAAGAAGGTTGCACATGAGGCGGACCCTATCAAATCTCCCCCTCTGCCTCATGAAGGGAGGAATCACATTTTAGCTCAATCATTTGGAGTTCATTCCAGCTATTTTGGAACATAGCTCAAGTTTCTGTTTAGGAACAATATTTGTTAGCATATCAACAACATTCTTGTCTGTATGAATCTTCTTCACTTGAATTAGCTTCTTTTCAAGTGTTTGGCATATCCAATGATACCTTACATTAATGTACTTTGTGCGAGAATGATATGTGGCATTTTTGCTTAAATCAATAGCACTCTAGCTATCACAGTTAACCACATACTCATCTTGCCTCAAACCCAATTCTTGGAGAAAAACCTTCATCCACAACAACTATTTCCCATCTTCTGTGACTGTAATATATTCAGCCTCTGTTGTGGATAATGTAATACATTTTTGTAGTTTGGACTGCCAAGATACGACTCCCCTTGCAAAAGTAAACAGATATGCAGATGTAGACTTTCTACCATCAAGGTCACCTGCCATGTCTGCATCTGTATATCCTTCCAAGATTGGTTTTCCGTTTCCAAAGCTTAAGCATAACTTTGATGTACCCCTTAAATATCTGAAGATCCACTTCATTACTTCCCAGTGCTCTTTGCCAGGATTTGACAGAAATCTACTCACAACTCGTACTGTATGAGCAATATCTGGTCTAGTACACACCATAGCATACATAAGACTACCAACAGCTGAAGAATATGGAATGACCTCCATCTTCATCTTTTCTTCCTCTGAAGATGGACATGATTTCTTGGTGAGTTTAAATTGACAACCAAGGGGCGAGCTAATTGGCTTCGCTCCTTTCATGTTGAACCTTTCAAGAATTCGTTCAACATATCTCTCCTGTGTCATCCATAATCTCATGGATCTCTTGTCACAAATTATTTCCATATCCAAGATTTGTTTGGCTGGACCTAACTCTTTCACGTCAAAGACTTTTGATAATTCCTTCTTCAGCTTGTTGATCACTTCAGTGTCATGACTAACTATCAACATGTCATCTACATACAGCAGCAAGATAACAAACTTTCTACCAGGTAAATGTTTGATATAGACATAGGAGTCTGCATTTGTTCTTTGAAACTCGTTTCTTACGATGAATGATTCGAACTTCTTGTACCACTGGCGTGGGGCCTGCTTCAATCCATATAGGCTTTTCTTCAACTTGCAGACTAGGTGCTCCTTTCTTTTGATTTCAAATCCTTCTTGTTGCTGCATGTAGATGACTTCTTCTAGATCTTTGTACAGAAATGCAGTCTTTACATCTATTTGTTCAATCTCGAGATCTAGACTAGCAGCTAAGCCCAAAATTACACTGATTAAGGATATCTTTACAACTGGAGAGAATATTTCATCAAAGTCAATGCATTTCTTTTGTCCAAATCCTTTCACAACCAAGCAGGCTTTGTATTTGACTTGGTTAGTGATGCCATCCTCTTTCAATTTGTATACCCACTTGTTTTTTAGAGTTTTTCTGCCTTTTGGAAGCTTTACTAACTCATAAGTCTGGTTCTTATGGAGGAAATTCATCTCTTCCTCCATTGCTTTCATCCAATGCTTCTTTTTCTTATGAGTTTCGACTTCTTGAAAGTTTTTTGGCTCCCCTTTTTAGTAATTAGGATATACTCATTCGGTGGAAATCGTCTGGATGGCTGCATGACTTTGTTTGACCTTCTCAAATGTCGTCTATCATTCTCTAGCTCTCTTCTGTGCTCCCCCTGATTATTATCCTCTTATGCTGGCATATCTTTTTCAGCACCTTCATCTTCTTCTGCTAGTAAATCTTCCTCAGTATCATCTTCTTCTAGTATCAACTCTGTACCGTCACTTGCATCTTGCACTTCTTCTCCATTGTCCTGTTCTGTTGGAGAAGGAAAGGGATGAAGATCAACAAGAGCTTTTTCTAGTTGTTGCTCTTCTTGTTGATCTATTGTTTGGCCTTCCTTAAAGACCACGTCTCTGCTTCTTAGAACTTTCTCCATTTCAAGATCCCAAAATTTGTAGCCAAATTCTTCATCTCCATAACCAATGAAGATACATTTAATGGCTTTTTCATCCAACTTTGACTTATGTTCCTTTGATACGTGCACAAAAGCTTTGCACCCAAACACCTTCAAGTGAGAGTAGGAAACATCTTTTTTCGTCCAAACCCTCTTTGGAATATCAAAATTCAAAGGAACTGAGGGGGTTCTGTTTTTGAGATAACAAGTAGTTTGAACAACTATTCCCTAAAATTCTTTGGTAGCTTTGCTGCTCGTAACATGCATTGCGCTCTTTCTACAATTGTGCAATTCATCCTTTCAACTACACCATTGTGCTGTGGGGTACCAGGTACTGTCTTCTCATGCCGAATACCATGTTTAGAACAATAATTTCTAAACTCATAGGAAATATATTCACCTCCATTATTTGATCGAAGGCACTTCAGTTGCTTTCCCGTCACTCTTTCCACCATGTCATGAAATTGTTAAAAATTAGCAAACACCTGGTCTTTCGTCTTCAACAGGTACACCCATACTTTTCTCAAAGCATCATCAATAAAGGTTAGAAAATACTTGGCTCCTCCAAGTGATGTAACTTCAATAGGACCACAAACATCAGAATACACTCGTTCTAGTAGTATTGACTTTTTTACAGAGGAACTACTAAATGAAACTCTATGCTGCTTTTCAAATAAACAGAAATCACAAGGATCAAGAGAACTACCTTTGACAAAGGGAATAAGTTTCTTCTTTGCCAGAATTTGCAGTCCTTTTTCACTCATGTGGCCCATTCTTTTATGCCACAAACTTGGTGAAGAATCGACTGCCACATTCAACTCATTATTACAAACCATCCCACGAGTTTTGTATAGCATGCAAAAAGCTTCTCCTCTTGCAATAACCAAGGACCCCTTTGAGAGTTTCCACTTTTCATTACCAAAATGGTTCTGGAAGCCTTCTTTGTCAAATGCATTGACATACATCAAATTGAGGCATAAATCAGGAACATGCCTCACATCTTTCAATGTTAAATAGAACCCAACATTTGTCTTGACACAAATGTCTCCAATTCCCACTATGTTTGAACATGTGGTGTTTTCCATCTTCACAGTACCAAAGTCTCCTTTGTATGTAAAGAATAACTCTTTATGGGACGTGACGTGATAAGATGCACCAGTATCAACGACCCATTCAATCATGTTATCACCAACATGCAAACATTCATCAGCAATTATCGCAACATCTTCATTTTCTCTTGTTGCTACTGCTGCTGTTGTATGGTTGTCATCTTTTATTTGACCTCCTTCCTGCAACCGTTTCAATACTCGAAAATTTCTCTTTATGTGGCCTGGCTTGCACAATGGAAGCAATTATTATCTCTTCCTCTTGACTTTGACCTTCCTCTCGACTTGTTTGTCTGGCTCATCCATCCTTTGTTTTTACTTCTCCCTCTGTTCTCCATAACAAGGGCTTGCGACTCACTATCTTTTGTCTTATTTTTACTGTAAGATAAAAGTACTCTGAAAATTTCTTCAAAGACTAATTTATCTTTTCCATACATGAGAGTCGTCTTAAATGGTGGTACGACGAAGGTAGGGACACCAATAGTAAAACTGTTTTTTCTTCTTCTGAGAAGCTGATATCAAAATTCTGAAGTTGGGAAATCATACCGTTAAATGTACTCAAGTGTTACATGAAGTCACTATTTTTCGGCATTCGTAGTTGATATAAATCTGCCCATATCATGAATTTGTTTGACAAGTTCTTTGTTATGTATAGGCTCTCCAACTTGTTCCAAATATCTAAAGCAATTTTGCATCCTTTTACATTAATGTTCTGAAGAACATTATTAGAAATATTAAGACGAATTGTACTGGTGGCAATCTCATCTATCTCGTCCCAATCTTCATTTTTAATTGCTTTTGGCTTTTTGTCTTTACCCAATAAAGCCTTATGAACTTTTTGCTGAATAAGAACATCATTCATTCTGCTCTACCAAATAGTAAAATTGTTATTGCCAGTAAACTTCTCAATCTTTGTTTTACCACCAGATATTTTTATTTGTTGTAAACTAACCTTGCTCACACTCAAATTTTATCACTTCAAAATCACTATTCCAAAATAATGATGTGTGAATAGTGACATGAATAGTAAAGTTACTATTCACTTTTTCTTTAATTATTAGTGAATAGTACTTCCACTATTTGCACAGTATCCATTATTATTTGATGAATAGTAATTTTGCATAATATGATTTTTTGCACAAGAACTTCACAATCTTGTGCTTTGATACCAGTTGTTAGGATATGTGTGGTGCAGCAGAGTGTTGGTCAGATTGAGAATAATGAATAATAAATGTGCAGGAGTAATTAAATTGACATAAAATATTTAACGTAGAAAAACCCAGTCAATGTGAGAGAGAAACAACCACGGGGTAACTCCAAAAAATTTCTACTATATCAAAAATGGGTACAATAATTCTCTTAAGTTTATGCCCAAACTTGAGGTATTACAATATTACACTCACAAAATGTATCTCTCAAACTCACTATTGTGTGGTAAATCTCTCACTATTTTATTTCTGTAGGTATTTATCAATATCTGTAGGAACACCTCACTTTTATCTTACAGCTTAAATTTTACTGTGGTATTTTCTTAGTTAATTTTCTTATCAGCTCCTCTCTGCTCTCAGTTGTGAGTTCTGAGAATTGTGTTTTTGAGATGCCTTGCTCTTCTCTATTTATAGAGAGGTATTTACATCAATTACTTTATTGTTTACCTCATTCCTTTTTCCTCTTCAATATTAGTTGCTAAAGATTTTCTTTGTTACCGACTGCTTCTTCAACAATGGCTGCACTAACTCATTCAAACTTGCGGCTTTCTTCTTCTTCAAAGAAGGTTGCACATGTGACGGAACCCATCATATCTCAATCTCTTTATCAAACAATACAAGCTAACACTTAGCAATCACACTTTGAAGGATTGCTCCCAACCCAGACCCAAGTTCCTCACACCAAAATAACGCAGGTTTTTGTGAAAGAACCCAAAACTAATCCTTTGTTTATTCGTCATATCCATTCAATGTAAGAGCAACTAAACTTAGCTTTTCTACCAACGTCACTTTCTCCACCATTAATGACGAAGAAAAGAGGAAAAAATACCATCAAACAACCATCCCAAACAGTATAGAGTTAATGAAAATTAAAAAAACAAACACATAAGTTAGATGAAGAAATAAGATGATGAGAATTAAGGAGCATCACCTAAAGGTTTATCACATGTTATAATTGGGATTATCATTCAAATAATCACTTAATGGAATATTTAGCATTTGGGTCATGGAGCAGGATCATTGGAAAAGATTCTGGCCATGGGATAAAAGTAACAATGAAACAAATCCAGTTTGAAAAGTCTCATTGAGCAGTTGTCACTATTATTGTCATATCTTCATCATATGATGTTAGATTTTTGCAATTCAAATTGTGTTGGATAGCTGATTTAAAGAGATAAAATTGTCACATAAATAAAATTTTTCTACTTTGGACATTTAATAAGAAGGCTCGCAATATGGGTCCAAAAATTTGGACTGATTGTGTGTAACAAGACTCTTTATCGAGTAGTGCCACTTGGGTGACGTTTTCCTTAATTTTTTTTTTAATGTTTTTCATTGCAGAAAATAATTGTATTAGAAATCAATTATCTTTTAGCAATCATTATTGTTTAGGATTTTTATTTTTCAGAAATTAAGAAGTCTAATTATTCTAGGCGTCTAGTTAAGTCTTATTATATATATGCCATAAGACTTGAACAAAATGTACACAATTCAAGTCATAATAATATGAATAAAATTTCGTGGAGGCTATTGGCTCTATATCTTAATTATTAATTAAACTTTTCATAAACTATCAAAGCTTAGGAAACCTTTTAGTGTTGTGAAACCTTGTGGCACTCATGTCCTACAATCTGCATTTGAGCTTCTTGGAAAAATTTTACTCAATTTGTTGTTGGGTTTCAAGGCTACGATTTTTGTGAGTTCACATTGCTTTGTTCTCTGTGGATTTTCAAGGTTGATCCTTCAGGGTTCACATCAATTGGTATCAGAGCACAGTTCCAAAATCAGATTATCTATCCTTTCTTTTTCTTTTTTCCTTCTTTTCAATTTTGTTTGTTCGTGTTTTTTTCTTTTCTTATTTTCGTTCCTTGTGTCTTGTTGTTCCAAACATTTTTCGTGTCTTCTTGTCATTTCAATTTCTTTGGAGTCCTTATTCCATCTTGTTTTTTGTTTGTTCTTCATCTAGTCTCTTCTTGTTTTTGTCCTAGAGTTCTTCTTGTCATCTTTTTTATTTTGTTAATTGTTTGAATTTAGAGTAAAGAAAAAAAAAGGATTTCTGATTTGATTGTACCAAACAAAAAAAAAAAAAATAGATGTGTTGGATCTTGTTTCTTGATTTGTCTTCCAATAGGAATTGTGCTTTCTTTAGAGTCCTTATTCGTTTAAAAAAAAACTTATTGCTTTAGATTTCTATTCTTATTGGAGCTCTTTTTTTTTTATAGCATTTCCTATTTTAAGGAAGAAAAGTCTAAAATTTAGGAGTCCTAGCTAAAATTGGAAGCTTTATTTTGTTGGAATTTGCTCAAGTTTGTTTAGAATTCTATATCTAATTAAATTTTAGTGTTAAAAAAAGAAAAAGAAAAAAAGTAACATGCTTCTGAAATTAAAAAAGAAGAAGATAAATTTGGTGGTATTTGTTTCGCATGTTTTAATCATGTCTCAAGAAGATACCGCTTGTTCTTAGAAAATTTGATCAAATGTTGTCAATGCTTGAAGAGAAGATGGAGAGAAAAAACAAAGTTGACCATGGTTCACAAAGAGATAGCCACCTGAAGTTCCTATTGAGCAAAGAGAGAAGAATTCACCTAGATATAAATTTGTTGATGAGAAGATGCAACATGTAGACTTGTTTCATGCTAGATACCATGTCAAATAGAAGGTATGTTGTGTGGTTATTGATGGGAGTAGTGGTACTTATTTTGCTAGCGTTATCAAGGTGGAAAAACTAAACTTTACAACTTTCCAACATCTAAGGTCATATAAGCTACCCTGAAAGAATGATTGTGGAGAGGTAATGGTAAACAAACAAGTGAGTGTCCTTTTTAATTGGAAGGTATAAAGATGAGAATTTTTGTGATGTGGTACCATAGGAAGTAGGGTACTTTTAGTGTGATTAGCAAGTAACTCATGATTATTGTACCAATAAATACTCATTTGTCCTTAATAACAAACAAATCACTCTTGTAGCCTTAACTTCAAAAGAAGTACATGATGATCAATTGAAGTAAAAAGAAAGAGCAAAAGAGCTTAATGGTGGATCAAAGAGTAAGAAGATTTGGGACCTTGGGAGGTTTTGTAGCGCTGAGGAACAGAGAGTTAAAAAAGGAGAGAGTTGAAAAATGAGTTTGAGCTAAAAAGGAGAGTAAGCAAAAAAGAATACTAAGATAAAAAAAGAGCGAGTTGGAAAAAAAGTGTGACTTACTAGAAAGAAAGAGTGACAAAAAAGATATGCTTGAGATGAGAGATAAAAAAAAGAGTGAAAAAGAAAATATAGACTTGGCTTTTGAAATAAATTTTTCTTGTACTAGTGTTGTTCCTCATTTTTAAAGCTTAAATGTTATGTAATAGATTGAGGTTGTTGGAGTTGAACAACACATTAATGTCATAGAGGTCAAGCATCAACTATTCTATACTCGGACTGGAAGTTCAACTAGGTCAGCAAAGATCTTTCATAAACATGAATCAACTTTTGTGACCCAACCAATCCTCAACGTTACAATGAAGATTTGAGGGCGAATTTTTTTAAGTAAATATGGAATGTTAAGAATTAAGAAGCATCACCAAAAGGTCCATGCATGTTCTAATTTGGCCTATAATTCAAAGAATTGCTTAATGAGATAATTAGCACTTGCTATAGAGAAAGCTCATTGGAAAAGATTTGGGTCTTGGGGAAAAAGTAATTGTGAAATAAAACTAATTTAGAAAGTCTCATTGAGCATCTGTCACTATTATTGTCATATCTTTGTCGTATGATGTTGGATTGATGTTATTCAAATTGGGTTGTATAGTTGACTCAAGGGACTACAATTGTAATAAAAATACAAAATTTTCAGCACAGTTATAAGAATAAACACTACTACAAAATTGCCTTTATAGGACAGCCAGTGGCAATTCTATAAAGTTCCGTCATAAAAGAATCGAAAAAATAGGACGTTTACGGAGTGCCTTATAAAAAATTCTTTTAGGACGGCCAGTAGCCGTCTTAAAAAAATTCTTTTAGGACAGCCAGTAGCCGTCTTATAAGAATTTTTTAGGACGGTCAGTGGCTATCCTATAAAATTCTTTTAGGACGGCCATTAGCCGTCCTATAAGTTTCTTTTTTTTTTTTTTTAATTTTTTTGTTTGTCCAGTACTGAAATCTATATATAACCTTTACAAATTAATTTCATTCCAGAAACACGATTAAGAATACATTTCATTCCAAAAACATTCATAATTTACATCACATATATACGGTTCAAAGCCTAACTTACACAGATTACAGGAACATATATACATATCTATGAAACATACAATCTAAGGATAATGTCATTCTTGTTTGAAAGATACAATCTAAGAACTTACAATCTAAAGATAATGAAACATACATACAAACAGACTAAGGATAATGAAACATACAATCTAAGAACATACATACAAATTAGCTAATTATTTGAAAGATAATTGTACACATATATACACCATTCTTACCTTAATGTCAGCAACTCTATTGGTATGTACCGATTCTTACTTGAGAACTAGAATACAAAATATGTAAAATATGTTAAAGCTAAATAATAGATAAATTATATTACGCATTAACTTGAATATGCGCGCATACATAAATAATAAGGTTTAAGCTTACCAGTACATCATTTGTGTATGCATTTTCAATAAATTTGGTAACATATATATCCATAAATTTCATGACATAGTATCCACACACATACGATTCGGATTGTTTTGGACACTAAGTACAATTAAGACAGCTATACTTAATAATTATATAATTAATTTAATTACAAACATAAAAAATAATTGAAAAATTTAGAAACTAACTAAAATAATTACCTTAACGAGAATCCAATTAAGATTAAAATTTGAATTTTCACGTTGATGATGTCATGTTTGTAAAGCCCTGCTAATTACAACAATTATTTCATGACATAATACCCACATTTATAGGATTTAAGTTAATATAAATAAATAATATGAATACGATTATATAAAAAATATTATCTAATATATAATATAAATATATGCATGTTACCTCAACCAAATTCTTGTATATTCTTTGTCAGGAGGTGATCCTTTAGAAGAATTGTAAGCCTTTGTAGAATTGAACTATTGAAGTTCACAAGTGAACGAATTAACAACAGTTAATGTCTAATGACTCCTACATGTTAATAATTCATGTTATAATATTGTATTAGCTATCTTATAATTTCACAAAATCAAATTAATCGTTTCAATGTAATACTTACGATCTCCAATATGGAGCCATAAGACACATTGAACCCGTCATTGTATTAAACTTGTTCACAAGCATGTTGACTTTGTATTTTTTATCATGATACGTGCATATATATTCAGGATCAACAAAAACAAAATGTCTCTCCAATTGGACATTTTGTCCTCTCCATTTATCAAATAATAACCTATTATTGAATGATGATATACTAGTTAGTGATATGAAATATTCAAAATAAAGTATACTTACAATTTTAAATATACCTTATGAAAATTTGTATATGAGGAATGCCAAGCTAACTAAGGTCACAAATGTGGACTATATCTTCTAGAGTTAATAAAATTTGGGTTATATCATACCCAAAAATCGTCGGATTGCATGGAATCATATGATGAGAGTTATCACCTTCCATTTCCATTTTTTGGAATTGTGTTTTTGGCAATGGGAAAACTTATAGAACTCATTGCTTCTTCAGCTATAATCATTCAACTATACATCCTTCAGGTCGGTTCTTATTACTCACATATCCTTTCAATTCCTTCATTAATCGTTCAAATGGGTACATCCATCTCAAAAAGACTGGTCCACATAACTTCACTTCTCTTACTAGATGAATTGTGAGATGTATCATCACATCAAAAAATGAAGGAGGGAAGAATTTCTCTAACTTGCATATAGTGACAACAAGTTCTGATTGAATTGCATCCAACTTTTGAACATCAACTGTTTTCTTACATATATCATTGAAGAAATAGCAAAACTTAATAATTGTACTCCTCACCTTTTTGGGCAACACCCATCGCAATGCTACAAGCAACAATTATTGCATCAAGACATGGCAATCATGTGACTTCATCCTATATAACTTTTTTTCAGTCAAAGAAACCAAACTACTTATGTTGGATGAGTATCCATATGACACTTTAAGATTTGCTAATGTGTTGCAAAATGATTTTTTCTCTTTCGTCGATAAAGTGTAACATGTGGGGGGTAAGTAAGTCTTATTCGTGCCCACCTTTGGGCTAATCTCAATTCTTACACCCATTTTAATGAGATCCATACGTTGACGAACACCATCTTTGATTTTTTCAGGAATATTTAGCAATGTACCAACAATGCTATCACACACATTCTTTTCTATATGCATCACATCTAACAGATGTCTAATATTCAAGAACTTCCAATATTCTAAGTCAAAGAATATTGATTTTTTTCTCCATGGAGTGCTTGTATCAACCTTATAATTTACTTTCCCACATGCAAAAGTCATCATCTCAACTCTTACTAATACTTCACTTCTAGTTAAAGGAGTTAGTTGTGTTCCCTCCTCTTCATGTCCATTAAAAGACTTGCGTTGTTTTCTATAAGGATGATACCTAGGTAATCATTTTCTATGACCCATGTAAGACATCTTCCTTGAATGTTTTAACCTTGATCCTTGATACCCCTCACTACATACCTGGCAAGCATAATAACCTTTAACAGTATGACTAGAAAGATTCCCATAAGCAGGAAAGTCATTGATTGTCCACAATAAGATAGCTTTCAACTTAAATTTCTCAAGTTTGAAACTATCTTACACATCAATTCCATCCATCCACAACAACTTCAAGTCTTCAATCAATGGCTCTAAGTAAATATCAATATCATTTCCTGGTTGCTTGGGTCCAGATATTAACAAAGTTAGCATCATGCATTTTCTTTTCATACATAACCAAGGAGGAAGGTTATATATGACAAGTATAACGGGCCAATAACTATATCGACTACTTAAAAACCAGTGAGGATTGATCCCATAAGATGAAAGTGCAAGTCTAAGGTTTCTAGATTCCTTCGCATGCCATGTTAGATTTTGAGATGTTGCTGAATCTTGAAACATTCTTTTAAAATGTGGAATAGGTGGAAAGTACCACAATACCTTTGCAGGAACATTAACCTTTTTCTTCCCCGATATTGGATTAACTTTCCATCTTGACTTTTGACAATGCAGACATGCTATGGAATCCTTATATTCATTTAGATATAGAATACAATCATTAGGACAAGCATAAATTTTTTCATAATTCATGCCTATTTCATGAAGGATCTTCTTAACTTCATTCGTTGATGATGGCAAAATATTATCTTTCGGGAACATCTCACTCAAAAGAGTTAGCAACTCATTGAAGCTTGTATCTGAATGACCATGCTTACCCATCCATTTATAAAGTGAGATTGACCTTGACAATTTTGTGAACTTATTACATCCTTGGTATAATGACTTTATAGCATCTTCCATAATGTCTTTCATGTCACCCATATTATTTTCCTCAAAATTGTCATTTTCGAAGTTTTTTGCACTATTTGTGAAATCATTTTCATATGGATTGAAATCACTGAATTCTTCAGGAGGATAAACTTTTGAACTTTGCTTTTTAGTATCTCCATGATGATACCAATTTGTATATTCACTATCAATTCTATTATGATAGATATAATTTCTAACTTCAACAACACTAAATTTTTTTAAATTTGCACACTTCAAACATAGACAACGAATTCAATCTTTTTCGGTTGAATTATCAGAAGCAAATCTCAAAAAAATTTCCACACCCTCAATAAATTTTACATTTATTCTATCCATAGACATCAAACTCTTATCCATCCTATATATAATTATAAATCAATCTCTTGTCAATAGCTAATTTAAAAATAATTCACTTATTGAATATTAAATAAAAGTATATTGCAAAATAAGTTAGTTATTAAATTTTCTAAAAAATGTTTATAATATGTATCATTTTATAAATATTTTATAAAAAGGTAAATAGGTATTCTAAAAAGATTTTGACTGTCCTAAAAGAATTTTATAGGACAATCAAAGGACGTCCTAAAAGAATTTTATAGGACGGTCAATAGTTGTCCTAAAAAAATTTTATAGGACGGTCAATAGCTGTCCTATAAAATTCTTATAGGACAGTCAATAGCTGTCCTATAAAATTCTTATAGGACAGTCAATAGCTGTCCTATAAAATTCTTATAGGATAGTCAATAGCAGTCCTATAAACATTTTTCGCAATCAATTTTTTTAAGACGGCCTATGACAACCCTATATGTAATATTTACAAAAAAGTAAAAAATTGCACACATTTTAGTTTTAATTAAATCTGTTACAATACATGTATTTTAAATAATTTTCATATATAATATGTACTACAACTATATATTAGAAAAACTAAAATAATATGTTCATAAATAAAAAATTTCAGAAAAAAATGATATAAAAAAACTAAATAAAAAAAAGGGAAGTGGAGGAATAAACCATACTTGTTGGAGAAGAAGTGGACACGAGATGGTTTCAGTGGGGTGGTGGAGAACCAGAGGGGCAATGTCGTGCGCGACTGACTGGGCTGGGTTTGGAGGATGGCGGCGGCGTACACGGCTTGAGGCAGTAAAGACATAGAGGACTTTTGTGTGTTGCGGCGTTTTTGCTTATGGGGTTACCAACTGGGGTCCTATAAAGTTTTGCCTAATTTTTTCTGTAATAGTCGTCCTATATTTCTTATATGATGGCCATATACTTGAGACTGTCCTATTTATTTCTCACTCTAAATTATAAGCCATCTTATATTACCCAAATTGTAGTAGTGAAAAATGGCTTGCAATATTGGCCCAAAAATTTAGACAAATTGTGTATAGGAAGACTCATTCTTGAGTAGTACCACCTGGGGTAACATTTTCTTTAGTTTTTTTTTTTATGTTTTTAATTACAGAAAATAATTATGTTAGGATTCAATTATCATTTAGCAATTATTATTGTTTAGGATTTTTATTTTTTAGCAATTAGGAAATCTAACTATTTCAGGAATCTAGGTCCTATTATATATATGCCATAGGGGTTGAACAAAATGTACACAATTCATATCATACCTTGTGGCATTCATATCCCGTAATCTGCATTCTAACTTCTTAGGAATATTTTACTCAATTTTTTGTTGGGTTTCAAGGCTACAACCTTTGGGGGTTCATATTATTTTGTTTTTGTGGGTTTTCAAGGCTAATCTTTCGAGTTTCGAATCAATTGAAACATGCTATGGACCTTTGGTAATGCTCTTTAATTCTCATCATTGAATTATAAACAAGAATAATTGCTAAAAGATAATTGAATCCAAATACAATTGTTTTCTACAATTAAAAACATAAAAAACTAAAGAAAACTTCTCCAAGTGGAACTAATCAAGGAGTTTTCTTGCACACAATATGTTCAAATTTTTATTTTTTAGCAATTAAAAAGTCTAACTGCTCTAGGAGTCTAGTTAGGTCATATTATATATATGTCATAGGGGTTGAACAAAATGTACACAATTTAGATCATATCGTGGAGGCTATTGGCTGTCTATCTTAGTCATTAATTAAACTTTTCAAAAATTATCTAGGCATAGGAACCTTTGTGGCATTCAAACTAGCTTATCAATACTTGGGAAACCTTGTGGCGCTCGTTTCACATTCTGCATTCTAGCTTATGAGGAACATTTTACTCAATTTTTTGTTGGATTTCAAGGCTACGACCTTTGTGGGTTCATATTACTTTGTTCATTGTGCATTTTCAAGGCTAATCTTTCAAGTTTTGCATGAGTTGAATGATAGGCCCAATTGGAACATGCCATTGACCTTTAGTGATGTTCCTTAATTCTCATCATTGAATCCTAAAAAATAATAATTTCTCAAAGATAATTGAATCCATATACAATTGTTTTCTACAATTAAAAACATAAAAAACTAAAGAAAACTTCACCCAAGTGGTAAAAATCAAGGAGTCTTCTTGCACATAATTTGTTTAGATTTTTGGGCCCACATTGCAAGCTATTTTTCTCTTATTAAATGTTCATACTAGAAAAAATGTATTTCTATAACAATTGTATCCCATTAAGTCAGCTATCCAATACAACTTGAATCACAACAATCCAACATTGTATGATGAAGATATGACAATAATAGTGATAGTTGCTGAATGAGACTTTCCAAGACATAATTATTTCATAATTACTTTTCCCCACGGCCCGAATATTTTCCAATGAGCTTGCTCCATGGCCCAAGTACTAATTATCCCATTATGTGATTCTTTAAGAGGAACACTATTAACATCCACCACCAAATACTAAACTCATACCTCCAAATTTTTGTAACCCTTACATAATAATAAGAATATATAATGCCTTACAAAATAGGAAAATTTGTAACACTTTACAAAAAGCAATAAAAATCTGTAAAAGCTTACAAATAATACAAAAAACATACATAACTTGAAAATGTCAGAAATAATAGAAAATCAAGAAATAATGGATGTAGAAACACAAGACATTTCTGGATGTTTTTCACAAGAAATGATATTCAGTAAAAAAAAATTTGAAGAAATTCAAAAATCAAAACTAAATCTTAAAGAAAAAGATAGATTTAGGGAAGAATCATTTTCTAAAATAAGAAAATTATTTCCAAGAAAGGATATAATATATTATGGCATAAGTAATAAAGAAATGAGTATAACTATAGCTGATGCAAAAAGAAGATTTAATATACCATTAATTGATGAAGAAACTATTATAGAAAAATTATCAAAAATCCCTGAAAAAGATAGAGAAAAAATAGGATATATCCATTTAGGGGGAATACAAATTCTAATAAAAGCACACTTTAGAGAAGGAATAGATACACCGATCAAGTTAGCATTATTAGATAATAGAATAACAAACAGAAATGATGCTTTGCTAGGAATGATTAATGGAAACTTAGGATATCAAAAATTAAAATTCACAGCATATCCTAGATTTGCTGTTAATATCCATGATAAAAATCTAAACCAAGTATTAAGTCTAGCCTATGACTTTAAACGAGGAAATTTAATGAAAGATGAAAACCACCCATTTTCAATTTATTACATGGTAGGATACTCATTAACAAACAGTCATAATAGCTCAATATATGGACAAAATGAATTTATATAAATAGATAAAACTTTCAAAGATATAGGACAAGTAATAAAGAATCTAGAAAAATTATCAGAATATGAAGTACTTAATGAATGGAACCTAGATATTAAAGAAAAACCTTTAATATCATCAAAAAGAAATAATATACAAAGAATAAGATTTATAGATACCCAAGCAAAAATAAGTAAAAGAAATAGAGAAATAGAAGAATTAAAAGAGAAAATCGAAGAAGTAAAAGAATTAGTCTACACAATGAAATAATAATAATAATAAAAGAAAAATTATTAGAAATACAATTAGAAGGAAATAATAGTCTAACAAGTGTAAATAAAAATCAAATATCTATAATGGAAGCCTTAATTCTTATAGCAGAAAAAATAGATACTACAGATGAAAACATACAAGAATTAAAAGGAATACAGTTAGACATGTACAAAGAAATCATAGAATTAAAAAAGGATGTCAACAACATACCAAAAGGAAATGGATTAAGATTTGATCCATTAAAAGGATTAAAAGAAGAACTCCCTAGGAGATCTGATGCATTAATACCAAAAAATGAAAAAAGAAAAGCAGAAGAATCTAAACAAATAATAACAATCTAATGGATTTAATAGAATATAGGAAAAACCTAGAAGAACAATTCATGAATCCAAAAAATAAAAATATAGAAAAATTAATTAGCTTATTAACATTGACAGATGAAGAATTACAAAAGCATTATGAAGGAAAATCTTACATAAATAAAGAAGAAGATGATATGACAGTAATAAGTGAAAGTGAATCTGAACAAGAAAATACAATCCAAAGAATTGATATGGAACCAGTACTAATACCTAGAACAAACCCAGAAAGACCAATCCCAGAAAGAGGAGAAACATCTGACCTACATAGAGAAGATAGGTATAGATCAGAAGAACCTAACCCAATATATAGAAGAAGGCAACCACCTAAAATGGAAGAAGGACTACATTGGGGTACTAGAGGAAGTATTCCACTAGAATTTAGACCACATGAAAATTATAAACTGATATTTTAGATCTAGATTGCATAAGAGATAGGAAAAAAGCCTTAGATGAATGGGCTCGTGGAATGAGTGTAATTATACAAACATCCTCAACTACAAATACAAACCCTTCGGTTTGTAAAGTCTTAGTAGCTCACAAAATGACAGGAAATGTAAAAGTTTGGTTTTCAAACCTAACTAAACAACAATATTTAAGAATGCAAGGAAATGCTACAATAGGAAGAGATTACCTAGATACTGTAATAAATGAAATATACAAAAAATTTATAGGAGAAGATAAAGGAAGAAATGTAACAGAATCTAGTGAAAATGAAATAAATGAAGCTAAATGGCACTTAACAAATATGAAAATATGTGATATCTATTACATAGATTCTTTTATATATGAATATAAAATGTATTATCATAAACTACCACCATTCATACAAGAAACTTATAAGGAAATGTTTTACCAAAAATTACCTGGAACATTACATAAAACTATGACAAAAAAATGGAATAACAGGAATAGACAAACTATACCTGACACCTTAGGAGAAAGAATAAGAGATCTTAAAAATTGGATAATAATAAAATATCAAGAAAGAAAAGAATTCAAACAAATAAGAAGAAATGATAGAATCTGTTGTGATTCAAGAGATTTTAAAATACCAGAAAAATATGGTTGTAATATAAGACCCTACAATAAGTATAAGAAACATAAGAAATTTAGAAAATTCAAGAGATATAAATTCAGAAAACAAAACTTTCAAAAACATAGAAAAAGATATAATAAAGAACCTTATAAAAAGAGATATTTTAGAAGAAAAAGATACAATACACCTGAAAAGAAAAATTATTGTCCATCAGGAAAAAAGAAATGTAGATGTTGGATATGTAATGAATAAGGACATTATGCAAATGAATGCCCAAATAGACTCCAACATAAAAAAAAATTTAAAAAGGAATTTCCACAGAAAGCAAAAATATTAGAAGAAGCTTTTAAAATGGAACTAAAACCAATAGAAGAATCTGATATAGATACATATAGTATTTATCTATTAGAAGAAACTGAAGAAGAAATAACAGATTCAGAAATATCTGATTATGATTTTGATTCAGAATAATGGATAAAATATTAAGCATAACAAATCCAAATAGTACATATATAAAAATATGATTAAAATTTAAGGGATATAAAAATTATCATTTACATGCATATATTGACGCAGGTACAAGTATGTGTGTAGCTAGTAAATATGTATTCCCAAAAGAACTTTGGAAACAATCATCAAAAGAATTAGTAGTAAGAATAGCAAACAATACTACAATAAATTTAAATAAAGTACTAAAAGATACAGATGTATTAATAGGAGGAGAGATCTTTCATATACCTACAATTTACCAACAAGAAACTGAAGTTGATATTTTATTAGGAAATAACTTTCTAAATCTATATCAACCATTTACACAATACTTAGATAAGATAAGTATAACAACCTTAGAAGGAGAAACAATTTATGTGTCAAAAATTAAGAAAGCATTAACTGTTTCATCATCAACTTTTATGTCACAACATAAAAAGCGAAAACGTGGTGAGGATATAGAAAAACAAAAACCATACTTAGAAAATATTTCTTTAGACATAGAGGTTGACCAAAACCCCTTTCTAAATGAAATTTAAGAAGACAAAGCTTTAACAGGAATAAGAAAATTATTAAAAATAGTATGCTCATAAAATCCTTTAGATCTAAATATCAATAGATCCAATGAAACAACAAAAATAGAATAAAAGACCCTTTAAAAGTCATAAGAGTAAAACCAATAATTTATACCTCATAAGACAGAGAGGAATTTGAAAAACAAATCCAAGAACTTTTGGAGTTAAAAGTAATTATTTCCAGTAATTCATCACATTCCAGTCCAGCATTTTTAGTAGAAAAAGAAGCTGAGAAAAGAAGAGGGAAAAAGAGAATGGTAATAAATTTTAAATCTTTAAATAAAGAAACTATTGATGATGGTTATTTTATACCAAAGAAAAAAGAATTTTTATCACTTACTAAAGGAAAGAAATACTTTTCAAGTTTTGATTGCAAAAATGGATTTTGGAAAATAAGACTTGATAATAAATCACAAAAACTAATAGCATTTAGCTGCCCTCAAGGACAATTTCAATGGACAGTTGTTCCATTTGGACTCAAACAAGCACCAGGTATTTTCCAAAGATACATGGATAATATTTTTAAAACATATCACAATTTTTGTTGTGTTTATATAGACGATATTTTAATATTCAATAATAAATTATAAAAACATTATTTAGATATTATTAATGTCCTACAAGAATGTAGAAAATCAGGAATAGTATTATCAGAAAAGAAAGCAGTCATTGCTCAACAAAGAATAAAATATTTAGGGTTAGAAATAGAAGACTGAAAACATCATCTACAACCCCATATTTTGAATAATATACAAAATTTTCCTAGCATAATCAAAGATAAGAATCAATTACAAAGATTTTTAAGATGCCTAACATATGCAGAAGCATATAAAAAGAAATTAGCAGAAATGAGAAAACCATTACAAACAAAACTTAAGTCTAGCAATGGACTGATCAGGATACTAAATATATGGATAAAGTAAAAGCACAGGTAGAAGATTTACCAACTCTATATCATCCAGGACTAGATGATAAAATGATAATAGAAACAGATGCTTCACATGAATATTGGGGAGCAGTATTAAAAGCAAAAGTTGATGACAAAGATGAATATCTTTGTAGATTTACTTCAGGATCTTTTCAAGGCCTTGAATTAAATTACCATAGTAATAAAAAAGAATATTTGGCTGTCAAAAAGGCTATAAAGAAATTTGCAATATATGTTATAAGTTCAAAATTCATTGTTAGAACTGACAATAAAAATTTTGGACATTTTTTAATGACTAATATTGTAGGTGATTACAAGCAAGGAAGACTTATAAGATGGCAACAATTGTTTAACCATTACAAATTTGATGTAGAACATTTACCAAGAAAGAAAAATAGTTTAGCAGATGCTTTAACCAGAGAATTAGCACCTCTAACTATGTTTTTTATGACAGGAATGGATTTTCTTGACATAGAAATACAAATCAAAGAGAAGGAAATCTTGATCCATGAAACAAAAATCAAATGACTCAAAGAACAATTGGAGGTATTACAACTTAAAAAACAATTAAAGAATAGGCAAACTATAACTAACTCAGAGTTACATAAGGAAAGCTCAGGAGAAGAGGAAAATTCAACAGGAACAAAAAACCAAAGAACAGAAATTGAAGAAACTGGCAGTAATAACCCAAAACTAAGTACAAATTTAGAAAAGAAAAAACAAAAAATAAATTGGGCAGATGAAGCTGAAAAGGAAGGTATAAAAAAGATTTATGTAGTATATAATGGACCAAAACCATGAATATACACCAACTGGCCTGAAGCAAGCAAAGCAGTAATGGGGATTAGTGGAGTCATTCATAGATCCTTTACAAATAGGATAGAAGCAGAAGGAAGTTATAAGAACTTTAGAGTTCCTAAGCTTTTAACACCAGCAGAAATAACCAAAAACTATTCTCAAATAGTACAACAACCAGCAATAGGAACTAGTAGGATGAGAAATCTTGGAAAAATTCAGAGACCAGTAATTTTTAAAGAAGCAACTAATAACTCTTTTGAAGAAGAAAAAGAAAGACACAGAAATCTGACAAAACAAGAATGGCTAGGTCTATATAATTTAGCAAGAAAAACAACTGAGGAACACCTTGAAGATATGAAGTTTTACACTACAGAAAAAGATTTTCCATCAGGAAGTAAATTTAATATCTTAGAAGGAGCTGATCCATTATTTGTTTATAAAGCATTTCATGCAGGATTAATAGAAAATATATATCCATGAAGTGAATTAAATGAATTAGTATATTTTCCTGACAATTTCAAGAAATCCATCAGAAACTTTAAAAGAAAAATTAAGGCTACAGACAAGCCTATTTATCTAAGATGTTTTAGTTCATTAATGGATTGGAACCAAGATATACCAGTCCTTATCATTTTATTAAGCTTGGCATATCAAGCAACAAAAGAGAAGTAACTCGCCCAAAGGACTTACCAGAAAATGAATTTAATCTTGAGGAATTATATATTGAAAGAGGACAAATGCTAAGCCAAATTTATCATGAAATAAGAAGAGTCAATAACTCTTCAGAAATAAAAGTAAATTATTGTACAAGTAAAACTATTATTACTTCCCAAAGTAATATGGTTATCACTGAGGAAGACAGTGAAAAAATAATTTCCTACGAAGCTAACTTCAATTGAGGTAAGTGAGGAGAGAAAAAATGTATTCTGCTATTATTCCAAGCAGCAATCAGTAGACCACAAATGCAATTATTGCATAAGAGACAAGGTTCACTTGGACTCAAGCTCATCCACCAGTTCCATGTTGATAGAGCCAACCATGTAGGACCATCTCAACAGTTGAAGCCAATAATGTAGGCATCAATAATGTAGGCGTCTTGGCGCCAAATAGGAAAAGTTAGAAATAGTGTAAATCCCTCCATTGTAAACAGAGAACTCTCTGGATCCCAAGGGACACAACACGAAAACCTAACATCTATCTATCTTTGTATTTTCAAGCAGCTATGTCTTTTGTAATAAGGAAGAACTAAGAACCCTTTCAAGGTTACTAGTTCTCTAGCTTGTAAAAACTTTCTGTTAATGAATAAAAAGTCCATTTCAATTCCAAATTATCTCTCTCACTTTCATTAAGTTTAAGTACGGATCTCATAAGTCAGCAGAGTCAGGAGGACTGTAAGCTTGGATCTGGAATGAGGCTTAACTTTATGGAGCAAGAAGATAGCTAAGAAACGGAAGAACGCGATGGACCCATATTCAAAAACAGGTTAGTTTGCAGGTAGAGGCTAGTATACCTTAAAATTTCATTAATATTGATAAAATCTTGTTTATACTGCATAAGATTATGAATAATAAACACATTAACATGAAAAGGAAATCTGAGACTATACTCTATAGAAATAAAAGCAAAAAATACTCTGAAAATCAAGAAAATTTAAAAGATGCAATATACCTTAAACAATTTCTAATCTGTTATAAAACGTCTATAAAAGAAAATTTTGAGAAAAGTATTAGAAGATCTAAAGTAATGAAAAACTTACAAGGACTAATTGATTATTTTACCAAACAAGAAAAAAGAAATAATTTAATAAAAGGACAGGATAAAGAACACTTAGACCTTAAAGCAAGTCTTGAACTAGTAAAAATGGACATAGAAAAAAATAAGGAAATTCTAGAATTAAGTCGATGGATAGACCAAGAATTAGAAAAAAATAACTTTAAAACTCAACAAGAAAATTATGATTAGCATAGAATATTTTGAAGGAAAATATATGGAATTACTAGAGGAATATTTTGATAATGAAGATTATGAAACATGTTTAGAAAATTTTAAAAGGTTTGACACCCTCTTAAATTATTATACAGACTATGTTTCTAGCATATTATTCTTAATAGATCATCCTGTAGGAAAAATACTAAGAAATTATTTTATACAGAAATTCGTACAAGTAAATAAGGAAGAATTTGATAATTTAATCTTTGGATTCTATTTATTTAAGGAACAAATTGGAAGATAAGTAACTGAAGCTTAGATTAAAATTTAACCCCAATAGTTGGTATCAGAGCCTAGAAATTAAAAAGAAAAACTTTAAACAGAATGTATAAAATAAGGTACCCTCAACCAAATTCAAGTAGAAAAATGAATTATTTAAAATATTATAACAAAGAAACAATAGAATTAATATTACAAATTAAAGAAATAACTAAAGGATTACCTAAGGAAATAACACAATTAATAATTTATAAAGTACTTTATAATTGGAATAAAGAATTAACTTGGTTACACCATAAATAATAAAAATGTTAACACAAACACAAATCAATAACTTAAAAGAATTAGTTAATTTGATCCGAAATACAAAAAATAATAAATAATTTAATAAGGATTTTATAGGAATGTTTTTAGCATGTATGGAAATAAAAATGAATAATATGATTTTATCACATAAACAAACAGAAATCTTAAAAGAAAAATTAAAACAATTACAAAACATAAAAACAAAAGAAATTTTTATAAAGGAATTTAAAGTCTTTATGAACTTTATTTTAGAAAAATTAATAGAAAACATTTAAAAATACTAAAATAAATAAATATTTCAAAATATAAAAGAAAATAAAATTACTAAATTTTTGGGTAAAAATTATTTTCAAAATAATGAATTTTGACCCAAAAATCCTAAAAATAAAACAATTAGATAAAGAAGTAAACTTTTATAATATTAAGGGCAAAATTGAAAAAGGAAAAAATACCTATAGGATATGTATTTGAAAATCCCATGTGGGATGTTATTAGAATCAGCCTTCTCCAATTGGACCATGCCAAGGACCCTTCGATGATGCTATTAAATTCTCATTAGGGTCTATTCCCCACTTAAAGAACTTTGGAATCATCATCTTTAGACTCGTTATAAACCTAGTCTTTAAATACACTTGGAGGTAAGTGAAGGTGTAGCTAGATTGGAAGAAGGAAATCGGGAAAAGGGTGGTTGTGGATGGAGATTGAGTGTGGAGAGTGATGGTATGTGAAGGTGGTCAGTGGGGTGGAGGAAGCAAAGGACAATGGTGGGCGTAAAGGATGGTAGAGGCATCGACTGTAAAATGGGTGGTCAGAATATGACGAAACCCTAAGTTTTTTCTAGAGGGAGGACCTTTCTCTTACTAAAATGTAGGGCAATTAATACTACTTTTCTCTTCCCCTTTTTTATTATATGTAATGGGATAGGATCGATGACTATAAAATATTATACAATTTTTTACTCTCCCTTGTCTTAATAGTTGAAATTTAAATGATCAATTTTCTCCCTTCACTCTTACAAATCTCAACGCTTACGATAAGGGAGTGTAAAAAATTGGGGTCATTGATGATATCTCATATATAATATAAGAGAAATTTACATAATAGGTTGAGTTATACTAATATTCACAAAGTTAAGTTAGTTTTATTTCACAGTATGTTTCAATCAATATTTATCACAATTCATAATTTTTTTATTTCACCAATCTTCACATTGCCACAAGGTCGTGAAAAATTTCTACACATATTTTTTACAAGTTGATTAGTTCGTACAATTTCCTCACATGCAAGTGAAAATTCTACAGTGCTGCGTAAATTCTTATATGTTCTTTTTCCACTAGCTATGATACTTACGTTTTATAAACAATCCTACATTTTGAATTTCACTTGTTTTAATCGTGATTGTGAAATTCTTTCACCCTAGATCCATTTCTTATATATTTCCTATAATAAATCTCTTGGTTGTAAAGTAGTGTAAATATGTATAAATAATTTGTGAAATATTAGTGCAGTTGTTGTTATTTTTCTGATAAATGGAGCACATTAGAGGATGGTGAAAGAGCAATGTTGGATTTGTACTGTGAGAGATCGGAAATAACAAATGGTCATACAGTTTTGGATATTGGATGTGGATGGGGATCGCTTGCTTTGTACATTGCACACAAGTATAACAACTGTAGGGTTACTGGGATTTGCAACTCAACAACACAGAAAGCTTACATTGACCAACAATGCTGGTAAATTTGCTTTGATTTTGCTTAGAATACAATTACTATTAATTTTGTCTAAATACGTGTGTCACAATTAAGCCTTAACCTTTCGTGTTTTGGCATTGAAAATGTTGATTCAATATTAGAAGCTCCTTGTAAGTAATAAGTAATGGTTTCTCAGAACAAAATGCTTACCTATATATATAAGTTAAACTTATTAAGAACAAGATTCATTTTTAAGATTTATGGTTAAATTTAACAAATTTTGTTTCCAATTTCATAATTTGAAGTGGTTTGTCTAAATGATTCGTATGGGAAACTGTCCCATATTATATAGAAAAATTGTTTCGTGAGAAAGAAAGATAAAAACCTTTGGTAAACTATCAAGTGTACAGGGTAAAGAAAATTTTTATGAACTGTTTGGATTTGGATGTTTATTATACCTTTTGATTATTTTATTTTAATTATTTTATGCTCATATTGAGATTTCATCGTCCCCCAAGCAAGATGGTAGACAACACTCCAACTCTAGCTCATAGACTTTGATTTAGGCTCCTACTCATTCTCAATTTGGAGGTTCTAATCGCATCTGTGTCTTGGTTGAATCTACCAATTTCTGTTAAAGTAGATAGAATCAATTACTTAATCTGGCGTGATCAATTCAGAATGCAACAATTTCTTATAAGCTTGAAGATTTCATATACCTTACCCATTCCAATCCACGTTTGCAATGGCAAACCCCAATTTCACTATTTGGAATAGAAAGAACAATATGATTCGCTCATGGATTCAAGGCTCAATCACTTCCTCTATATACTGCCATGTCACTCAAAATCCCTCAGCAACTGAAATGTGGCTATCTTTGGAACGAGTATATTATGCATATGCTCAGAGTTGAGTGATGAAGCTTAGACTTGAATTGCACTCACTAGTCAGGGGGTAAATCTAATGAATGATTTTATTGTTGAGGCTAAAACTATATTTGATAATCTGTTTCCTATTGGAGAATTAGTGCCTGAAAGAGATTTGGTACTTCATGTACTTCTTGGACTTGGTCCAAGTTACAATGACTTTGTTACTTTTATTAAGCTACGAACTAAGCTATGAGCTTTAATGAATTGCATAGTCAATTAATAAGTCATGAACCTATACCTCTAAGATAAAGGAAGGAGACTTAGTAGCTGATGCAAGCACATTCTCTAAAGCTTTGTCCATTTAAATAGCATGCTAGGAAGGATAACATGCCTACTAATGGTAATAAATATCAACAGTGCAGCTTGAACCTATTTCTTGTTGCACAAAAAGGCCAATTTGATCAGCAACAAATTTGAGGTTAAAAATAATGGATTCAAGCCTTGCAAGAAGGGCAATGATTGACCACAGTGTGATACCTGCTCAAAATTAGGTCATGTTGCTCTAAATCGTTTTAAACTTAGGGATCTGATCTAATTGATACGTTGAGTTTATCCGGAGGTTCTTCCTCAGCTTCTACAATGGTTGCCACAGGTGATAATTTCTCAAATGGTAGAGCCATGACTGCTTGATAATGGTGCTACACACCATTTGATTGCAGATGCTGACAATTTGGGTTTTAGGGTTGCATATGATGGAACTAAGGGAATCATAGTAGGTAATGGTACTAAACTTGTTAATGAACATCTTGGTAGATCTAATATAGTGTTGAATGATCGTAAGTTAGGTCTTAACAGTCTTCTGCATACTGTTTAAGCCTAAACTAACTTAAAGTTTGATCACAAACTTTATGTCGACTGTTGACAATAATGTTTTTGTTGAATTTCACTCTCACTTCTTTTATATCAAGGATCCCCAAATCAAGAGGCAAGCCTAGTCAAGGTCTTTTTCAGCAAGACTATAAAACTCTGAGGATTCACCATCCTCATCGGTCTCACAGTCACTATATAAAATGAATGGTACAACTACTACTCCTACTATTAGTAGTAATGACAATTGGCATAGTCATTTTTGTCATCTTTTCAGCTCTAAATTTAATATGGTTAGTGAACAAGCAAACCTTGACATTTTTAAGGTAGATAGTACACACAAATGTACATCTTCTCCCTTTTGGAAAAGCACATAGTTACCTTTTGTGTCCATTCATATCAATGCAAAGAAACATTTTGATTTGATTTATGCTGATTTATGAACTTCTCCTGTCATTTCTGTGAATGGTACAAAGAACTTCCTGTTACTGGTAGATGATTGATCTAGATTTATGTGGATTTACTTTTTTGCCACTAAGGATCGACGAAAGCTTGCTATGAACCTATTTATTGTAATGGTTGAACAAAAATTTGATAGTAAGATCGAAGCCATACAAACTAATGGGGGAGGGGAGTTTACTTTTATAAGTACAAAATCAAAAGATTTAGGAGTTAGCCACAAAATTATTTGTCCTTATGTCTTCGAACATAATGATACGATGGATAGTAGAAACATAAGAATTCTTGAAGGTGCTCTCACAACTTTGTTGGTGTCACATATTCTAGCTAAGTATTGGAGTTATGCTGGTAGGGTTATGGTATATTGGAAGAACATGTTACCATCTAAGGTCATTGACTTTAAGACTCCTTATGAGATATTGTACCATAGCCAACCTGACTACACTCTCTTGTGAGTATTTGGAAGTTTGTGTTTCCCTTGCACTCGAGATCTTAACGAGCATAAACTCAAAGGCAAGGTCAATAACTTGTGTTTTTTGAGTTATGCGTATCAACATAAAGGGTATCTCTCTCTTAATCCCTCTTCTTAAAAGATTCTCAGAAGTAGTCATGTCACTTTTCATGATTATGTTTTCCCTTATCTGCAGAAGTATTCTAATGTGAATGTTGATCACAACACCTATGCCTCTAAGTTGAGTTAGTGGCATCTCTTTACTAACCTATCACCTAATTCAATTTCTACCTTATAACCTGAAATTGACAATAATGTTGTCATTTCTATTTCTAATCTTGAAATTATGCAACCATCATCACACCTTTTTACAGCAATCATTGCCTGGTCCCTCTTTTGGAACACAAACAGCTTCTCTTTCATTTGGCACATTTCCCTCTCATGAATCTTCTCCTTCTATTAATTCTTCACCTATCATTACTTCCTTACGTCGACCCATTAGTCTTTTTGTAGATCTTACTTCTGCTTGCTCCATCTGAAAATCTTAATTCCCACTCTACCACTCTATGGTTACTAGATTGAAATATGGTAATTTACCACCCAATAGAAGTTTACTGTAGCACTTACTCAATCTATATTAGAACCACAAACTTGTGCAGAAGCTTGTAAATGTCTAGAATGAAGATAGGCCATATTTTTTTGAGTATGATGCACTTATGAAAAGGAATAAAATTCAATTATGAACGAGTTTTAGGATCAAATGGCTTCGTAGAGGTTTAATTTAGAGGAAAAGGAAGAAAACTTTCAACCCTGTTATTAAGCATATTACCATTCATTTGGTTCTATTTACTGCATTAACTCATAACTGGCCTATCAAGTAGCTGGATGTTCATAATGTATTTCTCAATGGTGAACTTAAAGAAGATGTCTTCATGGCCCAATCCTCCGGTTTTGAGAATGGAAAAACATTAAGCTGAAGAAGGCATTTTATGAGCTTCAACAAGCTCCACGAGCATGGTTCCAAAGACCTACCTATAATATGGTGAATTCTGGTTTCAACACTCTAAATTTGATGCTTCTATGTTCTTCTTGCATTCTAAGAACTGATAAACCTGCAATTACTTGCATATCAATAACCCTATCAATGTAGTAATGGATAAATAAGAGATCGTTAGAGACCGGGGACTGAAGGGACACCTACAATAAGTGTTAGTATAATAAATATTCACAAATATATAATGTGTACAAGAATTTATGGGGTTTTGGAATCGGTTTTTAACTAAAAGTAAAAACAAAAATTATATACAAGTGATCATCTCCATTCACACAACCATAGATAACCAAGCATTCAATCAAATTGTCATGACTAATAGCAACGAATTCAATCCCATAAGCATGCATAAGAATCGAACCCTTGAGAATAAGGGCAACGACCTCAAATACCCAACATATTCTTCTAAATTCTCTAAGATATAGGAAACATCCATTACCTAGATACTTTACCCTGACTTAAACATAGCAGAAACATCTAACCATGTGAAAATCAAAGTAGATCATTAAGCTTTCATGAATATAGTTCGAATACAAGCTAAGATTATGGGCGTTAAACCATAAATAATTACCTTGCAATCCTCACACACACTTTTACAAGTTTCACCTTTTGATTAGAACCTTATAAGGATCGCCCTTTGAGAATCCTAATAGGCAATATGATACTTTTCATCACCACATAGAAAACGTTCATATGTAGTACTACTAACTATCAATGATATATAAACTCTATATGTTTCGAACCATATAAGACTACATATCTAAATTAGGGTGAAAATTCTTACACATAATCATAGTTCATGAATTTATAGCTACATATCATTAACACTCAAATTTGATGTTTTAATCAAATATGAAAATAAACAAGACATATAGCAAATAAATCATATTTTCAATAAAAGAATCCAAAACAAATAACTTCAATACAATAAAAAAATAATTAAAAATAATAAACATAAATATTACACTTTTGAAGCTTGAGAAGTCTTGATGATGATCCTTACGTCCTTGAGAAATCTTGATAATAATCTTTTACTCTAAGGTTAATGCAAATGAAGAGATGATTTTGAAAGGTAAAGTCTTACTCCTTATATAGGAGAATTGGTTGGCTATGTTCTCTTCTTTTTCCAATGTGGGACTCATTATACCTCCTTTATAGGATAATTTTTTGCTAATCTTTGCTCTAATTTCAATGTGGGATTTGGTGTGCTATTTTGAGTTGAATTCAAAATCCAAGTTTTCTGACAAATTGACCCTCGATTACTAAAACGGAAATATCTCAGCCATCAAAATAGATATGATCAAGTTCTTGGAGGTTCTAGAAACTATACATGTAGGGCTTTCCAATGACACCTCATTAATGATTTTTGGACTTCTGAGTTGTCTGGTAGAGCCCCGCGAAGTTGGACTACGAAATCTGTCAAAGTTCCGATTTCCTTCAAATTTGAGTTTTATTTTGATTGTCTCTTGGCCTCCACTCCTTCCTTTTCAAGTGTAACAATCCATAAACTCTATGATTTGATGATGATAATGCAGATTCCATACAAAAGAATTAAGAATTTATAAGAAAAGAATAGCTACATTAAACAAGAAAAGCTCAAAAACTTCATTTTTGCTCATTTTTACACACCAATGCTATCTAGGGACTCATTTCAACAAACTAAGTTAAAAGTAACACAATTAGGATCAAAGTGTAATCAAATAAGTAAGGAAATACATTAAAAATGTCACACAAAGTGTTCCTATCTGTAAGGTTTATGAGTATTGGCAATTTTTATGGACAAAATGTTTGATTGTAATCTAGCATAAGCGTCCACCGTTTAATCAGATGATACATGATGATGGAGTTACCAAGCTTGCAATGCCCATATGACAGGTAAATATTCTCTCATACATACATCCTCACACAATTGAGCACTACACTTAGTATGAATTGTAACGAAAAGAAACTGTGCACATGTTGGTCGATCGATCGATAGGACAGTTCGATCGATCAAGTATAGACCGACTTCAATCTAGCTGCTCTCGGGTTTGAAATTGCATAGTTAGATCGATCGAGGTTTGGATCGATCGATCGAGCATTGGCTAGATCGATCGAGCCTATTTTTCAGTTCTACTACAACTCTGTTTTTAATTCGGCCCACATGTTACTTTTACCAATTTGACTCATTTAATGTTGAATGCAAAATTCTTATATGAGTAGAATTGTTGTGAAATTAGAATCCTTGTATGAGTAGAATTCTTGTGAAAGCAAAATCCTGGTATGAGTAGAATTGTTGTGAAAGCAAAATCCTAGTATGAATAGAATTGTTGTGAAAGTAGTATCCTTATATGAGTAGAATTGTTGTGAAAGTAGAGTCCTTGTTTGAGTAGAATTGTTGTGAAAGCAAAATCCTAACATGAGTAGAATTGTTGTGAAAGCAAAATCCTAACATGAGTAGAATTGTTGTGAAAGCAAAATCCTAACATGAGTAGAATTGTTGTGAAAGCAAAATCCTAACATGAGTTGAATTGTTGTGAAAGCTAAATCCTGATATGAGTAGAGTTGTACTCTATTATTAATCCTCTTTCAAGTCAAATTGGACTCTATATAAGCAATGCTTGTTTGTGCAAAATACTCACCACACCGAAATAATATTTTCTACAACTGATTGAGTTTTTTAAAAAAAATCTTGTTCTCTTCATCTATTAATCTTAGGCACTTTCTTGTTTTAATTGTTCAAACATATTGTGTGGTTATGTTTGAATAATTCATGTGCCTAGTTGCTTTTCATAATATTTAGATTTGCATGATCATTCTAGAGTTTGCTAGCTGATTTATTCTTTACATCGTATGCTATTGAATCTGCTAGTTAAGATTTTTCATTGTTGAATCTACTCTAAGACACACTTTGCACTTGTGTTATTTGTGCTAACGTTTTAGATACTGAGGTGACGTGTTCGGTATTTTGTGTGACTCGAAATTACCAAAATTGACGGGTTCGATTGATCTTGTGGGACTCAAGTAGATCGAAACGTTGGTCTGGATCAAGACATCTAGCTTATGGAGGCTATGAAATGAGCGACGGCTCGTAAGTAAATTACATGAGAGGAATCTATCTGTGAAGGGTAGTCTAAAACTTGTGGTTGTAATTGAACATTGATTTTCATAGTAGATAGTTAGGTAGTTCGGTGGACCGGTGGTTTTCCTCTTAGGTCATTGGTGTGGCCTAGGTTATTTCCACATAAAAATCTTGTGTGTTATTCTTTAATTTCGCATTTTATTTTTACACGTGATTATATGTCTGGCCGTTGTGTTTAGGTTATATAATAAATATTTGTATTGAAAATAACCTATTCAACCCCCTCTAGGCTTATTTGATCCGTAACTAAAAACTTTCACTATCAAGAACTCCACTCTTATTATGCTTGTTTACGTGGATGATATCATAATGAATGGTAGTGATTCTAGTTAGATTCTTTCCTTTGTTTCTTATCTTCACACATAGTTTGCAATCAAGAAACTTGGAGATCTTATTTTCTTGGAATTAAAGTTCATAGAAGTTCATAATCACTTTATCTCTTTCAGAAAAGTATATAAGGGATTTGCTAACAAGATATCAGTTACTTGATACTAAAGCAAAAAATACTCCTATAGGCTCAAGTGGATATTTGTCATGAGGGTCAAATTCTTCTAGATTCCTCTACGTATAAGTGTGATAGTTTTTCTTCAATATTGCACTATTACATGCCTTGACATAGCTTTTATTGTAAATAGGCTTTGTCCATTTCTTGCTCAATCGATTGAACTGCATTGGCTAGCAGTTAAAAGAGTCCTAAGGTATCTCAAAGGGACATTATGTTACGATCTTTTGTTTCCAAAGCTTGGCAACTCTAGTTTATTAGCCTTCTATGCAGAACTGGCTAGTTATAGTGATGATCGATGAAGCACTGGAGCCTATTGTGTGGATTGTTTGATTTCTTGGTCATTTGGTAAACAAAATGTTGTTTCCCTGTCCAGCACTGAATCAGAGTATTGTGTAATGGCTTTGACGAGCACATAACTAATTTGGTTATAATCCTTGCTCAAGGAACTCATTCTACGTTTCTCATACACTCCTTTGACTTTTTGTGACAATGTGAGCACACAACAATCCTGTTTATCACGCATGTAGAAATATATTTATATTTTGTTTGAGGGGATAGTGGAATATATGGTGTTGTACATTGTGTGAAGTTAGTTATATGGGTTCTTCTATCGTATGAATGAGTACATAGTAGGAGTATAGGTACTAACCAAATGTATCTTGTAACGTTTAATTAGTAGTCATTATAAATAGAAAGGTTCTACTTATAAATTGTTTATGGTTTATGTTCATTCAATCTTAATTGAGCTATTGTCATTTCTTCCCTTCACTTTTTGCACTAATCACTAAATATTTGAACTATTTATTTAACTTAATTAAGTGTCTTCACCTAGTAGTTTGACATTAAGTGTAGCATTCTCTCTTTCAAGTCACATGTTTGAATCACACCAAGTACCATTTGATCTAAAAAAATTAATGTGGTTAATTGTGAAGTAGTTGGCTTTTGTTCTCACTTTGTTCTATAACAAGAAGCAGCAATACCTTCTAAAAAAATTAATTGCAGGGAGCATCAGCTAAAGAATGTGGAGATTATTGTTGCAGATATTACTACGTTTGAAATGGAGGCTTCATATGACCGAATATTTTCCATTGGAATGTTTGAGGTAAATCTTTTCATATTATTTTGTTTTTTCATTGCTAGAAATGATTGCTTAAGGCAACTTTTTGTTGTGGTGTGATAAACATAGTGTTGGTTCAACATATAGTATTCAAATTATTTGAGTTAATTGAATTGATTTTTCTATTTAACAGCACATAAAAAACTATAAAGAACTTTTAAAGAAGATATCAGGATGGATGAAACAGGATAGCCTTCTATTTGTTGATCATTTCTGTCATAAAACATTTGCTTATCACTTTGAGGTATGCTCTTTTGATCCCTTTAGCTTCATAAACATTGTTATTTTCATTAATATAGACGACTCTTCTTGACCTTCTTACTCATTTTTAGGATGTAAATGAAGACGACTGGATGACAAAGTACTTCTTTACTGGCGGTACAATGCCTTCTGCAAACTTGCTACTATATTTCCAGGTGATATATGTACTCACCTCTCTCAAATTTTTCGTACTTTAATTCGTTTTATCATTAAAAAAACATTGCATAAAAAATGGCAACAATATTGAGTAATTATTGTTTCTAACATCCTCAAAAAAATCTTGGCTCAGGATAATGTTTCCATTGTCAATCACTGGCTTGTCAACGGGAAGCATTATGCACGGACAAGGTAATGGTAACACACTCCCATTGTATTTACTCATGCAAGTTAGTAATATTACATACACATTGAATCATAATATTTTTTTGTATTTATGATAAAATACCAAAACTTTCTGCTCTGTCATACATATCAATGTATAGAATGCTCAAGATTCTCAAACAAATCTGAGAATTGTTTTCATTGCAGTGAAGAATGGCTCAAAAGAATGGACAAAAATTTGGCTTCCATTAAACCGATCATGGAGTCAACTTATGGGAAGGATTCAGCTGTGAAGTGGATAGTTTATTGGAGAACATTCTTCATTGCTGTAGCAGAACTCTTTGGATACAACAATGGCGAAGAGTGGATGGTTGCTTTTTTCCTGTTCAAAAAGAAATGAGATGACTATAGCTCAATTTCTTGTTTGTTTTGCTTGTCAATGTCTTGTTTGTCTAACCTAAATAAAAATAATAAACTTTGTTCTCAATTACAGTAATGTATGGCAAGAAATTTTATTTTCGGAACGAAACCTAGGCGAGAATCTCCTATAATGTAATGAGCGAGACATGAATTCCATATTACTATTCTACACTACCATTTTAGGGTCTGTTTGTTTCTAGTAAAAATGCTTATGATAGCAAAAATAGTGTTTGAAGACAAATCTGGAACAAAACCTAGGACCTCTATTATGTCTATAACATTTTCGTAGGGATGCACACGAAAATCAACACCCCTTTCGAAAATAAAATTTCTATGATACAACATAGATTTATGAAATCATTCTTGAGCTTCAAAGCTCACAAATTTTATCCTATCAAAGTTTTTGCTTATTATTGGTGCCTTTGCCTTGTCACTTGGTTTTCTCTTAGGATCCATGCTAAGCAATGCTATATTGGTTTCACTTTGATTCCAAATCAAAAAAATTTAGAAAAAATTCACGACTACTCTAGCAACTTCACCAAAATTACACAATCTTATAATTCAACTTAAATCCTGACAATACTTAGACACTCCAATTTGGAGTTTGTGTTCAATCCAAAAATACTCCACAATTTTTCTAAATTAAAATCCAGAACTACTTATAACTAGCCAAGAAAAGAACAATGGAGTCACTTATTTGAGAATTTGAGTTGAGGAAGATTTAGGAAGATGAATATGCAAACCCCAATCTCTTGCAATCCTTGTTGAAAGCTCTACAAAAACTGAAATAAATACTCAAATAATGATTAGGATGTAATAATTGGTGACAAATTTGGATAATTTGTATGAAAAATCTGGAATTTTTGGTGATTGGGGAGTGGGGGTTCGTGTGGAAGAGAGGGGGGAGTTGAAAAAAATTTGAATAATGATTTCTTGATCCAAAAAAGTATGGGGGAAAGGTTTTTAGGGTTAAAAATTTGCTCAGGTTGCGGCCCTGATTATTTCACGCCACAGTGCATGCATGTGTGTATTCTCAGTTTGCAATTCGAGAGCCCTTTGTTGTAGCCTAAAGTATTCACCGCCGCGACCTAATGTATTCACTGCTATGGCTCAAGTCAATGTAGCAATTTTTAATTTTCATCCGAGAGCCTTGCACCGTGGCCCAAAGTATTCACCATCGCAACTCAACGTAAATGTTGAATTTTGTTGAACAACACGAGAGCATGGCGTCATGGCTGTAACTTATGTGCACTGTTGTTCAACCTGTAAAACTCAAAAAATTTGTTAGCAAATAACAGTTAATCTATGTTAGACATGCATGAATTAAAAAAAATAAAATAAATAAAAATAAGTAAAAATTCTTTGGGTTGCCTCCCAACAAGCACCATGTTTTATGTCCTTGGTTAGACAAACTTGCAAATGGGTTATTTAGGGATTGGAATATTGTTATCTTAATTTTCTTCCTTCACTATTTTTACCATTGGACCACAGATGTTCAAGTCTTCAAAGATATCCAAACTATTGAGCACTTGAGTATTCAAACTGCTTTTATTAAGTTGTTGAGGGAAATGAATGATTGGAGTATAGGCATTACTCCTTTTGATTAGTTTCTCAACTATCTTCTTCCTTACTTTCATCTTCCACTAAAGATTCAGTCATTGTTGCAAGTGCATTGCATTGCTCCTTATTGGGTCCTTTAGGGTTTAATTGAGTATCATTAAAGGGTTCCTTAAGTTATTTGACTCAAAGCTCAGGCAAGTTGCCTCATTTGCACCTCTAAATTACGAATAAAAGCTCCATGAGTTGCTTCTGTACGATACACCTTTGTGTTCATGTTTTGTATAAAATCTTTTATCACCACTATCAGAGCATTTGTGTTATCCTCACTGGCGAGCTTTTTATCAAAAGGTGGCAGTTATTGATGTGATTATTGTTGTTGTGGTAGTGGTTGATGAAATTTGGGTGGAAAATTAGGACGGTTGTTTTGATTACCCCTTGATTGTTGTTCCATTAGAAGTTGGGGTGATTCCTCCATTTGGGATTGTATGTGCTTGAGTATGGGTTCCTTTAGGGGTTTTGGTTGTTCACATAGTTAATTGCTTCCAAAGAGTTCCCACATGACTCAGTAGAGTAAGGTTTATTGCAAATATCACACACCACAAACGTATTTTGTACCATGTTTACTCATGTCGTTCCTTCATCTAATTTCTTTGTCAAACTCATCAGTAAAGCATTTGTTTGAGCTTGCACGATAGCTAGGGTTTCTACATCCGTCACTCTAGCTACGCTCTTGTGGTTTAACTTATCAACTAGCCATTAGCAATCGTTTAATGCCACCTCATCCAATAAAGCAAAGGCTTCATCCTCAGTCTTACTCATTAAAGCCCCACTTTTTGATGCATCTATAATTGTCCTTTATTGGCCCATTAACCCATTGTAGAATGTTTCCACTTCAAGCCAAATGAGTAGGCCATGATGTGGGCATCTTCTAAGCAAATTCTTGAAGCATTCCCAAATTTCATAAAATTATTCTCAATCAAGCTGATGATAGGATGTAATGTCATTTCAGAGCTTTTCAGTCTTTGATGGTGGGAAATACTTAGATAGAAACTTTTGAGCCAATTGATTCCTAGTAGTTATTGACCAGTTGGTAGTGAATGCAACCAAACCTTAACTTTATCCCTCAATGAGAAAGGAAAAACACGAAGGTAGATTGCATCTTTTGAGACACCATTCATCTTTAATGTATCACATATTTCCAAGAATGAAGCTAAATGTAGATTGGGATTGTCACTAATTGACCCACCAAACTAGTTTGCTTGCACTTTTTGTATGATGCCTGGTTTAAGCTCAAAATTGTTAGTATTGATACCCGATATAGCTATTAAAGATTGGGCTTCATTTACTTAAGAGACTGCATAATCCTTTAGATATTTGGGAGCAAACAGAATTTGTTGATCCCCGTGTTCTACCATATCCCTAGCTTGTTGTGTTAATTGTTCCCTTCTCAATCGATGTACAGTTCTTTCAATTTCATGATCTAAAGGGAACAAATCTTCACTTGTCAACCGGGGCATATAACTCTTCTCCGACAACGGGGTCAAAAACTTAACAACGCAAAAGTGCAAGTATTTGGGACGTGTACAAGTGATAAGTATTTAAAGGTAGAGTGTCGAACCAATAGGAAAAAATATAATTAATAGCAAAATACCAATTCGAATACTAATACCACTATTTGGATAATGATAAATAACAAACTAAAATTACAAAATTAAATGAAACACAACAAATAAATATATATGAGAGATATAACCTAACCTAGGCAATCATTAATCCCCCAATATCCTAAGCATGTGAATTCTTAAATTTCTCTTCAAATAATTAATAACAAATTATATGATTAATTAACTTTAAACTATGCATGCATTCCTTTCTCAAGTAAACCACATACAATATAATAACCTAACTTAATCACACTCTCATGCTAATTACATTAAATCATTACTTATGAAGAACATAAATCATGAATCACATACATACAAATCATAACTCTCAGTATAGAAACTATGTATGCTATTTGATTAAGAGAAAAATATAAATACTTCTCTCAAAACTACCTATATACCTCTATAGATTAATTGATGATCAAGCAATTAACAAGCCTTAATCAAAAGGTAATTTATTTATATTAAATCAATAAAACATTCACCATACACAATTCTAGCAAACATGGCAACACAAACTAAACATCCATAATGAAATTAGCCACTCATGTTCATATTAAAATTCATAGACAAATATAATATGATCATACACTTCAATGAAAGAAGAAGAAAATAGAATTCTATAACAACAAGAAAAACCTAGATCTTAATACCGCTAATGGATGGGATGACGTTTTTCTCCAAAAGCTTGATCTTCGATCGTCGACGGCTTCCTTGGATTCTTAGAATAGTTTCTCTTGCTTCATTGAATGTGGCATAGCTCCTAAAACTGATTAAATGCCTTGTTTGTTTGCAAAATTGTAGAGTGTAAAAGTTGTATGTAAGTTGGAGTCTAGAGGGGGTATTTATAGATATAAGGGTTTACACAATTCCTGATTGCATTAGGAATAGGCACGCCGCGGCATGCATTTTTTCCGCCGCGGCACAACACAAATTCTAGAAATAATGGTCAAAACTTGAGAGCTCCCCGCCACGGCATGCATTTTCCTCGCCGCAGCGCGTGTTGCCTTTCCTTTCTTCATATTTATCCCCTTACATATGTGATGGCTCGTTACATATGTGAGTTGTATGTCTGATGAAATCTTGAAGTTTTTGGTTTTGAAACATCAAGAGAGGCATGGGTAAAACTTGAGAAGAATTTTTCTTCAAAATCTAGAGCCAAGATGATTCAATTAAAGGGGGAGTTACAGAATCTCAAAAAAGGAAGTTTGAATGTAAATGAGTATGTTTTAAAGATTACAACTCTTAGTGGTGAACTTGAGTCTACAGGATGTTCCATAACAGAAGAAGAAAAGCTAATGTATGTCTTGGGTGGGCTTGATGAAAGTTTTGATAGTGTTTTTGCCACAGTAACAGATAAGATGCTTGGTGAGAGAATAACAATTGTTGACGTGAAAGCATTGTTGCTTAATCATGAGAGTAGATTGGAAAGTATAAGGGTGATAAGTGTATCTCCTTTGCCTTCTATCAATATGAGTGTAAGGGCTCCAGTGCCGTCACCTGTTACTAGTTTTAATGCTTACAGTTTTGATCCTAATGGCAATAAGATAAGGTCGGTTACTGGCCAGATGGCAAACATGAATCTTGGTGGTTTTGGTTATGGTGCTATACAAGATTCTCAATCTTTTCAAGGAAATGCTCTCACTAATAGTGCATGGCAGCCTCAATTCTTTCCTATGCAGGGAAGAGGAAGAAGTGGTGGAAATGGAGGAAGTTATGGTGGTAATATGCAAGGAAGAGGTCAAGGAAGGTTTGGTAATAATAATAGACCCCAATGTCAATTGTGTGGTAAATTGGGACATTTGGTGTCAAGGTGTTGGTACAGATTTGATGCAAATTATAAACCTTCTAACTCTAATAATCAACAGTCCTTTGGTGCTGTGATTCCACCTCAGCAGATGCCACCAACACAAGTGCAACCAGTTCAGTCTTCTACTCAATTTTCAAACCCGAGTGCTCAAGCCATGCTTGCTACTACTCTCACTGGTCAACTGATGTGCAAATTATAATACTCACAAGTGTATGAATCACTCGTAAAAAGTGACAAGAAAACCTCCGAGGTCGGTCTCTCAATGAATTGCAATGTTTCTAAATAGCCTTTTTCTTAATCTGATTAGAGTCCTAACTCAACTAAAACACTAATTAAATAGAGTTCTAGTAAAACTAAAACTCTAAATAACTAGAATTCTAAACCTAATAAAACTGTAAAAGGAGTGTGATTTGTAGCAAGATCAATGGTAACGAACAATTAATGAAAAAAATTACGCAAATTCAGAATTAACTCAAATAGATTTTCAAATATCAATGGAAGATGTATGGACGTTTAGTTTGATTGACCATGCTTGCGTCGAAAAGTTATGGTGAATTAACATGAACGTTCTAATAAATTAATATTACCGGCTTTCCTTTTATTTACGAAAATTCCTACGATCGGGTAATTCTCTTTGTTAATTAACTAATTAACATCCTACGATCGGGTATATCAAATAGCAATCAAATTATGCACAAGGAAAAATATGCTCATCAAACAAATGCCATGACTAGGTCATTGATTTGAAGTTTTGATTAAGTTTTTCAAAGTAAAGTTAAGGTGACGTTCCTAAAACCAAACTCTAATATTTTTCAACTTAATTATGCATCTCAAATCGGCCCATGAAAATCTACAATTAAACTTCTAAACATGCTCTTAATCAAAAGGTAATTTAATTTATATTAAAGCAATAAAAAAAATTCACCACAACAGTTCTAGCAAACATGGCAACATAAACTAAACATCCATAGTTAAGTTCAGCCAAACATGTTTAGATTAATATTCATAGACAAATATAATCTAACATACATTCTAGAGAGGAAAGAAGAAGAAGAAATATCTAACAACAACAAGTAACCTAAATCTAGATACCACAATTAGCTTGAATGACGTTTCCTTCCCCAAAAACTTGATCTTCGATCTTAAAAGGCTTCTTGTCTCCTTTAGATGTGCCTCTCTTGCCTCCCTAGGATGTGGCAAAGTTCTAAAACCTAGTTTAGCTTTGTAGAAAATTGTCCCCAAATTGTGTGAAAAATTGTATGTAATGCTAAAAACGTAAGGGGGGTTTTATAGATGTAAGGGTTGTACAGAATTGGGACTCTCCAAAAATACAAGCGCATTGCGGCACAAATTTTTATCCGCTGCGACGCAAACCAAAAATTGCCCCTTATAGAAATCAGATAGTAGCACGCCGCAGCACACAAAAACCTTAGCCAAGGCATAGCTGATTCTGTAGCCCTTACAAATTGGTTGATTTCTGATGTAAGGCTTACATGCCTTAGTCTTTTTTTTTGCTCCTAGGTTGCTATTTGAGTGTTCCAATTGTCCCATCTTCGTGTGCTTACATTATTCATCTCTTTTGAAGTTAAAAACACCTAAAATATATAAAAATATACCGTGATTTCGAATTGATAGATTTATGCAAATAATTAAAATAAAAGAGTTAAAATCAAATATTTGTCACAATTAAGCACAATAAATCATAGAATATTAGTACTTTTTAAGCACTCATCATCAACCTGGTATTTCTTTTCTAGATTTAAGTCAACAGTCCTTTTATCTTTCGTCATCTAGTCATTCTAATAATCAAACTCAATTACAACAATTGTCTCAAGTGTTGTCTTGTCCTGCAGCACTAATAGCAGTTGCACCAGAGGCAGTTTCAGGTTCTTTCTGGTATACTAATTTTGGTGCAACTCACCATGTTACTTCTGATCCTACCAATCTTGCACTTACTCAACCTTACACTGGTCAAGATCATCTCATAATAGGTGATGGCAAGCATTTGTCAATTTCTCATATTGGCTCTAGTGTTTTTCGTTTAGTAGGTGTCTCTGATATGTCTTTCTTTATGAACAACATTTTACTTGTTCCTAATATAGCTAAAAATCTCTTAAGTGTGTCTCAATTTTCAAAAGATAATTTTGTGATTTTTGAATTTCATCCTTTGTGTTATTATGTTAAGGATCAGTAAACGGGAGATGTTTTGCTCCAAGGCAACCCTACTAATGGCTTTTATGCCTTTGACCTGCAGTTAAAGTCAGACTCCATTCTCAGTCCTCATCAGTCTAATGTCAATGTCTCTTCTAAATGTGTTGTTCCTAATGTTTCCTCTCTTTCTGTTAAAACAACTTTAGTTACTTCAATTCTTGTACAAAGTTTAAATACATGGCATTATAGGTTAGGACATGCTTCTATGTCTGTTGTAAAACATGCACTCAATCAATGTCAAATACCATTTACTACTAGTATTGACAATACTGATATTTGTAATTCTTGTCAGTTAAGTAAAAGTCATTTGTTGCCTATCAAAGTGTCGTTTACATGTGCAACTGAGCCTTTGCAATTAATACATTCTGATTTGTGGTCTTCTCCTTTGCAATCTTCCAATGGTTGTAGTTACTACATCAATTTTATTGATAATTTTTCAAAATTTACCTGGGTATATTTTCTTAAAACTAAAGTTGGTGCCTATCAAGCCTTTATTGACTTTAAAGTTCAGGCTGAACTTCAAACCTCTTATAAAGTAAAAACTTTACAATCTGACTGGGGAGGGGAATTTCAAGGCTTAACCTCTATTTTAGCTACCTCAGGCATTGTCCATCATACATCTTGTCCTCACACCCCTCAACAAAATGGACATGCTGAAAGAAAGCATCGTCATGTTGTAGAGCTAGGAATGGCCATGCTTTTTCACTCTTCAGTTCCACTAAAATTTTAGGATGAGGCATTTTACTCCAATTCCTTTATTAGAAATAGGATACCAGCATCCACTCTAGGTTTCAAGTCTCCTTTGGAGGTGCTATTCAACACTAAACCTGACTATAATTTTTTGAAGGTTTTTGGTTGTCTTTGTTATCCATGTATTCGTTCCTATTCTGGTCATAATCTAGAACCTCGTTCTTAGCCTTGCACCTTTTTGGGTTATAGTCCCAGGCACAAAGGCTACAAATGTCTCTCTTTTACAAATGTTCCGTGTAATTCTAATGTCTCTCAATCCATAGCAAATACCACCTACAGAACTGTGTTGCCCATACTAGTGTCTAGAAGTCCTTTTCACGTTTCTCTCTCCTCTGCCCCAATGTCACATGTTTTGTCCTCTAGTATATCTACACTACCTTTGACTATTTTGTCCTCTAGTTCAACAACAGCTATATCTACAGGGTCTAGCACCACTTTATCAGTTCCTTTAAACAAGCTGGTCCACTCTTTACTTATTCTACAGTTGTGTCTCACATCCCTGAGTTATCTCAATCAGTTTCTTTATCTGCCCTACTAATAGGGTGCATTTAAATGTTTAGCTCCTCTATCTTCTAATGTTTTGTCCTAGAATTTTGAGTTGTCTACATCAGTTCCTCTTACTAACTTGCAGGCAAGTGCTTTAATTCCAATATCATCTTGTGTTCCTATTTCAGATAACCTTCCTATGTCTAATTCAATTGTTTCTAGTCTTCCAACTGTTATATCTCCTATTTTAACTTCATCTATGCATTCTTCTTCTTCTGTCATTTCTAATACTCATACTATGATGACAAGATCTAAACATGGGATTCATAAGCCAAAGGCTCTTGTTTCTATTGCTATTGATTTAAATTTTTTAGAACCTTTAAATATTAAGCAGGCATTGGCATATAAAGGTTGGAAAAAGAGTATGGAAGCTGAATTTAATGCACTTGTGAGTAATCATACATGGGTGTTGGTACCTGCACCTAAGGACAAGAAGATTATTAGAAGTAAGTAGGTGTGGAGAGTCAAGCATCTTCCTTCTGGTTTGGTGGATAAACTCAAGTCTAGAGTGGTAGAAAGGGTTTTGATCAGACCCTTGGATTTGCTTTTATTGAGACTTTTAGTCCAGTAATCAAGCAAGTGACAATAAGGGTTATTATAACAGTAGCTTTGAGTAAAGGTTGGCTTCTACATCAATTGGATGTTAATAATGCCTTTCTTAATGGGGCCTTGACAGAAGAAGTGTATATGGTCCAACCTTCTAGTTTTGAGGATTCTAGATGTCCTGACTATGTGTGTAAGCTAAGAAAAGCCATTTATGGTTTAAAACAAGCTCCTAGAGCTTGGTTTGACACTTTAAAGGGTGCTTTACTCTCTATTGGATTTGTTCAATCTAAGGCTGATGATCCTTGTTTTACAAAGTCTCTTCCTCTCTTTCTATGTACTTGTTAGTATATGTGGATGATATCATCCTTACTGGAAGCAATGAGATTGAGGTTCATACGATTGTTAAGTTGCTCAATTCCAAATTTTCTCTCAAATACTTGGGGTTGCTCAATTATTTTCTTGGGATTGAAGTTCACTCCCTGCCCAATGGTGATTTGTTACTCAATCAAGGCAAATACATTAGGGAATTGTTGGTAAGAGCTAAAACAGATTTTTCAAAATCTATGTCTACACCTATGGCTTCAGATACTATTCTTTCAGCCTCTGGTAGTGAGTTATTTAACAATGCTTCCTTCTATCGTAGCATTGTAGGGGCCTTGCAATATGCCACTATTACTCGGCTTGACATTTCCTTTGCTGTTAATAAGGTATGTCAATTTATGGCTAAACCATTAGTGTTGCATTGGAATGTGGTCAAACGAATTCTGCGCTACTTGCATGGTTCAATCTATCATGGTGTTGTGTATAAGGTTCAAGGTTTTACTGATGCAGATTGGGCTACTTGCCAGGATGATCGGAGGTCTACTACCGGTATTGTATTGTTTTATGGTCCAAATCCTATTTTTTGGTGTTCAAGGAAGCAGTCTACAGTCTCTAGGTCAAGTACTAAGGTTGAATACAGGGTCTTAGCTAATGCTACGTCTGAAATTTGTTGGGTGCGGTCGTTACTTTCTGAGTTGTGTCTTGAGTTAGTAGCTCCTCCTACTCTTTGGTGTGACAACCAAAGTTCTATTTCTCTTGCTAGTAACCCTGTGCTTCATGCTCGCACTAAGCATGTGGAACTTGATTTATAGTTTGTCAGGGAAAGGGTGTTGTCTAAACAAATTGTAGTTCATTATGTGCCCTATTGTGAATAGATTGTTGATGTACTTACCAAATCTTTGTCACACTCTCAATTTCAATTTCTTCGTGGCAAACTCAGTGTCATGATACTGTGCCTAAGTTTGAGGGGGGCTGTTGGTGATTCTATGGATACTAGCACTAATGATGATGCAAATGAAGCTCTGGAAAGTGGCTAAAATTGGTGCGTGCAAATACACATAATTATTGTGTGGTTGAGTATTGAACTGTTGAAGGTTGGGTGATGTGGCAAACTCAGTGTCAAGATAATTTAACAGTTTGCACTTACAATACTTTAGTGTGCAGTGGATAGTTTGTAAATAAAAGTTGTTATTTGAGTAGTTGGGCTGTTTCGCAGAAAGTGTGTATAAATAGTAAGTCTAGTCTATTCTTAATAATATACGCAGGAAATATCAGTTGCATTTTTCGTCTCTTTCATAAATTCAGCAATAATACAATTCTTGGAGTTTCTTGGAGTTAAGTTATCTTGCTTGTTTCTTCTTCTAGTTTCTTTTTCCTGGTTCTTGTAGAATCTTTCACTTATACCAAGGAGGCTAATGCCATCTCGACTATAAGCCATTGGCAAAACAAATTCACATCTCTAAAAACATGTGTGTTTCTTTATCATTAATTCATTTTATAATTTTTTAGTTAATAATAAATATTATTATTTGCACGTGAAGATTAATGGTGGAGGAGATTATAAATTTAAAGATACCAATGCAATGAATGGCTGAAGTTTGTCTGGTATGACTTTATATATTTTTGGGATTGCACCATTCTATTTTTTGGTATGCATGCAACTATGGTAATGTATATAGGTATATGATGCACCATTTGTATATATCTATGGCTAAAATCGTGGCTAATAAGGACACATATAGCCACAACTCCTATTAAAATTGTGATCATAGGTTACAGACAATATTGATGACTTATGACTGTAATAAAAAATCGTTGCTAAAGGTGGTATCCTATAGTCACTCTTCCTTTGGGCATGGTTTTTATAGCTATACAGTTACGGTCATGGTTAAAATTGTAGCTAAAAGTATCTCATGTTCTAGTGACAAAGCATTACTTTAAGGTTATATTTGGCTGACAATATTAGAATTCGTAATGGGAATGATACAAAGTGTTCTTGTGTTTGGTTTAAATTTTAATCTATAATAGAATGTAAAGTATTACAGCAGCAACATTAATTATCATCCCTTCGACACTCTTCAAGAATGCACTATAGTCTTCTATTTTTTGCACACTTTTATATAAATATTTATGATTTTTTTTCATTTTAACTCATTTAGAAATAAAAAAGAATTATTTTCTAATTTAATTATAAATTTTATTTTAATTACATTGCTCAAACAAATATTATAATATTAATATTGCTTCCATTTAATTTAATATCTATTATAATTTATATTTTTATAACGTTTATATCTTAAGAACCAAACATGACATAAATGCATGGGGCATATATTTATCATTTTACCTCTTGAAAAAAGTAAAATAATTTAGTCAAAAAGTACAAAATTTTATAGAAAACATACGCCAACTATAGATCCATTAAAAGAGAGAATTTCCATGGTTGAACCTTATGGCGATTGAGTGTTATTATCTTTAAAATTCTAGTATGTTAAGAGGCATTTGAGAATATATTTTTTACGATCCCAATTATCTCTCTACACTTATAGCACGAATCAAGCTTATATATTATTGAATGAAAAGTCAAATTGATCCCTTTGCTTATACCATAGGTGTCATTTAGTACTTTAGCTTATAAAATGTGTCTTTAAGTCTATTTGTAACAAAGGTGTCAGGCTAGGACAAAATTAATTTTTCATCTAATTTTCGTTAAATCTAACAAAATAGTACATATGTCACATGCATGTTTATATTTTTCGATAGATATATATCAAATTAAATAATTTTTAATTAAAAACTTACTCTAATTTTTTGCAATTTCTTTCTATTAAACTTAAATAAAATTTTCATTGTCTAATTTGTGATTTTAGATATTAAACAATGAAAATTTTAAATTTTTTAAAAAAATTTATTTGAATTATATTGAAAATTTTATTTAAGTTTTTTTTTAAATTAAAAAAATTGAGTAATTTTTTAATTAAATATTAATTTTTTTACATATATATATATATATATATATATATATATATATATTGAAAAATATAAATATACATATGACACATCTGCTATTCCGTTAGATTTAAAGAAAATTGGATAGAAAATTAACTTTGTCTTTACTTGACACATTTTTTACAAGTAGAGGGACTTAAAAATACATTTTTTAAAAACAAAAGGATTTAAAGACACTTTTTATAATCCAATGGACTAAATGCAACCTTTTATAAAAACAAAATAACCCTTATGACACTTTTTTCTATATTATTTGCAGTTCTCACAATTACAATACTAAACTTGCTCAAAGTATTCGAAATTGAACAAGTAATCAACACAAAAAGGCTTAACATGATTGAAAGTTTGATAATAAAATAAATTTAAAATAATAAATATTTATTATATTAAAAATAATACATGTTATTGATGTTAGTTTTTGTCAATATTAATGATTAGTTGCACTTCTCTTTCCAGTGGATTTGATAACAAAGAACACACCGTTAAAATCTAGGACCACAAAGGAGTGTAATGGTCTTTGGCCCTCCAATGTTTAAGTTAGTTCGAGTATGTGGCAATGAAAGGAGAAGCTAGTATCTTTCCTTGTGATTAAGGGAGATTTAGGAAAAAATCGTGTCTTTGTGGTGTTCCAACATCTTGTATCAAGTGAGTTGAGTGAATATATATAGAGAGAGAATCTACTAGTTGATGACACTTATTATAATAAACTTATCTTATTATTGGAGTTACCTCTCAGAGCCTACGAGACTGATATATGGGTCATACATGCTAACTAGGACTTCTCGTGTTGAACCATTTCGCACTGTTAATTTACACTCAATATATATATACACACTAATGTGGGTAATTGGTCAATTTTTGGCAATTTTTAAAAATTAAAAACCACAACTGACCCAACAATGTTAGTTTTTAAAATGTTGGACCTTGACTGAATCAACCAACCTATAAAAAAATTTGGAGAGGTTCGATCGAACTTTGGATTTGATCGGTGAGGAATTTTTTTGAAGAAAAAAATAACCATCCCTAATTATATTACAACCAAAAATTTTAAAAATGGTTTAACGATAAAGTATTATAAAACATAAAAAATACATGTAAAGTACATTCATGCTAAAAGTATATCATTTCGGAAAAGAAAAAAAGTAACAAGAATTATTAAAGGAACTAATACTAGGATAAATTACATCATATGAATAATTTAAATCAATATAAAGTCTCATGTACCATATAATAAAAGAATATTAACTTTGTTATGTGATTAAGGGAGGAAAAAAATTTATGTTCAACTTATAAATTAACTTTTGATAGAGATTAGATGGTAAAGATCATAAATCAAAACTATTATTGATAAAACAAAAAATTAACTAAATAATTAGAATTATTTCAAGTTTATATTATACTCATTTTGCACACGGGTTAATAATTGATATAATTTTTACATCTGAAGAAGTTCATTTGATATATTCTTTAGGACTAATAATTCAGATGCTTGCAAATGTAGATGTCTCAAATGCCCATGAGATTATATAAGAAAATAATGAAAACAAAAAACAAGGTTGTCAAATATAAAATTTTATTCTTTTGTATGATATGATCACACCGTATTCTTTACTTGATTGGTATTCATATAATGTACTTCATACCGATCCATCTAAGGATGCTTTTATTTTAACCCTACATTATTTTTAACATGTGCTTAAAAATATTTCTTTATGTAAATTCGTTCAAAAATATAAAAATCATCAGAACTCCATCAACTTTAGTGATAGACGATCACCATAACACCGACAAATCATATTATACCTATAAGAAAAATTTTGAACTATATATACTATTGATCTTGAATATATGTTTAAATCAGTTTCATTTATGGACACATGTTCAAATACATATTTACAAAAAGGTCAAAAATGAAAAATAGTATACAAAGGGTCAAAATTAAAAACTGGTAGCTTCATATAGTTATTTATATAAATTAATTAATTGTAAGTTTGCATGCAGCATTAAGTTAATGAATTTGCTAATTTGTCAATAGTTAATATCTCATAACTCTCACAAAATGTAAAGGATAAATATCCTCAAATCGAATGAAGCAGTTAAACATAAACATAAGTATGTTATCTCTTTTTCTTTTTCTTTTTCTTTTTTTGTCAACAAAAGAGAATATTAATCAATACAAACAAATAAGTACAAAGTCCCAATGCTGAGGACACAAATCGGCCACTTCAACTCACCCTATCTAAAGTAGCACTAATTACTCGAAGGGCAGACACATAACTAGCTACCCTAAAAGTTTAATAAGACACTAACCATCTAGCAAATACTTTAGAATAGATGCAATTAGGGCAAAACAATACCAAAAAACCAAGCCACACACTACACACCAATTACATCCAAACAAACGAACAAAATTGACACAAACTGACTACACACAAACATAACCATCTAAATACAAACATAAAACAACTTCAACTAATACAAAATAATTGACTAAAAACTAACACAAACCATAAAATAACTAGTCCAAAGTTGAACCAAGTAGAGCTTCACTAGAATCCACACTCTTGCTCCTTTTTTCTACAAAAGCATCACCTCGAACATTAGAAACATCCTCCAACTCCCTGTGTGCCCTTTGCCACTTCCAGTATAGCCAATTTTCCAACCACACCATCAACACTTTCTCCTTATGCCAACCACAACCCTTGTCCCTTCTTACCTGAACCACCCCACCCTCAACAACATTGAACTCCTCATGAACACTACCAACACTAGCTACACCTACAAGTACCTTATTTCCCCCACCAAAATGAACAAATTTAGTACCACCCTCCCTTTGCACAGTTCCAAGACTAAAAGAAATAGACCTGTCACCACTATTCAAAGATGAAGAACCACCAACAATACACTTCACATGGAAAGGCGTTGGTAAATTTAGGTCAAAACAAAGACAGTCACTAAAATTAGCATGACTTCCACAAAAATTAAATTCAGTCCACTTACTAAAAGCACATGCTTTGTTCTCATGTGTAAGTAAACCACAATGAAAATAGAATTGATTTGTCCATACAACCTTGTAGCCTAAAATCTTATCAGTCAAAAGAATACAAACACCAGGAACCAGAGCACGTCTAATATCAAAGTAAATTTTGACCTTGACGAACCTAGCCACTCCACTTTCAAGTGAAGACTAGTCTGGCTTTATCACTTCTCCTACCTTTCCAACAATTTTTCATAATAATAGCAAGCTTCCTCCAATTTGGAGGCATATCATGAATTTGCATCCAAAATGGTGAATTTGCTTCCAAAATGGTGATGAATCAAATTTCAGATAAGAAGGGAAAATACCTGGATCACCCTTCTACTCCACAACAAGTGACTTATTAAAGCTCCATGGAGTTGCATACAGGACCAACAACAAAGTCTCCATCTACTCAAAATAGAAGAGGAAAGTAGTATGATCCAATGCTTTGATGTCATTCCCTCTTTTTTTAGGTCATACATGCTGAAATACATTCAACAGTGCATCATGACTAACATAGTGCTTGGTTACCACTCGAGCAACAACTGATAACTTCATCGTCTCCTACTCCTCATTCTCAAGCATCAAATCATCCAAACTAGTAGATACCTCCTCCATTTCTAGCACACCACACCACAGCTAAAGGACATAATGATTTCCAAAAAACCTTGTAACTTTTGGATATAGAAGACAAACCTTAAGCAAGCTTGCAATCACATAAGAAATCTTAACTCGCCACTAAGCTAATCTTCCAAAAACTCAAGAATAACAGTACAACACTCACAAGAACGCAACAGAAATGACAAGATCAAGCAATGAAGTTGGGGATCGTGATCTAAAGAAAGAAAATCACCAAGAATCATAAAACCCTAAAGGAAAGAATGGACTTGTGAGGTACTATTTTCATTTATTGAGCGTTAAATTGATATGTTTTATAATCTTCTTTTATCTTGACTAGTGAATAATCACAAAAAAAAGAAGGATTTTTATATAATTAAACATGCATATATGTTTGTATAAAAATATTGTTTTTAGATTTTTTATTATTATAATATTTGTTGATCATTTAAATCTTATTGAAAATTTTGAAAAGCACAATAAATTAAGTAATTATTTGGGGAAAAAAATGAAATGAAATAACGTGGAAAAACAAAAGATTATTATTGTCCTTGAGCCTATATTAGAGTATTCTTGGTCCTTTAGTCCCATATTTAAGTAGGAGCAATTAGTTCTTGCATATGTCTTGGGCAATTATTTGATGTGGTCTCATTTTGCTCATAACCAAAGTCACATTTAGCTGGATATGCAAATGTTTGCTAGCTATCATATCCACCTAATACTTGATCTTAAAAGAGATACAATTTCACATATTGTAATACTGCTATATTATGGTGATCAACAAAATAATCTATGGTTGGTACATCATCCAATCATCCTAAGATACTCACAACACATGAAGCAAGCTGAGAGTGCACATAATTGAGTTACATGACTCATCATATTCAAGAAACTTGTAAACTTTCCTCAATGAAGGATAATTATACCATGCATGTCTTATGAAGACAATGTTGCTTGCATTACCCATATTAGATAAGGGTACATAGTGAATGAAACAAGCACATTTCACCCAACTTCTTTTACATGCATGAACTCCATAGGAATGGTGATATAGAAGTCCAAGAAACTTGATAGAGTGAGAATTTGTTATTTGTTTTCTAAATCATTTTCTACTTCAACTTTTAAGAATATGGTGAAAACAATTGGAATAAACCCTCTCAAGGATCACTCGAGCTAAGATGTTTCCATCAGGGAGAGCATATATTTTTTACTTATTGTAATCTTTTTATTTGGTTGAGTTTTTTCATTTGATTTTCTAACAAGATTTAACAAGGCAAAATTGTACATATATGAAAATGATGTACTTTTTTCACGTTAGTTTTAACCTATGGGATTTTTCTAGTGAGGTATCCATGTAGGCATATTCACTATATGGTTAACTTCTAAGAGGAAGTGTTATTGGATGTCAAATTATATAGATAACCATCAAAGGTAGTTATCGACAATTAGTTTTTTTAAATTGGCCCCTCATCAATTTTAAAATATATGTCCGGTCTCTACACATTAATTCCACTATAATTTAATACCTGATAGCCAAAATTAAATTTTATAGATCACCTTTTAATTGGTTAAACTATAAGATAGCATAGCACATTTAAAACTACATATGTAGCCCCACATTTTAATAATATTTTTCCAACATTATTTGGATTGTACTTGAATTTATTTTATTTTAATGTAAATGATTGTTTGCAAATGCATGAGTTGGAAATGATGGTCTAAATAAATTTAACAATAAAGTTTTTAGAAAATCAGTGAAATAAATATTAGAAAAGTAATTTAAATTTTCTTTAAACGTTATTAGACAAAATAATTTAAATTTATTTTAAAAATTAGGAATGAAACAAAATAATACACTAATTTTAAAAAAGTGAGATTTTAGTCCAAATTCTCAAATTTTAAATTTTATAAAAAATTTAATGTTTTCACCTACATTTAAAATAGAAAGTTTTAACATAAATAATTATTTAACTAATTTTTTTTAAATAGAAAAAAAATGAAGAAAAACATATTAAAAAAAAAAAACAATCATTTAAACATGTGCTATGACTTTTTTAAAATTAATATACTAAATTGTATTAAAAAAATATTAAACTTATGTGATTCGTTCCAATTATTTACGGAACGTAACAATGTTAGTATAATATTTTATAACCAACATTTTTTAAATTAATTTCTGATATTAATTTAGTTGATAGACATATGTCTATTTAGTTATCAATTTAAGGACGAAAAAAAAATCTAAATTGTGAAATCATATATTTAACTCTTTACCTTTTGCTTACGTTAGGGGTGTCCAAAAATTAGATTAAATTGGACAAAATTGAAAAATCGAACCGGATCGAACTAAATTGGACAGTTTTAACATTTTTATTAGTTAAACGGTCCGGTCTGATTTGGTTAAAATAACATGAACGATCCAATCTGGTTAAAATTTTTTTACTAAAAACCAGACTAGACCGGGCCGGACCATGGACACCCCTAGCTTACGTATAAAATAAATCATGATTCTTTTATTAAAAATTATTTAAAATAATATTTTTTAAAATTTATAATAACAAAAATAATATTATTTTTTTAAATTAAAATAAATATAAATTAATATTTAATTTATGTTAGAGATATAAAGGTGTGATGTTTATTATTATTTTTGATAATACTTAATTGACTCAATTTACTATAACTTTGAATAACATCAAATATCATTTACTAAAATAATTATATGAAATAAATTATTATAATATATATATATATATATATATAGCTCACTAAAAATAATTTTATAATTATTGATCATTTTATATTATTAATTTAAATTTCATTAATATATATATATCCTCATTGCTCACTAATTATTTTCTTATTTATTAATTTTATAATTATACATCATTTTATATTATTAATTTATATTTAATTAATAATTAATACATATTATACTATTTATTATTAAAACAAGCATTATATTTTGCATTATATTTAAAAATATAAGATAAATATAACTAACAAACACGTTAAATTTAATTTTTAATTTTTTTACGCGGATAGGACAAGCAGGCCTAATATGACTATATTTTTCTTTTGTTGATCAAATAGCGACTTTATATTAGTAGAATCCTCGGTATTGCAGCATTGATTTGAATTAGGATGGTATGTGGTCAAAACTTCACTTCATGATCATTTTTAATTTTTCAAATTTTATATTATTTTATATTAATTTTTTTTCCACAATATCAAATATTATATCAAAAAATATATATATTATAAAATAAAATATATTTTATTTTTTTAATTAATTCCTTAATAATTATTATATTCAACCAATTAATAATATATTATTATTAATTAATTAATAATAAATTTAAAAATTTATTAATAAAAAATTTAAAAATATATTATATTTTTAGCTCTATCTTGTATTTTTTTAAATAATTTTTTATTATATATTTAATTTTAATTTATTATATTTTTGTATCATATAATAATTTTATAATTTAAAAAAATAAAAAAAAAATAGTATTTTGGTTTCATAAACAATATTGTATTAAATTTAATACAATATTATTTATTATATTAAATTTAGTGTACGAATAATATTAAATTGGAGTACTAAAATATTAAATTCTATCTCAAATTTAATGAGTTGGAGATGCACTTTAGACCTTAGTGATAAAGTTGTGAAAAAAAAATGTAAGATTTGTTTGTATATTTTATGAATTGAATTGCTTTGTATAGATTACATGAATTTATAATTAAAATAAAAATAATAAAAAATTATATTAATTAAATACAATGATTCCTACTATATTGGGAATGATTTTTACCATATTAACATTTTATTTACTTTCTTATTTCAAAATGAATCTCAACACTCCCCCTTAAGTTGATGCATAGATGTCACACATGTCCAACTTGTCTAAGAACTTTGAGAGCACCTGACTAGACACCATTTGGTAAGGATATCAGCTAACTGATCTTCTGACTGAATCTTTGGTAGTTTCACAGCCTTTTCATCTAGTTTTTCCTTAATAAAAAACCTATCTACCTCGATATGCTTTGTACAATCATGTTGAACTGGATTATGAGCTATATCACATGTTACTTTGTTTCACAATATAGCTGAATTGGTTGTTTTGAAGAGTAGCCTAGATCATGTAAGAAAAATTTCAACCACAGTGCTTCACAAATTCCTAAGGCCATTCTTCTGTACTCAGCTTCTGCACTGAATCGTGCAACAAAATTTTGTTTCTTGCTTCTCCATGTAACTAAGTTCCCACCTACAAAAGTAAAGTATCCTGAAGTTGACCGCCTATCCTCAACTGCTCCTGCCCAACCAGCATCTGTATACACTTTGATATTTTCCTTGTCTATGCTTTTAGAAAATAGAATTCCCTTTCCTAGAGCAGATTTTAGATAGCTCAAAATGCACATGATTGCATTCATATGTTGCTCACCAAGATTATGCATGAACTAGCTAACAATACTTAGAGCATAGGCAAGATCTGGTCTTGTGTGAACTAAGTACATTAACCTTTCAATAAGTCTTTGGTATCTCCCCCTGTTCATCGATACCTGATTTGTCTCAATACATAATTGCAGACCTTCTTCCATTGGAGAGTCAGCTAGTTGGCAAGCTGATATACCAGTTTCATATAATAGATCTAAGGCATACTTTCTCTGAGATAGAAAGATTCTTTTATTTGATCGAGATACTTTAATTCCCAAAAAGTATTTTAAGGAACCTAAGTCTTTCATTTCAAATTCCTTAGACAAGTATTCTTGCAAAGCTCTCATTTCTTATGGATCGTTACCTGTGACGATCATGTCATCCACATATACAATGAGTGCAGTAATCTTTCCATGTTTCTTCTTTAAAAATAATGTGTGATCCGAATTGCTTTGTCTATAACCAAAAGGTGTCATGGATTTGGTGAATCACCCAAACCAAGCTCTAGGGGACTGTTTTAATCCATATAGCGATTTCTTCAACTTGCACACCTTTTGATTATTTCTTTCTATTACCATGCACCCTAGTAGGAGATCCATGTAAACCTCTTCACATAATTCACCATGTAGGAATGCGTTCTTCGCATCAAATTTCTATAACAACAAATCAAAATTTACAGCTAAGGATAACAAGACTTGAACTGTATTGATTTTGGCTACTGGTGCATACATTTCAGTTTAGTCAATTCCATAAGTTTTAGTGTAACCTTTTGCCACCAATCTCGCCTTAAACCATTCGATAGTTCCATCAGCTTTGTACTTCACAGTAAAGATCCATTGACACCCAACTAATTTTTTTTCCTGTGGGTGTGTTGACGAGCTCCCAAGTTTGGTTATTTTGCAAGGAGGCTATCTCTTCATTCATCGTAGTTTTCCATCTTGGATCATTTAATGCTTCTTGCACACTATTAGATATAGATACAGTAGAAAATTGATTGACAAATGACTGATTTGATTTTGATAAGCGATGTATAGACATATAATAGTTCATGGGATATCTTACTTTACTAGACAATTGAGGTTCATATGTAGGCTTTGGAATACCTCTAGTGAGACGTTGTGATAACTGTCTCCTGAACGAATCAGGCACTATATAAGGAATATCCTCAGACAACGATTGGTTTGGTGTATCAATTGGGAGAGATTCAAGCTCAACTTCAGAAGTTTCCTAGCTTTCTGGGTGTTCATTCCCACTTAGATTCAAGTTTGGACCACTAGATATCAACTCATTCACTTCTACACTTATTATGTCATTGTGTAGGGTATCACCACTCACATCCAAGTTTTATACACTAGGATCCAAGTCACCTGCATTTTGATTTTGATCAGATACTTCCACCACATTTTCCTCAAGATTGTATACAAGAGTTTGAATTTCCTCAAGAGACTCCCTTTGAAAGTCAAACTCAGAGAAATACATAGTGTCTTCATGAAAGACAACATCCATAGTGATAAACATGCTTGAGTAGGGGGTTGATAACATCTATATCTTTTTTTATGAACAGCATATCCAACAAGGACACATTTCAAGGCACGAGGAAGTACCTTACTGTGTTGGTGTTTGTGAAGATGAACATAGGCAACACAACCAAAGACACGTGGGGGTAGGTTTGGGACTATTGGAGCAACAATAGCTTCTACAAGTGTGTAGAAGGGTGTTTGGAAGTTGAGAGTACAAGATGGAACACGATTGATGAGATAGGCAACAAAGAGGAGAGCTTCACCCCAATTGCATAAGGGCATATGAGCTGTGATTAGGAAAGCACGAACAACTTCCAATAAATGTATATTCTTTCGTTCGGCCACACCATTCTGTTAAGGTGTATTTGAACAGCTTGTTTGATGGACTAAGCCATAAGAGTCCAAAAACTTCAAAAGCTCAGAACTAAGATATTCCCTACCATTATCACTGTGTAACACTTAAATTCGTGCATTATACTGTGTGCGAATGGTGTTATAAAACTTTTCAAATAGTAACATAACTTCGAATTTGGACTTCATCAAACATAACTAAGTCATTCTCATACAATCATCCATAAAGGTAACAAATCACTTTGACCCCCCTAATGTGGGAACTTTAGATGGTCCCCAAACATCAGAATGAATAACCATAAAAGTAATTGGGCTTTTATTTAAAATTAAAGGAAATGAAGCACAATGGCTTTTTGCAAGTTCATGCACATCACATTTGAAAACAACAATATCCAAATTTGGAAATAAACTAGGAAACAACCTTTTTTAATAACTAAATGAGGAATATCCTAAACGTCGATGCTGGAGCCAAATCTCAGTTATCTTTTTTGATGAACCAGTGTTTGCTACTGCAAAAGTTTGTTATAACCTGTTGGAAGTGTTTGACTCCAAGTTTAAATAATATAGTTTTCCTCTCTTAACACCATAACCAATCGTTTGTCGAGTCTAAATATCCTTAAACGCACAATAATCAAGATGTAAAGTATTAGTAAGATGTGAGGAACCTTCCCAGTAAATGAGGCGGTATTACTGTTGGCCGTGGAGACACAATTTTGGGAAGATGGATTAAGGATTGAGACTTGTCTAATATCGAATGTCATATGATCAGTAACACTAGAATCAATTATCCATGCACTATTCAAAATAGGTGTAGAAATGTTTAAGATCTTACCTCCAGTGTTTGTAGTAGTTACCAATGCTGATGACATAGGAGTGTCACCCTGTGTTTGAGCAACTGCTGTAGAGGATGGCCGCTTGGAATTCTGATGTCATGTTGGGTCCCACCAATCTGGATATCTAATAAGTTCAAAGCAACGACTTTTCGAATGGCCTGTTTGATTGCAATGGGTGCATTTGTATGAAGATTTGTATGAATTATTGGAATTCTTTGGATTAGTGGATTTCGATCGGTCTTGTGACATCTGACTAGGTCGATGGCAAGAAATCATAGCAGAAGCTTCAGGTTTCGCAATGTCTGCATTCAAAGTTGCAGATCGTATGGCCTTATGATGGACTAAAGAATAACACTCTTTTAGACTAAGGAGGGGTTCATGATGCAAAATTTATCGTTGGAGTTGATCAAAAGTTGTATCCAAACCAGCAAGAAATATGTGTACTTGGGTACGCTCAAGGGACTGTCGGTATACGGTAATATCATGAGGATCCCTCATGACCACTTTATCACGATGATCCAGTTCCCGAAATATTTCGGTTAACTCCCCATAGTAGACAAAAAGTGATTTGCCACCTTGTTTGGCAGAAAAAGCTTACTGATGCAAAGAATAGACATGCATCTCATTATTACCATCATAAAAAGCTTTGGAGAGAGTATTCCATATTTCACGTGCAGTGGGTATACGAAGATATCGCTTCATGATGTCAGGAGATATGGATATCAGAAGCCAGAACTTCACCTTCTGATAGCATTTATCATATCTCTTGTCGGACATAGCAAGTGGAGTACAAGTGCCTATGATGTAGGAAATTTTTTCTCATTCAGCGATATGCATCTCCATTAATTAAGACCACACATCATAATTTGTTTCAATAAGTAGAATACCTGCATTAAAGAGTCCTTCAGACTGAACAAAAATTGGAACTGATTTAGTTCTAGATGATTCAATGGGTCCACTCATTATTTTTTGTTTCTTATTTTTTATATAGTGAATACTTCAAAACCTTGAGCTTATAAGGAAAGAAAAAAAGGAAAGAAATCACCAAATTGACTCTGGAGAGGACGATGGTGGAGGTGACGGCATTCGTTGGGCACGACGACGATGACGTTGGTTGGTGAGGCCGGTGAGAAGCGATAGAGATGGCGCAACTGTTGGTGGCCGACTTTGGGCAAGGACGTTTGTGCTGGTTTTGGGGTTGCGAGGGGTGGCGCAACGGGTGATCTGGTGTGCGGGTTTAGGGGTCGTGAGGGGTGGCACAACGGGTGATCTGGTGTGCTGGTTTGGCGGTGTGTGGGATGAATGGGTGGCGATTTGGGTGATTGTGGTTGCGGGGGTTGGGAGTTTGGAAGAGGTGTTTGATTTTTGGGTTGTTGGGTTTTGGATGGAGGGACAGGGATGGTGGTGGGGCCTGTTTGGTTGGTGGCGACAGTGGTGTTTGGTTTTTGTGTTTGGGTGGTGGCTGTCGGCAATAAGTGGAGGTGAATGAGCGGTAGTTGTGGGCGATTGATGGTGGGTATCGAATTTTCAGCAGTAATTTTTTACTTTTTTTTTTTCAATTTTTAGAACCCTAGTTGGCTCTGATAACATGCAAAAAGAAAAATGTAAGATTTGTTTGTATATTTCACTGAATTGAATTACTTTAGATAGCTTACATGAATTTATAATAGAAATAAAAATAATAAAAAAAATATTAATTAAATACAATAATTTTTACTATATTAAAAATAATTTTAATTATATTAATATTTTATTTATTTTCTTTAAATACAGAACCAAAAGAGAAAATTAAGAGTGAATGGAGTCTACAAAAACTTACTGAACTAGTACTGTTTATTGTTTTGCAATTCATTGGCAGTAGTAGTAGTGTCGGCAGTCATCTTTGACGATTTGACATTACACTTCACTATCAATTTATACATAAAGATAAGAGTAACCTTTTAAAGCCACGTTACCGAATCATGCATTTGGTGATAGGTGAAAAGGATAAAATGGTGCGTATTAATTATTAAAAAAAAATTACGATAATTTTTGTTTTTAATTTATTTCAATATCTTTAAATATAAATATAAATATTAATTTAAATAAATGTAAAAATATTGACATTATATCATTTTTGAAATTTTCTTATTGTTAAAAAAATATTTTAAAGTCTTAATTGCTTTTTAATTTTTAGTTTATAACTAATATGCATTGAAAAAATATATACGTGTAGCAGAATCAAATAACTAACTTGGTTCTTTTATTTTATATTAATCTTTCTCAATTTATATTGATGAAATTAAATAGCATTATAAAATATGACTCTAGAGTCATATTTTTTTAACGTTACTTAAAAATAAGCAAATATTTTGTAGTATATTAAAATTGTTTACCGTTTGAGCCCTAGAACGATAGAGCTGTGCAATTTAGCATTGTTATAGGAAGGACGCGTAGTGGCCACTCAACGTACGTGGTTGAGACGAAAGCAAACCCACCACCACCCCATTTGGGATCCTCCTCTTTGAAGTTTGAACTTATTATAGAATTTAGGAAAAATAATAAAATTAACGATCTTTAAAACTTATAATAATAAAATTAGTATCATTTGTATTCAAAATTATATTTTTACGATTAAGAAAAATGACTAATATGTCATTTTTTTTAAACACTCATTCAATTAGAATTAAACGACGACAATTTAGACTCGTTTAATATTTCACGTTTAAATTAAACGTTCAATATTATTAAAGGTACTAATTTTATTACTATAAATTTTAAGAGTATTATTTTTAATAATTTTCCAAAATTTTAAGCTAGTCTATGACCCAAAAGTTAAGCTAACACTTTTTTTGTTTTCTAATAATTAACACTTCATTCATGTATTATAAAACTAATTATTTGGAAAGAGTATTATCATTGATTTTTTATATTCATTTTAGAATTGGATTAATATTGTAATATTATGCAACAGAATATTGGAGGAACTTCATTAAAAAAACTTATTAAATTTTACAATAATTAATACCTATGAGATGGATTTACAGAGACATAATGTCAAAGCTCATAATATCGTTTTATGGATTTTCAACTTGGGTCGGAACAGTAATGTCTCTGGATTCAATTATTTTTTAATTAATTGATTTAAATTAAGGTGTATATGCAGTCTACTTGCTTTTCTTCATAGCAAAAATAAAAATATTTTATTTATGTAATATGTTGATTTAATTTAATAATTTTAAGTTTTAATTGTTAAAAACAGTACTTTTTTTAAAAAAAAAAATGTAAGATTTTTTTATTAGATTAACATGTGTCAAATTTTGTACCCTAAAATACACTAAAAAATAATACATATAAAATGTACATATTAATTTAATAAATAAATTTTATATTCTCTTAAAGAATGTCATTCATTAGTGACCAAATTTCAAATTATTAGACTAATCAATTTATGATTAAAATATCAATTCAATAAAGTAACGTAACAAAGTCTAACAATGACACTACAGAAAAGAAGACTAAACTAACCGTCTAGCACTTAAATAATAGGGACAAGAGACACGTACTCTTGTTGCAAAAGAATGTCAAAAGTTAAACAAATCAAATGTGGCAAAGCATTGAGAATCACATTAGTTTCACTCCGTGCATATTATATGTAATATCTCATATTTGAATCTCACTGGGAGTAATTTTGGAAAAATAATAAAATTAATATCTCTTAAATTTTTAATAACAAAATTAATATTTTTTGTGTTTAAATTTATATTTTTATAATTAAAAAAATGACTAATATATCATTTTTCTTTTAATACTCATCCAATTAAAATTGAACGACAATAATTTAGACCTATTTAATATTAAACGTTCAATATTTTACGTTCAAATTAAATATTGAACGTTTAATATTATTAAAGTATTAATTTTATCACTATAAATTTTAAGGATGTTATTTTTGATAATTTTTCATTAATTTTTTGGAATGTTTTATTAGGAAGACACGTCTCAACAAATGTCTAAAAATTGAGGTGATACTTATCTCCTCCTATTTTTTTCCTAAAAAAAAAAGTGGCAAAGTATCATGTATTGAAGAAAAATGTTATTAAATTAAGTTATTTATGTTATTAAATTTTTTAAATTAAAATAATGTCATTTAGTCTTTTATGAAGAAAAAAAAGGTCAGAATAAATTATTTTATTTTAATGATTTTTTATTAAAATATAATTATTTTTTAGTTAAGTGATTAAACGTAATTAAAATACGAATCTTTAATAATTAATAAAGTGAAAATTAATATAAAAAAATTTAAATTTTTTTAATATTTATTAATTGCAATTTTTTTTATTAATTTTTTAATATTTATTAAAAATTAAAATATATATTTAAATAACTTTATATTTGAATATTACTATTGTTGATTTTTTCTTAAATAAATTCATATTAAATTTTATTTTTATTATCGTTAAAGACTCATATTTTAACTGTGTTTTATCACTTGACATGAAATAATAATATTTTAATACAAAAATTATTAAAATAATATAATTTATTTTTAATTAACCATTTTTTATAACTAAGAGAATAATTGACATTATTTTTAATCTAAGGGACTAAATGACACAAATAATTTAATTTAAAGAATCTGTATGACACCTCACTCTATACTTTATTAACGAACGAAAACTTGGCATCTATGAGTAAATAAATTAATATTTTGTATTTTATGTTAATTTTTTTGGATCAAATAGTAATGGATGCAATTCAAATATGTTATTTAAGAAAGAAAAAAATGAGTCTGATATCTAGGAAACTACTCTTAAATATTAACTAGTATAAGGCATAATAAAAGTACCATTTTCTTTTAAGTAATGGATGTTTAGTATAAGACATAATGTTAATAGCTAATTATAGTTTGTGATTAGTGTTAGAAAGTAGCTTTAACTATTTTATACTTTTTCTGTTATTAGTTAAACACTTGTCATTTTATGATTAGTTAGTGTAAGGTGAGGATAGTGCTTATATATAAGCTTGTACGCTCACTGTTTTGACATCATAAGGTGAGGATAGTGCTTATATATAAGCTTGTACGCTCACATTTTTATCAATCTTCTTTCACCGATTATTCTACATTTTTGTATGGTATCAAAGTTACTCTAACTTTTTCTTCGGAGCTTTATTTCCTCTTTTGCAACAATGGAAAGCAATACTCCAATTCGTTCTTTTGCACAAGGTACACCACTAGGCTTTCTTGAATTTGGCAGCTCATCCTTTAACAATGCATTTGCATCTCATCAGCCACCCATCCAATCATCTTTTCATACACCATTAACCTACCCTACTTCTGCTGATCCTCACATGTTTTTTTTTTTATGAAAGGTTGTAGCTAGTAGTTTTCAGTGGGTGCACCGGAACATCCCAACTAGGTTGGCACCTCCTTAGCACCTTCTTCATTAAACCGTTCACTACTAATATTATTAAATCTTAATAAAATTGAACATACAAATAAAAGTTCTCAACAAAACCTGTAATTAGGTTTGTTGTTAGCATCTGAATAAATAAAAGAGCTAGCGAAAGGTGGAGCATTCCACCACCAAGTCGCTGTACATAAACTAGGAGCCCTAGAAGCTAAACTATCAGCTGTAGTATTACCCTCCCTGTAAATATGTGAGCAGTGAAATTCCAAGTGTGTAATTTTGTCTAAACAATCTGTCCAAGCCGAATGCCATTTCCAAGGAACCGAAGAAGACCGATTCTGAAGTAGAGCAACAACATATGCCGAGTCTGATTCCAACCAAAGACGCCTCCACCGAAATGTAAATGCATATTTCACCGCATAAATGGCTGCCGCTAGTTCTGCTTCAAAAGCATGTGATATTCCAAACGGAACACAAAAACAACCCTTAACAAATGATCTAGAAGTTCGAAAAACATCTACACAACCCGACAATCCTGGTGCTCCAAAAGCTGCACCATCTGTATTAACCTTTATCCATCCCGAGGGTGGTGCCTTTCAATTAACCTCTATAATCCTTGGAGCCCGTCGTGGGATGCCTTGAATTCGAAGTCGTCTAAGAACCTGTAGATCATCCACAGTATTTTGCATGCAACCACTCTTTGAGAGACTCGCTTCACGAATAAAATGCCACACTGTTGCAAAGGCCGAGCTCAACGTCGTCCTCTTATTGTTAAATCGATTATCATTTCTAGTGGTCCAAATTACCCAGATGACTGAAATAATTCCTGCTTTCCATAAGCTGGCGAGCTATGATCCAAAATCCATCGCCATTGCGGTCGTCCATAAGTTTAGGATAGAGGAGTCTGTACATGGTCGTTTTCCAAAAAAGAAGCATAAGAAGTCCCAGAGAGCACCTGCAAAATGACAACTTAAAAAAAGATGTGAAATTGTTTCCTCTTTGGATCCACATAATGAGCAACGTGAAGGAAACGATTGTCCCCTCCTTTTTAACTGGCAATCCGTTGGAATTTTATTTTGGATAGCACGCCATAGCAAAATAGATCTTGATGGTGGTATATAATGGGCCCAGATGGCCTTACCCCACATCTTGCGTTCGCCAACCCCATGTAGTGAGTCATAAGCCTCACTGGCTGTAACACCTCCTTTAATTGAGCGTGTCCAAACTCTGATGTCCGAACCAATTCCAACAACTGTTGATTGAATTTCTGAGGTAATATCTGGATAGGATACCATGAAAGTTTGAGGTAAATGCCAACCATCTTCCTGGAGGTAATCCCCTACTAATGAATGTATCGGGGGATCCACTGGGAGATTATCCATCATATCAATTAGAGGTATACCCAACCAATTGTCTGTCCAAAACTTTACTGTAGAATTTCTTCCAACTAACCACCTTGATTCCTCTAAGAGGGTTAAATAGTGAGGGCGCAAACCAGGCCAGACTGATGAGCAGACATAATAATTCTTTGGATAGCCATTTTTTGCCAGATATCTGCTACGTAAGTAAAGCAAAATGTTAGATCTCCCTGTGATTAGCCTCCATGCAAACTTTTTTAGCATGGCCTCATTTAGGAGACGAAGGTCCCGCAGGCCAAGGCCTCCTTCATCTATTGGACGACAACAGTCTCTCCAAGCCACTTGTACCTTTTTAACTGTATCTGTATTTTCCGACCAAAAGAAATTACGAATAATTTTTGTTAATTCGTCAAGGATTGTTTTTGGCCATTTATAAATCTGAAATGAGTGGATGAATGTTCCTTGAATGATAGAAGCAATCAAGCAACGCCGTCCTGCCAAAGAAATCGTCTGCCCATTCCAATCCTCAAGCTTTACACGGATTTTGTCAGCTAAGCTTTGAAACCAACATTTTCTCGGGGCCCCCTGAAAGAGATTGATGCCCAAGTAAGATAAAGATGCTGCTCCAGTGCGCATGCCAGATAGATTCTGAAGTGATGAAATGTTGCTTTGTGTAACACCTTTTCCAAAATAGATAAAAGATTTTTCTAAATTCACCCTTTGGCCCGAAAGGCGACTATACAAGGAAAAAGCCTCAGTTAACACCCGAATGTTTTTCTCGCTTGCACGACCAAAAATAAGAAGATCATCTACATATAAAAAGTGTGTTGGCGCACGAGCTCCTCTGGGTGAAGAGATTGGGATTAAACTCCCCATATCAACTAATTTTCCCAGGTATCTGCTGAGGAAATCTTCAGCTATGCAAAATAATAGTGGGGACAGAGGATCACCCTATCGGACGCCTCTAGAGCAAGAAAAATATCCCCTGGGTGAACCATTAACCAGGATTGAGATTCTCGCTGATGCAAATATATCTCGAATCCAGCCCAGGAATATGTTGTCAAAACCAAAACATTGCATGACTTTGATAATAAAATCTCAACGCATAGTATCAAAAGCTTTGTGAATGTCAATTTTTAGAGCGATGTTCCCCTGTCAACTGGAAAGCTGCATAGCGTTAAAACATTCAGAAGCACCTGCTATACAATCGCTAATGTTTCGACCTGGAATGAATCCAAATTGATTTTGAGAAAGAATACGAGCGCATATCTGTCCTAATCTTCCAGCAATAATCTTTGTTATTAACTTGAACATGAAGTTACCTAAAGCAATAGGCCTATACTGATCAATAGTGCTTGCTTGCTGGTGTTTGGGTATAAGAATTAAGAAATTGGAGTTTAGCCCCGAGGGCATGTGACCCGTTTTAAAATAATCTTGTACCGCTCGTACAATATCTGTACTGATAATATCCCAACACTGTTGAAAAAATTTACTAGTAAATTCATCTGGTCCGGGGGCACTCATTGGATCCAAGTCAAAAATTGTAGCTCTTATGTCTTCTGATAATGGAATGCGTCGTAAGGTTTGATTATCCACAGAGGTGACCAGGGAAGGTACCACTGATTCTATGTGATCAAGCCACCTGTAAATAAACTCTTACCAAAATAAAGGAGCAAAATCCAAAATGGTGCGAAGATGGCTGAAGGTGGATCTGATGGCTGAAGGTGGTGGTGGCTGAAGGTTGTGGTGGCTGAAGGGGGATCTGAAGGCTGATGGTGGTGGTGGCTGATTGTTGTGGTGGCTGAAGGTTGATCTGATGGCTGAAGGTGGATCTGATGGCTGAAGGTGAATCTGATGGCTGATGGTGATGGTGGCTGATGGCTGATGTTGGTGCGATCTGATGGTGGTGGTGCGATCTGATGGTGCTGGTGTAATCTGATGGCTGATGGCTGATGGCTGATGGTGGTGCGATCCAGTCGACAGGAGGAGACGTGAGACGTTGCCGCGTTTGGGTCTTCGTCCACTGTCCAAGGGTGAGGCCGCGTCGCTCGCTAGGACTTGGGCGAAGGTTAAGGTCTAGTGGGGAGGAAGACGACTGACGAGGGTCGCCAGCTGGTGGCTGCGCCGCTGAAGAGGTCGCTACAACTACTCGCTGTCGCCTGTCGCCCGAAATGAAGAAATTGTTGCTGGGTTCAGCTTGCTTTGGAGTGGAGGCGGCGACACTAACAGGGCTGGCGAACGCTGGGAATGGCGATGATTGGACTGAGAGTGGTGGAAGACGGCAGCTGTGAGACGGCGACGATGGTTAATCCTTTTCCAAAAGTGCTATTTGAAAGTAATAAAATAACGCTGATCCTCACATGTTCATTACACATCAGGTCACCTATCTTTCTCAACCAAGCTACATAGAAATAACTACCTCATATAGAAAGATAAAATGGAAAGCATGGTTTATGCTTATGGTCTTGAAGTTTTATGTTTGGCACTTGACCTATGCCTTCCAAGTTTATTCCTAATCCAATTGCTCCACAGAGACCATTCTTGAATCTAGAGTATGGCATCTGAATCCAACGTAAAAGCACTATGAAGTCTTGGTTCTATGATTTTGTATCACCCTGCAATATCACATTATTAATATTCCTTGGGCTCCTAATATGTGGGTTAAGTTTGAATGAGTGTTTGCATCTTCATCTCACCCCATAATCATGAAGTTGAGGTCTCAACTTTATTCTCTAAGGAAGGGTGATGAATCTATTGATGATTATATGATGGAAGCAAAAAATTTGGTTGATAGCCCCACTTTTATTAGTGAAATTCTCTCTGAGAGAGATGTTATTATAAGTGTCATTTTTGGTCATGGATATGCCTGGAATGATTTTGTCATTTTTGTGAATCTTCGTGTAGAACCAATCGATCTTGATGAGTTACACAACCAATTGATTAATCATAAGAGAATGAAACTCAGGCAGCACAGAAAAAAAATCTTCTTCTTGCAAATGTTGCATTGTTTGCATCGCCTAGTATAAAGGATTCTGGTAATTGAAGAGTGCTCGAAAAGCACTAATATTTCGTGATTAATTATGCTTGATTGATTGATATATAGATTTATTATGACTATTATTTCGATTATTTTCATAAATCTATCCATTCGGAGTCACGGGTATATTTTAGTGCATTTCAGGTATTTTTGGCGTCAAATGATTCAAATGATGAAAACACGCGAAGACGGAACACCTACGGCGCTCGGATCACGAGTCACGGGCAAAACGAGCCAAATATGTAAGCCGTACATGTCAAGCCAGCACATATGTAAGGGGGTAAGCATGAAGAGCAGGAAAGCAATGCGCGCCGCGGCGAAGAAATTATGCGCCGCGGCGAGGGTCTCGACAATACATGTAAAGCCATGTACATTCCATGTACACTGTTACATGCAAGGCGCGCCGCGGCGAGGAAATCATATGCCGCGGCGAGGGGCTCTCGGGTTGCATGCTAGGAATCCAAAAACATTGCGCGCCGCGGCGAGTAAAAGTTATGCCGCGGCGGGGAGCTCTCGGGTTTTTACATAATTTCCAGAATTTGTGTTGCGCCGCGGCGGGGAAAATGTATGCCGCGGCGCGCCTATTCCTATTGCACATAGGATTTGCAGAATCCCTTACATCTATAAATACCCCCCTTAGACCCCCTTTACAACAGAACTCGAATTGATACACAACTCTTTCACTTTACAATTTTGCAACCAAACAAGAGATTCAATCAACTTTGGGAGTTTTGCTACACAAAAACAAAGCAAGAGAAACCATTCTAAGGATCCAAAGAAGCCGTCGACAATCGAAGATAAAGCTTACGGAGAAGTACGTCAACCAATCCATAAGCGGTATTTAGATCTAGGTTTTCTTTGGTGTTGTAGAATTCTATTTTTCTTCTTCTTTTGTTGGAGTGTATGTTCATATTTTATTTGTCTATGAATATTAATATGAACATGTCTGGCTAGTTTTATTATGGATGTTTAGTTTGTGTTGCCATGTTTGCTAGAATTGTGTATGGTGTATCTTTTTGACTTATGAATAAAATACTTTTTGATTAAGAGCATGTTTAAATGTTTGATTATGAATAATCATGGGCCCATTTGATGTTCGTAGTTAGATTGAAAAATCTGAGAATTTAGTTATAGGAACGTCACCTTAACTTTATTCCGAAACACTTAATCGAAGCTTCAAGTTAGTGACTTAGTCATAGCATTAATTTGATTGGCATGTTTTCCTTGCGCATAATTTGATTACTATTTGATTTACCCCCGCCAAAGGCAATTAATTAGTTAATCAATAAAGAGACCTACCCCCGCCAAAAGGAGTCTCGTAATTAAAAGGAAAGCCGGTAGTTTAGTTTATATAGGACGTTCATGTTATCTCACCATACCTTTTCGATGCAAGCATGGTCAACCAAGCTAAACGTCCATACATTCTCCATTGATCTTCAAATATATCTGAATTGATTGTTTAATTGCGATTTTGTTTTCGTTTAATTGCTCGTACTTTGTTCCCGTTACAAATCAAACACCTTTTTACAGTTTTACTAGCTTTAGGATTCTAGTTATTTAGAGTTTTAGTTTTACTAGAACTCTATTTAATTAGTCTTTTATTTTCATTAAAACTCTATTTAGATTAAAAAGTTAGTTATTTAAAACCACTGCAATTCCTTGAGAGACCGACCTTGGAAGTTGCTTATCACTTTACTACGAGTGATTCGTACACTTGCGAGTACACATTTTAACACATCAGTAATGACAAAGGAGGTAGTAAGGCTTAACCATAGTCTTAAGACCTTTCTTTCAAATCAAGGAAGTAGTGAAAAGATTGCTTTCAAGAACATTAAAAAAACAAGCCAAATGTGGAAAAATTAGACAAACCATAGTGTCAGATCCATAAGAAGCTTGGACATTTTGCTTGGTAAGAATAACAAAATTCAAGGAGGTTCAACTTGAACTTCTGCTTTCACGGCTCAAGCAACTAGAGATGGTTCAGATTATACAAGTTGGGTGCTAGATAGTGGAGCAACTCACCATCTCACCTCTTATGCAACTCATTTGGAGAGTGCTACACCCTATGTTGGTCATGATGAGGTTACCATAGGTAATGGTTTTGCACTACCTATTAAACAATTAGGCTTTAGTACTTTGATGTTAAGTGATCATAAAGTTATTCTCAATGATTTGCTGCATACACCTCAAGTATCTTTTAATCTTATCTCAGTTCATAAATTGCTTGTTGATAACAATGTTTATGTTGCATTTCATCCTTGTTGTTTATACATTAAGGAACTAAGCACTAGGAGGATATTCTTCCAAAGCAATATTGAAATGGCTTGTACAAGGTCCAGTGTTCCAATAATGTTACTTTCAAAGGCACTTTACATCAAAACAAGTTTGCATTCAACTAACTCAATGACAAGTACTATTGATCTTGAGTTGTGGCGTTCAAGTTTGTGTCATCCCTCTGAAGTAATTTTGAGTAAATTTAATCAGTTAGCTTAATTAGGACTTTCAAATATGTCTATTGATACTATTAAATGTGTTGCTTTCCTTCTAGGAAAAGCATACATACTACCTTTTTTATTCACTTATGTTCAAGCTAGTAAACCTTTTGAATTAATATATGGTTATTTATGGATTTTTTCTATTATTTTTGCTACTGGAGCTAAATATTAGTTATTATTGGTTGATGATTGTACACAGTACATGTGGATTTATTTTTTATGTACTAAAGATCAAAGTAAAACTACATTGTTGGTTTCTACAAAGTTTGATTCAAAGATCAAGGCTATGAAAATAGATGAAGGAAGAAGTTCAAGTTTCTTACTAGTGAATGGCAGATACAAGGTATTGAACATAGAATCACTTGTCCACACTCTTCTGAACATAATGGGACTGTTGAGAGCAAACATAGAAGATCATTGAAAGCACACTTGTTTTCTTCTCAAGTCTCATGTTCCTATGAAAAATTGGACATATGCTTGTAGAATTGTGGTGTATGTTCAAAATAGACTTCCTTTAAAGGTTTTGAATTATTAGTCCCATTATAAATTGCTTTATCACAGGTTACCTAACTATGGTTTCTTGAAAACTTTTGGTTATTTGAGTTTTCCTCGTCTTAGACATTTCAACAAGCATTAAACTTATGCCTAGATCTCTTTCTTGTATTTTTCTTCGCTATGCCTCACAACACAAAGGTTATCTTTGTTTGGATACTGTCACAAGTAAAATCTACACCAGTTGACATGCAGAGTTCCGTGAGCAGTCCTTTCCTTATCTTAACAAAATTTCAGCATCTGATAGACTCACTTTTCAACAAGAGACTTACGAGTTGCTTTTTCCACTATCCTCTATTCTAAACTCTTTCACTTTAGAACCCATAAGCTCTAATGTTAGTCCTTGTTCTCCTTTACATCTCTATCTCTTTGTGCCACATCCCAACCCCTTAGTCCTACTCTTCCAACACCTCAAACAGTTTCCTTTGTCACAATTCCCTCTCAAGCTTCACCAACATCACTCTCTTCACCCAATGTTGTGCAATTGCCCATTATTGTTGATTTACCTATTCTTGAATCCTCAACTGAGCCTATACATCTTACAAATTAATTCAAATGGCATGCATCCTCCACCACTTCCTCTCAATACTCATCGTATGATTACCAGAAGTAGAAATGGATCTTTACATCCAAAAGGGTATACAATGTAGTTTTAGCTCCTACATTTGTAGAGATTGAGCCTCTCAATTGGAAAGAGGCATTTCAGGTTCCAATTTGGAGGGTTGCAATGCAATATGAGTTTGATGCCATCTTAAGGAACAAAATAGGGATTTTAGTTCCTTTCAAGAGTGGTGTGAAAGTTATTGTAAGAAAATGGGTGTTCAGGCATAAAATTTTTCCCTCTGGTGCTATTGACAAACACAAGAGTAGGTTAATAGCCAAGGGAAACAATCAAACAACAAGTGTGGATTTTGCTAAGACTTCAGTCCTCTTATGAAGCATACCACCATCAGAGTAGTCCATTCTATTGCATTATCTAAGGGTTGGATTCTTAAATAATTGTAAATAACGCTTTTCTTAATAGTAACTTATTGGAAAAGGTCTTCATGTCTCAACCTCCACATTTTGAACAAGGAATGGTTAATGTGTAAGCTTACTAAAGCTTTGTATGGCCTTAAGCAAGCACCAAGACTTGATTCCAAAAGTTAAAAGACAATTTTCTTGATTGGGGGTTCTTGAATTCACATGTTGATGCTTCCATGTTTTGTTTCTATTCCAACAATGTTATTATGATTTTGTTGGTCTATGTTGATGACATTGTCATAATAGGCAATGAAAATGACAAAATTCAGGAATATATCACCCACTTGAATCAACAATTTGCCTTGAAAGAATTTATCCTTCTTTCTTACATTGAAGTCTTGTGCTTCATTGATCACATTCATCTTTTTTAAAAGAAATATATTCAAGATATCTTAACTATAAGTGGTCTTAAAGATTCAAAGCCAGCTTTCACACCTGTTTTTTCATTTGGCACACTCTCCAAGTATGATGGTATTCCTCTATTAGCTCCTACAGCCTACAAAAGTGCTATTGGTGTGTTGCAATATTGCACTATCACTATACCAAAAATTGCCTATATAGTTAATAAGTTATGCCAATTTCTAGGCATTCCAACAAATTTTAATTGGAATGCTACAAAAAGGGTACTTAGCTACTTAAAGAGTGTGTCACTTATGGTGTAATGCTTCAAAAATTAGACTGCTTATCTCTTGTGGCATTCTCAGATACTGATTGAGCTGATAATATAAATGACAGGAGAAGCACAGGTGCTTATTGTGTTTATCTTGGTGATTTTTTAGTTTCTTGGAACTCTAGCAAACAAAACGTTGTTTCTCAATCAAGTTGTGAATTAGAATATCGTGCTTTAGCTCTTGTAACAGCAAAAATCATATGGTTAAATTCATTGCTCCAAGAACTGTACATCATTCTACCTTTTGTTCTTATTATGTATTGTGACAACATCAGCGCTCAGTATTTAGCCAAGAACCTTGTTATGCATTCATTACTAAACATGTGAAAATTGATTTTTATTTTGTTAAAGAGCTAGTTATGTTTAAGAATATGGATGTGAAGTATATGGATATAGAAAATCAAATTGCAGATGTTCTCACTAAGTCTCTTGGATCTACTCGATTTCTTTTGTTGAGAAACAAACTCATGCTTCTTCTAAGACCTGAGTTTGAGGGCGGTATATAAGACATGATGTTAATAACTTATTATAGTTTGTGATTAGTGTTAGAAAGTAGCTTAACTGTTTTATACTTTTATGTTATTAGCTAAACACTTGTCATTTTATGATTAGTTAGTGTAAGGTAAGGATAGTGCTCATAAGCTTGTATGCTCACCGTTTTGATATCATAATAAAAAAATTTCATCAGTTTTCTTTCATTGATTTCCATACATTTTTGTATAAAATAGTATGTATCTTGCTTACTTCAAGATTAATAGGAGTGATGAACAATTGAAATAACTAGGAATATAAGACATAAGATGATTGTTTGTTTTTCTTCCATAAGGTAAATCATACAGATAAAAAGCTTTACCTATCAAAATGACATATTTTAATACGCATTCAAATAATCTGTACCAATTTTCTACTTTTAATAAATATATAAAATTTTGATTTCCATATATACCTTGCTTACTTCAAGATTAATAGGAGTGATGAACAATTAAATAACTAGGAATATAAGATATAAAATGATTGTTTGTTTTTCTTCCATAAGGTAAATCATATAGATAAAAAGCTTTACCTATCAAAATGACATACTTTAATACGCATTCAAATAATCTGTGCCAATTTTCTACTTTTAATAAATATATAAAATTTTGATTTCCATATATACCTTGCTTACTTCAATATTAATAGGAGTGATGAACAATTGAAATAACTAGGAATATAAGATATAAGATGATTGTTTGTTTTTCTTCCATAAGGTAAATCATATAGATAAAAAGCTTTACCTATCAAAATGACATACTTTAATACGCATTCAAATAATCTTTACAAATTTTCTACTTTTAATAAATATATAAAATTTTCTATTTTTAAAGTTACTTTACTCTCATTTCAACTATTTTTGCCTATATGTATACAACATACTGTTGGTACATATACTTGTACACTAAAAATAGCATACAAATTTGGACTCCTTAAACACATGCTTAATTACATTAAATATTTTCTAATTTATATAAAAATAAATATTTTTATGAGATAATTATTTTGAAAAATTGAATTTTTAACATTTTTTGTATTACTTTTAAAATAAGGTCTATTATGTTTCATGGGATTTTTTTTTTTTTTTTTTGCCAATCTCATATTATTTGATTAACAACCACTTGGTTTTTAATTTTTAGTAATACTTTTCATTAATTAAAAAAAAAAAAAACTTTTTCAGTGTGTCACTTACATTCATTATGAGAATAATAAAATAATATAAATACTTGGGATTGCGTGGTACCCTAGCAAAAAAAATAAAATAAAATTAATAATAATAATAATAATAACACTAAATTTTTTTTTTTGAAAAAAAAAAAAACTACCATTTAAAATGATATAAACTAATTATTTAACTTAAATAAGAAGCTACTTGTGTTATTATTAAAGTGTAGAATTATAATCGATTAAAATATGTAAGTAATGTCCATCAAGCATAACAAATTATGCATTAATTTAAGAATATTGCTTATGTGGTTCAAGAGGGTGCAAAAACATAATTATTCACTACTTTATTAAAATATTATTAATAAGATTATTGAGAAATGCTCCATTTAGTTTATAGTTAATAAATAATTTCATCATAAACATTAAATATAACATAAATTTTAATTATATATATTCAATAAATATTTATAACGTAAGTTAAGGTGCATTTGTTATTTGATTTAATATTACTATATAACGTTTTTCAAAATGAAAAGATGGTAATGGGGTCAATTGACCTAAAAATTGACTTTACACTAAATTAAAAATGAATGTTGAAAACATAATTTTTTACTATTTAGAGAAAGTAATATTTATGATATCATTCAAGATTTGTATTTTGTAAGCACGAAAAGTAACCATTTTTATATTCAATTACACACAAGTTTTCGTAATGTTACTTTTTATTATTATTATTATTATTATTATTATCTCAAACAGGTTTTCTTCCACTTGCTTACAATTTCACAAAGACACAAATCACACAATTACACAGACATCACTTCCTCTACCTTTGCGTAACTCCGTCATAACAGAACGGCGTCTGTTTCTGCCGCAAAATAAGACTTTAATTCGTCGTCTTTGTTAACACCGTCTAAATTCTCACGAAGAAGAAGAAGAAGAAGAAGAAGAACATCTCTAGCTTTCCGAAGCCTAACAGCTAGCAAAACGGTGAGAACACGCCATTTTCTCGTCTGTTGATCTCTTCGGCTTTTTTCTTCTTCTTTTTTTGTTTCCTTCTGAGCTGCAAGACTTCCAACATTTTGTAAACCCTAGCTATATTTACTTTATTGATTTCTCTGATTTCCTTTTGTTTGGCTCACATGAGTTCCGGATTTTTCTTCGATTGATCACTGTTTTGATTTTTGGTAAAAAATTCATGCTTTTCGATTTAGTTAGTAGATATGAAGTATTAATTGCTCTAGGTAAATGCTTTTCAGATTTTTCTTCGTATTATAGATGTGCATAACCGTGGTATACTCCTGATGCCTTTTGTTTTCTCAGGACGTTTTAGCGAATGAAAATTTATGGTTTCACTCTTAGATGTGGGTCGTTGGTTTGCTTAAGGGGATTGTCTTACTCAAGTGATGTTTATTATTTCTTAAAATATATTAAATTAAATATTTAATGGTTTCAGGCATCGTTGGATTTGGTCAGGGAAATTTATACCTGTAGTTAAAAGGAATGCGTATGAATTTGGGTTATGTTTAAGATGAGTTATATACTTGCCTTTTTTATTCGGATGTAAATAATTGATATAGTTGTCATTTATTGGAAATATTTATTGTATCAGTCTTGTTGATCTTGTTTTGATTTTGATTTACATCTATTTAGTTTAAATGAAGTTACACAAAAGGAATAAAAATGAATATGGTAGTTTTTCTGGTAGTATTGTTTTTCTAATTTAGGAAGACTTGATTAGTGAAGAAATGGAAGTTGTTTTAGTAGTAGATTCCCAAATGTGCTCGTTGGTCATTATATGAAGTGGAGATCTTTTGTAAAACTACATTCTCTTATCTTCATGTTGTTATACTAGTCCATAGCTTGAGATCCAAACATGATATATAATTTTTTTTTTTTTTTAAGTGAGACTGCACTATATTCAGATGAGATTCCTGGGAAGAATCCTAGCGGGTAACTAATTTTTATGTTCTTTGTTGTGCATTCGTTGTCAGATATAGTTCAAGTTCTTATTTTCTTGTGAAGGTTATAGCTCTAAATAAATTAGGGAAAATAACAAAACTAACACTACTTAAAACTTCTAATAACAAAACTAGCCCCTTGTGTTCAAACTTATATTTTCACAATTAAAAAAATGACTAATATGTCATTTTTCTTTGAACACCCATCCAATTAGAATTGAACGACGACAATTTAGACCTGTTCAATATTGAACGTTCAATATTATTGGGGTGTTAGTTTTGTTACTATAAATTTTAGGGGTGCTATTTTTGGTAATTTTTCAATAAATTATTGGAAAAACAACAAAAATAACAACCCTTAAAACTTATAATAACAAAAATAACACATCTTAAGTTTAAATCATATATTTTCATAATTAAAAAATGTCTTTTAAATTATTTTTCTTTAAATGTCCGTACAATTGAATGTTGTTTAAATTAAATTGCGGTAATTTAAACCTGTTCAAGGTTGAACTTTCAATGTTTCACGTTCAATATTGAACGTTTAATGTTATTGGGGTGCTAGTTTTGTTATTAAAAGTTTTAAGGGTGTTAATTTTGGTAATTTTTCTAAATTTGTTATTCTTGTTTGATTTATTATCTTGGGAAGAAGGAAGTTTTCTTTGGCATAGGAAAATCTTTTCAGTTGGATAAATTAAACCAATAGTAATGATCGGGAAATAGACTTTGATCTGATGGATAGATACGGATGTTGAACTAGTTAGAGAGACTGGTGACTCCTGGTCATCTACCATTCTACCTTGTGAACAGAACAATCCTTGATCTGTCTCACTTTTCAATGTGTTCACATTTGCTTTACTTAAGTTCTAATGTAATGTGTGTTAAAAATAGAAGTGAAATTAAAATTAGTTTTGATATGAGTGATCTTTGCTATAAATTTTCTCTTTCCTTTTATGCTAATCTCTATTATGCGTCATACAAATTAAAGGAAAATCCGGATACTTATGATTTGAGAAGCCTCTGCAATACATTCTCTGTGTCTTTTCTTTGGAAGAACTTCTTCCGTTGGTCTCTATTTGAAGTTTGAATTTAGTGATCATATGTTCTGTATTCTTTCCTTTAACTGAAGAGCACCAAATTTTTTGTTCTTGTATCTTTCAGGGTATAGCACTACAGTTCCCTGAGAAATGGTTTGAGGTTAGTTATGAACATTCTTCTATGAAAATCTATGTGATGGAATTATTTAAGGGTAATTACTGTGATGTCATTATGCGTAAATTTTTTTTCTTCAATATCTTTTTTCCCATCCAAAACAGGAGGCTGGTGTTATTTTCGTTGTATGATTTTGCTGATTGGATACCATCATTACAAAAATTGTCATTATCGAAGCTGTTATGGGATCAGTTTGCTGTGTTGCTGCAAGAGAAAGAAACCAACCCAGTAGCAGAACTGAAATTGTGCCCAGGAATGTCGTATATTCACCATCATGGAGCTTCCGGTGGGATAATCGAGGGCGGGTTGCTGGTGAAATAGAGACTCCTGGTCAAGTTTCTCATGGAATCAGCAGGAATGCTAGTATGGAGTTGAAGGGGACACTGGCTTCAGAAAGAAGCAATATTTCAGAGGTAGGAAGCCCACTGGAGAACTATGGATCACCCACCTCTCAAAAGTCTCCAGATCATATAGGAACAGTTACACACCTTATGACTTCCCCTTCAGGTGAAAATTGCAGTGTCATCTAATATACTGTTTTCTTAAAGGCGAGTTAGATGCATCCAAGTATACTTTTCTAAATATTATCATTTGATGTTATTTTTGAAAGAAGTAAGCAATGGACCCCCTCCCAAAGTTATAAAAAAAAAAGTGAAAAAAAGATTCAATGGCAAAGGTTTTAGACTGTGAGTGAATGATTATTGTAATTTCAAGAATTTTTTTTATTTAAAAGGAAAATTGTAGGTATGTTGCACTTAGCAAATATCATGACCTTGTGCTTAATTATGGTCTCTTTTGTTCATATTCTCATCATTTTAAACCCAGGGCAACCCTGGACATCATTCCTAGGCTTTTTTTTTGTAACTTCATTTTACATTATACTGAGGTTCTGTTCCTTTGTTTGGTACTGATGTTCTAAATGTGGTTGTTGCAGATCTATCCTTGGCAAGCAATTATTCTCCGGAAGTGAGTTAGACCTATAGCTCTTTTAGTAATTTGGGCATTATGCTTTGTTTTTACGTTTTAGCTGCTGAAGCATGGTGCTCATTATTAGATTAATGAGCCTCTATTATGTTCTGCTGCAGGTGAAGAACTTAGCAGAACGGCCTGGGATTGCAGATTCTTCTACTCAAAATCTTCCATTTCCAATACCTTCCACGTTATCTACACCAAATTCAGATTCTTTGGCTACTCATACATATCCAATGTTTCACAATTCAACCCCATCAAGACAGGCACGTCGGTCACCAGGTCACCAGCTGTTGAGGCAAGTTTCTGATAGTCGAATATTGGGATTAAAATCACCAGCTAACAACTCAATTTCTGAAGGAAGACCTTCTTTTATACTCTCCACTTGTAGCAATGACTTGGCAAATGGATCCCGTTGTTGGTCTTCTGATGGCTGGTCTATGCGCACCTTTTCTGAGCTTGTGGCCTCTTCTCATAGAGAGCGGTGGTCTTTTGACAGTGAGCACATAGGCTCCATTAATGGGAAGATAAGCGAATGTAGTAGCAGGTTCTCATATTCCCCTTCCATAGATTTGCAGACTTGTGGGATTTGCTCCAAGCTTTTAACAGAGAGATCTTCATGGAGCAGCCAGAAAATTATTGCTGGTCCTGAGCTCTCAATAGTTTCTGTGTTGGTGTGCGGTCATGTTTATCATGCTGAGTGCTTAGAGGCTATGACACCAGACACTGACAAGTTCGACCCTGCATGCCCAATTTGTATGGTTGGAGAGAGGCAATTCTCAAAGTTTTCTAAAAAAGTTTCAAAGGCAGAAGCAGACCTGAAGAGTAAAATCCACAAAATATCCAAAAACAGAGTTGTGGACAGCTACCTTGGTGGTGATTTCAATATTTCTGATCCCCAAAAGTATAGCGACAGAAAAGGAAAACACCCCAAGATGGAACCAAGTTCCAGCACAAGGAGCTCTTTTGCTAAGCCCTTTTTGAAACGGCACTTCTCACTTGGGTCAAAGTGGAGTAGATTCCATTCTGAAAATGATACGGCCAGAAAAAAGGGCTTTTGGGCGAGATATCGCAAAGATTGAGAGCTATGCAAATTGAGTAAGAGGCTGGAGCATTCAAGTTAAAGATGTTCCTACACTGGTATTGAGTAAATTTGTTTTGGCCTAGCTCTACTAATAAATTTAGCTTCTTATTGAATTCCTTCTGATCATTTTCCAAGCCTTGTCTGACATGTACAGGCACAGAAGATGTTGACGCATCTGAGTAAAGAAGGGCATTGCATAGGATGCAAAATTGGAGCTCTAGCATATGATGGTTTGTACCCCCGAACGTAATATTTTGTAGTGCTGCTATTATTGCCTCCAGATTAACTCCTTTATTTGTTTAATACATAGTGCGTGTATGAAAAGCTAGTACTATATGATTGAATTTAAAGGCACTTTTTTTCTTCACGTGTTATCGTACTAGCTAGTAGCTACTCCACTGTCTCACTAATTTAACCTTTTTGTCCAATTCATTGCTATAAATTTCATGTGAACGCCTACTTTTTAAGATCTGTTGTCATTGCATTCTGGACATGAAGTAACCCACAGTTTTTCTTCTTGTAAATGACCAACAATATTAAAAATGGTTTATTTCCTTCTGTTGAGTTTGTTAAAGTGTGTATCCTATACTCTCTTAAATATAAAGGTTGTCTCTCATTCAGTACTTAGGATACGGTTGCTAATTCAGAATGAAAGAATAAAGAGCATGTTTACTTGGAATTACGAGTAATTATCATCTTTCATTCACACAAATATAATAAATTATGTTACTGATTTTTAAATTACAGGAAATATTTTTAATCTTATCTTTCTAAATTAACCTCTTTAAAAATAATTAATTTTGCATTAGAAAATATATTTTAATAAAACAATCATTTTTATTTCGATTTCACAATAAAATAAATAAATACAAACAAAAGTAACTCAATTTTGATTCATCTTGTTTTTAGTTCATTTTGAGTACGAATTATTTTGTTTCGATTTCTTTCAAATTGTATTAGGGATTAAACGTACCCAAAATGTAATTGGATTGAAAATAAATTGAAATAGGCGTACTGTGCTGGTTTCGTTTGATGCTATTTACTTGGCTTTTTTTTTCTTTGTAATTTGAATAAGTTACAAACATTTTCCTCTCGTTCGTGAAGTAAACAAAGCTGAATTAAATTTAACCAGAATGAAAACATTAGTTTTAAGTATGAAATTTATTAATAAAATAAAAATATCAACCTCTACCCGTGAGGAAATAGCTCTGGACGGAGGAATAGATTTGGACTAATTTGGAGAAGGGGGACAATGCTATGGAAAGTTACTCTCTCCCATTCTCAGTTTCTCTATTTCCTTTCTAACTTAATAAAATTTTCAGCTTTCACAACCAAAAATCATTTATTAGTATTTTTATGAAGCTTTATTTTTGAAATTAGTTTCGATAAATGTTGTACTTTTTTTTTATCAAAAGAAAGGCTCCCTTTAATTTAGGAAGGATAAAACTATTGTCACACACCATCACACCACTAAGGATTACCGCCAATTTTATTTTGATACTGATTAAGGGCCGGTCAAAGAATGCTGGGGAGCTGGTGCCCGACGACAGAGCGCGGAAGGCACTTGTATCCGAGTGTCTTTAAAGAACAATTTTAGCATACTGAAGGTTCGAACCTGTGCCTTAACTCTGATGCCTAGACCACTAGACTACCTCCTGATTGGTGATAAATGTTGCATTCTTAAAATAGCTAAAATGTATTTTTATTCTAACTATTAAATATTTCTCTTCAAATTATTTTTAGACTAAATTAAGGGCTATTTGGATTTTTTTTCTTAAGGAGTGGTTCATTTCTTGGTTTCATAAAAAGTAAATTTAAAATAAATATTTAACTATTTGATATAAAATTGTTAAAAGTGAGTCTGTTTAAAAATTTAAGAGAGTGTATTCGATTAAGATTTTTATAGATTTTTAAAGAGTTATAAATTTAAAACTTTTAAAAATTTTTGTAGATTTTAACAGTCTTTTACAATGTAATGAAAATTCTCGTAATTTCATATAAATTTTTGAAATAAAAAGAAGAATTAGCAAAAAAAAATTTACATATAATTTTAACTAAAAGTTATTAAAAATCTATCAAGTTTTAAAATATTTTAAAATTGTGATTGAATATGTCTAAACTTTTATAAATTTTTAAAAAAATTTATAAAATTATAATTGAATATCTCTAAATTTTTAAAGTCTTTAAAAATCTCAATTGAACATACATAAATTTCTAAAATTTATAAAAATTTAAAAATTTCAATTAAATGTACCTTAATGGGACATGCATGGTGATGCATTTGAATTATTTATCTTTGAAAGTATAAATAATTTTTTTTAAAATATAAATTTTAATTTGACATAAAATAAAGAATAAAATATAACATAATTTTAGAATATGTTAAGTGTCTGAAACGATTTAAATTCACATGAGTCAAATTTTTTATATAATTATATAATTTTTATTCTGCCAACATAATTTGACTTTGTATCTAAACTCCAGATTATAAAGAATTTGTACAATAAAGATCTTTACTATCGTATAACTTTAGTAATTAAAAAAAAAAAAAAAAAAAGGGTACTTCTTAAGATTTGTTGTCAAACGCTTAAAAACACTTTTAAAGATATTGAGACAGTTTTTTATTTTACCAAACACGCAACTATTTCTCTCTAAAATCACTACTTATAAAAACCGTTTTGATTTTTTTTGGTGGGAAAATTACTTTTACTGTAGACAATTAGACATCATCCAATTTGATTAGAACTGTCAATTTGGTAGATTGTGTCTGATTCGGATATATCTATTTATGACCGATTTTGTACATGTTTGACTTATATTCGACCAAAATAGATTAAAATATGCGATCTTGATTCAACTTATTTCATAAATAAATTAATACATTTAATTATTTAAATATATCAAATAATATATATTATATTTTATAATGTAAACAAAATTTAACATATTATATCAACATATATTTATGTAACCCATTAATATAATAAATTTTAATTAGACTTCAAAAATTAAATTAATTTTAACATTATTTCAACAAAAATATTAAAATGTTAAAATCTTAACTAATATAAAATAAAAACAATATCAATAATCATAAATATTATGATACATTAAAATAAATGTGTTAAAGTCTCAAATACTAACAAAAAGTTCTAACATAAATATATATCATAAATTTTTGTAAGTAAAAATTTGTTTTAAGTTTAGAATAAATAATAAATAATCAAAACTTACAAAATTAAACTAAAAAATATATTATTATAAATTAATAAAAACACGAAAAATAAAAAATAAAACGAATTTTAAGCATTTCAAGAATATTTTAAAGTACAAATTTACAAAATAATTAAATTAGAAACAATTACATGCATATTCTAATGATTTTAGTTATTTACTTGAATTATAAAATGAATTTTAACATAATCTCAAGAATATTTCAAAAGTACAAGCTTACAAAATAATTAAATTAGAAACAATTATCTGTATATTCTAATAATTTTAGTTATTTACTTGAATTTTTTATACGAGTTACGGGTTACACGATTAATCCATTATAACTTAATTTTTTAAATGAATTAAAGAAGTCAATCTATTTACGACCCAATTTACTTAATTTAAACTTAACTATTTTGTAGGTCGAGTTTATTACCTACTCTAAATTTGACTTAACATTGAAGTTAGAGTACCTAATTTCGTATTTTGTTTTCAAGAATTCAAGGAAACACAAAATGATTTCAATCCATGGAAGTTTTTTATTTATTTATTGATAAGACAATCCATAGAAGTTAAACAATAAGAAGATCAAGATAAGTTCCCTCTGTACGATTGATCTCAGCCATAAATCGAATAAAAATGTCAGAAGTGGGATTTGAACCCACGCCCTCTTTCGAAGACCAGAACTTGAGTCTGGCGCCTTAGACCACTCGGCCATCCTGACTTGTATGAAACATTTGTTTCCATTAATCTACTTCATCTTTTTTGAAATTACAATTAAAATATTAAAAATAATCAACGAGTTTCTTAACTGAGAATTTAGTTCCTTGTCGAATTTTAGAACTTTTAATTCGATTATTCCTATTTTTAAATGTAAAAAGTATTATTAAATGTTCCTTCCTTCTTTAATATTCCAAACATCACACACAAGGAAAATTTAGATAAGGTAATTATTTTCTGCTTAATTTAGATTTAAAACTTCAGGTTTTAGCTATATAAGGTGAGAAAAAGAGAGAGCTTTATGTAAGTGCAGTAGCAAAACAAATAGGCATGAGCTCATAGTGAGGTTTTTCACAACACCAATCCTAAACAAGGAAAAAAAAAATTAAAAATTTACTCTCCCCTGATTCCCTTTAAACTATCACTAGTAAGACTTAAACTAAACTCATAGGTTTCACTCAATAAGTAGTAAAAGCCACCATTACTCAGGATTCTAAACCTTTTTCAACAATTTGAGTCATTTGACGGTTTGACCATGTGGAACCTGGAACCAACGTCTTGGTTTGGGGTGGTTTCATTGCTCATAGGCATGAACTTGGTCCAAATTGTTGAAAAGGGTTGTTCATTTGGTCAATAATGCTCTGCAATCCTGACCTGTAACTAGGATAGAGAAGCTCCACTCCAAGTTCTGTCTTCATACGAGCATTCATGACCCGCTTCTCACCCGATAGACCTCTTTTCTTATATGTGAGATTAATTCCAGGTTCTTCACGCTCAAGGTCAGGGGGCTTTTTAATCTGACCAGGCCACTTTCTCTCAATTAGATTCCATGCATATGCAAACACTTCTTCCCTTGGTGCTGGATTGTTATCAACAATATTGTACACTTTTCTACGAGTGACAAAGCAATAATGAGTGAGATTCTTGTGCAAATTTAAAAGCAAAGAGCATTTTCAAGTACTACCATATAAAGGGGTTAGAGAATAACAATAACGGAATGATATGGAAAAACACAGTACATGCCAGCCTACTAAATTCAAGAACAAGATAATAAAAGCAGAAAGCTCAAAAGAGGTGTCAATCATATCATGTTCGTATTCACATGTTAGTTGACACATGAAAAAAAAAAAATTTTGTGTTGTCTATTTATAATAGTAAAAAAATAACAACACCTTTAAGGACTTAAAAAATTATATACCCATTTCGTGTTGTCTTATGTTTTGTTGTAGTATTAGATATTGTTACCCATAAACCTACCTAAAATAGAACTAATCTTTACAGCAGAAAGCTTAGAACCTACCTAGGGGTAAAAGTAGAAATACTGGCCTCAAGGGCTTGGCAGATGTCATGTACATGCACTCTTGATATGTATTGTCTATATTCTCTCCTCCTCTGTTTTTCCGTCAAGTTTTCCTGCTTGATTATTGTATCAATAGCACTGTATGTGAAACGGTCGTTAGAATGAAACTTTTGATGAAAACCCACTTCACTTCAAGTGCAAAATGCTTAAAAGAAATTGGCAGAACCAATTCGCTAGCAGGTTGAGTAAAAATTAGGTGCATATCCCCAACAAAAACGAAGAAAAGAAAAAAGGAACCATGTACTTTGGTGGAAAGTGTCTATGAATTCAAATAAAGAAAAAACAGCTAAATATAAAAGTACAAAAGTCATCACGACCTTCTAGCAGGACCATAGATGCCTCCAAGCCGAAGCACTCGTGAAGATAACCCAAGAATATTACCCAGATATAACCATTTATCCTCAGCAGCTAACCTTAATTTAGCCAACTCACTTGTAGGGTTAGCAGGATGACTGTCACCACAAGACAAGTTAGGAACAAAGTTATCAATTTATCATAAAATAGCATGAATGAGAACGCAGTGAATTTTGGTGCACTCACTTACTCCTCATCTATCCAACTACCTCCACAATTTCCGTATACACCTGCAAAATATTACGAATAACAAGTAAGATACAACATACATGAAAATTGTTTGATTTCTGTATGGAAAGTGGGAGATGAAAATTTCTGTTAACTGAAATTAGAGTGAAATAGTATATGGTTCTGTAACATCTCATCCAAGAAAAAATTAACAATAATATGCAACTTCTTCAAAGAAACAAAATTTTATTGAACTACGAGAACATGTTTTTTTTGTCTCCCTTTAATACCTGCAGTTTACTTCTTGTAGATGAATGTTGATTGCAGTCACTAGATGTATATACTAGCTATGAACATTGCTCTTTGCTCTTAACAAGGTAGACAGATAAATTGCTCATTCTCATTTTAGGTTCAGTTCAAAGACTATAACTATCTTAATAACAAGTTGATTTGAAGAATTAAGCTAACTAAATTTGCTGCGAAGGATACATTTTATCTGTATCAACCAATATACAAATATTCGATCCATCTAATGAAAAGATCAATTAGTCAGAATGGCAACCAAGAGACGCATTATTTAAGAATAAAGGAATTTGTTGTCTGATGAAACTTTCATGTTTCATGACTCTTTGATTACATGAAGCCTTTTAGAAATGAAGAAAAATTAATCAATAATCATGAGCTTGTGGCACAATTGCAATTACTATGAAAACCTACTGGTTGATGACATATAACAGAGCCACTGAAGATTTCCATCCAAAAGAGTACTCTGAAGAAGGTGTTCATGCTGAAGCAACTACATCAACATTGAAAAAAGAAAAAAAAAATCAGAAATAGCCTATTGACAAGATTGTTTCTAATTCAATTGAAGCCAAAAAGTTTGGGAAGTAAATTCAACTTACCGGGTCACCAATACCCACAAAAGTAGGAATGGAAACAACCAAATGGGTATGATATTTCATAGCATCTATTATGCTAGGGCTGAATAGTTCACAACATGAAACACCAATATCAGCCAGAAGGGAAATACTGATAAATGCAACTTCAATCTCAATACTTGGCATTGAAATCTTTCAACATTATAGGGGAAGGAAACAATATGTGTAAGTGGGTATAGAAAGTACTCAAATATTCATGATATAAACAAGATATTGTTTTGGGTTTTTATAATAACAGGACCCTTTTAGAGTACCATTTTCATTTTAAGACCTTAAAAAACGTTTTTTTTTCCCCCTCAATTTAGGACTCCTCTCAAGTTTTTAAATTATTGTAACCCTTTTTTCTACACATTTTACTCTACTAAATACATGTATAGTGTTACTATATAAGTATATAGTAGCTTGAAAAACGGCTACGACAGGTTTATATGGGCTAATACTTGCTAATTGTCTTAAATTGAAAACAAAAATTTTGAAGTCTTAAATGAGAATGTCACCCTCTTGGATAGATAAAAACCCATTTGTTTTCCTGTTAAACTAATTATTAAAATAATAATTAGAAACTTGATGATCTAGATGAATGCAAGTACTAACTCAGGGTCATTTGCGTCAAATAAGTAAACATCAAATCCAATATCTTCAAGTTGCTTCTTCTTGTTAATGCTTGTGCAAGTCCCAGAAACAGACCTGAAAAGTTTAATTACCATGTGTCAATTTTAGTCCACTCTCCGCAACCGAACAAATCATTAATATGAATCGGTGAAAAGGTGAGTGAGAGAGAGAGAATGAACTACCATCCTTGTTTCTTGAGTTGTGCCGCGAAGAACTGCCCTACAAAACCCATCCCAAGAATGAACATCCGATTGTGAGAAGTGGGTTCCTTAGAGTCGGTTTCAAAACGCAAATCGCTAGCTACAGATTTACATGACCAAGAGGGCCTGTACTTTAAGCCGCTTTGCATACATGTTATGACTGGCGCGGATAAAAGCATAGTCTTTTAGCAGCTGTCGAGGACGAAGAGGCGGTTTGGAGTAGCTAAGCATCTGAATCCATATCAAACAAACATTGCTTAAGGCCTCATGTTAGATTTTTTTTTATTAGAGAGGACTCTTAGCTGGTTTTTACCTATTATAATAGTTCATTTCTACGATTAATATGAGATTGATTAAAAATTCATAAAAATCAATATAGTTAAAATATTAAAAAAAAAAAAATTTGATGCAACAAATGCCCACTAACGATTGTCGGCAACCAAACTTCAGCAACATTTATTCGAGTTCTTTTCAGGGTTCATTATCTACGAATGATATCGTATCTTTTGAAAAGTTGTGATTTGAAAACTTAATAATTTAATCAAGCAAAATTAGTATACTAATTGTAATAAAGATAAAATAAAATGTTATATAAATGTATTTTTCTGAATAAAATTTTTGCATTTTGAAAATTTTGAATAAAAAAAAACAGAATACAGAACCCTACCCCTCCTCCGACCCCCATCCCCATCCCAAACCTGCTAGCCCGTTGCCACCCCCAAAACCCTTCCCCCCACTCGCAAATCCCTCATCCCCTGTTTAATACAAATTTTTAAAATGTCAAATTGTCCACATTAAAATTAATTTGTATTAGAAACATAGTTTAAATATGAATTTTCGGACTTTATTTAAAATTTGTATGAAATAAATATTCTTATTTTACTTAACCAAAAAATTAATATACTAAATTATATTTTTAGTAAAGTTATGATATTATTTCTGCATTATATAACTATTTTTGGTACATTTTTACCCGTCATACCACCATTTAAAAAATTGTACTAATTTGGTACAAATTTCACATTAAATTGGAGATTTATCACACATATCTTAAACTTATTCGAGATTTCAAGCGTACTTTCGTCTCTTTAATTAAATCAATGATTTAATAAACGGAAAGGGTGAAATTCATGTATTTTACTTTCTATGTTTTAATTGCAAAGTTTAAACTATAGATTTAGATTTTTTTTAGTTAATTTTAGAGGATTATCAAGTAATTGGAGACTAATAATAAGGTTCTAAATCATGTAATCGATTAAGTATTTCATGGGATTACTAATAATGGTGTTTTTAATTTTATGCGAATAAATTATCCATCAATTTGACTAACTTATTATTTTCAAAATATCTAATTTAGCACCTAAAATAAGTAAAATTCACTATCTTTATTGTGATCTTTTCTTATTTATACTCATTTTGGAAGTCAATTTTTATCTCAAAATTTTCTTACTCATCTCAAAGTTATCTACCGCCATACATATTTTGAGCAATTCGTTGGTAATTGGTAAGGGTCAGCACGAAGCAATTGGTATTTTCTTATTCTTTTTTTAATTTTATTTGCAATAAAATTTATATTTAATAATATAGAATCATACGGACTATTAAATGCATTTTAATTAAGTTTAAAGATTGAGATGGTGTCGAACATGATGAGAAAAAATGTGCATTTAAGGGCTTTATTTTAACAGCGAAAAAACTATTTGTAATATGGGGAGGGAAAAACAGAAAAAAACAAAAAACAAAATACCAAAAATGCCTTTCAATACAAGCACATGTGCTTGTTATATCTTATATATAAAATTTGCAATAAATTAATATCAATTATTTAAATAGATATCAAGAAAAATACGGAATAATTAAATACATTTTACAATATAAGTTTAAAGATTGAGATTTAATAGAAAAAATTAAATGTGGTACTATCCATAATAAGGGCTTTACTTTTAACAGCGAAAAAACTATTTATTCACTATGGTAAAAAAGAAAAGAAGAAATCATCCACCTATATATTTTTGCCAGAATAAAATCAACATTGTAACAAGCTTTTAGACCTACATTTGGAATAAGTTTGAGATTGTTGATCTTTATTGTAAAAAAAAAAAAAATAGAAAATCAATTCTAAAATTAACTTTTTTGGAATCTCAAATTTGAATTTCAAAATTTTTGAATGTAGAAAATAAAAATAAGTTATTAAATGTACATAATTTTAAAATTAAAAAATTAAAAATTAAAATGATTATCAAACAAATCGCAATTAGTGCCTTTTATTACTTAAATCATAACTTGTTTTTGAAAATTCTAACTTTTTCACTAAAATACATTTGTGCCAAAAACTTAAAATATTTAAGAAAATGCCATAAAGAATTTTTTGCCAGAATAAAATTCAAACCTTGTAACAAGCTTTTGGGACCTAACCATTTTGCGTATTAAGTAAAAATAAAAGAATTATTTATTGATCATGGACCAAATAGTCTAGCTATAAATATAGAAGGAAGAGACAAACTTTATAAATCTACATGAATTTGCATTTTAATTTTTGAGCATATAACTATTTTTTTTTTGTATTTTTTTTAAATAAAGGTTATAGTTAGCAGTTTTCAGTGAGTGCACCGGGACATCCCCAAATAGGTTGGCACCTCCTTAGTACCTTCTTCATGAAACTGCTCAACTATTAATATTATTAAATAACAATAAAATTTAAATTACAAATAAATATTCTCAACAGAACCTGTAATTAGGTTTGTTGTTAGCATCTAAATGGATAAAAGAGGTAGCGAAAGATGGGGCATTCCACCACCAAGTCGCTGTACATAAACTAGGAGCCCTAGAAGCTAAACTATCAGCTGCAGCATTACCCTCCCTGTAAATATGTGAGCAGTGGAACTCCATGTTGGTTATTTTATCTAAACAATCCGCCCAAGCAGAATACCATCTCCAAGGTACCGAAGAAGATCGAGTATGAAAGAGAGTGACAACATATGTTGAGTCTGATTCTAACCATAGTCGTCTCCATCGAAATTGATATGCATATCTCACCGCCTGAATGGCTGCCGCTAGTTCAGCCTCAAAAGCATAAGATACTCCAAGTGGAATACAGAAACAACCCTTAACAAATGATCTGGAAGTTCGAAAAACACCTGCACAACCAGATAATCCTGGTGCTCCAAAAGCAGCACCATCTGTATTAACTTTTATCCAACCCGAAGGCGGTGGCCTCCAGATGACCTCTATAATCCTTGGAGCCCGTCGTGGTATGCCTTGTATTCGAAGACGCTTAAGTACTTGTAGGTCGTCCACAGTATTTCGCATGGAACCACCCTGTGATAGACTCGCTTCACGAAGAAAACGCTATACTGTGGCAAATGCTGACCTCAGTGTTGTCTTTTTGTTGTTAAACCGATAATTATTCCTAGTAGTCCAAATTACCCAGATTACTGAGACAATTCCTGCTTTCCATAAATTAGCGAGCTGTGATCCAAACTCCATTGACATTGACATCTTCCATAAGTTTAGGATAGTAGACTCTGTGCATGGTCGTCTGCCAAAGAAGAAGCATAGGAGGTCCCAGAGTGCACCTGCAAAATGACAACTTAAAAAAAGGTGTGACATAGTTTCCTCATTGGATCCACATAATGAGCAGCGAGAAGGCAAAAATTGTCCCCTTTTTTTTAACTGACAATCCGTGGGAAGTTTATTTTGAATTGCACGCCATAACAAAATAGACCTTGAGGGCGGTATGTAAGGAGCCCAAATAGCCTTACCCCAATTCTTGCGTTCTCCAACCACACGTAATGAATCATAAGCCTCTCTGGTTGTAACATCTCCCTTAATTGAATTTGTCCAAACTCTTATGTCCGAACTAATCCCAACCACTGTTGACTGGATTTCTGAGGCAATATCTGGATAGGAGACCATAAATTGTTGAGGCAGATGCCATCCGTCCTCGCGAAGGTAGTCCCCTACTAGTGAATGAATCGGTGGATCTACAGGGGGGTTGTCCAACCTATCAATTAAAGGAGTACCTAACCAGCATTTTTGTTGTCCAACCTATCAATTAAAGGAGTACCTAACCAGCATTTTTGTTGTCCAACCTATCAATTAAAGGAGTACCTAACCAGCATTTTTGTTAAATAAAAAATTTCGGTTATTAAGGTGTCTAATTAACCCAGCATTTTTGTTTAATCTATATAATTGAAAAAATAAAAAATAAATAGTTATATTTTGTCTTAGCAAAAAAAAAAAAAAGTAGTTATATGCTCAAAAATTAAAAGGTTGATCTATGTAGGTTTTATGAATTTTTTAAAAAAAAAAAGAACCGGCAACAAATGAAAGGAATTAATTGATTATCCAATAATGCTCCTTATAACATGAGTAATGGTATTATGAAAAACTACTTGGAAATAACCGTTCTGCATTATGTGAAAATGGAGGAATTGTTTGATCCTAGACAAACAATCTAGATTAATTGGTTGTGATATACATAAAATGAATAACAATAAGAAGAAAAATAGCCCTATTTTTTCTGATTTTTGTCTAAATAGCATGCCATAATAGAGGGAAAAGACAAATGACCTCACTTTTTCTTATTTTAACCATCTAAATTTATAATATTAAATTCTCATTAGTTTAAAATAACACATCACTATTAATCCAAGAAAGCGGTATAATTTTTTGTACCAATGATCCAAAACTAATAATTAGTTTTTGATATATTTTGTGCTAAACAATCGAATGCAATCACGCTCGTAACGACAAAATTTATCTCAACTAACAACATATACTCAGAAGGGGAAAAAACCCACCCAGATAGAATTTGAGTTTATATTTGATGAAGCTTTATTTTTATGGAATTTAAGCCATGTAAAACGGTAAACATGGTGATCTATACGGTTGGAGAGTCAAAAGATTTCTAGCTGAGTCGCTAAGGTGTAAAGGTTCGACACATAGCTAAAACCGTATTCTCACTCTAAGTATTATTAGAGATGGTAGGAGGATCTTATGTTACATTCTGGTTATGGCAGTTATATGGCAACATGTTATCACTTTCTGCTTCTACAAGATCACACGGATGGTCTCAAAGATCAACCAGGAAATCAAAACTAGGAAACCGAAAGAGAGCAACATATATTAGCCATCAGTTATAAAGAGCTAATTTCCTAATTGCAATAGTTATTGACTAAAAATTCTTAAGAACTGTGTGTATGAGTATATTGAAGCGAATTTAAACACCACCATGAATAAGTTCATTTCCTCAAATTGGTAAGGATTTTGGCAAAAAAAACCGTATCTCACTACTTAAAGGAGTATAGGCATAACATATAAAAGTAGATGGTCAGTCAAGATCAAACAGCTGCAAGCGGAAACAAATAGGGTGAAATCTTAAAATTCTTCCCAGTACCCAATGGCAGACTTTGCTGAGAAAGATGAAGATATCGCAGTCCAACTCCAAACATCCGTGGCTCTCAAAAGCAACAAGTCTAGTCTTTCCCAAAATCTGCATTATAGTGTGCGCTTGATTCAAGTTTCTTTGCATCATTTAGTTTCCGAACAGCCTGAGTAATGCAGTAATATGACAGGTAGGTTAAAAATCTTCAATAGCTCACATAGTCCACACAAAAAAAAAAAAAAAAATCACATATTACACATTACATATGACACCATTTTAAGCAGTGGATGATATATATACAAGCAGCTAAAACCTTACCTTCATGAAATCTTCCTGGATGACATAGTCACGCTCTGCACGGATGGCAAACATTCCAGCCTCCGTGCAAATATTTCGGAGGTCAGCCCCATTGAAACCCTGAAATAATAGAGGGAAAATAAGGACCAAATAATTGGCCAAAATGAAGAACTAGATGGCAGACAACTTTTAAGGATTTTTATGCTCCACTAACCTCAGCCAGCTTTACAACAGCTTCATAATCAATCTCACCATGTTTGGCAATTCCAGCAGCATGAATCTTGAGAATCTCTGTTCTTGATTGCTCATTTGGCAATGGAATCTCTATTTTCCTATCTAATCGACCTGGACGGAGAAGTGCAGGATCTAGAACATCAGGTCGATTTGTTGCCATTATCATTTTGACCTGAAACACCAATGCAACAAAAATAATGTTCTCATTTTCACCATACTGACAAGTCACTTGTGTCATGAGATTAACACAACCACATTTTTGGACTCAAGGAGAAGAATTAACTACCACCATAAAAATAAGTCATAAGTTTTAAGTCATTTACAAACTACAAGTAAAACTTAATCCACTAAATTAACGGCTAATGTAGTCCTATGAAAGATATCAGGAAAAGCTCCTATGGAAAAAGTGTAGAAGATAATAGAGATACAAGTCTTACAATCTGAACCAACCCCTTTCAGTATCAACACGTGAATGTTAACATATTGTCATTCTTTCAATCATAGTTTAAATTGGATCATACCTTTCCAAGCTGATCAAATCCATCAAGCTGATTGAGCAACTCCATCAGTGTTCTCTGAATTTCTCGATCAGCACTTGTTCCCTCACTAAAACGACGACCACCGATGGCATCAATTTCATCCATGAATATAATGCATGGCTGTAAAATGTAAATAAGAAGCAAATCATCAAAGTTAATCCTGATAAGAAGGAATAACTCACAATATAATAATAGCATGTGAGTAAAGGATCATACCTGGTGATCACGAGCATACCCAAACATTTCACGAATCAACCGTGCACTTTCTCCAATATACTTATCAATTATGGCACTAGAAACAACCTATATTAGATATGTCAGAAGGAATCATGCAAGCATCTTAAAAGAAAATAAAGACATAAACGCTCGAATGTGTGTATGTTTGATTAAAAAATTTGACATCCTAGCCATTCAAAAGGGATACTAACCTTCAAAAAATTGGCATCAATGTTACTTGCAATTGCTCTTGCCAACAATGTTTTGCCTGTACCAGGAGGTCCGTATAGAAGAACACCCTTTATAAGGAAAATGAAGGGACAGCCAATCAAGAGTTGGTCTACCACAGTGATAAATTACTTGAAATGGGATACCGTACAGTGCACAAGTCATAAATTCTAATCTTCCCTGATTTAAAAGCAAAATAAGAATAAAAAATACCCAGAGAAAGAGAGACAGAACCTTGGGGGGTTTGATTCCAACTCTAAGGAACAGCTCAGGGTTCATGAGAGGTAGCTCAATTGATTCTCTCAGTTCTCTGATCTGATCAGATAGTCCACCAACAGCAGAATAGCTAACATTACCAGGATCTTCATGAAGCATATTGTAAACAACGGGATCAACCTGGCAATTGAAGAGAGAATATAAATCATTAAAGATGAAACAATCCCCTCTCATACTGATAATAGATCAACATTCAAAACAACTTACTTCACGTGGAAGAGCACGCATAATTGTGAGCGTTGTCATGTCAAGAACCACTCTTGTTCCAGCAGTGAGTTTATCCTTATCCACTTTGCTGCGGCAGCCAACTACATACCTGGGGCCACTGCTTGCTTTTACAATCACTGAAGGTACAGGAGCGATCACATTCTGATATGACTATATGATGTCTAACCAGAGCAATAACAATTTATGTGGTCTCAAAGAAGTGCTATATTTGCTAAAATGCATGATGAATGATCAAGCTACGTGAAATCAAGAGCTCCACAGATCATCTGCGTCAGAGCTTTACACATGTGCTTGGCTAATGAAAATGCATAAATTTAATGAAATTTGAAACTATAGACAACCAAAATCTGGAAGGTAATTACAGCGTTCATTGTCCAGAGGCCTGAGGACTTCCCCAATGATCTGCCCAACACTTTGGAGAGACTTCAAATCATCCTCTGTTTTGTTGAACTCTTTCTTTGAAGCTTTCAAGTTCTCCCTCACTGGAGAAAGATATTACAAACTTTCATGAGCTTTAATGTCAGCAGAAAGAGTTATATAGCATATAGCAAGGCCTATCACATAGTCCAATCAAATCACGTAATCATATAGTTTAGCACTCTACAAAATAAAAAATTTATAATGAGATTATCCAAAATTATCCATTCAAAACGAATAACATGAAATAGAACATAACCCTAAGCCTTAAAGTTTCCTAAAAGAAATGGAAAAAGATGCCCGAAACCCTAAATTTGATGTAATTTGAAGCCCCAAGTGTCCAAAAAATGGGGAAAGGTAAATGAAAATTGATTAGAAGTGTATCGAAATCGTAAAATGAATGTTGAAAAAAGTGACTGACCGGATCGAACTCTGGATTCGAGCTCTTTGTGGTGAAGAAGTTTCTTGCGGTAATCGGCGACCGCAGTACGACGTCGAACAGCTTCCTCTTCACTCATGGCTCTCCACAAAACTCCACCTGAGAGATATCTTCCAAGCAAGAAAACAAGGGATCTGTTCACAAACTACTTCTAGCCAAAGCGATTAGGGTTCGCCTTTTGTAGCGTAAACTACTTCTACCCAACTAGCTAGATTGGGGTCCGACTTTAGTGCTCTTGGAAAAGTTTTCTGGCTCATTTAGTCATTTTGTATGAGATAATATCACTCATGCTCCTTAACTTTGGCATATTTTCAGTAATGCCCTTAATGTTTGCAAAAATATATCTAATATCCTTAAAGTTTATACTTTATATTAAAGATGCCCTTAATAACCAACGTTGTTAACTTTTCCATTCATTAAAATTTTCTCTTAATTTTCTAAAATGATTTTTAAAAATATTTTAAATTTCTTTGAGAATTTTGTTTAAGTTGAATAATCTTTATTTTATTATGAAAGCATAGCCATAGAGGTCCTTAGATTATGTTATTTGTATCATTTGATCTCTTAAATTATAAGTGTTGGCATTTATTTGATCTCTTAATTTTAGAAAAAAGTGATCAATTAAGGACAAAACACGTAATTTTTTAATTAAAATATTATTTTTAAAATTAATATTTCAATATAAAAAAATTAAAATAATATAATTTGTCATTAATTAAAGTCTTAAAAAATAATATTTTAATTAAAATCATGTATTTTATTCTTAATTGGCTCTTGTTTTAAAAATTAAGGGTTTAAATGACACCACTTATAATCTAAGGGACTAAATGACACAAATGATTTAATCTAATGAACTTCCATAACATTTTTCTCTTTATTCATTATTTAATTTCCTAACGAGGCTTTGATACCAATTTTTTATTGCTTAATTTTTAAAAATTTTAGTTAATTTATCTTTTTGTTTGTTCTTTAAATAAGTAAAACAAAAAAAATTATATCAAATTTTTCTTTATTTACTTTAACAAATTTTTGTGTAAAATAATTTCTTAAAATTTTTCCTACTGAATGGTCTATTAGATATGAAACACAATAAATATAATATATATAATAATTTAAAACAGTATCAAATCTTTTAAAAAAATTTAAACAAGTTTCATAACATTCGTTATCAAAACATTGTTCTAAAAATTTCAAATATTTTCTTTCAAAATCTTCAATTGTTTATTATTTGGATTTATTTTTCTTTTTTATGATACCAAAATTTTAAGCACAATATATTCATAAATTTTTTAGCAATCTTATGATTGACAAAAAAAATCTAGAGTTGATAATACCCTATTTTTGTTGAATATGGGTTCATCTCAGCCTTTTGCTACCTTGGATCTAATCTTTAGTTATATTGTAAAGAGTCTCACCTTCTGTGTTAAGAAATAGCCACCTGTCTTCAACAAAAAATAAGATTCGTACTTTTTCTTAAAATATAAGAGAGACATTAGATTTTTGGAGAAAGTGAATTTTAATTCATTAAGAAAATAGTATTATTATAACCCTAGTTTACTTGCCATTTTATTCCATAGGAGTTTTCTGATACAAAATATTTGTCTAAAATTATAAAGGAAAAATATAGAAATTTTAGATCTGTGTGTGTTGGGTTATGTCTTTCTCTGAATTCCCAATGTATTTATAGGCTTCTTGCTTCTTTAAAACGTGTGAAAAGATAAGGTTATTTTATCTTTTTTTATTCCTTCGTCATACATATGTAAAGATAAGATGTGATGTTATCTTTAATTTTCCTATTAGATAAGAACATGCGCAAAGTTTACATTTGATCCTTATCTTTTTTTTGGGCTGCAGACACTTCATTCATAGTCACTTTCTGACACACTCATTTTAGAGTCCGGTGATGTGGAGTCATCTTGATCCTTGATGCAATAAATACATTTATGATCTTTGATCTGATTTTTTATCAGTTGGCAAAATTCTTGTTTAGTTCATTCAATGGCGTCTATTTCATTATAGTTGAATGGCTCTTCAAAGTTGACTTCTTTTTCAACATCTTCTTGACTAATTCCTAAATTATTATAAAAAATTATTATAATCTTGTAGGTGGAAAAATTAACTTTGAAGAACTGCTTATTTTTCTTGTTTCATATTAAATTTGGCTCAACATTATTGCTCGCACTTGGTTTAATAATTCTTCATTAAACTTTTCTTCTGGTAAAGTTATGGGTTATTTGACTGTCCTTATTGAAGATATTATTCTTATTTTGATAAGATGATATGAACTCATTGGTTCTCCTTTATTCCAATCTATAAGTGAATTGAAAAATCTTAAGAAAATTAACCTATCATTTGCTTTTACTCGTTTTCTAAAGTTCTTGATTGCTCTTTTATAACTTTTTGAAAAATATGTTAATTCTATTAAATTATTACTTAGATAAATTAATCCACAATAAAATAACTAATAGACTAATTTAGGACTTGCTCCTTCGACAATATTGGATTTACTGCTAATAATCTTTTTATTTCTTGGTGCATGAACTTTTTTTGTAGTAAAAAATTTCATGACTTCTAGTTATTCTTTTCCTGATCTTCTGGCTAAATTAAAAAAATTCAACCATTGGTTTGGGTTAATGTTTCATTGATTTTCTTTCTCTTCTTTTGGGACAAGAATTGTATCATTTACTTTCTTGAAAATTATTGGTCTTGATACTTTTTCTAAAGTTGTCATCTTGTTCGTTGCAATTGAATGGTTTTTGAGTGCTTGAACTTAGTTTCTTTTTAAACCACATCATTGAGTCTAAAAATTTTTGAAGCCCTGTAATTGGAAAGACTTCCTTATGCTTAAATCCTGCTAGTAAATGCTCTATGTGTTACTCTTGAGAATCCGACTATTGCTCTGCTAGCTTCTAACCATGTCTTGTATATTTATAAAGTTAGTCCATTATAAACAACATAAAATTTTTCCTTGGGTTCTTTTTCATCTGCAATGTTAGACTATAAAATTTTTAAAGAGTTACCTTATTCCTTTTTAATTACTTCTGAAGTTTTATTCTTTTCTTGATATAATTGTATCTCTTTACCTTTAGAATTTTTACTCTCTTTCTTTTCTAGAGAATTGATTTCTTCCTTGTTGTTATTATTTAGTGATTTCTTGAGATATAAGACCTCAAGTTGGTCTATTATGATTTTCAATTTCTTTTTCTTGATCATAATTTCTTTGTCAAGATTGTCCATGATTCCTGCAATGGTAAAAATTGTTAGTAGGGCTAATTCTCTAATTAATGCATTTGCTAAATTATTCTTTGTTCCTGATAAATGTTTTACATCAAACTTATAATAGTTAAACTATTGTTGCCATTGATGAGTCTTCCTTGCTTATAATCACCTATAATATTATTTCTTAGAAAATGTCCAAAATTTTTATTGTCAGTTCTAACAATAAATTTTGAACTTATAACATATATTGCAAATTTTTTAATAGCTTTCTTGACAGTTATATATTCTTTTTTATTACTATTATAATTTAATTTAGGGCATTAGAAAGATTTTGAAGTAAATATACAAAGATATTCATCTTTGTCATCAACCTTTGCTTCTAATACTGCTCCCCAATATCAATGTGAAATGTCTGTTTTTATTATCATTTTATCATCTAGTTTTGGATGTACAGAGTTGGTAAATTTTGTAACTGTGCTTTTATTTTGTTCATATATTTAGCATCCTGATCGGTCTATTGCCAATCATAATCTTTTTAAGTTTTGTTTGTAATGGTTTTCTCATTTATGTTAATTTCTTTATATATGCTTCTGCATATGTTAGATATCCTAAAAATCTTTGTAATTGATTTTTATCTTTGATCACGCTAAGAAAACTTTGTATGTTATTTAAAATATGGGGTTATAGATGATGTTTTTCATCTTCTATTTCTAACCAAAAATATTTTATTTTTTGTTAAGTAATGATCACTTTATATCAGATTCTTCCATTGGTTCTAGTTCCATCTTAAAAACTTCTTCTAAGATTTTTTTAGAAAATTCCTTTTTAAATTTTTTCTTGCGTTGAAGTCTATTTGGGCCTTCATTTACATAATGCCCTTCATTTGCATAATACCCTTCATTATTACATATTCAGCATCTACATTTTTTTCTTGATGGACAATAATTTTTCTTTTCTGGTATATTTATTTCCTTCTTCTAAAATATCTTTTTCTATAAGATTCTCTATTATATATTCTTTTATATTTTTGAAAATTTTATTTTCTAAATTTATATCTTCTAAATTTTTTATATTTTTTATGCTTTTTATACTTATTATAAGATTTTATGTTGCATCTATATTTTTCTTGGATTCTAAAATCTTTTGTATAGGAACAAATTCTATCATTTCCTCTTACTTGTTTATATTCTTTCTTTTCTTGGTATTTAAAAATTATCCAACTCTTAAAACTTCTTATTATTTCTCCTAATGTATCAGGTATGGCTTCTCTATTTATGTTATTCCATCTTTCTGTCATAGTTTTATGTAGTGTTCCAGTAATTTTTGGAAAAATATTTCCTTATAAGTTTCTTGCATAGAATGTGGTAATTTATAATAGTACATTTCATTTTTACTAGACTCAGTAATGTGTCTACCTTTGTCCTCTCCAATAAATTCCTTATATATCTCATTTACTACAATAACTAAGTATTCTCTTTCTGTAGATTCATTTTCTTGCATTAACAAATGTTATTATTCTGTTAAATTTGTAAACCAAACTTTTACATTTTTTTATCATTTTATGAGCTACTAATACCTTACAAGTAGAATGGTTTGTTTGTGTGGTTGTAAAAATTTGTATAATTACATTCATTCATCTGACCCATTCATCTAAGATTTTCTTTCTATCTCTTATGCAGTTTGAATCTAAAATATCATATTTATAAATTTAATGGGATTTAAATTATGGTGAAATACTATCTCTAGTATCCCTATATAAACCTTCTTCTATCTTAGGTTGTTGTATTTTCCTATAAAAAAAAAAAGTTCAGGTTCTTCTAGTCTTTGTCTATTTCTTTCTTTCCTATGTAGGTAAAATGTTTATCCTCTTTGTGAAATTGATCTTTGTGGGGTTAATAATATTGGTTTCGTATAAATTCTAGAACTTATGTTTTCTTGTTCAGACTCGCTCTTACTAATTATTGTCATATCATATTCTTCTTTATTTGTACAAAATTTTTCTTCATAATATTTTTTCAAATTCTTCATTTGTTAGGTTAAAAGACTGATTAATTTTCCTATATCCTAATGTTTAGGATTCATGAAGTGTTCTTCTAATTCTTTTCTATATTCCATTATACTGGGATTATATATTTTTCTTTATCTTTGGATCTTTCTTCATTCTTTCTTTTATCATTTTTGGATATTAATGCATCAAATCTCCTAGGGGTTCTTCTTTTAATCCTCTTAATGGATCAAATCTTAATCCATTTTCTTTTGATATATTATCAATATCTCTTTTTAATAATGTAAATTCTTTATGCATATCTAATTGTAATTTTTTAGTACAACTTGTTCTTTTATTTCTTCAAGAATTTATGTTTATATTTCGTTTAGGTTTTATAAATATTTGGTATTTGATTCACATATTGTATCTATTTTCTCAGCTAAAGGGATTAGTGCTTTCATTATAATTTTTATACTACCATTTATATTTCTATTTCTTTCTAATTCTATTTATTGTAATTTTGATTTTAATATCTTCTAGTCTCCATAAATTTTTAATTTTTAATCTCTTGTTTTAATTCTTTTATTTCTCTTTGTTCTTCCCATTCATGTTTATTAATATTTGTTTGATTATCAGTAAACTTAATTTTTAGAATATTACTTCTTCTTTCTTGTATGAAAGATTTTTCTTTAACATCTAAACTTCATTAATCTAGTATTTCAAAATTTGTTATTACTACTAGTTTTATTATTTGTCCTATTTTTTGAAAGACTTTTTCTATTTCTATAAATTTATTTTATCCATATATTGAGTTATTATGACTATTAGTTAATGAATATCTTATTATATAGTGTAATGAGAATGATTGATTTTCTTCTTTCATCAAATTTTCTCTTTCAAATTCATAAGCAAGACTTAACACTTGGTTTAAGTTTTTATCATGAATATTAATAACAAATTTAAGATTTGTTATAAATTTTAATTTTTAATATCCTACATTTTCATGGATCATTCTTAATAAAATATCTTTTCTATTTATTATCCTATTATCTAATAATACTAGTTGTATGGGACCTATGGGTGTATCTATTTATTCTTTAAAATATATTTTTATTAAAATTTGTATTCCTCCTCGATTGATATATCCAATCTTTTCTTTATTTTTTTGTGAAATTTTTAATAATTTATCCATAATTATTTCTTTGTCTATTAATGGTATATTGAATCTTCTTCTTGCATCTGTTATGATAATACTTATTTGTTACTTATTCCATAATAAACTATATCTTTTATGGAGAACATTTTTCTTATCATTGAGAATGATGATTATTTAAATTCATCACCTTTCTTAAAATTTTATTTAATTTTTTTATGCTAAATATCATTTTTTTTGTGAAAAATATCCTAAAATATCTTGTGTATTAATTTTCATTATGTCTTAATTTTTTATTATTTCCGTCATTTTATTATTCAATTCTGTTAAGTTTAAAAGATAATTATGATATTTCTAAAATCTTAAAAATATTTATGAATTTATATCAAGTCTTAAGAATATTATTAATATATATCTCATTATATATATGTCAAAAGTACACGTGCAAAGCATGTGACTAATTATATTAATTCAAATCAAATTTATTAAATTTATATTTATAAAGTAATGTTATATTTATTAAGTGATGTTATGAATCAAATGACGTGTGATTGGATATAAAGTTGAAGATATTTAAATAATGACAATAATTTTGTATATATAATTTAAAAGTAATAATTTATAAATGTAACAAATTAATCTCAGTTTATTTTACTAATAATTTTGGAACCACAACCAAGCTTTAGTTTTGCACAATTATTAGAAGTTATAGCTTTTTTTTAGGATAAAGGGTAGTAGAAGTACACTGATTTTAACAAAAAGTATACAAAAGTTCATTAACTTTTGAGTATGACACTATATGTTCATTTACTATCAATAAGTATAATAAAAGTTCAAAATTTAAAAAATTGTCAGATTTTAGTTGTTCTAAATTAAATGTGTTTTTCGACGTTTCACTCTAATTAAAAAAAAAATTCTTAGTCATTTTGGGTAATTTAATTACCAAAAAAAAAAAAAAAAGCCCCAAAATCAGTAGTGAAGAAAAGAAATTGAAAGCCAAATCCCTAGTCCCTAACGTGTTCTTCTTCCTCCCACTCACCATGCACGACTGAAGAAATTTGTTCGGCCTCCATCTCCGTCCACGCAAGGGTCGTCATCTTCAAGTCCTATCTTCATCTTCATCGTTCTTCTATGCGCCATCTTCGACTCCCAATTCCTTCTCCATAGTTGAGTTACAAGCTCTCCCTCACTCTTCTTCTCCACCTCTCACTCTCCAAACTCTCTGTCACTCTCCAATGGCTTACCGTGTACCAAGTATTCCTCCATTTTGTGTTTGCAGAGAGGAGACCATGGAGAGGACTTCGTGGACTTCACGAAACCTAGGTCATCATTTTTTTGGATGCAAAAATGTAAATTCCTTCATCTATTTGGTATTTTATTTTTATTTTTAGTTTGTGTTGAAAAATATAGACAAAAAATTACACATCTTCTACACTTAACATGTTTGGTCTTTTATTGCAGAGAGTTTGTAATTTTTTTTTTCATAGATTGAACCACCCATTGCAGGGAGAAATGCTGAAGTTATAATTGGGTTGTTAAAAAGAATTAACGTGAAGGAAGAAAGAAATAAGAAACTGAAGATTCGGTTTACTATAGCACTATTAATTTCATGGATTATCATGTATATGGTGATATAGCTTGTATATGAGATGCATTGTTGAGTAAATGTATTCTGTGTTGAGTAGAGTATGTTTAGGATAATTAATTTTTAGATTTTTAAATGGTAATTTGCTCTAGCTGTTTTGGGGGAAGGATATTACTATGTTGTTTTAGTGTTGTTGCTCAAAAAAATTTCATTTGTTACAGCTCTGTCTTGTAACCAAAACTAACTATGTATCACTGCACCCAAACATTTGAGTTGTTCAAGTTGATAGTTTCATTTCATTTGGCTTTATCATTTAGATTGCATTTTTACTCTCTACGAGCCATGTCAATAAGAGAAATAATTTCTTGTTTATAAAAAGAGTAAGTTTATAATTGAATTTCAGATACTTAAAAAATTAAAAATTAGTAATCAATTCACAGTGCAACATGCAGTTTGTCTATCAAACGTGCAACATGTAGTTTCCATGCAGCAGTGAACAATATCATATCATTTCATCTCAAGCTTTTGTCCTCCAAAACTAGGCAAGAACAAGCACTTAAGCACTTGGATAAAGCACACTTTATCTGTACATAAATTATTGACACTTTTTTTATGCAATTAAGAATGCTTTGTTAGTGCATTTTGATATCATACTAATGCCAACAACAAAATAAAAGTAAGGTACTCATACCAACATAGAAATAGCATTGTTTAAAAAAAAATGAGCGTATAAAAGTTGGTTATATTATTTTTAATTTGCAATGCTTCCTCTAAGATAATATTTTAAGAAATTCTTGGGCGAAAATAAAATGGTGAGAAGAAATTTTTACATGAGCTAAGTTCACGAATAATATAGATAATTCTTTCATATATTGTTTGACATAGATGTATTTACTTATATATAAAGAACCCCATTTTAAATACTTACTAATTATATATTCTTAAAATTATCAAATTACACCATATATTCATATACCTAATTCATATAAAAATTGTTCAATGGTGGTATGGGAGGTATGGACGCCCCTTCCTTTTACAAAAAAAATAGAAAAATAAATAATAAAATAATCTAACATCATTTCTTTTTACTAATTTTGTTTTAATATAGAAACTTAATTTATGTTTTTATACATGAACATAATATGTATGAAGCCATACAATTGCAAAATAATGAACCGACAGGATAAAAGAGAAATAAAACAGACCATTTAGTGAATATTTCTCTCTCCTAAACAAGCGTACTATGTCACAGGAGTGGGCATTTGTTATATAAACTCCACCTGTTTTAAGCATATTACAAACTGTTATAGTTTATATACAAAAGTACACCTGTTTTAAACACTAAATAGCCTTTACAAACTGTACTACTTTGCAAACAAAATTGTAGCTTTCAAAACAAGTGTGCTTATACAAACTGCACCTTATAGTGTTCACTGCAGTTTTTAGACAAAAACTACACTACTTTACATTCGAACAATTTGTATTAAAACAATAATTCAAGTATAATTACATTTATATCCAACAAGTTTAGATCCACCTTTGTTAGCCTTTGATTTAAATCTTTTACATTTACCACCTAAATTTTCAGTATTCACCTATAGGTTAGAAAAAAATAAAATAAGTAAACAATGAGGGACTCAAAAGTGATTGAACATTATATAAATGATATAAAACAAATAGAAATATACTTGACTTTGTTGGGTTAAATAGATTGTAGTATTCAAGTTTGAATTTGAAGATCCTTCAACATGTTGTGATTGGTCCTATTGAACACAATAAAAATAAAGTAAGGTAATAACTACACAAGCTATGAATGATATACTAAAAATAAAAATATTAAAAATCCTTATTCCTATATCAGATACCAAATGTGAAGGGTTGTGTAAAATTTTTACCAACTTCATCCAAATTTGTTCACAGAACCTGTAAAGTTAAAAAAACATTATTAATTTGAATGAGCATACATGAATCTAGAATAACAGAATTGGTATACCATTAATTAAGGATTAATTGTTTTACTTGAGATGAATTCTCATCCTTTTTATTTGGGCATGTGGCTCTGTTATGTCCAACTTGACCACATATCCTACATTTTATGACCACTCCTGTCTTCCTTACTCTTGCTGGTTTGGTACCTATAGCTAGAATGAAAGAATTGACATTCTTGCAATAATCAGATGGGGCATACTTAAACTGTTTATTCCTTGGCTTTCCCGATCTTTTAGTAGACACTAGAGGTTGAATATTGATTTCTTCAGTTGGTTTTCAATAGTGAAAGCTTGGAATAGGTAATACAACTGGTTTGTATGCCAACTCATATGCTTCTCTTTTCAACAACCTATGTATGTAAGAAGTAGGATCCTCTCTTTGGAGTAAAATACACCTGATTGCATGCTGACATGGTATTCCTGTTAACATCCATGACTTACATGTACACTCTTGTTAAGATCCATATCTACCTTTTTGTTATCAGAGAAAGTCACCTCAAAGATATTGCCACCAATATGCACTACTTGACGCCTCATTGATGCATTCAAGTGGATTTCATATAACTTCCTTATTCTAGGTGGAACATCACTTCTCCAACATTAACTTGCAACTCTATTTTTTGAAAATCTTTCTCTTATATATTCTCTAATTAACTCCAGCATGGTAAGTAAAGGCTCTTTCCTTGCCCTTTTTATTTGATTATTGAATGACTTGCAATAGTTGTTAGATTGGCTTGCACACACAGCATCAAAGCTAGAAAAAAAAAAACTTATTACAAGGAATAACATTGGGATAGGTTCAATTAAAAGCAATATAAATTAATACCTACAGAAAGCTGCAGTCCATTCACTCTTTTGCTGCTTGGATAGCCATTGCACTACTTGGGATCACTTTTGTTCGTGGCTCTAAATCTCCTTTCAAATTGGTTAACTGTTGTTGCTCTAACGCATGCCCAATAATGATCATATAAAAATTCACTCTTATTCTTGCATTTTTCTTCAAATTTTGTAAAATGTGCCAAACACATTTTTTATGATCAGCCATAGGAATACCATGTTTCACCAATTCAATGATACTTGGATGTTCATCAAACATAAATTTTCATCATTCTCCTGAACCAATTCCTAAATTAGCAACTAAATTGTCTAAAAACCAACTCCAATTGTTGTTGTTTTCAATCCCAACAACCTCATATGCAATTGGATAAAAACCATTGTTAGCATCTATCCCAACTGCACTGAATAATTGTCCTTCATTAGAACTGAAATAAATGATGCATCTAACCATATAAATTTTCTACATCCTCTTAAAAACCTTCCTTCACAGCACCAAGGCATTTGTAGATTGATACAAACCTACCCAGATTAATTAAGTAGTACATATTAGTCATGTTAATAATTTACAAAAATAGTTGAATAATAATAAATGATAAACGAGAAAACTCCTACCTTTCATTTCCACTGTTATCATGGGAAGTTAATACTTTTGCAGTTATATTAGGGTTGTAATTTTTCAACTCATAGCAATACTCTTTAAGCAAAGAATATTGATCTTCATGTTTTTCATGTATTAAATATTTAGCCACTTTTTTGGCCTTTTCACTTGAGCTCTTATTATATCAATCTAAACCCCTTCCCTTACATGTTCTTCCACTCTATCCCATTTAATACTAGGATTCTCCTTTAAAAACCTAAAATTTTCCTTTGCTACAAAGGTACTTGTCACTTTGTTGTGTTTGTAATTTCTTTGACAAATGTGTTGCTCTTCAAGGTGACACTTCTTTACAATAAACATGTTTGAACCCTTTTCTTTGTTTGCAGTCATCCCCCATATACAAAGATTGTTTTGACTGTCAGTGTTCAAGCATCGAACTTTAATTCTTTCCAATAAATTCTTCTCACGTTTTAGACTTATGCCATGTCTAATCTTATATGCATTTTCAATGCATTCCTCAATACATGCACACTTGAGAACATAATGTTTATTTTTGAATTATAAATTATTGTACACACAAGCGCATGAATCACTTATAGTCTAGTGATAAGTAAACTTTCGAAGTCGATCTTTCGCGGAGTTGCAGTGGTTTTAAATTTTTTTTAATTATTTCCAAAAGTAACAAAACATAAAATAAATAAAAATGCTTAAAGCAAATAAGCAAATGAAAGAAGTAATGAAAATTTTAGTTTACTTACCAATCATATTTTGGATTATTTAGTTAAATTTAATAATTGTTCATAAATTGATATTATTGATTTTTTTCACTAAAGTTAGAAAATTCTAGTGATCATGTCAACTTTCATTTACAATTAAATAATCAATTTCTTTGATCGAGATGATTAATTAAATTATTGGAATAAGTGTAGAGAAATTATATAACCATCTAAACTAACACAATGATCATGTAATTAATTTAGATTCACGTTCAAGAGGGTATAATTAGATGCAGATGATGTTTTTAATAAACTAATTCACAAATATTTACTTTAACTATAAATATTCATTTTATCTATCTACTATATATAATTAAAGCTATGAAGAAAAATGAACATGAAATAATATCAAATTTTTATATAATAATTAACTTATTAATTCAAAATAATCATGGTAGTATAACGAAAATTTCATATATAAATTTAACCAAACATAATTAAATTTACTATCGTAAATTTAATTACTAAATGCATAACGTTTACAGTAATAATATTACAAAATTAGAGATAAAAATATTAATAATAAAATGGATACCCAAATTCTTGAATTGGTTGATGTTCATACTCCAAAAGCTTGAAATATAATACAATAATGTAATATTTCTCTATTTAAAATTTCGTAAAATTAAACTGTAAAAATAAAAAGCTAAATAAAAAATAAAAATAAAAGAGACAAAATTCTCTCGTAAAGCTGAAGCAAATAACGTAAAAAAGAATTGATAAAACTTAACATAGGTAACATATAAAAATATAATAACAACACCGATATATATAGGCAAAAGAGGCAGTGAAACAGTTGACATAAATTTTCCACGTGTCTTTAAAAATATTTAAAAAATAGGTTAAAACTACATACTATTAATAAATCAATATTTGTCTTAATATTTTGTTGTAATTTGGCATTAATTTTATAGTTTATTTAAATATTTTACCCAAATTAAGGATATTTTGGTCATTTTTAGGTTTATAATTATTTTGGAATTTTTCTAGAATTTAATTAGACAGGTGGATTTATATAGAAGGATCTGTAGATGTATTTAGAAATACGGATTTGTACAGAAGGAACTGTAGATCTACTTAGAAAAGTCCAGTCAAAGTCATCGTCCACATCATTGCCACGTCAATCCGTCATACCAATCATAGGAAGACAAGTGTTAGACAACTCAACAAGCGTTTGCTAGACCGCGCTGTAATTTAGACGTATTAGAAAACGACATGTGTCACCCACTTTATGAGTTGTTTCCCACTTTCGGCACAACACTGTCCATCCAATAATAATGTGACACGTGTCCCACTCGTCTGCACAGTCACCTTCTGCCACGTGTCAATTTTGTTCTTTTCTTGCAGTTGTCTAGCCAATGAAATGTTGACATGTCCTTTAGCTTTCCATCAACTCTTTTGCCTATATATATGCACATCCTCAGCTTAGTTTTAAAAGATGGTTTTACGATGCGAGTTTTTTTACGTTTTTCACTTCTTTTTTTCGAGAGAATTTTCTCTCTTTTATTTTATTTTTAGATGACTTTTTATTTTTACAGTATAATTTTATGATATTTTCGAGAGCAAAATATTACATTATTGTATAATATTTCAAGCTTTTGGATAAGAAACATCAACTAATTCAAGAGTTTGGATATTTGTTTTATTATTAATATTTTTTGTCTCTAATTTTGTAATATTATTACTGTAAATTTTATGCCTTTAGTAATTAAATTTACGATAGTAAATTTAATTATGTTTGGCTAAATTTATATATGGAATTTTGAGTTATATTACCATGATTATTTTGGATTAACAAGTTAATTATTATATAAAAGTTTGGTATTATTTTATGTTCATTTTTTTTCATAGCTTTAATTATGAATAGTAGATGGATCAAATCACTATTTATGGTTAAAGTAAATATCTGTAAATTAGTTTGTTAGAAACATCATCTGCATCTAATTATGATCTCTTGAACATTAATCTAAATTAATTACATGATCATTGTATTAGTTTAGATGGTTATATAATTTCTCTGCACTCATTCCAATCATTTAATTAATTATCTTGATCAAAAAAATTGATTATTTAATTGTAAGTGAAAGTTGCCATGATCATTAGGATTTTCTAACTTTAGTGAAGAAATCAATAATATCAAATTATGAACAATTATTAAATTTAATTAATAATCCAAAATATGATTGGTTAGCAAGCTAAAATTCTCATTACTTATCTCATCTTTTTAATTAAAGTTTTTCACTTATTTTTAGTTAGTTTAGTTATTTGATTAATTAACTATTTTATCACCATCAATTTGCTTTAAGTATTTTTGTTTATTTTGTATTTTATTACTTTTGGAAATAATTAAAAAATTTTAAAACCACTGCAACTCCGTGAGAGATCGGCCTTGGAGGTTTACTTATCACTTGACTATAAGTGATTCGTGCACTTACAAGTACTATAATTTGCACATTAACTATATATTGGTGGTGGTCCCTTTCCACTGAGGTTGAATTCCTCAGATCGGCAACAGACATGGTTTGTATTCATCAAACCAAAGGTGCCGTTGAAGGAGAATAAGAGAGACATTGGAACTAGGCAATGAAGATGAAGATGGGACTTGAAGATGACAACCCTTGCGTGGACGGAGATGGAGGTCGGAAAAATTTCTTCAGCTGTGCGTGGTGGGTGGGAGGAAGAAGAACGCATTAGGGATTAGAGATTTGGCTTTCAATTTCTTTTATTCACTATTGATTTTGGGGCTTTTTATTTTTTCAGTAATTAAATTAACGAAAATCATTAAGAATTTTTTTAATTAAATTGAAAAGTCAATTTTACCTCTATTGGAAAACACATTTAACTTAGAACAACTAAAATCTGACAATTTTTTAAATTTTAAACTTCTAGTATACTTTTCTTAAAGTTAGTGTATTTCTACTACTCTTTATCCTTTTTTTATTTAACCTAGTTTTGAGCCCGTAAAAGGTACGGATTAAAAGATCAAATCTATATTAAAATTAAAATATAAAATTGATAAAATTAGGAATTATATATATTATTTAGCCATAAATATATAATTATGTTGACAATCTTGTAAAAATAAAATGTTTTTTTATAAGTAATAAATAAATATTGTTATGACATAATCTTTTTTGTAAATTTAATTATATTGAAAAATATGTAAGTTTTAAAATAATTATCAAAAGAAAGTCAAAAAGTTCAAAAAAAAAAAAAAAAAAAAAAAAAAAAAAAAACACTTTCAAACAAAATCAACTTCTACTTTTGTATAAAAGTATTGAAATATCAAATAGTTAATTTTGTTTGTATATGTATTAAAAAACCAAGAAGTATGGGCAAGATAAAAAATACAATAATAAATTAAAAAATATTAAAGAAAGAGACAAATATATTCTAGATCCCTTAGTTATGTCTATGATAGTAGGTTAATTTTTTTATTAATTTTTATAACATTTTAGTTATTTTGTTATGAAAAATTGATTATGATATGTTAATCATAGTTAAAATTTTTTTAGAAAAATTTAAAAATAAAATGAAGTAAATTGATAATTTGTCATTGTCCAATCATTTTTTAAAAATAAAATGTCTAATAATTAATGAACTTGTGTTGTTACCCACCCTTAAAGAAAACTATATAGTCAAATTTTTTATATAAATTGTAAAGAAATAAAAAAGAAAATAACTCATTTTTAAAAATACTAGTTTTGATCTCTAATATTGTACATAATTGTGTCTCAATAATGATAACGAATTGAAAGAGTTAATTAAAATTAAAAATAAATAAATATTTTAATTTTTTATACTAATATATTTTTAAAAAATAATAATACATAATTTAGAACAAGCTCTGGTACCCTTACCCTACAACTTGCAAGCAATAATAAAATTATTTAAAAATTATATTTTTAAATAACTTTCAAGAATTTACGAAAAAAATCTTTATTATATAGTTTAAAAATAAAAAAATAGGTTTTTTTTTTATTAAAATCAATATTTTAAACTCAAATAAAAACTTTAATTGGAACAACTACAAATAATATATATAATATTACATTAATATAAATTGAAGTTCACCAAAATTCTTTAATTTATGTAGCATAATAGTTTAGAACTATTCAAGTTTAATTTAAATACTAAAAAATAAACTTATATTTGTATTTAGATTTATTGTATGAAAACCTTACGAGTTTAAAAGCAAATACACTTATACGAAGTAATATTGATATGTGAGTGAGAATCTTTTTTATCATATACCCATAAATAAAAATTAGTAAAAAAAATATTATTTATCTTCAAGTAAATATAAAATTATCAAACAAATTAAAAGTATGAAATAAATATAAATACACCAATTATCTACTAAAAGAAATATAAATTACCCAATAAAATATATCAAATAAAAATAATAAAAAAATATAAATTATTATACAAAAGTTATTAAATAAATACATAATCACCAATTTTCCTTGATATATATACTAATAATAGATACATAAGAAATAAAATAAAATAATAGTGAAAAATATAAAAGCATAAAAAATAAGCAATTAAAAAATAGAAGTGTCTATAGATATAAAATTAATAGCTTGAGATTAAAAAAAAAAAAAAACTTGAAAAAAGAGTAAAACAAGATAAAAGTAAAAAAGAAAAAAAAAAAAAAAAAAGCAACACAAAAAAGAAAAAATAGCAAAGAAAAAAATGCATGCTATAATTATCACTCTTTTTATAAATCGTAAAACAATGGTTATTATATATATATATTTTAAAATTTATTACAAATATATCCCCAAATTTTAATTTATTACTGATACCATCAAACTTTTTAGGATAAACGCCTTAAATGTACCCATAGGAGTGACAAATTGTAAATTTATACCCCATGTTAAAATTCTTGCAAAATTAATCAGTTCACTTGTTTCTGACCTTTAACAATCCGTTAAAAAAAAAAAGAGAGAGAAGAAATGCCACAAGTCTTCGACAGCTGCTTCTGATCTTCATCTTCCTCAGTTAACGAAAAGGTCCTAGATTTCACCCCTTTTCATTTTGTAGCTTTTGGTTTGGAGGCAGTTTCATATCAAAGTTAGTGTATTTTCCACGAACAATTCGACAATTCTTCTTTGCTCAAGAAGTTAAAAATGAGACCCAACATTGTTTCCAAAGTGAGTTCTCTATGATCTATCGCTCAATCTACATTTTTCCCAATTTTTGTTACTTTCAAGCTCTTATTTATACCTTAATTGCGTGCTCTTTTTTAATTTTTATTTGTAAATTGTAGTGATTTAATTTTCGAGCCTTTGATTTTTTCCTTCCTACAGGAAAGTAATATCTCATAACATTGATAATTGAATTAACAAAGTTGTCTTTGATGCATTTCACTTTAGTTTGTGATCAATTTAAGTGGGAATACTAGATTTTTTTTTATTAATTGATGAAACTGCAGGTCAATTTGGAATGACTGTGTTTAATTTTTAATTTTCGCTATTATTGTGTTTAGAGTTGATATATTAGGTCATCGTGTTTTATATAAAGGATTCATACATGGGGATATTGATACTTTTGCTCAGCTTGATATATTATATTGGATGCAAAGTGGTTTGAAGAAAGATGATATTCTGGATGGACCAAAATGTTCCTAATTTTTGCAATTTGAATTATGATTTATTTTATTTTTTGGTTGATTGGTAAACAAAAACTGTGTTTAAGGATGTAGTTCGCGAGCTTGATATCAGTTAAAGCCTCATAGTATGGAAAGACAAGAAGCTCTAAGTGGACTGTTTTCTTTCTTGTGGTTTATTTGATTATATGGGCATTTGCTAGAGATAGTCTACTTTTACCACGAAGGAGTGACACACAGCTAGCATCTCATGTAAAAGCTTAAACTCTTAATTTTGGCAGAACATCCCTAAACCTTCTCCCATTTATTTTTCCCAGGCCTCCTTGTGCATGGTTATATTGAAATAAAATGACATCTCACTGATCAATTTTGAATTGTAACTTACTTTTGTTGCTGTTACAATCTAATATTATAGGATGAACTCCCTTTTATTATTTGGTATATAAAATTTTTTTTCTAAATGTTATTTTGCAGGCAAGATTACAAACAAGACTGAACCAATGGTGGGAAAGCATTCCATTCCTTACTTCAGCTGTGGTTGTTGTTTGTGGGGCTATTTACTTGGTCTGTTTGTTGGTTGGCTAAGGAGGATTCAGGATCTAGTTGCCAATATGTAATTATGATAAATTAAGATAATGTAATTAATTACAATATTTGTAATAAAAAAAAGTTTGCCAATATGGCAACTGAGCATAACAGGCGTGGTTGTGTGTAGAGTTAAACTCATTTAAATTGACAAACTTAGTAATTAAGAAATTTAAGTCGATTTTAAGTCGATCTATGGTCGAAATAAGTCGATATTTATGTAAGTTAACAATTGAGTCATAATATAGGGGCAAAATAAGAATACCAAACAAATTTTATAAAATCATCAACCTTGACATGGTTTTGTGTGGAGTTAAACTCATTTAAATTGACAAACTTAGCAATTAAAAAATTTAGGTCGATTTTAAGTCGAACTATGGTCGAAATAAGTCGATATTCATGTAAGTTAACAATTGAGTCATAATATAGGGGCAAAATAAGAATACCAAACAAATTTTACAAAATCATCAACCTTGACATGGTTGTGTGTGGAGTTAAACTCATTTAAATTGATAAACTTAGCAATTAGAAAATTTAGGTCGATTTTAAGTCAAATTATAGTCGAAATAAGTCGATATTCATGTAAGTTAACAATTGAGTCATAATATAGGGACAAATAAGAATACCAAACAAATTTTACAAAATCATCAACTTTGACATGGTTGTGTGTGGAGTTAAACTCATTTAAATTGGTAAACTTAGCAATTAGAAAATTTAGGTCGATTTTAAGTCGAATTATAGTCGAAATAAATCGATATTCATGTAAGTTAACAATTGAGTCATAATATAGGGACAAATAAGAATATCAAACAAATTTTACAAAATCATCAACCTTGACATGGTTGTGTATGGAGTTAAACTCATTTAAATTGACAAACTTAAAAATTAGAAAATTTAGGTCGATTTTAAGTCGAACTATGGTCGAAATAAGTCGATGTGCATTCAATTTAATATTATATTTGTAATATATGAGTACTATCAAAATAACAAACATTTTATCTGAAATAGTCACCGTTAAAATGCAAGCGTCTACATTTAAAAATCAATTAAAATAACAACTTAGCATTCAAGTAATTTAGGTCGAATTTAAGTCGAATTATGGTAGAAATAAGTCGATATGCATGTCATTTAACATTACAACTACATTAAATCACTTAAGGTAATAATAATATGCTTAATAAGTCAATTTTAATGATAATTGAATTTATTTTGAAAATAAAGTTTAGTATTTAAAGCATACTGCAATTATTTTAAGTGATTTAGACTTACAACCAGTTTACATCCATTTAATAAAAAATAAACAGTTTACAATATGCTCAATAATTTGTTCTTAACAGATTTACAATAAAATATGTTAGAAAAAATTCAATAAGCGTCCAAATATACATTAGAGACCTAAGATAGTGGTATTAGTCATACCATTTGTAATCATCAAAAAGAGTATAATTGCTCTAATATAATGAATACATTGTTTTTGGTTACTACAACATTACAATACTGCAATAATGAAAACCCAAAATCATGTAATTCTCTTAAACTTGCATAGTATCGAGGAATCATAAAAATGGAGAGATTGCAAATCTAGAGCTTGTGTCACAGCATATCAACAACAGAGTGTACAGGGTCACTACAGATATTTTCTTGCAAGCACACGAACTTTTGTATCAAAATGAGATGAGGCACTGCGGGAACCAGGCAAGTAAAGGGGATTAAGGAGAATCTGCAAATTCCAAATAGAATACTAATAAAAAACTAGGTAGGTTGACACCCCTTAATGCAAGGTACATAATTTGAAATTGGGCCACAAAAAATAAAGGAAACCCTTATATCTGCAAGTTGCACCGCAGACCCATAAACCCAATACAATTCATGTGAAAGTTTCAATTAAACTGTGAGACAAGCAACAGATAAAAATGGAAAGGAACAATTCTTGTCTTAGAAAAAGAAGTTACTAAAGAGGAAAAAATTTCTGACCATGTAACTTTATCAACCTCAGGATGTTTAGAACTAAAAAAATCAAAACAGTCTCTTACAAATGAATGACTACAACTACTGGGGGGCAGAAGGAATCATTACATATGTAGTTGGAAAAAGAAAAGATGGACAACAAGCACTTCAACAACACAAAAAATAGTAAATTCATGTTAATATGAGTTCAGTTACCAGAGATAGAGTCCAGTGCTAACAGGTCATAGTCTGAAACAAGACCAACCTGCACCAAAAGATAGAATGCCAAAATCGATTAAAGAAGCACTTTTTGGCACAATTAAATAACAATTTTGCTTTAAGTAAAAAAATAATAACACATTTTTATGTGCTGAAATGCACAAACCAATAACAAACCGTATATACGATATGCAAAGTGGAAGATATCACAAATAGTGTAAACAAGGCATTAAAATGTTACTAGATTACATTTCATTTTGAGAACTTATATTAGATCAAATACTGCGTGGGAAAATTTAACACAAAAACAACACTCTATTATGATAAGAATTTGGAGAACAAAATGTCGAACATTCAACCATAATCTTCCAAGAACAAAGTCAGAACATGATGATTTTGCCCTCGAACCCATATTAAAATTTAGGTACGACATTTCATTTATTATCTTCATACAAGTCCTTTCCAATCTTTCAAGAATTAAATCAAGGCAGGAAAATAGAAGGTTCTTTAGGAAGTTAATCCATAAATCTATATAATCATGGTGTTATGTTCTAATGAAATTGAAACTCTAGCTATCCACATTTCCAAACTCTGGTTCATTTACCCCACCTTAGAAATGAAATTAATGCTGTGCATAATTCAAAACCTTACAATTATCTTTACCACGAGTACGAAGGCCAAAATTAAAATAAAAATATCATGTAAGCAACTTACTAAAAATATACGCCTACACATCCCAAATTCAAAATCAACAAAAAAATAATTTACATAAGACTATGGTGAAATTACAAGAACAGAATTGGCAGTCAAGGTGCCATTGACGACAGGAATCAAAGACCTACTAAACCCCAAAATACCATCAAAGGATTGGAAACACCTCAACGCAGAGCCAAGTCGCCGGCTGGGAGGAGGTAGCAACAAGCAAGGCAACTGATGGTTGACAACAATAGAAGCAGATCTTCTATTGGTTATGTTAGCAAGCTGAGCAGTGAAATGGAAAATTGGAACCATATAGAAGAGGAAGACAGAATTACACTAAATAGAGAAAACAACCGGTTACTCAGCCGGTTAGGGGTTTGATTCGGACAAAAAAACACACTAGGGTACAAAAATGCAATTTGTCCCTCCTAAAGGTACATTTAAGACATATGCCCAACTTTTTATTTAGGGTTAAGGGTAACGTGCAATACTCTAACATCCCTAAATGCTGGCGCCGACGGTGAACCTCTAGACTTATGACAACTCTTCCATGATGGACGAGGCTTTCAATGAATCTACCCAAGAGTTGATTCTTGCTCCACTATGAATCTCAAGGTTCTTAAAGATGTACTCACTTGGTGCTGTAGGTGGTTTTTGCGTTACAATAGGGGAAAAAAAAATGCTAATTCAATATGGCAACAACAATAGCCATATTAATTGCAGATTTGGTGTCGGAGGCTACCCTCATTTTGCTTCGTCATATTTTCTGTTTTCAAAAATCCAAACTCAATGCAAAAAGAAAAAGGAAAAAAAAAACGACATCGCATTTCAATTCATTACATTATAAATTCTAGTATACTACTTCACCAAATCAAAAATCAAAAATCAAAACAAACCCATTTCATAAATCAAAGGTTTTACTCAAAAGCAATACCTCTATTTCCCGCCTGAGCAGTCCGTTAACTACTCCTAGAGGATCCGACCCGCCTGAACTTTTACCTCTATTTCATGTTCGTAAATCAAAACAAACCCATTTCATAAATCAAAATTCCTCTGTTTCTTTTTAATTTTTTTTTTCATTTAATTTGTTGATTAGCTTATTAATTATTTTCTACGCTAAATGATGAACTTTTATAATCATAGTTCTAAATGGGTTTCAGAAGCACAAGATCATAATTTCTTTGGGAGATTAAAAAGACCAGAGTAGTAGTGTATTCTGTGATCCTTTGACCGATAACTAATTTCCGAAAATCAAGCAATAAGAAACATAACCGCCAAAATAGAAATAATGAAAACCAACAGTAACTAAGACAATAGACTTTTAAGGACAAAATTGAAAATCGACGAGCAAAATATCTAATTGGAAAAGGATCATGGAAGCATTAGTGAGATATATGTATTCTCTATGTGTAACAGCAGCCACTTTACAAGCCAATACACATCGACAACCTTCGAAAGTGGAGATCAAGACAAGGGAAAGCAAATCCCAAAGGTGGTTAAAAGAAATAGATCGTGAATCAACCACTTGAACATCTAACAAGACAAAAACCTAATAAACCTAACAAATTCATCGTCGGTGGTATCGTTGGGATGATAGAGTCACGAGTGCTATGCAAGTATGGCTTATCATTAATCTTTGTTACGTTTTTGATAACAATAGTAAATTTGTGACAAATAAAAAATTTGATAGTAACATTGTATTAATTCAAATTTTGATAATGAAAGTTTTTAATTATGGATCAAATAAGTTTAGAGAGGGGGTGAATAGATTATTTTTAATTTTAATAAAATTTTAATTATGCAACCTAAACACAACGGTCAGAAATACAATTACGTGTAAAAATAAAATGCAAAAATAAGAAATAACACACGAGATTTTTAGGTGGAAACAACCTAGGTCACAACAATGACCTAAGAGAAAAACCACCAGTCCAACGGACCACCTAACTATCCACTATGAAAATTAATGTTCAATTACAAGGCAAGGTTTTAAACTACCCCTTACAGATAATGCCCCCTATGTAACTTACTTACGAGCCGTCGCTCCTTTCACAGTCTCCAATAGCAAGATGTTTGGATCCGGACCAATATTTTGATCTACTTGAGTCACACAAGATCAATCGAATCCGTCAACTTTGGTAATTTCGAGTCACACAAAATACCGAACAAGTCACCAATAGTACCTGAAAAATTAGTGCAAATAGCACAAGTGCAACAAAATGTATCATAGAGCAGATTCAACAATGAAAAATCCTAACTAGCAGATTCAATAGCATACGATGTAAAAAATAAATCATCTAGTAAACTCTAGAACGATCATGCAAATCTAAATGTCATGAAGAACAATTAGGCACATAAATTATTCAAACATAACTACCCAATATGTTTAAATAATTAAAATAAGAAAGTGCCTAAGACTCAATCAGATGTAGCAAATATTATTTCAGTGTGGTGAATATTTTGCACAAACAAGCGTTGCTTATATAGAGTCCAATTTGACTTGAAAGATGATTAATAAAAAAGACAACTTTACTCATATCATGATTTAGTTTTCACAACAATTCTAATCAAAGTGTATTTCACTTGTAATACTTAAAAGGGGTCAATTTGGTAAATATAAGAGGCAGAGCGAATTTCAAAACCACTCGATCGATCGAATACTTAGTCTCGATCGATCTATGCATACTCGATCGATCTAGTCGTTCCTAGTAATGTAGAAATTCAACCCGAGACCTCTCAATTGATGTTCGATCGATGTTAGATCGATCGAATATGTCTAGATCGATCGAACACCTCATTCGATCGATCGATCAATGCATGACTCGATCAATCAACGAATGACTCGATCGATCCAGTTTAACCCGAGAGCACCATGATTGAAGTCGATCTATACTCGATTGATCGAACTATCCTCTCGATCGATCAACCAACATGTGCACAGTTTCTTTTCATTGCGATCCATACTAAGTGTAGTGCTCAATTGTGTGAGAATGTATGCATGAGAGAATGTTTTACCTGTGATATGAGCATTGTAAGCTTGGTGACTCCGTCATCATGTATCATCTGATTAAACGGTGAACGCTTATGCTAGATTACAATTAATAATTTGTTCATGAAAAATGCCAATAATTATAAACCTTACAATCTCCCCCTTTGGCATTTTCGTGTGACAAAATAACTCGCTCACTATATAACGCTCATAAATTACATAATTAGATATTCAATAGTGGTGCTATCTATGATCCGGTGGAGCCATCTTGTTTGAGCAATTGTATGCTTAGTACACTGAAAAAGGAGACAAATAAACATAGCAGCTTGGCTCAAGAGCCATTATTAGTTTAGTGTATGTAATAGTATACGGCATAATTTAAGAACAATAATGCTCCCCCTAAATGTGACATTACCATTGCAAGATATCGCATCACACTCATGTCTCTCTCTCCCTCTTTTTGACATACGAAAAGGGCAAATCAATGCAAAGGGTCACGACAATGCGTGTTAGTAAGAATATGAAATAAAAATTCAAAAGACATACATATGTGAAGATATTGGTAATAAATGTCAGAGAATATCTAGATAGTATAACCAAAACAAAACAAAACAAGAAATAAATAAAAAAATAAAAAAAATGATAAAAAAATTACATAGAAATATATGAAGTGCACTACTGGTCGTCCCCATGGGTAGGATTGTGTTGTTGGTTGTGGAAATCTCGAACCATAGATAGAATGGTAGTGACGTCGGTGCATATGCCGTGTTGTCTATCATCCACATCATTTACCCTATGGTTCAAACCTTTATAAAGGGTATACATGGCACCCATTTGATTGGAGAGTGCATCCATTCGCGTTGCCATGTCATGTTCAAATTGTTCTTGTCGAGAAAGAGTGGGTGTAGTAATGGGCTCAATGTCGTCGTCACCTAACAATTCTGTCATCCTGGCCCCACTTGTACAGGCTTCTAATCTCTTTTGTGTCTTAGCAGTGTGGGCGGAAGAGCGGGAGACAGTTCCTTTACCAATGTCACCCATGTGTTTCACAGTTTCACAATCTAGTGTAGGTGTAACACCAATAACGATAATCATATTTGTCAACAAAAACCCATAGGGTAACCCAATCCTGGATTTGTATCAGCTGTCTGGGCTAGAAACTCATCTTGAATAATAGTCCCAACATCAAAAGCTATCCCTTTTTCAATACAGTTTAATATTCTTACGTGCTGATAACCAATTTCACCAGAGTGGTTGGAAGGGAGCAGATAAGTACAAACCATACGATTAAGGATTCTATAAAAAGGTTTGAATTCACTGGGTATGTACAAACTCTTGAGATTCATACCTAATTCAGGTGACCCAGCTAATTCAGTCAATAAATCCTCATTTGACACATCAAACTTGTCAATATCAAAAGTAGGATCACCCAGGTTCGTAACCTCAAGAAACTCATTAATGGAAGTAGCAAAAATATTTAAAACCTTATTTTGAATAAATACTTATAACTCATTGGTCTAGGATTCCGTATCTTACAATCAACATTTGCGTATAATTCCCTAACCAGTGTAGGACAACATAATTTTTTCGGAGTAAACAATGACTCTTAGCCAAAACTTCTAACTACCCTAGTAACTCCTACCTCATGTACATCATTCCAGTTTACACTACGTTCAATTAAAATGGGGCGTTTAGAGAAAATATGTCGATACCTCAATTGTGAATCCTTTTTCCACCATTGTGAATTGAGTAGTGTTGGTGCACTTGCTGGAAGAGTGCGTCGTTGGGATGTCATTTCCACCGAAAGAATGCTTGAGAATGTGTTTGGTTGGTGGGAAAAGGAGGGAAAAAGAAAAAGTGGAGGTTTCGGATTTTTTGAAAAAAGGAGGGATTTTTGGTGGGTAATGATGCAAGAATGTTATTGTAAATCAAGTTTGGAGTGATTTGGGCTAAAAAAATGTGTGATTTTGATGAATTGTTTGAAAAAAATTGAGTGGGGGACAAGAAAACCGTTAGGGTTCGCGAAAGTGGGAGGAGAAAAACTGTTCAGGTATATAAATTGTACCCTCTCGATCGATCGATATAGCATTCGATCGAGTTCTTTATTGATCGATCGATATTCAAGCTCTTTTTTTTTTTTTGTAAAATAACAAACTCATGTAATAATCAACAAGCACACAACCAAAAAAAAATTTAAATTTTATTTATTTATTTAAAAAAAATGATCATTCAAATCATATGAAAGAAGAAAATAAAAAAAAAACAACACAAACACTCTATTACCTATAATGATATGTGACATGTAATTAAAATGATATATATATTTCAACTCCACCAATATGTCAAGTAAGTTATCTATGATGAAACTTGAGAGAAAAAAAATTATATCAAAAGAAAAGCTATTGATTGATTGATTTTGTTTTTTAATTTCTTTTGGTTGTTTCTTTTTGTGCAATTTTTTAATTTTTTAGTTTTTTTTTGCACAAGCCATAAACCTAGTATGATGACTTTCACACTAGTTGTGAGGTAGCCCTCTCTGCTCACTACGGTAGCTGCACACATCACAGTAGGTAGCCCTCTAATTACTAGGTGCCTCTTTATGATATGATATTTTGAAAAAAGTTAGTGAGTCTTTCAAAGTTTATCATAGATCTCAAGCATAACATACATGTATGTTCAATGAGTGTGTGAATAAGTTCATGCAACATAATCATCACAAGTGAATAATGTAGATGTGTTTACAGGTTGGAATAATAGAGTAAAAAAGAATGAAATAAGAAGAGGTTGTGTGTGTGAGTATTATATGAATCTATTATCCCTTTTTTTTTAAATAAGTTAAAAAAAATGTCTACTCTATTGGATAGATTCTTAAGGCGTTTCTAAGAGTTTTAAATCTTTGTGTTTCAAGAGCCTTAGTGAACATGTCAGCTAACTGTCTTTCAGTGGAAAGAAATTTAAGTGTTAAAACCTTTTCCTCAACAAGTTCTCTAATGAAATGATGTCTGATGTCTATGTGTTTTGTTCAGGAATGTAGTACAAGATTCTTCGATATGCATATAGCACTAGTGTTATCACAGTATAAAAGAATGGTACCTTGTTTAAAACCGTACTCATGTAGTATATTCTTCATCCATAGAAGTTGTGTGCATGAGCTACCTGCTGCAATATATTCGGCCTCAGCAGTAGATAAAAATATTGAATTTTGTTTCTTGCTGTTCCAGGATACAAGGTTATTTCTAATGTAAAAGCAACCACCTGAGGTGCTCTTTCTTTCATCTTGGCTTACTGCCCAATCTGCATTTGTATATCCATTAATCTCATAAGTTGTGTAATTTGTAAACCAGATTTCAAAATTTTTAGTTCCAAAAACATACCTGATAATTCTTTTAACATGTTATATGTGTAATTCCTTAGGATTTGATTGATATCGTGCACATACACCCACACTATAACAGATATCAGATCTACTAGTTGTAAGATATAATAAACTCCCTATCATACTCCTATAGAGTGTTTGGTCAACACTCTTACCTGATTCATCCTTTGAAATTTTGACACTTGTACTTATAGGAGTTCTCAGATGCTTACTTGACTCAAGTCCAAATTTTTTAACTAGATTAAATGCATACTTGGTTTGAGAGATAAAAATGCCTTCATTTGATTGGTTAATTTGCAAACCAAGAAAATATGTAAGTTCACCCATCATAGACATTTCAAATTCACAAGACATGACATGTACAAAGTTTTCAACAAGTGATGTGGATGTTGACCCAAACACTATATTGTCCACATATATTTGTGCTATGAATATATCCTCCTTGGCACTCTTAATGAAGAGAGTTTTATCAACTCCCCCTCGTATAAAACCATTGTCTAAGAGGTAAGTTGTAAGCCTCTCATACCAAGCTCTAGGAGCTTGTTTTAGACCATAGAGAGCCTTATTGAGTTTATAAACATGCTTGGAAAAATTTGGATCGATAAAGCCTTTAGGTTGTTCCACATAGACTTCTTCATTTAAAAAACCATTTAGAAACACAGATTTTACATCCATTTGATATAATTTAAATTTCATGTAGCAAGCAATGGCAAGTAAGATCCTAATTGATTCTAGCCTAGCTACTAATGCAAAGGTTTCATCTAAATCAATTCTTTCAACTTGTTTGTATCCTTGAGCGACTAACCTAGCTTTGTTTCTAATTACAACATCATGTTCATCAAATTTTTTTTTGAAAACCCATTTGGTTCCTATGATGTTTTTGTCATGTGGTCTAGGTACTAAAGTCCATACATCATTTTTTGTAAATTGCCCTAATTCTTCTTGCATGGCATTTATCTAATATTCATCTTTCAATGCATCATCTACATTCTTAGGCTCTATTTGTGAAATATAATAGAGATAAGTTATCTCACTTACCTGACGTCTCCTAGTTACCGTGCTTGCATTTGGATCACCAATAATGTTTTCAACGGAATGATTTTTGGAGGTACGTGTTGGTCTTTGTATGAGATCATTTGAAACAACTTCATCTTTTAATTCAGTGCCTTTTATCTCTATGTTGGAAGTTTCATCTTTTTTTTGGTCACTAGGCACATTGATATCCAATTCTTCATCCTGTATATTTTCTAATTGAGTACTAGTACCTGCATCATCAATAGTCACATTAATAGATTCCATCATTATGTTAGTTATCAAGTTAAAGACTCTAAAGGCACGACTAGTCAAAGAGTAACCAAGAAATATACCTTCTTCATTCTTAATATCAAATTTACCTAATTGTTCACGGTCCTTGAGAATATAACATTTACTACCAAATACATGCAGATGTTTTAAGTTTGGTTTCTTACCTTTCCATATCTCATATGGAGTTTTATTTGTACCTGGGCGTAGATAAACATGATTCATGATATAGCATGCAGTACTTACTGCTTTAGCCCAAAACTTCTTTGAGATTTCCTTTGCATATGTAGTAGGACACGTGCCATTTCTTGTATCACTCTGTTCTTTCTTTCAACTACACCATTTTGTTGAGGGGTTATTGGTGCTGAAAATTCATGATTGATTTCATGCTCCTTGCAAAATTCAGCAAATTTTGTATTTTCAAATTCCTTCCCATGATCAGTCCTTAGTCTCATAATGTTGATTATTTGATTCCCTGTTTCAACCTGCACTTTGAGACAAAAAGAATTAAAGACATCAAATGCATTAGATTTTTCTCTCAAAAAATTTACCCAAGTAAAATGAGAATAATCATCAACTGTAATAATGATATATTTCTTTCCACCCAAACTTTCAGTTCTCATAGGACCCATTAAGTCAATATGAATCAACTCAAGTATCCTACTTGTATTAATTCCTTTAAGTTTCTTATGAGAATTGTGAGTTTGTTTGCCAAGTTGGCATGGTCCACAAAATATTTTGTCACTTGCAGAAAGTTTAGGTAGACCACGCACAATTTCTTTTTTACTCAAATTTACCAAGTCATTGAAATTTATGTGTCCTATCTTTTGGTACCATACAGTTATAGAATCATTATGAGCAAGATTACAGGTAACAGTAGGTGCTATATTAATGCCGTAACAGTTGTCGTGAGATTTAATTCCCCTAAGCATGCATTCACCATTAGGATTAGTTACAATGCAATGACTGTTGGTAAATTGCACACTATAGTCTTTATCACAAATTTGATTGATGCTTATTAGGTTTACTTTAAGTCCAACAAATAAAACATCATCAAGTTTAGGTATACCATCTACCTAATTGTTCCTTTTCCCATAATTCTAGATTTTTTCCCATCACCAAAAGTAACTTTCCTTCATTATATTCTTCAAATGTTTTAAATAGGGAACGATCACCTGTCATGTGTCTAGAACATCCACTATCAAAGTACCATGCAGTGGTAGACTTAGCCTTAAATGCTATGTGAGTTACAAAACAATGTATTTTAGATTTCTTGACTCACTCCTTTTTAATTTTGGCTTGTTTTATTGGGGGGGATATAGATGTATCTACTTCACATGTCCTAGAAAAGTTAAACTGTGTTCTCATATGCTTAGTTTGTGATCTATATAAGTGAGCATAATTATAATTCCCATAGTATGATTCATGCATGTTATGATCACTCCACTTAGAATTCAATAGTATTCTGCACTTAGGTCTAATATGTCCCTTTCTACCACAGTAATGACAAGTGGGAACAAATTTAGCAGTGGATGCTTGTGTTATGTGAACATTTTGTGAGGAGGGAAGATTAGATGATTTAACAAACTTTGTTTTTGATGATGATGGTATAGAGTGCTCATCCACATAGCCTAATCCTTTCTTGTCTCCAAAGGGCTTTCCAAGATCAAGGACTTTATTTAATCTTTCAGTTCCAATTGTCAGCTTTTTCACAGTTTCCTTTGATTGCTCTAATTCCTGCACAAGCTTTGAATTTTCTTGTTTGATACTTGCAAGACTGAAACTTAACTGATTAACATGCTCAGACAATTCAACTTTCTCTTTTTCTAGAATTGACAAATTAATGTCTTGTGATTTTATTTTATCATTCAGTTTTGTCACAGATATGAAAAACTTATCTTTTTCTTTCTTGTAATTAATCAAATCAAAAAATAATTTCTCAAAACTGCTTGCATTAAACTTTGAGGGAATAGAGTTAGATTTACTTCCTTCATTGTCTGAGTCAGAGTCAGACTTGCTGGAGTATCCATCAATAGTTGCAGTAAAGGCTCAGTAGTTGGTGTTACCATCATCTGAATCACTAGCTTGATTCTGGTCACTTTCTAAATCACTAAGAGTAACATTGAAAGCTTTACCTGTTTTTTTCTTCTTGTTCGCGCACTCAGCTACAAAGTGACCAATACCATTGCATTCAAAACATTGAGCTCCAGTGAGTTTAGATTTCTTACCATCAGAACTCATGGGCTTAAGTTCTTTTGTCTTGTAGTCTCTAGTGCGGCTAGATTGATTCTTATTTGGAATTTTTTTTTCTGTTGAACATCTTTTTGAATTTTCTAGCCAAATAGACAAATTCTTCATCATCCATGGAGTCATCACAGTCATCATCATCTTTGTTGGTCGTCTTGAAAGCCACTCCTTTGTTCCCTTTGGGTGTTTGTAGATTCATTTCAAAGGTTTGGATTGATCCAACAAGTTCCTCAATCTTGATGGTGTCAATGTCTTTGCTTTCCTCAATTGCTGTAACTTTCACTTGGAAGCGATCTGGTAAGAAGCACAAGACTTTACGAACTAACCTGCGTTCATCAATTTTCTCTCCAAGGTTTGAAGATGAGTTAGCAATATCACATTATTTTGCATAAAATTCAGAAAAAGTTTTATCTTCCTCCATTCTAAGATTTTCTAATTTTGTAGCTAGCATGCAAAGTTTTGTTCGTTTAACTTGGGACGTTCCCTCATGGGCAACTTCTAGAATGTCCTAAGCAGCCTTAGCAGTTTCAACATTAGAGATACATCGAAATTCATCCGGTGATATAACACTAAAAATAGCATTGATGCCCTTTTGGTTCCAACTACTACCAGTTTTATCTTCACTATTCCAGTTAATCCTAGGTTTAAGTGTAACTATTTCATCCTTGGTAACCTTTGGTGGCTCCCAACCATAAAGTACAGAATTTCATACACTTTCATCTAAGGAACGTAAAAATGCTTTCATATGACCTTTCCAATATGGGTAGTTAGACCCATCAAAGTAAGGTGGATGGGTTGTAGAGCAACCCTCTCTCAAATAATCCATAACAAGATCCTAGGCAACACTAAGTTTATCTAGTGACCCGTTCTAATACCAATTGAAAGTTTTTAATTACGAATCAAATAAGCCTAGAGGGGGGTGAATAGGTTATTTTCAACTTTAATAAAATTTTAATTATGTAACCTAAACACAACAGCCATAAATGCAATTATGTATAAAAATAAAATGCAAAATTAAGAAATAACACACGAGATTTTTAGGTGGAAACAACCTAGGTCACAACAATGACCTAAGAGGAAAACCACCGGTCCACCGGTCCACCTACCTATCCACTATGAAAATTAATGTTCAATTACAAGGCAAGGTTTTAAACTACTCCTTATAGATAATGCCCCCTATGTAACTTACTTACGAGCCGTCGCTCCTTTCACAGTCTCCAATAGCAAGACGTCTGGATCCGGACCAACGTTTCGATCTACTTGAGTTATACAAGATCAATCGAGCCTGTCAACTTCGATAATTTTGAGTCACAGAAAATACCGAACACGTCACCAATAGTACCTGAAAAGTTAGCACAAATAACACAAGTGCAAAATGTGTCATAGAGAAGATTCAACAATGAAAAATCTTAACTAGCAGATTCAGTAGCATACGATGTAAAAAATAAATCAACTAGTAAACTCTAGAACGATCATGCAAATCTAAATATCATGAAGAAAAATTAGGCATATGAATTATTCAAACATAAGCACACAATATGTTTGAACAATTAAAACAAGAAAGTTCCTAAGATTGATAGATGAAGAAAAGAAGATTTTTCTTTAAAAATTCAATCAGATGTAGAAAATATTATTTCAGTGTGGTGAATATTTTGTACAAACAAGCATTGCTTATATAGAGTCCAATTTGACTTGAAAGATGATTAATAAAAAAGACAACTCTACTCATATCAGGATTTAGTTTTCACAACAATTCTAATCAAAGTGTATTTCACTTGTAACACTTAAAAGGGGTCAATTTGGTAAATACGAAAGGTAGATTGAATTTCAAAACCACTCGATCGATCAAATACTTAGTCTCGATCGATCTATACATACTCGATCGATCTAGTCGTTCCTAGTAATGCAAAAATTCAACCCGAGACCTCTCGATCGATGTTCGATTGATGTTAGATCGATCGATCGAACACCTCATTCGATCGATCGATTGATCAACGCATGACTCGATTGATCAACGAATGACTCAATCAATCCAGTTCAACCCGAGAGCACCTAGATTGAAGTCGATCTATACTCGATCGATCGAACTATTCTCTCGATCGATTGACCAACATGTGCACAATTTCTTTTCATTGCGATTCATATTAAGTGTAGTGCTCAATTGTGTGAGAATGTATGTATGAGAGAATGTTTTACCTGTCATATGAGCATTGTAAGCTTGGTGATTCCATTATCATGTATCATCTGATTAAACAGTGAACGCTTATGCTAGATTACAATCAACAATTTTTTCATAAAAATTACCAATAATTATAAACCTTACAGATAATATATTTATAAAGCCTCAAAATTTAGTAATGTAAAAAATCTATTTAATATATATATATATATATATATATATATTTGATTGTTTAAATAATTTTATCTTAATATAAATATATTATATTAAATTTTAACTTAAATTAAACTGTCTGTAAAAAATCAAAGTCCTAAAATTTTTAATTAAGTAAACCAAATAATTCATGAGATAAAAATAAATTAGTCTTTCAACGATTAAATTCCAAAATCATAAGGTAAACTTTTTTAATGCTTAGTATTGAATGAGATATTTGTGGGATTTGATTTGAAATCTTAAAAACAATTTTTTGTTTTTTTGATAAGGAAATCTTAAAAACAATTAAATGTACGTTGTTGAAGATAATTGCATTTTGTACGAAATAATGTATATAGGGTGGGTACTTTGGACATTTTAAATCAAGGTTAGGAAGTAAATTGAAGTTATATTTATCTAAACAATAAAACCAAGGGTATTTTTTGGTTTTCATTATCAAGAGGTAATCTCCCTCTTTTATTTTTATTTTTTTTATAAATTATCAAATGACAAAAGATATGGATATAATTATATAAACGTCCCTTTTGGAGTCACAGTGAGAAAGTGAGCTCTCCATTGATATTTATTAAAGATTATATAAATGTTTCATTTTAAAACATATCATTAGTGATGAAATTTTAATTAAAATTTTAAATTATATGATTTAGTTTTTAAATAAGTTTATAAACTTTTAAATCATACAATTTAATTTCAAACTTTTAAAACCTCACACATAGATCCAAAAATTTTGTTTTGCAAATATATATTTTAGTAGTCATGCTAGGACTATATGTGAAGTTTTAAAAGTTTAAGACTAAATTGTAGAATCTAAATAATTAATAACCTAATTATAAAACTTTAAAAATTTAAGGTTTAAATTGTAAGATTTAAAAATTTATAAACCTATGTTTAAATTTGCTCTTAACTAAAATTACACATTTTCTATATGTTTTCAATTTTATGAAAAAAAAATTTGAATTTTGAAAGAAGAGTAATATTTTCAAAAGATACTTATTGTAATCCAAATAACAGGGCCAAATAAAAATGCGTAAAATATTGTTGATGTATATATACTAAAAACAAGAAAGTTTATTTTAAAATTGATATCAATTATTATAATCTAATACAAGGCTATTCAATAAAATATTGAGATTTGAGACAATTAATTTTCTAAAAGTTCAAAATGGTTAAATTCATTCAATTTTTTTATTCTTTATCTACTAAAAAAATATATAAAATTACGTAAAATATAATTTATACTGCAATTATTATAATTTCACATAACATTATACAACAATACATTAAAATAATCAATTTCGTAAAAGATTGAAGTTTTAATTCTATTTAATCATATTGGTTTTTTATTTATTTGAAAATATATAAATTTGTAAATAATATAAATTTGTAAATAATATATAAAAACACACTAATATTTTTTTTTTTATAAAAGGTTGTACTTAGCAGTTTTCAGTGGGTGCACCGGGACATCCCAACTAGGTTGGCACCTCCTTAGCACCTTCTTCATTAGACCGCTCACCACTAATATTATTAAAGCTTAATAAAATTAAATATACAAATAAATATTCTCAACAAAACCTGTAATTAGGTTTGTTGTTTTCATCTGAATAAATAAAAGAGCTAGCGAAAGATGGGGCATTCCACCACCAAGTCGCTGTACATAAACTAGGAGCCCTAGAGGCTAAACTATCAGCTGCAGCATTGCCCTCCCTGTAAATATGTGAGCAGTGAAACTCCATGTGGGAGATTTTATCTAAACAATCTTTCCAAATAGAGTACCATTTCCAAGGGACTGAAGAAGACCGAGTCTGTAGTAAAGCAACAACATATGCTGAGTCTGATTCCAGCCAAAAACGTCTCCACCCAAACATATATGCATACTTCACCGCATAAATGGCTGCCGCTAGTTCTGCTTCAAAAGCATACGATATTCCAAGCGGAACACAGAAGCAACCCTTAACAAATGATTTGGAAGTTCTAAAAACACCTGCACAACCCGATAAGCCTGGTGCTTCAAAAGCTGCACCATCTGTATTGACCTTTATCCATCCCGAGGGTGGTGCCTTCCAATTAACCTCTATGATTCTTGGAGCCCGTCTTGGAATGCTTGGTATTCGTAGTTGTTTAAGTATTTGAAGATCATCTACAGTATTTTTCATATACACACTAATATGAGTATATAGCATATATGAAATCAAAACATAAGTGAAAAATGTGGAAAAATCTTAAAATAAGAGCATATTGAGCCATTCTTAATAATTATAACATACTTTTCCACAAAGCTTATTAATTAATGGATTAATAAATTTTTTTTTATTGAATGAAAATATTTTTAGGCTGCTATAAGTTTGACGAAAAGTGAGTATATATATATATATTTTTTTTCATTAAAATAAAGTTTCATACAAACACGCATTTAAAGGAGCTTGATTGCATAACTTAAAATTCATTTTATTGAACTAAAATACCAATTGAACTACAAGCAATTTTACATTCAATTACACTAATTATCTAGTAATGTTATAATATTATTTTTTATTGACAATAAATGTGTTACAACAAAAAAAAAGTTGGTCTATAAATAATACCTTAAAATTATAAAAATAAATAAATGTATTTATACACTAAAAGATAAATATGTTAATTAAATATAAAAGAAATTTTGTAGACATTGCGCTAATTTAAAATAAAAATAAAATTATATTAAAATTTGGTAAATTTACCAATATATATATTATTCAGACATCCACCATTATTCTAACTATATAATGTTTGATAGCCCTTACCATACCTTCTAAGGAGGTTTAATAAGGTTAAAAGGTTCGATAATGTTTACCAAAAATACTAGCGATTTGCAAAAATAAATCATAAGATAGACAGTTCCAGCTAACTGTTCCTCAATTTTCTTTTGGATTTTTCTCTTCTTTCATATCTTTGATAAATGTCTCTTCCATTTTCAGTATTATGAGTTTTTAATGATCAAAATATTAAGGTTTGTATTGAAAGTAGTAAGTAGTGGGATTGATATTGAATTTGAGATGAAAAATAAAGAGTGAGATGTATGGAATTAAAAAATATTTTGTGTGGGAAGAAAAATCTATTTATCTATATTATATATAAAAGTCTAAATCACACCTTAAATTTTTTAGACAAAAATAAGTTTTCAAGATAATGACAATATTTTTTCCTTCATATTTTATCTTAAATTTGGAGGAAAAAAAGTGAGACAAGCCCATTAAAAAGAATTCCAAGATCTTAATGAATTTAATTATCTTAAATTAGAAAATAAGTTTAATTATCTAAAAGAATTTAATTTCACATGCATATCTCAAGACTCTATAAATGCTATTATTTTTTTATTTTATCAAAACTTAAAAATTTTAAAAGCAAGGAGTTTGATTTCTAAAACTTGTTTTAAGAACAATTTTAAGAATTTTTTCTTCAAATATTTTTAAGACTAATCAGAATTCAATATGAAAAAATCTTTAAATAAGAATAACATAAAGGAATGCAGTAACATTTGATTTAAAAAAATAACATAAAGGACTCAAATTAGTCAATAAAATGTTTTTAAGAATTAAATCGAAAAATAATGTGAGTTTACTTGAATAATATCGTTAGATTAAATAAAAAAGTTGTTGCTAGTTATAATTGAAAAAGGGTTCTTCAATATTTTTAGGGAAGAATACTTGTATTACGAACACATATCATATGCACATACAACATACATATTATTAGTGCATGGTTATTTATTTATTTTTTGTCTTTCTTACAATAACACAGTTTATTTTATTTATCAAAAGAAAAATAAAATTTGCTTATATAATTAATATTTATATTTTAACATAAAATTTATACATTATTTATTTTCTTATTTAATAACATATGTTTCAATTATGATGTATAAATTATTAAAGAAAAATAGAAAATTATAATCACAATTTACGTCAACGCTCGTGTTTGCTACACGTGTTCTTGACTAGTATTTTCACTACAAGGAAAAAGGCTTTTAGGTACAGTTGTTAACCGTATCTATAGGCTTTTAGGTACGGTTGTCTTTTAGCGAGTAATTGTACCCGTTGCGCGTGTCGCTATAGGTTGACCTACGGGTACGGTTGTTAACCGTACCCGTAGAGTTTTAGGTACAGTTAACAACTGTACCCGTAGGTATTTGTAACCGTACCTAAATCCCTACGGGTACGGTTGTTAACCGTACCCGTAGAGTTTTAGGTACAGTTAACAACTGTACCCGTAGGTATTTGTAACCGTACCTAAATCTCTACGGGTACGGTTAACAACCGTACCCGTAGGATTTTAGGTACGTTTGTGTAACCGTACCTGTAGAGTTTTAGGTACAGTTAACAACCGTACCTAAAACCCTACGGGTACGGTTGTCTTATTTATTACATGGTTTTAGGTACGGTTAACAACCGTACATATAGGTTAAATTTTTTTTTTTTTAATAATTTTTTTCTGTAATTATATTTTTACCTGTTTTTATCCCTGCTCACTATATTATCAGACTTTAATCAGACATTTATATACATATCTCAACAAGCATACAAATATTAATTCTATTACAATTATGCATATTGCGTCGTCATTTCAGTAAATTAAAATACATAGCTAATGTCACTAACCTAATTAAATTAACTATATATACATACAAGTTAAATCTAACTAATATATATCAAAATGTAAAATATTTAATTGTCTAACTTGTGCTTTCAATACTATCAATAAGGAATTGACATACTTCTCTTCGACAAACATTAAGTTCTTCTCGGGTGTATGTTTTCTTTTCTGCAAACTAAAAAAAAGGTAATTAGATCTATATATAGTTATAAATAATTAGGAAATACATGATACTTAAAAATTTATGAATACAATGATTTAAAAAAATTACTAGCTAAATAATTGTATGTACAATCATAAATATTTTGTTTAACTTACTAGTAGTGATCGAGACTTTCTTGGTTGATATATAATATCTCTCATATATCTCATCACAAAAAAGCCACATTCAATGCTATTATTTTGAATAGGTGCCTACACACATATATAAAACATAAATTGCATAGTTAATTAATTTGAATAGCTTATCTAAATAATTACTTGTAATTAAAGATGTACAGGCATATAATAAACGATAAATTAATATATACTAACCTTAATAGGCCGGAAAATAAGTGGTGGCTTAAACGAACGTGTTATAGTTTGGTACCATCTAGAAAAAGCACTATAATATCGACATAATAAATAAACATTATTCATATTCAATCATCCATGATTACTTAATTAGAAATAATTTAAAATCATGTTAATCAAATATATTAAGTTAATAATACCCAATGATCATATCTTGAAATCTTTGTGGTGGACTGTTTCCAAGTGAATCAAACCACTCAACAACACCACTATATGGATGGATCACCCCAAGCATCCAATGATTTCTACAATTAATTGCAAATGATTGTTATAATAAGGACTTAATAAAATTAGAACATAAGAAAAGTATATGTATATAAAATACTCACGATAGCCAATAAGGAACAATAAGTCTTTCATTCTCTTCTACTCCAAGCATTCGTTCAATGAGAGCATCGATTTGATCATCAAGAGTAGGGCTCCATTGATTTGATATAAGTGCAGGATGCAGAAAGCGATATAATTTGTGATTTTTTACATTTCTTGTTAAGTGATCAAATAAAATCCTATACTTAGAAAAAAATATAATTATTATATTTCGTATTATTAAAAAAAAAACTTATAAATAATATAAAAAGTTTAAATAAATGTTACCTCTCATATACTGCAATAATTGTTGCTTGTAGCCACCCAACAATACATAATGGCATTATGTCTTCGCTCCTAACCTCCAAGGGCTCCTCAATGCCCAATGTGTCTATGACATTAATTTGAAATGATTCACATATTATTGCATGCATACATTGTCATATGTTCAATGGCACCTCCATCACCTATACATGGAATATCTTCAATTCTTTTTTCATGAGAAGTGACTTTTTTCTTTGGCTTCATTTGCTTTTTGGAGGCCTACGCTTAACAACAAATTATGTTTAATAATATAATTAAAATTGCAGATATCAGCACATGAAATAATGTTAATGTATGCTAACCGAATCATTTTGGGTGATTATCCAATTTTTAGGCCAAGCTACCATACATCCTTCAGCTTGTCCAACACACATTAACTCATCTCCAATTGGAATTGGCAAAAATTCTTCATCTTTAAGTGACTTCTCAATACTAACTCGTGCATTATACTTACCAAGAAGCATATGATGCACTTTAGCATATGGGTCACTAGTTTGGTAAACTTTACCCTTAGCCACAATGTTATTCAATTCATCTATTGCTAAATAACATGGACTTCCCTACAATTGAGATGAAACTCATATTAGCATTGCTTACAATGAAATACGTTATACTTGTAATTATATGTGATGCATACCTCTAAGTCATTGATAGGAAATGTTGAAATTGTTGGAGGCATAAAAGTGTTGCTCTCTTGAGTGATACCTGGACTTTTTGACTTAAGTGCTTCATTCTCAGCCCTTAACCTGATATTCTCTTCTAAAAGTTGTTTTTCCTTGTCAACCTTCCCTTTACCTTTATTTGGCTTTATTGGGTTCTTCTCACGTGTGGGTGTGTGATATCTCTTAAGTATGGTAACCCCATAACTAGCACCTCTAACACGTCCAGGATGTTCTTTTGTTTGTAACGATTGACCCAATATATCCTTGTGACCAATGGGTATAAATTCTCCCGAATGGCTCTTTCTTTCATAATCTTCCTGCAAATTAAGTAATCACTATATAAGCTTAACACATGATAATATGAATGTAAGTTATAATCAACATATTTTATGTTAAACTTAATTCATTTACCATCAATTCTATTGCTTTTTGGGCAGCTTCATTAATTGGAACTCCATCTCTAGAATGCGTGTGCCTCCAAGTAATGTGTCTACCTGGGATAATTCCATCTTGAAAATTGGTTTTCTATAATAATAGAAATTATCAAGTTAGATAGATAAATGTTATATATAATCACATGAAATCAGGCACTTCATACAAGTTGTAATACCAATGACTCTTCGGTATTTGCAATACTTCTTCGACCAGTATAATTTACGTACACTAACTGTTCTCTATTTTGTTTGGACTCCTTGCTCATATCCTACAAAAACTAACTTGTATCAGTAAAACACTTTATATATGTATATATATAGTATGTATTCAATGTAATTGATTTATATGTCATTACCTTAAAAGTGTCAGTTTGTGTCCACTCCACAAACCAATCCCATTGTTCTTGTGTAATAAAATCATACTTTTCGGGGGGTGTTCTCAACAAATCTGGAAACTCAAGATTAGGCACCACGTGCTCTTTGTATAACTTATGCTTGTGTTTCCTCCACATATCACCCAACTTCTTCATGGTATATACTCGTGCTATCTCTGAGTCGATATTGGGAAATATAAAAGTTGTCTACATAAAACATGTACACAATATTTATAACCATGCATATATTATGATAATCATTGAATTCAAGTAGAATAAGCAAAGAAAAATTATTACTTTACTATCACATCCTGCCACAAAAGTTCCTTGCAATTGTGAGGCACATCCGTCCATACTTTGTAATTAATTGGAATTGAAGATCGTGCTAATACCCCCAAATAACTAATGAAATCATTAGAATTTTGTCCAATAGGTATGTTTTCTGAATTAAATAGTACGGATGTCCTAATCCCTTCACTTCTTAATTTCACTAACTTATTCATTTGGGTACGACCTCTAGTTTTCTTCTCCGTACTACCTCTTGAACGTTGAGACAATTCCATCCTGCAATATCACACACATTTTTATAAGTACACATATAATATCATGTTTAATTAACAACAAAATATATTAAGAAATTAATTAAATTAAAGTATAACTTACAAATACATAATGAGTATAACATTATTTTTCTTTGTCATGTACAATCCACGTTCCTTCACACTCAATTCGACAGTAATCAACATTCTCATCTTCTTGTTGGTCTAACATGTTACTTTCATCTAACAATGTGACAACCTCCTCATGCTCCATTACGATGTCTCCTAATACGTCAATATTAAGAGTGTCATTATAATCCCGACGAGGAGGAGTTAAGACATTCCACCATTGTTTCTCTTGAGAATCATGAATGTAGAAAACTTGTTTAGCTTGTGAGGCCAAAATGAAAGAGTCATTAACATGTGACTTCTTATTTAGATCAACCAATGTGAAACCAAGTGCATCCTTCTTTATTCCATGTTTGCTATCCACCCAACTACACTTAAATAAAGGAATTCTAAACTTTACATAATCTAGATCCCATATTTCATCAATAACTCCATAATAATGAATGTCTCCTTCAATAGGTTGCATATCTTTGGCACTTGAAAATTGCATAGTTTTTGCAATTATAGAAACTCCACTATTTTGGGTAACACGATTGTCACTTCTATTTTTTGTTTGATAATGGGTCCCATTTATGGTATAACCATGATACATAATGACATTAAACTTCGGACCTTGTGCTATCCATCTCAATTCTTCAGAGATATTACAACTTGTTCTATTCAATTCATTTGCAATCTAAAGCACAAAATTACCACATTTAACTCATTAGTAATTAGTAATAAATATAATGAATTAAATCTATAATTGACTAGTAAATACAACTTATAATTCACTTACTTGAGCTTTCAACCAATATATAAATGTTCGATTATGTTCATTTAATATCCATTTTTCTCTCTTATTTTGGTTTGTATGACGAATATGCTTCATATGCTTCCTACAAAAATAATTGATTTGTGTCAAAGTAAGATGAACATTTAATGATTAGAACAAAAAAAATAAAGTATGAGGAGTAAACATACTCGATATAAGGTTGAACTACTTCCAAGTTGTTCAAAACATTACTATGTGCTTGTTCCCAAAGTGCACGATCAATAGAATCAACCCACCCACCTTTATCTGGCTTTCCGGAGATGCTCTCACAATTTAAGTGCTTAATCAAGTCAACTGAAAGACCAATTGGTTTTACTCCAATTAAAAATTCAGAACAAAATTCTATTGCTTCCTCTGCCACATAACACTCTGCCATGCACCCTTCTGGACGATTACGATTACGAACGTAACCTTTAAGTACACTCATATGTCTTTCAAAAGGGTACATCCACGTTAAGTACACAGGTCCACATAACTCCAACTGTTTTGTGAGATGCACTATTAAGTGTATCATTATGTCAAAGAATGATGGTGGAAAATACTTTTCAAATTTACATAATGTGAGCACAACTCTTTTTTGAATTTCTTCAAGCCTTGTAACATCCACAGACTTTTTGCATATATCATTAAAAAACGTACACATATCTATGATTGCACTCCTAACATCCTTAGGCAACATACCACGTATTATAACGGGTAATATTTGTTGTATTAAAGTGTGACAATCATGAGACTTCATTCCATTCAATTTCCAATTTGAAGTGTTAACCAAAGACTTTATATTAGAGGAATATCCAGAAGGAACTTTAACATTGGATAGTGCTTCCATAAATTTTTTTTTCTCCTCTTTAGACAAAGTAAAACACGCTGGAGGAAGAAAAGTGCGACGGTCCTCAAATTGAGGATGCAACTCTGGACGTAACTTCATGTCTGCTAAGTCCAATCGAGCACCTAATCCATCTTTTGTTTTTCCAGGAATATTCAACAAGGTGCCAAGAATACTATCACACACATTTTTCTCAATATGCATAACATCAAGAAGGTGTCTAATTGGCAAATGTTGCCAGTACTCTAATTCAAAGAATATTGATCTCTTCCTCCAACATATTGAAGTATTTAAAAGTTTTTGTTGTTCTTTTGATTTACCATGAGGAAAAGTTATTCCTTCAACTTCTTTTAGAATATCATCTCCAGTTGGTGGTAATGGAGCTTCATTATATTCTTGTGTTCCATCAAAACATCGTCTTTGATTTCTATATTTATGCCCAAGTGGAAGGAATTTGCGATGACCTCTGTAACACATTTTATGAGAATGGGCTAATTTATCCGCATATGTGTTTGTGCTACAAACTGGACAAGCAAAATAGCCCTTCACAGCATGACCAGACAAGTTACCATATGCAGGAAAATCATTTATAGTCCACATTAGAATTGCCTTTAAGGTGAACTTCTCTTGATGATATGAATCAAATACTTCAATGCCATTATTCCATAAAATTTTTAAATCATCTATTAATGGCTCTAAAAACACGTCAATATCATTCCTTGGTTGCTTAGGGCCTGATATCAACAATGTTAGCATCATGAACTTCCTTCTCATGCATAGCCACGGTGGGAGATTATAATTGACCAACATAACGGGCCAACAACTATACTTAGTACTCATTGAGCTATACGGATTGATACCATCAGCTGCAAGTGCAAGTCTAAGATTTCTGGGCTCTGATGCAAATTCATGCCACTTTTCATTGATGAGGTTCCAAGAACGAGAATGTGATGGATGTTCTATTTTACCATTAACAACCTCTTGATCAGCATGCCATGATAAATTTTTGGATGTATCAATGCTTCGAAACATCCTTCGAATACGTGGAATAGGTGGAAAATACCACAACACCTTTGCAGGTATTTTTTTTGATTTTTCATCTAATCCAAATTTGGACTCTTTCCACCTTGATTCCTTACATATAGGACATTCACGTGCATCTGTATACTCTTTCCTATATAGTATGCAGTCATTTCGACATGCATGTATTTTCTCATATCCCATACCTAGCTCATTAAGTGTTTTTTTAACATCATACATAGAATGAGGTAATTTATGATCCTCAGGCAACATATCACCTATTACAGTCAGAAGTTCTTTAAAATACTTATCAGGTATTCCACACTTCGCTTTAATATTGTACAATGTGACTAATGCAGAAATCTTAGTGTACTTCTTACACCCATTCCATAACGGTTTTTCAGCATCCTCTAAAATCTCATTAAACTCTTCACCCAACATATCGGCATTCAAATTATCTTGCACTGCATCTAACATTTCATTAGTATCAACAAAAGCTTCTTCACGCTTTCTCTTTTGTTGTGTAGGGGACGCATTGGGGAACTCATTACTATTCTTCATAATTTCTTCCCCATGCCAAAACCATATCTTATAACTTTTGTCAATACCATGTTTGAATACATGATTTCGAATTTCCATAACATTATGTCCTTTTCGGTTCCCACATTTCAGACAAGGACACTTAATTTTTTCATGATTACTTGCATTATCAGCAGCAAAAGTAAGAAAATTTTCAAGCCCTCCACTAAATTCATTTGACTTTCTATCCATTGACATCCAAGACTTATCCATTTAAAAACCTAATTAAAAATATATATATATATATATATATAAACATTATGTCAATGAACATATATAATATTGTGAAATAACAAGTGACAAAAATATTAAAAAAAAAGAATCAAATAATATATATATACAAATACAAACAACATTAATTCAAGTCAAAAAAAATAAAAATATATACAAGTTATACAACATTAATTCACAATCAACATATAACATTATATAATTTTTTATCGCACTATGCATATGTATATAATTTTTTCCATGAATAAATATACAATAATATATAACATTATAAATAATTAATAATAATAAACAAAATAAAAAAAAAAATTAAAACATATATATATATATATTAACGGCAACTATATATATGCACATATAAAAATTTTCATGAACAAATATAAAATATGCATGAATAATAATATCATAGAAATTATAAATAAATAATGATAATATTTAATTTTAGGCAAAAATTCTCAAAACATATATATTCAAGGCATATAGCAAACATGGGTAATAGAGATTATGAACTAATTAAGAAAAAAATCAAGTACATTACTCAAAAAAGCACAAAAAATACATACCTTGAAGGAGAAAAGTTGATGGTGGCGGAAATGGAGGTCAAAATGGGACCTTTGGTGGCTGAAATGGTGGAGGAAAAAAATGGAATTTTTCGGCTGAAATGGGAGAAAAACTAGGCGGCTAATGGTTCAAAACCGTACAACACGGCGGCGGCAGCACTCACGCCGTAGGAAAGCAGCCGGCAACGAAACACCCAGGCGAAACCGGTCACGTATGGCTTAGGGAGGGAGGCGGCGCTGGATATTGTGGGACGAAGGGTGGGCTCGGGTGGGGAAGAAAAGAACATTTGTGTGGAGCCCGTGGATGTGGAGACCTAATTAAAAGATTTGACCTACGGGTACGGTTGTTAACCGTACCTAAAAGGCTACGGGTACAGTTAACAACCGTACCCGTAGGTTAATTAAAAAACTTTTAGGTACGGTTAACTAACAACCGTACCTGTAGAGTTTTAGGTACGGTTGTTAACCGTACCCGTATCCTTTATTAACCGTACCTAAAAGTTTTTTAATTAACCTACGGGTACGGTTGTTAACTGTACCCGTATCCTTTTAGGTACAGTTAACAACCGTACCCGTAGGTCAACTTTTAGGTACGGTTAACAACTGTACCTAAAAGTTTCCGTAATTTTCTGAAAAAGTTCCGCGTTTTGGTTCACTTTTAGGTACGGTTAACAACTGTACCCATAGGTAATTCTTTTAAAATACACGGCCAACCGTACCTATAGCTATTTAGGTATTGTTGTTATCAAATTTTTAATTTAACAACCGTACCTATAGGTATATTTTGTTGTAGTGTTTAAAATATAAAATATATTGATTATGTTAGAACATATAAAAATAAATTATTTATTTTATGATAATTTTAAAGGGATTAAAATATTTTATAATTAATGGAATGTCACCTAATAAATTTTGAATTTTTTGCAGAATTTTTCAAATATAAATTCCTTACTAATCAAAGATAAACTTTAAGAACCGAACTAAATAAACTTAATATTTATTTAGAAAAAATAAAATAAAAAAATAAACCCAAAATGTAAACGACTTTTTGATCACTAAAGTGCTCTCGTTGTGGAACAACAATTTAGTGATAGAATGCCTCATATCTTATTAATTGTTTTTATTATTTTTATTTATTTTATTTTATACTAACATCAAATATAATTATAAGTTTTATTAATAATTAATTTGTATTATTTGTATTAATTTTTAATAATATTAATAATTAACATAAAAAAAAAAATGCTAAAGAGGTGATAACTTAGTTGGAATATCCTTCCCCCGTTGAGATTTGCTAGCAAAAACTTTCATTAAAAAAAACTGCTGCAGAGAGCATCGGTACTCATATATATATATATATATATATATTAGTAAAAATGTACGTGCTTAGTGTATATTATATTTTATTTTTATATTTTAAAATTTTTTTGTTTGATATTAAAATATAATTTATTAATATTTAATAAATAAAATACTAAAAAAAGTCAACAATTATTTTTAGAAAAAAAAATTCAAATGCATGATTATGTAATTTAGGCTATGTATAATTTATTGTAAAAAAAATAAATAATAAATAAGACTTTTATGATCTCTAAGATAATTAATCATTATCATTAAATAAATAATAAGAATAATGACAATAAAGAATTAATTCAAATATATAATTATATATTTTAGATTATGTGTGACTTCTTGTAAAAAAAGATAAATTGTAAATAAAATTCTTGCAATATTATCTTTAATAAAATAATGTAAAAATTATAATTAAATAAATAATAATGATAATTTTGTAATTAAAATAAAAACTTAAGGACAAAATTGTTAAAAATGGAAAATAATACATAAACAAATATATATAGTAATAAGTATTAGTTATTAGTTATAAAATTTATTTAAGACTATATGTCATTTGTAATTTTCGATAATTTTATTTTCAATTTTTTGCTTTAATTATAAAATTTATTTTATTTATTTAATAATAATAATTATATAATTATCTTATTATAAATATACAATAATAAGAGTTTTATTTATGTTTTAATTCTTTTTTATAAGTCCTAAATAAGTTGAGATACATATTTATTTTTCAAAATAATTGTAATTTTATTTACAAAATTAAATGAAATAAGAGAAGAAAAGTGGAGAGAATAAATAGAAAGAATAATTCTCATTATTGTTTTATTTAAATCTAAAATATGGTAGAGATTAAATATCTAATTAAATATAAATTTATAAATTTATGATATAATAAAAATAATTTTTTATTTAAAAAAATTTAACTATAAAAATAATAATATCATATTTAAAATTTAACATATAAATTATTATTAACTAATTTGGAAAATTACCAAAAATAGCACCCCTAAAACTTATAGTAACAAAACTAACACCCCCTTATATTCAATTAAAATTGAACGTTCAATTTGAACGTAAAATATTGAACTTTCAATATTAAACGGGTCTAATTTTCGTCATTCAATTCTAATTGAACGGATAATATTGAACGTTCAATATTGAACGAGTCTAAATTATCGTCGTTCAATTTTAATTGAACACAGGGGTGCTAGTTTTGTTATTTTCCCAACTAATTTTCACCAATTCTATCGTAACAGTAGCTTTCATGAAAAAATCGTTGACATTGTTCCATTTTTGACGTATTGAAATGGAAAGAAATTTATGAGGATTTTAGGTCCATAATATTTTATTTAAAATTAGTTAAGAAAATAAATTAAGTAATATATTCAATTAGAGAAAAAAAAAATGCAGTATTACGGACGTACGAAAATTTTGGTTACAATAAGAGAGTAATAAAGATAAATAAGAGATACATATAATAGAGAAAAAAAAATATAAAAGCCTAAAAAATAGGAAATTAAAAAATTTGAATCTATATTTAACATAAAATATATTTGATGGATAGAAATTTTTTTTCCAATTAGAATGAATTATCGAGAAATATATCCGTTTTTCTCATCGAACCAAACTAAATTGCAATGGTTTTCAATTTTATTGCAGTACACAATTTCTACATAAAGTAGCATAATTATTTATTTTGTAGAACATATAAAAAGAAAGGAGTTAAAAATTAATATATTAATTACTTAAACAGACAGTCGTGAAAAGCACCAATCGAACAATATAACATTTTTCTTTCTCATTGGTCATAAATAAATTTTCAATTTTCTAGAATATAACAAGTACGTACGTTTTCTTTCATACTCAATATAACATGTGAAACGTGACATGTTATCATCGATAGTGGGATAATCCAAATATATTATGGTTACGTATATAAGATTATAGATTTGATGTAACAAAAATGTATGTAATTGTTAGTAGATTTTTTGACAATAACGTTTAGTGTTAGCTTACTATTAATACTTCTCAAATATATGTATTAATTCAAATGAATAGAGAAATGCTGGCATTATATAATCTCATTCCCATAATTAAATAAGATATATTCTTTAAAAAATAATTCTATCTATTTTTTTTTAACAAATTAAAACAGCATTAAGATTATTTTGATCATATTATATGTACCTTCCCTTGTTAATACCTTTCCTGTGCAATGATATAGAGCAAATGGTCGGTTCGGTTCGATTCAATTAGATCAATGGTCAATTAGATCAAAGATTTAATAAAATAATATTGTATATATTATGTAGGTCGGTTCGGTTTTGTGAATTTAAAAATCTATAACCCAACCAAGAAAGTCAGTTTTCACAATTTTTTGACCTATTATGGACCAAGCAACCTAAAAAAGTGTAGGCTCGATTTGCTCTTGCATTCGATCAGTTAAAAAGATTTTCAAAAAGAAATGCCACCCATATGAAATATGTTTATAGTTTGGAAAATATGTTGCAATGTGATTGGGAAAAAATTCACTAATTTTTTTTTTATATCTTTTATCAAACAATAAGATACTAATTTTATTAATAATCATCAATAAAAGTGTAAAATAATACAATGAGTGTCATGACTCCACAAGAAACAACAAATTAAAACATAAAGCATATACTTCCTAAAAGGACCACTAACACACCAAATTAAAACATAAAACATATACCACCTAAAAAGGCCACTAACACACAAACGGTTAAGAATGTCGCTATGTTAGCCAAAACTTTTAACCAATAGCCTCCAATCATGTCTAATCATAGCTGTTTACAGATAGCACAACACAAGAGGGAAGTTGTATTAATGTTCAGGTCCTTTTTAAAATGGTGGTTGATACATATATATAGACATAAAAATGTATATGTGTTGCGAGATGAGTGGCTCGTCAGATGTTGATGTAACCTCTAGAGATTGGACTGATGTGATCTGAAATGATCATTATGTCAAGTCTAATGTACGGACTGTCAGTGGTCAAGGTGTCACGACCTGGTGTAACCTGCAAGAATAACGAAGTGATTCATATAATAACGAGTTAAATATACAAGCTAGATGAGAGGCCGAATGATGCGAACCGCTCGCCACGACTCCTATGACCTCCAAATCACGCGGTTTGGCAACCACAAGAAATACGGACAGAAACCCGACACCAATCTTAGCACGCAGATTCTACGAGAAAACGCTAGACTATGGTAGCAAGGAACTTACCTCCACACATGGATATACGCACCACGAGCCGAGACAAGGCGAAACGCCACAAAGGGTTGCTAGTTCCTTTGATAAGTTTCTTGATAGAACAAGAGAAGCACTTGTGCTCTCAAATTTTGAAATCACTTCAAAATATTTTCTTTGATTAAAATTCATGTATGTCTTACAATAGGCAGCTGCTATACATATATATAGATACAAAGGAAAACCTAAAAATGCCAAAAGAAATCCTAGCCATTGAATTTGATCCAATGGTTACAAAATTACAAGAATTTGAATCTGTGCCGCGGCGGGGAAATAGCCATGCCGTGGCGCACAAATGTTCATGCCGCGGCGCGCACATTCAGGATCTGCGTGCAGGTCTGGCTGTCAGGCGCGCTTGTCCGTGTCAGCGTGCAGGTCTGGCATGTCAGCGCGTGCACTTCTCGCCGTGTCCTCGTCATGCCGCAGCGCATGGAATCTCATGCCGCGGCGCATGGAATTTTCGTCCCAAAACAGAAACCTCCTCGCTGCGGCGCCACATTCTCGTGCCGCGGCGCGCATGCTTCCTTTGCTTCAAAACAGAACGCCCTGTGCCGCGGCGCCCAAAAGCCATGCCGCGGCACGCTTGTGTGACAAATCCAACGTCCAAAGTAGAAACTCTTGTGCCGCGGCGCACAAAATCCATGCCGCGGCGCAGCTCCAATTTTTGGAATTTGCCACTTGCACTTGTCTTCTCCACTTCCATTGTGCTTGCATGCTTGTTTTTGATGTTGCATGCCATTTTGCACTATCTTGAGGCCCTTCTCAAGGCACGGCCCTAGGCTAGTGTCGGGCCGTCTTCGGGAGGGGTTCCGGTTCGTATCATTCCCTCCTTCTTCGAAAGAATTCGACCTCGAATTCGGACCTTTGTCATAGGGTAAGCCTTGCAGTCCATCTTTGTTTTGTTTTTCATCATAAGATTCCTGCAAGAAAGAAAAGTTAGAAAATAAACATTGTTCGGTCCTTATTCTTTCTTTCTTCCCCCTTGAGTCCTTCTCCTTAGGCTCTCCTTCCCTTATCTTTCCCTTTTTCTCCTCAACTTCCCTTAAAAGCTTGTTGCACATTTGTTGTGGAGTTAAAGGCAAAAAAGTAAACTTCTTCCCTTCCTTCTCAAGGGAATACTCATTCTTGTATCCATCATAGGTGACCTTCCTATCGTATTGCCATGGCCGCCCTAGCAATATATGCCCAGCTTGCATGGGAAATACATCGCATATCACCTCATCCTTATATCGTCCAATGGAAAAGGTTACGAGTACTTGCTGTTCAACCTTCGCTTCTCCATTGTCATTCATCCATTGTAGCTTGTATGGTTGGGGATGTTTGTTTGTAGTCAACCCTAGCTTTTCAACTAAAGTTGTGCTAGCAATGTTGGTGCAACTCCCACTATCAATGATCAACTGGCACACCTTATCACTCACATGGCATCTTGTATGAAAACTATTAACTCTTTGGGATCCCATGTCAACTTCTCTGAAATGATCCAATGGTGCCCGCCGTACCATAAGCAACTCTTCCGTGACTGGATACACTTCCTCGTCACTAGTCTCCTCTAATGACGGCTTCTCCTCTTTGTCACTGTCATCATCGGTCTCCACCTCCCCGTTGGCTTGCACGATCATTGCCCTTTTGTTTGGACATTGATGAGCGTAATGACCTTTCCCAAGGCAACGGTAACAACTTATGTCACGACTTCGATGGACGGTTTCTCCTACATCCTTTCCCTTATCTCTCCTCATCTCCTTCTCTTTGCCCTTGTTCTCAAAATTGGGCTTGGAACTACCTTCCCCTTCCTTCTTCCCATTAGACTTCCAAAGCGGAATAGGGTTCGGTGTTGGTGTCGGAAAAATGGTGTCCTGATTGATCTCGGTGGGTGTGATATGGCTGCTCCTCCTCTTCAATTGCCTTTCTACTTTGATTGCCATTTGCACCATATCTTCCAACTCAACATAGTGGTGCAAATCTACAATGTTGGCAATGTTAGAATTCAACCCACTTAGGAACCGAGCCATGGTGGCCTCCCTATCTTCCTCCACATTTGCTCTCACCATAGTCATCTCCATCTCCTTGAAATACTCATCAACGGACCGATGACCTTGATTAAGCCTTTGTAGCTTCTGATAGAGTTCCCGGTAGTAGTGGCTTGGGACAAACAGCTTCCGCATTATAGCCTTCATGAGAACCCCAACTATCAATGGGCCTCTCTCCACTCCTCCTCCTTGAGACCACTAATTGGTCCCACCAATTTAAGGCGTAATCGCTAAACTCGACTACCGCCAACTTAACTTTCTTCTCCTCGGAATAATTGTGACAATCAAAAACATGCTCAACCCTTTTCTCCCACTCCAAGTACAACTCCGGATCATTCTTTCCTTGGAATGTAGGCATCTTCATTTTGATGTTGTCCAAATTCCGGTCAATCCAGTCAAAGGGCCGAGGTGGGGGTCTCCACAAACCTTCCCGACCATTTCTTCCTCCCCTATAGTCATTCCTCCCTCCATAAGGCATCCTCCTTTCTTCGTTCTCAAACTCTTCATCCCAATTCTCCTCATCCACTAAAGGCCTCCTATTCGGTCTCCTAACTTCCGGAGCCTCTTCGGGTGCTCTTCGTTGTAAGTTGGCAACCGTAGCTTCTTGTCGTTCTACCCGCTCATCAAGATTCACCATGACGGCATTCAACCGTTCCATGGATTGTTGCAATGCACGCAACAAAGATGCGGTATCCAGACGCTCTTCTGAATTAGCCCTGTCAGACATGATCACCACAAATTTCGCACACAGAGAATTAGTTAATCAAATTTAAGAACAGAAAAATTCACTTCGTTACCTCACGTGTTTAATCGCTCGGATTGATTGCTCAAACACTTCCTCGTTCTATAGCAAGTCAACTTCCGAAACTTTCAACCCAAGGTAGAATTCCACACTCACCCCACTAGTAGTGTAATATCCAATTCAAGGCAAGCAAGGAACTAACTCAAAGTGTTTGGAGTTTCTAACTCAATGAAAAAGGAATAATTTGATTCAAACAATTTTAGACCCGAAAGGAATAAAATAACGACTTTGTAAAAATTTCTCGGAAAAGAAATTTTCACTTTTTTTTTATATAAACTGTTGGAAATTAAAACACGAACAAAAACACGAGATACGAACAAAAACACGAGAGCACAGTAAAATTACCAAAATGCCCTTTTTGTTACGAACAAGTTTTTTAGAAAAATTTTCAACATGAAAACCTTCCCAAAACAGCTCAGAAATTTAGAAAACACAAAACACAATTTGAAATTTTTCAACAACAGCCAAAAATTTCAGGAACAAGAACACACAAACTGAAATTTTCATCAACAAGCAGAAAATTTCCAAAAAATTCAGAAACAACAAAACATAATCTGAAATTTTCAGAAAATCAGAAACAACAAATAGGAAACAACAACACAAATCAGGATTGATTCTAGAAACACAATACAATCAGAATTTTTGGCAAGAACAACAAGAAAAATTCTGGAAAATGAAGAACACAGATTTTGCAAAGTGCACAGAACTTTTTTTTTGCAAACGAAAATAACAACACAAAACAGAAACACTTCCAGGAACACAATACAATCAGAATTTTTGCAAAAACAACAAGAAAAATTCTGGAAAATGAAGAACACACAGATTTTGCAAAGTGCACAGATTTTTTTTTTTGTAAACGAAAATGACAACAAAGGATAGGAGTCTAGAATTACAACCTAGAGCTTTGATACCAAATGATGCGAACCGCTCGCCACGACTCCTATGACCTCCAAATCACGCGGTTTGGCAACCACAAGAAATACGGACAGAAACCCGACACCAATCTTAGCACGCAGATTCTACGAGAAAATGCTAGACTATAGTAGCAAGGAACTTACCTCCACACATGGATATACGCACCACGAGCCGAGATAAGGCGAAACGCCACAAAGGGTTGCTAGTTCCTTTGATAAGTTTCTTGATAGAACAAGAGAAGCACTTGTGCTCTCAAATTTTGAAATCACTTCAAAATATTTTCTTTGATTAAAATTCATGTATGTCTTACAATGGGCAGCTGCTATACATATATATAGATACAAAGGAAAACCTAAAAATGCCAAAAGAAATCCTAGCCATTGAATTTGATCCAATGGTTACAAAATTACAAGAATTTGAATCTGTGCCGCGGCGGGGAAATAGTCATGCCGCGGCGCGCCTGGTACTGTCTGCCACACGCGTAGCCATGCCGCGACGCCCACATTCAGGATCTGCGCGCAGGTCTGGCTGTCAGGCGCGCTTGTTCGTGTCAGCGCGCGCACGTCTCGCCGTGTCCTCGTCATGCCGCGGCGCGCATGCATCTTTGTCCCAAAACAGAAACCTCCTCGCTGCGGCACCACATTCTCGTGCCGCGGCGCGCATGCTTCCTTTGTTTCAAAACAGAACGCCCTGTGCTGCGGCACCCAAAAGCCATGCCGCGGCGCGCTTGTGTGACAAATCCAACGTCCAAAGCATAAACTCTTGTGCCGCGGCGCACAAAATCCATGCCGCGGCGCACAAAATCCATGCCGCGGTGCAGCTCCAATTTTTGGAGTTTGCCACTTGCACTTGTCTTTTCCACTTTCATTGTGCTTGCATGCTTGTTTTTGATGTTGCATGCCATTTTGCACTATCTTGAGGCCCTTCTCAAGGCACGGCCCTAGGCTCGTGTCGGGCCGTCTTCGGGAGGGGTTCCGGTTCGTATCACCGATAGTACCCAGGTTGTACAAGTCCACGACCTACCATCTATTGTAAAACCACAAGCTATCAAGTAACTCTACAAAGGACAAAAGGGTTAAGTCCGTTGTTTGTTGCAGGGTCTATTAAGCTAATGGACAAGGTTTTAGGTGAGCTTACACATGTAGGTACTTAGTACCGTTGTTTTAAGGCTTCGTAGGTCATTTTAATGCCAATTAGCCCATGCGCTATATTTAAAGGATTTTCTTTTTGGGAGGTCAACCCGATCCTTCACAGATATATTTCTTACCACAATAATTGACCTTACAATTCTTGCAACGGGCTAGTTAAGGTCAATTTTTTAATTTAGGTTGCTATAGAAATGGTTAGAAGGGAAATGATAGACACAAGTAGTCTACCTTTGTCACACATAGATCACAATGAAGAGGTGGGTTGTCTAGAGCAATGACTAATAAAATCAACATTCGAGGCTTGTGCTAGCTTGCATTCATTGGGCTGTTCAATCAAAAGTTTGAAAAAAGCAACTGTAGAACTTCATGACACCATGGTTGGAAGTAGCTTGCAATTTGTGACCACTAAGAGTGTATTCTTGGCTCACCCCATTCAGCCCTTTAAGGTCTCCACTAGGGTAGAAAAACCACCTAGAAAGAAAAGGGATCGTACTAAACCCAAGGGTCATCCCATGAATTGGACCAAGGGAAAACATAAAATAGAGAAGGTCACCAGTGTCCTTAAGAAGGGTGATGTAACTTGTATTCGAAAAAAATACAAGGTTCCTTCTAGAGTTAGGCTAGTGCCCGCACCATCGCATTTAAGGGACAACTACAGAAAACCTATGGGTTGGTATATCATTCATGAGAAAGCCTTCAAGATAGGACTTAGGTTTCCCATCCTACTTGTCGTAGTTCACTTCCTATCCATGTTCAATATTTGCCTTGCTCAACTGAATTCTAATGGGTGGACACTTCTTAGCCTGGATGTTGTTTCCAATGAGCTGGGGTTTGAGCTTGAGAAGGTTGAGCTAAGAGTAATGTACACTGTTAAGAGGGACGGTCTAGATAAAGATCAGACCTACATATCTCTCCGGACCAACCATGGACAGACATTAAAACTTCCTGATAGTCAGCCTAGATGGAAACGCAAGTATATGTGCATAGAAGGAGATATAAGGGGCAATGGGGTCCATTTTAGTCTTAGGTTGACATGGAATATGAGGTTTGTCAACACCTTACCTCGTGGTGAGGAAATGTTCCAAAACCTACTAGAAGCATGTTATGAAAAGATACGACTTATAGAACTCCATAATACAAGGGAGAAACATACAGGTCTATTCTTACCACATCCCATTTTATAAGGTCTGATGTGTGGAGTGGGTATCATAATGGGTTGCCAGGTTATACAACCATGTAAGTTAGTAAATCCCTTCATGTCTTTGTTGGCTATTGTATATTTGTATAATACACACAATAAGGGGTGGTTGAGAGCATATTTATTGTATGTTAAATATGTTTTTACTTGCATACATTTCCCTGAGTTGGTGAGTGCTTACGAATTTTTAGTTGGTGAAATTTTACCTTGAAAAAACTTATTTTTAGTGGCTTGCTAGGGTCTTACAGAGGTCTTGTCGGTGGCTCACCGAGGTGGTTGGTGAAGGGTCTGCGAGTGCACAAGGTGGAACGTGACTCATTGGACCTCTCTAACATCTCACGGGGGGTTTGTTGGGGTGGTCTGCAAAGCCTCGTGAGGGTGCGTTGCGAGGCTCCTGGAAGTTGAAAAACCAGCTATAAATATCCCCTCCTCTCACTTATTACAAACACCTTTACACACATATCTTATCATCGTCTTACCTCTTTTACGTATATTTTTCACACTTCATTTTTTGGTGTTGTGTATTTTGATAATGTGTGAAACATATCTTTTAGTGTATTTGAGAAAAAAATTATTTTTTGTATTACTAATATGTTGGGTGTTTCCATATTAGTAATTCAGAGGTAATTCATTTCACTTAGAGTTTAAATATTTTCAAAAGGTAATTTCGTAGTTTTAACACATCGAATATTTTTATGCATTAAACTACGTAGTGGTGGTGGAGTATATTAAACTCATTTATAAACAGAGTTTTAATAATAATAATACATCGAGTGTATTTCTGTATTGTTATTACGAGGTGAAGTTTTCATATCAACATACGTCGAGTGTGTTTCTATATAGTTGATACGAGGTATTTTATCCTAAAATCATACTTTGGATAAATTGCATATATTGTTGTACATGCATACTGATTGTAGGTATTTGGATCACACTGCGTGGTGGTATGGCTCTAGAGGTGAGGGGGATCCAGTGAAGATCAAAGTACCAGTGGTGACAGCTAGTGATAGCAACCTAGGCAGTTAGGACAGGTGGTCCCTCACTGATAGAGGTATTTGGCGCTTTATCTTTATCGAGTCTGTAATAACTATTTTATTTCATTTAGTGAATTTAGTTGTTGAGTGGTTGCCTTTTAAGCAAGCTGTGGATGTTATCACTTAGGATTTGAGCCTAAGTGAGTTTACCACGTTATATCGTTAAATTTGTATACTCTATTACATAAGTTAGTACAATCTGAATATTCACGGTATATGTGACAATATATATAGTATAAACTAAGGTTGGAAAGTTTTTATTACTTTTACTTCTTTATATGTTCTTTGCCTTATTTATTTATTTATCTATAATTACGTATTATCAGTTAATTGATTTCCACTGCTTGTACAAGATGGGCCAATCCTTAAGTATCCGTATTACCTTACCTTAGTTGTGTAACCAAGTTAAGACTCTCTTAATTGGTATCAGAGTGGGTAAACCTTTGTTAGGCTTAACCGCTCTGGTGTTGATCTTATTTCTCATACTTTTCACCAGTATTTCGATGAATGAGGGAATGAAGGTAGACCTCCACTTCTTAATGGGCATAACTATGCCTATTGGAAGTCTCATGTGCAGGATTTTTTCAGGTCGATGAGAGGCCATGTCTAGTATCAAATAGAGAATGGCTGGATGCCTCCTACGAAAACTCTTGAAGATGGAATAGTTGTTCCCAAACTTATGATTGAATGGACTAAGGAGGAAAGTCGTGAGTGAGACTAGAACACTAAAGGACTATATGCACTCACTTGTGCTATCACCCTTAAAGAGTATCGTCGGATTTCTGCCTGCACTACTTATAAAGAAGCGTGGGTTATTTTGGAAATAACACATGAGGGTACCTCTGTGGTTAAAAAGTCTGAGCTGATGAGGCTAAAAAGAGACTGTGAGCTTCTTTAGATGGAGGAAGATAAAACTTTTGATAGCTTATATGGTCGCTTCTCAGATACTATCAATACTTCTTACAACCTCGGATGTCCAACTAACGAAGTCTAACAAGCAAAGAAGATTCTTTGTAGCTTACCTCTTAGATTCAGAGAAAAAGTTATTGCTATAGAGACTGCATTTAAGGGAGAACTTCTTAAAGTTAATGAGATCGTTGGTAATCTCCAAGCCTTTGAAATCCATCATCTTCTCCCCAAAAGAACTACATCTGTTGATAAAGGAAAGAGTCTTGCTTTAAAGACCACCAAGACTCAGAAAGGGAAAGTTAAAGCCACTGTTGACAGTGATGACTCATCCAGCATAGATGAAGAAGAATTTTCTTTGTTAGCAAAGCAGTTTAAGAAATTGTTTAGGAGCAAAACGAACGCTCCTAGTAAAGCAAAAAGGAAAAGCTCTAGTGGAAGAGATTCTAGGACTAAAGTTGAAGACTCTGATGATGAAAAAGAGAGACCTCAGTCTAGAGGACAGACTAGACAAGTCAGGTGTTAAAAGTACAAAAAACTCATACACATTACTACTCAGTGCCAGTTAAAGGGACGAGAATCTGGCAAGAAGGCCATGATGACAGAGGTTACTATTTTAGATAGTAACTGTAGTTTGGAAGAGGATGAAGGTAACTTTATAGCCTTTATGGCTACTAGAGATGATCCTCCCACTACTACAAAGGCTTTGGATAGCCTTAAGGTTAAAGAAAAGGAGTTGAGTACTCTTAAAGCTGAATTTGACAAGAAGCAGTCCACTCACTTACTTGACAAAGATGATTTCACTAAAAAATGTAAGATTATGCAAATAAGATTTAATGACATGATTATTGAAGTTGAGTCAAACAAGTCAAGAATGAGATTCCTTAAACAATCACTGAAGAATCTTCAAAGTGTTACATATCAGCATATAGTTAGTCCGAATTTGTCAAAGGATGAAGTCAAAAGAATCATACTTATAGGAAAGAAGATTGAGATTCTAGAAAGTGAAAAGGCATACCTTACTCATACCGTTTTTGAAAAAGATGAGGAGTTGTTAACTCTTCAGGACAAAGTTTAAAGTTTGGGTAATTATGCCAAATTTCTTGAGGTATCCATTAAGGAAAAGGATGACCTGCTTATTGCTTTGAGTGCAAAGTAGTCTGATCTTGAAAAGGAGTTGGAACACTCCAGGCCACTCTTAAGAAATTCTAATGGGTACTCAGAAGCTTGATGAGATTTTTGTTGGCATTAAGGTGCCCAATGATAGATGCGGGCTGGGTTTTATTTGGTTGTGTAGCTTCTTCTTCTTCTACTATTACTTTTGCTAAATCAACAACTTTTACTGCTCCTTTCTTCATCAGACCTGTTGTAGAAGATTCCATTCAAAAGACTGTTACTGCAAAAGATAAAGGTAAAGTTGCTATGAAAGGTAAGTCAAAGGTGTTGTTACTGCAAAAGATAAAGGTAAAGTTGATTGAGGAGTTTCTTGCTATCCAAGAAAGGTTTGCATACTTTTCTTGGCTCTCTCTTTGTTCATTTGCTTACTCGTCGCTTCTCTATTGCTTTTTCTTTAAGGGGACGTGAGGTCACCTTTTCTAGAGATAATGCCTTAGACCTCTTATCTCTTCCAAACGTAAAAAATTCCTCTTTTCTCGTTCTTCCTTTCGAATATGAAAATCTTATCGGTCCTAACTTTTTTGATGATTTTGAGCATCCTAAAACTCAAAATCAATCTATCATGGCTACCAGACTTTCTGGACCTGACACTTGTTTTATTAGAGGTACTATTTTTGTAAATAGTTCCTCTCCTGGATCCTTACTTTTGCAAGTCATTTTTGCTTGTGTTTTTCCTTGTACTCATGTCTCTTCTATGACTAATGCGAGGGGACAATGTCTTTGTGCCATTCTTGATGATGAGTCTATAAATCTTGCTGGTATGATGGTCTTTAGTTCATTCTCTCCCATTTCTTTTACTTTTCATTATCCTTCGTTAATTACTTGTTGGGGAAAGTCTATGTTTGGCGATAGAATTAAAGTCTCTTTGTATGGTTGTACTCCCTTTTCTTTCAGACACTTCAGGCTTCCACCTTCGTCGAGAAACTCTGAGCCTTTTTCTTTTTCTTCTTAGAGTGCCTCTCATTCTAACCCTTCTACTTCACTTCGTTTTCCTCTTCCACAGTGTTTTGAGTTTGTCTCTCTAAATGCAAAGATGAATGCTTTAACTCAATGGTTGGACAAGGTTCATGAAGATTTTACTGAAGAGGGTGAGGAACACAGAATTTATAGAAAGATGCTAATGAACATTAATGATAGGGTCAATAGAATTGAACATCTTTAGTAGACCCATCAAGGATCTATTCTTTATTCTATCTAAATTATTTCGAATTTTAGATATTAAATTTTAATAAATATAAAAAAATATTAGAATAATAATTTAATAATATAGAATTCTAAAAGAAATATTTTTTTTTCTTTTTTATTAGGGCTATACGGACTCGAACCGTAGACCTTCTCGGTAAAACAGATCAAACTGATTATTATCAAAATGATTTGAACTGTTTCAAAGACCCAACATGCATTTTTTTTGCATTGGGCTCTTTCTTGGTCCTTTGGTTCTCGACCGTCTGTTCAACCCTCTGGTAGGATGGATCATTCCTAGATTCACTCTATTAGTGTGAGCAATGGTGCCTTGCTTAGACATTCAGACATTCAGCTGTCTTAGTCTTATGATTCCTTTGTACAGATGTTTAGTCAGCTTGCTACCTTTGGTGTTGAGTTTTTCGACCTCTTGTAGCGTTCTTCCCAACCTCCTGACCCTAGGGACTCCAACATAGGTTCTCAAAGTGACCCTGATAGAGATGAAAGGAGATAAGAATCTTGATTTCTTTGTATTTTATTTTCTTTATTTCAAATGTAATAAAAACTTTGAATTTAATAAAATATAATTTCTTGGTTGTGTGCTTACTTTTGTTTCTTTTACTTATGCTTTATTTCCTGTTTACATGTGTTGCATGAATATATAGGATTATTGCATACTGTATGCCTTTTTTCCCTCATATAGGGGTGTTTAATTAACTTACAGTGTCAAAAAGAGGGAGGAGTTTGTATGTTACATAACGTGTCTACTTCTATTTTCTACTTTTTGTGGGATGTGAGTGTAGGTTTGCATCACAACTTTTTATCTCACTTGCATGCATTCAGGGAGAGCGTTGCACGAAGTTAGGGAGAGTTTCTTTGAATACTTGTGTTTAGCCTATTAATGTGTACCTACGTTTACACATAGTTCTGCATGATACTTTCACGAATATGTGTTTGTTTTGTGTGAGCAGGTTACAGATGTAGTTTTGGACCTTGTAGCTCACTTGGAACTATTGTTAGCATCAAGACAGATGAGTTGATTCATAAAGATGGATGGAGTACAATAAGACGGACACACTTAGAGTGTAGGTGTGTTGGGGGTGTCTTATCTATGTTGGAATTTGTTCATGGGAATGAACTTCGTTAGATCATCTTACATGAATATATTGTGTTTGATGCTTGCCTTATATAAGTTGTGCAGCGTTTTCTCATGGAAAGTTAAATGGGGAGATTGTAGGTCCTGTAAGTCCCTTTGTATCTTTGTTGGCATTCCCATATGAAAAACACGAAGTCTGTTTATTTTACTTAGTGTTTTATCTACCTCTTTGTACTGTGCTTTGCTTGCAATTAGTATTGCATACACTCACGTAGATCTTAACATTATTGTACATTTGTATGATACACACACCACAAAATGATTGGGAGCATATTTATTGCATGTTAAAATGTGTTTTTAATTGCATGTGTTTCCCTGAGTTTGTGGGTGTTTATGGCATTTTATTTGGTGAAGTTTTGCCTTGAAAAAATTTATATTTAGTGGCTTGCTAGTGTCTCATGGAGGTCTTGCCGATGGCTCATCGAAGTGGTTGGCGAAGGGTACGTGATTAGACCTCGCTAACATCTCAGGGGGGGGGGGTTCGCTAGGGGGGTTAGCAAAGCCTCACTAGGGTGCACAGTAAGGTATCAACGAAGGTCCTAGAAGCTAAAAAATTAGCTATAAATATCCCCTCCTTCCACTTATTAAAAACACTTTTACACATATCTTTTATCCTCGTTTATGTATATTTCTCACATTGCATATTTAGTGTTGTGTATTTTTATAACGTGTGAAAAATATCTTTTGGTGTATTTGAAAAAAATACAACTGTAAAGTCCCGATATTTATAAAACTTAAATAAATCACAAAAATAGACATTTATAAAGAAAGGTTCAAAATCTACCTAATTTATATGTTAGAAAAAACTCAAAACCAACCTCTCAATGAGTTACAAAATGATTTGAAGCCCAATGTAACTTTTTTTTTTCTTTCACGTATATTTCTCACATTGCATATTTGGTATTACCTATTTTTATAATGTGTGAAAAATATATTTTAGTGTATTTGAGAAAAATTTTATTTCCCATTTAATATGTATTTTCGTATTAGTAATTTAGAGGTGATTCATTCACTTGGAGTTTAAATATTTTTAAAAGGTAATTTCGTAGTTTAACACATCGAGTATTTTTCTATATTAAACTACGTAGTAGTGGTGGAGTTTATTAAACTCATTTATAAATAGAGTTTTCATAATAACAATATATTAAGTGTATTTCTATATTGTTATTACGAGGTAAAGTTTCCATATTAACATACATCGAATGTGTTTTCTTATTGTTGATGCGAGGTGTTTTATTCTAAAACCATACTTTCGGTAAATTGCATATATTGTTGTAAACACATATTGATTGTAGGTATTTGCATCACACTGCATGGTGATGTGGCTGTAGAGGTGAGCAGGATATAGTGAGGATCAAAGTAGCTGTGGTAGTAGCTAGTGATAGTAACTTAGGCAGTTAGAACAGGTGGTCCCTAAATAATAGAGGTATTTAGCATTTTATCTGTATTGAGTCTATAATAATAGTTTTATTTCATTTAGTGAATTTGGTTGCTGAAGGTTTGCCTTAAGCAACTCGTGGATGTTATTACTTAAGATTGGAGCCTAAGTGGGTTTACGATGTTATGTCATTGTATTTGTATGCTCTGTTGCATGAGTTAGTACAATTTGAGTATTTACAGTATATGTGACAACATATATAATATTTACTAAGATTTGAAAGCATTTACTACTTTTACCTTTTCATTTGTTCTTTGCCTTATTTATTTATTTATATGCAATTACGTGTTATCCGTAAATTGCTTTCCACTGTTTGTACAAGGGGGGTCAATCCTTAATTATCCGTATCACCTTATCTTGGTCATGTAACCAAGTTAGAACTCTCTCAAACCTCTACTTGAAACGTAATTTATTTTTGTTATATTTGCAACATAAGTGGTCGCCTTTTGTTTCTTCATTTAACAATTGAATTTCTTTTTTGTAGGAATGGATTTCGATCACTGTGACTAGGGTGATCTAATATGAGCTCGATATGGATGAGCAACCCCAAGAACAAGTCAACCCTAAGGTCATTCTAGCTAAAAAACAACTTGGAAATGCTGAGGCAACTCTAAACCTGTCTCCTCTTTATCTGTGGATATGATCACTACTACCCCATCTAGGACAAAAAAAGATTGAAGAAAAGAAAACAGTTGAAAGGTTGGCCACTAAGACAAGAACTTCTAACCCAACCTTTGTCAAATTTGGCTATTTTATCATAAATAGAACACATTTATTCAAAACACGTTGTATGTAATATGAATTTAAAAAAGTCAACTATACACATTATTATTAAGTCAAAAACATATAAAATTTTTAATATATTTTATCAAGTTGCATGTTATTATCACAAATTATCACATATATTCCTCATAAAAATATTTATTGTATCTTTATTATTTACTAAAGTAATAAATTAATTAACTATTTATTTTAAGGGTAATGATAAAAAAATTTTACAAAATTTTAACATCAAAATTTTTTTTTTCCAAAAATTATATGGAGATACTTTTTTTTTTCTTAAATAAACAAATAATAATTATTACTCGATAATATTTTGCATAGGTCTAAAACTAATAATGTGCAAAGTTAATTGTAATAATTAATAGGTTGAACGAAAAATTTTATACCCAATTTTTGTGAAAAAGTTAATTCTTAAACATTTATTTGACAAATTTGGTAAGATATCTTCTCAATAATGACCAATTTGGTATTCTAATTTTTAAATTTTGATAAATTTGAGACCATAATTTCTTTATTTTGGTTCGTTTAAATTTTTTTAGGAAAACTAAACTAGTTATATTAGATAAACTAGATATTGTAATACTTGAGATGGAAAATTTTAGTATTCAAATTGATCAAACTAATTTTCTCAACAAAAAAAAATAAAATTAATCAAACTAATAATTGAAACTAATTTAATTGAGTCATATAAATTGGTATAGTTGATCATTCAAACAATAAGATTTGTACTACTTAATTTTCTTTTTCTTTTCAAAATTTTGATTGAGTTACATCCCATCCTAGCCCACACTATAGGTTTGCTATGGAGTGACATGTTGTTTGCTAATTAGACGTAAATTTATAGATGTAAGCTTATAAAATAATTTTAAGATCACTGACTAAAAAATGATTAATTAAATTATGATATATAAATTATTATATTAATAAAATTTGATAAAAATAAAAAATACTATTCTTCACACTATCATTATGTCCATCTCTTCTAATTCACTACATTAATTACAAATTCATTTTTAGAAAAGAAAAATAACTCTATTACATTTTTATTTAACATTTATACTAAAAAGAAACAATTACCATATTACATAGACACCATCTTTCCTATAAATTGCAAAATGCCCGAGAGCAATGTACAACAAAGAAACATCTAGAAGCAACATATCTCTCAAGCTTGATATAACAAACAAATTTCAAAAAGTAACATGAAAAATATGTCTCTCAAGTTATTTTATTTCTTGACTTTTTGTTTGGTTATTACTCTCGATACAACCTCCACTATAATTCTTTTTTCTTCCTTTTTTTAATTATTTAGAACTATCTTATATTTCTAAGTTACATCAATTACTATTTTATTGATTAAAAAATATTTATAATTTGTATAAAACATCTTATAACATTTGAATTTAATTTGTTGGACAGGAGTAGTGGAGGCAAGAAACGCAAGAAACCTGCAAACAATATTTAATTGTAAAGTAACATCAGATTGTTCACGTCTTGGCCCACTTGCAAATTGCAATTGTTGTGATGGCTTGTGCATTTGTGGTTTTGCACTGCTCCCAGCCCCACCATGTCTATTTTCTACCTCTACCTTAACGAAATCCAACCCAACTCCAACGACTTAGTTGGATAACATTATTTATGAATTTATATTAAAGATATGAATGTTGATCAAAAAACATCAGCTCCTTTATCTATGTCTTGTACTGCTCCACATTATGTGGATTATTAAATAAAAGCATTATTTTATAGATTAAACTAAAAAACATATATTTATACATATATCTGCCCAAAATTTAGTTAGGTAACTGTATAAAACGATGGATGAAAAATATATTCTATATACATTTATTGGGATTGGATTAGTAGCCCGTATTATTACCAAATTTTTTACACTATTATCTTTTGACACATGAGATTTAAAAAGGATATGGGAGAAATCTATTGCCTTAAATATCAACCTTTAAAAATTTATTAAAAATTAGGTAATAAATTGTATTTTACAATCTTATCTTATATGTAAAATATATATATATGCGACCGTTGCCCGTACATATGAATTAGACAAATTATTATTAACTATTGATTTAAGTTAATGTAACGATGAATATATATTTTTATTTGATTTGATTTTCTCCTTGATTTTAAGAATTATTCATTAAATTTAAATTTAGAAATAAAACATAATAGCATCATCATCATTGATTTAAAATATCTTATGATTATGATGATTTGTTAATATCATTTACTAAACTTATCTGTCACCGAAATGAGTTCGATACATATATATGAATTATTAGATAAAACAATAAAAATAGCATCATTATGTTCAAATCATAGATTTTTACTATTAAATAAAAGATTGTTATATCATTTTTTTTAAACATCGTTCAAGTTGAACTGGTGCAATTTTGACATGCTCAATGTTAAGCGTTGTCCAATTAGACATTATTTAATGTTATTGGGTGTTATTTTTATTATAATAAGTTTTAAGGGTGTCTTTTTTTTGTAATTTCTCAAATTATTTTACTTATTTTAATTTTTCTCTTCAGTTAATTTTTACAATATATTTAAAGTAAATATAAAATTAATTTCCTTATACTTCAAAATTAATTACGAAAATAAAATAATATTTATAGTCTTTATCGAATATAGTAATTATCATATGATTAGAGTTCTTATTAGATGTGATTTTTATTCTATTATTATATTTAAAGTCTTTATTTAATGTAATAATAGATTAAAGATAATTAATGTTAATACCTTAAAATATATTTAATATAATTTTTATTTTATTATTATATTTAATTTTTGTATCCGACGTATAAATAAAGTTTTACTTCTCAACATCTTAAAAAAAGATAGAAAAAGCTCGCACTAAATTCCAAAGAGGAAAGACAATATTAAGGTTTCGACGAAAATGAAATGAGAGGGATTCAAGCGCTCGGTAAGTAAAATTTGTACAATGGATAAAGAATTTGACACTTGGTCCACTCAAACATCTCGCCACCACTTAGAAAATTATAAGTATTTTGTGACATTAGGAGAAAAGAAAAGAAAAAAAAGCTTGAAAAAGCACTATATATTATGTGTAATGTTAAATAATTGTGAGACAAATTATATTTTAACATTTTTATTGATGCATAATTAACTTAAAAACAACAAACATTTTCCAACTTATGAAAATTCCTCCACCGTACCCATTCGGGAAAAAAAAAAAATTTAAAAATTAAATCCCACGAATCTTAAAATTATTATAAAGAGCGAGTTTGCACTTTATATATAAAAATAACCATTCTAGCTCTAAAAATGACATATCAAAATTTGATTGACTAGGTTTACTCTAACTATGAATGTATGTTATCACATTACTTAATCTAATTATCCATTAAATATATCATATCTTTTTGACATTCTCTAAAATTCTAATTAAATGTAAAAATGTAATTAGTTATGATTACATATTTTATGAACTATTAATTATTAATTAATTATGGACTAAAAAAAGTAACTAATAAGATAAAAGACAAAAAGTTACTCATTAAAACTATAAGATTAAAACTTACAAAACTCTTGAATTTGTACAACCCATATTATATATATCTATCTATATCTCATAAATATATCTATATATCTATTAAACATATGCAACCTTTCACATTTTGTGAAATTTTAGTGAAATGTTATTATTAAATGCAAGATATATATACTTTTTAGCTCTTTTATGTAATTATGCAAATATCATCCCAACGAAAAAAACCCTATCTGCCTACGTTCTTGTCACGATGATTTCTTCTTAACTGTTGGTGCAAGATATCTCTTAACTTGGAGGTGGTAGCTATAGCTACTGTGGACTGGTTATCTAACTGGTTGACTGACAAGATTTTCTCAAGGTTGTGGGTGTTGTTTTCGAGTTGGTAGTTAATGGTACTTTCTAATTCCAATGGAAGACATATGTGAAAGGCTAAAGGGCATGGTGGGTGTAGACTTGGATGATTTGGATGATGATGAGATTGTTGATGGAAAGGTGGTAGTGGCTGCGAAGTTGTACGTTATTTGCTCAGAAGTTACCGGTGGAGGGTGTGGAGGAGGTAATGCGGTACTTGCAGGCTTGGGTTTCCCTTCATAAATTAAGAGTATGTCAAAAAATTTGTTCTTGTGTTACTTTGATGAACAACAAAGACCAAATGGATAATTGAGCAACAACTGTGGAAGATCAATGGCCACTTATTGGCTGTCCAATTTGTTCCAAGTGGAATGACTATTAGTGAGGTTCATTTAGAAATTGTTCCAATTTGGGTCCGATTGTATGACATCCTATACAATTGGATGACTGAAGAATTTTTTTTTTACCCATTGTTGGCATTGTGGGGAAGGTGTGTGCTGTCTCGTTCAAAGATCAAAGTGTTACTTAATGAGAATCAAAGTGCATCACCGAAGGATCCACGACATCAAATTATGCCTATTATTCAAAGAAACACTTATCGGGCATATTTACATATGTTGGATGGATTCTACAAGACTTAGGGTTGCTTGGACGTGGTTCAAAAGCAATAGACAAGTAAACTCCCGATTTGGAAAGTTTCTCTAAGCAACTATCATATTTGTGGGCATATATTTTCCATCAAATATCCAATTGAGATGATTCAAATTGATTTGGAAATCTGTCTTAAAGGGCTATCTATGTTATGAAGAACATATTTTCCAATTACAAAGTTTACTATACGAAAAATGACTCACAAACTACGTCCATAATTCTACCAAATCATTTCCTTATTAGTTTAGTAGTTTATTTGGTATAATTTAATATTTCATTTATTTTATAAGATTTAATATTTAATTTCCAAAAATTATATTTAGGATTTTATAATTATTTTATTAGTTAGGGTTTTTATTTTAACCTATAAATATCTATGAGACCAAATATTGTAAAAAGATTAAGACATGATGAATACAATTTATGAGAGTTTTTCTTTTTAGTTCTTTTGAGAACTTTTATCTGAATTTATCAAGAATTATTCTTGTGACATTCATAACCTAGACTTATCACTCACATCTCCTTCCTATTCTTGAGTTTGGCGTTTGACCCTTTATTCTTGATACCAAGGTTCCTATCTCTTTATAGATAGAGGGTCGCGGTCCTTTTTTTTCTTTTAATTTACAATTTAATTTAGAACAATCTTAGTGAAGATTTGATTAACACTATTTTGGACCTATTATTTGTTAGTTTTGAAGTATTTATTTCATAATTTATTCAATATTTTCGTGTTTTGTAGGTACAAGTTAGTATGAGATAAATTGTGGATTTAAGTGATAAAGAGATTGAAAATTGAGTAAAAAGAGCTGAATAATGTAAGCCTTACATTGTGTGCCATTTACTATGTAAAGGAGATCAAACAAGAGCAAAAGAATGTAAGCCTTATGTTACAAATTAGCAATTGTGTAAGGGACATTTACAAGGCATGTATAACAATGTGTGCTGCGGCAGAAAAAAATTGTGTGCCATGATGGTTCATTCTCAGATTTTACTATAGGAGCCAAAAATCAACGTGTGTTGTGGTAGAAGAAATTGTGTACTGCAGTAGTGAACTCTCTATTTTTACTATGGGGGTTTAATTTCACCTTTGTTATGGCAGAAGAAAATGTGCGCCGAGGCAGGATAGCCCCTGGTTTGTATACTAGCCCAGAATTTCACCTCATGTTGAGGTAGAAGAAAATGTGTGATGCGGCCCACGTACCCGGTTAACACTTAAATGCTTAGATTTTTACACACTTTTACTCACTTCTAACTTGACCTATAAATATAATTCTTAAAACCCTTTCATTATCCAAGCGTGAACAGTAGCCATGAACAATACCCAAAACCCTCATTCTCCATATTTTAGAGAGAAAATCCTCCATTGAAGCTCAATCAAGAATCTTGAGAGAGGTGACCATCCAACATCAAGAAGCTTGTTTTAAGAGTGGAAGAGGGGTATTTTCATTGTTTGTGATTTCTTTTGTCTCTAGAATTCATTGAATGTTTCTTGTAATGGAAAACCTTGATTGGGATTGTGTTATGAGTAGCTAAACCTTTTTTGTGTGGGATTATTCTTGATTAAATTAGTTTGTGAGCATTAGAAAACATATTGGATTTAAGCATTAGAAAATCATCTTTGCTTATTTGTGCACTCTTGAGCAAGAACCTAAAATATTTTTCTAGGGTTTATGCTAATTAGCTAATTAATGGTCTGAATTAAAGAAATTAATTAGTTGATTAAGGAAAAATCTCCATTGATTTGGGATTTTCTAAGTTTAGTTGGAAAAGAATCAATAAATCTTACTTTATTTGCTTAATTGTAAAAATCACATAAACTACTTCATTCATAAATGGTTAATTAACTAGCTCACACTCTTTCATCATATCGTTTCGATAAACTTATTGCTTGTTATTTTAGATTGCTATATGATTTTACAATTTAGCAACCTTTCTATCAATCAAACCTTTATTAGAATGTTTAGGATTTAATTTTTATTTATACTTAATTTAGAAAAAAGTTAATACTTTAAAACAACCGCAATTCCTTGAGGTCGATCTTGGGAGTATACTTGTCGCTTACTACAAGTGACTCGTGCACTGCGAGCTTTTTACAAATACAAAATTTGATTATCAAGAGATTTTGTGCATCAAGTTTTTGGCATTGTTGCTAGAGAATTGACGTTTTAAATTTTTTATTTGTTTTCTTTTTAATTAATTTTCTAGATTTTTTAGTTTTTGTTACTTGTTTGGAGTCATTTAGTGTCTGGTGCTTTGATTTTGTTGTTGTTTTTGATAGTGTATGCAAGGTAGAAGATCCCTTGAAAATTCATTAGCACCTTTCATAGACAACGTTAATAAGAGGAGAGCACATTTGAGACAATCTGACACCAATATTTTGGAGGAAGAAGAACAACCAAATATGGGATATCCTCTACCTCTACCTCCACCTAATGAAATGGCAATGAAGGAGTATGCAAGGCCAATCATTGGCACTGCTACTTCTTGCATACAATTAGGAGAAGTGGCTAGAAATTATGAGCTTAAGAATATTAACTATTCTATATTGCCTTCTTTTTATGAAATTCTTAATGAAGATCCACTTATATTTATTCGTGATTTTTATGCTACTGTGTAGACTTTTATGTTACAGGGGCTTAATGTAGATCAATTGAGGATGAGGTGTTTCCCATACATGCTGAAAGACAAAGCAAAGTCCTGACTTATGATTCTTCCACTCGGCTCTCTTTCAATTTGGGAAGCAGTCTACAACAAGTTCATGGGAAAGTTCTATTCCCATCAAAAGACTGTTGACCTAAGGACAAAAATTGCAACATTCTCACAGATGGATGGAGAACCTTTTCATGAGGCATTGGATAGGTTCAAATTGCTTCTTATCCAGTGACCACACCATCATTTTTTACTACAGCTCCAAAACCAATTTTTCTATGATAGGTTAACACAACAGTGTTAATTCATTGTGGACAATGTCGCAAGAGGAGCTTTGGGAGAAAAGACTACAGTAGAGACATACGAATTGTATGAGATGTTGGGTGCCAATTCCCAACAAAAGAGTCCTAGAAGAAGGAGAGTTGGAGTTAATGAGGTAGCTTCGGGAAATGAGATGGCAATACAAATTGCGGAGCTAACCAAGTAAATCGCACTCCTTACTTCTAAGAATGCATCACCTCAAAAGGTATGCAGTGTTTGTAGTACCTATGGACATAGTGCTAATACTTTTCCATTTGGTTGTGATTCTAATGTAGGTACAAGCCAACGCAATGGAAGGATACTAACCTTAACCAAGGAATGATCCTTATGCTAACACCTACAATCCGGGTTGGAGAAATCATCCAATTTCTCTTGGAAGGGAAACGACAATCACGCTTATGCTCAGAATCATTTTCCAAACAATTCTATTAATAACTTGCAACTTACTCTACAAAAAAAACAAAGTTTGGAGGACAATTTGAATTCCTTTATTCAAGTGAGTCGAGACAACCACATGAACAACAATCAAAGGTTGGACTCATTGGAGGCTTCCATGAAGAGAGTTGAAGACCAAGTTGGCCAATTAGCGGAGCATCTCCAAAGGCAAGAACAAGGGAAGTTACCTAGTTAATCCAAGCAAGCAAAGCCAATTACATTCCTTTGAAGTGGTAACGTAGTCAATAAAAATTTACCTAAAATCTTTAATAATTTTTCATATAGTTTAGCTAACATGGAAGGAGATAGTGCAATTTTCAAAGGAGGTGGTAAGATAAATGACAAGCTTGATGAACCTTCCAAGGAAGCAATTGGAGAATTATCTACTACCCCACAATTGCACAAAACATCGGAGCCTTACCGACCACCTATACCATTTCCACACCATCTCAATGATGATAAACAGGATAAGCAATTCTTTGACTTATTTAATATGCTTTCCAAGGTTCAAATTAATTTTCCTTTATTGAATGTAATTAGGAATGTACCTTCCTATGCTAAATTTTTAAAGATTTGAAAACTGGGAAACGAAAGTATGAACTTAATGAGAGAATTATTGTGTCTGAAATTTCAAGTGCGGTGCTTCAACAAAGTTTACCACCAAAATTAAAGGATTTTGGTAGTTTTACCATTAACATTACCATGGGAAATAAGAAATTGGTAAAAGCTATGCTAGACTTAGGTGCAAGTATTAACTAAATACCCTATTCAATTTATTTGCAACTAGGTTTAGGAGAATTGAAACCTACAACCATGTCCCTTCAATTAGCTGATAGATCTGTTAAATACCCAAAGGGAATGGTTGAAGATTTTCTTGTATAGGTTGATAAGCTGATTATACCTGTTAATTTTGTTGTTTTGGATATGCAGGAAAACCGATCTATGAACAAGGAACATACTATTCTTCTTAGTAGACCATTCATGGCCACTACCAAGACTATCATAGATGTCTATAGTGGAAGCTTGACTATGACAATTTTGAGAGAAACTGTTCATTTTAAAGTGTTTGATTCTTCTCTTTTACCTTCTATTTTTACTATTGATGAATGTTCTTATATTGATCATATTGATACTCTTATTCATAATTCCTTTTTTTAGGATGAGATGAAAGATAAACTTGAGTATACTTTAACTGTTGATACGAGTAAGGAGGAATTAGATGAGGAGACTAAGGGGTACCTTGAGGTGTTGGATAGTACCAAACTTATAGTCAAGCCTAGTACACCTTTAGAATTACCTAGGATGCTACCTAGAGATGATAATACTCCACCTAAGCTTGAATTGAAGGAGTTACTTAAGCATCTAAAATATGTGTTTTTAGGAGAGGATGATACTTATCTAGTCATTATTTCATATACTTTAACCCAAACCTAAATCCAAGAACATGAACGTGTGAAAGTGCTTAGGAAATTTAGGAAAGCCATAGGTTGGAGCATTGGTGATATTAGAGGAATTAGTCCCACTATGTGTATGCAAAAGATTATTCTATAGGACAATACCAAACCTGTGAGACACTCTCAAAGGAGACTTAACCTAAGAGGTAGTGAAAATTGAGATTTTGAAACTCCTAGAAGTAGGAGGTTATTTATCCTATCTTCGATAGTATGTGGGTTAGTCCAGTACAAGTGATACCTAAGAAATCGGGTATCACCATTGTGAAAAATGATAAAAATGAGTTCAAGAGAAGACCACATTCATACACCCATTTGTGACATTTTCTTTCAAAAGGATGCTATTCGGTTTATGCAATGCTCCCTCCACATTCTAAAGATGCATGATGTATATATTTTTGGATATGGTGGAGAAATTTATTGAGGTATTCATGGATGATTTTTTCAATTTTTTGAAAATTCCTTTGATAATTGTTTGCATAACTTGACTTTTGTGCTTGAACGAGGCATTGAATGCAATTTGACAATTAGTTAGAAAAAGAATCATTTCATAGTCAAACAAGACATTGTTTTCGGACATGTCATTTCTAGTAAGGGTATAGAGGTAGATAGGGCAAAAGTTGACTTGATAGCTAAGTTGCCACCTCCCATTAATATTAAAGGAATTAGGATTTTCTTAGGTCATGCCGGTTTCTATAAGAGATTTATTAAAGATTTTTCTAAAATAAGTCGTCCCTTATGTAATCCATTGGCCAAGGATGTGTCCTTTGTGTTTGATGATGATTGCCTCATTGTTTTTAATACTTTGAAAGAAAAATTGACTTCTACACCTATCATCATGGCACTTGATTGGTTGTTACCTTTTGAAATAATGTGTGATGCTTCAGATTTTGCTATTAGGGTTGTTTTGGGGCAAAGTAGATAAGTGTTTGCATGTCATTTACTATGCTAGTAAAACTCTTAATGATGCCCAACTTAACTATTCGACCACTGAAAAGAATTTTTGGTTGTTGTGTTTTCTTTATATAAATTTAGATCTTATTTGGTAGGGTCTAAAGTCATTGTGCATTCAAATCATGCGGCTTTAAGATATTTGTTAAGTAAACCGAATGCAAAGCCAAGATTGATTAGGTGGGTTTTACTTTTGCAAGAATTTGACTTAGAGATCAAAGATAAAAAAGGAGCTAAGAATATAGGATCGTAATCAACTTTGATGTGTCGTTTAACAAAAGGGCAAAACTTACTAAATTTAATAGATGTAGCCATAAACTAATAAACTCTTACAATTAATTACAAATTTATAGAATTCTAAAATATAAAATATATTTATTACATAAATATTAAATTAGATTATATAATAAAATACATTAATAATGGAAGTTGGGTACTATAAAATTAATGTACTCATTTGATAAAAATTATGGAATGACTCTTTTTTTCCTTAATAATTGGAGTGCAAATCTTACATGTTATTTTTTAAGCTTGGATGATTATTTACATATGTAAATGAAAACTCACTATTTTATTTTTCTAGAGTTTGGAATTTTTTTCTTCTCCAAAAATGATGTAGACCTTTTTTTTTTTTTTTTTAGGAGTTTGGTCTTAAAAAAAAAAAAAAAAAAACCTATATCTTCATCTTTATAATATAAAAGCTTATTGTTTGTCGTTTTGATTATTATTATTTTTTGTTATTTTTTATTCTAACAAATATCAAAATATTTTTAAAAAAATATATATGTTATAAATAGTTATTTTATTATTTTATTGTGTACTATTTTAATTTTTAGTATACCAATAAATATCAAAATATTCTTGTAATAAATAAACTTTTTATGAATAGTTATTTTGGTGTTTTTTATATATTAACTTTACATTATTACCTGATAGATAATTATTTTACACCAAAATACCCCTATAATACATACACTATGAATACGAATTAATGACTTGTTATAGCATTGAATTGAAAATTTTAGTACTTTTTTCCTAATTCGCTTCACGGCGCCGTTTTAATCTTTCTTTTTTACAATTTTGCCCTGCTCGCTTCTTACGCCTGTGTTCGTGTCTCTCCGTGGAACAATGTTTTCACAGCAATTCTGTTTTCACCAGAACTCTTATTTCAATACTAGAGCTTTGCAACCAGAGATTATAGAGTCAGTGGTAGCTCTGTTACCTTCGATCAACTTCTTTTGATGTCTTCTCCGATCAGTTATTTCCCTCAAACCCCAAAATAGTTGCAAAAGTGAAATTGAGAAGTGAATCTCAATGAAATCTATGGGTCAGTGATTTATTATTCCTCTATTGCTGGTAATTTTGGTATGAATGTTGTTATGGGTACTGACTTTGGGGGAGTAGGTTGGCTTTGCTCGATGAACTAATTCTCATTGTTGAGATTGAGAATGGAATTTTCCAATAGCCAATTAATGCACCATAATTTGCAGAGCACGAAGAAGACAGTACTGAGATGAGTCTGCGACTCGGGAAAGCCTGCGAATCAGTTGCTTCATATGGATCGATTTTAGTTCGAAATTGTTCCAAAGTGTACTTGAATTCATCAGAAATTTAATTCGTGCAACACCCATTCAATTTATCGAAGCGAGACAAACTCAGGATCCAAAAAAGTCTCTATTGGATGATAAAATCTGATAAAATAAAATGCCAAACATTAAATTATTGGGAACAGACAGATTAGAAAATCTATTTACATGTTATTATATTAGTACGTAAATTATTTACATACTATATAAATAATTTATATAGTATATAAACTTATTTACATACTGATATATTGGTATGTAAATTTATTTACATACTGATATATTGGTATGTAAATCATTTTACATACTATGTAAACTGATTTACAACCAATTTACATACTATATAAACTGATTTACATACTATGTAAATTATTTACATAGTATGTAAACTTATTTACATAGTATGTAAACTTATTTACATACTGATATATTGGTATGTAAATTTATTTACATACTGATATATTGGTATGTAAATCATTTTACATACTATGTAAACTGATTTACATACTATGTAAACCAATTTACATACTATGTAAATCAATTTACATACTGATATTACATATCACATAACTAAGGATATTTTTGTAATTTATTTAATTTTAATGTAATCAAAACTCACAGTTTTGATCCTATTATTGCTAGTTTTGGAAAATTTAATTTTTTAACTAAATACATGCTATTTAGGCAAATAGCTCCTATGAATACCCTATAATAGGCTTTCTTACTATTATTTATTTTGATAGTTTTATTATGAAAAGTGCTCCAATAATATACATTTTTTATAAATAATTATTTTGTTATTTATATTGTGTATTGTTTTAGTTATTCTCCACTTTATATATACATATTATATGTGTGTGTGAGAGAGAGATAAGTGTTGGACACCAATGTTATTAACTAATAAATTTAATTAATAATTTTAATCCTAGAATAATTTAAATCAATGATGCAGGTTATATCATAATTTAAATTTGAAATTAGTTAATAACTTCAAAAATCAAGTAAAATATTAACCATTAAATTTGTGTAGTACAAAAATCAAATATAATTGATTAAATTCATTAGTTTCTTGATTCTTTCCATATGTATATATGAAATAAATAATAGTTGCATTTGATAGTTTTATTGTATATTAACTTCACATTATTAACCTTAGATTATTGTTTTAATTACACATTATTCATATACTTCATGTTTACATATTTATAGAATAAAGAATCCAGAAAAGTTATCAGAATATGAAGTACCTGATGAATGAAATTTAGATATTAAGGAAAAACCTCTGATATCATCAAAAAGGAATAATATACAAAGAATAAAATTTGTAGATACCTAAGCAGAAGTTAGTAAAATAAATAGAGAAATAGAAGAATTAAAAGAGGAGATTGAAGAAGTAGAAGAACTAGTTTATACAATGAAATAATAATGATAAAATAAAAACTATTAGAAATACAATTAAAAGGAAATAATAGTCTAACAAGTATAAATAAAAATCAGATATCCATAATGGAAGCCTTAATTCTTATAGTAGAAAAAATAGATACTATAGATGAAAATATACAAGAATCAAAAGGAATACAGTTAGAAATGTATAAAGAAATCATAGAATTAAGAAAGGATGTTAACAACATACCAAGAGGAAACGGATTAAAATTTGATCCATTAAAAGGACTAAAAGAAGAACCTCTTAGAAGATCTGATGCATTAATACCCATAAATGAAAAAAGAAAAGCAGAAGAATCTAAACAAATAATAACAATCTAATGAATTTAGTAGAATATAGGAAAAACTTAAAAGAACAATTCATGAATCCTAAAAATAAAAATATAGAAAAATTAATCAGCCTATTAACATTAACAGATAAAGAATTAGAAAAATATTATGAAAAAAAACTTTGCACAAATAAAGAAGAAGATGATATGACAGTAATAAGTGAAAGTGAATCTGAACAAGAAAATACAACCCAAAGAATTAATATGGAACTAGTATTAATACCTAAAACAAACCCAGAAAAACCAATCCCAGAAAGAGGAGAAACATCTGACCCACATAGAGAAGAAAGGTATAGACCAGAAGAACCTAACCCAATATACAGAAGAAGACAACCACCTAAAATGGAAGAATGACTACATTGGGGTACTAGAGGAAGTATTCCACCAGAATTTAGACCACATGAAAATTATAAAACTAATATTCTAGATCTAGATTGCATAAGAGATAGGAAAAAAGCCTTAGATGAATGGGCTAGTGGAATGAGTGTAATTATACAAACATCCTCAACTACAAATACAAACCCTTCAGTTTGTAAAGTCTTAGTAGCTCACAAAATGACAGGAAATGTAAAAATATGATTTTCAAACTTAACTGAACAACAACATTTAAGAATGCAAGGAAATTCTACAACAGGAAGAGATTACTTAGATACTGTAATAAATGACATATATAAGGAATTTATAGGAGAAGATAAAGGAAGAAACGTAACAGAATCTAGTGAAAATGAAATAAATGAATCTAAATGGCACTTAACAAATATGGAAATATGTGATATGTGTTACATAGATTCTTTTATATGTGAATATGAAATGGACTATCATAAACTACCACCATCCATACAAGAAACCTATAAAGAAATGTTTTATCAAAAATTACCTGGAACATTATATAAAACTATGACAGAAGAATGGAATAACAGGAAGAGACTAACCATACCTGACACTTTAGGAGGAAGAATAAGAGGTCTTAAAAGTTGGATAATAATAAAATGTCAAGAAAGAAAAGAATTCAAACAAATAAGAGGAAATAATAGAATCTGTTGTGATTCAAGAGATTTCAAAACACCAGGAAAATATGGTTGTAATATAAAACCCTACAATAAGTATAAGAAACATAAGAAATTTAGAAAATTCAAAAGATACAAATTTAGAAAACAAAACTTCCAAAAATATAGAAGAAGATATAATAGAGAACCTTATAAAAAGAGATATCTTAGAAGAAGAAGATATAATACACTTGAAAAGAAAAATTATTGTCCATCAGGAAAAAAGAAATATAGATGTTGGATATGTAATGAAGAAGGACATTATGCAAATGAATGCCCAAACAGACTTCAACATAAAAAAGAATTTAAAAAGGAATTTCCTCAGAAAGCAAAAATATTAGAAGAAGTTTTTAAAATGGAACTAGAACCAATAAAAGAATCTGATATAGATGATTTATGTAGTATTTATCTATTAGAAGAAACCGAAGAAGAAATAACAGACTCAGAAACATCTGATTATAATTCTGATTATGATTCAGAATAATGGATGAAATATTAAGCATAACAAATCCAAATAGTACATACATAAAAATAGGATTAAAATTTAAGGGATATAAAATTACCATTTACATGCATATATTAACACAGGTGCAAGTATATGTGTAGCAAGTAAATATGTATTCCCAGAAGAACTTTGGAAACAATCACCAAAAGAATTAGTAGTAAGAATAGCAAACAATACTACAATAAACTTAAAAAAAGTACTAAAAAATACAGATGTATCAATAGGAGGAGAAATCTTTCATATACCTACAATTTACCAACAAGAAACTAGAGTTGATATTTTATTAGGAAATAACTTTCTAAACTTATATCAACCATTCACACAATACTTAGATAAAATAAGTATAACAACCTTAGATGGAGAAACAATTTATGTATCAAAAATTAGGAAAGCATTAACTGTTTCATCACCAACTTTTATGTCACAACATAAAAAGCGAAAACGTGGTAAGGATATAGAAAAACAAAAACCATACTTAGAAAATATTTTTTAAACATAGAAGTTGACCAAAACCCTTTCCTAAATGAAATCCAAGAAGACAAAGCTTTAACAGGAATAAGAAAATTATTAAAAACAGTATGCTCAGAAAATTCTTTAGACCCAAATATCAATAGATCTAATGAAATAGCAAAAATAGAATTAAAACATCCTTTAAAAGTCATAAGAGTAAAACCAATAATTTATACCCCAGAAGATAGAGAGGAATTTGAAAAACAAATTCAAGAACTTTTGGAGTTAAAAGTAATTATTTCCAGTAATTCACCACATTCCAATCCAGCATTTTTGGTAAAAAAAGAAGCTGAAAAAAGAAGAGGAAAAAAGAGAATGGTAATAAATTTTAAATCTTTAAACAAAGAAACTATTAATGATGGATATTTTATACCAAAAAAAGAAGAATTATTATCATTAATTAAAGGAAATAAATACTTTTCAAGTTTTGATTGCAAAAGTGGATTTTGGCAAATAAGGCTTGATAATGAAACACAAAAACTAACAGCATTTAGCTGCCTCCAAGGACAATTCCAATGGACAGTTGTTCCATTTGGACTTAAACAAGCACCAGGTATTTTCCAAAGATACATGGATAATATCTTCAAAAAGTATCACAATTTTTGTTGTATATATATAAATGATATTTTAATATTCAGTAATGAATTATCAAAACATTATTTAGATATTATTAATGTCTTACAAGAATGTAGAAAATCAGGAATAGTATTATCAAAAAAAAAAGTTGTCATTGCTCAACAAAAAATAAAATATTTAGGCTTAGAAATAGAAGATGGAAAACATCATCTACAACCCCATATTTTGAATAATATACAAAATTTTCCTAGTATAATCAAAGATAAAAATCAATTACAAAGATTTTTAGGATGTTTAACATATGCAGAAGCATATATAAAGAAATTAGCATAAATGAGAAAACCATTACAAACAAAACTTAAGAAAGACTATGTTTAGCAATGGTCTGATCATGACACTAAACATATGGATAAAGTAAAAGCACAAGTAAAAGATTTGCCAACTTTATATCATCCAGGACCAGATGATAAAATGATAATAGAAACAGATGCTTCACACGAATATTGGGGAGCAGTATTAAAAGCAAAAGTTGATGACAAAGATGAATATCTTTGCAGTTTACTTCAGGATCTTTCAAGGCCCTGAATTAAATTACTATAGTAATGAAAAAGAATATTTAGCTGTTAAAAATGCTATAAAGAAATTTGCAATATATGTTATAAGTTCAAAATTTATTGTTAGAACTGATAATAAAAATTTTGGACATTTTTTAAGGACTAACATTGTAGGTGATTATAAACAAGGAAGATTAATAAGGTGGCAACAATGGTTTAACCATTACAAATTTGATGTAGAACATTTACCAGGAAAGAAAAATAGTCTAGCAGATGCTTTAACCAGAGAATTAGCACTTCTAACTATCTTTTTTATGACAAGAATGGATTCTCTGGACATAGAAATCTAGGTCAAAGAAAAGGAAATTTGATTCATGAAGCAGAAATCAGATGCCTCAGAGAACAACTAGAGGTATTACAACTCAAAAAGCAATTAAAAAATAGACAAACAATAACTAACTCAGAATTGCACAAGGAAAGTTCAGGAGAAGAGGAAGTTGGAACTTCAATAGGAACAAAAATTGAAGAAACTGGCAGTAATAACCCAGAACCAATTAGAAATTTAGAAAAAGAAAAGAAAAAACAAAAGATAAATTGGGCAAATGAAGCCGAAAAGGAAGATTCAAAAAAGATTTATGTAGTATATAATGGACCAAAATCAGAAATATACACTAATTGGCCTAAAGCAAACAAAGCAGTAAATGGGATTAGTGAAGTCATCCATAGGTCCTTCACAAATAGGATAGAAGCAGAAGGAAGTTACAGTAACTTTAGGGTTCCTAAACTAACAATTCCAACTGAAATAACCAAAAATATTCCCAAATAGTACAACAACCAGCAATAGGAACTAGTAGGATGAGAAACCTTGGAAAAATCCAAAGACTAGTAATCTTTAAAGAAACAACCAATAATTCTTTTGAAGAAGAAAAAGAAAGGTACAGAAACCTGACAAAACAAGAATGACTAGGTTTATATAATCTGACAAGAAAAACAACTGAAGAGCACCTTGAAAATATGAAATTTTATACCATAGAAAAAGATTTTCCATCAGGAAGTAAATTTAATATTTTAGAAGGAGCTGATCCATTATTTGTCTACAAAGCATTTCATGCAAGACTCATAGAAAATATTTATCTAGGAAATGAATTAAAGGAATTAATCTATTTGCCTGACAATTTCAAAAAAGTCATCAGGAATTTTAAAAGAAAAATTAAGGCTACAGAAAAGCATATTTATCTAAGATGTTTCAGTTCATTAATGGATTGGAACCAAGATTCATCAGTAAGTCCTTATCTTTTCATTAAGCTTGGCATATCGAGCAACAAAAGAGAGGTAACTCGTCCAAAGAGTTTACCAGAAAAGGAATTTAACCAGGAAGAATTACATATTGAAAGAGGCCAAATGCTGAGCCAAATCTATCATGAAATAAGAAGAGTTAATAACTCTTCAGAAATAAAGTAACCAAAAACTATTCCCAAATAGTACAACAACCAGCAATAGGAACTAGTAGGATGAGAAACCTTGGAAAAATCCAAAGACTAGTAATCTTTAAAGAAACAACCAATAATTCTTTTGAAGAAGAAAAAGAAAGGTACAGAAACCTGACAAAATAAGAATGACTAGGTTTATATAATCTGGCAAGAAAAACAACTGAGGAGCACCTTGAAAATATGAAATTTTACACCATAGAAAAAGATTTTCCATCAGGAAGTAAATTTAATATTTTAAAAGGAGCTAATCCATTATTTGTTTACAAAGCATTTCATGCAGGACTCATAGAAAATATTTATCCAGGAAATGAATTAAAGGAATTAATCTATTTTCCTGACAATTTCAAAAAAGCCATCAGGAATTTTAAAAGAAAAATTAAGGCTACAGAAAAGCCTATTTATCTAAGATGTTTCAGTTCATTAATGGATTGGAACCAAGATTCATCAGTAAGTCCATATCATTTCATTAAGATTGGCATATCGAGCAACAAAAGAGAGGTTACTCGTCCAAAGAGTTTACCATGTTATTCAAGATTGAATTGAATAATTTCTTATATTTCCATTGAAAGGTAATACACATATATATATACAAAACTTAGGTTCTAACTTAGGAAAGTTATTAAATAGGATCCCTATAATTAAACTAAATATATATATACCTAATATACAGCTAATCACAATTAATATATACATATCTAACACTCCCCCTCAAGTTGGAGCATAGATATTAATCATGCCTAACTTGTTACAAAGATAATCAACCCGAACCCCATTTAAAGCTTTCGTGAAGATATCTCCTAGTTATTCTCCAGTCTTCACATATCCTGTAGAAATTAAACCTTGTTGAATTTTCTCGCGGATGAAATGACAATCAATTTCAATGTGTTTAGTTCGCTCATGAAATACAGGATTAGAAGCAATATGAAGAGCAGCTTGGTTATCACACCACAATCTTGCTGGTACTGAAGTTTTAAGACCTACTTCATTCAAAAGCTGATATATCCACATTATCTCACACGTAGACTGTGCCATAGCTCTATATTCTGACTCTGCACTCGATCGTGACACCACATTCTGCTTCTTACTCTTCCATGAGACCAAATTTCCTCCAACAAAAATACAATAGCCTGATGTGGATCTTCTATCCACTTTGGAACCTGCCCAATCTACATCTGAAAAGCATTCAATATGAGTGTGCCCATGATTTGCATACAAGATACCACGTCCAGGTGCTCCTTTCAAGTAACACAAAATTTGCTCTAACGCTGCCCAATGGTGAACTGTTGGAGATGACATAAATTGACTAACAACACTGACTGAATATGCAATGTCTGGACGAGTCACGGTAAGGTAATTCAGCTTTCCAACCAACCTTCGATATCTCTCAGCATCTTTAAATAGTTGCCCATCTCTTGTAAGGTGGATGTTCGGATTCATTGGAGCACTACAAGGCTTTGCTCCTAATTTTCCTGTCTCAGTTAATAAGTCAAGAACGTATTTTCTCTGAGATAGAAAGATACCTTTTTTACTCCTTGTGACTTCAACACCCAAGAAATACTTTAGCATTCCCAAATCTTTCGTGTGAAATTGAGTATGCAAGAAAGACTTAAGAGATGAAATTCCCGTACTATCACTTCCAGTAATAACAATGTCATCCACATACACAACTAAAAGAATGATACCAGCTTCTGATTGTTTGTAGAACACAGAATGATCAGACTTGCTTTTCATCATACCAAACGTTTCTATAGCTTGACTAAATTTTCCAAACCAAGCACGAGGACTCTGTTTCAAACCATACAGAGATTTGCGGAGACGACAAACTCGCCCAGACTCCCCCTGAGCAACAAAACCAGGAGGTTGCTCCATATACACCTCCTCTTGAAGATCACCATGAAGAAAAGCGTTCTTGATATCTAGTTGATGCAAAGGCCAATTATGAGTAGCTGCCATAGAAATAAACAACCGAACAGAAGTCAATTTAGCAACAAGAGAGAAAGTGTCAGAATAGTCCACTCCATAGGTTTGAGCATATCCTTTAGCAACAAGACGGGCCTTTAATCGAGCAACTGATCCATCCGGATTAACCTTAACTGTGAACACCCATTTGCATCCTATAGCTCGTTTTCTCGAAGGTAAATCAACCAAGTCCCAAGTACCATTGTCATCTAAAGCATTCATTTCCTCTATCATTGCATGATGCCAATCAGGGTGAGATATGGCTTCGTGAACAATTTTAGGGATAGAAATAGAATCAAGAGAGGCAATAAAAGAGCAAGAGGAAGATGACAAGCAGTTATAAGAAACAAAAGAGGAAATAGGATAAGTACATTGACGTTTACCTTTGCGTAACGCAATAGGAAGATCATCGCTCATAACTGAATCTGAAGACGAAGGAGTAGGTGCAGGACATGAATCAGAAGGTCTATGTCTGGAGTAGACGTGAATAATGGGAGGCTTGACAGGAGCTGGATCCGAGACAGGTTCAAATGAAGTGATAGAATAGACTAACAAATTATCATCCTCCCCCTGACGTGCGGAAGGCAAAGAAGACGAAAAATAGGGTGTGTCTTCCATGAAAGTAACATCAATTGAGACAAGATATTTGTTAAGACTAGGACAATAACATCTATAACCTTTTTGAAGACGAGAATAACCAAGGAAGATACACTTCAAAGACTTGGGATCTAATTTAGTAACATGCGGACGAACATCCCGAACAAAACAGGTGCTACCAAATATCTTAGGGTCAACCGAAAATAATGACTTATTAGGAAACAGGATGTTGTAAGGAATCTCACCATGAAGAACAGATGAGGGCATGCGATTAATAAGAAATCATGCTGTTGAAACTGCATCAGCCCAAAAAGGTTTAGAAACATTCATTTGAAATAACAAGGCACGTGCAGTTTCAAGAAGATGTCTGTTCTTACGTTCAGCCACTCCATTTTGAGATGGAGTATCAACACAAGAAGTTTCATGAAGCATGCCATTTTGAACCATATAAGATTGAAACAAAGCAGATGTATATTCTTTAGCATTATCACTTCGCAAAGTACGAATTGAAACATTAAATTGAGTTTTAATCTCAGCACAAAATGCACAAAAAATAGAAAACAACTCAGAACGACTCTTCATTAAATATAACCAAGTTACACGAGAATAATCATCCACAAAAGTAACAAAATACTTAAATCCAGGTTTAGACAAAATAGGGCAAGGACCCCAAACATCAGAATGAACTAATTCAAAAGGAACACTAGCACGTTTATTAACTCTTGGACTCGAACTAAGACGATGATGTTTTGCAAACTGACAAGACTCACAATCTAATGAAGACACCTTACTAAACTGAGGACAAAGCTTCTTGAGTAAAGGAAGAGATGGATGACCCAGTCTACAATGTGCCTCGAAGGGAGAGGTTACACCAGAGCAAGCAACAGATTTCGGTATTGGTGTGTCAAGAATGTAGAGGCCTCCAAATTCATGTCCTTTACCAATAATCTTCTTCGTCATAAGATCCTGAAATAAGCAATGAGTAGGAAAGAATGAGATACAACAGTTAAGATTGCGAGTAAGTTGACTTACAGAAATTAAATTAAATGATAAGTTAGGTAAATGTAAGACAGACGACAGAGGAAGCAAAGAAGTAGGAGTGATTGTGCCAGATCCAAGAACATGAGATGGTGACCCATCGGCTAAGGTAACAGTAGAGGTGGAAGTGTGTGGCTGAAGAGTAGAAAAGAGACTAGAATTACCTGTCATGTGATCTGTGGCACCAGAATCAATAACCCATTTGGAAGATGAAGAAAGAAGACACGCATTTGGTTTACCTGAATCAGCAATAGCAGTGATAGAAGGTGATGAAGACTTTAGTGATTCTTGATACTGTGAGAATTTGATAAATTCATCTGCAGAGATAAGAACCGATTTTTCAGAGGTATCATGGGTGGATGCAATATGAGCCGATTGACCTTTCTGATTTCTGTACTGAAGCTTTCTACAGTCACGTTTCGTATGTCCTGGTTTGCGACAATAGTAACACATAATTCCTCTCGGATCTTGTGGTCGAGTTTCAAACCCTGGCGAGCCGCCTCCTTTGTTTCCACTCATATAGGTTGACCTTCCAGGCTCATAGTTATTATTTCGGCTGACCAAAGCACCATTTAATTGAGCAGGTGGAGTGCCTTCTGTACGAAGTACTCGACTAAACACTTCTTGTAAAGAGGAGATCTCAGAACCAGAAAGAACCTGTGACTTAGCAGTCTCAAAGTCAGAGGGAAGACCAGCAAGAAAACTCATGACAGCCATTTGCTCTCGTTGGCGTTGCTGAACCTTCACATCAGGACTAAAAGGCATCAAACTATTGAGCTCCTCATAAGTCTTCTTAAATTCCATAAAATAACTCGTAAGAGACTGATCTTGCTTGTCTGCACGGTAAAATGCCTTGCATACCTCATACATGCGAGAAAGGTTTCCTTTACCAGAATATAAGAAATCCAAATAATCCACCAATTCCTTAACAAATTCACAATGATTGATCAAGCCAATTACCTCGCTCTCAATAGAGTTTCGAATCTGCAGAAATAAACGAGCATCTTCTCGAAGCCATGTCTGCTTTGAATCATCGTTAGGAGGATCGTCAGTCAAATGATTATCTTTATCAATACTCCTCAAATAAAGTCGAATGGTCTTGCTCCAATCCAAATAATTCGAGCCATTGAGCTTATGGTCCGTGATTTTAGACATTACAGGCACCATATCCGTCACAACACTAGATTTCTTTTCAGTCATAACTCCTACAAACAACAAGACAGCGGACAAGCGAACAAACAAAATCCAACAAAGCAGCGAACAGAAAAGGTAGCGAACAAGAACGCAAAATTGGCCAAAACCCGAATTGGAAGAACCCAAACCTGAACCAATGAGTGCCGAACCACCACAAATGACACAAGGGAACGCCGGCGAGCCGCTCGAGGTTGACCGGAGAAAATTTCAGGCAGAAACGCGCCTTCACGCGCCGACGCGTGGGAAGAACGCAAAAACTCGCGGTGGCGAGTGGAGGCCACTCGCGGCTTGTCTGGTCACCGGATTCTGGGGTTTTGCCGATCGGCGGCTGGGCTTCCTCCCTGTGCCGGCGGTGAGGTAAATGGCCGACGAGTGGAAAGAACGCAGAAACTCGCGGTGGCGCGTGGGGTCCACTCGCGGCTCGTCTGGTCGCCGGATTCTGGGGTTTTGCTGATCGGCGGCTGGGCTTCCTCCCTGTGCCGGCGGTGAGAATAAATGTTGACTCGAAAAAAGTGTTCCAACTTGGGTCCCAAAAATACACTAACACCTGATTCGTGTTACCCAAAACCAAACTCTAATTTGGACGAAAAAATTCCAATTTTGTAACCCTAATGCTCTGATACCATGTTATTCAAGATTAAATTGAATAATTTCTTATATTTCCATTGAAAGGTAATACACATATATATATACAAAACTTAGGTTCTAACTTAGGAAAGTTATTAAATAGGATCCCTATAATTAAACTAAATATATATATACCTAATATACAGCTAATCACAATTAATATATACATATCTAACATACCAGAAAAAGAATTTAACCAGGAAGAATTGCATATTGAAAGAGGCCAAATGCTGAGCTAAATCTATCATGAAATAAGAAGAGCTAATAACTCTTCAAAAATAAAAGTAAATTATTGTACAAGTAAAACTATTATTACTTCCCAAAGTAATATGGTTATCACTGGAGAATACAGTGAAAAAGTAATTTCCTACAAAGCTAACTTCAATTGCAATGAGATTGAGGTAAGTGAGGAAACAAAGAAGGTATTATGCTACTACTCCAAACAGCAATCATCAGATCACAAGTGCAATTATTGCATAAAAGACAAGGTTCACTTGGAGACAAGCTCGTCCAGCAGCTCCATGTCGGCAGAGCCCACCATGTAGGACCACTCCACAGCTGGAGCCAACAATAAAGGCGTCAATAATGTAGATGTCAATAATGTAGGCGTCTTAACGCCAAAAGGAAAAGTTAGGAATAGTGTAAATTCCTCCATTGTAAACAGAGAACTCTTATAATTATAAAAGAGAACTCTCTGTATCTCAAGAGGACAACACGAAAATCTAACAACTATCTTTCTATTTTCCAGCTTTAGCTATGTTTGTAATCAGAAAGAACTAAGAATCTTTTCAAGTTTACTAGTTCTCTAGTTTGTAATACTTTCTGTTTATAAATAAAACTCCATTTCAAATTCCAAATTATCTCTCTCTTATTAAGTTTAAGTACGGATCTCATAAAGATCAGCAGGGTCAGGAGGACCAAAAGCTTGGATCTGGAGTGAGGTTTAACCTTTTGGAGCAAGAAGATAGCAAGGAAATGGAAGAACGCGGTGGACCCATATTTAAAAACAGGTTAGTTTACAGGTAGAGGCTAGTATACCTTGAATTTTCATTAATATTGATAAAGTCTTATTTATACTGCATCAAATTATGAATGATGAACGAATTAACATGAAAAGGAAATCTGAAACTATACTCTACAGAAGCAAAAGCATAAAATATTCTAAAAACCAAGAAAAATTAAAAGATGTAATATACCTCAAACAATCTCTTATCTGTTTTAAAACATCTATAAAAATTTTTTTTTGAGAAAAGTACAGGAAGATCTAAAGTAATGGAAAATTTACAAGGACTAATTGATTATTTCACCAAACAAGAAAAAAGAAATGATTTAATAAAAGGACAGGATAAAGAACACTTAGACTTAGAAGCAAGTCTTGAACTAGTAAAAATGGATATAGAAGAAAATAAGAAAATTCTGGATCTAAGTCAATGGATAGACCAGGAACTAGAAGAAAATAACTTTGAAACTCAACAAGAAAACTATGATTAGCATAGAATATTTTGAAGGAAAATATATGAAATTATTAGAGGAATATTTTGATAATGAAGATTATGAAACATGTTTAGAAAATTTTCTAAGGTTTGACACCCTATTAGATTATTAAACAGACTATGTTTCTAGCATATTATTTTTAATAGACCATCCTGTAGGAAAAATACTAAGAAATTATTTTATACAGAAATTCATACAAGTAAATAAAGAAGAGTTTGATAATTTGATCTTTGGATTCTATCTATTCAAGGAACAAATAGGAATGTAAGCAACTGAAGCTTAAAAATAAAATTCAACCGATAGTTGGTATCAGAGCCTGGTTATTAGAAAAGAAGACTATAAACAGAATGTATAAAATAAGATATCATCAACCAAATTCAAGTAGAAGAATGAATTATTTAAAATATTATAAAGAAAAAATAATAGAATTAATATTACAGATTAAGGAAATAACTAAAAGATTACCTAAGGAAATAACACAATTAATAATTTATAAAGTACTCTATAACTGGAATAAAGAACTAACATGGTTTTATCATAAATAGAAATGCTTATAGAAACACAAATTAATAACCTAAAAGAATTAATTAATCTAATTAGATTTTATAGAAAATAATAAGGATTTTATAGAAAAACAGAAAATAATAAAGAATTTAATCAGGATTTTATAGAAATATTTTTAGCATGTATGGAAATAAAAATGAATAATATAATTTTGTCACATGGACAAACAGAAATCTTAAAAGAAAAATTAAAACACTTAGAAAACATAAAAACAAAAGAAATTTTTATAAAGGAATTTAAAGTTTTTATGAACTTTATTTTAGAAAAATTAATAGAAAATATTCAAAAATACTAAAAAGAAATAAATAACTCAGAAGATAAAAGAAAATAAAATTGTTAAATTTTTTGTACAAATTATTTTCAAAAATAATGAATTTTGACTCAAAAATTTTAAAAGATAAAAGAGAAAACATTTATATCATTAAGGGTAAAATTGGAAAAGGAAAAAAATACTCTAAAGGTATGCATTGAGAAATCCCATGAGGGATGTAAGTACAATCACTCTAAGATTTATACTACTTAACTTTTCTTTTTCTTTTTTCCTTCAAAATTTTGACAGAACTTCGTCCCTTTCTAGCCCACACTATAATTTTTCTCTTGAGTACATGTTATTTGCGAATTGGACGAAAATTTATGCATGCAAGTTTATAAAATAATTGTATAATCACTGTCTAAAAAATGATCAATTAAAATATGACATATATATTATTATATGGTTCAAATTGTAATAAAAATAAAAATATTATTCTTCATACTATTTTTATGTCCGGCTCATTTAATTCACTACATTAATTATAAATTCATTTTTAGGAAAAAAATTCACTATTGCAAATTGACTACATTAATTACAAATTCATTTATTTCACTATTTTTCATACTATTTTTATGTCCATATCATTTAATTCACTATATTAATTACAAATTCATTTTTAGAAAAGAAAAATAACTCTATTATATTTTTATTTAACGTTTATGCAAAAAAGAAAAAATTACCATATTACATAGACACCATCTTCCCTATAAATTGCAAAAATTCCGAGAGCAATCCAAGTAGTACAACAAAGAAACATCTATAAGAAACATTTCTATCAAGGTTGATATAACAAACAAATTTCAAAAAATAACATGGAAAAAATATCGCTCAAGTTATTTTATTTCTTGGCTTGTTGTTTGGTTATTACTCTCGGTACAAACTCTACTATATTTCATTTTTCTTCCTTTTTTATATTTTTTTAATTATTTATAACTATCTTATATCTCTAAGTTACATCAATTACTATTTTATTGATTAAAAAATATTTGTAATTTGTATAAAACATCTTATAACATTTGAATTTAATTTGTTGGGCAGGAGTAGTGGAGGCAAGGAACGCAAGAAACCTGCAAACAATATTTAATTGCAAAGTAACATCAGATTGTTCACGTCTTGGCCCACTTGCAAATTGCAATTGTTGTGATGGCTTCTGCATTTGTGGTTTTGCACTGCTCCCAGCCCCACCATGTCTATTTTCCACCTCCACCTTAACGAAATCCAACCCTACCCCAGCGACTTAGATGGATAACATTATTTATTAATTTATATTAAAGATATGAATGTTGATGAAAAAATATCAACTCCTTTATCTATTTCTTGTACTGCTCCACATTATGTGGATTATTAAATAAAAGCATTATTTTATAGATTGAGCTAAAAATTATATATTTGTATATATCTGTCCCAAAATTTAGTTAGGTAACTGTATAAAACGATGAATGAAAAATATATTATATATATATATATTTATAGGAATTGGACTAGTAGCACGTATTATTACCAAATTTTTTACACTATTATGTTTTGACACATGAGATTTAAAAAGGATATGGAAGAAATCTATTGCCTTAAATCTCAATCCTTAAAAACTTATTAAAAATTAAGTAATAAATTCTATTTCACAATCTTATCTCATATGTACAATAAATATATATATATATATGTGTGTGTGTGTGTGTCCATTGTCCATATATATATGAATTAGACAAAACTTTTTGACAAATTATTTTCAACCATTAATTAGTTAATCTAACAATAAATATATGTTTTTGTTTGATTTGATTTTCTCATGGATTTTAGGAGTTATTCATTAAATTTAAATTTATAAATATAATAGCAACCTCACCATTGATTTAGAATATCTTATGATTATATTCATTTGTTAAACTTATTTGTCACCGAAATGAGCACAATATATATATATATGAATTATTTGAAAAAACTAACAAAATAATATCTTATGATTATGTTCATTTTTTCAAATCATATATTTTCACTATTAAAAAAAGATCATTACTTCATTTTTTTTAACATCGTTTCAGTTGAATTAGTGCAATTTAGACCTGCTCAACATTAAACGTCGTCTAATTAGACACTGTTCAATATTATTAGATGCTATTTTTGTTACAACAAGTTTTAGAGGTGTCCTTTTTTGTAATTTTCTAAATTATTTTACTTATTTTAATTTTTCTCTTCAGCTAATTTCTACAATATATTTAAAGTAAATACGAAATTAATTTTCTTATATTTCAAAATTAATTGCGAAAGTAAAATAATATTTAGAGTTTTTATCGAATGTGGTAATTATTATATGATTAACATTCTTATTGGATGTGATACATATTTCATTATCATGTTTATATTCTTTATTTAATGTGATAAAAGATCAAGAGCAACTAATATCAAGACCTTAAAATATATTAGACGTAATCTTTATTTTATTATCATGTTTCAAGCTCTTGGTACGTAAAATTCGTACAACGGATTAAGAATTCAACACTTAGTCCACTCAAACATCTCTCCACCACTTAGAAAATTATAAATATTTTGTAACATTAGGGAAAGAAAAAAAAAGCTTGAAAAAGAACTATATATTATGTGTAATGTTAAATAATTTTGAGACATATTATATTTTAACATTTTAATTGATGCATAATTAACTTGAAGACAACAAACATTTTCCAACTTATGAAAAGTCCTCCACCCATTAATTGGCAAAAAAAAATTTAATCCCACATATCTTAAAATCATTATAAAGAGCGAGTTTGCAATTTTATAAGAAAATAATCATTCTAGCTCTAAAAATAACATATCAAAATTTGAATAACGAGGTCTACTCTAACTATGAATGTGTGATATCACATTACTTAATCTAATTATTCGTTAAATATATCATCGATATTCTCTAAAATTTAAATTAAATGTAAAAATGTAATTAATTATGATTACAAATTTTATTAACTATTAATTATTAGTTTATTATGGACTAAGAGAGTAACTAATAAGATGAGAGACAAAAAGCTACTAATCAAAACTATAAAATTAAAGATTACAAAACTCTTGAATTTCCTAAACGTACAACCCATATTATAGATATCTATATGGTAATCTACCTATATATCTATTAAACATATGCCAGCTTTCACATTCCGTGAAATTTTAGTGAAATGTTATTATTATTAATGCATGATGTACTTTTAAGTCTTTTATGTAGTTATGCAAAATATCATCCCAACGAAAAAACACTAGCCGCTTACCTTTCTTCTTGTCACAACAATTTCTTCTTGACCGTTGGCGCAAAATATTTTAGCATAGAGGTGGTGGCCATAGCTATTGTGGACTGGTTGTCTAACTAGTTGGCTAACAAGTTTTTCTCAAGGTTAGGGGTGTTTTTTCCGAGGTGATGGCTAAAGGTACTTTCTGATTGCAATGGAAGACATATATGAGAGGCTAAAGGGTGTGGAGGTTGTAGATTTTGATGATTTGGATGAGGTTGAGATTGTTGATGGAGAGGTGGCCTGGTAGTAGCTGCGAAGATGTTATCCTCTCAAAAGTTCCCTTCATCAATCAAGAGTACGTAAAAAAAAATCTGTTCTTGTGTTACTTTGATGAACGATAGAAGGCCAAATGGATAATTGAGGCGCAACTATGGACAATCAATGGCGACTTACTACTGTTCAGTTTGTTCCTCATGGAATGACTATTTGTAACGTTTATTTAGAAATTGTTCCAATTTGGGTTCGATTGTTTGACATCCTATACAATTGGATGATTGAAAAAAAAAAAAAAAAGTTTTACACATTGTCGGCATTGTGGGGAAGATGTGTGCTGTCTCGTTCAGCAATAGGAATGCTACTTATGTACGTGTTCAGGTGGTTCTATGACTGGATAATTCCTTACTTCTGGGATGGTGGTTCAGCCGAGCTAAACCAGAATCAATTTGGATTGAGTTTATATACAAAAAGTTTCCAATTTTATGTTTCCATTGTGGCCGAATTGGGCATAATGGAAGAGGGTCGTGGTTTGAATGAAGGCTATAGAATCCTCTTCTGAGGTGAATGACCAGTTTGGATCTTGGCTACAGGTAGATCGTATTATTGCCACACCTGGTGAAATAACGAATTTTTTAGCAACATTTGTCGGTTAAGGGTGGTGTGGATTGTAGTTTTGGTGGCCAGGTAGAAGTTGCTCGAGGGTGAAATGATTGGTGGAGGATGATGTTGTATTAGTTGTGGCAAATAACCCACTCTACAACTCAAATCTGAATTCTACTGGTGGGTATGATAATTTGGGGGTTGCGGAGGATAATAGGCTGGCAGGTGAGGTGGTTGGGGTTAGATGTATAGTTGTTAAGGTTGACCAAGGGATGGGTGATGCTATTAGGCTGGGTAGTCAGTGTGAATTAGAGTAGGTGGGGGATGGAGAGGCGGGACTTAAAAAGCAGAAACTCACAGCGGAGCTTGAGGTGGTTGTTGGTGGTGGTTTTGATTAGACAATGGTTGACTTTGGCAGCCTAGTTCCTTGTGAATTAGTTACTTTGTATTAGGGGTGAGCAAATAATCCGATCAATCCGCTTAAATTAATAAATTCGATCCGATCCGTTGAATTCGGATCGGATTGGATTGATATATTTTGTAGTCCGATCGGATTCGGATTGAAAAGTATATAATCCATTCGGATTCGGATCGGATTCGGATTGACAGATTTTATAATCTGTTGTAATCCGATCCGGACTGAATTACTATTAAAATTATAAATAAATGTATATTTATTTTTAATGTGTTATATTTAAATATTATACATACCACAATTACATTAAATTATTATTTTAGTTTTTTAAAAAATAAAAATATTAAATTCTCTATAATAATTTAATAATATTCAACAGTATACTTTTTATTATTTTGATTCTCTAATTTGTGACTATAAATAAATAAATTTTACTAAAAAATATACCAATTTAAAATTTAAATGTTAGTATATATTGTGTTTTATATATGATAATAATAAAAAAATAAATTATAATCTCAATCCGACCTATCCGATCCGAAAAATCCGATCTGCTCGGATTCGGATTGGTTCGGATTGACTACATTATCGGATCGGATTCGGATTAGAAATCTTCAAATCCACTTCGGATCGGATCGGATTCGGATTGGTGAAAAACAGGCAGTTTCAATCCGCTGCTCACCCCTACTTCGTATGCCTTTACAATTTACCCTTTAAAATTTATTTTACCCATTTTTCTCATTTTTTCAAATCCTTCTATCTCATTTCTCTTCGTCTTCCATATCTCCCTTTCTATCTTTAATCTCTCTTTAGAGTTCCTCAATTTGATTTTTGTTTTCTATTTGCTGGTTGTTTGGTGGAGTTGTCGATCAAACTGCGATCGGTCTCAACAGATGTATTGGGAATGGAAGAAGAGAGTGAGTATTGTGGAGGGAAAGTTAGGGCTTCATAGAGAAGGTCACAAACTCAACTCAACCTAAGGTTGGTTTCCACACCTTTCAACGCTATCAAATTGGTTGTCTAGTAGCCAAATTTGGAGCTCTGAATTGCCGCTCATGTCCTTACAAGTTTTTTATTTTCTAAACTCCTTTTTATTCATTCAATTTTGATTACATGTATTTAGTCATTATCAAATATCAGCATTCGATGATTATCCATAAAAAATATCAATTAGTTTCTCTACTGTTGTTTCTATGAAAATAATTTTCTCTTAAGCAATATAAAGCTCTAGTTTCTCAGTTATGACAACCATCAAAGTTGTCAGCTGAGGTCCTTCACTTATATTCAATTTTTTACTTTCCAGTTTGAAGTCGAATTTTTTAAATATATTGAAGTTGATTGTTTGATCGGGTGTTTTGTGATTACTGCTGGTTAATTATAAGAAGATAAATAAGCGTTATGTAATATGTTATATATCTTATATTATATATATAATACGAATTACATACTGAGATATATGTATATAACAAATTTGTTACATATTGAGATACATATATATAATAAATTTATTACATACTGAAATGCAAGTTACATACTAAAATGCAGGTATGTAATAAATATTACGTATATATATCATGTAAGTAATACGAGTTACATACCTACAACATCAGTATGTAAACATATCACATTAAGAACATTTTTATAATTTATCTAATTTTGATATAATCAAAATGCAAAATTTTAATCTTATTATTACTAGTTTTAAAAATTTTAATTTTAACTAAAATATAAGTAATTTAAGTAAATTGCTCGATTCCTTGCTCTCTTCGACACATGACGACAGGAATTAATTCCCTGAAATGATACATATACGATGAAAATTGATTTTTTATCCAAAATAGCAAAACGATTGTGTTTTAGAAAAATACAAATGACAATTTTACCCTAAAATCACTCTCCACTCTTCTGCCAAAACTGGATCGCTTGCCCAGAAACAAAATAGGACGGAGTAGTAGATTGATTTTTGATCAGAATTTGGATGAACAGTTGCAGAAGCAGAGAGGCTACGAGGTAAATAAGAAGCCACTGGATAATATTGTCCTACACCAAAAACAAGTTAATTTCTTGATATTGCATCCTCTGTTCCTTGATATGTCATGAAGTTACTAATAGCAACTCTATAATTTCTCTGAAAAATGTGGATATTTATTTGCAATATCACTTGGGTTTTGTTCTCAAGCTTTCGACTATGTCTGCAATCACCCACTGGAAGAAGAACAACAACAACTTATGGAATTTGTACATTCACATTTTGTATGTACAGGTTACATACACATTTATTTTGTATGTAACCTGTACATTCACATTTTGTATGTACAGGTATGTGAATGTACAGGTTACATACAAATTTGTATGTACATGTTACATACAAAATGTGAATGTACAGGTTACATACAAATTTGTATGTACAGGTTACATACAAAATGTACAAGTTACATACAAATGTCCATAATCACAGTCCCTACTCTAATCTGCACCTTTTTCTTCGCAATTAAATGCCCACCTTCTTCTTCGCAATTACCTATATAACAAAGATATGTTAAAAATTACTTGAATCTGATTAACAGTTTTTGTGCTGAAACTTAAAGGTAAGGTGTACATACAAAAATGTAAGGTGTACATACAAAAATATAAGGTGTACATTAAAAAATTTAAGGTGTACATACAAAAATATAAGATGTACATACAAAAATGTAAGGTGTACATACAAAAATATAAAGTGTACATACAAAAATATAAGGTGTACATACAATAAAAATATATTGTAAAATGACAGAATTTTAAGAAATTGGTATCAGAATCATAAATATAAAATATAAAAATAAATATAAATTAATAATTAAATTAAAATCATTTTAAGTATATACAAAAATTTTCAGAAAATATTATAAACTTTACATACTTATAAATTAAAGAAATGAACAAAAAAGATATTTTAGTAAAAATTATATTTAATAATTAATTAAAATTTATTATTTTAATTTAAAAAAATACTATTTAAAAAAATTTGGTACTTTTTACCGTATATTTACTATTTGAATAAATCACTGCACATGACAGAGTCCTCTAAGCAGGCCCTTGACCAGTAATGACTCTGATAACGTGTTCGAATGCTTGTGGGCTCAAAAATAAGTGAGTGTTTTGTTTTACGGTTTAGAGAGCCTTGTATTAAATAACAATCTGAAGATTATTTTCCTTTCTAAAAGTCCCATGAACAAAAAACAACCCGAGAATTTACAAGTTGGTTTGAGATTCTCGAACTGTTACGTGGAGGAAAATGCCTTGTTTGGTCAAAATAATTGCAACTTCATAATTAAAGGAAAAAATGGACATAATTATTCAAATTTAATTAAAAAACCGTCATTATTAATAATTTTACTTATCTAAATCTTTTACAAAAAATCCTAAATAAACTAAAATATATATTTATTTTTATAATAATTGTAGTATTCGTAAATAAAAGAAAAATTGAATATAATTATTCAAATTTAATTATAACAATTGTTATTATTATTAATTTTACTTATCTAATTTAAACTATATATACTTTTTTATATGTTAATTTTTATTTTGGACTATTTTGTCTTTAATATTTTATTTTAACTATAAAATTTTCATATTTATTAATTTTATTTATTATAAATAATAATTATATTAATTATCTTATAAAGATAAGATAATCAAAATTTTATTTATAGTTTACTTTTTTATAAAAAGTTATAAATAAGATAAAATACATATTTATTCAAAATAACTTTAGTACTCGCAATTAAAACAAAATTTGGACAAAACTATTGAAGTTTTATTACAAAATTGCCATTATTGTTATTAATAAAAATATTATAAGAATCTTATTTATTTTTTACATTTTTTTAGAAAAAATTACAAAATACATAATATACGTTAGAATTAATTTTTTATTTTTATTTTTCCTATATATTTCCATTATCTTGATATATTTTTCTTTTATGTTTATTTTTTACAAGAAGTTCTAAATAAGCTAAAATATATAGTTATTTTTTTAAAAATAATTGTAGTCGAATAATCGTAAAAAAATCTTTCAAATATATTTATGAAAATTTTTATTATTATTAATTTTATTTATTTAATAATAATGATTATATTATGTTATAATTGTTTTTTTTTTTTTTTTGTTATAAGTGTTTACATTTTTTATGACATGAAAATTAATTATTTTATATTTAAAAAATTTATTATTGATGTTTAATTACAAAAAATTCCATAATTATTAATTTTACTTATTTAATGAAAATATTATAAAATATTATTATTTTTAATTTTTTTTACAAGAAGTTGTAAAATACATAATATACATTTGAATTAATTTTTATTTTTCTTATATATTGTTATTATCTTAATATATATATATTTTTACAAAAATTCCTAAATAAGCTAAAATGCTTAATTGTTTTTATTTTTTAAATAATTGTAGTATAAAATTTTACAAAATTATTAAAATTTAATTAAAAAAAATTTCATTATTATTAATTTTATTTATTTATTAAAAATGAATATATTATATTATAAAAATAAAATAAATGAAATAAATAGTATGAACAATATATACTACCTTGTTAGAATAGTATCATAATATGATAAAATAAATACTATCATAACCTACCTTGGGTATGATATTATCATTCATTAATAATAATGACATGTCACTAAACTTCTATGAAATGTAAACGGTTAAATTATATGATTGCGACTAGGGGTGTCAAATTGATCCTCAACTCGATTGTTAAACGGGCCGTGTTGGCATGTGGCCCTTAACCGTGCCGTGCCGTGCCTTTATTTTCAACCCTTAGGCTTTAGAGTGTTGGGTCGTGCTTTGTCCTTAAATCTAGTCTTAATGGGCCATTATGGCCCGTGGCTTGTTTGGCCTTATAACTTATTTGCTTTAAATTTCAAAAAGTGTTCATAACACACAAAAACCCCACGTTTCAAATCAATGACCTCTTGTTTAGAGGAAACTTCATATACCATTGAGCTAAAAATTATTTTATGCTATATGATTTCGTAAAATATATTTTTATCACATTTAATCATAATATCTTATAAAATAAACTATTAATTTGTATTTTATTTTTATTGTTTTAACTTTTACAAACGTTGAGCTAATTACTTATTTTTATTTACTTACTGTCTTACCCTAATTCCTATTTCCTAGGGTTGTTTGAAATTCTGAATCCTTGTTGAGCCAAGCCCGACGATCGAACGGTGAGCGTGAAGTCATGAAATTTTGTGAAGGTGAGCAGCAAATGGTGATTGGCGAATGGCCACTAGCGATCGACGAACAGCGAGCAGCAAACGGCCACTGGCGAACGACGAACAACAAACTGGCAACTAGCGAGGCATGAGAAACATCCCTACGCAATCTACCGTCCTCCAAGTCTCCTCCACCGCCGGCGTCTTCCCAGTTCACATAGTGCAAGTCGACACCTCTCTGACTCTGTCATCTTCTCCTGCCTCTCTTCTGGTAAGTGGTAACTAATATTTATTAAAAGCTATTTGTTACTTTTTGAAATTGGATAATAAGCTTGGCTACTTGGGTAATGGGTACTAAGAAAGTAAAATATTTATTAATTTTGTACACTAGTCACTAGCGAAATTGCCCATGACATTATTAATATATAAATTTTGGAAGAAAACACTTACCAACTATATAATCATATAGTTAGGACTTTTTGTTAAAACCACAACAGTAGGAGGTGATATATATATATTATACGCATATGGCTTAATAAATTGGAGTATTTGTTACTGGACGTTTGGATTTTACTTTTCTTTTGTCTTGTTATGTTTGTCTCTTAATGCGGGAAGCTTGACATTATTAAAGTAAATTAGTAAAATATGCATAAAGAGAGAGGTAGGTGTAAAGTGACATACACAATAAAAGTATAAAATGATGAATGCTGATTGTCTAATTTGGTTATGTGGCGAGCCTGTGGGCAACTAACAAACTAGTGCATGTATATATATATATATATATATTTTTTTTTTTTGTTGTTGTTGTTGTTGTTGTTGTTGTTGAGTATAATCAATTAATCATTATACTAATGACATGTTTTATTGAACTGACATGTGTTTTGAATAAATGACATGTTTTATTGAACATTAATGTGTCTAAATTCAAATTATGAAAGAACCAATCTATATATATATATTTATATAGCTTACCAAGAATCATTCACTTAAATATTCATATTAGTAAGCACATTATTAGTTGTTAATTTCATTTGGTTACTTGTTAATTTTTTTATCTAATTTTTGTTATGTATATCAAGTTAAATTTTTTTTATTTGTAGATTTTTCTCAAAATGGAAAATACAACTTATGATATGAATTTGACATGTGACTCTGATTATGAAACTGGTGAGATGCAAGATAATCCAGAGATGCAGACACAATCTAATAGAGCTCATATTGCGGGAAAAAGAAAAGCTTCTAAATCAGGACAAAGACAAAGAAATTCTAAGGTATAGAATCATTTTGATCTTCTAGAGTCTCCGGTTGATAAAAATAAAGATAAGGCTAAATGTAATTAATGTAAGAAGATTTATACAACTAAAAGTGGTGGTAGAACAGGACATCTTAAAAGGCATTGGCCTGGTTGCTTGCTAAAACATGGTAGGGAACCCATTGATGGTAGCAAGTCAAAATAATCAATGTTAAATATTTGATGAGTGCTTAAAAAGCACTAATATTCTATGATTTATTGTGCTTAATTGTGACAAATAGATTTGATTATAACTCTTTTATTTAATTATTTGTATAAATTTATCAATTCAAAATTATGGTATATTTTTATGAATTTTAGGTATTTTTAGCTTCAAAAGAGATGAATAATGTAAGTACGTGAAAATGGGGGACACTTGAAACACTTAAATAGCAACCTAGGAGCAAAAAGGAGTAAGGCATGTAAGCCTTACATCAGAAATCAACTAGTCTGTAAGGGTTACATAATCAGCTTGTGCCGCAGCTGAGGTTTTTGTGTGCCGCCGTGCACTACTCTCGAATTTCTGTAAGGGGCAATTTTTTGGCTTGTTCAGCGGCAGATAAAAAGTTGTGTCGTGGCGCGCTTGTATTTTTGGAAAGTCCCAATTCTGTACAACCCTTACATCTATAAAATCTCCCTTACGTTTTCAGCATTACAGAGAATTGTTCACACAATTTGGGGACGATTTTTTACAAAATTAAACTAAATTTTGAAGCTTTGCCACATTCTAGGGAGGTAAGAAAGGCACATCTAAAGGAGACAAGAAGCCTTTTAAGATTGAAGATCAAACTTTTGGGGAAAGAAACATCATCCAAGCCAATTGTGGTATCTAGATTTAGGTTACTTGTTGTTGTTAGATATTTCTTCTTCTTCTTTCATCTCTAGAATATATGTTAGATTATATTTGTGTAATCTAAACATGTTTGGCTGAATTTAACTATAGATATTTAGCTTTTGTTGTCATATTTGCTAGATTTGTTATGGTGAATATTTCTATTACTTAAATAAATAAAATTGTCCTTTGATTAATAATTTGTTTAAAAGTTTATTTGTAAATACTCATGGCCAATTTGAGGTTCATAAATGGATTGAAAAATCTTAGAGTTTAGTTTTAGGAACGCCACCTTGACTATATTTTGAAAAACTTAATCAAAGCTTCAAATTGATGACCTAGCTATGGCATTGGTATGATTGGCATATTTTTCCTTGTGCATAATTTGTTTGCTATTTAATATACCCGATCGTAGGATATTGATTAGTTAATTAACAAAAAAAATTACCTAATTGTAGAAATTTTCGTAACCAAAAGGAAAGCCGGTAATCTTAATTTATTAGATCGTTCTTGTTAAAAAGTTCAATGGCTCTTCTCTTGTCACAATTGTTGCTCACAATAGTGTATATGATTTTACGCAAGTGCACGTGTCGCAAACAAGTAATATAATGATAAGAAATATCGTTCCCACGGAGATTGGAATACTAGAAAATATTGTAAAAATTAACTATTAAAATCAATGTTTTGTGTTTTTGTTTATTAAAATAAAATAAATAAATAAAATAAAATAAATAATACGAGAGAACAAGAGTGAAAACACTGAAACAACGTTCAACAAGAAGAATATCACAAATCACAGATAGATAAATCAGTTAGGATTGCAAATATGACAAGTGATGTAGACAAACTGCTTTGCTGCAGCTTTGCTGTAGCAATGCTGTAGCAAAGTATACCAGTAACTAGAATTGCAAAAATTCACAAAGGATTCTTCCGAATCTGCAATGTTTATAAATTCTATGATTCAATGAAACATATTCCTATGCAAAACTGAATCTAAGAACAACGTTCATGCACAAATTCTTTTGAGTTATGTGAGATAATTATATATTCCTATATCAATTTCTTCACACTATTCTAGCTTTATCCAACTTAAAATTAACCTTTCCAGATTCAATTTCAGTCTAATATCCTATCAATTGTTGATCAAGCAATCAATAAGAATGAATCAATAAATCAAGCGTAGATTAACTAGCATTCCTTGCCAAGCAAAGCACAATTTTATGAAATTAAAGCACAAGGTCTACATACACTTGCATATCCACAACCCTAACTGAATGAGAATTTAGCCAAGCATGTTTATAAAATTAAACATCAAATTATATATGCTCAAAATCAGATCCATATGGTTTAGAGAATTTAGAAGAATCAAATAATAAAGAAATAATGAAATAAATAAATAAATCCCTTAAATCCACCCTAAACCAATTGGATTATGATCCTTTGTCTCGTTCTTGCTTTCTCTTCAATGAAAGTCCTTGCAAATCAAGCCTCAATTGGTCTCTTTCCAAAGTCAAATTGATGCTCTGTTTTGCCTCTCCTTCCTTGCACCAAATCTGTCCAGAATTTGGGGCTGCTATCTGCTGTGTTTTTCCTCCTTGCTGCTGCTGATTTATTCTCTGTTTTCTATCGCAATTCTGGTTGTTCCTCACTGTCCTCCTGCTGCCCAGATTCTGCTGTGTATGTATGTTCTTTTCTGCCGCAGTTTCTTCTCTCAAATCAGCCCCTGTTTTTGCTCTTTTATATTAGGTTTAATTGGAGACAAATTTTGGTGTGTTAATTTCCAATATTATCCCTCAAAAGGTGAGTTAATGAAAGCCCAAAATTGTCCTTTTCTTTTAGAGTCCAAATCAGCCCTTGAATTCTTGATTCCACATCAGCCTCTGTTTTGGCGTTTATTTCCTGGTATGGTTTTGCTGCAGCAATGCTGTAGCAAAGCTGCAGCAAAGTTGTCCTGTTTTCTGCGTTGATTTCCTGATGTAATTTTTGCTGCAGCAATGCTGTAGCAAAGCTGCAGCAAAGTTGTATTTTTGAATTTTCTTTGTTATTTTCTTTATTTCCTGCAAGGGCAATGAAAATATAATGAGTGCACATCAAAATATAATTCTTTTTGACACATTTCATAATTATTTTGAATTTATTATCAAAGAATTCATTTAAATCACAAAATCCACAAATAGTGTATAAATGATTATAATGTGTGGATATTCCCAAATTAACAAGCAAGTATTTATGAATAAGAGCTAATAATACTCTAATAAATTAGAGTTATCAACTCCCCCAAACTTAGCATCTTGCTTGTCCTCAAGCACTAAATTATATGATGATTGGCAAGTGGCAATTTAACACAAGGTTTCAACTCACGCTAAAAACATAGTTGTCAACTAATAAATAAACTAAACTTGTTTCAAAATTAGAATGAAGAAATCTCAAATTCATGATCCAAATTGATTTTTCTCAAATGTTAGTTTCAATATCTCAAACTCATTCCAAAACAACCCCATGTGTGTGTGTGATGTCTCATAATTTGTTATTTGATACTTCCCCCCAAACTTAGGTAATTTATGTTCCTTAAGCTTAAAATCATGCCTCCATATGTTGGTCTTTTGAATCCCTCTCCACTAATATAGACATTCACTAATCAAAGATCAAAAGGACTTAAATAAGCTTGAAATGTAAGGCTAGGGTAAAGGTAAGGTGAAAGTCATATTTAGGTGTCATACCCCACAAGCACAAACACTATTCAAGAATACTTTTGGACTCTTTATTTACATTGCTACCCCCAAACTTCTCTTCATTCAATCAATTTTTTTTTTTTTTTTTTTTTTTTTTTTTTTTTTTGGAGTGAATCTGTTTTGCTGCAGCAATGCTGTTTCCAGATTTCTCTCTCTCTTTTTTTTTTTTTTTTTTTTTTTTGAATAAAGGATTGATCTCAATATAACCAAACAACACCATAATTTTCTTTCTTTCAAGAGGCATCAACATTTCTAATCAACAATTCATAAAGATGGTAATGCACTTGTGAGGTAAAGGTCAAAGGATATGCAAATAAGGAAATGCTAAGTTCTTATGTGGGTGTTGACAAAAAGAATTTTGATCATTCATGGCTCAAATTAGGTGTGCAAATGAAATATATTTTTAACCAAGGTTAGCACGAAAAGCACAATCGAATCCAAAGAAGGCCTAAATCATTTCATTGAGTTGTGAACTTTCTAAAATTTCGCTTTGAGAAATTCTCCAAACCAATTCTAGAGGCTCAAACTCTCCCATAAGTTACCCTTATTCAAAGTTTATATCAAACAAACAAACAAGTAGACAGTGCAGTTAGAATTGTGGGTGTATATTTCAAAATAAGTTTTCAACATTTTCCAACTAACACTTAATCAAATCAATTTTTCTCAATAAGCAAGATTTCTCTTCTAATAAAGTGACAAATTAGTTTCTTTTTCAAAACAAAGATGACAACATGAAATTTTTGACAACCTTAGATCAAGCAATTCATCATAAAATCATAGCAGATTTTGCATCATAAATTAAAATTCAGCACAGTGATCACATCAATTCCATCAATTTCACAGCTCAACAGTACAGACATTAAACAGTAAGCACAAAGTAATCACATGAATTCCATTAATTTCACAGCTCAACAGTAGACAAATCAGATAGTAAGCACAGTAAACAGATCATATAGTAAACAGCAAATTCCTTCCCCCCAAACTTAAAATAAGCATTGTCCTCAGTGCGCACCATTAAACAAATCAGATAGCAAACAAAAAGGCAGAAAAAGAAAATGACAAAGTAAAGAAACTGCCCTGATGGGTGACTGGGAGTGAAAGGCAAACCAAATTGAAGCACTGAAAAATAAGCCCAACCAACATAGAACTTTGCTCAAAGAAGAACAGTGTAGAACTTTGCTATAGCGTTGCTGCAGCAAAGCTGCAGCAAAATTTTCCAATTTTTTACACTGTGAGAAAATTTTCCTCTCCATTGGTGTGCGTTGCTTTTCTCTTGCTCACACTCCCTGGGATGACCTGAAAATGCAGAAAATAAACTTCTAAGTAAAAGAACTCACTCAATTAAATTGAATTAAAAATCATAAACTAAAAATTAAGAAAAACTAAGAAAAATGAAGAAACATGGGTTGCCTCCCATGAGCGCTTGTGTTAGAGTCGACAGCCCGACTTTGCTTGTAGTCATGGGTCTAGGAGTGGAATGGAGGTATGCTCCCTGTCAAGAATTTCTCTCCAATAATGTCTAATGTGTTGGCCATGAGCTTGAAATTTTTTTTTGGACCAACATTTCCAATATTTTTGACTTAGACCAACATTGTTCTTTAGGATCCTCTTAATTTCTCGATAGGACTGACATTGTTGCAAAATATTCACCATCTCATCTTCGGGAATACATCTTCTAATCTTTCGGTTTGTATGTCGCTTGAACAAGAATGGCCTATCCCAATAGTAGAACTTCAAATTATGGAAAAATTTCTTCTTTTGATAGGAATTTGAACCTGGTGGCACATCAACTGAAGACTTAGGAAGATTGAAGTCCGGGGATAAAAAGTCTGGAAATTGAACTTTATTTTCCGTTTTATATGTATTAGAACCTGCTTCCAACCAAGGTAATTTCTCCTCAATTTCCTCTTCACAATTGGAATCATATTGCGATAAAATTTGTAGGGAATCATTATAGCCACATTTTTCAGGTTCTTTAGATACCAGAGAATCCACAACTGAAATGGATGAGCACTCTTCAACATTATTGGGAGATTCCATGGTTCTAAACACGTTGAAGGTGACTTGTTCATCTTGAACTCTCATAGTTAATTCTCCTTTTTGAACGTCAATCAAAGTTCGGCCTGTAGCTAAGAATGGTCTTCCCAAAATAATAGGCACTTCTCTGTCTTCTTCATAGTCAAGTACAATAAAATCTGCTGGGAAGATGAATTTGTCCACTTTCACCAAGACATCTTCAATTTTTCCTTCAGGATGAGCAATGGATCGATCTGCCAATTGTAAAGAGACTGTAGTAGGCCATGCTTCACCAATCCCCAACTTCTTAAAAATTGACAAAGGCATCAAATTAATGCTTGCTCCCAAATCACATAAAGCCTTGCCAAAATATTGATTACCTATAGAGCATGGAATTGTGAAACTCCCAGGATCCTTGAGCTTAGGAGGAAGTTTGTTCTGTAACATAGCACTACTTTCACTTGTTAAGGCAACTGTCTCAAATTCGCCAAATCGTCTCTTTTTGGTCAGGATGTCTTTCATGAATTTGACATAATTTGGCATTTGTTCCAAGGCTTCCACCAATGGAATGTTGATATGAAGTTGCTTAAGAACATCCAAAAATTTCCTGAATTGAAGGTCTTGCTGCTGTTTCTGAAATCTTTGAGGGAATGGTGGAGGTGGTCTGTGCTGCTGGGAACTTTGCTGCAGCAATGCTGTAGCATTTTGGGTACCAGAATTTTCTGAGTTTTTCAGAACTGCTTCAGATTTTTCCAAATCTTTTTCCTCCTTTTCTTGGGTTGAAATGTTCCCCTTTTGACTAATTTTCTGTCCACTTGGTCCCTCTAATTCTTTTCCACTCCTTAGAGTAATAGCTTTGCAAAATTCCTTTCTTTCTCTTATTGGAGTTTCGGTATCACTTGGAAGTGCACCTTGTGGACGGTTCCTAAGTTCATTAGCTAGCTGTCCCACTTGATTTTCTAGATTCCTCATTGAAGCAGCTTGACTTTGAAGAATTGCATCATTCTTAGCCATGTATTCTTTGAGTAAAGATTCCAACGAGCTGGATGGTTCATTCGGTTGATTTCTCTGTGGTTGTTGTTGAAATCCTGGTGGGAATGTAGGTCGGTTAGGTATGGTATGGTTAGCTTGACCACCACTTTGATTGTTCCAAGAGAAATTTGGGTGTTGCCTCCACCCTGGGTTATATGTGTTGGAGTACGGATTATGGTTCCTGTTTACATCACTCACAAAACAAATTGATTCAGGATTTGAAGGGCAATTATCAAATACATGAGGTCCCGAACAATAGACGCATGAAATTCCTGAATCTTGAATTGAATTCACATTTGCTGTCACATGCTGATTCTTCAACAGATTAACCAAGGATGACACTTGAGCTGTAAGTGCCGTAACATCATTAACCTCATGCACACCAGCTACTCTTTTTGCAGTTGCTACTCTATCCATTGGCCATTGGTAATTATTGCTAGCCATCCTCTCAAGTAGATCATAGGCTTCATTGTAAGACTTGGCTAAAAGAGCTCCATTAGCAGATGCATCAACAATTGTTCTCGTTTGAGCATTGAGACCATTGTAGAAAGTCTCCATTTGGATCCAATGAGGTATACCATGGTGAGGACATTTCCTTAACAATTCTTTAAATCTTTCCCAAGCTTCATATAGAGATTCTCCATCCAATTGTTGGTAGGAGGTGATGTCATTCCTCAGTTTAGCATTCTTTGTTGGTGGGAAGTATTTCATCAAGAATTTTTCAGCTAAGTCATTCCAAGTTGCAATAGAGTCAGGTGGCAAGGAGTTAAGCCATGCTCTAGCGCGATCTCTTAAGGAATAAGGGAATAGTTTGAGCCTAAATGCTTCCTCGGTTACCCCTGTCCATTTAAATGAGTCACTGACTTCAATAAATAATCTGAGATGTAGATGAGGATCTTCTGTAGGTAACCCACTGAATTGCCCGACTGTTTGTAGCATCTGAAACATCACTGGTTTTAACTCAAAGTGAGTTGCTTGAATGTTTGGTCTTGTGATGCTTGGATTTAACCCTTCTAGCATGGGCAGTGCATATTCATTCAAAGCTCTGTCCCTATCATCCATTGGAGGTATCACATTGATTGCATTGTTTAAATTCTGTTCTTGGCCATTGTTTCCGTTGCCTGCTTGTGCCATATCTTCAATCTGAGCGAAACCTTGTTGTTCTCTTCTTCTTAGTCTGAAAGTACGTTCAATTTCGGGATCGAAGGGTAGGATATCCTTGTCGCGAAATCTGCTCATACAAAAGACACAGAAGAGATATTAGATAAACAAAAATTAAATAAAAACAAAAGTCGATTTCTACGAATAATTTCTAACGTTGCCAATCCCCGGCAACGGCGCCAAAAACTTGTTGCTCACAATAGTGTATATGATTTTACGCAAGTGCACGTGTCGCAAACAAGTAATATAATGATAAGAAATATCGTTCCCACGGAGATTGGAATACTAGAAAATATTGTAAAAATTAACTATTAAAATCAATGTTTTGTGTTTTTGTTTATTAAAATAAAATAAATAAATAAAATAAAATAAATAATACGAGAGAACAAGAGTGAAAACACTGAAACAACGTTCAACAAGAAGAATATCACAAATCACAGATAGATAAATCAGTTAGGATTGCAAATATGACAAGTGATGTAGACAAACTGCTTTGCTGCAGCTTTGCTGTAGCAATGCTGTAGCAAAGTATACCAGTAACTAGAATTGCAAAAATTCACAAAGGATTCTTCCGAATCTGCAATGTTTATAAATTCTATGATTCAATGAAACATATTCCTATGCAAAACTGAATCTAAGAACAACGTTCATGCACAAATTCTTTTGAGTTATGTGAGATAATTATATATTCCTATATCAATTTCTTCACACTATTCTAGCTTTATCCAACTTAAAATTAACCTTTCCAGATTCAATTTCAGTCTAATATCCTATCAATTGTTGATCAAGCAATCAATAAGAATGAATCAATAAATCAAGCGTAGATTAACTAGCATTCCTTGCCAAGCAAAGCACAATTTTATGAAATTAAAGCACAAGGTCTACATACACTTGCATATCCACAACCCTAACTGAATGAGAATTTAGCCAAGCATGTTTATAAAATTAAACATCAAATTATATATGCTCAAAATCAGATCCATATGGTTTAGAGAATTTAGAAGAATCAAATAATAAAGAAATAATGAAATAAATAAATAAATCCCTTAAATCCACCCTAAACCAATTGGATTATGATCCTTTGTCTCGTTCTTGCTTTCTCTTCAATGAAAGTCCTTGCAAATCAAGCCTCAATTGGTCTCTTTCCAAAGTCAAATTGATGCTCTGTTTTGCCTCTCCTTCCTTGCACCAAATCTGTCCAGAATTTGGGGCTGCTATCTGCTGTGTTTTTCCTCCTTGCTGCTGCTGATTTATTCTCTGTTTTCTATCGCAATTCTGGTTGTTCCTCACTGTCCTCCTGCTGCCCAGATTCTGCTGTGTATGTATGTTCTTTTCTGCCGCAGTTTCTTCTCTCAAATCAGCCCCTGTTTTTGCTCTTTTATATTAGGTTTAATTGGAGACAAATTTTGGTGTGTTAATTTCCAATATTATCCCTCAAAAGGTGAGTTAATGAAAGCCCAAAATTGTCCTTTTCTTTTAGAGTCCAAATCAGCCCTTGAATTCTTGATTCCACATCAGCCTCTGTTTTGGCGTTTATTTCCTGGTATGGTTTTGCTGCAGCAATGCTGTAGCAAAGCTGCAGCAAAGTTGTCCTGTTTTCTGCGTTGATTTCCTGATGTAATTTTTGCTGCAGCAATGCTGTAGCAAAGCTGCAGCAAAGTTGTATTTTTGAATTTTCTTTGTTATTTTCTTTATTTCCTGCAAGGGCAATGAAAATATAATGAGTGCACATCAAAATATAATTCTTTTTGACACATTTCATAATTATTTTGAATTTATTATCAAAGAATTCATTTAAATCACAAAATCCACAAATAGTGTATAAATGATTATAATGTGTGGATATTCCCAAATTAACAAGCAAGTATTTATGAATAAGAGCTAATAATACTCTAATAAATTAGAGTTATCAACAATATGAAAAACAACGAGTTGATGGTACTTCCAACACTGAATTATCTCGCTAGTGACTTTGCTATGATGGAAGATCAAGAGTTTGACATCCTTGATTGGTGGAAGTCACATGAAAGGAAATTTCCTGTACTATCAATAATGGCAAGGGATTTACTAACTCCTCTGGTATCTACAGTACCATCTGAGAGTGCTTTTAGTGCAAGTGGGAGGACACTAGATACGAAGAGAAGCCGACTAAGGGATGATACATTAGATGCTTTAGCTTTCTTGAAGGATTGGACTGATGTTCAACTTCGAAATGATTGCATAGAATTGCAAGATACGCCTAAACAAATTTACGAACATGACTTAGAAGAAGACGTTCAACGCTTCGCAGATTTGAATTTAACTGTTGATTGAATGTTGTAAGTTTTTATATGTTTATGTTTATGTTTATCAGTTTATCATTGATAATTGACATGTTATAATTTTAAGGTTTTGGTTTTTATTATGTATTGTTGGCATGCTTAGTTATTTTAAATTTTGTTGGCAGTTCAAGATTCATTCATTTTGTAACGTACATTACTCACTGACGAAGTTGGATCGAAATGACATTAGGTAAGGTTTAGAAATATTTGAGTAAAATTTCATTAAAATCATGTACTTTGTAAAATATGAACACTAATTACTTGTATGTGATTTTATTGTTACTTCACAGGATTAGGAAGCCTAGCAGAGGATTTTGAAGAGCAAGGATTTCAAGATGTGGATAAAAAAGCTTTTGCCTTGTGCTACCAAATAGTTGCTTTGTACTTAAAACATAGTAGAATAGCCAACATGTGTATAACTAATTAAACATAGTACAATAGTACTGTAGCTTTGTACATATATATATTTTATATTTATATTGGTAGCAAATATATATATATTTTCTTTGCAAACAATGGAGCGCTTGGTTGATCTTCCTCAACCAACTCTTGCACAAGCAAATGTTATTTCTTATTTTCTGCTTAAGTGCATGCTCTGCCTGTATTACTCTATTTATGTAAAAATATGAACATGTTTTTGTTATGTACTATTCTTCAGGTTTAATTAGTAGCTTCAAAGGAAATACCACTACAAATTATACATGTTGCTCTGATCTTTCTCAACTCAATTAGTACTAGTAGCCCTATGAGAACTTAGGTGGGAACTATGATACTGATCAGTAAGCTCTTTGAGTCTCTCGATCCGTATCTTAGATATTACACTTTTTTTCCATAATTAGGAAAATCTTTAAAACACAATTGGATATTAGTGTAAATTTTTATCTATTTATATGTAGTAATTATGCCCGCTTTTTAATGTAAATTGCATTATTTGCATCAAGGTAGTTTTAACTTTTTCTATGATTTTTTAGAAATGCTAATATCACATAAATTTGCACACTTTTGCATTCAAATCGATTATATCGTGATACGTGCCAAAATTATTTTAAAAAATAATTTATGCCTCGTGTCATGTTATAAGTGGATGAGAATATAAACAAGGAACTCAATGGCTGTTGACAAAAGCCATTCTATAAAACAAATTTAAAAAAATGGCAGTTATTAACATACTGGCCCGACCTGGTCCATTACCTGCTAAGGGCTAAGGATCGTGCTGTGCCTTAATTTAATCCAATAAGGTTATGCTGTGCCGTGTCATATTTATAATGGACCGTGTCGTGTTGACCCAATAAGCTAAAGGATTATACTGTTAACAGGCCGTGCCGTGCTATATTTATAATGGACCATGTCATACCAGCCTAATGGGCCAAAGGATTATACTGTCATGGAACCCTTAATTGCAACAGTTGTCACAACTCAAAATTGGAAAAGTTGTTACAATTAATATTCATTAATGACATAAAAGCAAATTATTAATTGAGAAAAAAAAATTCAAGCATTATTATCGTGATAATAATAACTTTAATTATAGTAATATCACCACCAAAATTATACCATACCCAGAGATATATTGATAGTTGAAGTACATATCCATAATCAACTTTAACATGTCGTTTAACAAAAGGGCAAAACTTATTAAATTTAACGCATATAGCCATAAACTATTAAACTCCTATAATTAATTAGAAATTTATAGAATGCTAAAATATAGAATATATTTAATACATAAATATTGAATTAGATTATATGAAAAAATATATTAATAATGGAAGTTGGGCACCAAAAATTCTTAATTATTTAATTTAAACAAATTTTAACAACTTACGGAACTTCTAGTGCTTAATCCAATAATTACTATACGAATGTCGCTTTCATTATTATTATTTTTTGTTAATTTTTATTCAAATAAGTATCAAAATATTTCTATAATAACTACATATTTATGAATAGTTATTTTATTTTATTATGTACTATTTTAATTTTTAGCATACTAATAAATATTAAAATGCTCTTATAATAAATAAACTTTTTTTAAATGGTTGATTTTTGTTTTTTTATATATTAACTTTACATTATTACCTTATAGGTAATTTATTTACACCAAAATTCCCATATATGAATACTCTATAATAGACTTTCTTACGAGTATTTATTTTGGTAGTTTTATTCTAAAAATGCTCCTAAAATATATATTTCTTATAAATAATTATTTTGTTATTTATATTGCGTATTGTTTTAGTTATTTTTTATTTTATATATATATTGGATAGGTATCGAACACCAATGTTATTAACTAATAAATCTAATCAATAATCTTAATTGTAAAATAATTTAAAACAATTATGCATATAATATCATAATTTAAAATTTGAAATAGTTAATAACTTAAAAAATAAAGTAAAATATTTACCATTAAATTTAAATTACTTAATAATCAAATATAATATATTAAATTCATTGATTCCATATAGGCTAAATGACAAATTTTATACCGAATAAGATTTGTACAACTTAACTTTTTTTTTTCTTTTTTTTTTTTTTCAAAATTTTGACGGAGCTACATCCCAACCCACGCTATAGGTTTACTGACTGACATGTTATTTGCTAGTTAGTTGTAAATTTATCGATGTAAGTTTATAAAATAATTGTAAGACCGCTGACTAAAAAATAATCACTTAAATTATGACATGTAGATTATTATATGGATCAAATTGTGATAAGAATAATAAACATTATTCGTCATACTATCTTTATATCCATATCATTTAACTCCCTAAATTAATTACAAATTCAATTTTAGGAAAAAAAATAACTCTTTTCTATTTTTATTTAACTTTATACTAAAAAGAGCAAAATTATCATATTACTTAAACACCATCTTCCCTATAAATTGTAAAAAGCCCTAGAGCAATCCAAGTAGTACAACAAAGAAACATCCATAAGCAACATTTCTCTCTAGCTTGACACAACAAACAAATTTCAAACAATAACATGGGAAAAATGTCGCTCAAGTTACTTTATTTCTTGGTGTTTTGTTTGGTTATTACTCTCGGTACAATCTCTACTTTATTTCTTTTTCTTTTTCTTTTTTTTAATTATTCATAATTATCTTATATCTCTAAATTACATCAATCACAATTTGATCCACGAAAAAATATTTATAATTTATGTAAAACATCTTATAACATTTGAATTTAATTTGTTGGACAGGAATTGTAGAGGCAAGAAATGCAAGAAACCTGCAAACAATATTTAATTGCAAAGTAACATCAGATTGTTCTCGTCTTGGCCCACTTGCAAATTGCAATTGTTGTGATGGCTTGTGCATCTGCGGTTTTGCTTTGCTCCCAGCCCCACCATGTCTATTTTCTACCTCTACCTTAACGAAATCCAACCCAACCCCAACGACTTCATTGAATAATATTATATATTAATTTATATTAAAGAAATAAATGTTCATCAGAAAATATCAACTCCTTTATCTATTTCTTGTACTACTCCACATTATGTGGATTAATAAATAAAAGCATTATTTTATAGATTGAGCTAAAAATTATATATTTACATATATCTGCCCCTAAATTTAGCTAGGTAACTATATAAAACGATAGATGAAAAATATATACATATATAGGGATTGGATCAATAGTCCATATTTATTACCTAATTTTTTACACTACTATTTTTTTACGGTTAAAATTTAAAAAGGATATGGGAGAGAAAATAGGAGAAATCTATTGCCCTAAATCTCAACCCTTAAACTTGTGGTGTTAAGAATTACGTAATAAGTTATGTCTCCTAATTTTATCTCATATGTACTATATATATATAAAATTGTTCTCCATACATATGAATTAGACAAATCTTTTTGACAAATTATTTTTAACCATTGATTTAAGTTAATCTAACAATGAATATATATTTTTGTTTGATTTAATTTTATCTTTGATTTTAGGAGTTATTCCTTAAATTTAAATTTGAAAATATAATAACACCCTCACCATTGATTTAGAATATCTTATGATTATGTTAATTTATTAATATTATTTATTAAACTTATTTGTCATCCGAACGGATATAAATATATACATATATACATATATATGTGTGTGTGTGTATTTATGTACATATATATACATACATACAAGCATACGTACATACGTACATACATACATACATACATATATATATACATACATATGTACGTACGTGGACATCCCCCAAGAGTAGGGGATTTTGTGACATTTTTTATTGGATGTCTTGTGTTTCTAACAAGTTGTTTAATCGTTGGCATGTTGAATTATATACATAATGAGCTGGTTTAGATCAATCCTAATCGAACAATTTTGAATCATTTTTACATTTCTATATTAATAGAACATTAAATAAACTCGATAAGAAGATAAAATAGAAAGCACAAATTTGCGTTAAGTCCCTATTATTTTTTACTCAACTGATATATACATATGAATTATTTGAGAAAATAACAAACATAGTACTATTGTGCTCAAATCATGTATTTTCTTTAAACGTCGTTCAAGTCTAATTGATGCAATTTAGACATGCTCAATATTAAACGTCATCTAATTAAACATTGTTCAATATTATTGTGTGCTATTTTTGTTATAATAAGTTTTAGAGGTGTCATTTTTTGTTATTATTTTACTTATTTTAACTTTTCTCTTCAGTTAATTTCTACAATATATTTAAAGTAAATATGAAAATAATTTTCTTATATTTCAAAATCAATTGAGAAAGTAAAATAATATTTAGAATTTTTATCGAATGTGATAATCATCATATGATTAGAGTTTTTATTGGATATGATTCTTATTTCATTATCATATTTAGATTCTTTATCTAATGTAATAATAAATTAAGGCAACTAATATCAATACCTTAAAATATATTAGATGTAATTCTTATTTTATTATCGTATTATTATCATATTTGGTTTTGTACGCAATGTATAGATATGTATTTCATTATGATGTCACTATCATGTTTAGCACAAATAAAGTTTTACTTCTCCACATCTTTAAAAAAAAAAAAAAAAACTCACACTAAATTCAAATAAAAGAAAGAAAATATTGAGGTTTCGAAGAAAATAAAATGAGAGTGATTCAAGCTCTCGGTACGTAAAATTTGTACAATGGATTAAGAATTCAACACTTAGTACGCTCAAACTTGTCTCCACCACTTAGAAAATTATAAGTATTTTGTAACATTAGGAAAAAAAGAAAGGAAAAAAAAAAAAAAAAAGCTTGAAAAAGGACTATATATTATGTGTAATGTTAAGTAATTGTGAGACATATTATATTTTAACATTTTTATTGATGCATAAGTAAGGTAAAGACAACAATCATTTTCCAACTTATGAGAAGTCCACCCGTTCATTGGCAAAAAAAAAAAAAAAATTAATCCCACATATCTTAAAATTATTATAAAGAGCTGAGTTTGCATTTTTATATGAAAATAACCCTCTAAAAATGACATCAAAATTTGATTGGATGTATACTCTAACTATGAATATATAATTTCATATAACTTAATCTAATTATCCATTAAATATATCATATTTTAACATTCTCTAAAATTCTAATTAAACGTAAAAATATACTTAGTTATGATTACATATTCTATGAACTATAATTATTAGTTTATTACGGAATAAAAAAGTAACTAATAAAATGAGAGACAAAAAATTACTTATTAAAACTATAAAATTAAAGTTTACAAAACTCTTGAATATCTTAAACGTACAACCCATATTATATATATATACCGTAAGTATATCTATATCTATCAACATATCTTTCACATTCCGTGAAATTTTAGTGAAATGTTATTATTATTAATGCATGAGATGAGATATACTTTTTAACTATTTTGTGTAATTATGCAAAATATCATCCCAACGAAAAAACTCTAGCCGCTTACCTATCTTCTCGTGACGACTATTTCTTCTTGACCGTTGGCGCAAGATATCTCTTAGCTTGGAGGTGGTGGCCATAGCTATTGTGGACTGGTTATCTAACAAGTTTTTCTTAAGGTTGGGGAGTCAAATATAACGAGAATAAATTACTTTCTGATATATTATTTACACACCTCATAGTGGAGATATGTATAGAAAATTACAAGAGTTCTGTATTAATTAGAGTCCTATATAAACTAGAGTTTTATTACAGATTGACAATTACTAATTACAACATATCACACATTAATTTCATAACACATGCTAACACTCCTCCTCAAGTTGGCGCATACACAACGACTATGCTCAACTTGCTCAATGAGTCATAAAACACATTCTTGGAAACTCCTTTGTTGAGCACATCTATAAGTTGTTTTTCAATAGGAACAAAAGGAAGCTAATAAGTTTGGTATCAAGCTTCTCTTTTATAAAGTGACCATCAACCTCTATATGCTTAGTTCGAACATGTTGTACTAGATTCTGTGATATATCAATGACTGCTCGATTGTCGCAATACAACTTCATAGTACTTTTGAGTTCGAAACCCAAATCAAATAGCAAACTTCTTATCCACAGTAATTCACACACCCTATAAGTCATACCTCTATACTCAGCTTCAGCACTAGATCGCGCAACTACTTTCTGCTTTTTACTTTTCCATGTAACCAAATTACCTCCCACAAAGGTGAAGTAACATAATGTCAACCTCCTATCTGTAATATTTCCTACCCAATCTACATCTGTGAAGCCACAAGCTTCAAGAGGGCTGCTGTGTATAGAGAACATTACTCCTATACATGGAGCTGACTTCAAGTACTTTAAAATCCTCATAATTGCATCCATGTGACTCTCACTCAAGTTATGCATGAACTGACTTACCACATTTATTGCATATGCAACATCTGATCTAGTATGGACCAAATAAATTAAGCGCCCAACCAACCTCTGATAGCAAGCTCCATCAGTTGGTACCTAATTTGGATACTCTGCTAGACAATAATTTTGCTCAATAGGCGTATCAATAGGTTTGTAATCAAACATACATGTCTCAGCCAACAGATCAAGAATGCATTTTCTCTTACACAGAAAAATTAATTCTTTCCCCCTAACTATCTCAATCCCTAAGAAGTACTTCAGTTCACCCAAATCCTTCATCTCGAATTCAAAGGCTAGTTGTCTCTGTAATCTATTCATCTCAACAGTATCATTGTCAGTAATTACCATATCATCGACATAAATAATTAGAGTTGTTACCTTTCCTTATTGATGTTTGAGAAATAATGTAGGGTCTGAATTACTCTGTCTATAACCAACCTTTTGTATGAACTATAAAAACTTTCCAAACCAGGCATGAGGGGACTACTTGAGACCATATAGAAACTTCCTCATTTTGCTTACAAAATTACCAGAAGAATTAGCTACATATCCAGGTAGAAGACTCATGTACACCTCCTCAACTAACTCTCCATGAAGAAACTCATTCTTGACATCAAACTATTAAAGTGGCCAGTTTAAGCTAACAGCAGGCAAAAGCAGAACCCAAATAGTATTCATTTTGGTAACAAGAGCAAAAGTATTATCGTAGTCTACACCATACGTCTGAGTGAATCCTTTTGCGATAAGGTGGGCTTTATACCGATTCACAGATCCATCAATATTATGTTTCACAGTAAACACCCAACGAAAACTAACTGCCTTCTTACCTTGTGGTGGAGGCACAAGTTGCCAAGTATTGTTCTTCTATAATGCCTCCATCTCTTTATCCATTGCCTTCCTCCACTTTGGATCTCCCAATGCATCCTGCACTTTGTTAGAAACTGATACAGTAGATATTTGATTTACAAATGATTTATATGATTTAAATAATCTTTTAGTGGACATGTAATTGGCTATTGGACATTTTGATTTTGTATGAATATTTGGTTCATACCTTTCACTGGTTGACCTCGAGTAGACCTATTTAGTAACACCACTTTCCAACACTATAATCAATGCTATTAGTATCAATAGGTGTACATTCTCAGAAGTGACCTTCAGTACTAGGGAGTTGTTGATCAAGGGTAGGAGTGATGCTTGAGGGAACAGTTGTGTCTTCATTTTCATTTTCAGTGATCGAAAATGGTGTTTGGATACTTGAAGCATCTGCTTCTGGATTCAATGGGATAAGAACCTCAACTAGACCCATCGAAATATCTTTTGATTGCTTTACTTCCTCAGTTGCTTCCAATTCCTCCCCTTCACCATGATACAGCTCTTCAAAATGTGAATTCTCCCCCTAAAGAGCAGTATCAGATGAGAAAAAATAGCTCATATCCTCAAAGAAAGTGACATCCATAGTGACATAATAAAGGTGGATGGTAGCACTTGTACTCTTTCTGATAACCTCCATAACCAATAAATACACACTTTATTGCCTTCCTTCCAATTCCTCCCCTTACCATGATACAGCTCTTCAAAATATAAATTCTCCCTCTTAAGAGCAGTATCAGATGAGAAAAAATAGCTCATATCCTCAAAGAAAGTGAGATCTATAGTAACATAATACAGGTGGATGGTAGCACTTATACCCTTTCTGATAACCTCCATAACCAACAAACACACACTTAATTGCCCCGGCATCTAACTTAGACCTCTAATTTTTAGGAACATGTATAAAAGAAATATAACCAAAGACACAGGTAGGAAGATTATGAAATGATGGCAAGGATACATGAGATGCAAGAACCTCAAATGGGATTTGCCCGTGAATGACACTACATGGGAGACGATTGACGAGATGGGTAGAAGTTTGTACAGCATCATCCCAGAGATATTTTGGCATATGAATACTAAATAAGAGCACAAGAGCCATATCAAGTAAGTGATGATTTTTTTTCTTTTTGACACCCCATTTTATTCTGGTGTTTATGGGCAAGTAGTTTGGTGAATAATCCCATGTGTTTGAAAAAAATCTTAGAAAACCTTATTAACATATTCTCCCCTATTATCAGAACGTATGACTCTAATGGTGCTATTATATTGTTTTTGAACAAGAGCACGAAAAGTTTAAAAAGTAGGAAAAACTGTGTCTTTGGTTTTAAGAAGAGCAACCCATGACAATCTTGTATAGTCATCAATAAACAATACAAAATATATCATACCAGATAGAGTAGACTCTCTAGACAGTCCCCAAACATCATAATGAATTAATTCAAAAGGAATAGTACTTTTATTAGAAATACTAGGAGAATAAGTAGTACGATGACTCTTGGCCAAAACACGTATCTCACAACATAAATCAGACTCACTCACACAGATAAACAGATTAGGCATAGATTTTTTCATAAGACTAAAAGAAGAATTCCTTAAGCGGTGATGCCATAACCAAATTTCACTTAGCTAGTTAGAGCTCGAAGTCAAAGCGGTACGAGACTGTGCTCCTAGTTTCTCCCCTACGAAGGTTTGATCTAGACGAAACAATCTGCCCTTTAGATACCCCAGATCAATTATTTTCCTGGTAAGAAGATCCTAAAAATCACATATATAGGATAAAAGGTTATAAAATATTTAGCTCAGTATTCAACTGTGGGACAGATATTAAGTGATGAGATAAATCTGATACATATAAAACATTATGGAGCTGTAAGATTGAGGTAATACAAACTGACCCTATCCCTATCACAAGAAAAGCTTCACCATCAGCATTTGTAACATAAGACACTAGTGAGAAAGACAAGTCAATAAAATAAGATTTATCATAAGTCATATGATAAGATGCACCAGAATCAATAATCAAAGTATTAGATCCAACAAAGTGAAAAACATTTGAAACCATATCAATCTTACCATGACCAGCTATAAAAGCTGTAGGGGTACCTGTACATATCGCATGATAATCCTATCCAACTACTCCATAGAAATCTAGTACTAGTGACTTTGCTTAAATGGCTAGGCTAGATATTTCATTGGTCTTAGAATCCTGATTTTCTTTCAAATCTTCCATTAAAACAAACAATAATAAAGTGAAGCAAAAATAAAGTTTTTGTTTTTAGGGTGGACTAACTAGGAAGGTGGACTAATGGGCCATTGACTGGGAGGTAGGAAGATAGGCCGTTGAGGAGCTAGGAAGACTGTGGGATGTTGATAGGCTATTGACTAGGCCACAAGATTGGGCTATTTGAGTTTCCCTTTCCGCTAATAAGAAGAGTGCAATGGAATAAGATGCAACAGATCTACAATGGACTGACACGCAATAGATGGCGAACTGGTGTGGAGAATAGGGGATGGTGGACTGGCGTTGACAGATGGTGGACTACCTAAGGATGGAGGAGCATCGCGAGAGTTGAGAGAAGGCGGCAAAGACTAGATTTTCCAAAGATTTGTGTTGGTTCTGGACAAGGGCTGCACTACTGCTTGAGGCTGAGGAGCAGACGGAGCATGTGAAGGGTCGTGAATGGCGAAGCCAGAAAAAGAGAATTTGTTTTTGCTCTGATACCAAGTCAAATATAACGACAATAAACTATTTTCTGATATATTATTTACACATCTCATAGTGAAGGTATATATATAAAATTACAAGAGTCCTGTATTTACTAGAGTCATGTATAGACTAAGGTTCTATTATAGATAGATAAATACTAATTACAACATATCACACACTAATTTCACGACTCACGCTAAAATGGGGGTGTTGTTTTCATGTTGGTGGTTAAAGGTACTTTTTAATTGCAATGGAGGAAATATGTGAGAGGCTAAAGGGCTTGGAGGTTGTAGACTTGGATGATTTGGATGAGGATGAGATTGTTGATGGAGAGATGGTAGTGGCTGCAAAGTTGTTATCCCCTCAAAAGTTACTGGTGGATGGAGGGTGTGGAAGAGACAATGAGGAACCCGCAGGATCGGGTTTCCCTTCATCAATTAAGAGTACGTCAAAAAATATGTTTTTCTGTTACTTTGATGAACAATAGAAGGCCAAATGGATAATTGAGAGGCAACCATGGACAATCAATGGCCACTTATTGGATGTCTAGTTTGGTCCTTATGGAATGACTATTAGTGAGGTTCATTTAGAAACAATTCCAATTTGGGTTCGATTGTATGACATCCTATACAATTGGATGATTGAAATAATAAATAATAATAAAAAAGTTTTACCCATTGCCGGCATTGTGAGGAAGGTATGTGCTTCTCGTTCAGCAATAGGAGTGCTTGTTAGAATATATTAGTATTGTGTAACTGATTTAGATATACTTACTAAGCACTATTAAAGGTTTGTTAATATAACAAACTATAGACTACTAATATAGTAATTGTACAGAGCCTATAAATGGATATATTGTGTATACAAATAAATATAATAATAAGGAACTTTCAAGTTTTATCAGCTCTTTCATTCTTCATCTCTCTTCCGCTCTTCATCTCTCTTCACCATCTCTATTATCATGGTATCAGAGTTTCTTTCTCTTTTATGGCAATGAATGCAAGTTCAGCAAGTCACGCTTCCTCCATGGAAGGTGCTCTACCAGTTCCTACTTCAGTTCAAAATCCTGTGGTTTCTAATTCCACAGCCCTAATGTCTTCTTCTGCTGCTTCTTTCTCCTCTATGGTTCCAGTTTTGCCGATTAACCCCAGCTTTTCTGTAAAGCTTGATGAAACAAATTACCTTATCTGGAAAGAACAATTAAAACATGTCATTATGGTGTATGGTTTACAAGGATTTATAGATGGATCTGCTATAACTCCTCCAAAGATTGTCAAGAAAGTTGTTACTATACCCACCTCTACTGGTCAAACTAAAGAACATGAAGTACTTGAGGAAAATCCTGAGTATACTGCTTGGGAGAAACAAGATTCTACAGTCAAGAATTGGATATACTCCTCGATGTCAACTGGACATCTCAAAGATCTGATCCGAAAAGAGACAGCTTTGCAATACTGGAATGCTTTGAGTAAAGCATTCAATGATGATTCTCATGCACGTTTTTGCATTGGCAATTTCAGACATTACGAAAAGGTTCACTCACTATGGAGTAGTATATTAGTAAAGCTAAAGACATCGTTGATTTACTGTTGGCTGCCTGTGAAACTTTGAGTGATCGAGAGCAAGTTTTGTGTGTTCTTGGTGGTTTGGATACTAATTATACTTCACTTGTCACAAATATTACTAACAAGAAGAGAGTTCTTGGACTTGATGAGGTTTTTACAAGGATGAGAACACATGAAAAATAGATACAGAGAATGAATTGGCCTGATCCTCAAATTGTCCAAGCTAACTATACTCGAACTACTTCAGCTCCTAATAAATCTCATTCTCAACACTTTAAAGGCAATTCTCAATTTAATTCTGGACATAACACTCAAGGTAGAGCCTATCACTGTTTTTTCTCAAGTGCAATGCCCAATATGCAAGAAAATAGGACATAGTGCTTCTCGATGTCATTTTCAATATGCACAATCTAAGAATAATGGATCACACAATGGCCAGTCAACTAATAATAATAAATCAAAGAATGGTAAGGAGCATCAAGCACATTTTACTCAAGTACAATATGAAATTACTTTTAATACACAAGACGAATCAGATATGGTTACATCTTTTCCATAAGATTCATCTCAGCCTATGTCTCCTCAAGCTTTTTTGGCTCCAGTTACTACCTCATCTTCTGGTGCTACCTCCTAGTATATGGATACTAGTGCTACACACCATCTAACCTCTGACATGGCTCAATTGCATATTTTTGATGACTACACTGGTAGTGCTTCTATGATGTTAGGTAATGGCACCACTATCCTTATTACTCACCTTGGTTCTACTTCTCTATCTATTGGATCACATGTTTTAAATTTAAAACAACTTCTTTGTGCACCTCAACTTGAGAAAAATCTTATCTCCCTAAGAAAGCTATGTGAAGATAATAATGTTTGTGTTGAGTTCTATCCTAATCATTTTTTTGTAAAGGATATTGTGGCCAGGAATACTCTTTTAATGGGGGTTGTTGAAAAAGGATTATAAAAGCTTTGCAATTCTTTCGACACTCAGCATAAGCGGCAAGTGGTTCCTCCATCCTCTGTGACATGTCACCACACTAAGATAAATGCTACTCTCCTTCATGAGAGACTTGGTCATCCTTATTTGTCTATTGTTCATCTAGTAGCTAGTACTATGAATAAAACCTTGAAGTCTTCTGGTAATCTTGATGTCTGTAATGCTTGTCAATTAGGCAAGTCTCATAGGTTGCCATTGAAGAATGTACATAGTAGATCACAGGTTCCTTTTGAAATCATTCATGTGGATCTTTGGGGTCCATCTCCTGTAATCTCTACTCTTGGAATGAAGTATTTTCTCTTGTTTGTTGATGATTGTACAAGATATCAGTGGATATATGTTTTGAGTAATAAGTCACAGGCTGCACAAATGTTTTTGCATTTTGATGCTATGATTAGTAGGCAGTTTAACACACAGATTAAATAACTTCATAGTGATGGAGGCACTGAATTTAAAAGTTTGGAGCCATATTTGTTTCAAGGAGGATACACTAGAAGGATATCATGTCCTTATACTCCTTCTCAAAATGGAGTTGTAGAGCGAAGAAATCGACGTGTTGTTGAAACTGGTTTGGCTATTATGCTAAGAGCTGGTATACCTATGCAATATTGGGACTATGGTTTTAAAACAGTTGTTTATCTGATTAATCCTATGCCCACCAAGGTGTTAGAAAACTTGAGTCCTTTTGAAATGTTATATCATAAGAAGCCTGATTATAATCATCTCAGAGTTTATGGTTATCTATGCTATCCCTATTTGAGACCCTATTCTCAAAATAAACTTGAGGCCCGTTCACTTCCTTGTACATTTCTTGGTTATGCTGCATAGTATAAAGGTTTTTGGTGTCTTGAACCCACTTCACAAAAGGTATATATTTCTCCTCATGTAGTATTTTGTGAGTCTTCTTTTCCTTTTCTAAATATTGTGTCAGCTACTTCTCACTCTTCCAACTCTGTATTGTCAACATCTAATAATACCACTCAGCCCAATGTGCCAGCCTGGTCAAGCTTTATCCCAACTACTATCTCTGAACCTGCAAATATGTCTCCTACACATAGTACAACATGTGACCTACCTATTGCTTTACCTACTATTTCAAATCCATCAGCCTCACTATCTACACCTATTACTTCTAGTCCCATCAGTTTTAGCACTTTCCCATCTCCTTTGTCTATATCTCCTTCTCAACATCTCTCTTCTTCTCCTAATAAGTCCATCTCTCATAACTCTTCTTTATCACCAATTATTTTTGGCACTCTTCCCTCTTTCACAACCAGCTCCCAAACCCATATATCACCTTCACCATCATCTCATTCTATTTCTAATAATGTCTTACCCTCTTCCACTTCCTTTACTTCAAATGGCCCTCTCCATTCTATTTCTACCATTCATAAACTACCAGCTCATACTAACACTCACCATATGACCACTAGGGCCAAGAAAGGGATTTTTAAACCCAAAGCTTATATTTCTGCCCTCATCTTGCCCGAACCAAATTCTGTCCATGAAGCTTTAACTATACCCGAGTGGCAAGCAACAATGCAATCAGAGTTTGATTCTTTGATAAAAAATGGTACTTAGGAGCTTGTTCCACCTTCTACACATGGTAAAATTATTGGAAACAAGTGGGTATTTTGCACTAAACTTAGATCTGATCGATCTCTTGACAAGTATAAGTCAAGAGTAGTGGCCAAGGGGTTTCAACAAACTCAAGACATTGATTACACTAAAACTTTTAGCCCAGTTGTAAAGCCTACTACCATAAGGATTGTGTTAACTCTTGCTTTGTCCAAAGGTTGGTCAGTCCAACAATTGGATGTCAATGCTGCTTTCTTGAATGGTGATATTTAAGAAGAGGTTTTCATGGCTCAACTTGAAGGTTTTGTCAATGAACAATTTCCTTCTCATGTGTGTAAATTGAAGAAAGCAATTTATGGCTTAAAACAGGCTCCAAGAGCATAGTATCTTAAACTAAGTGGATTTTTACAAACACTTGAATTTCAAGGATCATCTACAGATGCCTCTATGATGCTGTATAATAAACATGGTGATACTGTGATTTTTCTGATATATGTTGATGACATCTTGATCATTGGAAATAATACTACTCTTATCAAAGATATTATTAAACAACTCAATGCTATGTTCTCTTTGAAGGAGTTGGGGGAACTTGGATATTTTTTGGGAGTCGAGGTTACTCACACAAAGATGGCCTGCATATGTGTCAGTCCAAATATGTAAAAGACTTGCTTGAAAAGATTCAATTACATGAGTCCAAATGGGTTACTACGCCTATGATGACAAGAAAGATGCTATCGAATCACAATGGAGTGGAGTTGGCTGATGCAACCCAATATCAGACTATGGTAGGTGCGTTACAATATTGCACTTTAACGAGATTGAAAATCAGTTTTGCTGTAAATAAATTGTGTTAGTTTATACACAATCCTACTAATGTTCATTGGATAGCAGCTAAGCAGTTGCTAAGATATTTGAAGGGAACAACAAATCATGGCCTAATGCTCTATAACTCAGACACTCTTGACATAACAGGATACATAGATGTAGACTGGGCTACATGTCCAGACGATAGAAGATCAACTGGAGGATTTTGTATTTACATGGGAAACTCATTAATATCTTCGAATTCAAGAAAACATAAGATTGTGTCTCGTTCTTCAACTGAAGCTTAATTTCAAGTCTTAGCTCACACTATAGCTGAAATCATATGGATACAAAAGGTGTTTGTTGAGTTAGATATATCATCAGATCGTCCTCCATTGATTTACTGTGATAATGTAAGTGCTGGACATCTTGCAAGACATCCAATCTTACACTCAAGAACCAAGCATGTGGAGATCGATTTTCACTTTGTTAGAGAAAAAGTAATAGCTGGTGATTTACATGTTGAGTATACACCTAGCCAAGAGCAAGTAGCGGATATCTTTATAAAGCCATTGTGCAGCCAAAGATTTGAGGATTTAAGAACTAAGCTCTGTATCTTGAATAGGCCATGAGCTTATGGGAAAGTGTTAGAATATATTAGTATTGTGTAACTAATTTAGATATACTTACTAAGCACTATTAAAGGTTTGTTAATATAACAAACTATAGATTACTAATATAGTAGTTGTACAGAGCCTATAAATAAATATACTGTGTATACAAATAAATATAATAAAAAAGAACTTTCAAGTTTTATCAGCTCTTTCATTCTTCATCTCTCTTCCGCTCTTCATCTCTCTTCACCATCTCTATTATCAGTACCGCTTATGTGCATGTTTGGGTGGGTCTATGACTGGATAATCCCTTATGTTTGGGATGGTGGTTTGGACGAGCTAAACTAGAACCAATTTGGAATGAATTCAGGTACGAAAAGTTTCCAATTTTATGCATCCATTGTGGCCAATTTGGACACAATGGAAAAGGATGTGTGGTTTGAAGGAAGGCTATAGAATCCTCTTCTAAGGTGAATGACCAATTTGGATCATGGCTATGGGTAGATCGTATTATTACCACACCTAGTGAAATAAAGAATTTTTTCAGCAACATTTGTCAGTTAAGGGTGGTGTGGACTGTAGTTTTGGTGGCCAAGTAGGAGATGCTCAAGGGTGAAATGATTGGTGGAGGAGGATGTTGTATTAATTGTGGCAAATAACCCAGTCTACAACTCAAATCTGAATTCTACTGGTGGGTATGATAATGTGGGAGTTGTGGAGGAGAATAGGCTAGCAGGTGAGGTGGTTGGGGTTAGATTTATAGTTGTTAAGGTTGATTGAGGGGTCGGTGATGCTATTGGGTTGGGTAGGCAGTGTGAATTAGAGCGGGTAGGGCTTAAAAAAAACTCATATGGAGCTTAAGGTGTTGTTGGTGGTGGTTTTGACTAGACAATGGTTGACTTCAACAACATGGTTCCTTGCTCTCTTAAACACGTGATAGGGTCCCCTGGGCAGGCCCTTCACGAGCAATTAGTCCAATAACATGTTAGAATGCTCATGAGCTCAATAATAAGTGAGTGTTTCGTGATTTAGAAAGGCTTTTATTAAATAACAACTATGAACAAAAAACAACTTAAGTCGTTACAAGTTGGTTTGAGGTTCCCAAACTATTACGTGGTGGAAAATGCCTTGTTTGGTCAAAATAATTGTAATTTCATAATTAAAAGAAAAATTGAACATAATTATTCAAATTTAATTAAAAAATTATCATTATTATTATTTTTACTTATTTAAACCATTTACAATAAGTCATAAATAAACTAAAATATATATATTTTTTTTAGAATAACTATATTACTCGTAATTAAAGAAAAAATTGGACATAATTATTCAAATTTACAAAAATTGTCATTATAATTAATTTTACTTATCTAATTTAAACTATATTTTTTTTTATGTGTCATTTTTTATTTTGGACTATTTTGTCCTTAAATTTTTACTTTACCTATAAAATTTTCATTACTATTAATTTTATTTATTATAAATAATAATTAGATTAATAATCTTATTATATATATAAGATAATCAAAATTTTATTTATAGTTTACTTTTTTTTTTTTATAAGAAGTTCTAAATAAGATAAAATACATATTTATTCAAAATAACTTTTGTACTCGCAATTAAAACAAAAGTTGGACAAAATTATTCAAGTTTTATTACAAAAATTGCCATTATTGTTATTAATTAAAATATTATAAGAATATTTTTTTCATTTTTTTTTTTTTACAAAAAGTTTCAAAATACATAATATACGTTAGAATTAATTTTTTATTTTTATTTTTCATATATATTGTCATTATCTTGATATATTTTCCTTTTATGTTTGTTTTTTACAAGAAGTCTAAATCAACTAAAATGTACAGTTATATTTTTAAAATAATTGTAGTAGATAAATTGTAAACAAAATCTTTCAATTTTAATCAAGAAAATTGCCATCATTATTAATTTTAATTATTCAATAATAATGATTATATTATGTTATAATTCAATTTTTTTTGTATTTTGTTATATGTGTTTACATTTTTTATTACATGAAAATTAATTATTTTATATTTAAAAAATTTATTATTGATGTTTAATTACAAAAACTTCCATTATTATTAATTTTACTTATTTAATGAAAATACTATAAGAATCTTATTTATTTTTTACTTTTGTTTTTACAAAAAGTTACAAAATACATAATATACATTTGAATTAATTTTTATTTTTCTTATATATTGTCATTATCATTATATATATATAAGAAGTCTTAAATAAGCTAAAATATATAGTTGTTTTTATTTTTTCAATAAATGTGGTACAAAATTTTACAAAAATATTCAAATTTAATTAAAATATTATCATTATTATTAATTTTATTTATTTATTAAAAATGAATATATTAACTTATAAAAATAAAAATAAAGGAAATAAATAGTGTGAACTACAAATACTACCATAACAATAGTATCATAATGTCGTAAGATAAATACTACCATAACCTTGAGTATGATATCATTCATTAATAATAATGACATGCCACTAAACTTCTATGAAATGTAAAAAGGTTTAATTATATAATTGCGACAATTGTCGCAACTCAAAATTGAAAAAGTTGTCATAATTAAAATTTATTAATAATATAAAAATAAATTAATAATTAAAAAAAATCAAGTATTATTGTTGTGCTAATAACAAATTTAATTATTACAAGATCACCACCCTAATTATACTAAACGAAGAGATTTATTGATACAAAAGGGCAAAACTTATTATATTTAACGCGTGTAGCCATAAATTATTAAACTCTTACAATTAATTAAAAATTTATAGAATGCAAAAATATAGAATATATTTAATATTTAAATATTAAATTAAATTATATGAAAAAATATATTAATAGTTTAACGCGTGTAGCCATAAATTATTAAACTCTTACAATTAATTAAAAATTTATAGAATGCAAAAATATAGAATATATTTAATATTTAAATATTAAATTAAATTATATGAAAAAATATATTAATAGTTTAACGCGTGTAGCCATAAATTATTAAACTCTTACAATTAATTAAAAATTTATAGAATGCAAAAATATAGAATATATTTAATATTTAAATATTAAATTAAATTATATGAAAAAATATATTAATAGTTTAACGCGTGTAACCATAAATTATTAACCTGTTACAATTAATTAAAAATTTATAGAATGCAAAAAAATAGAATATATTTAATTTTTAAATATTAAATTAGATTATATAAGAAAATATATTAATACTAAAAGCCGGGTCAATCTTGATTATTTAATTTAAACAATTTTTCATTTTTAGTACCTAATCCAATAATTACTATATTAGTGTATCTTTGACTATTCTTATTTTTTGTTAATTTTTATTTTAATAAGAAACAAAATATTTATATAATAAATACACATTTTATTAAGATTTATTTTATTATTTTATTGTGTACTATTTTAATCTTAATATACCAAAAAATACTCTATAATAAATAGACTTTCTTATGACTATTTATTTTGATAGTGTTCTGTAAAAAAATGCTAATATAATATACATTTTTTATTAATAATTATTGTATTATTTATATTGTGTATTATTTTAATTATTCTCCACTTTATATATATATATATATATATATATGTATGTATATATATATATATATCTATTTTGGATAGATCTTTGACTGGTAACTAATAAATCTAATCAACAATTTTAATTTTAAAATAATTTAAATAAATAATACAGATATCATAATTTAAATTTAAAAATAATTAATAACTTTAGAAATTAAATAAAATATTCACCCTTAAATTTAAATAACTTAACAGTCAAATATATTTGATTAAATTCGTTGAATTCTTGGTTCTATGTATATCTGAAGGCGACGTTGCCCTCTCTATCCTAAGCGATAAACGCAATCCTAAGGCAATTTCCAATAATCGCCATTACTTGTAAATAAAAGGGGAGACCTTTGGGCAAATTAAGGTGGATATGGCCCTCGTGCACTTTCAATTCTTTTTGCTTCTTGTTTTTTATATGTTTTCTTTTGATTTTTTAAAAGCTTTAATTTTACTTCTTCTTCTTTTTTTTTTTTTTATTATACATCAATAAATACTAATCCATATATTTTTAAATTATTACTCGATAATTGAAATACTACTAAGTGACATGTTATTGCTAATGGGACATAAATTTGTGGATGTAAGTTTATAAAATAACTGTAAGATGGTGATTAAAAATGATCAATTAAATTATGTAATATAGATTATTGTATGTATCAAGTTGTGATAAGAATAAAAAGCAGTATTCTTTGGACTATCTTTAAGTACATCTCATTTAATTTACTACAATAATTACAAATTCATTTTTTGGAAAAAAAAATTCACTACTACTCTTGTTTTTTTTTTTTTTTTTTCCTTTTCTTTGCACCTTTTCATTCTTTTCTTCTTCTTTTTTTTTAACCTTTTCTCTTTTCTTTTCTATTGCTGCACTTTTTTCCTTTCTTTTTTTTTTTCACCTTTTCCTTTTTTATATATAATATATTTTTTTTAATTAAATATATGTATTTTTTTTTGTTATAATTAAACATATATATTTTTCTGTATAATTTAACCATTTATATATGTATCACTTCAGAAAAAAAAAAAAAAACTTTTGTGTCATCTGCTAAAAAAATACAAGTGTTATTTAACCTAAAAAAACATATGTGTCATTTATCAAAAAAGAATACATGCGTTATTTATCTAAAAAGAACAAATACAAATATGGGGTAAGGAGTGAGTGGTTATTTTTTAAACATGTTAAATATGAAGGTTATAAAAAAACCCAGAGGATTTAATTAACTACATTAATTACAAATTCATTTTTAGGAAACTATTTTATATTCTTATTTAATGTTTATACTAAAAAGAGAAAAAATACCATATTACTTAGACATCTTCTTCTCTATAAATTGCAAAAAGTCCAAGAGCAATCCAAGTAATACAACAAAGAAACATCCATAAGCAGCATTTCTCTCTGGCTTGATATAACAAACAAATTTCAAAGAATAACATGGGAAAAATGTCGCTCAAGTTATTTTATTTCTTGACTTTTTGTTTGATTATTACTCTCGGTACAACCTCTACTTTTTTCTTTTTTTTCTTTTTTTAATTATTCATAATTATATTATATCTCTAAATTACATCAATCACAATTTGATCCATGAAAAAATATTTATAATTTGTATAAAACATCTTATAACATTTGAATTTAATTTGTTGAGCAGGAGTTGTAGAGGCAAGAAACGCAAGAAACCTTCAAACAATATTTAACTGCAAAGTAACATCAGATTGTTCGCGTCTTGGCCCACTTGCAAATTGCAATTGTTGTGATGGCTTGTGCATCTGCAGCTTTGCTCTGCTCCCAGCCCCACCATGTCTATTTTCCACCTCCACCTTAACGAAATCCAACCAAACCCCAGCGACTTCAATGGATAACGTTATGTATTAATTTATATTAAAGACATGAATGTTCATCAGAAAATATCAACTCCTTTATCTATTTCTTGTACTACTCCACATTATGTGGATTATTAAATAAAAACATTATTTTATAGATTGAGCTAAAAAAAACATTTACATATATCTGCCCCTAAATTTAGCTAGGTAACTAAATAAAATGATAGATGAAAAATATATTCTATATAAATATACAGGGATTGGATCAATAATCTATATTTATTACCTAATTTTTTACACCATTATCTTTTAACTATTGAGATTTAAAAAGGATATGGAAGAGAAAATGAGATAAATCTATTACCCTAAATCTCAACTCTTAAAAACTTGTGGTATTAAAAATTAGATAATAAATTGTATGTCTTGATCTTATCTCATATATATATATATTATTTGAAAAAACAACAAAATAGCATCATTGTATTTAAATCATATATATTTACTATTAAAAAAAAAAGACTATTACACCATTTTTCTTTGTACGTCGTTTGAATTAAATTGGTGCAATTTAGATCTTTTCAATGTTGAACGTCGTCCAATTAAACATTATTTAATGTTATTTAGTGTTATTTTGTTATAATAAACTTTAAGGGTGTCCTTTTTTGTATTTTTTTCAAATTATTTTACTTATTTTTATTTTTCTCTTTAGTTAATTTTTACAATATATTTAAAGTAATTACAAAATTAATTTTCCTATAATTCAAAATCAAATGAGAAAGTAAAATAATATTTAGAGCCTTTATCGAATGTGGTACTCATTATATGATTATAGTTCTTATTGGATGTATTCTTATTACATTATCATGTTTAGAGTCTTTATTTAATGTGATAACAGATCAAGAACAACTAATATCAATACCTTAAAATATATCGGATATAATCCTTATTTCATTACTATGTTTACTTTTTGTATGCAATATATAAATAAAGCTTTACTTCTCCACTTCTTAAAAAAGGAAAAAAGAAAAAAACTTACACAAAATTCAAAAGAAGATCCTAGGTTAAATTTGATATCAGAGCCAGTCTAAGGGTGATATAGTACAAGTAAGATTAGAGAAACCATTATTAATCTCAAAGTTAAGAAAGATTAAGAAGTACTAAACAAAGACTTCCACAAAGATTAAGAAGTACTAAATGAAGACTTCGACGAGCAACTAGCCATTGTAAGATCCAAGAGAGACAGCTTAGGCAAAAAGAGTAAGATTTTGTCTGATCTTTAAGGTATTTTCTAAATCTTTTAAAATGGCAAGATTAGTAAAAGGTATTTTCTAAATCTTTTAAAATGGCAAGATTAGTAAGAAGTTTTTCAAACATTTCTAGTACATCTTCATCTTCTAGTAATAACTCTGAGGCTCTGAGGCTCTGAGGCTTTAAGACCCTCGACTTCTAAAAACAAAGAAGTTATTAGAGTAGAAGATATAGAACAAATTCTTCAAAATTGGAACATACCTAAATATAGTAGTTTTCAAATTTATAATAAAGGTACATTTAAATTTAAATCTAATTATATTATAAAATAGTAGAAGATACTCTCCTCTTAGTAAATGGAGAATCTTTAGATATTAATTTATTATCTCAAAAGATAATCGATTTATATAAACACCAATATAATTACTTGCATATTGGATTAGTTCAAATTACTGTAAAATTCTTAACAAGGGAAGGGCTAAATACTTCAGTTCTATTGTGCGTACGAGACAAACAACACAATAAAATTAAAAATTCAATAATAGATTGTGTTGAATCATCCCTAGCTTCTGGACCTATTTATTTTAATTGTTTTCCTAACTTTTCTGTGTGTATCAAAGACTCAAACGTCTTTAGATCTTTAAAAGTTGATATACAGATACACAGACTCAATATGGAAGAAGGAACAAGCAATGTAGCTCTTATTTATAGAGTCTACTTCAAGGTAATGAACACCATCTACCCATATATCAATCTTAGATCTTTCGTTAAAGATCCAAAAGGAGAAACAACACTGTTTCAAACAAATGCAGATAAAACAAAATTAATTGTTTCAAAGATGATTAAGTGGGATGAAATCTCACTACCAGATCATGGTCCTTAAGTCAAGAATCAAGGAGCTCATCAGTTCCTCAAAACACTGAACTAGAACAGATCATCGAATATGATGATGAATATGTAGAAATACCTGTTGACTCAAAAAGAAAAGTCAGAATAAATGAAAGCCCAAGAGTTTCCACAATAACTTCATCAAGCCCTTTCATGGCCTCATCAAGCCCATCAATTACCTCAAAAAATAAGGAATCAACATTCGAGGGAGAAAGAAGGCTTCGTACAAGAATAAGTCTTCCAGTCTATGCATCAGAAAGATCTGTTGAATAACAATCACAAAAGCCAGAGAGTCCAACTTTATCATAAATGGGTTTTGAATCAAGATCCAACCCAGGCTTTTCTAATATAATGATGTTAGCAAACTCTAAAAAGAGTCTTACATTTGATGAACATGTTTTATCAACCCTTACAGATCCACTTAATAGTGAAAAGAAAGAAATATACTTATCTCTAAATAGAGATTTACAAAAAATGTAGTATGACAAATACAAAGCATTTTTAAAATATGCTTTAAAGAAAGGCCAAGAATCTAAATTAGATTTCTTTGAGTTTATAATTGCATACTCCCAAGAAGAAGGAATCAATATTCCTGAGATCCAAAATTTAAAGAAAATTTAAAAAACCTTCTCATTATCCTCAAGAGAAAAGGTGGCTGCCATACATCCACCAGAAACAACAATAATAATATCTGAAAAAACACCAGTAGTTCCCTATAACACAATTTCGTCTAAACTAGATGAACATGCTAAAAATAGCTCGGTAAACCAAGTAGTCGAACAAAATAACTACACCAACTTATATCTTCAAACAGTTGGTAATCAATTGACTAGAATTGGACAGTCAATAAAAGAAGCTGAATTTAAACCTTCATCATCGTCATCTTCTCAAAAGAAGAAGGTAGAATCAGCTTTCGTAAAGCCATTACCAGAGTTTCATTTAAAACAAAACTCTGAATTCTTACAAGAATAACTAGCAAAATTGTCTAAATTAGACAAAGAAGATAAAGGTAAATCCGTCAAAATGATGGAAGAACAAGACATGACCCAAATCTTTGATCAAGAGATTCAAGAAACACTTAGAGTGCTTAGATCTTCTAATCAAAAGACTTCAATAAAAGTTGCAACACGTAAAGAGGTGCCATAGATAAACAAGTTGGAAAAACCAATCCCAACTTATCAAGTCAAGCCTTATTATCCAAGGCAATCTCCAATAGACCTCCAATATGAAGAGGAATTACCAACTAAAATAGTATACTCAAGAGCTACCATTCAAGAATGGAATATAGATGGACTATCAGAATATCAGATAGTTCGAGTAATCAAAAACATGTTGATGTATGCATCAGCAGTTAAATTCGCTAGTAATGCTGATCAGCAAGCCTGCCAGGCAATTGTAACTGGATTTGTTGGCCAATTACAAGGTTGGTGGGACAATTTCCTTGGACCATCTGAAAGATATACCATTCTTTCTGCAGTAAAGCAAGAAGTAAATGACAATGGACACGTTCAGACCTTACAAGATTGTGTTAATACACTAGTCTACACGTTATTAACACATTTCGTTGGATCAACAACTTTACAACAAGACAAAAGCCAAGAGCAGCTTGTTAGCCTAAGGTGTTCTACATTGTCACATTTCAAATGGTATAAAGATGTGTTCTTTACCAAAATCTTCACAAGAGAAGACAGTAATAGTGACTTCTGGAAAGAAAAGTTTATCTCAGGGTTACCTACTCTATTAGCCGAAAAAATACAAGCCAAACATAATGGTACAATACCATTTGGCATGTATACATATGGTGAATTAGCTGCTGAAATAGTAGCTGAAGGCCTTGCATTTTGCATAGATTTAAAACTCCAATGCCAGATGAATAAAGAAAAAATCTATGGAAAACAGGTCATTGGCGACTTTTGTGAAGAATATGGGTATCAAAATCTCCTAAAAGGATCTGAGCCTAAAGCCCATAAAACTTATAAAAAGGCCAGGCTCAAAACTTATTCTAAGCCTTACCCAAGAAAATGGTCTAGTAAGCCTCAAAGGCCTAAAAGACATATTTGGACTAAAAAGTCCAATTATCAACAAAAGCCTTTGTTTACTAAAAGTAAACGTAAAGAACCTACTTGTTATAAGTGTGGCAAAAGGGGTTACTACAACCCCAACTGTCGCACCTTCACTAAAATCAATGCTTTAACCATTGACAATTCTTATAAAGCTCAAATAACTCAAATTCTTAATGAACAATCATTTGAAATAGAGGACGAAGAGAGCGAAGGTGATTATCAAGAAGATTTTGAAGAAACTTCATCTTCATCTTCTGATGAAGACCTTTCTCAAAAGAAAGATTGTGAATGTGATCATTACAAAGCCATCATTAACATGAATGGTTTAGATATAAATGTCCTGACTAAGGATGAAAATCATATTCTCGATCTTATTGATAAAATTGAAAATCTAGAAGAAAAAATTAAAGCTTTAACTCGATATATCGAAGAAGCTAAAGAAAAGGTTCCCATTGTTATAAAGGCAACTACTCAAAGTAGTAAAGGCTTACAAAGTCAATTACAAAAGAAATAACAACAATACTCTTTCAATGAAATCCTCAATAGGATTAAAAGAAATTCTACAACTCAAGAACCTACTCTTAGTGATCTGAAAGCTAAGATCAACCAAACTAAGAAGGATCTTAAAGAATTAGAAACTCAAACCAATCAATATCTTAAAAATTGAGTTCAAATGCTTAGTTATATAATAATTATCAATCTGAATAACTTGAAGAAGTAGAAGCAGAAAACAGATTTGATAGTATCATAGTAAAAACTTCTAAAAGTAAAGAAGAAAGCAATACAATCACTGAACTCGGTGATATGCAATTTATTAATACTCTAAACAGAGTCATTAATCATAAATGATACTCAAAAGTAACCATCATAATTAATAAAGAATATCACTTTATAGTTGAAGCCTTAATCAATTCAGGTGCTGATCTAAACTGTATCAATGAAGGAATAGTACCTTCTAGGTATTTCACAAAAACCACTCAAGCATTAAATACTACAAATGGTGGTCGAATGCCTATAAATTATAAATTGTCTAATATGACGGTATGTAATAATGGTCTATGCATTGAAACCACATTTCTCTTAAGTAGAGAATTAAGTAGGATGGTTATCTTAGGAACTTCATTCCTAAGTATGCTACACTTATTTATTGTTACCAAAGAAGGTATAACTACTGACCTAAAAGGCCAGATCATCATCTTCAAATTTACTGAATAGACACAATGACATGAAATTAATAACCTAAAAGAAAAGGTTAATGAAAAGAAAAAATTCATCTATTCATTACAATCAGAAGTCAATCTTAAAACGATTAAACAAAAAATTTGCATCTTATAAGATGCAAAACAAAATTCAATTTCTAAAAGAGAAATTTGAGAAAGAAATATGTGCTGAAATCCCCAGTGCATTTTGGGAACGAATTCAAAGAGGCCCAAATCAGTACTAAAGCCCGGACCATTCAGATGAATGAGAAGCATTTGAAAATCTACAAGCAAGAAATAGAAGACTTGCTAAAAAAGAAACTAATAAGGCCCAGTACCTCACCATGGTCATACCCAGCCTTTTATGTAGAAAATAGTGCATAAATTGAACGAGGAGTTCCTCGATTGGTTATAAACTACAAGCCCCTCAATAAGGTGGTTAGATGGGTAAGATATCCATTACCTAATAAAAAGACTTACTAAGTCATTTATACAAAATCACTATCTTTTTAAAATTTGATATAAAAAGTGACTACTAGCAAATTCATATTGCTGAAAGTGATTGGTATAAAACAGCATTTACTGTTCGATTTGGAATTTACGAATGGAATGTTATGCCATTTGGGCTTAAAAATGCCCCCAATGAATACCAAAAAATAATGAACGACATTTTTAACCCTTATTTAGGGTTTACCATTGTATATATAGACGATATATTAGTCTACTCAAATTCAATAAACCAACATTGGAAACACTTAAATGCATTTTTTAATATGGTAAAAGATAATAGACTCGAAGTATCATCTAAAAAGATGAAACTATTCCAAACCCAAGTAAGATTCTTGGGCCACAACATTGAACATGGGCGTATAAATCCAATTAATAGATCCATTGTCTTTACTGAAAAATTCTCAAATGAAATCAAAGACAAAAAACAACTGCAAAGAATTTTAGGAAGCCTTAATTATATCGCAGATTTTTATATGAATCTTGCAATAGATGCTAAGCCACTATTTGAGCATTTAAAAAAGAATCCTCCAGAATAGAGTCCAGCTTGCACGCAAGCTGTCAAGATAATAAAGCTTCGAGCTAAAAAACTCTCATGCCTAGCCTTATCAGATCCCAAAGCTCCAAAAGTAGTGGAGATAGATGCTTCGAAAACAGGCTATGGTGGCATTCTTAAACAGAAAATGCCTATAAAAGAGGTGCTAGTAAGATACACTTCAAGCACCTGGAAACCAGCACAGAAAAACTATTCTACCATCAAAAAAGAAATATTAGCCATTGTTTTGTGCATTTCAAAATTTCAAAACAATCTTCTAGACCAGAAGTTCTTACTAAGAGTTGACTGTAAAAGTGTTAAAGAAGTACTTCAAAAGGACATCAAAATTTTAGCATCTAAATAGATTTTTGCCTGGTGGCAAGCAATATTATCTATATTCAATTTCAACATCGAATATATCAAGGGGGAAGAGAGCTCACTCCCAGATTTTCTCACCAGGGAATTTCTCCAAAGTCCTGAAGAAAACAAACTATCTTCAAGCAGCACAAAAGGGTGCTCAAGCAGCCCCCAATAAAAAATCTATTTACACAAGAACCCCTCATAAGGAGTATGAATGGCAAGAAATCAGAAGCAAAATGATTGTTCCAGTCGAAAACAAAGATTTAGGAAAGTCACCTGAACAGGTAGCTCTAATCTATCTCAAAGATTTTTTATTATCTTATACTATCCCTAAATCAAGGGAATATTATGAACAAATTCTAAAAGAAACTGACTCAATAGAAGTCACCCATAATATGTGTGACTCTCATGAGATTGCATATTTCACCTTAAAAATAAAAAAAATTTTGTCTAAAAATGACTGGAATCTTAACTTATTTGTTAGAGAAAGATTCAAAAATAGAAAAATTCACCCAATCTCATATGACTATTTTGATTATATCCAAGCATGGAAAAACATGCTATATTACGAGAACTCAAAAGGTTTACATACATGATATATACAATTTAAAACCGAAGACCATTATGCTTATCATGATTTTCCCACATGTTTTAGAAATTGGTTCTCATTTTTCGGACCAACATCACAAATATTCCCCAAACAAGTCTCAAAGGCTTTAGATCAATTTAAAGAACTAAATATTAGTTCTACTGTAAATGAAGATCATACATTAATGTTATTCTTTTCTTCCTACAAAATCCCATGGATCTGGAAATGGGGATATGCATTAACTACACATCAAGATATATGGTGCCTAATAAGCAGTGACGGACCTAAGCATTGGCTGTACTAGGCTTGAGCCCGGGCAGCCATTTCAAATTTTTTTAATTAATATTAATAATATAAATATAATCTAATATATTATATTATAGTTATATATTCTTTTTTAAAAATAAAAATATTAAATATTTAAAATATTTATGTTTTAATTTACACTCATATCAATAGTTATGTATTATATATTCCTAAAAATTATAACTTTTAAACATTTGATTGATAAATATTGTTTAATTATTAATTTAAGTGTGTATTTAAGTATAAATTTATATGTATCTAACACTCTTTTCTTTTATAACAATTTACCATTATTTCATTAAATATTTTTTTTCTACTTTAAATTATTAATTAGAGTTATTTATTTCAAAATATATATTATCTTATTGTTATATTAAAACATAAAATTTATTTTAAATTTCTATATATCAATTATTATTAATAGGTGAAAAAATGATTAGGCATATAACTTATTTATTGATTCTTTAATTCTTTAATTATTTTAATTTTGTGTTTATTTGTTGTTAGGTCTATTTAAATTTGTAATTTTTAATTTGTAAACTTTAATTTACATTAAATTTTTTTATTGTAGGTTATAGTGGATAAACCTCACAAAAATTCTAAATCATTTAAAACTCTTCATTTATTCTTTAAGAAAATAGATGATCAACAATCAACTAAAAACACTTCTATTGAAGCTACCAACCAAAAAAGTAAGCAATCTCAAGAACCACCTGTTGAAGTTTGTAGAAGAAACTGAATCTAAATTGATAATTGATGAATTTCATGCTCTAAAGTATCATCGGGTATAACTTAAATAATTTTTTTTTTTTAAGTTTATATTATTTTTTTAATGTTAGCTATAAATTTTGACATTATAAATAAAAAAATTAAATTTTTTTTATTATAAATTAGACCTCCTAAGAAAATATTTCTAGTTACGTCCCTGCTAATAAGGACATTATTTGCACGATGGAGAGATAAAACTCCCTTAAATGAATGTGATAATTTCAAACCAATAGAGTTATTCCAAGCTCTGAAAACTAAAATACCTACATTTCTTAAATCTCCAAAGGATAAAACTAAAGTTGAAAAAATCATCGAATCTCTTAAAGATAAAGAAAAAAACGATGAATACATCTCTAGAAAACTGGAAAAAATTATGCTCTGAAGAGTGCGATAATGACTCTGAAGAAAAATTGGATTTAGAACCTTCAAAGAACGACTTACAGATGGCAAGCACAAGTGGATAAACCACTCAACCTAGCCAACACTGACAAGTGACCCACTCTCCACATCCACATGCAAAAGCATCTGCCAACACCAACAAGGGACTCACTCTCCACATGCAAAAACATCTGTCGGTACCGACAAGGGACCCACTCTCCACATACGAGAGCATCTATTTTTATAAAAGTCTTCCAAGGCTTATATTTTTAATTATTATAGTTTTGTTTGATAGCTGGTCTCGCACTCTATATAAGGCCTTAGTTTTCATTTGTTAAATATAAGTTAAAATATCTAAGTTTTAATTTTGAATTTTTCTTTAAGTATTCCTTTAGTTCGTTTCAAGTTTGTAATAGTAAAAGTTGGGTCAATCTTGATTATTTAATTTAAATAATTTTTTATTTTTAGTACCTAACCCAATAATTACTATATTAGTGTATCTTTGATTATTATTACTTTTTGTTAATTTTTATTTTAATAAGAAACAAAATATTTATATAATAAATACACATTTTATTAAGATTTATTTTATTATTTTATTGGGTCTATTTTAATTTTAATATACCGAAAAATACTCTATAATAAATAGACTTTCTTATGACTATTTATTTTGATAGTGTTCTCGTAAAAAAATGCTCCTATAATATACATTTTTGTTAAGTTTTTCTTTGTGTTTCTGTTATCTATTTGTTAAGTTTTTCTTTGTGTTTCTGTTATCTATTTGTCCTAGTAATAAGGGATTAGTTTTTAGTCTGTTAAATGGGTGTTTGGTTATTACCTATTCTTTAGGCTCAAGGATAAGTTTGTTGCCTTTTATTAGTAGAATCCGTTGATTGTACTGCCTATATTAAGGCACTGTTTATTATGAATAATACACTGAAAAATTCCTCTGATACATGTCCATTACTCTATTTCCTTGAGTGTTCTATTTAATCTCCTAAATTTTTTGTATCAATTTTTTATTAATAATTATTGTGTTATTTATATTATGCATTATTTTAATTATTCTCCACTTTATATATATATATTGGATAGATCTTTGACACGTAACTAATAAATCTAATCAACAATCTTAATTCTAAAATAATTTAAATAAATAATACAGATAATATCATAATTTAAATTTAAAAATAATTAATAACTTTAGAAATTAAATAAAATATTCACCCTTAAATTTAAATACTTGACAGTCAAATATATTTGATTAAATTCGTTGGATTCTTGGTTCTATATATATCTCAAGGCGACGTTGCCTTCTCTATTCTAAGCGATAAACGCAATCCTAAGGCAATTTCCAATAATGGCCTTTACTTGTAAATAAAAGGGGAGACCTTTGAGCAAATTAAGGTGGATATGGCCCTCGTGCACTTTCAATTCTTTTTGCTTCTTGTTTTTTATATGTTTTCTTTTGATTTTTTAAAAGCTTTAATTTTACTTCTTGTTCTTCTTCTTTTTTTATTATACATCAATAAATACTAAATTATTTCTATAATAAATAATAATTGTATTTGATGATTTTATTTTATATTAACTTTAGACTATTGTTTTAATTACACTTTATTCATATACTTCATGTTTACATATTTAATGAAGAATATTATCGCGTAAATAATTTTTGTCGTCTTTTTTTTTTACTTGTATACCAATAAATATCAAAATATTCTATAATAAAAACATTTCTTATAAATAATTATTTTTGGTGATTTTAGTTTGTATTAAATCTATATTATTACCCTTACATTATTCTGTTAATCACATTAAAGGAGACATTATATATTATGCTCACTCATTTAATTCGTATCTTATTTTTCATATAAAATGTGTCAATAATTTTAGTCTTTTTTTTCTTCTTCTATACTATTGAATACCAAATTCTTCCCACAATAGTTTTTTTTGTATTTTATTGTATATTAAATTAACATTATTATCCTTACATAAGTGTTTTATGCACACTAAGAGAACATTTCATGCAGCTTAAACTTACTCATTTGAAAAATGAGTCAAATTTGGCTAATTTATTATAAGCGAATTATATTTTTCGAAAACAAATTGTGTCTAATATGAATTAAAAGATAGTTAACTATACACATTATTATTAAGTCAAAAACTTATAAAATGTAAAATATGATGTTATTGTCACAAATTATCACATATATTCCTCATAAAATTACTTATTGTATCTTTATTACTTATTAAAATAATAAATTAATTAACTATTTATTTTAAGAATAATGCTGCAAATATTTTTACAAAATTTTAACATCAATATTTTTTTCCAAAAATTATAATGAGATACCTTTTTTTTTCCTTTTTTTTTCTTAAATAAAAAACAATAATTATTACTCCATAATTAAAATATTACTATATATTTTTTAAATTTGAATCACTAGCCCATGCATTTGCATAGGTCTAAAATTAGTAAATGTTTAAAGTTAATTGTAATAATTATTGTACTACTTAATTTTTTTTTTCTTTTTTTAAATGTTGACGAAGGTACATCCCTTCCTAGCCTACTATAGGTTTGCTAATGAGTGACATGTTATTGCTAATTGGACATAAATTTGTGGATGTAAGTTTATAAAATAACTGTAAGAATGTGATTAAAAATGATCGATTAAATTATATAATATAGATTATTATATAAATTAAGTTGTAATAAAAATAAAAAGTAGTATTCTTCAGGGCTTCAGGCTATCTTTATGTGCATCTCGTTTAATTTACTACAATAATTACAAATTCATTTTTAGGAAAAAAAATTCAATACGACGCTTGTTTTGTTTTTTTTTTTTTTTTTTTTCTTTTCTTTGCACCTTTTCCTTCTTTTTTGGTTTTTAACCTTTTCTCTTTTCTTTTCTTTTGCTGCACTTTTTTCCTTTCTTTTTTTTTTCACCTTTTCCTTTTTTATATATAATGATTTTTTTTTGTTTAATTAAATATATGTATTTTTTTTCTGTTATAATTAAACATATATATTTTTCTGTATAATTTAACCATTTATATATGTATCACTTTAGAAAAAAAAAAACTTTGTGTTATTTAACCAAAAAGAACATATGTGTCATTTATAAAAAAAAATATATGTGTCATTTATCCAAAAAGAACAAATGTGAGATAAGGAGTGAGTGGTTATTTTTTAAACAAGTTGAATATAAAGATTATAAAAAACCCAGAGGATTTAATTAACTACATTAATTACAAATTCATTTTTAGAAAACTCTTTTATATTCTTATTTAATGTTTATACTAAAAAGAGAAAAAATACCATATTACTTAGACATCATCTTCCCTATAAATTGCAAAAAGCCCAAGAGCAATCCAAGTAATACAACAAAGAAACATCCATAAGCAACATTTCTCTCTAGCTTGATATAACAAACAAATTTCAAAAAATAACATGGGAAAAATGACGCTCAAGTTATTTTATTTCTTGACTTTTTGTTTGATTATTACTCTCGGTACAACCTCTACTTTTTTCTTCTTTTTCTTTTTTTAATTATTGATAATTATATTATATCTCTAAATTACATCAATCACAATTTGATCCATGAAAAAATATTTATAATTTCTATAAAACATCTTATAACATTTAAATTTAATTTGTTGGGCAGGAGTTGTAGAGGCAAGAAACGCAAGAAACCTTCAAACAATATTTAACTGCAAAGTAACATCAGATTGTTCACGTCTTGGCCCACTTGCAAATTGCAATTGTTGTGATGGCTTGTGTATCTGCAGTTTTGCTCGGCTCCCAGCCCCACCATGTCTATTTTCCACCTCCACCTTAACAAAATCCAACCCAACCCCGGCGACTTCATTGGATAACATTATGTATTAATTTATATTAAAGACATGAATGTTCATCAGAAAATATCAACTCCTTTATCTATTTCTTGTACTGCTCCACATTATGTGGATTATTAAATAAAAACATTATTTTATAGATTGAGCTAAAAAAAAATATTTACATATATCTGCCCCTAAATTTAGCTAGGTAACTAAATAAAATGATAGATGAAAAATATATTCTATATAAATATACAAGGATTGGATCAATAATCCATATTTATTACCTAAGTTTTTACACCACTATCTTTTAACTATTGAGATTTAAAAAAGATATGAAAGAGAAAATGAGATAAATTTATTACCCTAAATCTTAATTCTTGAATACTTGTGGTATTAAAAATTAGGTAATAAATTGTGTGTCCTAATCTTATCTCATATATATATATTATTTGAAAAAACAACAAAATAGCACCCTTTAAAACTTGTTGCAACAAAAATAGCATCATTGTATTTAAATCATATATTTTCACTATTAAAAAAAAGACTATTACACCATTTTTCTTTGTATGTCGTTCAAATTGAATTGGTGCAATTTAGACATTTTCAATGTTGAACGTCGTCCAATTAAACATTATTTAATATTATTTGGTGTTATTTTTGTTATAATAAACTTTAAGGGTGTCCTTTTTTGTATTTTTTTAAATTATTTTACTTATTTTAATTTTTCTCTTTAGTTAATTTTTACAATATATTTAAAGTAATTACAAAATTAATTTTCTTATAATTCAAAATCAAATGAGAAAATAAATTAATATTTAAAGTCTTTATCGAATGTGGTACTCATTATACGATTAGAGTTTTTATTGGATGTGATTCTTATTACATTATCATGTTTAAAGTCTTTATTTAATGTGATAACAAATCAAGGATAACTAATATTAATACCTTAAAATATATCGGATATAATCCTTATTTTATTACTATGTTTACTTTTTGTATGCAATATATAAATAAAGCTTTACTTCTCCACTTCTTAAAAAAGGAAAAAAGAAAAAAAACTCGCACTAAATTCAAAAGAAGATCCTAGGTCAAGTTTGGTATCAGAGCCATTCTAAAGGTGATATAGTATAAGTAAGATTAGAGAAACCATTTTTAATCACAAAGTTAAGAAAGATTAAGAAGTACTAAACAAAGACTTCCACAAAGATTAAGAAGTACTAAATGAAGACTTCGACGAGCAGCTAGCCATTGTAAGACCCAAGAGAGGCAGCCTTGGCAAAAAGTGTAAGACTTTGTCTGATCTTTAAGGTATTTTTTAAATCTTTTAAAATTGCAAGATTAGTAAGAAGTTTTTCAAACCTTTCTAGTACATCTTCATCTTCTGCTAATAACTCTGAGGCTCTAAGACCCTCGACTTCTAAAAACAAAGAAGTTATTAGAGTAGAAGATATATAACAAATTCTTCAAAATTGGAATATACCTAAATATAGTAGTTCTCAAATTTATAATAAAAGTATATTTAAATTTAAATCTAATTATATTATAAAATAGTAGAAGATACTCTCCTCTTAGCAAGTGGAGAATCTTTAGATATTAATTTATTATCTCAAAAGATAATCGATTTATATAAACACCAATATAATTACTTGCATATTGGATTAGTTCAAATTACTGTAAAATTCTTAACAAGGGAAGGGCTAAATACTTCAGTTCTATTGTGCGTACGAGACAAACAACACAATAAATTTAAAGATTCAACAATAGATTGTGTTGAATCATCCCTAGCTTTTGGACCTATTTATTTTAATTGTTTTCCTAGCTTTTCTGTGTGTATCAAGGACTCAAACGTCCTTAGATCTTTAAAAGTTAATATACAGACACACAAATTCAATATGAAAGAAGGAACAAGCAACGTAGCTCTTATTTATAGAGTCTACTTCAAGGTAATGAACACCATCTGCCCATATATCAATCTTAGATCTTTCGTTAAAGATCCAAAAGGAGAAACAACACTGTTTCAAATAAATGCAAATAAAACAAAATTAGTTGTTTCAAAGATGATTAAGTGGGATGAAATCTCACTACTAGATTCATGGTCCTTAAGTCAAGAATCAAGGAGCTCATCAGTTCCTCAAAACACTGGACTAGACCAGATCATCGAATATGATGATGGATCTGTAGAAATAGTTTTTGACTCAAAAAGAAAAGTCAGAATAAATGAAAACCCAAGAGTTTCCACAAGAACTTCATCAAGCCCTTTCATGGCCTCATCAAGCCCATCAATTACCCCAAAAGATAAGGAATCAACATTCGAAGGAGTAAGAATGCTTCGTACAGGAATAAGTCTTTCAGTCTATGCATCAGAAAGATCTGTTGAATAACAATCACAAAAGCCAAAGAGTCCAACTTTATCATAAATGGGTTTTGAATCAAGATCCAACCTGGGCTTTTATAATATAATGATGTTAGCAAACTCTAAAAAGAGTCTTACATTTGATGAACATGTTTTATCAACCCTTACAGATCCACTTAATAGTGAAAAGAAAGAAATATACTTATCTCTAAATAGAGATTTACAAAAAATGTAGTACGACAAATACAAAGCATTTTTAAAATATGCTTTAAAGAAAGGCCAAGAATCTAAATTAGATTTCTTTGAGTTTATAATTGCATACTCCCAAGAAGAAGGAATCAATATTCCTGAGATCCAAAATTTAGAGAAAATTTACAAAACCTTCTCATTATCCTCAAGAAAAAAGGTGGCTGCCATACATCCACCAGAAACAACAATAATAATATCTGAAAAAGCACCAGTAGTTCCCTATAAGACAATTTCGTCTAAACTAGATGAACCGGCTAAAAATAGCTCGGTAAACCAAGTAGTCGAACAAAATAACTACACCAACTTATATCTTCAAACAATTGGTAATCAATTGACTAGAATTGGACAGTCAATAAAAGAAGCTGAATTTAAACCTTCATCATCGTCATCTTCTCAAAAGAAAAAGGTAGAATCAGCTTTCGTAAAGCCATTACCAGAGTTTCATTTAAAACAAAACTCTAAATTCTTACAAGAATTACTAGCAAAAATGTCTAAATTAGACAAAGAAGATAAAGGTAAATCCGTCAAAATGATGGAAGAACAAGACATGACCCAAATCTCTGATCAAGAGATTCAAGAAACACTTAGAGTGCTTAGATATTCTAATCAAAGACTTCAATAAAAGATGCAACAGCTAAAGAGGTGTCACAGATAAACAAATTGGAAAAACCAATCCCAACTTATCAAGCCAAGCCTTATTATCCAAGGCAATCTCCAATAGACCTCCAATATGAAGAGGAATTACCAACTAAAATAGTATACTCAAGAGCTACCATTCAAGAATGGAATATAGATGGACTATCTGAATATCAGATAGTTCGAGTAATCAAAAACATGTTGATGAATGCATCAGCAGTTAAATTCGCTGGTAATACTGATCAGCAAGCCTACCAGGCAATTGTAACTGGATTTGTTGGCCAACTACAAGGTTGATGGGACAATTTCCATGGACCATCTGAAAGATATACCATTCTTTCTGCAGTAAAGCAAGAAGTAAATGACAATGGAGACGTTCAGACCTTACAAGATTGTGTTAATACACTAGTTTACACGTTATTAACACATTTCGTAGGGTCAACAACCTTATAACAAGACAAAAGCCAAGAGCGGCTTGTTAGCCTAAGGTGCCCTACATTGTCACAAGAGAAGACAGTAATAGTGACTTCTGAAAAGAGAAGTTTATCTCAGGGTTATCTAATCTATTTGCCGAAAACCTACGAGCCAAACATAATGGTACAATACCATTTGACATGTATACATATGGCGAATTAGCTGCTGAAATAGTAGCTGAAGGCCTTGCATTTTGCATAGATTTAAAACTCCAATGCCAGATGAATAAAGAAAAAATCTATGGCAAACAGGCCATTGGCGACTTTTGTGAAGAATATGGGTATCAAAATATCCTAAAAGGATCTGGGCCTAAAGCCCATAAACCTTATAAAAAGGCCAGGCTCAAAACCTATTCTAAGCCTTACCCAAGAAAATGGTCTAGTAAGCCTCAAAGGCCTAAAAGACATATTTGGACTAAAAAGTCCAATTATCAACAAAAGCCTTCGTTTACTAAAAGTAAACGTAAAGAACCTACTTGTTATAAGTGTGGCAAAAGGGTTCACTACAACCCCAACTGTTGCGCCTTCACTAAAATCAATGCTTTAACCATTGACGATTCTTATAAAGCTCAAATAGCTCAAATTCTTAATGAACAATCATCTGAAATGGAGGACGAAGAGAGCGAAGGTGATTATCAAGAAGATTTTGAAGAAACTTCATCTTCATCTTCTGATGAAGACCTTTCTCAAAAGAAAGATTGCGAATGCGATCATTACAAAGCCATCATTAAGATGAATGGTTTAGATATAAATGTCCTGATTAAGGATGAAAATCATATTCTCAATCTTATTGATAAAATTGAAAATCTAGAAGAAAAAATTAAAGCTTTAACTCGATATATCGAAGAAGCTAAAGAAAAGGTTCCCATTGTTATAAAGGCAACTACTCAAAGTAGTAAAGGCTTACAAAGTCAATTACAAAAGAATCAACAACACTACTCTTTCAATGAAATCCTCAATAGGATTAAAAGAAATTCTGTAACTCAAGAACCTACTCTTAGTGATCTGAAAGCTAAGATCAACCAAACTAAGAAGGATCTTAAAGAATTAAAAATTTAATTAGAAACTCAAACCAATCAATATCTTAAAAATCGAGTTCAAATGCTTAGTTATATAATAATTATCAATCTGAATAACTTGAAGAAGTAGAAGCAGAAAACAGATTTGATAGTATCATAGTAAAAACTTCTAAAAATAAAGAAGTTTTAGAAGAAAGCAATACAATCACTAAACTAGGTGTTATGCAATTTATTAATACTTTAAACAGAATCATTATTCATAAATAATACTCAAAAGTAACCATCGTAATTAATAAAGAATATTACTTTACAGTTGAAGCCTTAATCGATTCAGGTGCTGATCTAAACTATATCAGTGATGGAATAGTACCTACTAGGTATTTCACAAAAACCACTCAAGCATTAAATACTACAAATGGTGGTCGAATGCCTATGAATTATAAACTGTCTAACACGGCGGTATATAATAATGGTATAAGCATTGAAACCACATTTCTCTTAAGTAGAGAATTAAGTAGGATCGTTATCTTAGGAACTCCATTCCTAAGTATGCTACACTTATTTACTGTTACCAAAGAATGTATAACTACTGACCTAAAAGGTCAGATCATCATCTTCAAATTTACTGAAGATCCACAATGACATGAAATTAATAACCTAAAAGAAAAGGTTAATGAAAAGGAAAAATTCATCTATTCATTACACTCAGAAGTCAATCTCAAAGCGATTAAACAAAAAATTTGCATCTTATGAGATGCAAAACAAAATTCAGTCTCCAAAAGAGAAATTTGAGAAAGAAATATGTGCTGAAATCCCCAGTGCATTTTGGCAACGAAAGAAACATGTGGTACAATTACCATATGAGCATGAATTCAAAGAGGCCCAAATCAGTACTAAAGCCCAGACCATTCAGATGAATGAGAAGCATTTGAAAATCTACAAGCAAGAAATAGAAGACTTGCTAAAAAAGAAACTAATAAGGCCCAGTACCTCACCATGGTCATACCCGGCCTTTTATGTAGAACATAGTGCATAAATTGAACAAGGAGTTCCTCGATTGGTTATAAACTACAAGCCCCTCAACAAGGTGCTTAGATGGGTAAGATATTCATTACCTAATAAAAAGACTTACTAAGTCATTTATACAAAGTCACTATCTTTTCAAAATTTGATATAAAAAGTGACTACTAGCAAATTCATATTGTTGAAAGTGATCGGTATAAAACAACATTTATTATTTCATTTGGACTCTACGAATGGAATTTTATGCCATTTGGGCTTAAAAATGCCCCAATGAATACCAAAAAATAAGAATGACATTTTTAACCCTTATTTAGGGTTTACCGTTGTATTTATAGACGATGTATTAGTCTACTCAAATTCAATAAACCAACATTGGAAACACTTAAATGTGTTTTTTAATATGGTAAAAACTAATAGACTTGTAGTATCGTCTAAAAAGATGAAACTATTCCAAACCCAAGTAAGGTTCTTGGGCCACAACATTAAACATGGGCTCATAAATCCAATTAATAGATCCATTGTCTTTACTGAAAAATTCCCAAATGAAATCAAAGGCAAAAAACAACTGCAAAGATTTTTAGGAAGCCTTAATTATATCGCAGATTTTTATAAGAATCTTGCAATAGATGTTAAGCCACTATTTGAGAATTTAAAAAAGAATCCTCCAGAATGGAGTCTAGCTTGCACGCAAGCTGTCAAGAAAATAAAGCTTAGAGCTAAAAAGCTCCCATGCCTAGCCTTATCAGATCCTGAAGCTCCAAAGTAGTGGAGATCGATGCTTCGAAAACAGGCTATGGTGGCATTCATAAACAAAAAAATGCCTATAAAAGAGGTGCTAGTAAGATACACTTCAAGCACCTGGAAACCAGCACAGAAAAACTATTCTACCATCAAAAAAGAAATATTAGCCATTGTTTTGTGCATTTCAAAATTTCAAGACAATCTTCTGGACCAGAAGTTTTTACTAAGAGTGGACTGTAAAAGTGCTAAAGAAGTACTTCAAAAGGACGTCAAAAATTTAGCATCTAAATAGATTTTTGCCTGGTGGTAAGCAATATTATCTATATTCGATTTCAACATTGAATATATCAAGGGGGAAGAGAGCTCACTCCCAGATTTCCTCACCAGGAAATTTCTCCAAAGTCATGAAGAAAACAAACTATCTTCAAGCAACACAAAAGGGTGCTCAAGCAGCCCCCAATAAAATACCTATTTACATAAGAACCCCTCATAAGGAGTATGAATGGCAAGAAATCAGAAGCAAAATGATTGTTCAAGTCGAAAACGAAGATTTAGGAAAGTCACCTAAATAGGTAGCTCTAATCTATCTCAAAGATAATTTATCATCTTATACTATCCCAAAATCAAGGGAATATTATGAACAAATTCTAAAAGAAACTGACTCAATAGAAGTCACCCATAATATGCGTGACTCTCATGAGATTACATATTCCACCTTTAAAATAGAATTTTGTCTAAAAATGACTGAAATCTTAACTTATTTGCTAGAAAAAGATTCAAAAATGGAAAAATTCACCCAATCTCATATGACTATTTTGATTATATCCAAGCATGGAAAAACATGCTATATTACAAGAACTCAAAAGGTTTTCATACATGGTATATACAATTTAAAACCGAAGATCATTATGCTTATCATGATTTTCCCACATGTTTTAGAAATTGGTTCTCATTTTTCGGACCAACATCACAAATATTCCCTAAACAAGTCTCAAAGGCTTTAGATCAATTTGAAGAACTAAATATTAATTCTACTGTAAATGAAGATCATACATTAATGTTATTCTTTTCTTTATACAAAATCCCATGGATCTGGAAATTGGGATATGCAGTAACTACACATCAAGATATATGGTGCCTAATAAGCAATGACGGACCTAAGCATTGGTTGTACCAGGCTTGAGCCCGGGCAACCATTTCAAATTTTTTTTAATTAATATTAATAATATAAATATAATCTAATATATTATATTATAGTTATATATTCTTTTTTAAAAATAAAAATATTAAATATTTAAAATATTTATGTTTTAATTTACACTCATATCAATAGTTATATATTATATATTCTTAAAAATTATAACTTTTAAACTTTTGATTGATAAATATTGTTTAATTATTAATTTAAGTGTGTATTTAAGTATAAATTTATATGTATTTAACACTCTTTTTTTTATAACAATTTACCATTATTTCATTAAATATTTTTTTTCTTCTTTAAATTATTAATTAGAGTTATTTATTTCAAAATATATATTATCTCATTTTTATATTAGAACATGAAATTTATTTAAAATTTCTATACTTATCAATTATTATTAATAGGTGAAAAAATGATTAGGCATATAACTTATTTATTGATTCTTTAATTCTTTAGTTATTTTAATTTTTTGTTTATTTGTTGTTAGGTCTATTTAAATTTGTAATTTTTAATTTGTAAACTTTAATTTACATTAAATATTTTTATTGTAGGTTATAGTGGATAAACCTCACAAAAATTCTAAATCATTTAAAACTTTTCATTTATTCTTTAAGAAAATAGATGACCAACAATCAACTAAAAACACTTCTATTGAAGCTACCAATCAAAAAAGTAAACAATCTCAAGAACCACTTGTTGAAGTTTGCAGAAGAAATTGAATCTGAATTGATAATTGATGAATTTTATGCTTTAAAGCATCGTCGGGTATAACTTAAATAAATTTTTTTTGTTTATTTTTGAAGTTTATATTATTTTTTCAATGTTAGCTATAAATTTTGACATTATAAATAAAAAAAATTAAATTTTTTTTAATATAAATTAGACCTCCTAAGAAAATATTTCTAGTTACGTCCTTGCTAATAAAGACATTATTTGCATGATGGAGGGATAAAACTCCCTTAATGAATTTGATAATTTCATAGCAATAGAGTTATTCCAAGCTCTAAAAACTAAAATACCTCCATTTCCTAAATCACCAAAGGAGAAAACTAAAGTTGAAAAAATCATCGAATCTCTTAAAGAGAAAGAAAAAAGCGATGAATACATCTCTAGAAAACTAGAAAAATTATGCTCTGAAGAGTGTGATAATGACTCTGAAGAAAAATTGGATTTAGAACTGTCAGAGAGCGACTTACAGATGGCAAGCACTAGTGGATAACCCACTCAACCTAGCCGACACCGACAAGGGACCCACTCTCTACATGCAAAAGCATCTGCCAACACTAATAAAGGACCCACTCTCCACATACAAAAACATCTGCCGACACCGACAAAGAACCCATTCTCCATATACGAGAGCATCTACTTTTATAAAAGTCTTCTAAGCTTATCTTTTTAATTATTATAGTTTTGTTTGATAGCTGGTCTCGCACTCTATATAAGGCCTTAGTTTTCATTTGTTAAATATAAGTTAAAATATCTAAGTTTTTAATTTTGAATTTCTATGTAAGTATTCCTTCAATTTGTTTCAAGTTTGTAATAGTAAAAGTTGGGTCAATCTTGATTATTTAATTTAAACAATTTTTTTATTTTTAGTACCTAACCCAATAATTACTATACTAGTGCATCTTTGACTATTACTATTTTTTGTTAATTTTTATTTTAATAAGAAACAAAATATTTATATAATAAATACACATTTTATTAAGATTTATTTTATTATTTTATTTTGTACTATTTTAATTTTAATATACCAAAAAATACTGTATAATAAATAGACTTTCTTATGACTATTTATTTTGGTAGTGTTCTTGTAAAAAAATGCTCCTATAATATACATTTTTTATTAATAATTATTGTGTTATTTATATTGTATATTATTTTAATTATTCTCCACTCTATATTTTTTTTATAAAAGGTTGTAGTTAGCAGTTTTCAGTGGGTGCACCGGGACATCCCAACTAGGTTGGCACCTCCTTAGCACCTTCTTCATTAGACCGCTCACCACTAATATTATTAAAGCTTAATAAAATTAAATATACAAATAAATATTCTCAACAAAACCTGTAATTAGGTTTGTTGTTTTCATCTGAATAAATAAAAGAGCTAGCGAAAGATGGGGCATTCCACCACCAAGTCGCTGTACATAAACTAGGAGCCCTAGAGGCTAAACTATCAGCTGCAGCATTGCCCTCCCTGTAAATATGTGAGCAGTGAAACTCCATATGGGAGATTTTATCTAAACAATCTTTCCAAATAGAGTACCATTTCCAAGGGACTGAAGAAGACCGAGTCTGTAGTAAAGCAACAACATATGCTGAGTCTGATTCCAGCCAAAGACGTCTCCACCCAAACATATATGCATACTTCACCGCATAAATGGCTGCCGCTAGTTCTGCTTCAAAAGCATACGATATTCCAAGCGGAACACAGAAGCAACCCTTAACAAATGATCTGGAAGTTCTAAAAACACCTGCACAACTCGATAAACCTGGTGCTCCAAAAGCTGCACCATCTGTATTGACCTTTATCCATCCCGAGGGTGGTGCCTTCCAATTAACCTCTATGATTCTTGGAGCCCGTCTTGGAATGCCTGGTATTCGTAGTCGTTTAAGTATTTGAAGATCATCTACAGTATTTTTCATGCAACCACTCTTTGATAGACTTGCTTCACGAATAAAACGCCATACTGTTGCAAAAGCCGAGTTCATTGTTGTCTTTTTATTTGTGAATCGATAATCATTTCTAGTATTCCAAATTACCCAGATGACTGAAACAATCCCTGCTTTCCATAGATTGGTTAGTTGTGATCCAAATTCCATCTTCATTGCGGTCGTCCATAAATTTAGGACAGTGGAGTCTGTACATGGTCTTTTTCCAAAGAAGAAGCATAGGAGGTCCCAAAGAGCACCTGCAAAATGACAACTTAAAAAAAGATGTGATAAAGATTCCTCCTCGAATCCACATAACGAGCAACGGGAAGGAAACGATTGTCCCCTTCTTTTTAACTGACAATCTGTTGGTAGTTTATTCAAGATAGCACGCCATAGCAAAATAGATCTTGAAGGCGGTATATAATGGGCCCAGATGGCCTTACCCCAAATTTTACGTTCCCCAACCATACGTAGTGAGTCATAAGCCTCACTAGCTGTAACATCACCCTTAATTGAGCGTGTCCAAACTCTGGTGTCTGAACCAATCCCAAACACTGTTGACTGAATTTCTGAGGTAATATCTGGATAGGAAACCATGAAAGTTTGAGGCAAATGCCAACCATCTTCATTGAGGTAATCTCCCACTAGGGAATGAATTGGCGGGTCCACTGGAGGATTATCCATCATTTCAATTAAAGGAGTACCTAACCAATTGTCGGTCCAAAAGTTTACAGTAGAGTTTCTTCCAACTAACCACCTAGACTCCTCCAATAGGGTTAAGTAGTGCGGTCGCAAACCAGGCCAGACTGATGAACAGACATAATAATTCCTTGGAGAGCCATTTTTTGCTAGATATCTGCTACGTAAGTAATGCAGAGTGTTAGAATTCCCTGTGATTACCCTCCATGCAAAATTTCTTAGCATAGCCTCATTTAGGAGACGGAGGTCCCGTAAACCAAGCCCTCCTTCATCTATTGGACGACAACAGTCCCTCCAAGCCACTTGTACCTATTTAACTGTATCCGTCTTTCCCGACCAAAAGAAATTGCGAATGATTTTTGTTAGGTCTTGAATGACTGTTTTTGGCCATTTATATATCTGAAATGAGTGGAGAAATGTTCCCTGAATGATCGAAGAAATTAAGCAACGTCGTCCTGCCAAAGAAATAGTCTGACCATTCCAAGCCTCAAGCCTCACACGAATTTTATCTGCTAAACTTTGAAACCAACACTTTCTCGGGGCCCCCTGGAAGAGATTGATTCCCAAGTAAGACAAGGATGATCCTCCAATGCGCATGCCAGATAAATTCCGAATTGATGAAATGTTGCTTGTTGTAACACCTTTACCAAAGTAGATAAAAGATTTTTCTAAATTTACCATTTGACCCGAAAGGCGACTATACAAGGAAAAAGCTTCAGTTAACACCCGAATATTTTTCTCACTTGCACTACCAAAAATAAGAAGATCATCTGCATATAAAAAGTGAGTTGGCGCACGAGATCCTCTTGGTGAAGAAATTGGGCTTAAACTTCCCGTATCCACCAATTTGCCAAGGTATCTGCTGAGGAAATCTTCAACTATGCAAAATAATATTGGGGACAAAGGATCCCCCTGTCTGACTCCTCGAGAACAAGAAAAATAGCCCCTGGGTGAACCATTAACCAGGATTGAGATTCTCGCCGATGCGAATATATCTCGAATCCATCCCAAGAAAATGTTGTCAAAGCCAAAGCATTGCATCACTTTTATAATAAAATCCCAACGCATAGTATCAAAAGCTTTGTGAATGTCAATTTTCAAAGCGATGTTACCCTGTCGACTGGAAAGCTGCATAGCGTTAAAACATTCAGAAGCACCAGCTATACAATCACTAATATTTCTACCTGAAATGAATCCAAATTGGTTTTGAGACAGAATACGAGTACATATGTGTCCTAATCTGCTGGCAATAATCTTTGTTATTAACTTGAACATGAAGTTGCCTAAAGCAATAGGCCTGTACTGATCAATGGTGCTTGCTTGCTGGTGTTTGGGTATAAGAATTAAGAAATTAGAATTTAGCCCCGGGTGCATGTGGCCTGTTCTAAAATAATCTTGTATCGCTCGTACAATATCTGTACTGATAATATCCCAACATTGTTGAAAAAATTTACCAGTAAACCCATCTGGTCCGAGGGCACTCATTGGATCTAAGTCAAAAACTGTAGCTTTTATGTCTTCTGATGAAGGTATGCGTCGTAAACTTTGGTTATCCGCAGAAGTGACCAAGGAGGGTACCACTGACTCTATGGGAGCAAGATCTGTTGTTCCACCTGCATGACTTGAGAAGAGATTTTCATAGTAATTCAAAATTTGAGTAGCTATTACCTCTGGATCATTAGTTATTTCTCCATTAATTTCCAAGTGAGTCAAAGGTTTTTGTGCTCTTAAACGACGAAGTAGAGAGTGGAAAAATGTAGAGTTTCTATCCCCACCTTTTAGCCATTTTATTCTAATCTTTTCTCTTAAAAAGATATCTTGCTGACGCAACAATCTATCTAAGTCAGCATGGGCATCGGACTCCAGTTGCAACAGTTCTTCTGAGAAAGAGTCATCATTATAACGTTGTTGAATGTTGGCCAATGTGTCTGTTGCATTTGCAATATTTTGATTCAAATTACCAAAGACGGTTTTGTTCCATGTCTTCAGAACCAGTTTAAGAGCTTTTAGTTTGCCAATAACAGTGCCCATAGCGCTAGCCTGAATAGGCATCGACCAAGTGGCACGCACCAAATCCATAAAGCCAGGGTGTTCAAGCCACATACCTTGAAACCTAAACGGCCTTAGGCCGCTATTCCTTACTACTGAAGCCGTGAGTAGAAGCGGATGGTGATCTGAGCAGTGTCTAGGAAGGGTACAACAAGAAACCGTTGCCCAGGAGTCAAGAAAGGATTCTGAGCACAACCCACGATCAAATCTTGATCGTATTTGAGATAGTCCACCCTTACAGTAAGTGTAAAAGGCTCCTTTAGTCTCAATTTCAACCAAGTTACAGGAGGAGATCATAGCACTAAAATCTTCTATAGAGGTATTACTACGTGTCAAGCCAGTAGTTTCGTGCGATCCAAGAAAAGCATTAAAGTCCCCTATCACTAGCCAAGGCGCTTGAGTATCTGAAATTGCCCTTAGTGAATCCCAAAGGTCCCTTCTTCTAATATACGTTCCCTTACCATAAATAAAAGATAAAAGAAAATTTTTTGAGTTTGCTGTGTAAGTGACCGTTATATGCTGTTGATGTTGCATAGCAATTGTTGTATCACTTGCCACTGCGTTGGCTACAAAAAGCCAAATTTTGCTCACTTTTGTTGAGTTTGAACAGATGAAAGTATAGCCCATGTTTTGCCAAAAGCGATCTTGAATGGTTGTAAGATCGGACATTGGTTCTGCTATGCAAAGAAAGTCTGGTCTTTCCTTTTTACAAAAATTATATAGGGTATTCCGGGTTTTTTTATTGGAGATACCTCTACAGTTCCAGTATAGGACAATCATGTTGAATTATTATCAGACTCCCCCGTCTTCGGAGTGTATCTCATAGGCTTAAGACGTGGGCTAGCTGATCGAGCCCGCCGAGTTCTCCCGGTTACAACTTGCCATCCTATTTCTTCATGATTTTTGGCATAATCATGTTTCATTTTCTGGATATTTGCACTGAGGTCGGCTGTCAAAATTGCAGAAGAGGGTGGAAGGGAAAGAGTAGGTAAGTTGAGTCTCGATGTAGCCAAAGGAGGCAGTGATCTTGTGTTAGAAGTGTCTGTAGTACCCTGTCTGTTTGCGGTTGGTCCAAGTTTGACCGTATGTTGAGGTAAGCATTTAGTGGCTAGTTTGGAAGAATCAATTGTTGATTCGACAGGTCTCACAAGGTCATCAGTCACAAGAGAGACTGGACGAATATCATTGGTGTCCATCGGCATAGAGCTGAAATTATTCAAGGTGGCAGGCGATGTAGTATGAACATTATTATCAATATTAGTCTCATTAGGCTCTACAGTGTTGAGTGCAGAAAAAACATTACTGACCGGTATGGTTGTAGAGTTTGAAGATGCCTTAGGCCGATAAATTTGCTGCGAACTAGTTTGTTGTACCATTTTTGAAGAGGGTACACTTTTTGGGGGGTCAGTAGTGATCTTAGAACCATTTTTTCGGCATTTGAATGCAGCATGCCCTACTGATGAACAAATTGTGCAAAAATCTGGGACATTCTCATAAAATAAATCAATAAAAAGCTTTAGAGAGCCCACTTCAATCATTATTTGTTCATCAAGTTTTGCAGAGAGATCTATATCAATCAAAATTCGTGCAAACTTTCCCATTTCTCCATTTAAAGTCGCATTGTCGACTTTGAGAGGGATACCAATAGCACGCCCGATATTGGCAAGAATTTCCTTATCCCAAAATTCCCATGGCAAGTTATAGAAACGAACCCACACATGAGCATTCGTTGCTTTCTGATGCAGAGGATTAAAATTCGGCGTCCAAGGTTGCACTCTAAAAACACCAGGCTTTAGATTGATAGGGGCGTTAGCCCATACCGTAGCTTTATCCTCTTTGGTATGTAGTAACATATGGTAATATCCCCGTCCCAAAGAGATGAGTTTCCAATTAGAAGGCAATTTCCAAAATGATGTTAATCTTGACTTTAGGTCGCCTTGAGACCAAGGTTTATCTCCTTTAGAGAGAATCAATCTACCAATCAAAGAGAATTTACATAATTCCAATCGAGATTGATATAAATCAGGGTCTACAGACACACATGCAATATCGCCCCTTTTCTTTGGTTGTGCATCAATTGATTCAATGATTACATCTGTTAGTGAATTGGAAATGGCTTCAACATAGCTTTTCTTAAGGGCATTTGTCTTAAAGAGTTCAGCATGTCCCGTGTGTTCCATAGATTTGGAATTGGAATTATCCATATCAAGCGTTAATCCAGAACCATGAAAAATTCACAGTTAGATCTAATAAATTTTTTGTCTTTTTTAAAATTGAAGTGCAATACCTGGATGCGCGATATTCACTTCAATTTTAACTGTTATTTGACTGTTAAGTTATTTAAATACTTGACAGTCAAATATATTTGATTAAATTCGTTGAATTCTTGGTTCTATATATTTCTCAAGGCGATGTTGCCCTCTCTATCCTAAGCGATAAACGCAATCCTAAGGCAATTTCCAATAATGGCCTTTACTTGTAAATAAAAGGGGAGACCTTTGAGCAAATTAAGGTGGATATGGCCCTCGTGCACTTTCAATTCTTTTTGCTTCTTGTTTTTTATATGTTTTCTTTTGATTTTTTAAAAGCTTTAATTTTACTTCTTCTTCTTCTTCTTTTATTATAAATCAATAAATACTAAATTATTTCTATAATAAATAATAATTGTATTTGATAATTTTATTTTATATTAACTTTAGACTATTGTTTTAATTACACTTTATTCATATACTTCATGTTTACATATTTAATGAAGAATATTATCGCGTTAATAATTTTTGTCGTCTTTTTTTTTTATACTTGTATACCAATAAATACCAAAATATTCTATAATAAAAATATTTTTTATAAATAATTATTTTTGGTGGTTTTAGTTTGTATTAAATCTATATTGTTACCCTTACATTATTCTGTTAATCACATTAAAGGATACATTGTATGTTATGCTCACTCATTTAATTGGTATCTTATCTTATATATGAAATGTGTCAATAATTTTAGTCTTTTTTTCTTCTCCTATACTATTAAATATCAAATTCTTCCCACAATAGTTATTTTTTGTATTTTATTGTGTATTAAATTAACATTATTATCTTTACATAATTGTTTTAAGCACTTTAAGAGAACATTTCATGCGGCTTAAACTTACTCATTTGAAAAATGAGTCAAATTTGGCTAATTTATTATAAGCGAATTATATTTTTTGAAAACACTTTGTGTTTAATATGAATTAAAAGATAGTTAACTATACACATTATTATTAAGTCAAAAACTTATAAAATGTAAAATATGATGTTATTGTTACAAATTATCACATATATTCCTCATAAAATTATTTATTGTATCTTTATTTTTTACTAAAATAATAAATTAATTATTTATTTATTTTAAAAGTAATGCTGCAAATATTTTTACAAAATTTTTACATCAATATATTTTTTCAAAAATTATAATGAGATACCTTTTTTTTTTTTTTTTTTTTTTCTATTACTTGATAATTAAAATATTACTATATATTTTTTAAATTTGAATCACTAGCTCATGTATTTTGCATAGGTATAAAATTAGTAAATATTTAAAGTTAATTGTAATAATTATTGTACTACTTAATTTTTTTTTCTTTTTTTTTTTAAATGTTGACGAAGGTACATTCCTTCCTAGCCTACACCATAGGTTTGCTACTGAGTAACATGTTATTGCTTGTTGGACATAAATTTGTGGATAGTTTATAAAATAACCGTAAGACGGTGAGTAAAATTGATTAATTAAATTATGTAGTATAAATTATTATATGAATTAAGTTATGATAAGAATAAAAAGTATTATTTTTTATGTTCATCTCATTTAATTTACCACAATAATTACAAATTCATTTTTAGGAAAAAAAAAAGTTCACTAAGACGCTTGTTTTGTTTTTTATTTTTTTTCCTTTCTTTGCACCTTTTCATTCTTTTCTTTTCTTTTTTAAACCTGTTCTCTTTTCTTTTCTTTTGCTGCGCCTTTTTCCATTCTTTTTTTTTTATTTTTTTTTTTTTGCACCTTTTCCTTTTCCTTTTTTTTTTTTTTTTTATATTTTATATAATGATACATATATTTTTTTATGTTTAATTAAATATGTATTTTTTTTTGTTATAAGTAAACATATATTTTTTTTTGTATAATTTAATCATTTATATATGTATCACTTCAGAAGAAAAAAAAAACTTATATATCATCTGCTAAAAAAACATATGTGTCATTTAACTAAAAAGAACATATGTATTATTTATTAAAAAAAGAATATATGTGTCATTTACCTAAAAAAAACAAATGTGAGGTAAGGAGTAGGGGATTATTTTTTAAATAAGTTGAATAAGAGAGTTATAAAAAATTTGGAGGATTTAATTAACTACATTAATTACAAATTCATTTTTAGAAAACTCTTTTATATTCTTATTTAATGTTTATACTAAAAAGATAAAAAATACCATATTACATAGACGTCGTCTTCCCTATAAATTGCAAAAAGGCCATGAGCAATCCAAGTAATACAACAAAGAAACATCCATAAGCAACATTTCTCTCTAGCTTGATATAAAAAACAAATTTCAAAAAATAACATGGGAAAAATGTCGCTCAAATTGTTTTATTTCTTGACTTTTTGTTTGATTATTACTCTCGGTACGATCTCTACTTTATTTCTTTCTTTTTTTTTTCTTTTCTTAATTATCCATAATTATACTATATCTCTAAATTACATCAATTACAATATGATCAATGAAAAAATATTTATAATTTGTATAAAACATCTTATAACATTTGAATTTAATTTGTTGGGCAGGAGTTGTAGAGGCAAGAAACGCAAGAAACCTTCAAACCATATTTAATTGCAAAGTAATATCAGATTGTTCACGTCTTGGCCCACTTGCAAATTGCAATTGTTGTGATGGCTTGTGCATCTGCAGTTTTGCTCTGCTCCCAGCCCCACCATGTCTATTTTCCACCTCCACCTTAACGAAATCCAACCCAACCCCGGCGACTTCATTGGATAACATTATGTATTAATTTATATTAAAGACATGAATGTTCATCAGAAAATATCAACTCCTTTATCTATTTCTTGTATTGCTCCACATTATGTGGATTATTAAATAAAAACATTATTTTATAGATTGAGCTAAAAAAAAATATTTACATATATCTGCCCTAAATTTAGCTAGGTAACTAAATAAAATGATAGATGAAAAATATATTCTATATAAATATACAAGGATTGGATCAATAATCCATATTTATTACCTAAGTTTTTACACCACTATCTTTTAACTATTGAGATTTAAAAAAGATATGAAAGAGAAAATGAGATAAATTTATTACCCTAAATCTCAACTCTTGAAAACTTGTGGTATTAAAAATTAGGTAATAAATTGTGTGTCCTAATCTTATCTTATATATATATTATTTGAAAAACCAACAAAATAGCACCCTTTTAAAACTTGTTGTAACAAAAATAGCATCATTGTTTTCAAATCATATATTTTCACCAATAAAAAAATGACTATTACACTATTTTTCTTTGTACTTCGTTTGAATTGAATTGGTAAAATTTAGACCTTTTCAATGTCGTCCAATTAAACATTATTTAATGTTATTTGGTGTTAATTTTGTTATAATAAACTTTAAGGGTGTCCTTTTTTGTATTTTCTCAAATTATTTTACTTATTTTAATTTTTCTATTTAGTTAATTTCTACAATATATTTAAAGTAAATACAAAATTAATTTTCCTATAATTCAAAATCAAATGAGAAAGTAAAATAATATTTAGAGTATTTATCAAATGTAGTAATCATTATATGATTAGAGTTCTTATTGAATGTGATTCTTATTATATTATCATGTGAAGAGTCTTTATTTAATATGATAATAGATCAAGAATTATTAAATTGTCGTATGTTTACTTTTTGTATGCAATGTATAAATAAAGCTTTACTTCTCCACTTCTCGCAATAAATTCAAAAGAAGAAAGACAATATCAAGGTTTCGATGAAAATGAAATGAGAGGGATTCAAGCTGTCGACACGTAAAATTTGTACAAAGGATTACAATTTAACACTTAGTCCACTCAATCATCCCTCCACCACTTAGAAAATTATATATATATATTAAACATATGCAACCTTTCACATTTATTATTATTAATGCATAAGATATACTTTTTAACTCTTTTACGTAATTATGCGAAATATCATTCCAACAAAAAAATCCTAGCTGTCTACCTTTCTTCTCATCACGACGATTTCTTCTTGACCGTGGGCGCAATATATCTCTTACCCATAGCTACTGTGGACTGGCTATCTAATTAGTTGGCTGACATTTTTTCTCAAGGCTGGGGTGTTGTTTCCGAGTTGGTGGCTAAAGGTACATTCTGATTACAATGGAGGACATATGTGAGAGGCTAAAGGGCATGGAGGTTATAGACTTGGATGATTCGGATGAGGATGAGATTGTTGATGGAGAGGTGGTAGTGGCTGCGAAGCTGTTATCTGCTCAGAAGTTGTCGATGGAGAGTGTGAAGGAGGCAATGAGGAACCTACGGGCTCGGGTTTCCCTTCATCAATTAAGAGTACGTCAAAAAATATGTTCTTGTGTTACTTTGATGAATGACAGAAGGCCAAATGGATAATTGAGCGGCAACCATGGACGATACTGGCTGTCCGTTGTGTTCCTCGTGGAATAAGTATTAGTGAGGTTCATGTAGAAAATGTTCCAATTTGGGTTTGATGTATGACTTCCTATACAATTGGATGACTGAAAAAAAAAAAAAGTTTTACCCATTGTCGACATTGTGGGGGAGGTGTGTGCTATCTTGTTCAACGATAGAAGTTCTGCTTATGTGCATGTTCGGTTCGTTCTACTGAGAAGGTTTGTAAACCTTTCTGAATTAAAAACTGGAAGCCATTGAAAATGAAATCAAGAAAAAGATCACTGAGAAGAGAAAGACGAAGAGAAAGAAAAAGAAGAAACTAGAACTTCTGAACAACTCTGTGTATTGAATGAATAATACTTCAGTAAACTTAATGAGTACTTTATCTATACTTGAGTAAAATGACTAATAAGCTTAACTAACTCAGTTCACATTCTAACAGATTAGTTTACACTCCAACAGACTTCGTTAGGTAGTTGTGAGTGATCATGCTGAGCTGGCACTAACTTTTTCTTAACATCCCCTCAAACTCAGTCGAGGTGAAACAACACGAGTTTGCACTGAAGTCGAATAAAGGCAAGTTCAAATAAAGCCTAGGTGAGCACATCAGCGACCTGCTCACATCCAGGTAAATGCTGGACACTCAACGCCTTACTCATAACCCTCTTTCGAACAAAATGAAGGTCAAGTTCAATGTGTTTAGTACGTGCATGCTGGACTGGAATAGAAGCAAGAGCAAAACAACTAAAATTATCACACGAAATAGGACAATTCAATCAACAAGGATTGAATCCATACTAATTCAAAAGTAACATTAACCACACTGCGATACTTAGCCTCAGTACTCGAACGAAAAATCATAAGTTGTTTCTTAGAAGACCAACAAATGGAATTAGCACCTATGAAAACACAATAACTTGTGGTTGACCTTCTATCAACAGAACAGGAAGTCTAATCAGCATCAGCAAAAGTTGTAAGTTACAAGGAAGTAGATCTTTAAAACAACAACCCATAATTTTTTGTACCTTGAAGCTATTTAAGAATTCGTTTAACAGAACCCAATGAACATCAATAGGGGAAGACATGAACTAACAAACTTTATGCACAGAAAACGCCAAGTTAAGTTGAGTTAACGTGACATACTATAAGCTACCAACAACACTTTTATAAAGAGAACCATTAGAAATGGGTGAACCATTAAAAGTCGAAAATCGAGCAAAAGCACTCATAGGAGAAGAAGTGGATTTACACTGCAACATATTAACTTTGCCTAAGAGATCATCAATATACTTTCATCAGCAAGAGTATGAACAGAAATACCAAAAAAATAATGCAAAGGACCAAGATCCTTAAGAGCAAACTCCTTATGAAGAGCATTAATAAGCTGCTGAATAGCCGCAGGATCTGAGCCGGTAAGAATAATGTCGTCAACATAGACAAGCAGAAACATATGCAAGGAGCTAGACTTTAAAATAAAAAGAAAAGAATATGCTTACTTTGAACGAAGCCAAATTTGAGTAATGCACGACTCAGCCTCTCAAATCAGGCACAAGGAGCTTGCTTAAGACCATACAAAGCTTTATTCAGTTTGCTCACATAACTTGGACAGGTAGAATCAACAAAGCCCTCAGGCTGTTCCATATATACCTCCTCTTCTAACAAGCCAAGCAAAAATGCATTACTCACTTCAATTTGCCTCCAAGCCCAACCATTAGCCAAAGCAATGGTGAGAATAATTCTAATAGTGACAGACGTTACCACGGGGCTGAAAGTTTCACTAAAATCAAAGCCAGCCACCTGATTATATCCCTTAGCTACTAGGCGTGCCTTTAACCGTTCAACTGAACTATCCAGCAATCTTTTCACACGAAAAACCCATTTATTACCAATCATGTTCCTGCCTTGTGGACGAGGGACCAATGTCCAAGTTTGATTTCTAAGAAGAGCCTAAAGCTCCTCTTGCATAGCTTTATGCCAAGCTAAAGACTTAAGAGCATCCTTGGTGGAGGCAGGTTCGTGAGTATCAGAAATATTAGAAGAAGCATGAAATACTTTGGGCTTTCTAATATTATTCTTGGCACGACTTATCATGTGATGAGCATTTTGAATTTTTGGCAAAGAAGGAGAACGCTCAGCAGATGGAGTACTAGACGCAGACTCAGCAACAGTGGGTGAAAGAGGAGCTGACATAGCAGGTATGGAATGAACAGTATACTGCGAGTTGTCTACATCAGTGGGTAATAAACCTGAGTTCAACGGGCTAAATTTATTGGAGAGAGATAAAGAAAGGTCAATGGGTACAACTGTTGAAGCATGGGACATAGACAGATCATTGGGTAATGGCACAATTTACTTTGGGGCAAGGATTTGTTGATCCAGGGTGTTCATTGGCAGAATGGTAATGGAGAGTCAGTGTAGGTATTTGATGACCCATAGGTACTGGTAATAGACAGGGGGTTTCAGGTAAGCTTATTTAGGAAGACAATGGGTGTAGAAATGGTGTTAGACTTGATTGGTTCAGATGGGCAATGGAATGCAACGCTGGTTCGTTATGTCTTGGGGGTTGATGATGTAAATGCAGTTCTGAGCCTACCGTTAGCACTTGTGACACAACTTGATATATTAGAATGGCGTTTCACCAGTCACGGCTCCTATATAGTGAAGAGTGGGTATAAGTTAGCTGTTGAAATTCATGAGTCACAGTGGGGTGGTTTGGGGCCGTCATCAACGGTGGAGTTGTAGAGGTTGTGGCGGCAATTTTGGGGTTTAAAGTTGATGGGCAAAGTAAAGTATTTTGGTTGGAGAGTGTTGAGAAGGGTGTTACCATGCAATAAAGCGTTGATGCAGCAAAAAGTAATTAACCATTCCAATTGTCCAGCTTGTGGTGATGTGAATAAAGATATTAGACATGCTTTGTGGTCATGAAAGGTGGTTAGGGAGACTTGGAAAAAATCTAATTTAGTTGGCTTTTATAAGAGAAATCAGCAAATAGAGGTTGTGGAGGTTTTTGGCTTGCATTGGGAGAACTAGGCTACGAGCAGCTGGAGTTGCTAATGGTGACTGCCTATTGGCTATGGAGTGTTGAATTCAACAATGTACGCATCGACGTTCAACAATGTACGCACCAACGTACCGTCATTTACCAACATTCACGGCAGACGGCACCTATCAAATAAGACTTGCAGCTGTAAATTGATTGTGGTAGTTGTAATAGTAATTAGTATTTTCCTATATAAACAATGTACAAACTCATACAAATTAAGAAAATATATTGGAGAAACCATTTCTTCTTCAGTTAGATTGTTTCTTCGAATTATTTATTTTTTCATGGTAACAGAGCCAGGTCGTTGCTCTGTACAAATTTGAAGCTCTTGTTAGCCTAAACTGAGTTTTCTTTCTCTGAAAAATATTTTTTCTCAGAAAAAAAAATCTCACCCAAATACCCATACAAATATTAATTAAAAATACCACTTTTGAAACCATATTTATCTCACCCAATTTTACCAGATTACTCTAAACACAATTCTGAGCATTCTGATTCAAAAAAGTTCTTCATAAAGTGTCTCACGCGCCTCCACGCGCCGCCAAGAGAAAAGGAAAAAATTTTACGCGCCTACACGCGCCTTCACGCGCCGTCTGGAGGTTGAAGACGCTGACGTGGCCCGACTCAGCTCGGTTCGGTCCGGTCCGGTTCGGCTCACACCCAAGTTCGGTCCGGTTAGACCGGAAGTTCGGTCTGAACCCGATTTTTTCGCAGTTTTTGCAAATTTGACCGGTTCAGTCCATTTTAAAAGTCTAAAACCGGTTTTTATCCGGTTCTGTCTTTTTCAAACCAGTTTGGTCCAGTTTTCAAGGTTTTTAGACAATTTTGTACCCGATTTTATGTTTTTTATCCAGTTTTGTCCATTTCTTCTTAAAAAACCATCGGTTTCATATTCTTTATACCGGTTCTTGCATTTTTCTTTCCAGTTCTGAAATTATTACACCATTTTTCTAGTTTTTATACCATAACATCATGACAGAGGGCACAATTTCATTACCTGTGGAGAAATCAACTCCAGTTATTGTACAATCTGTCCATTCCGAAGGTGTTTTTAATACTGAAATTATTCTTACTGAGACTAATTATGATGTTTGGTCTCAAATAATAGAATGCATATTGCAGAGAGAGAAAAACTCTCTTATATTCATGACAAAAATTTGCAACCCGAAAAAGCATCAGAAAATTATAACAAGTGGTATGCAGAAAATCAAAAAGTGAAGAGATGGCTACTTATGTCAATGAGTCCAGAAATCATAAAGCGTTATTTACGCATACCAACTGCTCTTGAAATTTGGGGTGCTTTGGCAAAGGCATTCTATGATGGAAGTGACGAATTACAGGTATTTGTCTTAAACCAAAAAGCCTTTACTTCCAAGCAAAATGGAAAATCACTTTCTGAATATTATGGAGAGTTGACTGAAATTTTTCAAGAACTAGACCATCGTGATAAGGTAGTCATGAAAGATCCTGATGATTTAATATCATATCAAGAGTCTGTTGAAAGACTGAGGGTACATATTTTTCTTGCTGGATTAGATGATGAGTTTGAGCAGGTTCGTGGAGAAATTCTGCGAAAAGAAATCATCCCAGATTTAGAAGGATGTTACTCCTTAATTCGACGAAAAGTAGTGCGTCGAATATCATTAAAAGAAAAATATTGGAGACTCTGACGCTTCCGCCATGATATCTCAAAACCGTTCTTTTTCAAATCAGCAAGAACGAATGAATGTCAAAAAGGCTGTTGAAAAATCATCATTAAAATGTACCCATTGTCATCAAAAGGGTTATACCAAAGAACGATGTTTTGAACTTGTGGGATATCCTGATCGGTGGGATCACAGCCGTGACTCTCGCAAGAAAAATCCAAGACAGATGTCTATTGCCACCAATGTTGAAGCAATGAAGGATCATTTTGAAAGCTCCTCAGCATCAGTAGCAACCTCAAACAATGTTGGTAAGAAAGCTTTTCCTCCTGTCCTGTTAAAGAATCAATTAAATTATTTTGTGACAATAAAGCAGCATGTGATATTGCTCACAATCCAGTCCAACATAATCGTACAAAACATGTTGAAGTGGACAGATTCTTTATTAAGGAAAAGATAGAAGAAAATTCTTTGGAATTGCCAAAAATTAAGTCAGAAGATCAATTGGCTGATATTCTCACTAAAGCAGTCTCATATCGAGTATTCACAGAAGTTTCAGTCAAGTTGGGCATGACAGACATCTATGCACCAACTTGAGGGGAAGTGTTGAATTCAACAATGTACGCACCGACGTTCAATAATGTACGCACCGACGTACCGTCATTTACCAACATTCACGGCAGACGGCACCTATCAAAGAAGACTTGCAGCTGTAAATTGATTGTGGTAGTTGTAATAGTAATTAGTATTTTCCTATATAAACAATGTATAAACTCATACGAATTAAGAAAATATATTGGAGAAACCATTTCTTCTTCAGTTAGATTATTTCTTCGAATTATTTATTTCTTTATGGAGAACATGGTGTAATGTTGCATTTGGTGAGAAGAGCTAGGCGGGAATTAGTGTGCATCAGTGGGCGGTGATGCAGTGGAAGGAAGTTCTGTCCGACAGCCCCACAACAGGTGGTGCTAAGGAAGCTACGTTGGAGGCCACCGCCGGCTGGGCAATTCAAACTGAATGTGGATGTTGCATTGTCGATGGAGAGTGGGACGGTAGGGTGGGGTTATGTAATCTGAGACCTCACAAGAGAAGTAATGGGAGCAGTAGCGGACAGAAAGTTTGCATGTATGTCGCCAAGAGCAGCAGAGCTATGGGCTATCTGCCTATCTGGTATGGTTTAAAATTTAGTACAGATATTGGGTTTCGCCATTTAGTGCTTGAGTCGGATTGTTTACAGGCGGTACAGCTAGTAAATGGTGCTTCCGGTATTCTAGCTATGGATGTGCATATTGTGAACGCTATTAAGAGTTTAATTACACATACTGTTTCTTTTCGTTGTTGTTTTTCCTCTAAAAGGACCAATGTAGATGCTCAATCTATAGCCAATTTTGGCCTTAGTTGTGATAATTATTTTACTTGGATTGAAGACGAGCCGAAATGGCTTTGCCCGATCCTTGTGAACCATGTAGCGGCTTATAATTAATAAAATAAAGGTCCTCTTTCTTTCAAAATAAAACAAAATCAATGCATGAAATATTAGATTATGATAGTATTTATTTTATGATGTCTTAATATTAATGATTATTTTCTTAAATATGTAAAATTTATATTTCTATTATAAAATTTGTTAACTTGTTTCAGTTATTTAAGTGCATAATTACTTGTGTTAGAGTAATTCAATAATTAAAGGCATGCTCATATACAGCGTAGTTGTCAAATTGATGTATATTCTTGTCCCTTTGTGAGGTTGCTCTGTGGAGACTATGTCCTATTTGTTGGTGGGGCATAGTAGTATTCCCATTATCCTAACTACACTATATACTTCATTTTCCTTTCACTTATATGCTGATGGCTCTTTTAAGGACTTCAACCAAGATTTTGTTCATTGGGCTAAGTTAAGGATGGGTAGGAAGTGCTTGCTAAGATGTCTATCGCTTTCTAGCGTATTTAAAAAAGTCATAATTGTGTTGTCTTTTATAATGAAGTGTTTGATATTTGATCAATTATTGCTAATAAGAGATATGATCGGCTGTTGATTAGTAAGATTTTTGGCTAATATGAGGCCGTCTTGGCCGTAAAAGTGTTAGTCACCTATAGATATTTTGTTATGCTTCTTGCTTACATTAGTTAAGTTTCGATATTGAGCCATGATGTTCATCGGACTGATCGACACTATTATAAGGTGATTTCAACAAAAATTGGCTAAAGATTTTAATATTTTATTTATAAAATAATTTTATATAACTTGTAACTTTTATTATATTACAATTTTAAAGGAGAAAACAACAAAAATAACACTAATAAAACTCTTAATGATAAAAATTAGTATCTTTTTTGTTAAAATTATATATTTTTATAATTAAAAAATAAATTTTATATTATTTTTATTTGAGTATTTATTTAATTGAATATTGTTTAAATTAAATTACAGTAATTTAAATTCGTTTAATATTGAACATTTAATGTTATCGAATAAAAAGTAGTTTTGCTATTATAAAGTTTTTAAAGATATTATTTTTTATAATTTTTCATTAAAAAATTGCATTATTCAAATCGGATATAATACGCTGACTACTATATTGAAAGTCGTACGTATTTATAACATATATTATTCTTGTTTACAGATGTTGGTTTTACTTTGTTCGAGAAAAGAATCATAAGAAAAGATGCCTGAGAATAAAAACTTGCAATCTAAATCTAGATCCTCTTCGGTTATCAAAAAAAAAAAAAAATCTAGATCCTCTTTACATTAATAGTGTGAAAACTACATGCCTTTCAATTTTTTCTAGATTAAGCATTCCTCGAAAGAACCTGCCTGATTCCTCAACCATAGGACGATGGCTTTTAACTAGCAATGTCAGTCATCCCTCCTCCCAAATCTGTACACGAGTTGATTTTTGACCGGTAGGAACAAGCCATGTCAAAACTATAGGGGCAAAAATTATTACCTTAAGACTACCTTTTAATAATATATATGGTACGGTTGAATCACTCAGCTATGGGGTCTCTCACTCTCCGCATATAGCCGTATACTATCCCAATTCTGTCAAACTTCAACAGAGGACAACAAAATGCCGCCAAATGAGCAAACACTCTTCTGCAAGTTAAGAATTGATACGGTTCTTAGAATGCCTCAACACGTCGTCCAATACTAAAGCAATTCTTCTAGCCATGTGGTGTTCCAAAAAGTTCTCTTTCACCCTTTCATATCCCTTTTTACCCATTCTCAGTCCCCTCTCAACATGCGTGGCCAAATGCACGATGTTGTTGGCAAGCGGTGTCACACCTTCTTTACCAGCAGGATGCAAATAGCCTGTAGTGCCATTTACTACAATCTCTGTAGTACCCCCAGCTGCTGTTCCCTGGAATAAACAATTTGGGTCAATTGAGGTAAGGAATCAGACCCAACATAAAGTGACTGAGATTATATCACAGATAAGACTATTAAGTACTAGCTATTCCACGATATTATTTGACTATATGATACTTAGCCGCTAACAACTACAGAGGTTAATAACTCTTGGGAAAAAAGGTTTTTTGTTGTAAAATGTATACCAGTACAGGTAGCTGAAATGCCATCGCTTCTATTGTTATCCTTCCAAAGCACTCTCCCCGGCCCTGCAAGAAATTAAAGCTTCACTTAAGTTACATACAGCAAAAGCTATTTGTCCAATAAGTTCCATTAAAAAATGCAAAGGCACAAAATGATAGAAAAAATGCAACTTTGGAAAGTACGGAATTGCTGTCTAATGAAAAAGAAAATTTTAATTTGAACAGTCACTGTATCCCAACCAGGGGAACCAGGTAAGTACATCATCAAGAAGCCTCATCCACATTTACACAGTTGGTACACATTCATATTTGGATATCAACGGGGATTGTTAGAAATGCTCCAAAGACGGTGTTTAGACAAGCCTTACCCATTAAGGGGAAAAAAGGTTTGGACAATTAATGTCAATTTTGTATGTACATTGCAAATAGTAAATATTAACTTGCTTAATCACTCCACAATTGACCAGTACCAATATAGATCATGTTCAAGTCATTAAATGTGTTCTACGCCAAGATATATAACAAAGAAAATACAAGAGAAGTAAAGTAGAAAACATGATGTTATACCTCATTCTGTATCCTCCGAGTTATTCGCTCATGATCCTACAAAACCCAAAGATGTAGACACCAATGTGGTATCTGCCAAAGATACTTTCATGTCTAAGTCAGTCTTCTCTCTCATTTACAGAAAACTGACATGGGCATTGCAGTGTTTTGGCAGACACCACACCGGTGACCAAATCTTTGGGTTTTACATAATCAGGAGCGAAGAATACAGATAACGCAAAAATTGGCTTGAAAACATGATATTCCATATTTTGATATGTCTCTTCTATAAAAGATCAGAGAACTAGAAAATTTTTCTCTTTATCTTTATACACAGCCCTGGGTTATAGATCAGCATGCAATAGTATTGTCCACAACCAAGCTTCATGGTGTAGGAAAGTATAGTATTGAGAAAGTTACATCACCAAAAAAAAAAAAAATTGACACACCTGAGAGTTTTGAACTAAAACATCAATTGCCGCAATGTAAGGAGCCACTGTCAAGGTCTTATTGACAAAGTGAACTCTGTCCTGAATTTTTTTCTCTAATACAAAGTTGCGCAGCTCTGTTTCAAACTTTGTCTGAGCATTCATATCGCTTCCCACAATTACAGCATGCATTGATGGAACCTTCAATTTCTTCTGTTTAACTATTTGCAGACTTTCATAAAAGGAACGAAGAAATAGATCTTGCCCTTTTCCGCGCGAGACACCTACAATTTAGTGATGTGTGCTGATAAGGGACCATTATATTTCACAGTCTAATACAAGGGTATATGGAAAAAATATTAAAACAGAAAATTCAATGACGCAGCCATATTTCTTTTGTTTTTTTTTTCTTCTTCTCATGTAAAAAAGATTGATGTAAGAAAAATATTTTTTTTAACATGTTGACGAAGACCATACTATTTATGATGCCAAAGAGAAGATCTTCACTCCGCACTCCCAGATACTCCCGAACATGCTCACGAAGAATCCTTCTGGATACACTATCTTCAGCAACTTCCATTAGTTCCTTGCTGTTCCCAAGATGTACAGCATGGGTTTTAGGCATTTGAATCCTACAAAACAACAAAATGTAACATTTTCCTGAATAAATAAGAATATAAGAAAACAAAAGGTTGCTGGAATAAACCTAGATATTCTGGCACTTAAATTTGTTAGAACTATTTCTTCATATGGGGGAAGAAAAAAATAAGCATTTAATAGAATGTAGCACATCTCAGAAACATACCCCAAACGTTCTCTAGTCCTGTTCTTCCAGTATTCAGTAGTTACATGTGAATCAATCATGGCACCTGCAACATAAGGGAGGTGCTTAACAAATTCCAGTTTGAAATAATGCCCTCGCATCTCATGAATCCACCACAAAACCTTGGGAAGAATGCAGGTAACATTTTCCTTCAGAACAACTTCTAGCCATTTCCCAGCAACGGCAGTATTTAGAATCACTAAATCAGCTTTAAGAGCAGTATCTAAAGCTTCTTGACCCTTTGCAGAGAAGACCTAACAGAATTGGAACATTTGCAATTACAAAGCTGAAAGGTGATACAGAAAAGAATATGCCATATTGTTCTCTAATCACAAAAGGTACCCCCAGAAAATGTCACGCCAATGGATGAGGATGCCACAAAATGAAGCATATAGATAAAAAAAAAGTACTTCCTCATATAATCTAGATAGAAAATGGTGAAGTTTTTAAAGAGATGTCTCAGCAAAATATGAGAAAGGTCTAGAAAAGCCACAATAGCCATCATTATTTTCTGTCTTGTCAAAGTTTTGATGTTTCAAGAGCAAAAATCTCATACAGGCAACCCCAAGTAAGATTCTAGATGTAGCAAGCATACGGACAAGAAAATAACAAAAGGGCCATTAATTCTCTAAAAGCTTTGAATTATGTTGAGAATACATAAATGCTTGGGGAAAAAGGAAAAAAAAAATATGAATGCAAACAATCTAATTCACTACAGCTGGATGCATAAATACTACTAGAGATATTCCCCAGTAGGTAAAAGACAGCTAGAAGGAAAAGTGCAATGCCACCACTTGACCCGTCATCAGGATCTTGACATTCAAGAACATTTTCCAGGAAGCTTTACTTAAAAAGTATGATGACAGATAACATGTTTTGATGGCAGCATCAAAGCATAGCTAGAAGGAAAAATCCCTCCAGGATATCCATCAGAAACATATACCAATTATGAGGAAAAAAATATATTTTCAGCACTATAACTCATATGCTAATGAAAGAGAATTATCTTCAGCAAAATCAGGAAGCAGACAGAGTTTGATTCAATCAAAATTGGGTCAAATGAGTATTCCAAAATTTATTCAAATAAATCCTAAATCAGTATCAAAGACAAAGTAAATGCAACATTGTTACATACAATGAATTTCATTTGAGAGAAAAATAGTATGAAGATGAACCTGAACTCCTTTGTCCATCATCTTATGCTCCAAACTGTAGATCACCTCGTCAGGTCCAGTCGGTTTCTGATACGTAATCCAAACAACCTCCGAACCAACTCCTCTTAACAGAAACGCCAATTCCATTAACAGCAATGGTCCTCCTTTTTTCACACAAAAAAAAATTCAAGGAACAGTAATAATAAAAATAAATGAAAATAAAATAAAATAAAATTTTGAAGAGAGAAAGAAGCTCCCAACATAAACACTTTCGATTTCCTCTACTTTTATCCATTTTATTTTATTCCTTTCCAAGAACAACACGAAAAGAAAACAAAGGCAAATAAAAATTAGATTGAAAAAAAAAAAAAGTACCAGAGAGAGATAACTCGTGTGAAACCAAAAGAACAAGCTTAGACTTCATGAAATCCAAAGGATTCGGTTGTGAACTACGGAATCGAGAAGCGGAACGTAGTTCGACTTCTTCTCTATCTCTTCCTTCAAATCCATTGCTCGACCTGGAGCTACATGTATCAAATGCTGTTCTCATGAAGAAAACCATCGCTGTAGAAAGCGAAAACAAAGCCAAAACCAACAAAACGCATCTTTTCTTCTGCATCCCCATCCAAGTATTGTTTTGCTTCGCCATAATTTGTTTAAACTATTTCTTCTTACAGTTATCGTTCACAAAGGCATACAGAAATCAAAAGGCCTTAATTTTTAAGGAATTTCTAGGGTCTCAGATTCCGATCTGTAGCAGCAACAAGGAGGATGAAGATCCAATCTCGTTGTCGAGACATTAATTTAATTTTAACATTTACTAGCGCGACTGATCGGAGTGGGAGAATCAGAGTCTTGTGGTGGGAATAAATGACCTATATAGCAAAAAAAAATATTAACAGTTCAACAAAAGTCGCTTCATGACTTCATTTTAGGGATTTGATTTACGTTTTTATCCTTTTATTTTTCATTTTATATGTAATATATTATAATATATTATATATTTCTATGTAATATAATGCATACGTTTTTATTATTATATAATATATTACATATATTTATTGTATATATAACATATTATATATATATTTATCATTATATATAATATATTTTATACACCCTTGTAAGTATCTCAAGTGCTCTTTTGACCTATTAATATTATCTATGAAACTTGCTAATAAATTTCTAAGGGATCACCCACCTTGCGTGTACTAACTCAAAGAATAAAGTCAAAGCACAAGACACAAAATGATTCTAAATAAATAATAAAAACAAAATAAAAATAAACACAAAACAAACACAATCACAAAAATAAACAAATTAAGAAATTTAAGTAAAAAGAAAACAAATCAACAATTTAAAATACCAAATTCTCTTGCAACGACACCAAAAACTTAATGCACAAAATCTTGATAACCAAACTTTATATTTGTAAAAAGCTCGCAAGTGCACGAATTACTTATAATAAGCAACAAGTATACTTTCAAGATCATCTCTCAAGGAATTTGCGGTTACTTTAAAACGTCAATTGCTTTCTAAATTGGTTACAAAAAAATAAATCATAAATACTCAAACAAATGTTGGTTGTGAGAATGATTGTTTAAATTATAAAATCTTAGAACATATAAAATAAACGAATGAAAAGTTTGCAAAAAATATATAATAAACAAATGTAAGAGCTTAGCTAGCTAAGTATTCATAAATAGAATAATTTAATTGATTTTCAAAGTGAAACATGCAAAATAGAATTTATTGATTTCTTGCACTAAATCTAGAAAATTTTAAGTCAATGAAAATGTTTTCGTAATTAACTAATTAACTTTTTTAATCCGTACCGTTAATTAATTAATTATCATAAATTCTAAGAAAATAACTTAATCACCTAATTTAAGACAAGTCAATGCACTTAAATTAGATTTTTATTCAAAAGTGCACAATTAAACTTAAATGACGTTTTTAAAGTTCAATTTTAAAATATTGTCTAGTGTTTATAAATTAAATTTGGCCAAAAATAATTTATAAACAAAGATATTAAAATCAATAAATAAGAAATAAATTACTTTTTTTTTAAAAAGGGCATTAAAGTCCCTTCTTTTTATTTAATAAGAGAAAATACACTCACACACACTCGAGTGAGATTCAAACTTGAATTTTTGGTGGAAAAATTGGATGTTTTACCACCTGAACTACAAGTGATTCCCAATAAATAAATTACTTTAATCTAAAATAAATTACATAAATGTTCATTCATTTATGGTAACATCAATAAATACCACATAAAAAGCTTAGCTACTAATAATAAAATTTAAATCAATTTTTTTTATTATAAGAGACATTCTACAGAATCCAAGAGAGAAAATATATTAAAAACAATAAAGATACCTCACTTTCACTCTTGAAACAATTTTCTTGAAGTTGGATAGTCACATCTCTCAATTCAAATCAATGTTTTATATTATAAGAGACATTCTACAAAATCCTAGAGAGAAAAGATATTAAAAATAATAAGATACCCCACTTTCACTCTTAAAACAATCTTCTTGAAGTTGGATAGTCACATCTTTTAAGAGACATTCTACAAAATCCTAGAGAGAAAAGATATTAAAAATAATAAGATACCCCACTTTCACTCTTGAAACAATCTTCTTGAAGTTGGATAGTCACATCTTTCAAGAATCTTGATGAAATTTCAATGGATCTTTCTCTCTCTAGAATGTGAAAAAGATAATAATTTTTGGCTACTGTTCACGCTGGTACTGTTGGGAGAGTTTTTGAATTGTATTTATAGGTTAAGCTAGATGTGAGGGTGAGTGTGTAATTTTTAGGCATGCATAGCAAGTTTAAGTGATTACTAGGTACGAGGGTCGCAGCGCACAATTCCTTTTGTCGCGGCTCAATGTGTTTTGGTGGTGGTGGTACAACAAACCCAAGGATATCCTACCGCAGTGCACAATTTCTTCTGCCGTGGCGCAATGTGATTTTAAGTTCTTACATAAAAACCTGAAAGTGTACTGCCGCAGCACATATATTTCTTTGCTGCAACATGCCTTGTTGTACAGCCTTTGTACATGCTCTTTACATAATGACTGGTTTTTAATATAAGGCTTACATTTTTTTGAACCTTTTTGTTTCATTTTCACTCCTTTTTTATTTTTTAAGTCCAACAATCACTCCAAAATTACATTGACATACAAAAAAAGAAAATATCATTCAAAATAAAGTAATACCGAAACAAATCATAAAAAAAATACTTAAAAATACAACAAATAATATGTTAAAATAGTGGTCATATATATCAAACAAAAAAGTAGGGGTGTCAAACGAATTGGCACGGCACTTTAAATACTTGACTCGTTAACCCGCTAGGCCTGCACTATGCGATCCACCAAATATTCAATACGGTACGGCACAGCCCGTAGCCCGTAATGAGTTAGGCTGGCATGCGAAGCCTTTTTGTTTTAAAACTTGATTTAAAAAAAAACCATAAATAAATTAAAAAAAATTACATTTAATGAAAATTGTGCATAGTCTAATAGATTACTAACAATCTATCAAAGGAAATGTTGTGAGTTTAACTCTCACTTTAAGCTTTTTAAAACATTATTAATAATTTTTAACTAAATAATTAAATATATATATATATATAATAAAAATAAAATAAATAGGCCACGGGCTGAGCATGACATGGTACTACAAAGCTCACGAGCTAAGAATGAAGACACAGCACAACCCGTATACAAACTAAGAGTCAGCACGACATACTAGCTAACGGGCCAACATGGCACGCTAATTTGACATAATTGACTGATATCTTTGACACCTCTACAAAAAAGTATCAAATAAATATAAATTCACCAAGTATCCTTTATATATATATACTAATAGATATAAAATAAATCTACAATTATCAACTCTTATATACACACACACTACTAGGCAATATAAATAAATAAATATATAATTATCAAATAAATATGAATTCACCAATTTTCCTTTTTTATATATATACTAATAGATAAACAAAATATACTTCGACAAACACAAGTTCTACCCATATTTCTGTAATATGTACATAAAATTGAGGGATTTTAAGCCCCATTATATTTTGGAAAAAAGTAGATAAACAACTTTGTTTTCGGTATATAAATTTACTATTTTTTCCTTTAAATGGTTTACTATCTTATAAATTTTATGAAAGTTAGAAAGTAATGAAAATTTGTAAGCACTATAAATAAAGTATTTTTAAGAAAAAAATAAAAATAATTATATTTTTTTCAAAAAAAATGACAAAAATAATAGAAAATAAAGAAGTAATGGAAATAGATACACTAAACGTTTCAGGATACTTTTACAATAATCAGTAATCAGTAAAAAGAAATTTGAAGAAATTCAAAAATTGAAACTTAATTTAAAATGTGATGGTTTTAAAAAAATTATCATTTTAAATAATAAGAAAAATATTTCCAAAGAAAGACATGGTTTATTATAGGGTAAGTAAAAAAATGAGTATAACAATTATTGATGCAAAAAGGAAGATACAACATATCATTAATTAACAAATAAATCATTATGGAGAAAGTATCAAAAAAATTTCAAAAAAAAAAAAAAAAATTAGGTACATCCAATTAGGAAGAATTCAAATATTAATAAAAGTATATTTTAATACACCAATAAAATTTGTATTATTAGACAATAGAATAATAAATAGAAAAGAGGACGCTCTTTTAAAAATGATCCATTAAAACTTAGGATATCAAAAATAAAAATTTACAACATATCATATATTTGCAATCAATATTAATGATAAAAATTTAAACCAAGTACGAAGTTTAGCCTATGAGTTTGAAAGAATCAATCTAATAAAAAGATAGAAATCATCCATTTTCAATAGATTACATAGTAAAATATTTATTAACAAACAGTTCAATATATAGACAGAATTTGTAAGTCATGTGGTTTTAGTATTAGCATTTTTGTGTGCAAAATACGGTGTCTATATTTTATTTAGTGTAGTTTTTGGTCTTTTTGTAAGGTTGATTGTTGTTGGTTAAATTTCAAACGCTCACTTAGAACACATTTTTGATCAATCACAAAATGCACATATTTTCATATCTTGAGACTATGTTTAGATATAAAATTTTCTTTTTGTGCGGAGGTTTTGAACTAGTTTGAAACCGAGTGAACTATTTGATTTGTGTGGTTTTTAGTGTTCTAGCTAGTTTAGGACCAAACTGGCTAGTTCTTGTCCGATTCTTTGACTCGTTGAGTTGCTCTTGTCGAGGCATCGCTTCATATCCAACGAGGGGTCAGCAAGGATTAGCGAGGGATAAACGAGATTTTTCTACACTTTTTGGTGTTGTTTACCATGGTTGTTTGCTCGCCGAATATCTAGCAAGGTGTCAGTGAGGGTGTCATTTCTTTATAAATAGCACCATTCTCCTCTTATTTTTGTTGGCCAAAAATGGGATGAAGTTCTGCCCAAGTATTTTCAAGCTTTTTTGATATGTCTTAGTCCTTTTTCCTTTGTTGGGTTTGGGAACAATATCATTTTAGAATGTAAAACATTAGAAAAATCTCTCTCATATTTCAAATGCTAGGGTGAGTGTAAAAATGTGAAATTGAGTGAAGATTTTATAAGTGTTAAGTTGTCGTGTGTAGGCTATAGATTTGGCTAGAAAGAGTCGCATATCTTAAGTAATATCTCAAGTTGTTATATGTCGACTAGGTGTTGTAAGGTAGCAACATTATGCATAAGTGAGAAGCATATGTGTTGATGTACTGAATGTTGATTGGGTGTTGTGAGGTTGCAACTTATATGTATGCTAGTTTTTTATTGAGTCATCAATAGTCAATCACATTATTTGGTGATAGAGCTTCGGGAACGAGCTTGGATCTACTTAGATAAGGTGTTGTGTTGACAGCAAGTGAGAGGAGCTTAGATGCAATTGAGCATAACTTCAACTGTTAAAGATATTAGCATATATCTTTAGGTTGTATTATTATTGATTTACTTACACAATAAATTGGTTGTTATTGAGTGATTGTCTTATGCAATCAATGAATGTTACCACATATGAATGATACATATGTAAGTTTACCACATTACATATTGTGTTATGTATGATCACATGTTGTGAGAGTACAATTATCATTGACGTTATAGGTTGGCAAAGGTTTCAAGTATTCCAAAACTACTTAAATAAAATCAGCTTAAAAAATGGCCCAATAACCATCCTAACCAACCCTCATTGATTAAGACTTTACCTAGGAAGAAATTGGGAAGTTGTAATGAGAGATTACCATTCATTTTTCAAAACAATACATAATTGTCGATTACTTTGATATCAACTTAAAGTGAAAGAAATAACGATCCAACCTCAAAATAAACCACCATGTTGATTATCATTTAGTTTTTTGGATGTAGGTACGTTTTGTGTACGTGTGGTTAAAAAGTTATCGGACGAAAGTACCCTAGGTACTAAAATGTGCTCTAAAACAACATGTTGATTTTTCCATAGTTCTTCTCTAATTGTGGTGTATTCAATCTAGATTTTTGTAAAGTTTTATAAATTTTAAATCCTAAGCTTTTTTTTTTTTTTTATAGATTTATATTAGCTTTTAAGATTTTATATGAAATTTTATAAACTTTTTTAAATTTTAATAAACTTTATTGGACTCTTTATTTTACGATTTTCATAAACTTTTATATACTTACAATAACTTTTACATAATTTAATATACTTTTATTATCAATTTTTTTTTTACATCTTTTTATTACTTTTTTTTTTTTACATTTTAAAAATATTCACATCTCATCATTCTTGCAATTTGATAATATTAGTAAGTAAAATTCAAATGACTCTTACATTCAACTCTACACTCTAATAAAAAATTCATATTCTTTATAATTTACATCAAAATATAAAATATAATGCATAAAATAAATATTTAAAAATATCAATGATGCAATTATTGCATATTGAATATACAAATAAAGCAAAAAATAATAGAGAGAAAAATAAATACGAGTTAATAGAACTAATAATTAAACAGTATATAAAACTCATACTTAATTAAATATTAAAAATTTCATTATTAAATAAGTTCTTGCACTTCTAGAAATAAATTAAAAATATTATACCCTTAATATCAAATTTTACTATGCCGTTATCAGTTATAAAATATATTATTTTATTTTATTCATATTAAAATTGTGTGAAAAAATAATAAATAAGAAAAAGAAATTGTCTGTATTAAAGTGAGAGAGTGTGAACCCCATGCACTACCAAATTAAGGTGATACAGACACCTTAGAACTAGCCTCCGGTAGCAGAAACAAAAGTAGATAACAAGAAAACAAAACATAATAGAAAGACAATAAGGAAAATAGTATGAATAGAACAAAGCGATAAAAACTTTAGCAGCCAAATTTCTTAAATAAAAATAAACAATTAATACAATTCGATAAGGTAAAATGCCTATACCTTCATCAGTTGAGACTATCTGTCTTAACTACTTATACTGCTCTAGCTAATTATCTCTACAACTACTTTGATCATCGCCGAATTCGGCTCACCTCTAGAGCCTCATTACTATGTAATAAGGTAAAAATACATGCGATAAAAAAATGTGAATCCTAAATAAGATAACACATACACCGAAGAATGATTTTCAAAAAGACTACCTCGTATCAACAATAAAGAAAAATGTTCGATGTATTATTGATACGAAAACTCAATTGAAAATTATTTTCTCCAACTGCATCTCTTATCCCAATATTTAAAAAAATACTTGATATATTAGCAACACGGAAAAACAATTTTGAAAATAATTTCTTTGAATATCAAACTGATATTTATCATGACTTTGAATCACTAATATGAAAAAAAAAAAACCTCAATGTATTAATGATTTATAATTTCTATAATATTTGCAAGAAGTCAAGAATATTTTTCACAAAATTTTAAAATTTTGTCAATAAAAAATTCAGCTAAAATATTAGTTAGGAGATGAGAAAAGGGAGTGGGTATTTATAACTAATTTTTCATCTTTCGATACCTTAGTCAACCCTCAAAGCCCTCTTGCTGTTCGCCTCTGCTAAGTCTCGCTGACCACCTTATCAAGCAACCTGCGAGACTTCAGCAAGGTACAACGAGACACAAACCACTATGTGTACACTTGCTTACCCATAGCTGACTATCTCAAAAAGTCATTTGCAAGGACCCCATCGAGGTCCTTAACAAGCTAATAAAAACAAGTTTTTAAGGAAAAACTTAGCATTTTAAAAATTCACAAATACCCACAATCAATCAAAATTAAATGCAAATGAAAATATACCTAAATATGCAAACTACATACTTCCAACCACCCAGTGGTGTATATATCATGCAAACATATAAAGTGTTAAATTCTATGTAAGTATGCAATACTGTTTGCCAACAAAGTACCTTACATAGAAGTAGACAAAAATACCAAGTAAAATAAAACAAAGCTCATATTTTACACATGAAAATGCCAATAAAGGCTCAAATGACTTACAAAAATAATCAACTTTATATACTAACAAACTTACTATAAGACAATCTCTCTATCTTCCTCTCTATAACCTAATTTTCTCAAACCCATACAGCCTCTAATGCCAAGAATTTATCTCCTTCGCCACTAAAGCTTCTACTGATGAAGAGAAAGAATAAAAGTCTTCAAAAATCTCATAAGAAAAGATATTACTTTTAGTAGATTTTATATATACATAAAAATATTTAAAATTCTCTACACATGAGTTAATTATTTAAAATAGTAAAAATTTAAGACCTAAATGCATTTGATCATAAATATTATTTTATAAATGTAAGTAAAGCAAGAATAATTTTAACCATATGATATTATAGAATAAAAGTATGCATTTCGGTATATATCATTTCTATTTCTATTTACGTCATTTTGTTAATTTTATATATTCTTATGCTATATTAATCCTTAACTCCTCCTGTCACACACCTTGCCACTCTAATCTCATGCCTACTTATTTTGCTGTCGAATTGAATCCTGAAATTAATCGACAATTAATACTACGAGAATGAAATGCAATGAAACTTTACAAGAAAAAAAAATGTGAAAAACGTTATTTCATGTATTAATTATGTAAATCTGACTATCAATGGCTAGTTTAAAGCTTTAAGCTTTATCCATTTCCTGACACAAACTTGGTATGTACAGAATTATAACAATCTAGCCAGACCCTCGCGCTCAGGGCAATGACAATTTTTTACAAGACTAACTCGTGCGTTGACAGACTATGGGAAGGGTTCTTCATGTGACTGAAGAAAATTGCGATTCTGTTACACACATTTGCCTCATTGGTGTGAGCAGCCTTGCGAATCGAAGAGGGACATGTGCCTTAACCAATGTCCCATTCTCTGTGTATTCCTGAAATTTAAAGAAAAGAAACCAAACATACATCATTATCATGCAAATCAGTCTACTAAATTAACTAATTTGTTTTATATTTAGCCATCTTAAGAATGCTTAACTCTTCATAATCTACAGGAACTTCAACAGGTTATAAAGTTGAACTGGACTATTTGTAATATGTCCATCCATGTATCTAGTTATCATTCAACAGACAAATATAATTCCATCACATAAACCAAAAAGTAATAGCCTACTGTAGTTTCAAGCTTTTAGTTTGGAAATTCCTCCAATGATAATATCATTTATAATTATTGTCTGGGCGACCAGAAATAATTGAGAATCGAAAAATTCCAGAAACAAATGATGTAGCAGGATGAAGCATTGACATCTTTACTGGATTGGCAATTGGCTATGTAAGGCATTAGGCATGGAGGGGGAGAGAGATTATGAAACAGTGCAATAAGACAAAAGGTATAGAGGGTAATTAATAATGGAAGAAGAAGGCGAAATCTACATCACTTTTGAGTACCTACCGTTCTCTCCACCATTCCAACTTGATGAACAGTATTAAGGAGTTCCCCTTTCTCAAAAGGGATCAAAGCTTCCACCCATACCATCGAATCCTGAGCCAATAAAAGTGGTTAACTTTACCAAAAATTATTTATTTTTTTAAAAAAGGAAAAATTTTATCAATTCACTTTTTCAAAGACAAATGAAATCTACAATCCTAGCATGAACGTTCTGGAGATGTAACTTTTCAAGAACCACATAGATTAATGTTCTTTGAGCACCTTTAGTTTTTCCTGAACAGCATTGCAAAAATCGAGCAATCCATCACCAGTCAAAGCAGATACGCAAACAACATCGGTTCTCTTGTCCGCCTCTGACTTGGTTCTTAGTGGGTCACTGACCTTGTCAACCTGCCATAGGAAAAATTACATTATCTACCTTACCTTCAAGTTGCACAGTAAAAACTCGGGAGAAAAAGTCTAAAATGAACATGATCATTATTCATGACCTACAAATACAACCAAAATCCAATAAATTTTATGGTGATTCCAAAGGAGTTTTTAATGTTCCCAATCATTGGTTAATTGGCAAGACATCATCAGAACCATTAATAAGTTGATAAAAGAATGCTATATGTGCACATTGAGACGTTGTTCATTATAGTCAGTTTGGAAACTACCTTATTTATTTCTCACTTTGACAAGCTATAGATACTGTCTTCAGTGCAACACAGAAACAAAGATAAGGGTACAAGGGGAGGAGGGGGGTTATTAACTATGACCAACCATTGAGTTATAATTGGCATGAATTAAGGAAGCAAAAGAAGAGGAGAGACCTTTAGAAATGCTATTAAGGTCAGAGTCAAATATCAAAGAATGTAATAAACAAAAAAGCTTTTAGGTACCTTGTTCCAGACCATCAGCCTGGGAATTGAGGAGACATCCAGCTCTGATAGAACTTTGTCCACGGCATCTATCTGCTGCTGGGAGAAAGGATGACTGAATTTGATAGCAACATCTAATAAGATATAAAATTTCATCACCTACAATATATTTTTGGGTGAAGAGCCAAAATGATCCATTTGTTTATGTAATAGGGGTCATTTAGTCCTTTAGCTTATAAAATGTGTCTTTAAGTCTATTTGCTTATTAAAAATGTGTTTTGAAATCCCTTTATTAGTAAAAAAATGTGTCAGGTAAGGACAAAATTAATTTTCCATCCAATTTTTTGTTAAATCTAACGGAACAGTAGATGTATCACATGCATGTTTATATTTTTCGATAAATATATATCAAATTAAATAATTTTTAATTAAAAAATTACTCTAATTTTATACAATTTCTTTATATTAAACTTAAATAAAATTTTTATTGTCTAATTAGTGATTTTATATATTAAACAATAAAAATTCTATTTAAATTTTATTGAATTCGATCAAACTTAAATAAAATATTCATTATCTAAGCTGTGACTTTAAATATTAAACAATTAAAATTTTATTTAAATTTTATTAAAAATTATATTTAAATTACATTGAAAATTTTATTTAAGTTTTTTTTGAAAATTTAAAAAAAATTGAATAATTTTTTAATTAAATATTAATTTTTTACGTATATATATATATACCGAAAAATATAAATATATATGTGACACATCTGCTATTTCATTAGATTTAAAGAAAAATTAGATGAAAAATTAATTTTGCCTTTACTTAACGCATTTTTTACAAGTATAGCGACTTAAAAACACATTTTTTCAAAAGTAAAGGAATTTAAAGACACTTTTTATAACCTAGGGGACTAAATGCCACCTTTTATAAAAACAAAAGGACCTATGTAACACTTTTTCCTATATTTTTTAGATAAGTTTTTGAAATACCTGATATCTACCACATGCACCAATAATGATGATTCTGCTATCTCCTCCAATGTAGCTCTGAAGGCAGCAACCTACAAGATTCAGCCATTGAACTTATGCAACACAATTTTTTTTTTCCAAACTCACATTGTTTGATCCTTCAATTTGACATTTTTTTAAAGCTTTATCAGTTAATTTATATCAAATGGAAACAAAAAAGAGAACCATTCACTAGCAGTCATTAAAAAAAGAAAAGGTAAACATAACATTCTAGCATAAGTTGGTAGGTATTTTACCAGTGTAGTAGGTAACTTTTGAATGAAACCAACTGTGTCCGTGAGAAGAAATTCTTTCCCATTCTTTATCTAGAAAGCAAAACAATAAACAAACATTTCATTTTACCACCAAAGAAACAAGTTCAATTCAACAAACTCATTTGATGAAATTAATCTGTAAATTCAATAGAATGCTCGTAGCACACAAAACATATATTTTATATAGTCCATTTAGAGATTAAGGTTCTACAACATATATTTGCTGCCATAGTGGAACTAGGGCTGACCTATTCCAAAGCCAATTTGCTAAAATATGGAAATCAAAGGAAAATCTTAATTATTGACGACTATACACATTACTAGGCTGTTAAAAAATTCCATAGATATGATTGACTGACCTGTACCCTTCTTGTAGTTGGATCAAGAGTAGCAAATAATCGATCTTCTGCAAGCACACTAGCTCCTGTCAATTGATTTAGAAGTGTACTTTTTCCAGCATTTGTGTAACCAACCTGAATTTTTATCCAAAGTGTTAGATGTATAAAAGGAACACCATTTGCATGCAATCTTTTCTTTAACTTCTAAAAAGAACACCATGTGCAAGCAATATTTTCTTTAACTTCTAAAAAGAACACCATGTGCATGCAATCTTTTCTTTAACTTCTAAAGACACACATGCATAATCACTCACAGACAAATTAAAAACTAGCTTACCAAAGAAACCACAGGAACAGGTACAGAAAATCGGCGGTTTCTGTATTGCTTTCTGTGTTTCCTTACAGATTCCAGCTCCTTCTTGAGAACACCAATCTAACAGTACAAATTTGTATATGGCCCAATTTAATTCCCAGATACACAAACTGAGATAAAAATAAAACGAGTACAGTAACAAGAACCCAATCTGAAAGGGCTATAGACTGACTTTATGATGTCCAGTCTATAAATGCAGAGAAAAGGACAATATTGTATAAATAATTTGTGTATCCTTCCCTATGAAACAGATACAATATGCTTACTTGATTACGTAAGATACGCTTGTCAACTTCGATCTGTTTCTCTCCCATCCCCTTCACCTGGCCTCCTGCTTGACGCTCAAGATGAGTCCACATTTTTGTTAGTCGGGGTAATTGGTATTCCATTTGTGCCAATGAAACCTAGCAACAACAATTGTCAATAAGAAGAGACACACACCTCTTTCTTTTCTTGTAGTCGGAGACTAGAAGCAGAAGCACAAAAATGAGGAAAAATCTCCAACTAAACCAGCATGTGTTTCTGTGATATTGACAAGTAATAAAAGTTATTTCTATTACTGATTAACAAAGTAATAAATTTGCCTGTAAAGCTGCTTCATGCGTTGCAGCCCGCTGGTTAAAGATATCTAGGATGAGGGCAGTGCGGTCACACACTCTAACATCTCCACCAAAAGCCTTTTCCAAATTGCGCAATTGCCTAGAGTAATAAATTTAAAATTCCATGTTATTATACACCTAATCCATACCTTTAGATGGAATAATCATAAATCCATTTCATAGACCTCAAAGCAGGTAATGTAACCAACTGACAAGTCATTTAGATAAACCTTGTAAAATCATGGTGGAAATAACTTTTGGGAGACTGAAGACTAAAACAATTAAGACTTGAAGTATGTCACACATCAAGGCCGAAAAAGATTTGATCACATCAAACTGTTAAACATGGATAAGAAAGATCATACATACATACATACATATACATATACATATATGTATACGTATACGTATATGAAAGGAACCCATTCTTACCCTGGTGAGAGCTCGTCATCAAATATAACAGTTTCAACATCAAGTGCACGAATAGCACTCTTGATTTCCCCCACCTTGCCAGATCCAATGTATGTCCTTGGGTTTGGAGAAGCTAATCTGTACTATGCATAGAATAAGAAATTGAATGCAGGAACGCAGGGATCAACATTTCCAAAAGAAATTCATGGGCAGATTCTAATGTGTCATACATATAGAACAAGTATGCAGGACATGAATGAAACTTTGGAGTTAAGCAAGAATAAAAATAATTCTATATCAGAACAAAGAGAAAATAAAGAACTTGTACATACTTTTGGCAAGAGGAACCAACGACCATCAGTCCAGCAGTGTCAGCAAGCTGTGCCAGTTCCTTCAGTGACTCCTCAATTCCAAACAAGTCCTCCGTATACCCTTTGCGCTCAACACCAATAAGGTAAGCTTTTTCTTCAAAAACCTGAGAGTAAGCTCGTTATTTTTACTTCCCTTCCAATTAGAGTTTTGTCTAAAAAGGAAAATGTAAATGAACAAAAAAAAAAAAAGAAGAAGCCAAGACTGTTGTTTGGTTAGAAAAAAGAAATAGAATAAAATAAAATAAAACTTGTTATTTGGTTCTAGTTTAAAAGCTGAGTAATGTAACTACGGTCAAAATCTCAGATGTTCCATGTTATTCTTATGTCTTAGAAGTTCTCGGTAAGACAGTAACCAATATGATCTCTAAAATAAAAAAAAATTGAAACTTGAAAAAGTTGGACGAACCTCTCTTCCATTTCGCTGCTTAAACCTATCGTTGAATTCGTCATCATCCTCGTTCTCTCTCTTCTTTTTAATCCTATTCGAGGAACTCAGGGTCGCATCTGCCGATTTAGTTTCTTCAACTTCGTCGAAGACTCTATGAACCTCTTCCTTCTCTTCATCTTTGGTATCGAATTCAATCGATGGGTCTAGAAACGGACTATCGTCAGGGGATGCAGTCCCGAGACCCTGGTCGAGAACTTTGGCGAAGATTCTAGGCGAAACATTAGCAATTTTTCTGATAATGACATTAAATGCTGTGAAATTAGGGCTAGTCGGGCATGAAAGATAGGGATCGTAAACTGGAGGAGAAAGGCGAATCAGAGAGCAACAAAAGCAAGCAGTCATCCCAGAATTTGCTTCTACTGGCTAAGATAAGTTTCAAGCTCAGAGCTCATTCACGTTTTCTTTTATTTTTTTCCCTTTTTTTCCGCTAATTTCTAGCGGGTAATTAACGGTAAATTTTCCCTTTTTTTTTTAATGGGCCGGTGTTATAAAATAAAAAAATAATTCGTAAGTTCAATAAATATAAATCTTAGGATAGACAAGACTGGATTAAACCTTAATTGGTATTTTTTTTATTAAAAAATTACATTTTAGTACATTTTATTAAATATTAAAGTTATTAATTTTGTTTTGATTTAGTACTGAATTTTTTTTTAGCTTATTACTTAAATTATAAAATTTTATTTTATTTTAATATTCTATTAATTTAAGCATATAAAATAACAACTAAAAAAAATCAAACATGTTTTAGTCATAAGATTAATGGATATTTTAATAATTTTTATATATAATATAAAGAAAATAGAAAATTAAAAAAACAAAAAAAGCAACAAGCTACCTTTATACTTGCAATTGTTATAGAAAAAAAAAATCATTTATGGACACTTAACTTATATAAATTAAATATATTAATTATTTTTTAAATTTGTATATATTGGTCACATAATTATTACAAATGTGAATATTTTAGTCATTTTACTTCAATTTTTTTTTAATCATTTTATTTTCAAATTCTTTTTAATTTTTAAGATATATTTTTTTTCAAACATCTATTAAACTTATGTTAACAATGTATAATTGGATCAAATTTTTTTATTAAAAAATATCCAACAAAATTAAAATTGATAAGAATTAATAAAGTATCCATAAATACAATACTTATTAATTAATATATATTAATTTAAAAAAATATTAATTTATTTAATTTATAAAAATAAAATATCAAAATATTATGCTATTCTTTCTTATAAACCATAATATTATTTGTAAATAGAGGTAAAAAGTACTGAGGTAAAGTTGAAACAACTGATACTGTGTTATACGTTAAAAAAAGTTTAAAAAAATTATTAAAAATATCACCTTTAAAATTTATAATAATAAAAATAATATTTTAATAGTATTAAACGTTTAATATTAGACATTCATATTAAATTAATCTAAATTATAGTTGTTTAATTTTAATTGAACTGACATTTAAAAAAAATAATATATTAATTATTTTTTTAATTGTAAAAATATAAGTTTAAACAAATATTACTTTTATTATTATAAGTTTTAAAATGTATTATTTTTATTGTTTTTTTTAAAAATTTAAATATGAGTTTTTATTACTCAAAAATCTTAGAATAAGAGAAAAATATGAGAGAAGAATGAGGAATATATTTTAGATTTTTCTCTCCAGATTTGTTATATCATTAAATATCCAATTTTCACTTCTTCATTTAGTATTTAACAATTAGTTTATAGAAATTGGATCAAAATATCTATTGTATGATAAAAGAAGATTAAAATGTCTCTTTTAATAAAATAGAGAGCAAGTTTACAGTTTTAATAGAAAAGAGTACTAATGGGAATTTAATCCCGCAACATGAATAATCATTTTCTTTTCTATTATAAAAAAAAGTACGCTAATCCTCTTTTCTTTTTGAATCAATTTATTAGTTCTGTTTTTTTTTTTTCTTCTTCTCAAAAAGCAACACTAAAAGTCCTAATTTAACAATTCCATTAGAGACAAATTAATGTTACCTATCTTGTGATTTGTATGTTCTCGTTAAACTGATAGGTTTCTCTGAGTTTTCAAAATTCCTGAACTCCTTCATGAACTCACGGCATATTAGATCTAAAAAAATTATTCAGCCCTTGCTCTGTCTTCTTCACAATTCTTCTCTCTTCTTCTAACCTTTAAAAGTTGCAATTTATTCAAAATCAAAAATTTGATATCGAAATCCAAAGATCAAATTTCTTTTCCTTTCTTCGCCACTGATATGTGAGGGGTTATGGTGAATGGTGATATTATTTTTTTTGTCATGTATCGGTATGATGCTTACTGATATAGTGATATTGATATGCTTTAGTTTTGATGCTTAAAAATTTTCTCTAGAAGACTTGAAGATAAATTATAAATTAATGTGCTGTTTGAACTGAATAGACTGATTTTTTACTATGTATTGCAGTTTTTTTTTTTTAAGTCTCATTAATCAAATTTTTAAGATACATTAGTTCGTAAATTCATATTTAAAATATATATCAAACCATTAAAACAGTACATCAAAATAAACACATCTTTAGAATAAATACTAACAAAGCCATACAATAGTTGTGAAATATAAGCATTTAAAGTAAGCTCGTTGAATTGACCAATCTCCAACGTCAGTAATAATTTATCAAATTGATATAAAAATTTATACCCAAAATAATAACTCATAAACTTGCTGATATTTTTCAAAATCTGATAACCTATATAGCTAATTTTTTGAAACATTTCTATGAATACGTTTGCCACAATAAAAAAAAATAACTGAAATTAAACAACAATTACACCACCTACAAGCTTTTAAACAACAAAAAATTATAGGATAAAATACACTACCATAACAGACCATAACTTATGAGAAAAACCACACAAGAAAATAATTAACAAAACTAGGGAAAAAAAAAAGGACATAAACAACCACAAATAGCAAAGTAGGGCCTTACTAGTACCAAAAGGAACAGAGCCTCACCAGAAACAGACCAGAATCGGCCATGATCTAGCTCAATGCCGAAAGCACCAAGAAGCCGACCGAATAGAGCCTCGTCGGTATCAGAAACAAACCAACAGCACTGGTCAAAAAATAAAATACCCAAACGAAAAAGGAAAAAATTGAACGGAAAAAGATGAAAAACTTATTAGAAAATGAAGAAAAAGGGGGGACTAGCTGACGGCCAAATGGCACGCCTTCAACCAACCAAGGAGGCGCCCAAAACACCCTAGTTGCTTTTGAGGGAGAGGTGCAAGAGAACTCTAGAGGCGAAATGAATATTATGTACTACATTTAATTTGTCAAAGTTTTGCTCTTAAATCAAGGTTATATTTGCTAGTATTTTAATAAACTTCCTTCTCTAATTCTCTATCTTTGTAATGTATATGTCCTCTTTGATTTAGGATAGTGAACATGGAAGGTTTTTTTTTTTTTTTTTTTGTCTTATTCAAGACAATTTCAATTTGAGAAAGTAGTATGAGTTGCATAAGGCAAACTGGAAAATTGAGTTTCGCAATATTTCGATTAGGAAAAATTAGGGGTGGTAATTTGTGCTATAGCTCGATTGATCGAATCGAATCCGAATCGAAAAACACGAATCGAATTAAATTTGAGCTTGTTTTGACCCAGCTCGAATAACACGAACAAATTTGGGCTGAGTTAGGGCCAGCCCATTAGCCCGAACTAAAATAAAATGAAATTAAATTTTAAATAAAAAAATAAAAAATACTATATTAAAATTAAAATAATCTTTCATTTCTTTTAGTACTTCTCTTTTATGATATATTAGTTATTTTTTTCCCTTTTCTTTTGAAAAATAAGCTAATAATGAATAAATAGTTATAATTTATTCATTTTGTCACAATATTATGCTACATTATTTGATGTTAATACATTTAGCATATAAATCTACCTAACTCTTTAAACAAAAAAAATAATATTTATATTTAATTTAAATTAGTATTATAAAGTTTTTATTTTTAAATTGATACTTGTGTTATGCTATTCTCTTTTCTACTTGTTCCTTGTCTTGAGACTTAGATATTATGTAATAGTCAAAATTTTGTTCTTATGTATATAAAAAAAGTTATGTTATCGTGTAACATTTTAATTTACTTTAATTATTCAATTTTTAATAAGTATATTCATTTAATCTACTCATCTCTATTTATTTTGTTTAATAACTAGAATAAATTTTATTTGAATTTGATAACTCTTTATTCTAAATGTGAGTTTTTATGAGGGCATGACGACTTCTAACTTTTACATGACTTCTAACTTTTTATGGTTTAATGCATTTACTCATTGCCAAATTAATTTAGTAATTGACTTTTTACTTTAATAATTAATTTTTTTATTATATATATATATATATTTTATTGTTTTATGTAATTTTATTTGAGCTTTAATTATTAAACACATTTTTTTTAATAAAAAAAGTCATATTAACTAAAATATATATATAATTAACAATTCGGGCTAGTTTGGGCCAGCTCATTTGTGTTTGGTTTGGGTTCGAGCTCACATTTGCCAGCTCGAATTAAATTTGAATTGAGCTAGGGTTGAACCAATTTGGGCTGGGTTAGTTTGGGCCAGCTCGAACTAGCCCAGCTTGCACGAATTGACACCCTTAGGAAAAACACACTAGATTTTATTTTGGGACGATTTAGTATTAGTTTCGTAACCAATTAGGTTTAAATTTTTTTAGAAAGGGAAAAAAATTGAGTTGTAGAAGGAAATTTTTGGATTTGTTTCTTTTTTTTTTTTTTTTTTTCCATATCTTTAAGTAATCTAAAATGTTGTAGATATCCCTATTAGAGTAATTAATATTTTATTATAAGGTTATTTTAGTATTTTTTTTCTTTTATTTTGCCTTTAAAATATTTAGCTTGTAACATTTACAAACACTTTTACATTATAATAAACCCTAGCCTCTTCTTTTCCTCTCTCTTCTCTCTTCTTTTGTATCTCTCTTAAATGTTAATTTTGAATATTTATCATGGTATCAAAGCATGGTTATTGAAGTAACTGAATTTTTTTTTTTTGACAATATCATTCATGAGTCTGCAATTTTCTTTGCATCAAATAGATATTTTTCTTCTATTTCTGCATATTTTGTTCGAACTATAATTTTAGGATTTTCATTTGATTTAGCAATTTAGAAGATGTTTTGTTTTGGCAATAGGTAGTGGTAAAGATGACTCGCTACAGTCAATTAATGTGAGGTTAGATGGGAAGAATTATTCGTATTGGAGTTATGTAATGAAAAATTTTCTCAAAGGAAAAAAGATGTGGGGTTATGTATCTAGAATTGTGAATAAACCTATAGTAGAGAAGACTAATTATGCAACCCAGCTAGATGCTTGAGAAGTAAATAATTCAAAAATTATTACTTGGATAAATAATTCTGTTAAACACTCAATAGACACCCAATTAACAAAATATGATACAGTGAAGGAAGTTTAGAAACATCTTGCAAGACTGTATATACAATCAAACTTTGCAAAGCAATATCAATTAGAATCAGATATTTGAGTTATTGAACAAAAAAATGAGTATTCAAGAATTTTATTCAACAATGACAGATGTTTGGGATCAATTGGCTTTAACAAAATCAGCAGAACTTCGAGCTTGTGTACTTTATATTACCTGTAGAGAGGAACAAAGCTTGGTTTCGCAATGATTTTGAGGACCTTCGTGGTTCCATTATGCACCGTAGCCTACTTTCATCAGTTGATTTGGTGGTCAATGAGCTTTTGGCTGATGAAATACGCCTCAAGTCTCAAGCAGGAAAATGAATTCTCCTACATTGGCTACCCTCACTGAGGCAGACATGATACGCAGTCGCATGCCATGTCTGCCTCTTCTATGATAGGTCAATCCCTCTCTAGTTCTTCAAGTATGTCCTCTTCAACTTGGGCTTTGGATTCTGGAGCTTCCCACCATATGTCTCCTAATTCAAAAAATTTTGCTTCCTTGTGTCCTACATCATCTGTACCTGTCATGACTGCTGATGGTACTCCTATGCCATTAGCAGGTATTGGTTATGTTGTTAATTCTCATTTATCTCTTCATAATGTTTATTATATTCTTAAGCTTTCACTAAACCTTGTATCTATTAGTCAATTGTGTGATTATGGTTACTCAGTTTCCTTTTCTTCTACTTCTTGTCATGTGCAGGATCTACAATCCCAAAAGTTGATTGGGACAGGCCGTAAGCAGGGGAATTGTATGTTTTGGATGAGCTGAGATTACCAAAATTTGCAGCTCCTAGTGTTGACCTTTCTTCTTTTCGATTGTGTTCTTCATCTTTTAGTTTTTATTTATGGCATTCACGTCTTGGTCATGTTTTTGCTTCCTGTTTACGATACTTAGCTTATACTGGAGTCTTAGAAAATTTGTAAGCTCATGATATTTCTGATTGTAGTAGTTGTAAACTTGCAAAATCTTCTGCATTACCTTTTAATAAAAGTACTTATTATGTTGCACCTTTTGATTTAATTTATTCTGATGTGTGAGGACCTTCTCCTATTGTTTCAAAAGGAGGGTCTTGATATTATGTCTCTTTTATTAATGATCACACTCGTTTTTGTTAGGTATACCTTATGAAACGTCGTTCTAATTTCTTTGATATTTATAATGACTTTAAAGCTCTAGTAAGAACACAACATTATGTTGTTATTAAGTGTTTTAGATGTAATTTAGGTGGTGAATATACTTCCAATAAATTTTTTGATTTGCTTGCTTTAGATTGAACTATTCACCAAACTTCTTGTACTAACACTCTTGAGCAAAATGATGTTGCTGAAAGAAAACATAGACACATTGTTGAAACTGCTCGTTCTCTTTTGTTGTCATCTTCGGTTCCTAGTGAGTTTTGGGGAGAAGCAGTTCTTACTGCGGTCAACTTAATCAATAAGACCCCATCATCTATCATTTCAGGTTTGTCTCCTTTTGAAAAACTATATGGACATAGTCTTGACTATTCCTCTTTGAAAGTCTTTAGTTCTACTTGTTTTGTCCTTTATTCTCATGTAGAACGTACCAAATTATGGTCACACTCTTCCATTTGTGTTTTTCTTGGTTATGGTGAAAGGCAAAAGGGATATCGTTGTTTTGATCCATCTTCACTAAAACTATATGTATCTCGTCATGTTATCTTTCTTGAGCATATACCTTTCTTTTCTATTCCTGTTACTGTTTATGATTTGACCAAATAATCTAATTCATATTGATCCTTTCTCTAACCATATCAATGATTCTTCTCCACAAGTTCCTCTAACTTAGATTCTGCAAATACTGGTACACCGCAACTTGACACTTCTGATGCTTCCCCATGCTATCCTCAGTGCACTCGTAAGTCTACTAAATTACCATATTTTGTTTACTCTTCCTTTTCCATTTCTTTCACTTCATTTTTAGCATCTATTCATTGTCTCTCTGAGCCATTATTCTATATAGAGGTCGTCCTTGATCCCATTTGGAAACAATTTATAGCTGAGGAACTTACTGCTTTGCATCAAACAAACACATGGGTCTTAGTACCTTTATCACCAGATAAACGAGCTATTGGTTCCCGTTGGATATATAAAATTAAACTTGATTCTGATGGATCTATTGAAAGGTACAAGTCCCGAGTAAGTGTAAAGGGATACTCTCAAATGAGTGGTATTGATTATGAAGGGACTTTTGCCCATGTTGCAAACTATAGTTCGCACACTTGTTGCAGTTGCATCAGCTCATGGATCGTGTATATCTCATATGAATGTTAAAAATGCTTTCTTGAATGGTGATCCGCATGAAGAAGTTTACATGGTTTCCCCACCTGGTGTCCCATATAATCATGGAGAAGTTTGTAAGCTTCAAAAAGCCTTATATGATTTAAAACAAGCACCTCGAGCATAGTTTGAGAAGTTCTCTATTATTATTGCCTCTCTTGGATTTTCTTCTAGTGATCATGACTATATTATCTTTGTTAAGCATACTACTACAGATCGTATTGTGCTTTCTTTATATGTTGATGATATGATTATTACTAGCGATGATGTTGATGGCATTACATTGTTAAAATCTGAATTAGCCATTCAATTTAAAATGAAAGATTTGGATTCTCTGCGGTATTTTTGGGTATTGAAGTTGCATTATTTCTAAAAGGTTATATTATTTCTCAATATAAGTATACTACTGACATTCTTGAGTGGGCTCGCCTTACTAATACTAAAATTATTAATACCTCTTGTGAGCACAATGTTCAGTATTCTCCTTTTGATGGCACTCCTTTGCAAGATCCTACCTTATATCGAACTATTGTTGTCAGCTTGTCTACCTTACTATTACTCGTCCAGACATTGCTTATGCTGTTCATATTGTTAGTCAGTTTGTTGCTTCTCCTACTACCATTCATTGGACAACCGTTCTACGTATTTTGCGGTATCTTTGGGGCACTATTTTTCATAGTCTCTTACTTCCATCCACCTCTTCCTTAGAGCTGCATGCATACTCTGATGCTGATTATGGTGGTGATCCCATAAATTGCAAGTTTGTCACTGATTTTTGTATCTTTTTGGATGATTCTTTTATTTCTTGTAAGAGCAAGAAGCAAACTGTTGTTTCTCAATCTTTTACTGAAGTAGAGTATTGTGTTATGCATCTACTACTAAAGAGATTGTTTGGTTACGTTGGCTACTTACAGATATGGGTGTTTTTCTTTCTCATCCCACTCCTATGTATTGTAACAACCATAATGCTATCCAGATTGCTCACAACTCAGTTTTTCATGAACAAACCAAGCATATCGAGATCGATTGTCATTTTACGCGTCATCACCTCAAGTAAGGCACCATTATATCGCCTTTTGTTCCTTCTTCTTTACATATTGCAAACTTCTTTACCAAGTCACATACTATTTCCCACTGTTTTCTAGTTGGCAAACTCTCGATGCTTCTTTCAGCCGCATCGTAAGTTTGAGGAAAGATATTAGAGTAATTAATATTTTATTATAAGGTTATTTTAGTCTTTTTTTTCTTATTTATTTTGCCTTTAAAAGGTTTAGCTTATAACATTTGATAACTCTAATTTATTAGAGTATTATTAGCTCTTATTCATAAATACTTGCTTGTTAATTTGGGAATATCCACACATTATAATCATTTATACACTATTTGTGGATTTTATGATTTAAATGAATTCTTTGATGATAAATTCAAAATAATTATGAAATGTGTCAAAAAGAATTATATTTTGATGTGCACTCATTATATTTTCATTGCCCTTGCAGGAAATAAAGAAAACAACAAAGAAAATGCAAAAATACAAAGCTGCAGCAAAATCACACCAGGAAAAACTGCAGAAATCTGGGCAGTAGTTAGAGGCTGACTTTGGCTGATTTGGACTCTCAACAAAAGGACAATTTTGGGCCTTCATTAACTCACCTTTTTAGGGATAATATTGAAAATTAACACACCCAAAATTGTCCCCAATTAAACCTAAAGCTAAATACACAAAACAGGGGCTGATTACACAAGTCTTCTGCGGTAGAAAATAAAAACTCAGATCAGGAACTATTCTGGGCAGCAGGAGGCGACACAAAGGGAGGAAAACACTTGTGAATTCTGGGCAGAAAACAGAGGAAGAACCAGCAGCAGCGAGGAGGAAAAACATAGCAGATAGCAGCCCCAAATTCTGGACAGATTTGGCGCAAGGAAGGAGAGGCAAAACAGAGCATCAAATTGAATCTGAAAAGAGACTAATTGAAGCTTGATTTGCAAGGACTTTCATTGAAGAGAAAGCAAGAACGAGACAAAGGATCATAATCCAATTGGTTTAGGGTTGATTTAAGGGATTTATTTATTTATTTCATTATTTCTTTATTATTTGATTCTTCTAAATTCTCTAAACCATATGGATCTGATTTTGAGCATATATAATTTGATGTTTAATTTTATAAATATGCTTGGCTAAATTCTCATTCAGTTAGGGTTGTGGATATGCAAGTGTATTTAGACCTTGTGCTTTAATTTCATAAAATTGTGCTTTGCTTGGTGAGGGGTGCTAGTTATTCTACGCTTGATTGATTGATTCATTCCTATTGATGGCTTGATCAACAATTGATAGGATATTAGACTGAAATTGAATCTGAAAAGGTTAATTTTAAGTTGGATAAAGCTAGAATAGTGTGAAGAAATTGATATAGGAATATATAGTTATCTCACATAACTCAAAATAATTTGTGCATGAACGTTGTTCTTAGATTCAGTTTTGCATAGGAATATGTTTCATTGAGTCATAGAATATATAAACATTGCAGATTCGGAAGAATCCTTTGTGAATTTTTGCAATTCTAGTTACTGGTACACTTTGCTACAGCATTGCTACAGCAATGCTGCAGCAACGCAGTTTGTCTACATCACTTGTCATATTCGCAATCCTAACTGATTTATCTATTTGCGATTCTTGATATCCTTCTTGTTGAACGTTGTTTCAGTGTTTTCACTCTTGTTCTCTCGTATTATTTATTTTATTTTATTTATTTATTTTATTTTAATAAACAAAAACACAAAACATTGATTTTAATAGTTAATTTTTACGATATTTTCTAGTATTTCAATCCCCGTGGGAACGATCTTTCTTATCATTATATTACTTGTTTGCGACACGTGCACTTGCGTAAAATCATATACACTATTGTGAGCAACAACATTTACAAACATTTTTGTATTCTAATAAACCCTAGCCTCATCTTTTTCCTCCCTTCTCTCTTTTTTTGTATTTCTCTTAAATATTAGTTTTGAATATTTACCAATTCCTACTATTTGACTTGTACACTTCATGCTTTCTGACTTGATGGTATACGAAGTAGATGTTAAAAAAAAAAAAAGATCTATATTATTCTTTGTTTTTTTCTTCCCATAAAAAAGAAGATTAAAATAATGTAAAAAATAAGTAAAGGAATAGAGTGTTACACTTTCATGAACTAATGAACCTAGAGTACTTTTCCCTAAATTTTATGAAAAGTAAATTTGTTATTTTTTCTCTTTTGCAATATTAATGTTATTTGTATTTTTTATTTATTTTAAAAAAATTGCATTTAAAATTCCTTTTCTTCTACTTCTTGTCATGTGCAGGATCTGCAATTCAAAAAGTTGATTGGGACAGGCCGTAAGTAGGGGAATTGTATGTTTTGGATGAGCTGAGATTACCAAAATTTGCAGCTCCTAGTGTTGACCTTTCTTCTTTTCGATTGTGTTTTTCATCTTTTAGTTTTTATTTATGGCACTCACGTCTTGGTCATGTTTTTACTTCCTGTTTACGATACTTAGCTTCTATTGGAGTCTTAGAAAATTTGTAAGCTCATGATATTTCTGATTATAGTAGTTGTAAACTTGCAAAATCTTCTGCATTACCTTTTAATAAAAGTACTTATTATGTTGCACCTTTTGATTTAATTTATTCTGATGTGTGAGGACCTTCTCCTATTGTTTCAAAAGGAAGGTCTTGATATTATGTCTCTTTTATTAATGATCACACTCGTTTTTGTTAGGTATACCTTATGAAACGTCATTCTAATTTCTTTGATATTTATAATGACTTTAAAGCTCTAGTAAGAACACAACATTCTGTTGTTATTAAGTGTTTTAAATGTGATCTAGGTGGTGAATATACTTCCAATAAATTTTTTGATTTGCTTGCTTTAAATTAAACTATTCACCAAACTTATTGTACTAACACTCTTGAGCAAAATGATGTTGCTGAAAGGAAACATAGACACATTGTTGAAACTGCTCGTTCTTTTTTGATGTCATCTTCGGTTCCTAGTGAGTTTTGGGGAGAAGTAGTTCTTACTGCTGTCAACTTAATCAATAAGACCCCATCATCTATCATTTCAGGTTTGTCTCCTTTTAAAAAACTATATGGACATAGTCTTGACTATTCCTCTTTGAAAGTCTTTAGTTCTACTCGTTTTGTCCTTTATTCTCATGTAGAACGTACCAAATTATGGTCACACTCTTCCATTTTTGTTTTTCTTGGTTATGGTGAAAGGCAAAAGGGATATCGTTGTTTTGATCCATCTTCACTAAAACTATATGTATCTCGTCATGTTATCTTTCTTGAGCATATACCTTTCTTTTCTATTCCTGTTACTGTTTATGATTTGACCAAATCAGATCTAATTCATATTGATCCTTTCTCTAACCATGTCAATGATTCTTCTCCACAAGTTCCTCTAACTTAGATTCTGCAGATACTGGTATACCGCAGCTTGATACTTCTGATGCTTCCCTTTGCTATCCTCAGTGCACTCGTAAGTCTACTAAATTACCATATTTTGTTTACTCTTCCTTTTTCATTTCTTTCACTTCATTTTTAGCATCTATTCATTATCTCTCTGAGCCATTATTCTATATAGAGGCCGTCCTTGATCCCATTTGGAAACAATTTATAGCTGAGGAACTTACTGCTTTGCATCAAACAAACACATGGGTCTTGGTACCTTTATCACCAAACGAGCTATTGGTTCCCGTTGGATATATAAAATTAAACTTGATTCTGATGGATCTATTGAAAGGTACAAGTCCCGAGTAAGTGTAAAGGGATACTCTCAAATGAGTGGTATTGATTATGAAGGGACTTTTGCCCCTGTTGCAAAAATGACTATAGTTCGCACACTTATTGCAGTTGCATCAGCTCATGGATCGTGTATATCTCAGATGAATGTTAAAAATGCTTTCTTGAATGGTGATCTGCATGAAGAAGTTTACATGGTTTCCCCACCTGGTATCCCATATAATCATGGAGAAGTTTGTAAGCTTCAAAAAGCCTTATATGGTTTAAAACAAACACCTCGAGCATAGTTTGAGAAGTTCTCTATTGTTATTGCCTCTCTTGGATTTTCTTCTAGTGATCATGACTATGTTATCTTTGTTAAGACTACAGATCGTATTGTGCTTTCTTTATATGTTGATGATATGATTATTACTGGCGATGATATTGATGAGATTACATTGTTAAAATTTGAATTAGCCTTTTAATTTAAAATGAAAGATTTGGATTCTCTGCGGTATTTTTGGGTATTGAAGTTGCATTATTTCTAAAAGGTTATATTATTTCTCAATATAAGTATACTACTGACATTCTTGAGCGGGCTCGCCTTACTAATACTAAAATTATTAATACCTCTTGTGAGCACAGTATTCAGTATTCTCCTTTTGATGGCACTCTTTTGCAAGATCCTACCTTATATCGAACTATTATTGTCAGCTTGTCTACCTTACTATTGCTCGTCTAGACATTGCTTATGTTGTTCATATTGTTAGTCAGTTTGTTGCTTCTCCTACTACCATTCATTGGACAACCGTTCTACGTATTTTGCGGTATCTTTGGGACACTATTTTTCATAGTCTCTTACTTCCATCCATCTCTTCCTTAGAGCTGCATGCATACTCTGATGTTGATTATGGTGGTGATCCCACAAATTGCAAGTTCGTCACTAATTTTTGTATCTTTTTGGATGATTCTTTTATTTCTTGGAAGAGCAAGAAGCAAACTGTTGTTTCTCAATCTTCTACTGAAGTAGAGTATCGTGCTATGCATCTACTACTAAAGAGATTGTTTGGTTACGTTGGCTACTTACAGATATGAGTGTTTTTCTTTCTCATCCCACTCCTATGTATTGTAACAACCATAATGCTATCCAGATTGCTCACAACTTAGTTTTTCATGAACACACTAAGCATATCGAGATCGATTGTCATTTTACGCGTCATCACCTCAAGCAAGGCATCATTATATTGCCTTTTGTTCCTTCTTCTTTACATATTGCAGACTTCTTTACCAAGTCACATACTATTTCCCACTTTCGTTTTCTAGTTGGCAAACTCTCGATGCTTCTTTCAGCCGTATCGTAAGTTTGAGGGAAGATATTAGAGTAATTAATATTTTATTATAAGGTTATTTTAGTCTTTTTTTTCTTATTTATTTTGCCTTTAAAAAGTTTAGCTTATAACATTTACAAACATTTTTGTATTCTAATAAACCCTAGCCTCATCTTTTTCCTCCCTTCTTTCTTTTTTTGTATTTCTCTTAAATATTAGTTTTGAATATTTACCAATTCCTACTATTTGACTGCTTTCTGACTTGATGGCATATGAAATAGATGTTAAAAAAAAATAAGATCTATATTATTCTTTGTTTTTTCTTCCCATAAAAAAGAAGACTAAAATGTTGTAAAAAAATAAGTAAAGGAATAGAGTGTTACACTTTCATGAACTAATGAACCTAGAGTATTTTTCCCTAAATTTTATGAATGGTAAATTTTTTATTTTTTCTCTTTTGCAATATTAATGTTATTTGTATTTTTTATTTATTTTAAAAAAAACTGCATTTAAAACCTTTTTCTTGAAATTTACAATATAAAAATAATACTATGAGTTTTGATGTGTTGTCATAAAATGTTTGTACCTTTATGTCTCATTTAATAAAAACTTACCATATGTATTGCTTTTTTTCACGTCAAACCACTCTTTTTTTACCCATCAATCCTTTATACATTTCTTAACTACAAACTTCTATTAATTAAATAGAATAAAATAACATGGAAGAAAATTAAGCTTAAATGTTCATGCCATATATTCCTAATCTATTTAATAAAGATTGCAAAGTTATAGATAAAAGCACAGCTGTTTTATGTAAAAATAAGTTATATAGTTGATAGAACTGCCTGACTCCTTATTAGCTCATATATTTTTATTAAAAATAAATTTTCATCTGAATTTTTTTTTATTTAATTACAATCAATTGGAAGTTATTCAAGTTGAACTCTAACCAATTAAATTTGTTCAATTTTATTAGGTATTATTTTTATTTTTACAAATTTTAGGCGTGTTATTTTATTTATTTTTTTTAGATTAAAAGATATTTGATGTATGAAATAATTAAAAAAATAGTATTAATTTCAGACTACTAAGTAGACCATAGCACTTCTATATTTAAGTTGTATGTATATGTATAGATATATAATGAGATAGCATAATGTAGTTGTATCTTAGAACGTAAGATTTTAATGTAATCGTAAAGTACATACTAATAAAAAATAAATTACATGTAAATTGATTTATAAGATTGTAAAAAAGAAAAAAAAAATCATTTTCTTTAAAACCAAGTTTTTTCAAAAACCTCTTCCATTATTATAGGATGAAACAAAAAACTGTACTGTTAATAATATACTGGACCTGTTATCAAAATAATAATAATAATAATATACTAGACGTTTTAATTGATACTTGATATCTGATGTATAAAAGCAACACAAAAATTAACAAAGCTTTCATCTACTTAAAATTTACACATACCAATAAATAAATACTACTTATTATAAATGTTAAATAAATTAATCAGCAATATAAAAATATTTCCAACTTTTCATTTGTTAATATCTCAGTTGAATTTATGAGTAGTTTAGTTAATTTTAAATAATAATAAAATCATTTGTCTACCTATTCTTCTCTACAGTAATACATTTTTGTCAATTCCATTAAAGAGTTTAATTAAAATATCCACGTGTATCCACATGATTAAAAATTTTAACGGCAGACAATTTTTTCCACCCAATTTAAAAAAAAAAAAAATCAAAAATAACATTTTTATAATTTATAATAATAAAATTAGCACTATAATAATATTAAACGTTTAACATTAAAGTAGTCTAAATTATCATAATTTAATTTGACTGGCGTTAAATTAAAAAGACGTTTAAAGAAAAATAATATAATTTTTTTTTTTAAATTATAAAAATAGGGTGCTATTTTTATTATTATAAATTTTGAGAAATATTATTTTTTTTTTTTTTGCTATATAACTAAATAGATAGTTTCTCGCTTATTTCTAAAAACACGAAAGCAATAACTTAAGAGAAATCAGTTCTTACATTAAGAGGATTTTTAACATGTATTAATTCGTGAGCTCTATAATTAAGTTCTTTTAGGATCACCTCATAGAAATCATAGCAAAGTGATGAAAATTTTGTCAAGTTTCTTCTAGAATCACTCTTGTGCTAGTTGAAACCAGATGCCAATTTTCTTTGATTAAGCCTTCAATCACTATTTTAGCGTCATCCTCTATGTAAACAGGTTCATTGTAAAATAAAAAGCTGCTATAAAAGCTTTGGCCTCTGCTTCTTCCACCAAACTTGTATTTGTAAATTGTGTCCAACAATGAGTAGGCTTATCATGATGATTTGTAACCAAAATCCAATCGTGTCATTCCTTGCTTCCAAGCTAGCAACGTCAAAATCGATTTTAATAGCTGAATAATTGGAGGTACTTAATTTCCATTTTGCAGAAACATGAGCAATAATATCCATCTCTTTTTCAGCATATATCATTTCTTACTTAAAACACATTCCAAACTCTCTCATATAATTCTAAAATAATATTTAGAATTCACAAAAATCTCTTCTTTTAATTTTTGAAGCATGATCTCGCTAAACATAAAACCCATTTAACTTGTGCACTGCATGTAATCTCTCTGACCCTTTTGATATCTTTATTATAGTTGACCAAACTTGACTTATGTAATCTCTCTTGCTTATGCGCATCATTGTACTATTACATTCATGTCACTTGAATTTGTTTTATATAAAATTTCCCACAAAAATTTTAATTAAAAAACCCCATTTTTATATATTATAATTATAGTTATTGAATTGGTTTAATTTTTAACTCTTAAAAATATATATGTTTTTCATGTTATAGAAAAAAATGTGTGCATTATGTGGGGGTTAAAAATAAAAATTTATTTATAAATGAAATTCTACTATGCACTTAAACCCTATTTTATAAGAGATTTGATGTATAAAATCCACTTTAAACTCCCAATTTTTTTCATGATAATCTAAATATATTTTACAAAACTTTTGGTGGGAGAATGGAAAGGTAAATGGAGTAAAGTGAATAGCTTGGAAGAAATAATGCTAACTCAAAGCACGAGATGGTTAAGTGATATAGAGTTTTAATTTAATTAGCTCTTTTTGCCAAACAAGCAGAGAATTTTAAAGTCTCCAAACTCCTTTGTATCTATGCACAAGTTATAAAACATTTTTCAAATAATTTGATAGGCTCTATTCATAAAATTAGAGTTATTGATTGATTAAAAATAGTAAATTTTGGGAATAAAAAACGTGTAATTTTTGTTCTTTGTTGGGTGGTTACTATAAAATAATTAAGTGTAACAAATTTATATTATTATGTTCAATATATTGCTATAAGAAAAGGAATATAATATATTTCTTATGAATTTTTCAACAAATACCCTTCATCTCTATAAAATAATTGATATATTTTTAAACTTTTTAGCAAAAAAAATTAAATTATATTCCTTTAAGATAATAAATAATTGCTATTTTTCTCATGAAATTGCAATTTTTAATACTAAAACATGTAAACAAACGAAAGAAAGGAATAACTATTTCATTTCTTTGTTTATTATCATGCCAACGAGATTTTAAATCCCTCACCCATCTTCGAGTAGTCAAGTTGGGAAACTCAGACTTGTTAAAAGTCAACGATTCAAGTTCTGAGGAATGCAAAACTTTTTCTACTAAGCTATTATCCAGTTAGTGTGAACTGACTTGTGCCTGCTAACCTGAGGTGATTACCATTATTCGTGTATAAGCTCCCTAACGAAGTTTTTTCTTTACCAAAAAAAAGAAAGATTTAAAATTCCTCTTCCTTATATACTTGGAAAATTATTGAAATATTTTTGGTAAAAAGTAGGGTTGTTTGTTTTTCCTAATGGGGAAAATCTCTGAAGAAATAATTCGATTAAAGACAAGAATGATGACAACAAAATGAGGATTTAGAGATAGGAACGAAGATCCGTATTTTATAATACGAGGTGGGACAAGGATTAAGATTGCATTTCTTTCCTGTTCTTCGAAATTATATACCTCATTTTAATAAATATATAAATTTATTTATATTTTATAATTTTTTTTTATAAATTAATTCATAGAATTTAAACTAATCCAAAATAATGCATTATGTATTTTATATTTTATATTTAAATTATGTTTTTATTCTTTTAAAACATTAATAATTATTTTATAAATATTACTTAAACAATTTACTTAAATTCAAAAAAATTAAAATCATATAATTATTTTATACTTTATTCTTATTAATTCAAATAGTCTATAATAAAGTTCTATCAATATAGTTTAGTATAAAAAGATTATGTATTTATTATTATATATTTTTATTTCTCTTCTTGTCATATAAAATTATTTATTGAATCGAAATTTTATTTTTCTTCTCATCATAAGATATTAATTATCAAATTTTTTTTTTATATATATTTTTTTCTTTTTCAATAAAAATAAAACATTACTAAAATTATGAATATTCATAAAGATAGAGAAAAAATTCAAAATTATGAAAAAAAAAAATAAAGAGGAGTCTCTAGCCCTGCCCCATCCCACCCCCACCCGTTTCACGTTAATCCCACTTGTAGATTAAACTAAAGAGCATAAATTAAAATAAAAAAAAAAAATTAGACTAAAGTATTTTAAATTTTAGAAAACACTTAAAAAAAAAAAAAAAAAACCTTCCAAATCTTTTCTTGGTTCATTAACATAATAAATAATACAATCAAGTACAAAAGTTTTTAAGTAGCGGCGACAATTTTCAATAAGCAGCCCCCCAACTCAAAACATTGTCAATCGCTTCAACCACTCTTTAATCTTCTTCAGATTCTATGTTACCTTCTATCATGGAACCACGAGCCAATGGATTTGAATCTTCTGAAGAATCCCCAAACTCTTCTTTGTACATTTCTTCTATCATAGGTTTCCATAGCCTAACTCTTGCATTTATGAACCAATTCGAAACCTAAAATATCATAGTTTTATGCACATTAACATCTTATTCAACCCCAAGTCACTAAAGAAATAGTAAAGAAACTTGACAAAAATAATTACTTGGTTCTTGGTGAGGCCTGTTTGTGATGCCAACATTAGCTTTTCAGAGTCATTTGGATAACTGTTTGAAAACCCACAAAAGTAAATTAAAGCCAAAAATATAAGAGATTATGGCTCTGTTTGTTTATTAAAGTGCTTCTGACATTAAAAAAGCGCTTTAGACAAAATAGTAAAAAAATTTGTCAGAGGTGCTTATAGGGATAAAAAAACACATTTTGTGATTGATGATAGAAGCACATTAGATGCTTATGCCTGCAACTCAAAATCACCAGCAAACAGACCCATAATAACTAATATAGGAAAAGTAGTTATGAATTTTGGAAGTGCTTACGGGTGAAGAAAGTGATCAAAAAGCCAAGAGCGAAGAATTGAAACAGAAGTCTCATGTAGTCCTCTGATGGATCTCCATACTTGGCGCTGGCTTTGTATCAATCCAAGCTGTTGAAGAGAGGTTCTGTTATGGCTAGTCTCTTTGTCAAACAAACTAAGCTGAGATAGACCTGTACTGATTTTGGGGAAATCTGGAATCAATTTTTGTTTTTCAGCTTTTATTTGGGAGACCAAGACATTGCTTAAGCTACAAAAATGCCTAGACATAGCTTGAAGTGCTAATGCTGTATAAGATTTTGCTGATCCAAAACCTGTTATCATCTCAAATGAACTCATCACTTCCTGCATTTGATGATAGTACTTCTCAAATCTACCTTCAACCTAAAAAATAGTTCCAAAAGTTAATGTTTCTTAAAATAAGTTTTCAAACTCAAAAAAAGATAAGGACTTTAGAGTTATTTAAAGTTAGAAACAAACCTCCTCCAATAAAGCAATAAGCTTTACAATTTTCACTTGAACTTCATGTTTCTCAGGTGATATGAGTCCAATGCTACATAATTCTGCTTTCAATTCACAAGAAAGACTCATAGCTCCTCTTCGACCTCCACGAGTTAACATCACAACATATTTCTCATTACTCATTTCTACTGCTTTCCCACCAACATTAACAATCTCTTCTAAGAGAGATTGAGCTGGTTTTAAAAATCTTGACCGCCCAATAGCTTTAGCTAATGATTCTTCTTCATATAAACTGAAACAAGATCGATTTAGCGCGGTTGAAGATGAATAGATATCGCTTACTTGTTCTAGTACTTGACTACAACCTTCCCCTGATTGATCTTGACCAGAATTCAAGTAATTGAATGACCTGTGTTGTGTATCATGGACAGAAGGAACAAGCATATCAGAACCAAGAGAGAGTGAGAGTCTTTGAGTTGTGTGGTTGGAATGGTTTGGTGATCCAAAGAGATCAATCAAATGTCTTGTATTGCTCATCTCTGATTGTTCTCCCACATTAGGAGCTTGAACAAGGTCAATTGATCTAGACATTCTTTCTTCAAGAGATTGAATGCTGGGTAATAAGCCAAGAGATTGAGGATAAGCAACAGAAGGTCTATAAGTAGTAGATCCATAAGCATCAAAATGTTGGTTTTCAAATTGGTTTTGATTGGTAATGGAATCTGAAAAATTGAATTGGTGTAAAATGTTTGAGGATGAGTGTGGAGATGAGTGTTGTGAAACCATTTGTGCCCAGAAAGTTGAAGCTGATTGCTATAAAGGACTTGTCATAAACAATCACAAGTTGTGTATGAACGAGATAAGTATAAATTTGAGGAGACAGAGACACTAATAACACTCATTTCTACGTAGAGGACAATCAAAGACAAGCACTAAACCAATTAGTAATAAAAGAATCAGTTTTTAAAACTATGGCTAAATTCAAAGAAAATAAACAATGGTTGAATTATCATTTTTTTAAAAAAAGAAACCCTCTCTGTCTTTCTCTCTATCTATGTCAAAAGGTCTATACCTGAGCTAGAAAGCTGTAAATCCTAAAAACATAGACTTCAGCTAGTTCTTTAAAGGACCAAAATTAATTCGGTCTCAGTAAAAGCTAAAAACTTAAATTTTGAAGGGATAAAAAGGGACGTCAAAAAAAGATATATTAGGGATGTCATAATCTCACACTGGTTAACTGCGGATAATAATCGAATAAATTCGGTTTTAGGTGAAACATTTACATCGGTCATTGGTTCAGGGTACTTTTTAGGGTGGCTAATTCGACAATTGTTAGCAAAATTATAAATTTATATTTTATTGAATATTATATGTAGAGATAAAAATACTTATATACAAATGTTATTAAGAAAAACAAAATAATGTATATTAGTTACGTAAAACATATTATTATTTTTAAAATATAAAGATTATTTTTGTTAAATTTAATATATTTTAAATTAAAAAAAAGTTAAAATTTAGTTTTTGGAACTCTAAACTAATAATCGTTACTAAATTGGCATTCTTCGAATTTATAGCCGATAGGTTTTGGATATAGTATAATATTTCGGTTTCAATTTTGAGTAAAATACCTCCCAACTAGAGATGAGAACGGTTCGATTTGTGTCAGATCCGACCCGACCCGTTTTGACCCGCAGTTCAAATTGAACTTAACCATTTCAAACAAAATGGGTTCAATTCGATTCAGGTAATATCTGCGGGTCAAAAAACCAAACCGTTAACCTTTTTTTTTTCAAATGAATTTTTTTTAATAATTTTTTATATAATTAAAGTTTGTAGTAAATAAACGGGTACTTAAATGGTGCCCCGAACCGAACGAATTTTTGCCTGAATCGAATTGAACCAAACTGTTTTAAATAAAATGAATAATGTCCCGAACCGTTTCTAAACTGCTTCGACTTGATCCAATTTGACCCGAACTAGTCGAATACTCGCGGGTACTCGAACTGTCGAGTCAAATTACCATCCCTACTCCCAACCTTATTTCACTCCATTGATATTTCTAATAAGATATGTATCTTAAATTTGAGATGTATGTGGCATATTAATATTGATAAATCTAATATTAATATAATTGCATATAATAAGAAATTATCATATAAATTTAAATTGTGATAAATTAAGGTATAGTATTGCACAAAAATAAAAACAATGGTACCCTCAATTACTACACATGCCGACCATAATACAACAAACAAAAGCCTCCAGCTTTAGTGTCTGTAGTTACATTTCATTGGGAGACTCAAAACAGTTTGAGCTAAAAACAGCGAATTATAGCCCCTCTCTTTAGACAACAGGAGAAGAACCCTCGGCATGTAAAAATGTAGTGTGGTATGAATAAGGATAGAAAAAGAGGAGGCTATCTTTTGGACACTCTTAGTTCTAGGATTGTCAGCTTTGTTAGTCTCTTAACTTATGGAAATATCTAAAATAAAATAAAAAATTTACTTTTTAAAATCTTTAAAGTGTTGTAATCATACCAAGAGATGTTGAAAGGACACTGAATTTTCAATCTTTTAAGAATATACAGAAAATAAAAATAGGATATTGTGCTGAAAATGAAGAAAGTGAGAGAGATGGGTTGGGTTGGATCTGAATGCTGATGTGCTGATGAGACTGATGATATATTCTGGGATTCATTCTTGGGAGAATTCATTTGGATGCTTTAGAAAATGATTGCCATTTTTGTTCCTTTGGCCACCAACAGTTGTCACTGTCTACTTTTTTAGCCTTTTATATATATATATATATTCTTTCCACATTCAGCATCTTATTAACAAATCACGTTAAAATATATAATATTATAGACGTCGTATTGAATTTAGAATTGAATTTAGAGAGTTAATTATGAGTTTATGTATATCTTTTTTCAGTTGTGAGATTTTTTTATAAAAATTAGTTTATGGTGTTTTAGTAAATAATCTGTATTAATTAATATTTATATTATTTAATATTATATCATTATTATGTTTGATTTAATAAAAATTACCTAACTATGTATTATACTATTTAATTTTTCTTTTGTCCACGTAGAGCAATAAAATAATATTATGTATATTTTATTTAATTACAATTTTTTTTATATCTCAATTATATATATTCCTTGTGAATAATGTTTTGGGATTACCCATCTATTTGTTTCCATCCAAATGAAAATAGTTTTTTTTTTTTTTCGGTTAATATTTTATTAATATTATATAAATGTATATATAGAAAAAAAACCAGCTGATTTTTGTAAGCTTGGATCGGTAAATTTATACTGCTCCTAGCCTGCTTTAAAGCTAGCAAAAGTTGATACTGAACGTGGTCAATTTCAAGAATAAAGGTTTAATGTGAGAAAATTCTCTCACAAATTTGATATATATTTCAAATTATTTTGCGTGCTTTTTAAAATAATTATAATTTATGATTTTTAATATTTTTTAGTAACTTTTTAATCAGTTATATTTCATAAATATTTCTAATTTTTATTTTTATATTTTTAAAGAATCATTATCAAAATATGAGATGATTCATAAATTTTAAAAAAAAAAAAAAATTTGTGAAACTGATTTATGATTTATGATTTTTTTTTTTTTTCATCAAACATTTTTCTTGAAAGTAAATAAAATCTTATGGCTTTGGAATGTATATATATTGTAAATTCATGAGAAATTATTAAATTTAAAATTTGTAAATAGTAACAAAAAAATTTATTAAACTTTTATGTTTTTTGAAAAATAAAAATAAAAAATAGAATATGTTATCATACAATTTATATGTAATTTTTGATTTATTTTATTGAAAATCACTAGCTAAAAATTATTATAGAACATAATGGTGATATTTTTACAAAATAATTAGAAATAAAAAAATTAATTATTTAATAAAAAATTAAAATCGTTTTTGTTAGAGGAATTATTCAATTGTCCCACATTGATAAAATATGATACTATAAAAGAGTTTATAAGAAAGATGAGTACCTCTACTCATTGGGTTAACATTTTGAGATTAGAGTACTTATGGTTCCTATAAACTTCTACATGGTATCAGAGCTTCAGTCGTCAACGGGCCAAATGCTTTGGGTTTCGCCTTAGGAAAAAAAAATGAATGGGTCTTGTGAAAGAAAAAAAAAAAAAACAAGTGACCCAAATAGAATATAATATAGTAAATAGATTTAAAATACAAAGTGATGGGCTTTGCAAGAGACAAAAGACCCACAATTTGAGAGGGAATGTTAGAGGAATTGTCCCACATTGATAAAAAAGATAATAATATGTAAGAATTTATAAGAAAGATGAGTATAATGAGTTTATAAAAAAAAATGAATGGGCCTTGTGAAAAAAAAAAACAAGTGACCCAAATAGAATATAACCTAGTAAATAGGTTTAAAATACAAAGTGATGGACTTTACAAGAGACAAAGACCCACACTTTGAGGGGGATGTTAGAAGAATTATTTAATTGTCCCACATTGATAAAATATAATACTATAAAAGAGTTTATAAGAAAGATGAATACCTCTACTCATTGAGTTAACATTTTAAAATTATAGTACTTATGGTTCCTATAAACTTCTACAGTTTTCACAGACTTATCTAATGAATTTAACATTTGACCCGAGCATGGGGAAAGGACGTTCGTCATTGGTTTACTGTTACCAAATGAATGACCATGTCTATAATAATACCTGTCGCTATTTTAATCAGTTTGCTGCAACAATGCACTTCATTTTTTTTTTAATAAATAAACTGAGCTCTAACAGAGAACACAAATCAGCTACCATGTATCAACACAGCAGACCATATATAGAACAATTATTTACACCAAGCACGCTCGTAAAACAATAAGGAAAAAAATAAAATAAATAAATAATAGAGACGCATAAAACAGACATGGAAGTATCGACATATTCAATCCCAATGCAACGACAACTTCTTCGTATGTTTTATTAAGTAATGGCGCTAGAAACCCTATAATTTATACCCAAAAAAAAATTAAATAATTTTTGTAATTTTTAGTAGACTATGTATAAAACTGTTAATTTTTGGCATAATTTGCAAATCTGACATGACTCATCTAATAAATAATCAGGTTGAGTTGGTCTTATATGGACCGTGTTGAAAATAAGTCAATCTATTTAATTCATTTAAAAAATTAAGTCATAACAGTTCATCTTATATAACAAGTGGCCTGTTTAAGCAACTTGAATAAATAGCTAAAATTATTAGAATATAGAGGTACTTTGAAGTATTTTTTGGATTGATAATGTTCATATTTATTTTATCTTTTACTTTCATTTGTTGTTTATCAATTTATTGTAATATCTTATTTAATTTAATTTTATGTATTTTAATTATTTATTATTTATTTCAGACTCATAATTTTACTTATAAAGAATTTATGATATTTATATATGTTAAACTTTTCATTGGTATTTGAGATTTTAACACTTTGATTTTAATATATCACAAGGTTATTAATATTACTTTTTAATTTTATATTACCTAATCTTTTAACTATTTTATTAAAATAATGATTAGATTAACTTCATTTTGTAAAGTTAATTAGAACTTATTATATTAATAAATTACATAAATATGCATTGATACTTGATATAATATGTCCAATTTTTCGTACATTATAAAATATAATATATGTTACTTGATATATTTAAATGGGTTAAATTATTTAAATGGGTCAACTTATTTATTATACAGATTGGGTTTGGGTTGTACTTTTTCATCTGTTTAATAAACTGGTTGGGTCTGGGTTATGCTTATACAAATCAAATTATAAATGGGTCGATTCGAACTAAACACGACCCATTCGTTTGATAGTTCTAACCACATAAACCCTTGCTTTCATAAAATTCATATTTTGACTATTAATTGAAAAAAATTGACTAAATTTTATTATTTGGAGATCATATTATTAAATTTGTGATGATATTTTTATAAGGAAAATTCTAATGAAGTTATTAGGATGATGGTAAATAACTAAAAATAACTTTATAAACTTAGTTATATAATTAATACATGACAGTATCTAGCAGAATTTTTCAATATGTCAATGTATAATTTTAATATTAATTTTATACAAATAACAATATAGACGATATCTATATTGTTCACTAAAATGTTAAGTACTTTTTTACAGTTTACTTGTGCAAGCTATAATAGCCCTTATTACCTTTACCCCTATTTTATTTACAACTATGCTACTACAAGTTTATAATATTGAGAAAAATGTCATGTCTTTCAAATTAAGTTTTTTTTTTTTTTTTGTCATTTAACCTCTTAAATTATAAGTAGTATCATTTGGTCCCTTAATTTTTTTTTAAAAAAAGGGCCAATTAAGGATAAAACAAATAATTTTAATAATTTTTTAATTAAAATATTATTTTTTAAGAGGTCAATTAAGAACAAATTATATTATTTTAATATTTTTTATATTAAAATGTTAATTTAAAAATAATATTTTAATTAAAAATTATATGTTTTTTTTTCTCAATTGACCCATTTTCTTAAAACTAAGAATCAAATAACATTACTTATAATCTAAAGAACCAAATAACATAATCTACGAGGCCTTTATTACCGGTTCCCAATAATATAACGATGATTTTGCCTCTATACAAGAAGCTTTGAGTGTCTTACCTAGAATTGGTTTGATCATATTAAACTTAATATTCATTTTACGCAAGTCTAGGTTGTATTGCGCACCACATTTAAGAGTGAATCAAAGCAACTAATTATATGTTTTTAAGAATTTTCTCACACTAGAAATCATTAGAATTGTATATATTGATTCAGAATAGGGTCTTTAAAAGACAACAAACATACATATATATAGACATTTAAAGGTTTACAGTCGTCCTTCTTTGATAAGTGTGAACTTTGACACTATGATATGTCAGTTGATTTGAAGGTTGTCTGTCAGAAGTCGCGTCAATGATTATAACTAGCTATACATGTGAGAAGGTATTTTTATGGTAGGATGATGTTCTACTTCGTACAGATGATGTCATACAATATAGGTCGTATGAAGCTAAATGACTTCGTAAATACGAGGTCATCTGGGGACAACAGGTATGATAAATTCAACTTAGGCGACGAGGACGATGTTGGATCACTTCGTCTGCACGGGATCTCTTGTTCTGAGTGGACACTTTAATATCCACTTTGTTTGTACGAGGTCATTTAGTTTTCCTCAGATTGATGACGTCAACTATGCTATGGTAAGTTCATGTTCTTCGGACAATGTAACACATTTGTTTGCCAAAGATGTCTAATATTAGCTAACATTCTAACATCAAGTCTCCCATTCTTTAACTTTGAGACGAAGTGAAAGAATGTACTCTTTGTTAATTCTTGTTTTGTTTTATCTTTCTTGTAATCATATTTATACTATAATTAAGACATTTATTGATTCTTATTAGTGTCTCTGCCACTTTTGTTGATTCTTTTTGTTAGTGTCTCTTCCACTTCCCGAGGTCATAATGTTTCAAATTATAAGTTTATAAAAAGGGATTTCATGTTTTGATCAAATCACTTATGTTTTTCTCAATTCTTTCAAGAAATTTAGAGTAGAGAAAATTAGATCGTACTCTTAGAGAATAACTTCGTGAGTGTGCCTGAAAAGAAAATTAGTTCATAGAATTTAGGAAACGAGATCGTCTCTTTTGGCAAATTAGTTTTTTCATATTAGAAAAGAAGTTCTACATTCTTTGGATTTTACAGGTAAAATTTTGTTCGATCTTGACTTTGTTTTCTCATTTTCAGTTTTAGTTTTCTACATTTCTTTGAATATGACTTCGAGCGAGGAAAGAATACAACTCGAAGTGGATTCCCCAAAAGTTATTACTCTTTCATATCACCTTGAAAGTACTGGGCCACCCCTTAAGGTAGTCGAACCAGAAAAAGGAAGGAAAATAACGTTTAAAATTAGTACAGATCAGACAGGGCAGCACACAGAAGTTGTTTTTCCTTCAAGTCGTACAATTTTGGCATCGAAGGACCAAAGTACAAAACGAAGAGATACCTCGTCGACTAGGGATGAAGTTTCTGAACATACGACCCCACAAAAACAAAGGGTCTTGGCTTTACCTGTTGCTAGCAAGCATGTCCCATCATCAGCACAAATTGGGTCGTCTTCGTTGGGTCTTCCACCAAAAATTCACATCCCCAATGTAAAAACTCAAGAGCCAAGAAAGAAAAATTCTGGTATGAAATTATCAGAAAAAAGTAGAGGACAAACGAGGAATCGTATGGATACGATCTTGAAGCTACCAAGTAGGTTGGTAGCGTCCTTTCTAACGAAAATAAGGTCTTCGCACCATGTTGCGCCTGAAATCGACCTGTAACTTGTGCCTTCTCATCGACATGATAATGATGACCCTCCTGAAGGATGGTATGTGCTTCACGAAGAGGCCTTGAAGGTTGGACTTTGATTTCTAGCACCTCGTATCATTACCAGATTTCTTGATATGTACGACATTAGTCCAACTCAACTGAATCCCAATGGTTAGAGAATCTTGTTATGTCTCGTCGTACTTAGTGGGGAGTTGAACATTGAAATTGAAGAAAGATTGATTCGTTCGATGTATACAGTGAAGAAGAATGGGAAAGACATTGGGAGATCGTACATATCACCAATCCAACAAAAGGGGCTTATTTTAAACCTACCAGATAGTCAACATTTGTGGAAAGATAAGTATTTCTTTATACGAGGTGATTTATGGGAATCAGATAGGGGTCGTATCATCTGAGATAGATGGAACCATAATTTTATCAACGATCTTCCAAAAGGGGATGAGGTTCTTTATAGACTAACATTTGAAGAGAAAGAGAAACTTCGAAGTATTAAATTGAAGAACTCTAAGTACTATTCCTTCATAAGTATATTGACGCCAAAGAAGATGTTGGAATTAGGTGTCTGGAACAGTGTAGCAATACGACGAACAGGTCGTGTGCTTTGTGCTCGCAGAGGTATTTTTTACGATCTTCAAGCTAATAATACTAATATTAATTTTGTATATTGCAGATATGGACTACTCAGGAGTTGACTGTTCGAACTTACTAGTGGATGTTAAGGTGGAGAAGAGCGCACTGGAACCTTTTCATGTTAAAGTACGAGCTGGAGTAGAGGATGACCTCGTAAGGCGTCCAATTTGAGTGACTAAATCTCCTCTTGAGCCTAGTTCGTCACATACGAAGTCCGATCCTTAACCATCAAAGAAAAGAAAAATGAAAACAATCCAGTCTGAAGAACAATCTTTGCCAATTCGTGTTCTGGATCTTAAGGGAGTGGAACTAAGCGACGTCTATCTTAAAGATGTCAAGTATGTGAACACCCTAATGCCTTACTTCAACGAGGGGATTTTTGGAAAGAAGGATTTACAACTTGATCTTTACCAGCACTTCGGTAGTGATGGAGAACGAGCTCGTGTTCAGACAGCTTGCAAAGAAGAAGGGTTGACTCACGGAGAAATGATTGCGCAAAGATTACTTGAGGTGATATCTTCATACGATGTGTTTTTATTTTAATACTTAAGATGTCTGAAAAAAAAATAATATAATATGTTTTTTGTGGTATGGAAGTAGTCCTAAAGATTTGTTTATATTACGTGCAGGCTTTATCAATTATCCGTGATGGGGAGATCACGAACCGAGCTTATCGTCAGAGGACTCAAGAGGCGGAGTCCTTATTGTCTGAGTACAAGCAAGCTATAAACAAGAAAGATGCTACAATAGGTCATCTTCATTTAAAGATAAACGACCTTGGGATTGAGCTTTTAGATAGTGTTGAGAAATTGAAGATAGCTGGGAATGATGCTATGGAACAAACAGCACGAGCTGACAAAGTTGAAGAAGAGCTCAATGTGTCAAAAGAGGAAACAGAGAAGCTTTAAGATGAAATGAACTTACTTTATGCTGAGGTGAATTCACTTCGGGACTTGGTGAGTAAGTTAAAAGAAGATTGCGTACGAGGCTATCGTGAAGGGGTGTCGTAGTTCATATCCAATTTAAAAACTCAAGCCTTAAGGTTGAACCTGACTAGTGCTTTTTCAAGCCTAGTACGAGCTACACAAACAAGTGGAAGCTCGTCTCAACCACCAAAAGATAAGATCAACTCCCCCGTACGAAGTGTAACTAGAGTGCAAGAAGATGCTCACGAGGAGAATATGACATCGTCTCCTCAGAACTGAAGTTGAAGACTCCGTCTTCTTATTTTGATCTTTTATTTTGATTGTATCTCATGTGGGGATAAATTTTTGTAATCTCTTTTTAGATGAAAAATATTGTGTAACTACTTGTTCGAAAATGTTGAAATAAAAGAGATTAATTTTGATATCTTATGTGGTTTATACTTGGTGAGTTGTATTTTCAGTTATACATATATATACACAAAATATATATATGTTTCCCTTCCTTTTTTTATTTTTATCATTATATATATATATATATATATATATATATATATATAAAAGTTATATATACATATATATGTTCTATATATATATATAGAACGAGGGGTTGGCTTACCTTTTTTGAAACAAGTTTTTTGAAGAAAAAACTTGACTAAAGAAGAGAGAGGTAATCTAAATATCTTAGAGAATTTCAGCTCTAGGGTGGGAGAAGCAGATCGGGTATTTTGAGTTTTTAAGGTTATTTAGGCTTATTTCAGAAATGAATTTTTCTCAAATCGACGTTGGGGACATCGTTATGTCCTTTGGTGGTGATAGCTCAGACGATGTGGAAAAGGATTTCGTATTAAAACATGCTTGCAAACCTATGAATTTCTATCTCAAAAGAGGAAGGCAAGGTCGACGATCACTCTACTTACGTAATGTCTTCGGAATCAGACGATGACAAAGTTCCTTGATTAGTATGTCAAGATTCATAACTCCCTCAACTTTTTGAGTCTGGTATGTTTGGAAACAAATCTGCACAAGACGACCTATACCACCATTTAGGTCATAAAGAAGATCGTATGGCAATTGCCGAAGGAAAGAAAAAAGAGACCGGGGCTCTATGGCAATTGTCGTGTGTTAGAAGTAAGGATTATAACTTCATGTTCACTTCATGCATCGTATTTCTGGTTTACTTCGTAGCTGTTTTATACTTCATGCATCGTACTTGTATTTCTAACTTCGTTTTTTTTAAGGCTATATCACTGATATATGACAATGAGAGAGAAGCGTCAGAGTTATATGATTCAACTTTAGTACTAAAGAAAGATTATGACGAAAGAATGCAGTTATACCATGAGATTGCTAAAGAGTTCAATGAACTAGTAGAAGATGTAGATAAACTGCGTCAAGCTAAAGATATGATGTGTGCAGAAAATCATGAGTTGATTGCGTCAAAAAATCAAATACTGGAAGAGTGCAATACTTTAAGACAGAAAATCATGAGTTGATTGCGTCAAAAAATCAAATATTGGAAGAGTGCAATACTTTAAGACAAAAGAATGCCGTTCTTGAAAAAGACAAGGAAAAATTATCTTAAGAGGTGGAATATTGGAAGAATTTGTATCATCAATCGTTACCTACTGTAAATGATCCATAATTGTAATTTGTGAAACATATTCTAATTTTTATGTATCTTTTGATATTATCTCTATTACGAATGTGGTTTTATGAAAAATTTTATTTGTGCTTATCATAATTACATCGTTTTATCCACGAAAAAATCTATTGTTATTTGTAACCTCATGATATCATGTTTATTTTATTCGTGATGAGAGACAAACAACCGATCTGAGTCTATCGTCATTATGTTAATCCTCTAGGCATAGATTCTTCATTTGGGAACTATTCGCGATGTAATTCGCGTTATTTTATTTGTGATGAGGGACAAGTGATCGATCTAAGTCTGTCGTCATTGTGTTGATCCTCTAGGAATAGGTTCTCCATTTGGGAACTCTTCGCGATGTAATTCGTGATATTACGTTATTTTCTTCGTGATGAGGGACAAATGACCGATCTGAGTCTGTCGTCATTGTGTTGATCCTCTAGGAATAGGTTCTTCATTTGGGAACTCTTCGCGATGTAATTCGCGATATCACGTTATTTTATTCATGATGAGGGACAAATGACTGATCTGAGTCTGTCGTCATTGTGTTGATCCTCTAGGAATAGGTTCTCTATTTGGGAACTCTTTGCGATGTAATTCACAATATAAATCTTGAAAGGACAATAAAATAACCCTTCTATATATTCGAAATCACAAACATATTTACAATATTTCAACGAAAAATTACAATTTTTGATGCAGGAGGTACCTTGTCTAGAAATAATATAGTTTAAGTTGATCAGCATTCCAACTCAAAGGTTCTGGTTTGCCTCCTCTTGATTGGATGTGATAGCCTCCTCCCAGAATAATGTTGATGACTTCGTAAGGCCCTTCCCATGTGGCTGCAAACTTGCCATGTTCAGTATCTACCTTGTTTCCAACTACTCTGCGCAATATCCATTGTCCGATGCTAAAATTTTTTGTTTTGACATTCTTGTTGTAAGTTCTCTGGATCAATCTTTTCTGAGCTTCAATTTTGATCAATGCCGATTCCCTTAACTCTTCAGATAGTGTGAGGTCTATTCTTCTTAGATCATCATGATCTTCTTGTGACAATTTTGACCGCAAGGTTGGTTCCTATAATGACTGCTTCCATACCATATACCAAAGAAAATGGAGTTTGTCCCGTAGCTAATCTTGGTGTAGTTCGTGTAGCCCACAACACACCAAGTAATTCGTCAATCCACTTTCCTTTGGCTCCTTTTAATATTTTCTTCATGATGTTGATCATAATTTTATTTGAGGATTCAGCTTGACCATTTACTTGTGGTCTGTATGGTGTAGAATGAGATAGTATGATCTGCAACTCTTTACAAAAGGTGACGATCTTTTGACCTGTGAATTGTTTTCCATTATCCGTGACCAGCTCTCTTGGCAAACCAAAACGACATACAATATTCTTCCAAATGAAACCAATGACGTCTTTTTCCTGAATTCTTGCCAGTGGTTCTGCTTCGATCCATTTTGAGAAATAATCGGTGGCTACGATGAGAAACTTCCTTTGAGCCAGAGCAACTAGCAGAGGACCTACAATGTCAAGTTCCCATTTTTGAAAAGGCCATGGACTAACTATTGACTTCAATTCACTAGTGGGTTGATGCAACAAATTGGCGTATTTTTGGCAACAATCACATTGTTGAGAATAACTCATACAATCTTTCCGCAAAGTTGGCCAGTAATAACCTTGACGCATGATTCGTTGCGCCAAAGCTACACCCCCTGAGTGGGCTCCGCAATGTCCTTCATGTAATTCAGCAATGACTACTTGGGCTTCAGCACCTTTTAAACATTTCAACCAAGGACCTCCTTTGTTCTTCCAATATAATGAGTCCTCATATAGTATGTAACTTTGAGACTTAGTTTTCAGTTTGCGTGCTTCTTCTTTGTCTTGAGGTAGAATCCCTTGACTTAAATAATGTTCATAAGGAGCAATCCACGTTTCTTCCACATTGTCTCCAACCATCATGCTTTCATCTTTTTATTTTTCCCCGGAGGGTATGCTTGGCAAATTTAAACATGTGATAGGGATCGTTCTCTTCATATCGGCCGCTACAGCTGAAGCTAAACTGGCTAGAGAATTAGCATGATTGTTATTGCTTCGCGGTACTTGGATTAAAACAAAATCTTCTATTTTAGATATTTACATCCGAACTAATTCCAAATATTGCACCATCCGCTCTTCTTTAGCATCAAAAACATCATTGACTTGATTCACAATTAACCAAGAATCACTATTTCTTTCTCCCATAACTATATTTCATAACTATATTTCTTTCTCCCAAAACATTCAATTGTCGTAATGCTAAAAGTATTGTTTCGTATTCAGCAACATTGTTGGTCACTTGAAAATTCAATTGAATATATTGTTTGATCATTCCCCCATTTGGTGTAGGAATGATAATTCCGACACTTGCTCCTTTAGAATTACATGCTCCATCGACATGAACCCTCCATAATGGGGATTGAGTTTTTTCAGTTATTGTTGCAACTTCCACCTCCTGTGGTATTTTCATCCATTCAGCCACAAACTCAACGACTGCTTGTCCTTTAATTGCCGTGGGTGATTGGTACTAGATCTCGAATTCACTTAATTCAATGGCAATCTGTGATAGTCTTCCGGATGCTTCGATTTTACCCAATACCTTTTTCAAAGGATATGAAGTGATAACAATGACAATATGTCCACTAAAGTAATGACGTAATTTCCTTGTTGCCATCCTTAGAGTGAAAGCAGCTTTGTCCAGATCGGGGTATCGTTGTTGAGCTCCTGTCAATGCTTGACTAACATAAATGGGTTGTTGTATGCTATCTCAATCAACCATCAAAACAGCACTCACTGCAGTTGCCGCAATAGCCATGTACAAATACAGGGTTTCTTGAGCAAAGGGACTAACTAAGATGGGAGGTTGTCCCAGGTATTGTTTGATAGTTTGAAAAGCGTTTTCATAGTCTTTGTCCCATTTATAAGCTGTATTCTTCTTCAAAAGTTGGAAAAATGGGAGACATTTTTCCGTGCTTTTAGATATGAATCGATTGAGAGCTGTAATTCGACCATTCAAGTGTTGAACTTCTTTAACGCATTGTGGTGATCGCATATTGACTAATGCTTTAATCTTATCAGGATTAGCTTCAATACCGCGAATTGATACTAAATATCCTAAAAACTTTCCTGATGACACACCAAAGACACATTTCTTGGGGTTTAGCTTCATGTTATAAAGACGAATGATTGAAAAAGCTTCTTGAAGATTTGTAATGTGTTCTTCTATATCCCATGTTTTGACCACCATATCGTCGACATAAACCTCCATACTCTTACTAAGCTATTGTTCAAACATCTGATTAACCATTCTCTGGTATGTTGCACCAGCATTCTTTAGACCAAATGGCATCCGTGTGTAACAAAAGGTTCCTTCCTCAGTGATGAAAGCTATTTTTTCTTCATCCTGTGGTGCCATTTGAGTCTGATGATAGCCTGAATATGCATCCATGAAACTCATAATCTCATAACCAGCCGTCGCATATACTAATTGATCGATACTGGGAAGCGGGAAACAGTCTTTAGGGGTGGCTGTATTGAAGTCCATGAAATCTACACACATGCGAGGTTCTCCCCCTGCCTTTTTAACGAACACTACGTTTGATAACCACGTAGGATAATCTATTTCTCGGACCCAATGGACCTTTTTGAGGGAGTCGACTTATTTTTTGATAATCATGTTCTTTTCTCGTGCAAACTTCCTTTTCTTTTATTGTACTGGAGTCTTAGTATGATCAATGTTTAACTTATGTTGAATAACCTCATGGCTTATTCCTGGCATATCCTCTGGTTTTCATGCAAAGATATCTACATTCTCCTTAAGAAATGTAATTATAGAATTTCGTATCTTATCAGGAAGTGATGCGTTGACCCTTAAGAATTTTGTTTCTTCTTTATCTCCTATGGGTATAAGTTCATAGTCATCCGACGAGGCTTTCAAGACTTGTTTAGGAACATTTGGACCATCTATCTTATCGTTTTTGCGAGGTGAGCTAAACTTTAGTTGCTATTGAGCTTCAACATTTTTCATAGTGGAGTGATAATAACTTCTAGCCCTTTCTTGTTCCCCTCTTATTTCTTTAATTCCCTCTTGGGTGGGATATTTCAATAGTTGATGATAAGTGGAAGGAACTGCTTTCATTTTGTGCAACCAACTTTGGCCTAGTATAACATTATAGGAAGTCGGAGTGTTGAGTACAACAAAATAAGTGAAAATGATGGAACCAACGACTGAGAAAGGCAATTGTATCGTTCCTATTGACATGGTTGTGCTGCCATTGAATCCTACCAACGGCATTTCTTTACGAGTAATTTCATTGGGATCAATTCCCATGTCTAACAGCGTGGTCAGGTACAACAGATCTGATGAGTTACCATTGTCTACCAGGACCCTTCTGACTTCACAATGAGCGATCTTAACAGTTATTAATAAGGGATCATCATGAGGAGGCGGTGCTTCCCTTTCTTCAAAACTTATCGGATAAACAATGCCCAATTCTCTTACTGAATGAGCTAGTCTGTTCACCTCACGAACCTCTCGGGCATACCTTTTCCTTGAGTTATGTGAGAAACCGAACATGGTTGGACCTCCATGAATGGTGTGAATAACTCTCATATGAGCCGATTGTCCTTGTTTAGGGGGATCATTTCTGATAGGGAGGTTATTTGTGAACTATGAGGTGGAATTTTTTCGTTCTCTACTGGATCCTATCGCACCATCTTCTACCAATTCCCACAACAGACCTTTAGATAAGAGTTGTTCAATCTCCCACTTCAGATGTCGACAATCATGTTTCCAATGTCTTGTGTCTTTATGACAAGCACAGTATTTATTGGGGTTACGTTGAACAGCCTTCATTTGAGCAGGCCAACGAACTTGTTGAGTTTTCTCCATGTGGCGAACCGCTTCACTTACTAAAACACGAAGAGGTGGTCCTCTAAAAGGAGATAAAGATCTTCCCCAAGTTTGAGTATGCTGAGGAGAAGCATTATTGGGTCAGAATTTTGAAGAGTATGGTTTGACCCCTTGGTATGGTCTCCTTATATTAAGTTTTCTGTCAGACGAAAGTTTGCCTTCATTGTTTCCAGCTCTGGTGGTTGATAGTTTTATTGAGGACATTTCTCTTTCAACGTTCACAAACTTGTGAGCCTCATCATATACTGCTTCTAATGACCTCGGGGTGATTTTTGTTAATTCGATGAAAAGTGCGAAACTTCTTTTAATGCCCATTCTAAAAGCCTCAATTGCCAAAGATTCAGGACAATCCATGATCTCAAGTTTTTCAATTTTAAAGCGTCGGAGATAGCCTTGATGTGTTAAAATGTGTACTCGCAAGTGTACGAATCACTCGTAGTAAAGTGACAAGCAACTTCCAAGGTCGGTCTCTCAAGGAATTGCAGTGGTTTAAAATAACTAACTTTTAACTTAAACAGAGTTCTAATGAAAACAAAACACTAATTAAATAGAGTTCTAGTGAAACTAAAACTCTAAGTAACTAGAATCCTAACGCTAATAAAACTGTAAAAAGGTTGGTTGATTTCGGTAACGAGAACAATCATACGACAATTAAACTAAAACAATATCGCAATCAGACAATCAATTCAATTAAATCAAATATCAATAGAGGATGTATGGACGTTTAGCTTGGTTGGCCATGCTTGCATCGAAAAGGTATGGTGATATAACATTAACGTCCTACAAGAACAAAACTACCGGCTTTCCTTTTAATTACGAAACTCCTTTTGGCGGGGGTAGGTCTCTTTGTTGATTAACTAATTAACTGCCTTTGGCGGGGGTAAATTAAATAGCAATCAAATTATGCGCAAGGAAAACATGCCAATCAAATTAATGCTATGACTAAGTCACTAACTTGAATCTTTGATTAAGTGTTTCGGAATAGAGTTAAGGTGACGTTCCTCTAACTAAATTCTCAGATTTTTCAATCTAACTACGAACATCAAATGGGCCCATGATTATTCATAATCAAATATTTAAACATGCTCTTAATCAAAAAGTATTTTATTCATAAGTAAAAAAGATACACCATACACAATTCTAGCAAACATGGCAACACAAACTAAACATCCATAATTAAATTAGCCAGACATGTTCATATTATTATTCATAGACAAATAAAATATGATCATACACTTTAACAAATAAAGAAGATGAATTAATTCTATAACAACAAGGAAAACCTAAATCTAAATACCGCTTATGGATTGGTTGACGTACTTCTCCGTAAGCTTTATCTTCGATTGTCGTTAGCTTCCTTGAATCCTTAGAATATTGTCTCTCGCTTCGTTATAGTGTGGCAACGCTCTCAAAACTGATTGAATGTCGTGTTTGGGTCGCAAAATTGAGAAGAGGAAGAGTTGTGTATGAATTGGTCAAGTTATTTCGAGTTCAATTTGTAAAGGGGGTATTTATAGATGTAAGGGATTCCTGATTGCAATAGGAATAGGCGCGCCGCGGCATGAATTTTACCCGCCGCGGCGCAACACAAAATTTGGAAAATATGCAAAAATCCGAGAGCTCCCCGCCGCGGCATACAATTCCCTCACCGCGGCGCGCAATGCTTCTATGTTTTCAGGATCAAACCCGAGGTCGGTCAAAATTATAAGTCTTATATTTTTTTGGAACTTCTTGAGTTTGGATATTTTTTTAGGAACATTCTTGAGTCTTGGATATTTTTTTGGAACTTTTCGAGTCTTGGATTATAAATAAGAAAAACCCTAAAATTATTAAAAAATATTTTGGCTAAATTATTCAAAGTTTGTTCCTTGCCCAATTAGGCTCCGAATCTCTTTCATTACCTCAAATTTTTTTTTTTATGATTTTATTTACTCCATGTTTTTATTTCAGTGTCATGTCCCAAAAAGTTCCCATGTCCACGATACTTCTTGCTATTTTTAAATTTTTGTTTCTTTGGATTATTAAAATTTCATTTTCTCTCTGAACAAAATTCAAAACATTTTCATTGTTCCTTTAAAGAATTCTTCAAAGAACCCTTTTAAAGCGATTATGGTAAAGTTTTTTGATTAAATTAATGCAACTTTCAACCCTGGCACTATATGGTACTTTAATTACAGCCTTTCACATTTTTTTTTTTTTGACCTAAATAGACTTTCTCACTTTTTTTTTTCCCGGGTGAATTAAGGTTGAAAAGAATTTTGTGTAAAAAATTTTTTCCAATTAATCCTTTAAAATTTATACAATATTTTCCAAATATAAAATTTATTGTAATTAATTTTCCTTGGAATCCCTTATCACCCAGGGTTTTTTTTTATCCCGTTCCTCAATCTTATCGGTGGATTATAGATTGTTTTCCCTTAAGAAAACAAAATTCTTCCTAATTCGGGTTCATAAAAGGTTACAAATAACAAAGTTTAAGGAGGGTCCGTTTTTAAATTTCCTTATTTTAAATAAAAAGGTTTTCTTTATATTATATTTATTATTATGTTACATAACAAAATTCCAATTTGGGTTATTAAATAAAATTATTATTCCTTTCCAAACCTCATTAATTACTTCTTTCAAGCAAAAGTCTCAATTTTTTTCGCTTAATACAAAACATTGGAGGAATTGGGGTCAAGTCCCCCTTTTACATTACGATTCCGCCAGCTTTTGGTTTTTTATTTTAATCTTTTTTTGTTTTATTAACAGTTCGCTTTTAATCTAAAATATTTGATCCTAATTTTTTTTTGGATCGTTATTTGATTGCTTTTTGAATTTTTTTTTAGAATCCTTTTCCCTTTTTATTCTGGGTTAATAGAGATTTTTTACATTCCATGAGTAAAAATAAAGCAAAAGATCTGTCTACGTTTTATTTGGATCCAGGATCCAGAATTGCATGGTTAAAATAACTAACTTTTAACTTAAACAGAGTTCTAATGAAAACAAAACACTAATTAAATAGAGTTCTAGTGAAACTAAAACTCTAAGTAACTAGAATCCTAACGCTAATAAAACTGTAAAAAGGTTGGTTGATTTCGGTAACGAGAACAATCATACGACAATTAAACTAAAACAATATCGCAATCAGACAATCAATTCAATTAAATCAAATATCAATAGAGGATGTATGGACGTTTAGCTTGGTTGGCCATGCTTGCATCGAAAAGGTATGGTGATATAACATTAACGTCCTACAAGAACAAAACTACCGGCTTTCCTTTTAATTACGAAACTCCTTTTGGCGGGGGTAGGTCTCTTTGTTGATTAACTAATTAACTGCCTTTGGCGGGGGTAAATTAAATAGCAATCAAATTATGCGCAAGGAAAACATGCCAATCAAATTAATGCTATGACTAAGTCACTAACTTGAATCTTTGATTAAGTGTTTCGGAATAGAGTTAAGGTGACGTTCCTCTAACTAAATTCTCAGATTTTTCAATCTAACTACGAACATCAAATGGGCCCATGATTATTCATAATCAAATATTTAAACATGCTCTTAATCAAAAAGTATTTTATTCATAAGTAAAAAAGATACACCATACACAATTCTAGCAAACATGGCAACACAAACTAAACATCCATAATTAAATTAGCCAGACATGTTCATATTATTATTCATAGACAAATAAAATATGATCATACACTTTAACAAATAAAGAAGATGAATTAATTCTATAACAACAAGGAAAACCTAAATCTAAATACCGCTTATGGATTGGTTGACGTACTTCTCCGTAAGCTTTATCTTCGATTGTCGTTAGCTTCCTTGAATCCTTAGAATATTGTCTCTCGCTTCGTTATAGTGTGGCAACGCTCTCAAAACTGATTGAATGTCGTGTTTGGGTCGCAAAATTGAGAAGAGGAAGAGTTGTGTATGAATTGGTCAAGTTATTTCGAGTTCAATTTGTAAAGGGGGTATTTATAGATGTAAGGGATTCCTGATTGCAATAGGAATAGGCGCGCCGCGGCATGAATTTTACCCGCCGCGGCGCAACACAAAATTTGGAAAATATGCAAAAATCCGAGAGCTCCCCGCCGCGGCATACAATTCCCTCACCGCGGCGCGCAATGCTTCTATGTTTTCAGGATCAAACCCGAGAGTCTCACGCCGCGGCATGCAATTCTCTCGCCGCGGCGCGCAATGCTTTCCTTCTTTTCACGTCCCCCCTTACATATGTGATGGCACTATATGTAAGGCTTACATATTCGTCTTGATTAGTCCGTAACTCGTGATCCGAGTGCCGTAGGTGTTCCGTCTTCGCGTGTTTTCATCATTTGAATCATTTGACGCTAAAAACACCTGAAATGCACTAAAATATACCCGTGACTCCGAATGGATAGATTTATGAAAATAATCGAAATAATAATCATAATAAATCTATATATCAATCAATTAAGCACAATTAATCACGAAATATTAGTGCTTTTCGAGCACTCATCAAGCCTCGATAGTCTCTAGTAGTTCTTGCACTATCGTAAAAAGGTGATGTGCTTCTTTCCTTATAGGTTTGTTGCTCGCGTAATTGGTGATGAATATCTTTATGAATTTCCCAAAGCATGTAACGCTCCTTGGAGTCAAACCATTGAACCATTTCTAGGCAGAATCTTGCAAAGTAGATGCAAAAATTTTGCACATCATTGCATCTTTTTTGTCAATCGGGAGGAAAATTGGTGTCATTATTGTTTTAAACTGCATGACGTGGGAGACGGGGTCTCTGGTCCCTCTATAGGCTGGACACCGAGGAGAAGAAAACTTCTGAGAAGGCAGAGTATGTTCAATATGATTAGAAAAAGGAGAGACATTTAATTGATCACAAACTTTATAATATCATATTGAATCTGTCCCGCTCCCTGCTGCTTAATTCGCTCTTCCATTTTTTTCATCCTTTCCTCCCATTCTTGATCTATTGGTGATTTCTAATGAGGAACACAAGGAATTATAGATGGGATAATTTCTTGAGAAATGGGAGCTTGGAGAGGAAGCGAATTGCATGCTCTGTGTGAGCTTTCAGCATCATGAAGTAGTTCTTGTTCTCGTAGATCCAATCCAGGATTACGAGCATTTACCAAATGATTTCTTAGTTCAAGATTATCCTTTTTGACTTTGTAAAAAGGCTCGCTGTAACTCTGACAGTTGTTGTTGCAAAAGGAGCAATAAGGTGTTATTCCCCTGAGTAAGACGACTTGATGGCTCTGAAGAGTCAGAGTGTTCCTCAGATAAAAGATGAGTGGTCTAGTCATTGATTGGGACAGAATCCCTTGTACGACCTAAGCTTTCATTCACAATATTAGGTACTTGATCTGGCAATGGTAAACTTTTGGGATTGAGTCCCGTCATGGTGGAGTATAAATTGGGAACTGAGTTCTCAAAGTGTGATCTAATTCTCTTAGTTATGAACTAATTTTAAGGTCTCAAACGAAAATAACAAGAGCTAAAAAGCTTGAAGTCCCACGGTGAGAGCCAATTATTTTTAAGAATTTTCTCACACTAGAAATCACTAGAATTGTATATATTGATTCAGAATAGGGTCTTTAAAAAACAATAAACGTACATATATATAGACATTTAAAGGTTTACAGTCGTTCTTCTTTGATAGGTGTGAACTCTGACACTATGATATGTCAGTTGATTTGAAGGTTATCTGTCAGAAGTTGCATCAATGATTGTGACTAATTATACATGTGAGAAGGTATTTTTATAGTAGGATGATGTTCTACTTCGTACATATGATGTCATACAATATAGGTCGTATGAAGCTAAATGACTCCATAAATACGAGGTCATCTGGGGACAACAAGTATGATAAATTCAACTTAGGCAATGAGGACGATGTTGGATCACTTCGTCTGCACGGGATCTCTTGTTCTGAGTGGACGCTTAATATCCATTTCGTACGTACGAGGTCATTTGGTTTTCCTCAGATTGATGACGTCAAGTATGCTATGGTAAGTTCATGTTCTTCGGACAATGTAACACATTTGTTTGCCAAAGATGTCTAATATTAAATTACATTCTAACACTATACAATACATAATATTGACTACGATCTTTTTCATACGATTTAGAGTTATCATGTGCTAGCATGTACATATTATGCAACTAACATGCAATGAAGAAAACCCATTACATGATTCAATTAAGGATACAAATGACCAGTAAATATTTTTGTGCAGATTCCACAGCTTAAGAGGAGAGTAATATAAATGCATCAATCCATGTGTAAAACAACCTACAAGTCTTACTAAGAAACTACTAATTTATTCTCGCCAACAATAAAATGATATAACATTTTGAAGAAATTATTTTATTTAACGAAATGACCATATATATACCATGCCACAAAGTGAACCAATTCTTTTTTGGAATGAACTCAAAATATGCCACTATACATTAAATATATTCAATTACAAAAGAGTAGTGATATTGGATTAGTATCTTTTTTATTTGCCATAAAAGTGAGCAAAAGTAACGAAAACTATCACTTGAGGCTTCACTTGGAGTTTTTTTTTTTTATTAAAAAAGAACTCTCATTAAGTTATATCTGACTATAACATGTCACCTCTTACAGTCGATATAATTAAGATCGATAAAAAGTCAATATTATCAAAATGTAAACAATAAGCCAAAAAAATGATGGTCGATACGTTGATGACGGTGTTATTATAGGTAATCTAACTTGGTGAGAGTAATTCCTTTATAAAAAAAAAATTACTTATGAGATCTCAATGATGTTTTCCATCACTTTTGGCCAATTTTAGTCAAATATATACTCTTAAACATTTGGTACTATTGTTTCATATGTTTTTCAGGTATAGCTACTGCATGTTCTCAAGTTCTCATCGAGCGATAACCCATTATTTTTCTAATTTTCAAAAACGTACAATTTTAGTAACAAATAAAAATAATTACTATTTAAAAAAAAAGTATTTGTTAAAGATGTTGGTGTTATAAAACTAAATAAAAATAAGAGAAAAAAAAATAGAAAGAGTAAATAAAAGAATTAATTTTGATTATTGTTGTGTTTATAATACATTACTAAAGACCCTATTTCTAGGGTTGACAAGATGCAATATAAATTTTAAATATAATATATAATGGAGATTAAATTTCTATTTAAATACAAATTTAAGATACACTAGATTAAATTTTCATCTAAAAATAAAAGTTGAAGTAAATCTAATCATAAAAGAGATAATATCATATTTAAGTTTTGAAATCCAAATTATAACACTCTCTGTAAATTAATGTCAATTACATTAAGAATATGTCTTATAAAAAACCTTGCTAAAAAAGTTCAGTGAGACAAAAAACTAGCAAAGGAAAAAATAGTACATTATTCCAATGCAAATACGCTAAAATTATCTTATTAAAATATTTTTAGGAAAATCTAGTGGGACAAAATCATGGAAAGAAGAAAGAGTAGCGTATGCTGATGTGCTCTTCCTAATGATAATCGTTTAATATGAGATTTCCTTTTAAATGACACATTTTAACATAACAATGCAATTTCTCAAATGTTGAAATAAAGATTATAACCCATGGCACTTGGTTGTCCCTTGACTTCATATGTAATAAAGTTTTTCAATATTTAATAGCTATAAGCTATGTATCTACTTTGATCAAGTGTTATATTTAACTACTAACTTGCAATATATATGTTGTTCTATTAAAATAACATGTTTTGTCAGTACCGCAAAATTAATTAAAAATCTTGCATTTATAAAACATACTATGGTAATAACATACACTACAAAAGATAAAATATATATATATATATATATATATATATATATATATATATATATAATTTATTATAATATACTCCAAAATAAAACTTATCATTTTATTCTTCTGTAAGATTCAACATTTGTATATGCTCTAATAATATTTATTAATGTCAATAAATATATTAAGTATCAATTATCTTACTAAATGCTGTCAACTAATTATAAAATGAAGAATAATATAAGATAGTTTTTATATCGTTCAACTAAATAATAATTTGATATATAATGTGCATATGTTTTATCCATAAAAAGTAATTCAATACAAGTTTATCTTTCTTTAAGATAATTACTTATTTTTATCATATTTTTAGGAGCACATAAAACAAATTAACTTGCATTGTATCCATAAAAAGTCATAAAATATATGAAAATATTTAATTTTAATACTAATATGAATGCACTAGATATCTATTAAAAATCATGCAATGATTCACATTGTTTTAATAATGCATTATCATAACAATATAATATAAGGTATTTGAAATTAATGTTTTTATGAGCAATAAATACTATTAATTTATTCACATTAGTAACTATATACAAACCAATATTATGTAACTACTGATCATATTTTAAAATGGGTTAAGCTCTATACAAGTCCTATCATTTTTCAAAAGATAAACTTTAGTCCTCTACCTTTTATGTTATATCCCTAGAGTCTTATAATTCATTAAAAGTTCCAACCAAGTCTAAACAGTTCTTCTTTTTTTTTTTTTCAAGAATAAATTAAAATTTAAAAAAAAAATCAAAATTTTAATTCTTTAATCTTATGTATTTTTTTTAATTTATTTCAAATTTAATTTATTTATTTATATTATTTTAAAATCAAATTTTTAATATTCATTTGAAAATATTATTTACCCTTGAAAAAAAGAATATTTAGACTTGATTGAAAATTTTGAAAAATTATAGGATCCTAAGAGTATACAATAAAAGATTAAGGACTAAAGTGTACCTTTTGAATAATTATAGGATCTTAAAAATATACCTTAAAAAATATAGGACTAAAGTGTACCTTTTGAATAATTACAGGACTTGTAGAAATCTTAACCATTTAAAATTGTCTATATGTACGAAAGTAAAAGTTTTGTATCTCATAGCCTCATCAATTTTTGAAATAAATTCATGTGTTTTTAACACATTTTACATTTTTATGTATTTGAAAAACTAGTCTTTATTAATATCTAGCTAGTAAGCATATCATGTGTTTATACTATATCTATTTCACTTTGCTCATAAGTGAATGTAATATATACATAAAATAATATTTTGTATTTGATCAATACTTTATTTTGTCGACATTTAATAACTTTTAACTTTATTAATAATCATTTCTTGCATATTAAAGAGAAGTATGAAAGATAATATGTTGTACAATATTAATATTTTCATTCTTCCATATTCAAAATGATATTATTTTATTTATTAGGTACGTCAGACTCTATAAGAGTCAAAAATAAAATTTTTGATATCATTTTTTGGAGGGTTAACTCTTTATTTCATCAATAATTGTGTTATTTTTACATCAATATAATTAGTATGTTTTAGATAAATTATAAATATTTTGCTACAATTTTATTTGATTATCCTATAGGAACTTTAATAACTACACAATTATTTTACAGTTAAATTTATTATTATTTAAATACATCTATAATATATAGTACTCTATCATCGAGTAATTTTATAAACTTCATGTTTCATAAAAATAGATATATTTTAAGTAATTTCACGTCATTACCTTTTTTTCCTTCCTCTAATAGCAAAAATTATTTTTATTATCAAAATTATTTAAGAACCTTGCTTATTCTTTGAAGGGTCCAATATATTCAATAATAAATAAATAAATAAATAAACTTAAAATACATATATTTAAATTTATTAGTGGCCCATCTCAATAAAAATGTGTAAATAAGTGCAATAAAAATAATGCAACTTAATTTTGCGACTAATAAACTTTAATAATAATTTGGTTAGTTAAATTGAACCCGAAATATATCATATTCTCGTAATAAGGTTGATATTATTATTTTTATAATAGATAATTTATCAATAATTTATATGCGTGAGATTTACTATCAATTGAAATATAATGATTTCATTTTGTCTTGAAAATATGTAATACATATAATTACTGAATAATGAAATATTTAGATTTTGGTCTACAATCATTTAACTCTCTATTATAGAATAAATCAATTTTAATTCTTGATGACTTAATTTTAGTTATAATAAAAATTTAAGTTTTTAGTCATCAAAGTTTATTTTATATTTGCAATATAAATTAAAAAAAGCTTTCTAAATATTGACTTTTATTTATGTATTGTGGCATTATAACTTTAGACCAAAATATACATCATTTGTGAAATTTTTATCATAAGATCGATATTTAAAAAAACTCTTCAAGTTTAATCTTCCATCTAAGACTTTATATATAATATAATTATATTTTACTTATAGTTTTAAACACTGTTATCGTCAAATATATTCAAAATATTAAATTTTTTCTTAATTTTGAAGAATTTAAGCACAATTATATATGATATAGTTCATCATACTTTAATTATTTAAAATTCTTTTTCAGATTATACATAAAATTGTGTTGGCTCAAAAAAATATATCATTAAATAATAATGAGTATTATTACATTGTTATTGAGACACATAAATATTCACCATTTCAATTAATAGAGCAATAGTTACAAGCCACTTTATATTTCTTTATTCATAATTTTATGGATGATCATTATCAATTGAAATCAAAAGAGGGACATATATTAGATAATGTTGATAAGACATTAAACTTTAATTAACATTTTTTTATTCTGCTTTCATACAAACTTATGATTTATATAAAATTAGAGTTCAAATACGTCATGACATAACAATAACTCTAAAATAAATTTTGTTTGCTTATATAGACATTCGATTTTAATAATACAATAAAAATTGTAACTACCATATTACTAACATGAGCACAATAGTTCAAGTCATACACATTATCATCAACTTACATTCACTTATATGAATAATATGTTCAAAATATTTTTATTTCTTAATAATATTTGCAAGTACATAATATTTATATATACATATATATATTGTTACTTCATGAGCAAAATTTATTTTTAAAGATAACATATGAATGATCACAATTGAATTTTAGTCATATAAGGCTCATATTTGAGACATTTAAATAAATATTGATTATTATTAATTACTTACAATTTTTTAAGATATACTTGAATATCTTTCTCTTTTGATTATATCTATTTTAATGTTAACATTAAATGACATTCATTTCAAGGATGATATAATAAAAATGTCTTTACATTCATAATCATATGTAGGGCATGTAATATTTATATAAAGATTATTATCTTGCTACTTCAATATATATCAAATTTTACTCATAAAATAGTATCTATAATATTTTATGATATCAATTTTGTTCTCAATTTTGCTATTTAATAACATATACAAGGTATTAAATAGATTTTATCATAGCTTGTGGGATCTCATATATATAATTTAAAAATATTGCTTTTTCACATCTTCTAGAGAATAATCTTTTCTTTTTTCTTATATATATAAATTTTGAGAAATATTTTATCATAACAATAACAATGATGTAACAATAAACTTAGTATTTATTTAAGAGTGCTCATAGGAAAGAATGATGGGACAATGCTTCCTTGAAAGTTATTCTCTTAAATAGAGCAATGTTTTCAGAAAAAAATTAATGACATTAAAACTTTTAAGAATTAGCATTCTAGACAAAACCCTCTTAGATATTACTATTTCATGTAAATGTACACTAGATAATTTGAAACATGTATAATATTAATAATTATTAGTAAAATTTAGTTTATATTATTATTAATAAACCTCAAAAGATCAAATATAAATTTTTACATAAGATTCGAATGAGATCATAATAACATATTCTAATATTAAGCATATAATATGTTATAATTATCATGTATATAAAAAACTTTTATTTTTTAATTAATATTGTTATTATATACTCTAGAGGACTAGATATAATAAAAATAAAAGTAAAAGACATGCTCTACATATTATTTATTAATTATAGCTAAAGCTAATAAAAAATAGATTATTAATTTGAATTAAAGGTAAATACTGACAAGTATTTATTGGTCATTATTATCTATCCATTTAATATATGATATTTAAAATTCATAAATTTTTTTTTAGTAATAATAAATATTAATATTGATAAATTTAAATATATATTTGTTATTATATTCATAAATATATTACAATATATTAAATATAATAGGATTAAAGAATTGCAATATATTCTGCAGAAAAATAGCACATAAAAAATATTATCATATATTGTTAATTTATAATAAAATTAGAGTCAAATCTTATTCAAAATCAAGATAGTAACCTTAACTAAAAATATAAAACTTTATAATATTTATTGACATAATAATATTAAATTTAAATTTTAAATATGATTAGATGATTAAAATAATTTTTCAAAAATTTAATAAAACATTTTTTTATAATAATAAAAATAAAAATAAAAATATATCAGTTATAATAAATTATTTATAGAAAACATATATATAAATAATAAAATATGTAATTTATGATAAAATAAGAAATTTTTTTAGACCTTTTTAGAATTTGTAGCTTTATAATATGATATGATATATGCGATTATTATCGATGTTCTAATGATAAGAGTTATTAAAAATAACACTATAATATAAATATATATAGATATTCGACATATAAACGAAATAACTTAATAAATTTAAAAGAAAAATAAACCATAAATATTATTGAATTATGATGCCAAATTAAATATATCAAAAAATTAAAAAATATTTGATAAATTTTGAATGAAAATAAGATTTAAGTTTAACCATAAAAAATAAGAAAATTTAAGAACTTAGTAAATAGTAATTTTGGGATCAGTATTATACCACAAAAAATTTGTGATATATTATAGTCAATATCATGTTACATATATAAAACCACAAATTTTGAAAAAATTATTGTATGATAACGTGTTATAAAACTAAATAAAAATTAGATTAAAAAAATAGAGAGCAAATAGAAAAAGTAATTTTGATCATTGTTGTGTTTACAATACAGTACTAAAGACAATATTTATATGGTTGACAATATACAATATAATTTTAAATTTAAGATATGATGAAGATTAAATCTCCATTTAAATATAAATTTATGATACAATATATATTAAATTTTTATTTAAAATTTTAAATAAAAGTTAAAAATAAATCTAATTATAAAAATAATAATACCATATTTAAAAGTTAACATCTAAAAATTTGTGGTATTTAACAACCTTTTTAGAATAAAAAGTGGCTAATGAAAGAATTTCAGGAACATTTCAAAATGGAGTCCTTAGATAATATAGTTTGTTTTCCGACAATATAATTTATTAATTTAAAAAAAAAGATACTATATATTTATAAGTCGTCAGTTAATATTATATATATTAATATATGTTAGTATTATATTAAATATTAAATTGTAATTTTTTATCAAATGATATTTAGTGATCAAGGAATTTGAACTACAATGTTTTCTGCTTCAATGCCAAGAGACCAAGAACAAGTAGAATTCATGCACATATTTCAAAAAAATAGATAATTTTTTATTATTATTATTATGTATGATGATACTTGTATACATTAATTTTATATCATATTTTAATAACGTGAGACTTCCTTAATAATTATTTTAATAAATAAAGAAATACGTATGAAAGAAGCAAAAAAAGAGAGCAAGTAGTGAGAGTTTTAAGGTTAATCGCATAATTTAATTTTCTTTCGTACTTAAAATTTTATTTTTATCTCGTAAAAAAAATATAACATATGTTTTATATGTTATTTTAAGTTATATATATATATTTTTTATAAGCTGGACTATAAACCGATGCATAACGTGGGATGAGACGGCTGGTTGATAATATCATATTGTGAGACTTCTTTAATAATTATTTTAATAAATAAAGAAATATATATAAAAGAAGCAAGAAAAGAGAGCAAGCAGTTAGAGTTTTAAGGTTAATTATATAATTTAATTTTTTTTTTATACATAAAATTTTATTTTTATTTTTCATAAAAAAAAATATTAACATATATTTTATATATTATTTTAAGTTATATATATATATATTTTTTATAAGCTGGATTATAAACCGATGCATAAGTGCATAACGTGACCTTTATTTTATGTGACGAGACGGCTGATTGAAGTTGTCGAATAATACCACTATTATTTGGAAACGATTGACCTCTCTCAATGTTCTCCAAATTCCTTCTCCCACTTCAAATTCAACACACAGATTGAAATTCGTCCCATTTCCATCAAAATACATCAATACTCTCCTCCCAAACGTCCTCGACGTTCCGTGTCTTCTCTTTCTCTTCTTCATTAGGAAATCATGACTAGCTCCTCTGCCCAATCACGCAAGGTTTTTTTTTTTTCTTCTACCGTTACATATGTTTATACATAGATCACATACCGACTGTTGTAATTTGCATATATAGCCCTAATTTTTTTAATTTTCGATCCAATTTCATAATTTTTCTTCAAGGCAAGGTCAATATGTTGTGATTTCCGAATCGTATTTAGAAATTCGTTAAATAGATATTGGTTTATTTTAGGAAAGGGGGTTAATTGGTTTGTTACTTCATTTGAATGTTGTTAGGCTTTAAGCAAAATCGCTAGCAATAGGCTCCAGAAAGAGCTTGTGGAGTGGCAGATGAATCCTCCAGCTGGATTCATACAGAAAGCTACTGATAATCTTCAAAGGTTTTGCTCTTTTTTTTTTTCGTTTATTTTCTTAATGCATTTATTATTTCTTAATTATGGGGATTTTTAATTGTGTAAATTGACGCTCGTTTATTTAAAATTTGTGAAGATGGGTGATCGATGTCACCGGAGCACCGGGGACTCTCTATGCTAATGAGACTTATCAGCTTCAAGTTGATTTTCCAGACCATTACCCAATGGAGGCTCCACAGGTAGACATCAATTTTCATTTAATTTTTTTTCCTTTTTCAGAAAGACGGAGTTACGCGATGAAAGCTATTGTAACTTTGTATATGCTGTAATTCTGTATCTAGGTTCAGTTGAGAGGAAGTGTATGCTAAAACACTTTCAGAGAACTCAGAGTTTAAAATGATACTTCGTAAATGTATTATTGAATGTGTACTCAATACTCATATGTATTCAAAGTAATTGCACTAACTAACACACATGTAACTGTGTAAGTAACTAAATCTGTTACATGTTACAAGACTATAATACTGTACATACAATACCACAGTAAGACCATAGGTCCAATACCCCCCTTCAAGTTAACGGTGGCGGCAACACCATAAGCTGGTCTTTAATGGCAAAAACCAAGTCTCTTCCAAAGGCTTGGACAGAACTAATCCCGAGGACATTGGGGTTTTAATGGCTTTGGTAGATGACAGACCATTCTTGTCAATAAGAAACTTGACATATTTTTGCTGAGAAAAGTGAATGCAATCTGGAAAACGCTGCACTTCTATTCCAAGAAAAAAATACAAGTTCCCTAAATCTTTCAAAGCAAAATTTCCATTTAATAATCCAACCAGCTCCTCAATATACTGACCATTACTCCTCCTAGTGACACCAATGTCATCCACATATACTAACAAAATGGTTAGATGAGTGCCACTAAACTTCACAAACATGGAAGTATTGAATATGGAGTTTGAAAAACCCAACTCAGTAAGGTTGTAACTTAGCTTATGGAGTCAAGCTCTAGGGGATTGTTTCAAGCCATATAAGGCTTTTTTCAACTTGTACACCCAATTTGGCTGATGCTTATCCTCAACACCAAGTGGTTGCTTCATAAAAACCACATTTTTTGCAAATCATTATTAAGAAAGGTATTATTGACATCAAGTTGCTTCAAAGGCCAATTAAAGGACAAAGCCAAAATAAGAACAACTTTGATTATTTGAGGCTTAACCACTGGTGAATTTCAGAATAATCAATACTTTCCACTTCAGCATAACTCTTTGTCACCAACCTTGCCTTATACTTATCCAATGAACCATCACACTTGAGCTTAGTTCTATAAACTCACTTACTTCCAATAGGGTCTACATCAAATGGGCAAGGAATCAAATCCTAAGTCCCATTATTAATAAGAGCTTGAAACTCTTTTGGCATCTTTGTAACAAGAAGGCTCATAAAATATTATCATGGAGGTAAGATAAAGTTTGGGCTTTAAAGAACCTGTTTTAATCTAAGTAACCATAGGATGCTTGTTAGTGGAAGAGGTTATTGGTATTGACGGTATAAGGCCATCACCAAATTGTTCAAGAAAAGTACTTGGCACAACATGTGTTGTCTGATCAATAGGAGTAGGTTGCTCAATGGGTACAGTAGAGGACAAGTTAAAGTTACCAATTGGAAGGCATGCATTGGTCTCAAGGGCCACTAGTCTCTGAGCTAAAAGTACTCAAAATTAGTGACAAAGAGTCAACACTTCTGGGGGAGTGATTGATGCATAAAAGCAATATTGGTTCTCTTCCTAATCGCTTGAGCTTTTGGAAAATTTGGTTTTCTAACAACTTATAACATGATTAAAGCTAGAAGTCCTATGTTCAAGGCTTAGCAACCCCAATTATTAAGTTATAAGTGTTTGGTCTGCATGGTACATAAAGCCAACACTTGTTGAGAGTGATGGATGCATAAAAACAATGTTGGTCCTCCTAACAGCTTAAGTTTTTGGAAGGGTTGGTTTTCCAATAACTTCTAACATGCTTGTTAGCGTTTCTAGTAACTGAAGAAGAAAACCCTTTGCAGGTCATGTGAATTATGTATATTTCTTTACTTTTTTGCTAGTTAGTAAGATATATGGTTCAGTATTTCTTTTCTTCTTTTTCTCTATGCGATTATGAATTGACCCTGACACTATTGTTCTGGTGTGCCAGGTGATTTTCTTACACCCAGCTCCTATGCATCCTCACATATATAGCAATGGTCATATCTGTTTAGGTATTGTCACAGATTTGACTTTGATGTTTATTTACGTAGCATAATTTATATTCATCTTGTTATACAACAGTTTCTTCTTTTATTACTTTGAACAAACGAGTACTAATATGTTCTTGATATCTCAATTTCTTTTATCTTTTCACTAAGAATCTGATGACTGTTGAAAAGATTGCCTAGTTCAACTTAGCTTGAGGCAAACTAGTGAAAGTAGTTCTTGACAAATGTGAACATCAACTCAAAGGGATTCCAGGTTCTGTGAGTAGAATTCTCTTTTTGATTGTCTCATACAGAACGTGTCCTTCATTAGTTTGAAGGTGTACGAGTCACCTTTGAGCAATGTAAATGTTATGATGTTATGTTTCTTTGAGGCTTTCCTCAGCTTATTGAACTCTGGTCTGAAACATTAGTTTGTGTTCCTGTATGAGCATTTAAAATTGTATCCAATTAGTCTGGTATTCAGTTTCAACTTTTAGGCGTATTATTTCACCATATATTTTGGATTGTAATTATCATGCCAAATCATCTAATCTCAACAATGAAGATATCAACTATTTATTGATGACTTAACACACAAACAAAAGGTGACTCACTTGGTGCTTGTTTTGTCATGCAAGCGGCTGGTATGTTTGTATTATTCTCTGTTAATGATTTTTACTGTTTATCTAAATCGATCCCCTTCTATGTAGAATCCGTAGAAAGAATAATACCAAAAAATTTTCAAATACTTCCCGGCTGTGCTTGACTCCATGTAGAACTTTGGAAAGCTAGGCTTAGACGATCTGAGTACTCATTTTCATTAAATGTTCATTAAGATTGAGAAGTGGGTGAATTAAGTCACTGGTTTTCAGGTTCCTTTTTCTACAATTTGTCCAGTCTTTGAGTAACAAAATTGCTTCTTCAGAGGTCCCTTTTTCTTAAATGATTGGAAACAAAAAGGTTGCCATAACTATTTGGCATTTGTCTTCCTCATCTACAAGCTAGTTGTTCTTGATAATGCATGACCAATTGGCATAAGACACACAAACTTTCTGTGTTGCAGATATTCTATATGATTCATGGTCTCCTGCAATGACTGTAAATTCTATCTGCATCAGCATTCTCTCCATGTTATCGAGTTCAACCGCCAAGGTCTGGTTGAACTTTCAGAAATTATACTCTCTTATCTTTTGTGATGTTTACTCAAGCCATGTATACTGATGCGTTCTGCATCTGTCATTTTGCAGCAACGGCCAACAGATAATGATCGTTATGTAAAGAACTGTAGGAACGGCAGATCTCCAAAGGAGACCAGATGGTGGTTCCACGACGACAAAGTGTAACTTATATATTTTATATTTATCAACATAAATAACATTTACTGTATGTATAAAAAAAAGATGGATTAGGAAAACCTTGCAGTATTAAAGCACTGCATAAATTTCCGTATTTAGCATGATGCCTTCCCAATCTGTTTGCCTGCTTTTAAGTTTTAAGTTTTAATGGATGAATTATTAATTATTAGTCGATGCACTGGACTTGAACACCATGCCAAATTTTCAATCAATTACCTTGTGTCATATAGTCGTACCAGATAAAGACCATACTTTTATCTCATAGATATAGTAAGTCTCCAAATAGATCATATGAAAAGGTACCGTTTAATTGCTTTATAGTACTTAAAACTTAGAACTCCTTCACACATAAGTCTACAAGTCCCAAACTCTTAAACTTCATACATAGATGATAATTTGAAATTTCTAAGGTTAATTTGGGCAGGGGATTACTTGCATGCATATATGTCCGGTACAATGGAAGAAAAGATACTATGTAATCATCCATAATTATACCAATGTAGAAAACGCAAATAATTTAGAAGCAAACTCTTAGTCAAGGGTTTACCTGAGAAAGATTCGGCTCCACTGCTAAAGGTGTAAATTAGATGACATTAATCCATTAAATTTTTAAACTTATTTCATCTTTGTCTCGTAATGGTACTAATTGAGGTATCTTATTTATCCCTAATGAGTCTAAATAAGACAAATAAAAATAATAAAAAATATAAAACATAATTTTTATATTATAAGTTTAATAAAAAAAATGATATAATATTATGCTTAAAGTTATGTATATTAAGATTATAATGTAAATGAAATAAGATGATATTGAACCAAAGGCTCATTAAAGACATTAAATGGGATATTATATGGCATGAGACAACACGCTTTATATCTCTATCCACTATGATTTCAATTGAGCTAGTTTTCAATTTAAAATGTACTAAACAATAATATTTTTGTTTTAAAAAAAAGCTCAAAGGATAGGCATTTATTTTAATTTAGTACAATAATAGTATATACTAAGAGTATTTGTCTAAAAAGGGTTAAAAATAGCGTAAAATATCACTTGAGGTCTTATATTTGATTGAAAACATCCTCGGTAGGTTTTGACCTATTATAACATGTCACTTCTATAATCGATATGAGATCGATCAAATGTCAATAAAAAGTTGATATGCTCAAAATATTAAAAATAGATAAAATAAATTATAGTTAATAAAAATTGATATTTTGATGACTGATTATTATAAATAAAATAACCTGTTAAGGATCTTTTTTAATAAAAAACCATACAAGAGACTTCAAGTGATGTTTGACATTATTTTTTTTTATCTCTTTTAAACAAATACCCATATACTACCTTCAAAAGATTGAGCAAAAAGTAAATCTAGGAAGGAAAGAAATATAGATTTTGTCTAAAATAAGTTATTTTGAGTAAATAGTTTTAAAAAGAGCCATTTTAATATACTTTAAAAAGAGACAGTTTTTACCTCCTAAACAAGTTGTCGATAAAAGGCTTAAATTACCCTCTCTTCTTTAGAAAATAGAAACTAAAGTCTTACTCTAACTCTTTCTCTTTCTCGATCTCCACACTCTTTTCAACAATATTTGGGTTATTGAAAAATAATTATGGTAAATCAAGTTTTATTTATTACAAAATAAAAGTTAAATTTTTTTGAAAAATAACAAAAATAATACCCCTCAAAACTTGTAATAACAAAAATAGGTTCAAACTTATATTTTCATAATTAAAAAAATGATTGATATATCATTTTTCTTTGAACATCTTTTCAATTGGAATTAAATGACGGTAATTTAAACCCGTTCAATGTTGAACGTTTAATATTAGACGTTCAAATTGAACATTCAATGTTATTGGGGTGCTAGTTTTGTTATTATAAGGTTTAGGAATACTAATTTTGGTAATTTTTTTTTAATTTTATTTGAAACTTCATTGATTTAAAGAAAAATGAGATTTAAAACTAAATTTTTTTTGGGTTTGATTTCAAAAACATTGGGCAAAATTCTCATCCCATTGTTTGAGAATTTTTTTTTTAAAAGTTTCGAGGATTAAATTAATGAGATTTATTATTTAAGTAGGTGTAGATTTATGTTGGGTTATTGTTGTAATAAATGCACTATTTCATAATCTTTTTTCTTCCTCTTTTATACAAATGCATTAATGCATTAATTGTTATTAATATACCTTAATTTTATTTCAAAATCATATAAAAATATATTACAATATAATCTAATGTATTGCAATAAATTATAATATACCAAATTCTATTGTAATTACTATAATCTATTATGTTATGCAAAGATTGTCCAAAATATACCAAAATTAAATTTAGTAAGTATATTTTGGTCGATCTTAATATATTTCTTATATGTTGATATATTTATTATATTATTATATATTTTTTATAATGATGGAGTAATACTTGCCAATAAGAATAAATTAATTTTTTTTTTAACCAAATTGTGGTATATTGAATTTATTTTTAAGTTTTTTTTTATGCATTACTCATATATCAAGTTAGTTTTTTAAAATGATGGAGTAATACTTGTCAATTATTTTGATGCATTTTATAAAATGGATGACCTTAACATTCTTATTATTCATGACAATAAGTAGATAAAGACAAATGATAGAGAATAATATCAAAGAGATGAAGGTGTTAAGTAGATAAAGACAAATGATAGAGAATAATATCGAAGAGATGAAGGTGTATTGATAAGAATAAGAAAGAAAATTAAGTCCAATCAACTTAAAAGAAATTGTTTGAAAAGTTGAAGATTGATAAATATAAATAAACAAATAACAAAAATAAATAAATAAATAAACAAGGAAATAAGGCAAAAATATATGCATAAATATCTCCAAAAATTTCACTTATTTCTTAAACCCACATAAAATTAAAATAAGAATTGCTCTATATGTTAATTAATTGAATTTCAAAATCTCTAATTCCCTTCATCTATTATTCCCAGTTTTTTTTCCTTTCTTGAGCAAATATGATGGGTATCATTTTAACACAATAAGTTTGCATTAAAATTCATCATTATCTTGTTGACAAGTCTGTACAGAGTGAGTGACTTATAGTTTTTTTAAAATATAATAATCATTTCTTTGTTTTTTTTGATCGTTAACTTCTCTTTCTAGAGTTAAATTAATTTTTTTATTTTTTTGATATATATTCCAAAACTGATCAAATTTAAAGTTAAAAATGGCCTATTTTTACAATTTTGCATAAAACTGTCCATTTTTAAACTTTGTACTTCAAGCCGTAGACAAAAACCCGTAGAAATATACATTTGAGTTTGCGGCACTTGGTTAGGAGATTTGAACCAAACATTTGTCCAGCTCCAAGGGCACTGTATAAAGCAACCAATTAAATAAATAAATAAGCAAAATGTAAACAAGAAAGCATTACTATAAAATAAAAAAAAAAAAGTAAACAAGAAAGCACGCTTCAGATTAAGTCCAACGCTATTGAATAGGCACCAATGTAATACATAAACCACTGTTGAATACAATTCGAACTCCTTATTGGAACAAGAAATTATTTAGCAAACAAGCCAGCCTCTAACCCTAAATCAAACAAATATTATTAGATTCAATGATTTCCTCCCCAAACCTATACAAAGAAGGTAAAGCTTTATTCCGATTTCAAGTTTTATTAAACACTTGGTTGAGAGTCTGCTGATGGTTTGTTATATTATCTTATTTTCCGTACAAAATCATTCAGAACATCTTGAATAAAGAAGATTTAGAGGTCCTCTGATTTCCAAGCCAATGTTGCATGTGAACTCCAATGGCATCCAAAAACAAGCTGCTCCTTCCATGGAAACCCACCACCTTACCCTCTGTAGTTGTTGAAGTGAAAAATGTTCCAATTTCTTCTCCAAATGGACCATACTTTCCTCTACTTGTATAAAATGTCAATGCCTTTATAACCTTATGCCTCTCATCTCTATTTACACTTCCATAATAACCAGATATACAAGTCAATACCTCATTAGGATACTCCAGTTTCATCTGCCCAATATATATATGACACTCTAATTAGTCAATGACCTATTTACGCAATTTTTTATAAGCTCGTATCTCAATGGTTGAGATTTACAAAAGATTGAAGGGAGAAAATTGCTTCTTTAAATCTCAACAGTTGAGATAAAAGAGTAAAAAAATATGTAACATAAAAAAACGACTCAAGTGTATTACCCTGTGTGTTGTAGCTCCTCCATTTCCACCATGTTTAACAGACCAAATACATTGTCCATTTCGATCATACTCAATCTGTATTGAGCAAATACCTTCTGTTGATCTTGTCAAATAAATCTGTTTTATCCCAGAAAACACACCATCATCCCATGGTCTTCCTCCTTCTCCACCCCATGGTCCTGCTCCACATGGAGCTGGTTCTTTTACCACCCCACACGCAACCTACAAAACCCATAACCCAAAGAAATACAATAAAGGAAAATAAAATCTTATTAATAAGATGCTTCGGTTTTACTTTATTTTTTAATTGAAAGATACTGTAATTTTATTTTATTTTTAATTTTTGAAGCTATGCTAACTTTGTAAAATAGGTTTGGCCAAAAGTAGTTCATTAAGTTAGATACAATAGAAGTCAGTTAAGTTTGAAAAAAAAATAAAAAATTAGTAGTCCATGGTGCACATTGGGAGTCCATCACGGACATGGTGTCCCATTTTTCAAACTTAACTTAATGGACCTCCAATATGCCCGCAACTGGCATGATAGAAATCTGTTAACTTTTGAAATAAGGACACAAGAGGTCCACCACATAGTTCTAGTTTCTCATTTTTCAAAGTTAATGAACTTTTATTGGATCAATTCTAAGCTAGTGGATTAAAGTGTACAAATATTCTAATCTATTAGACCCTGTATTTTTCTTTTTTTAATTTTATACATATGTGTATATATTTACTTGAAAGGTAGTACCAACTTCCTTGTGCAACTGCATTTTCTCATTGGAGGTTCATCAATGGTTTGTGTTCGAGCCCCACCTGTGTACATACGACTATACGAGTGTGTGTACGTGTGTATGTAATCATTTATTTAAAAATATATAGATTTTTTTTTTTTTGCCTTCATTTTGTTGGTGTGTGACCCGTGTGTGACCCTTGTGAATAAGTTAAGATTTAGGTTATGTGACATTTACCTCTTCTGCTGGTCCTTTCTTAACCAAAACTAGTTTTTTAGACCACTCTGAATGCTCTATCTCAGAAATTGCATCAGCTGGTTGACAAGGGACAATTGCTTGACAAGGATTATTAGTAACATAATTAGGTACTTTGCCTTCTACAACATGAACACCAATAGCATCTAAGAACAAACCGCTCCTCCCAAGAAATCCAATAATTTTACCCTCTTTCAATTTGCTGCTAAAAGGGGTTCCTTGTTCTTCTCCAAAAGGGCCGTGCTTTCCTTTATTAGTGTGAAAAGTGATTGATCTGATGACATTAGGTCCCATGTACATTACAGGACCAAAGGTTCCCGTTATATGAGTTAAAGTTTCGCTTGGAAAGTCGAAAACTACCTGCCATGCCATTGTATACAAATTAAACACTACCACTAGTTAACACTATTATGTTAAATAAGTCGCTCAACTCAGCTCATGAACTAAAAAAAGCCTAACTCACTAAGTTTATAAGTTCTTAGATTACTTAATTCATAAACACAATTAAATGATGTATTTTATTTTTCTTCTTGTTTTAAAAAATATATTTAAAAGATAATATTTATACAAATACTTTTATTCTTAAGCAAAATTATATATTTTTTATTTTTTTAAAAACATAAATAACTCGGCACATGAGCTTAGCTGAACCTAATTAAAAGTGAATTGAACTAAATTTAGCTCGTATAAAATTTAAATAAATTGTGCTAAGATGTAACTTATCTAAGTCAGTTGAATGTAAGTGTGCTAGGTCAGTTCAACTCACCTCTAATTAACACTATCATCCTAGGATATATATATATATATATATATGAGATAAAATCAAGATATATAATTTATTATACAAATTTTTACACCACTAGTTTTCAAGAGTCCGAGTGGTTGAAGGCGCAGCACTGTGTCCTTTTTTAAAACTCAATTGTAAAGAGATAGTTACGTAAAAAATTAAATAATAGATAAAGACTATTGATCCTATCCTCTCTCTGTATATATATACACACGTGTGTTCTGGTGCGCGCACTGTGTGTGTGAAAAAATTGCTAAGTTCCTTAAAGATATGCATAGCTGATTATGTTTATCAACAATAAATAATCTACCTTTTCAGTTTTGAATCCTCCTGTACCTCCATTTCTGCTTCTCCAAACCGGCTCGCCATCTCGATCATACAAAACTTTTATATACACAATTCCAACATTACGGGAAACATTTATCTGTTTGATGCCACTATAAGAACCATCATCAAATGTACTACCTCCATTGCCACCCCAGGGACCTAATGTTACCATACCTTCAACTTTTAACGGCTCCTTTTCCACTACAGGCACCTATAAATGAAACTTCTCTATCAATTTTATGAAGAATTGATACTCTATAACTGGAAAAATATATAAATAAATAATGTGTTAATGCTGAGTCCTCACCTTTTCTTTCTTCCCTGTCTCACTGAATTCTCGAGGAACCTGAAAATGAATTTTTTTTATCAACGTTAAGAAGAAGTGATACTCTATAACTGAAAAAACAAAATAACAACTACAATAATAATAAGGTTACAATGCCTATAACCCTCAACTTTTTTATACTTTGGTCCAACTTTTTTTCCGCTAGATTTTACCACTAAATCATTAATTTTCACAAATTTGATTTAAATGTATTAAATTTTAAAAGTTAAGGGATTAAATCATAAATTAAAAAAAAAAGTAATTTTAACACTATAAAAAAAAAGGTAATTTTAGCACGATAAAACTGACTATAAAACTGAAAATAATGTGAATAACATGCTAGTCACCTTTTCTTTATTTCCCGTGTCATTTAGTTCTCTAGAATCACTATTCAGTTGCACAGAGAACTTGCTAGGGGAAGGTTTAGAACTGAAATCATCCTTTTGTCTAACAGCAAGAACAATATCATAGTTTTGGCCAACACTTCCTTGTATTACTGAGTAGCCAGAAACATTTTGAGCTGTCCCATTACCAATGTAATTATGAGTCTGAAGAAGTGCTCTTGAGGGGTTTTGGTTGTGAAGTTGCTTTAGATGAGCCCCAATAGAATCAAGAAACCATCCAGATTTTCCATGAAATCCCACAATCTTTGTCCCTGTTATTGGGAATGAAAAACATGTTCCATGCTCAACACCATATGGTCCATATGCTTTCCTGTTGCTTATAAATGTAAGTGACCTAACCAAAATTGGGCCCCATTCATTACTTTTACCATAGTAACCATAAATTGAAGTTAAAAATTCATCTGGGTAATCAAGCTTGACCTGTTTGACATAATTTGTGAAATGGGTTTTGTTAGTTTAACACTTGCACTAAATTCAAATACTTCTAATAGAATCAAGGAGACTTTATTGAGAAGAATGAAGTGTTTGGGACGGACCTTTTCTGTGTGATTGCCTCCACGACCACCATGCTTCTCGGACCAAACAGAGGTACCTTTCGCATCATATTCAAACTGAATGGAATCAATAGCTGGTCCATAAGATACCACTACTTGCTTCACTGTTGAGTAAAACCCATCATCCCAAGAAGAACCGTCTTGACCTCCCCATGGACCAACTGTTACTAGCTTCTTCCCTGCATCTTCAAAATTCTGCAACACCATTTTTAATTCAATAATCAGTTAGCTATCTCACACTTACGGTCTGAGGTTTTAGAAGAAAGCACTTTCAGGAAGTACAAAATATGCTTTATGAGTCTTGAAAGCACTTATGACAATTTTTTATGTTTGGCTAGGAAGCGCTTTTTTGTTGTCCGAACAAACCCTTTATATAAATAGCAATAAAGAATGTCATATGATAACTACGTACCATCTTGGAAAAGTGGAAGACAGAGAGAAGATGAACAAGGCGAGTATTTGATAACCCTGTGAGCAGATGTTGCAATGAATGAAAGCCAAGACGTTAGAGGTATTTATGAGAGTAAAAGGAGTGCTAATGATACATGATGGCAAAAGAAGCTAATTCGGGTCTCCACTTTGGAGGGAAAGGTTTCAAGGGAAAAGCATCAGATTCTCCAAAAGATATCTGAAAAAAAGTCATATCTCTGTAGACTAGCTACTTAGCTAGGTAATATCTTTAAGGGTCCGATATTCTTCTTATGCCATTTTATTCATTTTCCTTTTGTTGGGTATTTGAAGAACGAATTAAAAGATTTAAAGTGGGTGAAAAAAATATCAGTGCAAGACCCCTTTATTCTAATCTTTAATGATATGGAGCAGTTCTGTATGGCATGCAAAGAATCATTGTGAACAGGGAAAATCATTCTTAATTGCTTTCGTGTCATGTCAGAGCTTTTAAATTTTGTTGCAGGTCATATCTGAAAAAAGGAATCAATGTTGTTTAGATAAAAATCACTACTATATATCATAAATCTATTACATTTACAATTTCGGATCAGATACAATAATATTGTATCACTTCATATAAAACTTGACTTGACTTTGAAACTAATACCTAGTTTTAACCATTCTGTGGAAATATCCCATGATGTTTCTTTTCAATCAGAAAACTTCCAAACAACTTTTCTCGATTCTCCACTTAAACCACCGCCCAAAGTTCTTCAGAGTCTCGAGACTTATTTGGTATCATCCTATAAAATTTTAAATTTTCTGCTAATCATCCATTGCAATGGAAATTTACTCAACCATGAGAATTAACTAATACTGATTGTAAGGCTTCATTATCAACCAAACCTCTTTACTACAATGCTATGTCTTCCATGTTTTCTTCAAAAGTTTTCTGTTCTAGCACTTGGGGTATATAGTAAGTTGTAGCATGAAGAATAAGCCATTACTGCAATTATCTGATCCTCTATTTCTTCTCTGACGATACAACCATAGCACGTACTTGTAAATATGAAGCTTTTCTATTTTTTTTCTTTTTAATCTCTATAAATCTCAAAAATGGCCCTTCAATCAAATAATAAATATTCAAACAATACAAAACTTAAAAGCAGTAGTAACTAAGAATACATTTAACATACTTTAATGCCAATAACATGAATACAAATTTACTGGAAAATAAAAATCTAAAAAAACTTGGATATCTGGGGCAGTAAATAGTTTCTGTGCATATATATGTACACTGTTTGCTCCTTCACAGTATTTGATGTTCTGTTCATAAAAAATGGGTAACTGTATAGAGCATCAATTACAATAATTGTATACAAGAAAAATGTGAGGCAAGGCTTACAAGCAATCACATAGGAGATCAGCTAACTTAAGTAGCGTGGCAATACCTGTAATTGTTAACAGAGTTTGCAAGAGCCTCCTTTTAAAGAAAAGCTCATCGCACCAAGTTTGCTGTTTAACCTCACCAATAATCCCCGCAAGAACAATGTCCATTACTAAAATGATGTAAGCATTTTGAATCATTCAAGTATATGTCACACCCATATGTGGTAGAAATATACTTGGCTGTCTTGTGGCAATCTGAACACATTCTAAGGTTTTTCACTATCCTTATAGTATGGGGTTTACTAGTGAACCCAACTAGGGCAAATGCCATTGCCAGTTTTTCACTATGGAAGCCAACGGTATCTTCATTCTCTTCTTCCTCAATGCAAAGATAATCTTTAAAACGACTCTTCCTAACTTGTCTCGACAAGTTTTCTATCCAAGGATACATATGTGATCCGGACTGATCACCGGCAACAAATGTGTATGTTCTGTTACTTATTTCAATCCAACATTGCCCTAGATATCTTGTTATTGCATTTGCTTTTTCAAATTTTCTCAATTCTGAGATATCTTCTGACTTCCCAATTATAGCATATGCCTGCTGCATTAAATGGTGAAGAACGTAGTTAGCCGGCTCCAAGTCAAGTATATACTCCCCAGCATGCAATGCCAATCTAACATTTCTATGAAACCTGCACGCAGTAAGCAAAGCACCCCACACAGATGAGTCTGGCTCTATGGGCATATCTTTGATGAAATCCAATGCCTCTCCAAGCCTGCCTGAGCGACCATATAAATCTACCAACGCTGCATAATGTTCTAGACCTGGTACAATATGATAATCTTCCATAATGCTAGAGAAAGCTAGCTTCCCTTCATTTACTAATCCAGAGAGACTGTAAGCACGAATAATACTCGCAAAAGTACCTCTGTTTGGTTTTACCCCCAACTTCCGCATCTGATCAGATAGATCAAGAGCAGCAGCTGGCAAACCATGCAAAATGTAACCAGCAATAACTGAATTCCAAGTAATGATATCTTTAGTTAACATACCATCAAATATTATTCTAGAACATAAAATATTTCCAGACTTTGCATAAGAGTCTATCAGAGAGTTTGCTACAGAAATTTCTGACTCCAAATGTCTACGCAGTGTGCAACAATGTATCTCTTTAACTTTTCCTGCAGCAATAACATTTGCACAGGCAGGTAAAACGCTCAAAATAGTAACTGAGTTGGGGATAAAACCGTAAGCCTGCATTTGCCGAAATATCCCAAGAGCCTTGTCTTTTTCGCTCAGTTGCAAATACCCTGCAATAAGAGTATTCCAAGATGCAGTATTCCGCTTAATATTGCTGTCCTTCTCAATTCTTTGAAACAGATCAGTAGCTCGGTCCTCATCTCCATTTTTTATATAACCAGAGATCATCACATTCCATGTGATCACATTAGGAGGAACATCTGATTCCTGCATTCTCATGAAGAGTTCATAGGCCTTACCGCAGTAACCAGCTTGGCAATACCCGCCAATGATTGAGTTCCAAGTGTAGACATCTTTCTCCAAGACTATATCAAAGACCTGTTGAGCAGCTTCCAGTTCACCACACTTGGAATACATGTCAATGAGTGAATTCCCAACGAGTGTGTCATCAATATAACCAAACTTAATGGCAAGAGAATGGATTTCCTGGCCCTTGTCAATTGACTTAAGAGATGCACAAGCTGAAACTGTACTCATAAATGTAATTCCACTTGGTTTGACTCCAGCCACAAGCATCTCTTTGAACAAATCCAATGCCAGATTTCTCCTGTTATTTTGAGCAAAGCCAGAAATAACAGAAGTCCAAGTGTAAACGTCAGGAATTCTCCCAAAACTCTCCATCTTCTTCATCAATTCCATTGCAACATCACTACGACCTATTTGGTTATAGCTTGCTATTAATATATTCCAAGTTACCAAACCCGGTTCAATCCCTTCTTCACTCATTGCCTTAAAGAGTCTGTGAGCTTCTTCAGTGTGACCCTTCTCACAATAGCCAGATACAATTGCATTCCATGTCACCATATCCCTCTCTTCCATATTCTCAAAAAACCTTCTAGCCCAACTCAGTTTCCCACATTTGCAATAAACATCCAATATTGAATTGTTACATTTGAGGGAAGAACCAAAACCACATTTTACCACCATTGAATGTATAGCTTTTGTCGTCTCAAAATCTCCACAATTTCCACAAGCTTGCAAGATTTTAGGGAACAGAAAATAATCAGGGATAACAGCATCTTCCACCATCAAAAAGAAAAGTTTTACAACCTCCCTCCACCTTTGCTCTCTGCAGCAGGCACCAATCATAGCTGACCAAGTGAACAAATTCCTCTCACGCATTTTCTCAAACACTCTACGGGCGTCCTTAAAGGACCCACATTTAGCATACATACTGACAAGTTTTGTCTCCACAAATGGGTTAACATCCTCAACCAGACTAATCCAAGAATGGAACTTCCGACCCAATTGAATAGAATTCACATCAATGCAAGATTGAAGCAAATTAATATAGGTACTGGGTCTAACCTTGGACCCACGTTGGGCAATGGACTCAAGAGCTATGACGGCCTCGCTTAATCGTCCGGTTTTACATAGGTAGCGCAAATTGACATCTGGGTGTTTGTGGTAGGCTTCTTTGAAGAATGGGATGTTGGTTTTGGTTGGTTTTGGTGAGAATTCAGATGGCTTACCCAGTTCGGATGGGATTGTGGGTATTAGATTGGGAGGTTTTGAGTTCCATGAGATAACCTCCATTGATAAAAACTCTTTCGTCATGGCACAGAAATTCTACATTTTTCAATTTATTGTCGTCATGTTTTTAGTTGGTTGAAGTTCGGATTGAGAAATTGCAGAAATGTGTGGAAGAGGAAGCAAGGCGATTTTTATTTGAGTAATGGTGCATGTTTGTGACATTTATATTATTTATTGATTAAATATAAAATTTAAATTATGAGATGAAAAAAATGATTATGGGATTTTTAATAATAGTAAACGTGGATTGTTATAAGCATGATAAAAAAAATTATTTGAATCATGATAAGGTAGAGATCTTCTGCAATTGTTGCTTCAAAGAGCAACCTGCGAAAGATAAGACATTTCGAAAAGAAAACTTCTAAGTTTCACGAAATTTTATGTGAAAATTATTTATTAATTAAGTAAGAATATATATAATAAGAATCAGATGTAAAATATAACACGTGTTATATAGCACATTTTTATTAATTATATTCAACAATATGGCATGCGGTTTGGTGTGAGTATTGAGTAAGTAAATAAGTTTAATTATTAGATAAAAGACCCTCAGATAAATAAACATCGAATATTCCTTAATTATTTGATAAAAGATAATCAAAGAGAGATATGTCTTCAATGTAAAGATAAATTTATCTTATAGAGTAAGTAACCTCCAAAGGATATATCTCTATCCCTTTATATATGCATATTGTACACATTCACACAGACGTCATATGTTCATAACAGACAGGACATAAAATAACGAATAATACACACAACTTCTATATTCTCTTTGTCTTTACTTCTTCTGATTATCACAGAGTTGAAGCTTAGGTCTTCTTCCCCATCACCATTACCCAAACTAACTTAAGCATTAAAGGGCGAAAGACCACCACACCCCATGTTGGTCCGAGGCTCTAACGTGTTTTCTCTATTCGTATATCTACAATAAGAAGAAGTGCACCCCCATTCCGACGTTGATGAAAAACGGCATCAACATCTGGCGCCATTTGTGGGAATAAAGTGTGTTCTACCAGCTAACAACTCAAAAAGAGAACGTAGGAGCCGTTGCGTTCTCCACCATACCTGAAAAGAAAAATCTAAGAAAAACAATTTCTTGGAGTGCCCCAATAAAAGTTGAGTGAGTACTAGAGTGCCCCAACAAAGATTGAGTGAGTATCCAATGAAAATCTCTCGTGCAAACCACTCTCTGTCCTCCAAACAAAGATGAATCCTCCTCGTTCTGGAACTCCATCTCTGTCAAGTGACCAAGTGATACTGCCAAATCCTTCACAGCTTGGCCAAGAAGAAGCACCCACTAGTGCGCACCAATGAAGAATTTGACCAGCTCGCTAAAAGGGAACTCGGACTTAAGCACACCAAAGAGCATTGGAAAACATGCTATGGGTTGTGCTAGAATGCCGTTTAGAACCACAAATTATGGAACCAAATTTAGTCCCGGCAGGGTCATCCAATGCTCGAGGCTCTCCTAGTCGAACAGGCTCAGATTAATGACGTGACCTATCCTGTCAAAATTCGAGCCCACAAATCATCAAAACTGAGTCTTATACGGTACAAAGTCATCCGAACACTCACCAACTAGCAATGGATCGTTTAGGTGCCGCCCAGCATGACTTGCGTGAATGCTTGGAAGCCCGCAAGTAAGAATGCTCCACACAAGCTAGCAACCCCTATCAAGCAGCATTCGCATCCAAGGCTCACAATTGGGACCAATCTCTCGCTGTGTCCTGTCTAACCATAGACAAGATCGCAGAACAGCTGCAAGAGGTGCAATAGAGGCTAAACAAAGGAAAACTCATGGACTTAACCGCCTCTGCAAAATCTTCGTTCACTCCTGAGGTCTTGGCAATCCCTTTTCCTAGCAAGTTTAGAATTCTTAACACTAGTACCTATGATGAGACAAAGGACCCCCTAGAACACATAGAAAATTTCAAGGGGTGGATGGATCTATATGCTTACGGAGATGTCGTGAAGTGTCGTGCCTTCTACCTCACCCAGACAGACAAGGCAGAACTTGGTATCTCACTTTGAAACCCACCACTATAGAGACATTTGCAAAGTTTAAAAGATAATTCCTATCTCACTTCTCAGCAAAATGGATAAGGACAAGAACAATCTCCCATATGATGACTCTGAAACAAGGAAGAGACAAGTCCCTAAATTACTTCTTTGACAAGTTCAACTCCAAAAAGATACAGATTCCAAACTATACATAATCTGTGGTGGTAAGCAACCTTCACCAAGCACTCTGCTAGAGTGCCTTATGGCGAGACATGGTCAAAAACTTGCCCGCCACGTATGCAAAAGCCACTTAATTGGTCAAAACCTACCTAAATTTAGAAGAAATTGTCAACAACCGGCAAGATAAAGTTTATGCTAAACCACAAGTGCATGGATTAATATACAAGTAATAAATATTTAAAGATTGAGTTGTCGTACTCACGAGGATTAAATTAATAAGTATTTGAGTACTAAATTACAATTATGCTAAACTATTTAGGCTAACAAAAATGGATAGATAAAATAATAAAAATAACAAAATCCTAATATTTACACTATTGGATCCAACACAACCACACTAAAAAATTAAGCACAAGAGAGTGAAAGAATCCACCATCCCAAGCAATTACCAAACAAATTATATGATCAGTGACTCTAACCTATGTATGCATTCATCTCTCAAGTAAACTGCACACAATATAATAATCTAACTAATCACATTCTCATGCCAATTAGATTAAACCACTATATATTAAGAACGTCAATCATAAATCACCTACACAAGAATTGTATATTTCAGCCTAGAAATTATATATGTTATTCAATCAAAATAAGAAATTAAATACTTTTCTCAAAGATACATAATTGTCTCTATGGTATAATTGTTAATAGATAATTAATTGCAAGTAAATTAGATTGAATAATATAATTTAATTTGTAATCACAATGGAATAGAAGAACAAACTAAATAATTATATAAAAATATTAAGTTCAAGATAATCCTAACAACAAGTTTAGTGAATTATAAATATATTCAATAAAGTTCCAAAATAATGAGAAAATACGAGAGAATAAATAAAAATACAAAGGATAAGAGAAAGCTAAAACTAATCTTCCAAATATCACTCGAAAAAGCAATCTTCTTTAACTGTCACCCTAATGGAACTAAACTCTAACACTTTCAAGCTTGAATCCTCCAATTGATTTGCCTCATACTCTAAATTATTTCCTCTTTTTCTAAATATTTAAGTTAGTGGTAGAATGTGTGAATCCCTTTGTTTGGCTACTTAAGAGTTATATTTATAGGCCCAGAGTTGTAGATCATACGCAATTATAGTCAAAGTAGAAATCATGGTCCAAATAGAAGACTTGTCCAAGTGAAAATTTTTCCAAATAGCTCGCATTGTGGCCTAAAATAATGGACACCGCGGTACAAGTCACATAGAGGTTTTGGCAATCTACGCCCGCCGCAACTCGAGTAAATTACCGCCGTGGCCCAGTGCTCTCGAGTTGAATTCTCCAATTGTGCGCTACGATATGAAATGTTGTGCATTGCAACCCAAGGCTTGTTGTTCTAATTTGTTTTTCCATGTACATCACGGCCCAAAAATAGTGGCTATCGCAGCACAACGCTGGTTGCTCTAATTTGTGTCCTTTTTGCTCATTTTTCCTTTGTTTGCGACCATTCTATTTACATTGACATAATTGAACAAATATTATGTCATTTTAACCATTTGTGCAAAAGAAGACAAATAGCAGGCCTAGACGTGACTAGATAACTCTACTTTTATAGAGTTATCACTCTTCCAAACTTAACTATTTACTTATCCTCAAGCAAAGTTAAAGCTAAACAATGAAGAACAAATAACTAACCAACATAAGTATAATATTTACAAACACACTTTCCTTAATACATGCAAATTTAATAAAAAAAATTATCCTCGTTAAAGATTGTACAATCATATTGTAAAGAGATTAACATGTTATTAATCAACTTTCCGTTAATACAAGTGTATGCAAGATTTTTGATAGAATGATTCATGTGTGTGTATGCACATGATGCCATCCAATGCACATAAAATTAACTTATATGAGCATGCCAATGGATTAAGTCTTAGAACACATTTCATATGTCTATTTTTCACACCTTTGTTCACTAATGTAAATTGTGCATTAGTTAAAAATCAAAAAGACTTTGCTTGCTTGTAATGTTAGGCTTAGGTGGGAATAAATAATAGTGACATTTTGGCTTATTCTATGCCTTAGCTTGCTTTCAGTCATCATGCAACATGTAATAAATAATTGAGCTTTTAATTTGATAATCTAGTGCACCCTATCTTTTTTTTTATTCTATCATTCCACATTTTTTTAACTTCATAATACCCCAAAAACTTATATTTTTTTTAAATTCATCTCTTTTATTTTCTTTTTATTCATAGGGATATTAGTGTTATGAATTTTTTTAATAGGGTGCACCACACTTCACCTTACTCTATAGTACAATATATGATTATATTTTTACACAAGCTAAGGGTGCAAAGGTAAAAGGTAATACACATTAACGGTTAGACTCACATGTGATTTAAAGACATGAAAGTATTTGTTTAAACTAAAATGGGTGACTAATGACATAAACTATAGTTAACTTGAAAGGCTCAATCGATTGAAAGAAAGACCTAAATTACTTCTAAAGCTAAATATCATTTAGAATTTTTCCTTAAGGAATGATCAAATAAATTCTAAAATATGAAAGTCATCATCACATGGCATAACTCACACTAAATTTTTTCCTAATAAGAACACCAAAATTAATAATGACATATGTATAAATTGAATCAATCCAATCAAAAACTAGCAAGCATACACAAGATTCATGTAGGTATCTCAATAAACATGATAAATTCTTTATTCTAGTCATAACAATCAATTCTATCAATGGGTTCATATATTTCATATCAAACATATATGCATTTGTATTCCATATGTTCATCAATTTTTACCCAATTATTATTAAAATAACCTAAAAAAATTAAAAATAGAAACTAATAGCAAAATAAAATAACAAAGTTCTCTACCCCCACACAACTAATTGCACATTGTCCTCAATGTATAAAGCACATAAAGAAATAAAGATAAATGAATAGGATAAAGAAAAACTCCTTCAATAATGTCATAATCTTCATACTTGATATGTACATGTAAGTACCATTGTCACCTTTCTTGCTTTATTCATCTAAATCATAAAACAAAGAAAACTAATAAAATCTGAAACATAAACATAAAAAACAAGATAATAGATAAAAATATAAAGAAAAAGATGAAGTTAAAACCAATCTTTTGACTGTCACTCAAAAAATCAATTTCCAACATCTGTCACCTTGGTGGAACTAAACTCCAACACTTTCAATCTTGAACTCTCCTCTTGATTTGTCTCCTACTCTAAATTGTGGCCTTTTTATCTAAATATTTAGGTCAGTGGTAGAATGCGTGAATCCTTTTGCTTGGCTGCTTAATAGTTGGATTTACAGGCCAAGAGTTGTAAGTCATAAGCAATTATAGTCCAAGTAAGAAACTTGCTCAAGTAGAAAACTTGGAAACTTGGCACCTCACGTACAAAAAATAGTAGACGCCGTGGCCTGAAATAATGGGAGTTGCGGTACAAGTCACACTAAGGTTTTGGCAATCTATGAGCACTGCAGCTCAGGTAAATCACCACCATGGCTCAGTGCTCTAGTGTTAAATTCCCCACATTGTGCGCCACGGCATTGAATGTTGTGCGCCTCAGCTCAAGGCTTACTATTCTAATTTGTTTTTCCATGTACGGCGCGGCACAATGTGCTGCACTGTGTCCCTTTTTCTCATTTTTTCTCTGTTTGCTACCATTACATTAACACAATTGAATATTAAGCCAGAAAAAGGCACTCGTGCATATTCAAACCAATTCAAAAAAAATTTCTCTCCCATTTTCCTTCATTTTCTCCCAAATACTCTCTCACTTTCTCTCCAATTTCTTCTCAATTTCTCACCAAAATTACAACTTTACTACGTAATTTCTTCATTCTAACATTGATATCAAGCATTCCTCTCTCAATTTTGATAGATTTGATCAAAAAATCAAGAAGCCTCTTCATCTTCTCCAACAAAACTAGGGTTTCGAAAAAATTTGGGCTTTCTCTTCAAGGTTTCAATTGAACTCCAAAGAGTTAAAATTCTTCACAATTCTATCTTAATTTGGTAATTACTTTCTGAAATTTGTGAATTGTGCTAGAAATTTTTGGATTTAAGTGATTTGAATTGGATAAGAGGGGATTGATTTTTTTTTTTTTGGGATTTCTGAATTTTTTGGAAATTGTTGTGAAATTATTTGAGTAAATTTGGCTCCTAAAAGAAAGGCCGGTGAGAGTAGTCGTTCAAAAGAAAAAGGTAAAGTGGTTGAGGAACGAAATTTTGATGTCTCTCGGTTTGTTAGTCGGGAGGCACAAGAGCGGTATGAAGGTGCCACTAAAAGAAATAAATAATTTGTTAACGAGAGGGCTTAGACTTTGGTCAAGTGGGACTAATGAAAATTACCAATAAGATTGAGGCGTTAGGGTGGAGAAAATGTGTACACGCCCTGGAAGCGGGTGTAAGTTCATTGGTTCGAGAATTCTACGTGAATATCTCGAAAGCTCAGGACAGAATGGTATGGGTGAGGGGTGTTGAGGTCCCCTTTAATAGGACAATTATAAATTCATACTATGGATTGAGGGATATTCAAGATAACGGGTATGAGACCTATTTAAAACAGGTTGATTACGATAAGATTATAAACATCCTCACCGATGGTTATGTGGAATGGGAGTATAAAGGAGACATGGTCAATATTTTCCAAGCTAAGCACCTTCGAACCCATTCCCATATCTGGCAGTATTTTGTGTATTCTAGATTAATGCCTACCTGGCATTACAGTACTATCGATAGAGAGCGGACAATTCTACAATATGCCATAGAGACCGAGCGCTCAATTGATGTGGGAATGGTTATCGAACAACGAGTTGTGTACTGAGCATCACAACCTAAGTTATTTCTTTCCCCAACTGATCACCGCCCTGTGTGTCAAACACGGAGTCCAATATGACATAGGCGAGGTACTATTGCAATCGGGTGAGACATTGACCTTTGCTTACATACAACACCTAACTAGTGGTACCAAAGCGGGACAAGGTAGTAAGAAGGGTGATGGTACCTCTTCCAAGAACGCTACCACAAAAGACAGGTTGGTGACCTTAGAGGCAAGGGTTAATAAAATACAGGAGTACCAGACTCAACAACAAGATTCGTTCAACGACCAAATGAAGTATTCACACGAATACCAAGCTCTACTCTACCGAATGATGAGCTTTCAGTTGACACAAAGTGGAGTAGATCTCACCCAGTTCGGCCCAATTCCGCAGTATCCGGGCCACGACTTCGTTTTTAGACCACTGACGAACCAACCCGAAGACGAGAATGAACAACTTGATGACATGGAGGACTAAGCCTCCCAATTGTATTTTCTTTCTTTAATTTTCATTTTCTAGTTTAATCTTATTTTTCTTTCATTTTCATTTATTTTTATTTTGAATTGTTTAAGGATTTTAATTAACTTTGTTTAATGGTTTTTGCTTTCATTTGCATTTAGTTAATCTTTAAATTTGGCTTTGAGTTGTGATGCACACATTTAGAGGTTTCATGCATATTTCTTGCGCACTAAATGCCACATGATGAGGAGGGCGAGGAATAGTGAAACGGAGCGTAAGTGTAATGTACACAATCTCATACGAAATGTGGGTAACTTCTCTCACTTCTTTACTTAATTTCTTTTATTTTTCTTTTTAATATTGAGGACAATGTAGAAATTAGGTTGGGGTGAGAAACATACTCCATGAGCATGAATTTAGACCAAATTTTAAATTTTAACTTTTTGTAGATTTTTCATTTGAATTTTATTAGGATAGTATCAAGTCCACTTGAGTCAATCCGGAAGTCTATGATATTAACATGATTGTAATGATGGTGACATGTGAAAGAAATTAAATTTTTACCTAAGTAAAGAGGCACAAAAATGTTAGATTCATCTAGTTTGAGGATTTTGTAGTATTTGTGGTAGTTTGTTTGGTTAGTATCGTTGTATTTGGTTTGTGTAGTGTATGCATGTTCGTGATATATTTTAAGTCTCAACAAACTCTAGAACTTTCTTGAAAATCCATTAAGACAAAATAATATAATCAAATACCACTTAGAAAGTAAGTTAGGCCATCTTTGGACCGTTTGAACTTTTCAAGCCTCCCGGTACTATTTATTCATAGTAACACCCGTGAACTCAATATACATATATGCATTGTACTACCCTTAGTGATAAGAGTACTCAATGTAATACTTGGTTTTCATGAGCATTTGAATTGAAGGAAATTATATATGTCTTGCTTTACCTCTAAAAAAAATTGATAATAAAGGGCAAGAAAAAAGTGAAGAAAGAAAATCAAGCAAAAATTCAAAGGACATATGGAATTTATAAAATAGGAGGATGGAAAAGAACATTTGGGTAGAAAAGTTGAGTAAGTCGTGAAATAGAATAAAAAGTACTCTTCTCTTATCAAGAAGAATTTTTCTGTGCTTTCATGACCAAACACCTTAACACAACTTTACGAGCTTAATAAGTCATATTGGTTCAAGGTAGTTTTGATTTCTATACTAGTGGAGATGGGTTTGAAAAGTGAGCCTATGGAGTTTGTGAGTGCAATTTTCACTCATATTTTACTTGCACAATTTTGAGATCTAAAATGTAATCTATGAATATTATGCATAGCATAATCCGATAATGTAACTAATGGGCTTATGGTTTGATTGTTTGTTCAAAAGCTGATTACGAAAATGGGTTTGATATTTGGACTGTTTTTGAGCTTAAGTGATTTTTAACTATTTCGTATGCCATTCGTTATTAACAATTTTTGAGATATATGCATGGATTGATTCAAATATGTTTAGAGTCTTTAATAGTTTTAAGAGTCATACGATGTTTATGGGTGTCATCACTAAAAACCCTCACGAGACTATAACTCGTCCACTAGGGCCACCTAGGTTTAAAGGCTTGTTGCATATGCTAAATGCAATCGTGACAATCTACGGAAGTGATTTAGATTAATATAGTTTATTTTATTTGTTTTTATTTTAGTTTTTAGATCGCTCCATGATGTGTTAAATTGTGTACTCGCAAGTGTACGAATCACTCGTAGGAAAGTGATAAGCAACTTCCAAGGTCGGTCTCTCAAGGAATTGCAGTGGTTCTAAATAACTAACTTTTTAATCCAAATAGAGTTCTAATGAAAATAAAAGACTAATTAAATAGAGTTCTAGTGAAACTAAAACTCTAAGTAACTAGAATTCTAAAGCAAGTAAAAATGTAAAAAGGTTGTTTGTTTTTGTGACGAGAACAATCATACGACAATCAAACGAAAACAAGATCGCAAGCAAACAATCAATTCAAATATCAATAGAGCATGTATGGACGTTTAGCTTGGTTGACCATGCTTGCATCGAAAAGGTATGGTGAGATAACATGAACGTCCTATATAAACAAAACTACCGGCTTTCCTTTTAATTACGAGACTCCTTTTGGCGGGGGTAGGTCTCTTTATTGATTAACTAATTAATTGCCTTTGGCGGGGGTAAATCAAATAGTAATCAAATTATGCGCAAGGAAAAACATGCCAATCAAATTAATGTTATGACTAAGTCACTAACTTGAAGCTTCGATTAAGTGTTTCGGAATAAAGTTAAGGTGACGTTCCTATAACTAAATTCTCAGATTTTTCAACCTAACTACGAACATCAAATGGGCCCATGATAATTCATAATTAAATATCTAAACATGCTCTTAATCAAAAAGTATTTCGTTTATTCAAAATCAATAAAATACACCATACACAATTCTAGCAAACATGGCAACACAAACTAAACATCCATAATTAAACTAGCCGCTTATGTTCATATTAATATTCATAGACAAATAAAATATGATCATACACTTTAACAAAAAGAGAAGAGGAATTAATTCTATAACAACAAGAAAATCCTAGATCTAAATACCGCTTATGGATTGGATAGCGTTCTTCTCCGTAAGCTTTATCTTCGATCGTCGTTGGCTTCCTTGAATCCTTAGAATAGTGTCTCTCGCTTCGTTAGAGTGTGGCAACGCTCTCAAAACTGATTGAATGTAGTGTTTGGGTCGCAAAATTGTGAAAAATAAGAGTTGTGTACGAATTGGTCGAGTTTTGTTGTAAAGGGGGTCTAAGGGGGTATTTGTAAATGTAAGGGATTCCTGATTGCATTAGGAATAGGCGCGCCGCGGTATGCATTTTCCCCGCCGCGGCGCAACACAAATTCTGGAAATTGTGTAAAAACCCGAGTGCTCCCCGCCACGGCATGACTTTTCCTCGCCGCGGCGCTCTTTGTCTTCAGTTTCTTCACATGTACCCCCTTACATATGTGATGGCTCGTTATGTAAGGCTTACATATTTGTCTCGTTTAGCCCGTAACTCGTGATCCGAGCGCCGTAAGTGTTCCGTCTTTGCGTGTTTTCATTATTTGACTCATTTGACGCTAAAAACACCTGAAATACACTAAAATATACCCGTGATTCCGAATTGATAGATTTATGAATTTAATTGAATAAACAATAATAATAAATCTATATATCAAACAATTAAGCACAATTAATCACGAAATATTAGTGCTTTTCGAGCACTCATCACTCCACTTACTAGAGACTAGCAAGAAGTTGGTTGGAGGTTGTGCTAAGTGCTTGAAAAGCACTAATATTTTGTGATTTATTGTGCTTAATTGTTAAAAAATAGATTTGTTGTATCTCGTTTATATGATTATTTTCATAAATCTATCAATTCAGAATCATGGGTATGTTTTAGTGTATTTTAGGTGTTTTTAGTGTCAAATGAGTTGAATATTGCAAACACGCAGAGATAGAACACTACGGCCCTCGGATCATAATTTACGGGCAACACGAGTTAAATTATGTAAGCCGTACATAATGAGCCAGCACATATGTAAGGGGTACATGTGAAGAAACTAAAGACAACACGTATCGCCACGAGGAAAATGTGTGCTGCGGTGGGCACTTCTCGGGTTTTGACCATTGTTCCATTTTTATTGTTGTGCCGTAGCGGAGAAATTTGTATGCCGCAGCACGCCTATTCCTAAATCAATCAAGAATTATGTAACCCTTACACCTATAAATACCCCCTTAAAAGTTCCATTTACTTACACTTCAATTTTGCGAACCAACAAGAGACTCAACCAGATTTTAGGAGCTTTTCCACACTCAAAAAAGGAAGATAATTAATTCTAAGGATCCAAGAAACTATTGAAGATCGACAATCAAGCTTTTGGAGAAGAACGCTATCCAATCCAATTGTGGTATTTAGATTTAGTGTTTCTTTTTGATATAGAATTTACTTTTATTCTTATTACTTCTTTGAGTGTATGTTCAAATTAAATTTATCTATGAATATTAATATGAACATGAGTGGCTAATTTTATTATGGATGTTTAGTTTGTGTTGCAATATTTGCTAGAACTGTTGTGGTGAATATTTTATTGCTTTGAAATAAATTAAATTACCTTTTGATTAAGAGCATGTTTAGATATTTAATTGTGAATTTTCATAGGCCAATTTGAGATTCATAGATAGGTTGAAAAATATTAGAGTTTGGTTTTAGGAATGTTACCTTAACTTTACTTTGAAAAACTTAATCAAAGATTCAAATTAATGACCTAGTCATGGCATTAGTTTGATTAGCATATTTTCCTTGTGCATAATTTGGTTGCTATTTGATATACCCGATCGTAGGATATTGTTTAGTTAATCAACAAAGAGAATTGTCCAATCGTAGGAATTTTCATAATTAAAAGGAAAGCCGATAATAGTTGTTTATTAGAACGTTCATATTAATTTACCATAACTCTTCGATGCAAGCATGACCAACCAAACTAAACGTCCATACATCCTCTATTAATATTTGAAATCTTTTGAGTTAATTTAGAATTTGCGTAATTGTTTTCGTTAGTTGTTCGACACCATTGATCTTGCTCACAAATCCACTTTGTTTATAGTTTTATTAGGTTTAGGATTCTAGTTATTTAGAGTTTTAGTGTTACTAGAATTCTATTTAATTAGTATTTTAGTTGCTTTAGGATTATAATTAGATTAAGAAAAATGTTATTTAAAACCATTGCAATTCCTTGAGAGATCGACCTCGGAGGTTTGCTTATCACTTTCTACAAGTGATTCGTACACTTGCGAGTACTATAAAATACACATCACTAAGCACCAAGAAAACAAAAGGTTCAAGGCATACCCAAGTGGCTATTGCCAAGACAGAGACAGAAGTCCTGATCTCCTAAGGGCAAGCTTCCGAAGCTACACCCCACTAATTGCCCCTCAGGGAAACATATTAATGCAAGTTGAAAACCACAACATCGTCTAGTGGCCAAAGAAATGAGGTACCCTAGGAAGGATAGGTCCAAGTATTGCAGATTCCACTTGGAAGTTGGCCATTCCACAAACCACTACTTCCACCTCAAAGAAGAAATTGAGAAAATCATTAGGAAAGGATACTTGAGAGAGTTCTATAGGACAATAGGTAACCATGCAAGACTACCCAACCTAGAGAAAAGGAACGAACCTAGAATAAGGAGTTTGGGAGGTCCGAGTGATCATGAGAGGGCCCACCGATGGGACTCCAAGAATGCCCAAAAGGCACATGCTCACCAGGCAAGTTTCAATTGAGAAGTCCTAAGCATCACTGGCCCTAGCAAAGATCCAATGTTGTCAGAGCCAGAGATAACATTTTCTAAAATGGAGGCTAGCGAACTCCTCTACCCACACGTCGATGCCTTGGTAATCACTCTCCTGATCGCCAATATAAAGCTGCAAGAAATTATGGTAAAAAAAGGTTGCTCTACTAACTTCCTATTCTCCCAAGCTTGGAAAGAGATGCAACTCTCCTATCCACTTAGGCCAGTGGCCACTCCATTGGTAGGCTTCTCCAAACCATCTCTAATCCCTGACGAAAATGTCACATTGCCAGTCACAATTGGACAGGGCACTAACTCTCACACAATAATGGTTGACTTACTAGTGGTGGACTACCCCTCACCTGAGCATGCCAATAGATTAAGTTTTAGAACACATTTCGTATGTCTATTTTTCATACCTTTTTTTACTAATGTAAATTGTGCATTGTTAAAAATTCAAAACTTTGCTTGCTTGACAAATTCGCTTAGGTGGGGGTATAATTATAGTTAGGTTTAGGCTTATTCTACATTTAGCTTACTTTTAGTCATCATAGAACATGTTAATAAATAATTTGAGCTTTTAATTTGATAATCTAGTACCACCTTTTTTTTTATTCTATCATTCCACATTTTTTTAACTTCATAATACCCCAAAAACTTATATTTTTTTTTTTAAATTCATCTCTTTTATTTTCTTTTTATTCATAGGGATATTAGTGTTATGAATTTTTTTAATAGGGTGCACCACACTTTACCTTACTCTATAGTACAATATATGATTATATTTTTACACAAGCTAAGAGTGCAAAAGTAAAGGTAATACACATTAACGGTTAGACTCACATGTGATTTAAAGACATGAAAGTATTTGTTTAAGCTAAAATGGGTGACTAATGACAAAAACTATGGTTAACTTGAAAGGCTCAATCGATTGAAAAAAAGACCTAAATCACTTCTAAAGCTAAATATCATTTAGGATTTTTCCTTAAGGAATGATCAAATAAATTCTAAAATATGAAAGTCATCATCACATGGCATAACTCACACTAAATTTTTTCCCAATAAGAACACCAAAATTAATAATGGCATATGCATAAATTGAATCAATCCAATCAAAAACTAGCAAGCATACACAAGATTCATGATAAATTCTTTATTCTAGTCATAACAATCAATTCTATCAATGAGTTCATATATTTCATATCAAACATACATGCATTTGTATTTCATATATTCATCAATTTTTACCCAATTATTATTAAAATAACCTAAAAAAAATTAAAAATAACAACTAATAGCAAAATAAAATAACAAAGTTCTCTCCCCCCACACAACTAATTGCACATTGTCTTCAATGTATAAAGCACATAAAGAAATAAAGATAAATGAATAGGATAAAGAAAAACTCCTTCAATAATGTCATAATCTTCATACTTGATATGTCCATGTAGGTACCATTGTTGCCTTTCTTGCTTTATTCATCTAAATCATAAAACAAAGAAAACTAATAAAATCTAAAACATAAACATAAAAAACAAGATAATAAATAAAAATATAAAGAAAAAGATGAAGTTAAAACCAATCTTTCGACTGTCACTCAAAAAATCAATCTCCAACATCTGTCACCCTGGTGGAACTAAACTCCAACACTTTCAATCTTGAACTCTCCTCTTGATTTGTCTCCTACTCTAAATTGTGGCCTCTTTATCTAAATATTTAGGTTAGTGGTAGAATGTGTGAATCCTTTTGCTTGGCTGCTTAAGAGTTGGATTTATAGGCCAAGAGTTGTAAGTCATAAGCAATTATAGTCCAAGTAGGAAACTTGCTCAAGTAAAAAACTTGAAAATTTGGCACTTCATGTACAAAAAATAGTAGGCGTCGTGGCATGAAATAATGGAAGTTGCGGTACAAGTCACACTGAGGTTTTGGCAATTTATGAGCACTGCAACTCGGGTAAATCACCATCATGGTTCAGTGCTCTAGTGTTGAATTCTCCACATTGTGCGCCACGACATTGAATGTTGTGCGCCTCAGCTTAAGGCTTACTATTCTAATTTTTTTTCCATGTACAGCGCAACACAATGTGTTGCACTCTGTCCCTTTTTCTCAGTTTTTCTCTGTTTGCTACCATTACATTAACACAATTGAATATTAAGCCATTTTAACCATTTTAAGTGCAAAATAAGATAAATAACAGGCCTAGAAGTGGTTGAAGAACTCTACTTAGTTATTAGATAACAAACAATAAGAGAAAATAAGAGTTGAACAGAAGCAAAGAGAAGGGCACAAGCCTAAGTGATAAGTGCTTGAAAAGCACCAACATTTCGTGATTTATTATGCTTAATTGTTAAAAAATAGATTTGTTATATCTCACTTATATGATTATTTTCATAAATCTATCAATTCGAAATCATGGATATATTTTAGTATATTTCAGGTGTTTTTAGCGTCAAATGAGTTGAATAATGAAAACACGTAAAGACAGAACACTTACGGCTCTCGAATCACAATTTACGGGCAACACGAGTCAAATTATGTAAGATGTACATAACGAGCCAGCACATATGTAAGGGGTACATGTGAAGAAACTAAAGACAACACACACCGCGGTGAGAAAAATGTGTGCCGCAGCGAGCACCTCTCGGGTTTCGACCATTGTTCCATTTTTATTGTTGTGTCGCAGAAGGGAAATTTGTATGTCGCGGCACGCCTATTCCTAAATCAATCAGGAATTATGTAACCCTTACACCTATAAATACCCCTTTAAGAGTCTCATTTACTTACACTTCAATTTTGCGAACCAACAAGAGACTCAATCAGATTTTAGGAGCTTTTTCACACTCAAAGAAGCAAGGAAATTAATTTTAAGGATCCACGAAACATTGAAGATTGACGATCAAGTTTTTAGAGAAGAATGCCATCCAATCTAATTGTGGTATTTAGATCTAGGATTTCTTTTTGTTATAGAATTTACTTTTGTTCTTTTTACTTCTTTGAGTGTATGTTCAAATTAAAAATTTGTCTACGAATATTAATATGAACATGAGTGGCTAAAAGTTTTTTAATTAACCTACGGGTACGGTTGTTAACTGTACCCGTAGCCTTTTAGGCACGGTTAACAACCGTACCCGTAGGTCAAATCATTTAATTAGGTCTCCACATCCACGGGCTCCACACAAATCTTATTTTCTTCCCCACCCGAGCACACCCTTGTCCCACAATATCCAACGCCGCCTCCCTCCCTAAGCCATACATGACCGATTTTGCTTGGGTTTTTTCGTTACCGGCAGCTTCTCCGACGGCGTGATTGCTGCCGTTCCCGTGTTGTACGGTTGTTAACCATTAGCCGCCTAGTTTTTTCTCCCATTTCAGCCGAAAAATTCCATTTTTTTCCTCCACCATTTCAGCCACTAAAGGACCCATTTTGACCTCCATTTCCGCCACTATCAACTTTTCTCTTTCAAGGTATGTATTTTTTACACTTTTTTGAGTAATGTACTTGATTTTTTTCTTAATTAGTTCATGAACTCTATTACCCATATTTGCTATGCCTTGAATATATATGTTTTGAGAATTTTTGCTTAAAAATAAATATTTGCAAAAATATTATATTAATTAGAAGAATATTGATCTAATGAAAGTGATGATTGCTTTCGCATAAAGTACAAATGGAACGAGCTACTCAAGCTGTTGTAAGAGCTATATATATATATAATATATTGCAATTAGTAAGTTAGGAAGTATCTAGAATTAAGGGTGCAAAATAGCAGCCCATTTAGAGATTCTTAATTTTTGCCTGTTATAGCTTTACAATATTGCCGTTTTGTATAACTTATAACAGTTTGACCTTATATTGCTAATTTACTGTCTTGATGGTCTTTTCAATATTACATGTTATCATTAATCTTTTATTTGGTTTAGTTATGATGCACACATTTAGAGGTTTCATGCATATTTCTTGCGCACTAAATGCCACATGATGAGGAGGGCGAGGAATAGTGAAACGGAGCGTAAGTGTAATGTACACAATTCTACGAAATGTGGGTAACTTCTCTCACTTCTTTACTTAATTTCTTTTATTTTTCTTTTTAATATTGAGGACAATGTAGAAATTAGGTTGGGGTGAGAAACATACTCCATGAGCATGAATTTAGACCAAATTTTAAATTTTAACTTTTTGTAGATTTTTCATTTGAATTTATTAGGATAGTATCAAGTCCACTTGAGTCAATCCGGAAGTCTATGATATTAACATGATTGTAATGATGGTGACATGTGAAAGAAATTAAATTTTTACCTAAGTAAAGAGGCACAAAAATGTTAGATTCATCTAGTTTGAGGATTTTGTAGTATTTGTGGTAGTTTGTTTGGTTAGTATCGTTGTATTTGGTTTGTGTAGTGTATGCATGTTCGTGATATATTTTAAGTCTCAACAAACTCTAGAACTTTCTTGAAAATCCATTAAGACAAAATAATATAATCAAATACCACTTAGAAAGTAAGTTAGGCCATCTTTGGACCGTTTGAACTTTTCAAGCCTCCCGGTACTATTTATTCATAGTAACACCCGTGAACTCAATATACATATATGCATTGTACTACCCTTAGTGATAAGAGTACTCAATGTAATACTTGGTTTTCATGAGCATTTGAATTGAAGGAAATTATATATGTCTTGCTTTACCTCTAAAAAAAATTGATAATAAAGGGCAAGAAAAAAGTGAAGAAAGAAAATCAAGCAAAAATTCAAAGGACATATGGAATTTATAAAATAGGAGGATGGAAAAGAACATTTGGGTAGAAAAGTTGAGTAAGTCGTGAAATAGAATAAAAAGTACTCTTATCTTATCAAGAAGAATTTTTCCGTGCTTTCATGACCAAACACCTTAACACAACTTTACGAGCTTAATAAGTCCTATTGATTCAAGGTAGTTTTGATTTCTATACTAGTGGATGGGTTTGAAAAGTGAGCCTATGGAGTTTGTGAGTGCAATTTTCACTCATATTTTACTTGCACAATTTTGAGATCTAAAATGTAATCTATGAATATTATGCATAGCATAATCCGATAATGTAACTAATGGGCTTATGGTTTGATTGTTTGTTCAAAAGCTGATTACGAAAATGGGTTTGATATTTGGACTGTTTTTGAGCTTAAGTGATTTTTAACTATTTCGTATGCCATTCGTTATTAACAATTTTTGAGATATATGCATGGATTGATTCAAATATGTTTAGAGTCTTTAATAGTTTTAAGAGTCATACGATGTTTATGGGTGTCATCACTAAAAACCCTCACGAGACTATAACTCGTCCACTAGGGCCACCTAGTGGTTTAAAGGCTTGTTGCATATGCTAAATGCAATCGTGACAATCTACGGAAGTGATTTAGATTAATATAGTTTATTTTATTTGTTTTTATTTTAGTTTTTAGATCGCTCCATGATGTGTTAAATTGTGTACTCGCAAGTGTACGAATCACTCGTAGGAAAGTGATAAGCAACTTCCAAGGTCGGTCTCTCAAGGAATTGCAGTGGTTCTAAATAACTAACTTTTTAATCCAAATAGAGTTCTAATGAAAATAAAAGACTAATTAAATAGAGTTTTTTTTTTTTTTTTTTTTTTTTTTTTTTTTTTTTTTTTTTTTTTTTTTTTTTTTTTTTTTTTTTTTTTTTTTTTTTTTTTTTTTTTTTTTTTTTTTTTTTTTTTTTTTTTTTTTTTTTTTTTTTTTTTTTTTTTTTTTTTTTTTTTTTTTTTTTTTTTTTTTTTTTTTTTTTTTTTTTTTTTTTTTTTTTTTTTTTTTTTTTTTTTTTTTTTTTTTTTTTTTTTTTTTTTTTTTTTTTTTTTTTTTTTTTTTTTTTTTTTTTTTTTTTTTTTTTTTTTTTTTTTTTTTTTTTTTTTTTTTTTTTTTTTTTTTTTTTTTTTTTTTTTTTTTTTTTTTTTTTTTTTTTTTTTTTTTTTTTTTTTTTTTTTTTTTTTTTTTTTTTTTTTTTTTTTTTTTTTTTTTTTTTTTTTTTTTTTTTTTTTTTTTTTTTTTTTTTTTTTTTTTTTTTTTTTTTTTTTTTTTTTTTTTTTTTTTTTTTTTTTTTTTTTTTTTTTTTTTTTTTTTTTTTTTTTTTTTTTTTTTTTTTTTTTTTTTTTTTTTTTTTTTTTTTTTTTTTTTTTTTTTTTTTTTTTTTTTTTTTTTTTTTTTTTTTTTTTTTTTTTTTTTTTTTTTTTTTTTTTTTTTTTTTTTTTTTTTTTTTTTTTTTTTTTTTTTTTTTTTTTTTTTTTTTTTTTTTTTTTTTTTTTTTTTTTTTTTTTTTTTTTTTTTTTTTTTTTTTTTTTTTTTTTTTTTTTTTTTTTTTTTTTTTTTTTTTTTTTTTTTTTTTTTTTTTTTTTTTTTTTTTTTTTTTTTTTTTTTTTTTTTTTTTTTTTTTTTTTTTTTTTTTTTTTTTTTTTTTTTTTTTTTTTTTTTTTTTTTTTTTTTTTTTTTTTTTTTTTTTTTTTTTTTTTTTTTTTTTTTTTTTTTTTTTTTTTTTTTTTTTTTTTTTTTTTTTTTTTTTTTTTTTTTTTTTTTTTTTTTTTTTTTTTTTTTTTTTTTTTTTTTTTTTTTTTTTTTTTTTTTTTTTTTTTTTTTGTTGATTAACTAATCAATATCCTACGATCGGGTATATCAAATAGCAATCAAATTATGCACAAGGAAAAATATGCCAATCAAACCAATGCCATGACTAGGTCATCAATTTGAAGTTTTGATTAAGTTTTTCAAAGTAAAGTTAAGGTGACATTCCTAAAACCAAACTCTAATATTTTTCAACCTAATTATGAATCTCAAATTGGCCCATGAAAATCCACAATTAAACATCTAAACATATTCTTAATCAAAAGGTAATTTTATTTATCTTAAAGTAATTAAAATATTCACCACAACAATTCTAACAAACATGGCAATACAAACTAAACACCCATAATAGAATTAGCCAAGCATGTTCAAATTAATATTCATAGACAAATTTAATTGAACATACATCTCAAAGAAGTACGAAGAACAAGGAAAATTCTATAACAAAAAGAAACCTAGATCTAAATACCACAATTGGATTGGATGACATTCTTCTCCAAAACCTTGATCTTCGATCTTCAATGGCTTCTTGAATCCTTAGAATTGATTCTCTTGCTTCTTTGAGTGTGAAAAAGCTCAAAATTATGATTAAGTCTCTTGTTGATTCGTAAAATTGAAGTGTGTGTAAAAGGGAGACTTAATGGGGTATTTATAAGTATAAGGGTTCCATAAAATTTGGGCTATTTCAGTAATAGGCACGTCGTGGCACACACAATTCCCCCTCTGCGGTACAAAAATAAATCTGAAAATAATGGCCAAACTCGAGAGGCTTTCGCCACGGCACAACTTTCCCTTGCCGTGGCGTACATTGCATTTTGCGTCTTTATAGTACCCCTTACATACTGGTTGGATCTTTATGTAAAGTTTACATAATTTGACTCGTGTTGCTCCTAAATTGTAATTCGAGTGCCGTAAGTATTCCGTCTTTGCGTTATTCAACTCATTTGACGCTAAAAATACCTGAAATATACTAAAATATATCTGTGATTTCAAATTGGTAGATTAATGTAAATAATCAAATAAACGAGTTATAACAAATCTATTTTTCACAATTAAGCACAATAAATCACGAAATATTAGTACTTTTTAAGCATTTATCACAACCCCCAACCAGCTTCTTGCTAGTCTATATTAAGTGAAACAATCTAAAAACTAAAAGAAAAACAAATAAAATAAACTATACTAACTTAAATCACTTCTGTAGATTGTCACGGTTGCATTTAGCATATGCAACAAGCCTTTAAACCCCCAGGTGGCCCTAGTGGACGAGTTTTAGTCTTGTGAGGGTTTCCAATGATGATACCCACAAACATCGTACGACTGTTAAAACTATTAAAGACTCTAAACATACTCGAATCAATCAATGCATATGTCTCAAAAATTGTTAATGATGAATGGCATACAAAATAGTTAAAAACCACTTAAGGTCAAAAACAGTCCAAATATCAAATCTATTTTTGTAATCGACTTTTGAACAAACAATCAAACCACAAGCCCGTTAGCTACACTATCGGATTGTGCCATGCATGATATTCATAGATTGCATTTTAGGTCCCAATATTGTGCAAGTAAAATATGAGTGAGAATTGCACTCGCAAACTCCATAGGCTCACTTTTCAAATCCATCTCCACTAATATAGAAATCAAAACTACCTCAAATCAATAGGACTTTATTAAGCTTGTAAAGTTATGTTAGGGTATGTGGTTACGAAAGTACAGAAAGGTTCTTCTTAAAAGGATAAGAGTACTTTGCATTTTTCTTCACAAATTTCAACTTTTCTACCCAAATGTTCTTTTCCTTCCTCCTATTTTATAAACTCCATATGTCCCTTCGATTTTTGCTTGATTTTCTTTCTTTACTCTTCTTGCTCTTTATTTTCATTTTTTTTAATCAAAGCAAGACATATATAATTTCCTTCAATTCAAATGCTCATAAAAACTAAGTATTACATTGAATACTCTTATCACTAAGTACTCTTATCACTAAGGGTAGTACAATGAATATATGTATATTGAGTTCACGGGTGTCACTATAGATAAAACAGTACTATGAGGCTCAAAAAGTTCAAACGGTTCAAAGATGGCCTAAATTACTTTTTAAGTGGTATGTGATTCTATTATTTTGCCTCAATGGATTTTCAAGAAAGTTCTAGAGTTTATTGAGACTTAAAATATATCACGAACATGCATACATTATACAAACCAAAAATAGTAATACTAACCAAACAAACTACCACATATACCACAAAATCCTCAAACTAGATAAATCTAACATTTTTGTGCCTCTTCACTTAAGTGAAAATTAATTTCTTTCACATGTCACCATCATTACAATCACATTAATATCGTAGACTTCTGAATTTATTCAAGACTCGATATATCCTAACAAAATTCAAATGAAAAACCTACAAAAAGTTAAAATTTAAAATTTTGTCTAAATTTATACTCATGAAATATTTTTTCCACCTCCAACCTTATTTCTACATTGTCCTCAATGTCTCAAAAAAAACAAAAAAAATTAAGTAAAATAGTAAAGAAGTTACCCCCCTTTTGTACGAAATTGTGTACATTACAGTTATGCTTTGATTCACCATTTCTCACCCTTTTCATCATGTAACATTTAGTTCGCAAGAAATATGAATGAAACCTCTAAATATATGCATCACAACTCAAAGTTAAATTTAAAAAAATTAACTAAAGACAAATGAAATCAAAACCCATTAAACAATGTTAATTAAAGTTCATAACTAATCCAACGTAAGAAAAATAAAATAAAAATAAAGAAAAAAATGAAAGAAAAAGAAAAATAAAATTACTAAAATAAAAATTAAAGAAAGGAAAAAAAATACAATGGGGAGGCTTAGTCCTCCATATCATCATGTTGCTCGTTGTCATCCTAGGGTTGGTTCTCCAGTGGTCTGTAGACAAAATTGTGGTCTAAATACTACGAAACTGTGCCGAATTGGGTGAGGTCTACTCCGCTTTGTGTCAACTGGAAGCTCATCATTCTGTAGAGTAGAGCTTGGTATTCAAGTGAATATTTCATTTGTTCGTTGAACCAAGCTTGTTGTTGACTTTGGTATTCCTGTATTTTATTCACCTTTGCTTCCAAGTTCACCAACCTATCTTTGGTGGTAACGTTCTTGGAAGAGGTACCATCACCCTTCCTACTACCTTGTCTCATCTTAGTACCACTGGTTAGGTGCTGCATGTAAGCGAAAGTCAATGTTTCACCCGGTTGCAAAAGTACCTCGCCTGTGTCTGATGTGATAAATTTAGTACTCACAAGTGTACGAATCACTCGTAGGAAAGTGATAAGCAACTTCCAAGGTCGGTCTCTCGAGGAATTGCAGTGGTTCTAAATAACTAACTTTTTAATCTAAATCGAGTTCTAATGAAAATAAAAGACTAATTAAATAGAGTTCTAGTGAAACTAAAACTCTAAGTAACTAGAATTCTAAAGCAACTAAAACAGTAAAAAGGTTGTTTGTTTTGTAACGAGAACAATCATACGACAATTAAAAGAAAACAAGATCGCAAGTAAACAATCAATTCAATATGGATTAAAAATCAATGGAGGATGTACGGACGTTTAGTTTGGTTGACCATGCTTGCATCGAAAAGGTATGGTGAAATAACATGAACGCCCTATTTAAACAAAACTACCGGCTTTCCTTTTAATTACGAGACTGCCTGCGGTCGGGGTAAATCTCTTTGTTGATTAACTAATTAACTGCCTACGGTCGGGGTAAATCAATTAGTAATCAAATTACGCGCAAGGAAAAACATGCCAATCAAATTAATGCTATGACTAAGTCACTAAATTGAAGCTTTGATTAAGTGTTTTGGAATAAAGTTAAGGTGACGTTCCTATAACTAAATTCTCAGATTTTTCAACCTAACTACGAACATCAAATGGGCCCATGATAATTCATAATTAAATATCTAAACATGCTCTTAATCAAAAAGTATTTCGTTTATTCAAAATCAATAAAATACATCATACACAATTCTAGCAAACATGGCAACACAAACTAAACATCCATAATAAAATTAGCCAGATATGTTCATATTAATATTCATAGACAAATAAAATATGATCATACACTTTAACAAAAAGAGAAGAAGATTTAATTCTATAACAACAAGAAAATCCTAGATCTCAATACCGCTTATGGATGGGATAGCGTTCTTCTCCGTAAGCTTTATCTTCGATCGTCGACGGCTTCCTTGAATCCTTAGAATAGTTTCTCTCGCTTTGTTAGAGTGTGGCAACGCTCCTAGAACTGATTGAATGTAGTGTTTGGTCGCAAAATTGTGAAATCTAAGAGTTGTGTACGAGTTGGTCGAGTTTTATTGTAAAGGGGGTCTAAGGGGGTATTTATAAATGTAAGGGATTCCTGATTGCATTAGGAATAGGCGCGCCGCAGCATGCATTTTCCCCGCCGCGGCGCAACACAAATTCTGGAAATTGTGTAAAAACCTGAGAGCTCCCCGCCGCGGCATAACTTTTCCTCGCCGCGGCGCGCAATGTTTTTGGATTCCTAGCATGCAACCTGAGAGCCTCTCGCCGCGGCATATGATTTCTTCGCCGCGGCGCGCATTGCTTTCCTTCTCTTCATGCTTACCCCCTTACATATGTGATGGCTCGTTATGTAAGGCTTACATATTTGACTTGTCTTACCCGTAACTCGTGATCCGAGCGCCGTAGGTGTCCCATCTTTGCGTGTTTTCATCATTTGACTCATTTGACGCTAAAAACACCTGAAATGCACTAAAATATACCCGAGACTCCGAATGGATAGATTTATGAAATTAATTGAATAAACAATAATAATAAATCTATAAATCAAACAATTAAGCACAATTAATCACGAAATATTAGTGCTTTTCAAGCACTCATCACAACCTCCAACCAGCTTCTTGCTAGTCTCTAGCAAGTGAAGCGACCTAAAAAAAATAAATAAATAAAAACAAACAAATAAACTAACCTAACCTAAATCACTTCCGTAGATTGTCACGGTTGCATTTAGCATATGCAACAAGCCTTTAAACTCCTAGGTGGCCCTAGTGGACGAGTTATAGTCTCGTGAGGGTTTCTAGTGATGATACCCACAAACATCGTATGACTCTCAAAACTAATAAAGACTCTAACAATACTTGAATCAATCCATGCATACGTCTCAAAAATTGTTAACAACGAATGATACATGAAATAGTTAAACATCACCAAAGCTCAAAAACAGTCCAAACATCAAACTCATCATGGTAATCAGATTTTGAACAACCAATCAAACCACAAATCCGTTAGTTATACTATCTGACCGTGTCATGCATGATATTCATAGATTACATTTCAATATCTCATAAATGTGCACGTAAAATATGAATGTGAATTTTAGCACTTACAAACTCCATATGCTCGTTTTTCAAACTCATCTCCACTAATATAGAAATTAAACTACCTAGAATCAAAAGGACTTCATTAAGCTTATAAAGTTGTGGCTAGGTGTGTGATTATGAAAGTACGAAAATGATGTTTTCATATGATAAGAGTACTTTTTATTTCACAAACATATTTTCAACTTTTTCCACTAATTGTTCTTTTTCATCCTCCCTTAAATTCATATGTCCTTTGGATCTTTTTGCTTGATTTTCTTTCTCTACTTTTCTTGCTCGTTATTTCAATCATCATTCATTTTTTTTTTTTTGATGAAGCAAGACAAATATAACATAATTGCTCATGAAAATCAAATATTACATCGAGTACTCTTATCACTAAGGGTAGTACAACGTATGTCAATGTTGAGTTCAAGGGTGTGCTATTGATAAAATATTGCGGGGAGGCATGAAAAGTTCAAACGGTCCAAAGATGGCCTAAATCATTTTCTAAGTGGCATTTTGTTTCTATTATTTCGCTTTAATGGGTTTTCAAATGAGTTCTAGAGATTGTTGAGACTTAAAACATATCATGAACATGCATACATTCCACAAATCAAAATAGTTATACTAACCATGCAAACTAACACATGTACCACAAAACCCTCAAATTAGATAAATCCAACATTTATGTGCTTCGTTGCTTAGGTAAAAATCTAACATCTCTCATATGTCACCGTCATTACAATCATGTTAATATCATAGATTTCCGGATTGACTCAAGTAAACACGACACTAACCTAAAACACTTCAAGTGACAAAAGTTAAAAATTTAAAATTGGTCATATTTCATGCTCATGGAATATCCTTCCCACCCCCAACCTAATTTCTGCATTGTCCTCAATGTTGAAAAAGAAGAACAAAAGAAATAAGAAAAAAAAAGTGTGAGAAGTTACCCCCCTTTCGTATAAGATTGTGTCATTACTCGTTATGCTCCGGTTCACTGTTCCTCGCTTTTCTCATGAAGAATTTATGTGTATGAACATATATTGAACCTCAAAGTGTATGCAACACAATTCAAACTCAAACCCAATTTTAGATTATAACTAAGTCAGATGAAAACAGAAAAACATTAAACTAAGTTAAACAATCCAAAATAAATAAAATAAAAATAACAATAAAGGAAAATAAAAGAAAATAAATGAAAAAGAAAATTAGTTCAAAATAAAAATGAAATAAAACCAAAGAAAAATTACAATCAGGAGGCTCAGTCCTCCATATCTTCTGGTTGATCATTGTCTTCCTCGGGTTGGTCCGCCGGTTGTCTAAATGTGAATTCATGACCCGGATATTGTGGAGGTGGTTGGAATTGGGTGAGGTCTATTCCACTATGTGTCAATTGGCAGCTAATCATTTGGTGGAGTAGACCTTGATACTCGTGTTGATACTTCATGTGATCACTAAACCATGTTTGTTGTTGGGATTGGTATTGACGCATTTCATTGACCTTTGCTTCTAAGTTTATCAATCTGTCTTTCGTAGAAGCGTTCTTTGAAGAATCACCTTTTCTGTTTCCTTGTCCAGCTTTTGTTCCGCTTTTAAGGTGTTGCATGTAAGTGAAAGTCAATGTTTCAGCCGGTTGCAATAGGACCTCGCCCGTGTCGTATTTGACTCCATGTTTGACACAAAGGGCGGTTATAAGTTGGGGAAAGAAGTAACTGATGTTGTGGTGCTCAGCTGAGTACACCACTCTTTGTTGTATCACCATTCCCACATCGATTGACCGCTCGGTCTCTATAGCAAACTGTAGAATAGCCCTTTCCCGATCCACTGTGCTGTAATGCCGAGTCGGCATTAATCTTGAGCAAACAAAGTATTGCCAGATTCGGGAATAGGTCCTTAAGTGCTTGGCTTGAAATATATTTACCATATCCCCTTTATACTCCCACTCACCGTATCCATCGGTTAGGGTGCTAATCACTTCATCGTAATCAACCTGCGTTAAGTAGGTTTCATACGCACTATTCTGAATATCCCTCAACCCATAGTACGAGTTGATCACCGACCTATTGAAAGGGACCTCAATGCCCCTCACCCAAACCATTCCTTCACGCGCTTCCGGGACATTCGCATAAAATTCCCGAACAAGCGAACTCACACCCGCTTCCGGGGCATAAGCAAATTTCTTCCATCCTAGTCTCATAACTATGTCAGATATACCCATCACTCCTACTTGACCAAAGTCCATCCCCCTCTCATTCACAAACCCTTTGTTTCTTTTGGCGGCACCCTCGTACCGCTCTTGTGCTTCTCGGCTTACAAATCGAGAAGTGTCATAATTTCGATCTTCAAACGCCTTTCCTTTCCCTTTTGATCTACTACTATCACCAGCTTTCCTTTTTGGGGCCATTTTAGTCTTTAAACTAAATAAATTCAACTACCAATCCTATATTCCAGAAAATTCAGAAAAACCCCAAAATTGGTTCCCCTCTTCTCCAAAATTTTCACTTAATTCCCAAATTCAGACAAATTTTCACAATTTCCAGGACATAAATACTGAATTGAAGAAGAAATGTGACGAATATACCTTTGTAGAAAGCAATTGAAGTGTTGGAGCAAAAACCCCAATTTGGTCTTGAAACCCTAGCCTTGAACTTGGAGAGGAACTTGATTCTTGAAGCGATTCTGATGAAATTGAATGGAGAAAAGGTGTTAGCAATGATGGATTGATGAAATGGTGAAGAAAAGTTTTGATTTTGGTGAAAATTTGGGCAAAGATTGAAGAGAGAAGTGGAGAGAAAATGAGAGAAAGTGAGGGAAAATATTTGAAATTTGAAATGAGATGAAATTTTTGTTTACCCGAGTGCCTTTTCTGCCCATTTTTCAGAGGCGCGCCGCGGCATGCATTTTTCCCCGCCGCGGCGCGGTTAAAATTTTTAAATTGTGCGTGAAACAGAAAGTTCCTCGCCGCGGCGCAAATATTCCCCGCCGCGGCGCACACATGTTTTTGAAAAATTTAATTTGAGACAGAAAGTCCCTCGCCGCGGCACAAATTTTCCCCGCCGCGGCGCACATTTATTTTTTGAAAATTGTTTTGAAATAGAAAGTATCACGCCGCGGCACAAATTTTCCCCACCGCGGCGCACACAATTTTTTTAAAAATTTTGATTTTTTTGAATTTTTAGAAAACCATGCAATGTATCCACCCCCAACCTAAACTTGGGAATGTCCTCATTGCCTTAAGAAAATAAAAATACGATAAAAATAAGAAAAGAAATAAAAACAACGAAAGAAATACAATACCGAATGGGTACCTCCCATTAAGGGCTTAGTTTAACGTCTTAGCAAGACGTGACTGATCTCGTGTCAAGGGGGGTTAAATGTGTAATTGTACTGTTTATCTCCTCCCTTATCTTTCTCAAAATGAGCTTTCGTCCTCCAAGTCGAGTTTTTGTAGTTAGAATGCTTAATGCATTCTTTGTAGGCATCATCCCGACTTAAATTTATTAGTTTGTCCTTCCCTCTCCATTCAATGTTTTGAGCCTCAATTCTGTTACTTATGCTATCCTGCAATTGAATGTTAGAAAGAATAGGGGAGGGTTGAAAAATTTCAAACTGTACAGTCTCTCCAAAAACTGTCATTGATAACTTCCTATTATGGACCTCAATAGTTGTCTTGGTCGTGGCCATGAATGGTCTACCAAGAATAATTGTATGTTCCTTGTCCTTAAGAAAATTTTTGTCCATCTCAAGCACCACAAAGTCCACTGGTACAATAAACTTGTCCACCTGTACTAACAAATTTTCCACTAATCCTTTTGGGTATTGAATAGAATCGTTTGCAAGTTGAAGGGTCATCCTTGTTTCTTTAAACTTTCCTAATCCTAGTTGCAAGTACACTGAATATGGCATTAGGTTTATACCTGCTCCTAAGTCTAGCATAGCCTCGAATACCCTTTTGTCTCCCATAGTGATGTTAATGTTGAAACTACCTGGATCTTTCATTTTGAGAGGTAAGTGTTGTTGGATCATTGGACTAGCAATTTCTGACATTTCATTCTCTTTGCTTCTACTCTTTTTGATGATAAAGTTCCTGAAAATTGGATCATAAGTTGGACTGTTCTTAATAACATCTAAAAGAGGCAAATTACAATTAATCTTAGAAAATAAAGCAAGAGTGTTAGAGTATTGTGCATCCTGATTTTTCTCCTTAAACTGGTGCATAGGTGGTATTGGTGGTCGGTATGGGTCCATTGACTTGTGCAATCGAAAAATGTTGGATGTTTCTCCAATTTCTTTCTTGGGAAGTTCATTAGGAGTGGTATTAGACTCATCATCTCCCTTGAGAGTTGAATTCCCACCTTCCAAGTTACATGTACTAGACAACAAAACATTAGAATTATCAGGTAAATTTTTAGGTACCTCCTCATCACTTTGAAGGACTGTGACAGCTTTGGCTTGTTCGGGTTGACTGGGCAGCTTTCCCGTCTCTTGTTTGTGCATTTGTTCTGCTAGCTGCCCCACTTGCATTTCCACTCTTTTCAATGAAGCTTCCATAGAGTCCATCCTTCCACTACAAGAGTGTATGAAATTGTTTAGGGTTTCCTCTACGGTTGGCTTATTTTGTGGAAATTGTCGGTTTATATTTTGGCATTGAGTTTGGTTTTGAACGAATGGTTGGCTATTGTTTTGTTTCCATCCAAAATTAGGGTGATTCCTCCATCCAGGGTTATAGGTATTTGAATAGGGGTCGTTCCTAGGTCTAGGTTGGTACCCTTGCATTAAATTAGCCTCTTCAGTAGTACCTGTATAAGGATCACCTGCAAAAGAACAAACATTAGCTCCGTGTCCATATGAACTACAAACTCCACATACCTCGTGTTTTGGCATTTGATTAACATTGGAGGTTGTGAGAAGTTGCACTTGTTTCGTCAATTCAGCAAGTTGCATGGCCATTTCATTGTTGGATCCCAATTCGTGGACTCCAGCTCTTCTTCCTCTAGCGCTCTTTTGTTGGGAATTGGCTCCCAACATCTCGAATAGTTCGTAGGTTTCATCCGCTGTTTTCTCACCCATTGCTCCTCCTGCAGCATTGTCAACTATGAATTGACATTGTAGTGTCAATCCGTCATAGAAAAACTGATTCTGTAGCTGCAATGGAAAGTGATGGTGTGGACATTGTATCAACAACAATTTGAATCTGTCCCAAGCCTCGTGGAAGGGTTCTCCGTCCATTTAAGAAAAAGTAGCAATTTTTGTTCTTAGGTCAGATGTCTTTTGATGGGAATAGAACTTACCCATGAATTTATTGTAAACATCGTCCCAAGTGACCAAAGAACCGGGTGCCAATGTCATTAGCCAAGACTTAGCTCTATCCTTAATTAATCAAATTTTAACTAACTAATGATTGAGCTTAACCGAACAAATATCTAACTGAATTTAATAATTATTCAATCGACTATATTTTAGTTGTTCTATAACCATTCTTGCTAAGGCTAAATTAGAGAGATACCCAATTCATCCTAATATTTTTTTGGTATACTTGTGCGTGTATCTGAAAAAATAACTGTATGTAACAGAAAAATTACATAAATACATGACTGTCTAATCGGACACACAAATATATATATGGTTGACCGGATGATCGAAAGATTCATACACCTTAAGAAAGATGGCACAAATCTTTATTTTTCTTTGTTAAATTCTTCTTCAAGATTGACCCTAGGGATTGTCCCTCATCGTAATTCCTTTTTGATCTGCCTCTTCTCTAAATAATAGTCGGCTACTCCTCGAGTTGAAAAATATATGCATCGTATTAAAGAGAAATTACATCAGTTTGCAAATTGCATATAAGTAATTTTGAAATTTTAATAAAATTTGCAAGTAAAAATATTTAAAGGCTGCCTATTTTCCTAAAAATAATACATTAGTATACATTTTAACTATTTAAACAAAAAATTATATCACTATTTTACATTGACAAACATTTAATTGATATCATTTAAATTAAATTATTATAAATAAACTTTGTATAATTAAATTTATTTAATATTATTGAGTGTTATTTTTATTGTTATAAAATTTTGATTTAACAATTAATGTATACACCCAAATACAATAACTAATTAAGTAACTTTAGATTAGTTATAGAAATATGAATTAACGATAATGATTAAAAAAATATATGTTAGTTTAAGATCGGATGAAAAGTATTTCACCACTAACATAAAACTTATTATGTTAAATTTTTTTTTTTTTACATATTATAAAAAATATATATACATATTTGTATTATTATTTATTATGTTTTATATTTTTTTTTATTGAAATCAACAAATTTTACTTTATTATCTTGACTTATTTCTCTCAAAACTTTGTTTTATATAAATTTTATAAAATTTATTTTAAATTTATTTTGATATCACTTATAAAATCTATATTATATATAAAAGTCTAAATCACGCTTAATATTTTTTTAGTAAAAATTATTCATATGTTTTATGTTATTAACATTAGTTGCCTTTTTAAGATATATTATCACTTTATCAAGTGATTATTATCACATTTAATAAGAATTATAATCATATGATGATTACCACAATAGACTCTAAATGTTATTTTACTTTCACAATAAATTTAGAAGCATAAGAAAATTAATTTTGTATTTATTTCAAATATGTTGTAAAAATTAACTAAAAAAAATTAAAATAAGTAAGATAATTATACAAAGTACGTGTTTTGAACTAGTAAATATAATAATAATAATAATTTTGTTTTTCATTTAATTTGATTTCTAATATGTAATCATTTTTGTATAGAATTAATTATAATCTAAAAAATTTAAATATTTTGGAATATATATATATATATATATTTCTAAAATTTGTAATAATAAAAATAACATTATAATAACATTGAATTAAGTCAAATTAGAAAAACACTTAATATTAAATAAATCTAAATGGTCGTAATTCAATTTGAATAATTTTTAATTTGATAGCGTTTAACATAAAATAATATGCTATACCTTTTTCAATATTAAAAATATTTGAAGTTGGCATAAAAATGTTATTTTCATGGTTACATGTTTAAGTTGCTATTTTTTTGTTGTTTTTAAATACTTTTTATAAATAGTAAAAGTAGAAATAAGAGGAAAAGAAAATGAAAAAAGAATAAGGCAACATGTGAGAAACGACAGACAATGATATCGGACAAATGAACTGCTCGCACCGACGTAAACGGAACGGAGATCTAGCGGCCCCAAACTCGATACAATCTGTCCTCCTTGTTCTTTGTGTTCAAATTTAGTTAGAAGAAAAACAAACGGCTCAGCAACGGTGTCCCATTTTTTTGGTTCCTCGTAATCATGTTCAAAGCCCACCCAATAGTACTTTATATTATTTTTAAATTTATCATATCTACAATTATGATTTTAAACTTCAATTTATTTGTTTTTAGCTTGTTGCGGAATGCAGACTCATCACTTAATGCTTTTCAAATGATATGAATGTGACTCTTTCTTTATAATATAATGGGAACAGCAATTCCAGTCCATCATTTGAATAATTATGATTGTTTTTTTAATTGATCTAATTATTTAATTAATTTTATTTTTAATCTTTATTAAAATATATATATATTTATTTATTTTTTTCTAATACTAAAAAATATATATTTATTTATATTATAAGAAAAATAAATATTTTTTTTAGAGATTAAAAATAAAATTTTATTTATAAAAAAAATGTATGATATATAATTAAACTTATATTATTTTATGTACAGCCTTCGTTTCATTTAAAGAGAGAGAAAAGGTAGCTTTTTTATATGCAAAAGAGTGAGTAGGTAGCTTATTCAGGTAAATTGTTTGTTATGATGTTCGTCATCAAGGGCAGGTTACATACCGACATCTGCTTCATTATTATATATAGCTAGGTTTAGAATAATGGAGAAAAACCCTTTTCCAATTCTTTATACCTTCCGTACCTTTTTGATCCATTATTTAATAAATGGTTCTTATTTGTTTTTTTTTTTTCAGTGACAAATTTTTTTCGTACAATGTTAAAAAATAAATACAATTTAATAAATGAAGCAATTTTTAGATGCAATACAGAAAAATGTCAAAAAATATTAAAAAAAATATAAAACATAAAATTTATAAAAATATAAATTTAAAAAATTATTATACTGTCATTTTATTTTAACAATACAAAATTAAATTTAAACAATAAAATATATTTTTTTGTCAACTGCTTTTATAAATTTTATATTTTATGAATTTTTCGTATTTTTTAGCCACTTTTTTGCATCACCATTTTTTTATTATCTAAACATGATATCTATATAAAAAAAAAAAATGCTACCAATTATATTCATCGTTTAAAATTGAATCAATTAGATAATAGAGACTAAAAAAGTAATACTTTAAAAATAATAATATAAATAGAGAAGGAAAGAAAAAAAAATGACCAAACCCCAATTCTTTTATCTAAAACTATTTTTATATTTTATAATCAAGTATTATTTATTTATTTATTTATTTCTTCACCAAACATTGACTAACAACTCTGGAATAAATTTCACATGGCCAACAGGAGACAAGGATTGGTTATAATCAAGTATTATATAACATAGAGAAAGTTGTTCTTAAAGAGTATGGATCGTTCTCGGTAAAAGAGATCAGTATTATATATATTAAATTATTATATGATTAAATAATATATTATTTATCAATTAATTGTAAAATTAATTATGTGTAATAATAAAATTGTATAATATAAATTAATATATATATTAAATTGTATTAAAAAATATTTTTATTACATGTTATAATAACAGAACTAGGAATTATTTCGTAAAGGCCTAACGGGGCTAAGCAGTACGTGATACTCGAAAATCAAAATTGTGTGCAATTGTAATTTGAGTTTTCTATTTCTCTATTATAAAAGTGCCAATTTGGCTTTGAAGATAGAAAAACCCAATACATCCTTGATTTTAATGATTGAATAATTCTACCATCGATTCACTTTATATCTTTAAAGAAAAAAGTGAGTAAATTGCCTACCATGTCTAATTATTAAAGTGTTTTCATGAACATTCATAAATAAGCAATGACCATCCGAATAAATGACTGGAGAATATTTATATCTAATAATAAAAAAAAATATTTAAAATACATAAAATATGTATTTAAAAAAATTATTACTTTATTAATTAAAATTAGTGAAGATATATTATAAAAAAAAATAATAATTTTATTTTTTAAAATATATATATTTTAGTTCTTAAACATGTTATTTTTATCATTTTTATTATTTTTTGTTAATATGTGTTATCAATCTTTCACTCAAGATCATCAATACAAAAATAGTTTACTTTTTTTTTTTTTTTTTTGCAGTATTGAGAAATTATCACAAATATCTTTAAATTTTTATCTTTTATTATAAATATCTTTAACGTTTTTAAAATATCATAAATACTCTTAATACTAATACTGTTATATTAGACATTATATCTAAGAGAGAAAAATAATCACTTATATTCCTAGTGTTTGCATTTTATTCAAAAAGGCCCTTAACGTTTAAATAACGATTTCTAAAGATATTAAAGTTAGATATATTATCACAAATAGCTATCGACAGTAATGATTTTAACTTTTTCATCTATTATCTTTTTCTTTTTTTTTGTGAAATTACTTAAATACCTTTTAAAAATAATAGCAAAATTAAAAAATATATTTACTTCTTTACTAAAAAATAAAAATTTAAAATAAGTAAAGAAATACATAAAAAAATACAAGCTTTGTATATGTTTTATGTTCCTAATATTATTAGTCGTAACAAAAATGCTCTCAACGTTTAATTTATTGCAAAATGTTACAATGTTTAGTTTCATTATCACTTACGTCCTTTTGGTCATTTTCGTTAAAAAACTAACAATTAAATGTAATATTAAAAAATAAATTTGTTAATAAAAATGATCAAAATAACATAAAATATTAATAGAATTAAATGTTAGAAATATTTTTGCAACAAATTAAGTATTGAAGTATTTTTGTTACCAGCTCAAAACTTTGGACATAAAAAACTCATGATGAATGATGCACAAAAACTTGTTAACCAAATTTTGTATTTGTAAAAGCTCGCAAGTGCACGAGTCACTTGCAGTAAGCGACAAGTATACTTCCAAGGTCGTCTCTCAAAGGAATTGAAGTGGTTTTTGAAAGAATTAATTGTAATCTAAAACGCAACAGTAAAAGAAATCCTAAACACTCTATCGAAGTTGGTTTTGTAAATGGTTTCTAAAAATATAAAATCTTAAAGTGAATAAGGTAAATACGTAAAAAATTAATGTATAAACGATGAAATGAACGAGTCTGGGAAATTAGCTAGTTAACTAATCATAGATAGATTGATTTATGTGGTTTTCATAATTAAGCATGAAAAAGTGGAATTTAATGAATGTTTTCACTAATCCTAGAAAATCCCAAATCAATGGTGATTTTCCCTTAATTAACTAATTAGCTTCTTTGATCCGGACCGTTAATTAGTTAATTAGCATTAAACTTAGGAAACCAATTTAATCACCTAATTTAAGACAAGTCAATGCACTTAAATTAGGCTCATGCTCAAAAATGCCCAATTGAATTTAGATGGTGTTTCTAAAATTCAACCCTAAAATATTCCATACATTCATAAATTAAATTGGCCAAAAGTAATTAATGAACATAAATGCTAAGAACAATGAGCATGAAATAAATCACTTTAATATAAAATCAAACCACATAAGAATTATCCATTCAAAGTCACATTACTAAAATCCCACACACAAAGGGTTTAGCTACTCATAATGAAATCCAAATCAATATTTTTCATTACAAACAACATTCTATGAAATCTTAAAGAGAAGAGAAATTACAAACACTAAATTACCCCACTTCCACTCTTGAAACAAGCTCTTGATGTTGGATGGTCACCTTCTTCAAGAATGTTGAATGAGCTTCAATGGAGGAGCATTAATGGAGCAACTTCTCTCTAAAAATCTGGAGAGAAAATGGTGGAGGCTGGTTTTTCCAAAGTTGTGTGTAGAGTGTTAAAATTAGGTATTTATATGATAGGGTTTGAGAGGGGGAAAGTGTGTGTGTGTGTGGGCTGAGAAGGGTTGGAATTCCTTGCCGCACGCGCGGGCCGCGGCGCGCGTTTTCCATGCCGCGGCGCAGATTGAATTTCTAATCTTCGAGCCAAAATAGAACCATCCCCGCCGCGGCGCACATTATTCATGCCGCGGCGCGCAATGTTTTCTTGATTTTCCAGATTCAACCCGAGAGCCTCTCGCCGCGGCACACACTTTCTTCGTCGCGGCGCGCATTGCCATTCGTGCCATGTAAGAGCCCTTACATAAATGGGTGATTCTCAATGTAAGGACTTACGTTGTTAAGCCTTTGTTTGTCCCCCTTACACATTGAATGACACCCAATGTAAGGCTTACATCTTTTCACACTTTTCACTTTATTTTTACTCTCTTTTTCCACATTTCTTCTCAAACCTACTTTGACCTACAAAACAATGAAATACCCTCCAAAACAAGATTATATCTAAATTAAATGCAAAATAAACACTTAAAAACATAACAAAAAGTAGGTCAAAATAGTGCTCATCAAATACCCCCAAACCTACATTTTGCTAGTCCTCAAGCAAAACTAAAATTGAAAAGACAAATAACAAAACTAAAATTGAAGTTAACAAAACTTGTCATGCTTTAGTTTCTTTCCAATTCATAATCAAAAATTTATACACAAATTTATCCAACATTCTAACATATCAAGGTTCACCATTCAGATCAGTTTCGCTTCATAAATCTAAATTTCAATACTAAAAACGTATCAACATTGACTCCCCCAAACCTAGTGTCAAGAATGTGAATTCGTTTCAACTCTAATCCTCACAAGATTTACTCTCTAAATCACACCGATCCTATGGGTTCAAGCACTCATCAAAGTATATGCGAATAGAAGTTATGTAAAGAAACGAGCTAATATGTTCGCATATGATTAAACAAGAAAGGCTCAAAAGTGCATAACATCGATCTCATGAAAGGAATCAAATGATAGGATTTATGAAGAAATCACATTACTAATCTCATGCATCAATTAAAATCCTTAAGCAAAAATTTAAAGTGTGCCCTAGAATGAAAAATACTTTGACTTTAAGGGAACCTTATTTTCTATTTCTCTTTTTGTATTCACCATTCAACTTGAAGAACTTAGGGTCATGATTATTATTATTATTTTTTTTTTAAAGACCCAAATACATACGTATTTTGTGAATGGAAAAATCTTATTTCTTTTTGTGTTGGATAAAGGAATTCCTTCGTATCTTTTAAAGTCAAACATGGATGAGATAGGCAAACACTCTAAATTTTACTCAAATCATTTAATCTAAGCAATTCAATTAAGCATATGATCCTTCATTATATGTTTAAAATCCTATCATTCAATGCAAAAACCTATAGAGATCATCTAACAATTTGAAATGATATGAAAGGTGTTTAGAAGAGTAGAAGAATATTTATCTCTCAGAATAAGACGTTAAAGGCTCAATAAAATTCTCACAAGGTAGTCTCCACTATTCAATTCCTAAATACAAGATTCGGGTTCATCTCAGTTTCAACATCAAAAGCATGAAAAACAGATTGCAAATTAAAAACCGATCCTTACAACAAACCTTAACATTTCGAACATCAGATAAACAATGCATAAAGACTCGATTATTCATCAAAAATTGACCAAAAGCATGAAAATGTTGTTACCAACCAAAAATGCAAAATGCACCCCCAAACCTAAACTAAACATTGTCCTCAAGGTTTGCAATTACACAATAGTTCAGAAAAGAATTTAGAAAGGGCAAACAGAAAATTAAACTAAACTTAACTAATTTAAAAGAAATGATAGATAATACCAAAAACGGTGGGTTGCCTCCCACCAAGCGCCTAGTTTAACGTCTTAGCAAGACGATATGTAGAGCTAAGGTGAATGCACTTCAATGCATTCCACATCTCCATTGTGAACGACTCCCTCCAAGTAAGGCTTTACATGGTGTCCGTTCACTTTGAAAGTTGTTTGTGTGTCGGGATTGAGTAGCTCAACAGCTCCATGTGGAAAGACTTCCACAATCTGATACGGTCCACTCCATCTTGATCGAAGCTTTCCTGGAAAAAGTTTAAAACGAGAGTTAAATAAAAGTATTTTCATTCCAGGATAGAGAGACTTACTAACGAGCCCTTTGTCATGGTAACGCTTGGTGCGTTCTTTGTAAATCTTAGCATTCTCGTAAGCTTCGTTCCGAATCTCTTCAAGCTCATCAAGTTGAAGTAAACGGTTTTCACCCGCTTGTTGACAATCCATGTTAAGCTGCTTGATTGCCCAATAAGCCTTGTGCTCAAGCTCAACGGGCAAATGGCATGCTTTGCCATAAATTAACCGGTATGGGCTCATCCCAATAGGTGTCTTGTATGCCGTACGGTAAGCCCATAATGCGTCATTGAGTTTCGAAGCCCAATCCTTTCTTGAAGGTCGCACCGTACGCTCCAAAATACCCTTAATTTGCCGGTTACTCACTTCAACTTGTCCCGATGTCTGTGGGTGGTAGGGAGTAGCCACTTTATGTGTGATGTTGTACTTTTTCAACAATCCATCAAAAAGTTTGTTGCAGAAGTGGCTCCCTCCATCACTGATTATTGCCCTTGGTGTGCCAAACCTGTTAAATATTGTTTCCTTCAAAAACTTTACAACACAGTTAGCATCATTAGACTTAGTGGGTATAGCTTCTACCCACTTGGACACATAATCAACCGCAACCAAGATATACTCAAAACCAGAAGAAGGGGGAAAAGGACCCATGAAGTCAATCCCCCACACATCAAACAATTCAACAACAAGATTATATGTCAGAGGCATTTCATTACGTTTACTCAAATTACCAGTCCTCTGACATCTATCACAGCGCATGCAAAAATCATAAGTATCTTTAAACAGTGTAGGCCAATAAAAACCAGATTGAAGTACCTTAATGGCGGTTTTCTTACCGCCAAAATGTCCTCCACAGTGAAGTTCATGACAGAAAGTTAAGATGCTTGCATGCTCCTCTTCCGGCACACACCTCCGAATGATTTGGTCTTGACAGATCTTGAATAGATATGGATCATCCCAGAAGTATTGCCTGCACATATGAAAAAATCTTTTCTTTTCCTGAAAATAAATGTTAGGTCTCAATAAACCACTAATAAGGTAATTTACAATATCAGCATACCAAGGGTTTGGACCTACAGAAAATAACTGCTCATCAGGAAAAGTCTAAACAATAGCAATATCTTTGTCACTCTCAGTAGTGTCAAAGTCAGAAATCAACCTAGATAAATGATCAGCTACCACATTTTTCGTTCCTTTTTTATCCTTGATTTCTAAGTCGAATTCTTGTAACAACAAAACCCACCGAATTAGTCTAGGCTTAGCATTCGGTTTACTTAACAAATAACGCAAAGCAGTATGGTCCGAGTGCACAATTACTTTAGATCCTACTAAATAAGATCTAAACTTATCAAGAGAAAATACAATAGCCAAAAATTCTTTTTCGGTGGTGGAGTAGTTAAGTTGAGCGTCATTTAGAGTTTTACTAGCATAGTAAATTACATGCAAACGCTTATCTACTCGTTGACCTAAAACAGCCCCTATGGCAAAATGAGACGCATCACACATAATCTCAAAGGGGAGTGACCAATCAGGTGCCATGATAATGGGTGCAGAAGTTAATTTTTCTTTCAAAACATTAAAAGCAGTCAAGCAATCATCATCAAAAACAAAAGAAACATCTTTAGCTAACAGGTTGCATAGGGGACGACTTATCTTGGAAAAATCCTTAATAAATCTCCTATAAAAACCCGCATGCCCAAGAAAACTTCTAATTCCCTTAACATTAATGGGAGGTGGAAGTTTGGCTATTAGATCAATCTTTGCCCTATCCACCTCAATGCCTCTACTTGAAATAACATGTCCTAGTACAATGCCATGCTGAACCATAAAATGACTCTTTTCCCAACTAAGGGTCAAGTTACAATCAATACAACGATCAAGCACACGAGTCAAGTTATTCAGGCAATCATCAAATGAATTTCCAAAAACTGAAAAATCATCCATAAATACCTCTATGCATTTCTCCACCATATCCGAGAATATTGAAATCATGCATCGTTGGAATGTGGCGGGGGCATTGCAAAGACCGAAAGGCATCCTCCTGAAGGCAAATGTCCCGAATGGGCACGTGAACGTGGTTTTCTCCTGATCTTCCGGAGCGATGGGCACTTGGTAATAACCTGAAAGACCATCAAGAAAACAGTAAAAATCATGCCCTGCTAAACGTTCAAGCATTTGATCAATAAAAGGAAGAGGAAAATGATCTTTCTTTGTGTATAAATTTAATTTACGAAAATCAATGCACATTCTCCATCCCGTGATCATTCTTGTGGGCACCAATTCATTTTTATCATTCTTTATCACAGTGATCCCAGATTTCTTCGGTACCACATGTATCGAGCTAACCCATTTGCTATCCGCAATAGGATAAATAACCCCAACTTCCAAGAGTTTTAAAATTTCTGTTTTCACCACCTCTTGCATAATAGGGTTAAGTCTCCTTTGGGCTTCTCTCACAGGTTTGGTATTGTCCTCAAGATTTATCTTATGCATACACATGGTAGGACTAATACCCCTAATATCATCAATGCTCCATCCTATGGCTTTCTTATATCTCTTAAGTATATTCACTAGTGCTTGTTCTTGGGTTTGGGTCAAGGTAGATGAAATTATGACCGGATAGTTATCCCCCTCTCCCAAAAACATATACTTAAGATGCTTTGGCAATTCTTTCAACTCAAGCTTAGGTGGAGTATTGTCTTCCCTAGATGGGGTTTTGGATAAATCTAAGGGCATACTTGGTTCTACTAATGGTTCAGCATTATCTAACAACTCTAAGTATTCCTTAGTTTCTTCATCTAATTCCCTCTCTACTCTGTCAACTGTTAAGGCATTTTCAAGTCCGTCTTTAATTTCATCCTGCAAAAAGACATTATGAACAAGAGTATCAATATGATCAATATAAGAGCATTCATCAATTGAGGATATAGAAGGTAAAGGGGAGGAATCAAATACTCTAAAATTGACAGTTTCTCCCAAAACTGTCATAGTTAAACTTCCACTATGGACATCTATAATTGTCTTGGTAGTGGTCATAAATGGTCTACCAAGAAGAATAGTGTGTTCTTTGTCCATAGACGGATTCTCCTGCATATCCAATACAACAAAATCTACAGGTATAATCAATTTATCAACCTGCACAAGCAAATCTTCTACCATTCCCTTAGGATATTTCACAGACCTATCAGCTAATTGTAAGGACATGGTAGTTTGTTTCAATTCCCCTAGACCTAGTTGCAAATAAATCGAATATGGCATTAAGTTTATGCTTGCACCTAAATCTAACATCGCTCTTACCACTTTCTTATTCCCCAAAGTAATGTTAATGTTAAAACTCCCGGGGTCCTTAAGTTTAGGTGGTAAACTTTGTTGAAGAATCGAACTAGAAATTTCAGAAACAACTATCCTCTCATTTAAACCATACTTTCTCTTCCTAGTATTTAGATCTTTGAAAAATTTTGCATAGGAAGGCACATTTCTAATAACATCCAATAAGGGCAAATTTATTTGAACTTTAGAAAGCATGTTAAAAATATCAGAAAATTGCTTATCCTGTTTATCGTCTTTTAGACGGTGTGGAAAAGGTATTGGAGGTCGGTAAGGCTCGGACGATTTATGCAATTGGGGAGCGGTAGATGACTCTCCATTTGATTCCTTTGAAGGTTCATTTTCCTTAGCCTTGGGTGCATTACTCTCTTCGGGAGTTGCACTACCTTCTTCCATGTTTCCTGCATCAAAAGGTAGATCATTAGATATTTCAGGTAAATTTTTGGTTACGATCTTACCACTGCGAAGGACGGTGACCGCCTTCGCTTGCTCGGGTTGGCTCGGTAGTTTTCCTTTCTCTGGACGTTGGAGTTGCTCTGCCAATTGACCTACTTGGCCTTCAATCCTTTTAATGGAGGCCTCAAATGAGTCCATTCTCTGAGTGCTCTTCATCTGATTTTTCCGACTAACTTGAATGAATGCGTTCAAGTTGTCCTCCAAGCTTGGTTTGTTGGGAAGAGTAAGCTGTGGATTGTTGTTGTTGTTTGGATGATGTTGGAAATTATTTTGAGCATAGCCTTGACTGTTATTTCCTTTCCAATAGAAGTTGGGATGATTTCTCCAACCGGGATTATATGTGTTCGAGTAAGGATCATTCCTTGGCCTCGGTTGGTATCCCTCCATAGCATTAGCTTGCTCGTAGCTTGTACCTACATTTTGATCACAAACAAAAGGACAAATATTAGCACCATGTCCGGAGGTACTACAAATACCGCATACCTCTTGAGTTGGTGCGTTCTTGGAGGTGAGGAGTGCAATTTGTTTTGTAAGCTCTGCAATTTGTATTGCCATATCATTACCGGGAGCTAACTCATTAACTCCTATCCGCCGTCCTCTAGAGCTCTTTTGTTGGGAATTAGCACCCAACATCTCATATAGATCATATGTCTCATCAGCGGTCTTCTCTCCCATTGCCCCTCCTGCTGCATTATCTACAGTAAATTGACACTGTTGTGTCAACCCGTCATAGAAGAATTGATTTTGGAGTTGCAAAGGAAAGTGATGGTGTAGGCACTGTATCAAAAGCAATTTGAAGCAATCCCACGCCTCATGAAATGGTTCTCCGTCCATTTGGGAGAACGTTGCAATTTTGGTTCTTAGGTCCGCAGTCTTTTGGTGGGAATAGAATTTTCCCATGAACTTGTTGAAAATTGCGTCCCAAGTTGAAAGAGATCCAGGTTGAAGGGTCATAAGCCATGACTTGGCTTTGTCTTTGAGCGTGTATGGGAAACATCTCATCCTCAGTTGATCCTCATTTAGCCCCTGTAGCGGAAAAGTCTGCACAGTAGCATAGAAATCACGAATAAACGTTAGAGGGTCTTCGTTAGGAATCCCATAAAAAGACGGTAACATATTAAAATGTATGTTGTTAATCTCATAGTTTCGAGCCGCTTCCCCTAGTTGGATGCAAGAAGTTGCAGTGCCAATGATTGGCCTTGCATACTCTTTCATCGTCATCTCTCTATGTGGAGGTAGATGTTCTCCCATTATTGGTAGTTTCTCTTCCTCCAAATTGTTGGTGTCAAATTGTCTCAAATGTGCTCGCCTCCTATTGACGTTATCTATGAACGGCACGAGTGGATTTCCAGGAGATCTCCTACCGTGCATGCACAATCAAAAACAACAACAAATCAGAGCACCAGACACTATATGACTCCAACGAGTAACAAAATAATTAAATAAAAGAACTAAACAGAAAATCACTAAAACAAACAAAATACAAAAAATTTATTGATAAGAAAACAAATAAACAATTTCAAAAACGCCAATTTCCCGGCAGCGGCGCCAAAAACTTGATGCACAAAAACTTGTTAACCAAATTTTGTATTTGTAAAAGCTCGCAAGTGCACGAGTCACTTGTAGTAAGCGACAAGTATACTCCCAAGGTCGTCTCTCAAAGGAATTGAAGTGGTTTTTGAAAGAATTAATTGTAATCTAAAACGCAACAGTAAAAGAAATCCTAAACACTCTATCGAAGTTGGTTTTGTAAATGGTTTCTAAAAGTATAAAATCTTAAAGTGAATAAGGTAAATACGTAAAAAGATTAATGTATAAACGATGAAATGAACGATTGTGGGAAATTAGCTAGTTAACTAATCATGGATAGATTGATTTATGTGGTTTTCATAATTAAGCATGAAAAAGTGGAATTTAATGAATGTTTTCACTAATCCTAGAAAATTCCAAATCAATGGTGATTTTCCCTTAATTAACTAATTAGCTTCTTTGATCCGGACCGTTAATTAGTTAATTAGCATTAAACTTAGGAAACCAATTTAATCACCTAATTTAAGACAAGTCAATGCACTTAAATTAGGCTCATGCTCAAAAATGCCCAATTGAATTTAGATGGTGTTTCTAAAATTCAACCCTAAAATATTCCATACATTCATAAATTAAATTGGCCAAAAGTAATTAATGAACATAAATGCTAAGAACAATGAGCATGAAATAAATCACTTTAATATAAAATCAAACCACATAAGAATTATCCATTCAAAGTCACATTACTAAAATCCCACACACAAAGGGTTTAGCTACTCATAATGAAATCCAAATCAATATTTTTCATTACAAACAACATTCTATGAAATCTTAAAGAGAAGAGAAATTACAAACACTAAATTACCCCACTTCCACTCTTGAAACAAGCTCTTGATGTTGGATGGTCACCTTCTTCAAGAATGTTGAATGAGCTTCAATGGAGGAGCATTAATGGAACAACTTCTCTCTAAAAATCTGGAGAGAAAATGGTGGAGGCTGGTTTTTCCAAAGTTGTGTGTAGAGTGTTAAAATTAGGTATTTATATGATAGGGTTTGAGAGGGGGAAAGTGTGTGTGTGTGTGTGGGCTGAGAAGGGTTGGAATTCCTTGCCGCGCGCGCGGGCCGCGGCGCGCATTTTCCATGCCGCGGCGCAGATTGAATTTCTAATCTTCGAGCCAAAACAGAACCATCCCCGCCGCGGCGCACATTATTCATGCCGCGGCGCGCAATGTTTTCTTGATTTCCCAGATTCAACCCGAGAGTCTCTCGCCGCGGCACACACTTTCTTCGCCGCGGCGCGCATTGCCATTCGTGCCATGTAAGAGCCCTTACATAAATGGGTGATTCTCAATGTAAGGACTTACGTTGTTAAGCTTTTGTTTGTCCCCCTTACACATTGAATGACACCCAATATAAGGCTTACATCTTTTCACACTTTTCACTTTATTTTTACTCTCTTTTTCCACATTTCTTCTCAAACCTACTTTGACCTACAAAACAATGAAATACCCTCCAAAACAAGATTATATCTAAATTAAATGCAAAATAAACACTTAAAAACATAACAAAAAGTAGGTCAAAATAGTGTTCATCAATGAAGGGTAACAATGGTTTAGTAACTATGATTAAAGTACACAAGAGTTCACTTACTTTTTGGTGGAGTACTAGAAGTCCAATAACTATTAAAAAGAGTACTAAAAGTCTAAAATTTTAAAATTATTATAAATTTGTCCATACTAAATTGACAAAATTCTAACAATTTTACAAAATTTTAACTTTCAATACTTTTTTTAATAATCATTAAATTTTTAATGCTTTACTTAAAATTTAGTAAATTTCTGTGCATATTCTTTATAATTAGTAGAGTTATGATACACTTTTCCAAAAGCTAATTGATTTGATGTGATGGTTGAACAAAGAAGATGAAATGATATCTAAGTACCAAATAATTAAAGTTATAATATTTTTACAAATAATTATACTAAACCAATTAATCTTGTCTTATTATAAATCTTGTCTTATTATAATTTTTAATTTTGTACTACGTATAATAATTTCTTAATTGTAAATTCTAAAATTTGTGTTAAGAGTGCATTAAATATTAAGAAATCAACTATAAATATTATCATTGTTTATAAATTAAGGATATTAGTGACAATATATAAAATATTGTGGTATTTGTGATCAAATTATTTGAAAACTCAAGGGTATTTATGAAAAAATTTCTATGAAATATTGAAAAACTAATGGTAAGTCTTAACACTATTATAAATTGAGGGTAGTAGTGTCAAGACATAAAATATTAGAAATATTTGTGATCAAATTATAAATATAAAAAATATTTGTGATCAAATATAAAAACTAAAGATATTATTGATAATTTTTTTGCCTATGAATTAGAGTGGATCAATATCAAAACAATAATCGATATAAATCAACAATAAATTATAATCTTGTAAATGGCTATGAATGCCCAACATATAGCTTTGAATACAATCAGCTAGCAAATGGTTATTAATGACGATTTTCTTTACAAAAAAGTATTATGAAAAATTATTAAAAATAATATCTTTAAAATTTATAATAATAAAATTAGAACTATGATATTAAATGTTTAATTTAAATATGTAATATTGAACCTTTAATATTAAACATGTCTAAATTGCTGTCATTCAATTTCAATTGAACAGATGTTAAAAATAAATAATATATCAATCATTTTTTTTAATTGTAAGAATATAAGTTTGAACATAAAGGGTGTTATTTTTGTTATTTTTTCAAATATTATTTATTATTTATGGATCATACTTCTTATCAATTTTATTAGTTATTCTCTTTATCAAAAATTAGATAGTTGCATTTAAAAAATAATAATTGTACTAATCTTACATTTTATTAAATTTAAAAACCACATTATCACTTATTTTGAGAAGAAAATTATCATAGAACATTAATGTTTAATAGAAACGGTTGAATGTTAAACATGATACATATATATACAATTAAAGAATCAAACTTAATAAATAAATATAATACACATTTCTTTATTTATTAATTGAGTCCTAAACGGGTTAGAGTCTTAATAAAAATCTTTATTTTTTTAAACAAAAATTTCCCTTGAACATTATCATTTAATTAAAACATCTGCATATGGGACGGATCCTGAAAATTTTCATAATAAGGGCTAACTTATATAGTCTTATTTTTGTGATACTCAAATCATAAATGAAAAGATAACAAATAAACTTTATATTATATACTAGTATATATAAACCAATACAATAAAAAATGATAAAAATAATATATATTTGAATTAATTTTCACAAGTTATGTCCTTGCCTTGTTGGTGAATTGCTTCAACAGGAAATAAAGAAAGGAAAAACTAGAAAGAATTAAACAAAAGTTGAATTAGTTATATTATTATTAAGAAACGAACCTGAATTGTAACTAAAAATTATGTTTCCTATACAGTCAACAAACTACTACCTATGAGCTGTCGAGGTCAGCCACTACCAATGAGAAGGCTAAAGTAGAGTAATATATTTAACAACAAAAAAAGGTTAGTTTATAATACGTCGGACTGAACTTCACAATATCAATATGGGCTAAATTATTAATAAAAACAAAAAACATGATACATAATTGATACAGTTAAAAAATCAAACCTAATAAATAGATATGATATACAAACATTTTCCAAACGGTCAGAAGCGTCCTATTGATATTTTTGCATATACCGTTAAAACATAGAAGCTCAAATCATACTAATCAATTCTTACTCATGCACTTATTTTTTAAATTTTCATACGTTCAATATTCTATGTATCCTCAAAATTTGAAGCTTCCTATTTTTTAACTTACAATTTGAATCTTCCTTATAGACATGATCATGGATGGAACCAAATTAAAGTTTAGAGAGGCCAAATAATAACATTTATATATATATATATATATATATATATATATATATATATATCTAAGAGAGTATGGTTCAATGACATATAATTCATTTACACATGTAGAAGATTTGAAGTTTGAATTTTCGAAAAAAAACAACATATAAATTTATCAAAAAAAATAAAATGGCTAAAATAATAATGTTAATAAAATAATTATTATTATGAATATATGAATGAAATGGACACATTTTTTTTATTCGAATATTTTTCTCAATTGCAGATTCTAGAAAAAGTTAATAATTTTTTTTTCATATTTTATTTTGTAAAATCATCAATTCTAGTGTTTAAAGCTTTTATTTATCGAATAAAATACTTAATCAAATATATATTTTAATTCATTAATCACCAAAAAGAAATATAAAGGAAAAGGTGTTAGAGCTAAATTCAAAAATGAAGTTTCGGCTTAAAAAAATTGGCAAAAAACAAGTAAAATAAAATGGACAAAAAAGGGAAGCAAAAAAAATTAAAATTAATTTTTTTATAAATATACCAATGAATAAGTGAAAAAGAGATAAAAAGTTATAATGAAGGGTCAAAAAACTAATTTAATTTTAATATAAATGTATCTTAGATAAAATATTTATACAAAAATTTATCGTATTATTAACAAACAAAAAAATTATCACAAGCAGCGGCCAAGGCCCTTTGATAGCTCTGTCCATGGACATGATGATAAAGTTCTAAACAACAAATCCCTCCACTCAAAGGTATACAAAGTTAAATAGACATTTCTAGCTTGCAATATGTAAAATTTGTTTTATGCTTTGAGTACATTCTATGATTCATTTATGGTTTACATTTTATTTCAGATGATAATTTTGTGGCAGTTCTCTTATTTGAGTAAGTTCTATGTTTTGATTCTAATTTACATTTTATGTTTTGAAGTTTAAATAAGAATAATTGACTCTTGGAGTATTTATTTATAGTATAAAACTTTGTTAATACAATTTAAGTTAAATTATATGAACCAACAAGTGTCTGAGTTTCTCTCTAATGGTTTTTTTTCCTCTTGTTTCCTCGCCTTTATAAGGTTTTCTTTTTGCTTCATTTTGGTGGCCGTCGACAGGCCTTTTGGCAGTCTAGATGACAGCCAGCCTTCTCAACCACTCCTTCTATATATTTTCCTGTCTTTTGATTGGTTTTTTCGATTTTTTTTTTCTTTCCTCCAAAGGTGCTTTAATTTTGGGTAGATTGGGGTGGCATCTATTGTGTTCCACCATGTTAGAGCTACCGCTATCTGGAGGTTCATTTTCTCTTTTCAGGGCTTGAAGCGTCCTCCTCTCTCGAGTTTGGGTGTTGTTCTGTGGTGCAGACATCGACTAGTGTTGGTTGTCCTAGTGGCAATGATGGATTGTTTCCAATAGTTCATTGTGATCGATTGGGAGGTTGGATTTTGTAGGTGTATTGGTTTTTTCAGTGTTGTTATTTTAGTGTGTTCTGTTATTCCTATTGTGTTTGAAAATATACAGATGTTATTTTGTGTGTTTTTATTGATATGGTGGCTAATTATTGTCGATGTATAATTTCTGCTACTTTAAAATTTTTATTATTTCAAATCATTGAATCAAATATTAAAGTGAGTTGTAATATGGAGCTCTTAGGTAAAGTTCATATATATTCACTCACAAATCTATTGTGTGTACAACTGTTTGAGTGTTTTGGCTGTGATTTTGGAGTTCTAAAGTATTTTTTAGGGTAATTGTTAACTGAAATTATATTCGAAATTCATATTTAATAAATATGTTGTGTTTGTTAAAAAACAAAAAAAAGTTAAAACTACAAAAAGGAGAATTTGAGTATAGGATCATGTTCATACACATCTCCTTTCCAAAAAAATACATACTTTGAAACCTATGCTAGAATAAGACATCTAAAAACAAAATTAAAATGCTCACATAAATAAACTCATCCTTTACTGAGAATTTTGTCCACCAAGTAAGTCAACAGAGAAACTCTAACATACATGTTAAAATTTGACACAACCATGTCAAAAGTATAATTGATATAGAGTTTTGCATACCTTTCCAGTTTAATATAGAGTCCCATTAACGATTAGCTTTAATTTGAATGAATGAGAATTACTACTTGAACAAGACCATACCATTATTAAACTAAACTTAAGTGTTATTTAAAGATTTTCTCCAACACATAGATCTAGAACAAGATGAAGTAATTTATCTACTCTTAAATTATGAAATCTATTCTTGATAAAATTTCTTATAATATTACTAAAATATTTTGTTGTTAAGTAAACTAAAAATAAGTGTAAAAAACATGCATTTTTTTAATTTACTCTGCTACTTAAAATAAGAGAATTGAAACAACCATACAAAAATAATGTAGAAAAAAGATCAAGTGGACATATATAGCTTGGCAAAAGAAGAAAGAAAAAACAACAAATATAATGCTTCTTAAAATTTATGATAATAAAAATAGCATTCATTGTGCTTAAATCATATATTTTCATAATTAAAAAAATAACTTTTACATATTTTTTTTAACCATGTTCAATTAAACATCATTCAAATTAAATTACGATAATTTAAACACGTTTAATATTAAACGGTTAATATTATTGGAGTACTAATTTTATTGTTATAAATTTTAAGGATATTATTTTTGGTAATTGTTTTAAAAAAATAATATTAATTCAGTAATACCATGGAATTGTAGAATACCTTGAGAGGATAACCAATGTCATAGCCGACAAATTTACAAAAAATAATTACTATTTAAAAAAAATTAATTCAACCTAACCTATAAAAATAAAGCAATGCATTGATTTCTGTTACAAACTTATTTTAAGTAGCCAGAAGAAAGTATAATACAAGTACTAAGAAACTACCATGAGCAAATTGATCATGTTTTTTTTTCTTTTATAAGGAAATGGAATATTGAAATTAGTAGGTGCATCAAAATGTTCTATCAAAATAAAAAATTGTTCTTAGCATCCTCTTTATTTTTCAATCACCCACAAATATTATTAATTAAATAAAAAATAATGAGTACAGAACTTTGCATTAACAAAAACTATAAGAAGGTTTGCCGACCATATCATAAATAGTAAAGTGATGCGCGAAAGATGGTACATCCTACCACCAAGTTGCCGTACAAAACCTAAAAGATCTGGAAGCCAAGCCATCAGTAGCAAAATTACCCTCTCGGTAAATATGAGAACAGTAAAAGTCCATGCGTGCAATCCGAGCCAAATAATTTGTCCAGGGTAAGAGCCAACGCCATGGCACCATATGAGATCTAATGCGGAATAAATTTACCACATATGCAGAGTCAGACTCTAACTAAATCTTCTTCCGACCAAACATGTCTGCATATTTTATTGTATGAATAGCGCCTGCTAGCTCAGCCTCATAGGCATAGGAAACCCCTAAAGGAGCACAGAAACAACCCTTGACAAAAGATTTGGAGGTTCGAAAAATCCCACACAACCTGAAAGACCAGGTGCCCCAAACGCAGCCCCATCCGTGTTTACCTTTAACCAACCTAGAGAAGGAAGATGCTTGTTAACTTCAATCACCTTTGGGGATCTTGGCAGTATAGCACAAACTCACAAACGATTGAGTATCTGCAAGTCATTCATAGTGTTTCGCATTGCACCAGTTTGCATTAAGCTTGCTTCTCTAATAAAACGCCAAACAGTAGTAAGAGAGGAACGTAAAGAAATCTCAATCCCATCATAGCAGCAATTATTCCTAGTTGTTCAAATTACCCAAATAATCGAAACAATGCTTGCTTTCCATAAATTACGAACTTGAGGTCCAAAATCTCTACCCATAGCATCCCTCTATAACTCCAAAAGTGACATATATGTGCGGGGGCACAAACCAAAAAAATAGGTAATGAGGTCCCAAAGAGCCACAACAAAAGGACACATTAAGAAAAGATGAGAGATTTTCTCTTCTGATCTACCACAAATAAAGTAACGTGAAGAGAAGGAAAAACCCCTCTTCTTGACAACGCAATCAGTGGGAACCTTTCCTTGAATGACTCTCCAAAACAGCATAGAGCGGAATTGAGGAATAAATGGAGACCAGACTTCTTTACCCCAACTTTTAACTTACCCCATTGATCTCAAAGAATCATAATCATCACGAGTGGAAACAGCTCCACTGAACAAGGCCATACCCAAGTATCTTTTGTACCTGCAATTATTGAGTTAATATTTATGGCTATATTCGGATGAGAGTCAACAAAATTTTGCTGTAAATGTCAACCATCTTTTATCTGAAATTAACCAACCAAAGCATTCAATGACAAATACCAATAAATCAAGATTTATTTCAAAATAAGTACTGTATCAATACACTCGTACAACAAAAATCGCTGAATAAGAATAGTGAAAAAGTTGATAATTTCCAGGTCAAAAGAGAGTGCACTATTACGATTCACACTTTTAGGAAACGTTAATCTTGCTTAGTGTTAATTCTTTTCTCAGCCCTTTTAAAAGCGAAGCAACACTTTAAAAAGTTTTTTATATGATACCTTAAAGTTGAGCGGCCATAAGAAGAACATTTCTTATCAAAAAAAACAGATGACAGAAGAACAGTTACAACGGGGTCACTAAAAAGATTACCTAGTAACGAGTTGACCATCAATACTAGACTAACCAACAAACTTGTTTAGACTAGCATATATCAACGAATTGAAATGACCAGACTACGGAATGAGTAACAAGCATTCAGATATTTTTCCATCCGAATCATGTGATGAAATCACATCTTAATAATATTAAAAATATTTAATTTAATAATATTTAATATTAAATATGTTTAAATTATCACAATTTAATTTAAACAGTATTTACTTTGATGACTCTAAAAAAAAAAAATATAACATCTATATTTTTTAATTATAAAAATATATGAGTATTATTTTTATTATTATAAATTTTGAGAATGTTATTTTTGTTATTTTTCCAAATTTCTTTTATATAGAATACTAAATTTTATTCCAAGTTCATGTATATAATAATCTACGTATAATAATATAATTAACTCTTTGTTAATAAGTGATTTAATAATTTATAAATTATTATACATTTCAACTTTACATTTAAGTGATAACTTACACGTCACTTAATACATATAGTACTATTTTAATCAAAACTTGATGAATGTATCGATTTACATGTCACAATATAATCAATATGTTATTTATATAATTACTTCAACTTCTTATATTCTTAATTTTATACTCATTATGATACTAACATGTCATTTAATGTATACAATAACTTAATAATCATCAAAATTCAAGTTATTTTAATAATCATGAATTTTGATAATTATTTTAAATTTTAAAACTTTTCAAATAAATTAGATACGTTTGATAATTAATTTTTAATTTATATTTTTATAATTTTTAAATTTAATCTCGAAATTTGGCCAAAATTTCAAATAAATTTTTTTTTTGAAATTGAATTTTTTTAATTTCGTAACAGTAAAACCAATATACTCAACATTACTCAAAATGATTAAAGAATTAATATTTAATAAAAATTTATCAAAAATAAGTTTGAAATTGAAATTTGTTGCTTAAAAAGTTAAAAATTGAAAATTAAGAATCGATTATCATACAAATAACATTTAATTTCAATTTATTTTCAAAATTGAAACATAAAATTAGTTAAAAAACAATTTTTATTTAAAAAATTGATAATAAAATTTCAATTTTAAAGCTAAATAATTAAATTTTAAAAATTAAAATTAAAGTGATTATCAAACACCACTCAAAAAATATGTGACACTAGGTAGGCATCATTTATTATTTTCTCACCATAAGAAAATAAATTTAATAGTAGGATATATATCAATACTCTCTCCCCAAAATTTTGCTAATTATCAATTTGTTCTCAAAAATGGTATTTTCTATATATCAATTACATACTAAAGTTTTTAAAATTCATCAAATAAATCTCATCATCATTAATGATATTATATTTTAAGTATCAATTTATTCCAAAAATAACATTGTTTTATCCTTTGATGATATTATTTTCAAATTTGTGCGCGGAATAATAACTAGTCAAACCTTTGGAAAGTCATTGATATTTACCCTTCAATAATATTAGAGCCAACAATTTTTTATACAACTTGTAAACTCGATACAGCTCATCCACAAAATAATAAAGTTTGAGTTGGATGATAAATAGGACAATATGTTTAACACATTTAAAAAATTAAGTCATAACAGGTACCGTATAAATAACACGAGTAAATAATTAAAAATATTTGGGTATGTATTTAATTATTTTTAATATAATTATTTTGTAGCTTTGTATTTTGAAATATTTTTGAAATGATGTTTAAATTTAATTCATATTTTATTTTCATATTTTTATCAATTTATAGTAATATGTTGTTTAATTTAATTTTATATATTTTAATTATTGATTATTTATTTTAGACTTAAAAAGTTTTTACTTACAAACAATTATTATATATTTTTTTGTTAGACTTTTGTTAGTATTTGAGACTTTAACACTTTAGTTTTAATGTATTACAATACTTCTGATTATTGATATTATTTTTATTTTATATTAGTTAATATTTTTATATTTTTTGTTAAAATAATGCTTAAATTAATTTAATTTCTTGAATTTAATTAAAATTTATTATGCTAACTGGTTACATAATTATATATTAATATTTGATATAATATGTAAACAAATTTTACATTATAAAGTATAATATATATTATTTAATATATTAAATAAATTAAATAGATCAATATATTTTTTAAATAAGTCGAGCTAGAATTATACTTTCTAACCTATTTTGTAAATGAATTAAATTTAAATTAAATTTATACGATTTAAATTATAATACAATCTATCATTTGACAACTTTAAATAATATGAACGAAATTGTTATTATTCAAAACAGAGCTGTTATTATTCAATCATTGGATTGACTAAAGTTCACACAAAAACCCTTAATACAAATTTAAGATTTATATTAAGAAAGAGCATCAAATATATATTAAAAAATAATTTTTATATTTTATTTTAATAAAATTATTTTAAATTATTAAATTTTTAATAAATTATTAAATATTAAAAACTTTAAAATTTAAAATCAAAATAAGACATAATTTTATTTTATATATATAATTTATTTATAATTTATAAATATTATATTTAAAATTTTAATCTTATTTATTAATAGTTAAGGTAAGCCACATATTCCTCCCATCTCCAACTTCAATCTTATAGTACTATCAAATCATTCAAAGGCTTTATATATCACATATCTAATATATTTTAATAAAATTTAACCAATTACTCGAAACTAATATGCCATTAGTACTATAATATAAAATTACTCAAAGTTTACATCCCATTATTTGCGAAGAAAGAACCGTACTCACGTCACTATCGAAGTAAACTGAAAAGGATTGGGACATGCTAAAAGGATGAGAGTTTGATAATAAAGATTCTATAACTATTTAATTTAAATAATTTAATTTTATAATTATTATATTAAATATTAAAAAAATTATAATTTTTAAAAAATATCACAATAATTTTATTATTATTATATATAAATAAGCACTTTAATTTTATAATTTTTAAATTTAGTGCCTATAATTTCTTTATTTATAAAAATTAAGTACTATAAGTCTTCAATTTTAATACTCTTGTTGGGCTGAAAGTGCTAATTTTTTAAAAATATATGATTAAATTTGCTTACTTTTTATAATAATAAAATTTATAGTATTTAACTCATAAATTATAAGATTAAATGACTTATTTTAAAAAATTATAAGATTTTTACTACCTAACTCAATAATTATGAGACTAATATACTTATTTGATAAAAATTATGTAATTTTAGAACATTTTTTTCTATAATAATTCCAAATGTTGATCTAAAAAGTTAATGGTACCAACTGGCATGTAGACAATATATTATTGTGACTCACTAAAGTTAATGTTTAAGACTATATGATAAAAAAAAAAAGTTGTCGGGTCAGACATAAACCAAAAAAAAAATTGAAAACCTGCTCCACTAAATACGTATGAAACATTGAAACTTAATTTTAACGGGAACAAAATTAAAAGGAAATGACATTTGTATAAAGTTCTCCTCGTCTCGAACTTTTATCATATTTGCCCTATATCTAAGCATCTGATTCATAATCAAATCACTTAACATAAAAAATAAAACTCTTAGAACCGTTGAAAGAAAACAACTATGACAATGAAAGGTGGACCCACTCATAATTGTGACAAACAACTACCAATCGGAGCTTTGATGATAATATAATCTTTGACATACGTACAAAAGTAAAGTGTGTATATAGACACACATATATATTGTACGGAATTTATTTAAATATCATTATTATAAGAAAGCTTTCATGAAAGACTTAAAGGTCACATTGAAATCGTTTAAATTTTAATTTCTTTAGATAAAATTTTCTTAAATAGTAAGCACTCAATTGAATAATAAACAACTGTGATAATCAAACGTAGAGAAAATAAATAATAAAGTGGAGACACAAATTTTACGTGATTTAGTATAAGGCCTAATCCACAGACAAAGACGAGAAAAATAATTCACTATTCAAATGATGTTTACAAAGTATGTACAAACTCTCAAATACCTTAAGATTCCAATATATCAAATTTAGAGATTTATCTCTAACAAATAAGAGATATCACTAAATGTGTTATCTTTAATACTTTGAAGCTATTAGATTAGGCTTCCTAATTTTGCTCTCTTTCTCTCAAATGCAACTCTTGAAATGAATTGCTAAATATAATTTTATGGCTTGGTTTTTTTTTTTTTTTCTATTTATAGGGAAGTTTGTGTGCAAATTATATAGGGTTAGTTGCACAATTTCTCAATTAGTTGCACCAATTTTTGAATTCTTTGACATGAAGACAGCCACTAACTCTTGACTTTCATGGTGTGCTATTAATTTGGTCAACAATATTGGCTCAATTAGAGACACGTTTCTAACAATCTCTACTTTGGATCAAATTGAGCCAAGAACTTTAAGTAATGATTCTCTTGATCTTTGCCACACACCTGTAGTTGCTCAAACTTGTAAGGTGTTTATCAAGTTCAAATAATGTTTGAACTTAACTGATGTTACTACCTTGGTCAATATATCTGTGGGGTTATCAGCTATCCCAATCTTTGAAAGATGTATCTTCCTATCGTTGGTAATTTTTTGCACAAAATGGAAGCGAATATCTATATGTTTCGTTCTTCTATGATAGACCTGATTCTTTGCTAAATGAATAGCACTTTGACTATCACAGTAAACATTGAGATGTTCCTGTGTAATTTCAAGTTCTTTAATCAACCCTTATAGCCATATAGCTTCTTTAATAGCCTCATCGACTGTCATATACTCTGCCTCTGTAGTTAACAAAGCTACCATGGGTTGTAATGTAGACTTCCAACTTACAGCTCCTTTACCAAAAGTAAACACATAGCCAATAGTTGATCGACGCTTATCTATATCACCAACATAGTCGGAATCAACATAGCCGACCACCAACTTTTCATCATGCTGGAACACCAAACCAATATCTATGATACCTAAAATGTACCGAAGAAACCATTTCATAGCTTGCCAATGCCCTTTTCCAAGATTGTGCATATATCTGCTCACAATACTAACAGCTTGTGAAATATTGGGCCTAGTACATACCATAGCATACATCAAGCTACCAATTGCATTTAAATAAGGAACATGCAATATACAATTTTGTTCTTCATCTATGATAGGAGACAAAGACGTACTAAGCTTGAAATGAGAGGCAAGGGGTGTACTAACAGGTTTTGATTGTTCATTCAAGCCAAAACGTTGTAGTACCTTCTTCAAATATTGTTTTTGAGATAAACAAATTCTAGCTCTTCTTCTGTCTCTATGAATCTCCATACCCAAAATCTTGATAGCTTCACCAAGATCTTTCATTTCAAATTCTGGATTCAACTGTAGCTTCAACAATCTAATCTCATCCTTATTTGTATAAGCTATCAGTATATCATCAACATATAAAAGCAAATAAATGATTGTTTAGCTTGCAAAAGTATGCCCAATGGTCAAATTTACTTCTTATGTACTTATTCTCCATTATGAACTGATCAAATTGGTTGTACCACTATTTGGGTGATTGCTTTAAATCATATAGTGATTTGTTCAACTTGCAAACCCAATTTTCTTTTCCAGCAACTTTAAACCCATAAGGCTGAGTCATAGAGATTTTTTCTTCCAAATTATCGTGTAAAAATGCAGTTTTAACATCAAGTTGAACTAGTTCCAAATCATATTGTGCAATCAAGGCCAACAAAATTCGAATAGTAACATGTTTCACAACTGGAGAAAATACATCATTGTAGTTTATGTCCTCTTTTTGAGCATAACCCTTTGCTACCAACCTTGCCTTGAAGCGCACATTGTTCTTATTAGAAAATCCTTCTTTCTTTACAAATACCCATTTGCATCCAATTGCCTTCTTAACTTTAGGGAGTCGAGCTAACTTTCAAGTTTCATTCTTATGAAGAGATTGCATCTCTTCTTCCATTACACCTTTCCATTGTTGGTGTTTAACATTGTTAATGACCTCTTTGTAAGTGGTTGGAACACAATCATTTATTATTGAAAGTGCATATGCTCCCAAGTCATAATTAGCAAGTCAAGCAGGTAGGTGAGTTTGTCTCTTCTTCTTTCTAGTTGCAATTGCATCTTGTTGCTGTGTAGGTTCTTGGGTGGAAACCTCTTCATTATCTTCTTTCATTAGAGAATTATTGTCTTTTTCTATGACTTCAATTGGATCAATTGATACTTTCTTTAACTCCACCTACTTCGGAGTACCATTGGTCTGATTCTCCTTTGTAGACTCTTTCTTTTGTTCTTGTAACAACATAGAAGACTCATCAAAAGTTACATACTTATAGAAAATTATCTTCTTTGGCTCTAGACACCAAAGACGATATCCTTTCACTCCAGATGTTATACCTATGAACAAAGCATTTTTAGCTCTTGGGTCTAACTTAGACTCTCTTACATGATAATAAGTAATGGAACCAAAGACATGTAAGGAATCATAATCTACAGCAGGCTTTCCAAACCATACTCCATAAGAGTTTTGCCATCTAGTGCATTTGATGGCAATCGATTAATGAGATGGCATGCATAAGTCACTACCTTAGCTCAAAAGATGTTGCTCAACACAGCATTGGATAACATACACCAAACTTTCTCCAGTATTGTTCGGTTCATGTGTTCTGCTACCCCATTTTGTTGTGGAGTATTTCTGACTGTAAAGTGTCGTTTAATTCCCTCATCATGACAAATTTTTAAGAACGGATCACTTTTGTAATCACCACCATTATCTGATCTAAGTTGTTTGATCTTCTTGCCAGTTTGATTTTCAATCATTTTCTTCCATTTTAAGAAAACATCTAGGACTTCACTTTTCTCGTTCATTACATATATCCATACTCTTCTGAAGAAATCATCAATGAAAGAGACAAAGTAGTGCATCCCTCCAAATGAAGCTATTTTGATAAGGCCCCAGACATCAGTGTAGACATAATCCAGAATCCCTTTAGTACAGTGGATTGCTGAATCAAATTTCACCCTAGTTTGTTTTCCCAATACACAATGTTTGCAAAAGCCAAATTTGTTTGCTTTTGCTCCCTTTAACAAACCTTGCTTTATTAAATTATGCAGAGCTTTCTCACCAACGTGCCCCAAATGCATATGGAATAACCTAGTTGCTTATGAATCTACATCTTTTGTAGAAACAGTAGCAATTGTTCCAACAAGTGTACTTCCTTGTAAATAGTACAAGTTGTTTCTTATTATGCCTTTCAGCACCACAAATGCACCAGATACAACCTTCAAGACTACACCTCTTATAGTCATTGTGAGGCCTTTTGATTCTAAGGCTCTAAGTGATATGAGATTCTTTTTCAAGCTTGGTACATACCGAACATCTTTCAATACTTTGGTTGATCCATCGTGAGTTTTCAAATGGACTATACCTATCCATGTTGTTTTACAGGTTTTATCATTACCCAAATAAACAACTCCACTGTCAAGCTCTTTGTAACTTGAAAACCATTCCCTATTTGGACACATATGATAGGTGCAACCCGAATCCATTATCCACTCATCGACGTGACATATCATAGACATTCCAACCAAGGAATAATCAGACTAATTATCTCTTTGATCAATTGTGCAAGCATTAGAAATTACTTCGCCCTTATTTTTCTTTTGCAACTTAGGACAATTATTTAATGTCCCTTCTCTCGACAAAAGGCACATTCATCTTTAGCAAGTCTTACTTTTGACTGTGACTTGCCCCTCTTTCCAAGTTTGCGACTTAACGAGCGACCTCTTATTGTCAATACTTCTTTTTTTGCATCTCTATGAACAACTTTGTCATTTTTCATGATTTCATAGCTATGAAAAGCTGTTCAAATTTCATCAAAAGAAACTTTATCCTTCCTATGCAACAACGTAATGTTGAGTTACTTATAATCACTAGGAAGTGAATTTAACAACATTAAGGCTTTATCTTTATCGCCAAATTGCTCATCTAAATTGAACAAATCGGCCAACAACTTATTGAATGAATTAATATGATCATTCAATGACGTACCAAGTGTGTACGTGAACTTGTAGAGTTTTTTCTTCAAGAAAAGACGATTTAGAGATCGTTTTGACATATATTTATCCTCCAATGTCTTACACAACTTTTTTGCTGACGTCTCCTTCATGATAAAATATTTTTAATCTTTGGCGAGACACAACCGAATAGTACCACATGCCTGACGATTGAGTTTTGTCCAATCTTTCTCGTTCATGTCTTTAGGTTTGTCCTCAAGAGCATGATCCAACTCTTGTTGATACAATACATCTAGTGCCTCACATTGCCACATACCAAAATTATTTGTAGCATCAAATTTCTCCATCTTAAATTTTACATTTGTCACCGTAGTTCTAATTGGTGCTGACGAAAAAGGTGCAGATGTTGATGCCATGATATCTGAAGACTTCGACATGCTCCTTTTTTTTTACTCACAAATCTGCAACAACATAATTTGCAGAATATGGATCGAATCAGCTCTAATACCACTTGTTATGCGGAACCCACTTGAATACCACTATTATAAGAAAGCTCCTAAAAAAGGCTGGAGGGTCACACCAAAGCTACTTAAATTTCAACTCCTTAGACAGAACTTTCCTAAATAGTAAGCACTCAATTAAGTAACAAATAACTGCGGTAACCAAACATAGAAAAAATAAATAATAAAGTGGAGACACAAATTTTACGTGGTGTAGCGTAAGGCCTAATCCACAGGCAAAGACGAGAAAAATAATTCACTATTCAAATGGTGTTTACAAAGTATGTACAAACTCTCAAATACTCCAAGATTTCAATATATCAAATTTAGAGATTTATCTCTAACAAATAAGAGAGATCATAAAATGTGTTATCTTTAACACTTTAAAGCTATTAGATTAGGCTTCCTAATTTTGCTTTCTTTCTCTCAAATACAACTCTTGAAATGAATTGCTAGGGATAATTTTATGGCTTGATTTCCTTTTCTATTTATAGAAAAGTTTGTGTGCAAATTGTCAAGAGTTGGCTACAAAATTTCTCAATTAGTTGCACCAACTTTTGAATTCCTTGACATGAAGACAGCCACCAACTCTTGACTTCCATAGTGTGCTATAATTTTGTCAACAATATTGGCTCAATTAGAGACACATTTTTAACAACATATATATATAATTCTCATTAATTAAATCTCAAATGGTAAATTTAAAGTTAAAAAAATACACATCAAATCATCAAAATAACATATTAAAATAAACAGTACATCCCTATGAAAACTTCGTGAACGAAATCACACAATGGTGGTGAGACATGAGCAAACAAAGCAAGTTCGTTTAACAGACTAACTTCCAACGTTAGTAATGATTCACCAAAATGACGTAGAGATTTACACTCAAGATAATAACTCACAAACTAGCACATATCATTTAAAATTTTAACACTACTACGACAAAAACAGGGAGGAACCCACCAGCGTTGGAATCAAAGCAGAAGGGTCATCAGAGTCACAATAAGGTCGTCGCATAAGCATACGCCCACATTCTAACCCACGAGGACACCCAAGACAAACAATCCAAACACATTAGAATACACAAAGTGCTAGAGAAGAGGATCAACGCCGATGAAGCCATTTGCTGCAGACGATGGAAGCTAAGGAGAAAAGTCGATTTCTGCCAACAAGTAAACCCACATAAATAATAGAGGAAAGTGAGTGCTAAAACAAAAAGACTGGCTGATGGCTAGACGGCCTGTCTTCGGCCAACCACCAACAAAACACAAGAACCCTAATTTAGAGAGAGGTGGGAATTTTTTTTAAAAAAAGATGATTTTCAAAGCAAACTAAGTTAAGTATATGTTAATTGAATGCATTTTTAATGAAAAAGTGTTTAAAGTTTTAACTCTTTATTTAAAGAGGCCATGAAGTTCGTACATATAGATGCAATTGAGGTCCGATGACAATTTTTTAAGGCATATTTTTAAAAAAAAAATATATTCTCATTAGTAGGATTGAGTTTTACAAGGTTTAATTAGTTTTATTTTATAATATATTTTAGTCTAAATTTTTTATAGTTTTTATAAAATAAAAAATTTAAAATTTATCTCTCTCATAAATTTATATGTTATAAATTGGTTTAATGCTCGTTTAGATAATTTAAACACACTTGTAACTTACACAAAGTGTGAAAAATCTCTGCGCATGTTTATGATAATAACTACAAATTTGGTCCTAGGTTCTTGAAAAGACATTTTAATAAATTAAACAATTGCTTAATATTATTGCTTTTTAAAGAATAACGTTATTTAATACGATAATTATCATGTTTTACTTTTTTATTTGAAGAATAAAAAAAGAGAAAAATAGAACAATCAAGGCTTAAGTAGCATCACTCAGATATGTATAATTTGAACTTAACGTCGTCTTTATAATTAAAAAATACATATCATTTTACACCAAGTTAATAAGTAACGCGTATCACGATGCTCATTTTATTGTTTGCAAACGAGACAAAATCATCGTCCCTGAATACTGAATTATAAATAAAAAAATTTAAGCTGGACAGTGAGAGACTGCAACCCAGATTTCGTCGCTTGAAGATTCTCTATTTATTATTTTGGTCAAAATGTTACTCCTATGAAAGAACCTAATTAATTTTTTACCTGATAACAAACATTCATAGATGATAAATTAAAGAAAAAATAATAAAAATAATATTTTTTTATATTTAAATTATATATTTTTATAATAAAAAATAATTTTTAAGTTATTGTTTTTAAATACTGTTTAAATTAAATTGTAGCAATTTAGACTACTTCAATATTACACGTTCAATATTATTAAAATTTTAGTTTTATTATTATAAATTTTAAGGGATTTTATTTTTTATTATTTTCCTAAATTTTTTAAATAAACAATGGGCTAATTACTAATGGCAATTCGCAATTGGTATTTAATGCAGAGAAAAGCATACTGTATCGGCTCTATAAAGGTAAAAAAAAAATGTCTATATTGTCGATATTTTGAAAGGTACTCAATCTTATATGAGAGAGAGATTTACATTTTTTTTATTCTCTATTTTTAAGATATCAACATTTTTTCTCTCTAATATTAATTTTTCTATTTATTTCTATTTTTTTTCTACTATAACTATAATTTTAATACATTTATAACATTGAAAGAAATCTCCTATAAAGGTCGACTAAGTGTCAAAGATTCGAGCAATGGTCCGATGTTTAGGGCTTTGTTTGGTTCTTTCACACTTAGAATTTTTGTTGGAGACAGTTGGAAAGAAACGTGTCGAAGAAATAGCTATGAATGATCTAATATTCTTGTTTCATACCAACTTGTGGTTCACTATGTATATATATATATTAAATTAAATTATAATTAGTTTGTATAATGTTTGATAAAAATTTATATAATATAATTGAATAAAATTGATTATATATATTTTATTAAAATAATTTATATTTAAAATAATTTTTTATTATAAAATTTATTTAAATTAATATTTAATTTATTTTTATATTTTTATTACATTTTTAAAAATAAAAAAAATATTATTTTTAGTTTGAGATAAAATAAAAAATTAAGAAATTTAATTTTATAATTAAAAATTTAGATAGACTAAATTGATTTTTCAATACGATTTAGAAGCACACTTCCTGATTGTACAAAATTTCTACATAACTGTACTTTTTTTATACTGTACGATACAATCTAATTTTACAGTCAAATATATAACTGTATATAAATTATACATTCAGATTATTTAGTACGGTATAATAAATATGTCGATAATATGTTCTGATCTTGCGTATAGCCCACAAGCAAGATTTAAAATGTTAATATCAACTTAAATTTAAAAATATTAAAAATATTATTATTGTTGATAAAAACATTGTAAATATTTAAGAAACTTTTTGAATTTCTATAAATATGAAATTTATTTATAATACTTTATAAAACATTAAAACAATCAATTACTTGTATTTTTAAATTAATTTTTTATTTAATATATATACATATATATAATGGTATTTAATTTAATTAATAAGTCAATTAATTAATTAAAATATTATAGGATTAGTTAAAATTTAAAATAATTATTTATATTGCAATTGTAATATTATTATAAATGCATAAATCTCTACGATACATAATAGAATTTAAATTATAAAAAAAAAAAAAAAAACAATAGTTAAAACTAATAAAATAATGTAAAAAAGATGTATAAATAAAAAATATATATGAAAATAAGTATAAATATTATCTCAAATTTAAATAAATAATTTTTTAGTTGAAGATAAAAAAATTATAAATAGATAAATTTAAAAGTAAATTATTTAAAAAACAACAAATTTAATATGAGATAATATTTTATTACATTTGAATGACAATATTCACAATTTTTAGGTTATTTTGGAAAAAAAATGATATATTTTTGACAATTTAATGACAAAAATAGTTTAGCAACATTTTCGAAATATTTTAACTAAAAGATATGAATATTACTTTTTTATATCATAATGTATAAAAATTTAATAATGTAGTAATATTGTTGACAAAATCGTCAACATTTTCATCCCTGTTCACAAGAACTATTTTTTACACCAATGGGAAAATTTTCTTTCAATCGATTTAGAGGCAAAAAAGGGTATTGGGAATTTGATCCTCTCTATTTTAAAATGACCCATTTATGACAAGTTATTTGGGTGGATTATCGTGCTGTCAAGTGTCAACTAAAAAAAGCGTTATTTTAACTAAAAATAACTTATAAAATTTATTTGAATTGTGTCAGATTTAATATATAAATTAATTTAAAATATTAATTTAATAAATAAATTATTTAAATAATATTGTATTGTGTCGTGTTAACATCTTACAACAAGATAAAGAGATCATTATTTCATTACCTACAATTTGGCAACATCTCAACAACAACAACAAATGAAGTACAATTTTGATGCAGCATGGATACCATAGGCTTTATTTTATAAGATTCAAATGGATATACTATTGATACATAGAAGCAAAACACTTACACAGCCAATGTAGATACTGCGAAAGCTTTGGCTTTGCAAGTTACTATTGTTCATGGTATTCAATTCAAAAAATAAAGCAATTTACTCATTGAAAGTTTTTAGTTACAAATCAAATATACCTAAAGGAGGGTGAATAGGTTATTTTTAATTTTAACAAATATTAATTATGTAACTTAATCACAACGCCCAGACATGCAATCACGTGTAAAAATAAAATACGGAATAAAAAATAACACACGATATTTTTAGGTGGAAACAACCTAGGCCACTCCAATGACCTAAGAGGAAAACCACCGGTCCACCGGACCACCTAACTATCCACTATGAAAATCAATGTTCAATTACAACCATAGGTCCTAGAACTACCCTTCACAAATAGATCTCCCTTTCTGTAATTTACTTACGAGCCGCCGCTCCTTTCATAGCCTCCACAAACTAGGTGTCTGGATCCGGACCAACGTTCTGATCTACTTGAGTCCCACAAGATCAATTGAACCCGTCAACTTCGGTAATTTTGAGTCACACGAAATACCGAACACGTCACCTGAAACGTTAGCACAAATAGCACAAGTGCAAAGTGTTTCCTAGAGCGGATTCAAACAATAAAAAATCCTAACTAGCAGATTCAATAATATATGACGTAAAAACAAAACCAACTAGCAAACTCTAGAACAATCATATAAAGCTCAATATCATGAAAAGCAATTAGGCACGTGAATTATCCAAACATAACCATACAATATGTTTGAACAATTAAAAGATGAAAACGTCTAAGATTAATAGACAAAGAGAAGAAGTTTTTTGTTTAAAAGCGCAATCAGATTTATAAAAACTTATTTCAATGTGGTGAATTTTATGCACAAACAGCCCTCACTTATATAGAGTCCAACTTTAGCTTAAACAGGATTTGTAATAGATTACAACTCTACACTTATCAGGATTTAGCAATTACCACAATTATACTCAAACAAGGATTTTGTTTTTTAACATTAAATGGGGTCAATTGGGTAAAAGTAACATATAGTCGAATTAAAAGAGTTTTAGTAGAGGTGAACAACTGGCTCGATCGATCTAACAACTGGCTCGATCGATCGATCGACCAGATTTCTCGATCGATCTAGCTCAACCCAAGAGCACCTAGATCGATGTTGTTCCAGAATCAATCGATCGAACAGGACTCGATCGATTGACCAAAATTCTCGATCGATCTATCTCAACCCGAAAGCACCTAGATCGATGTCGTTCCACACTCGATCGATCGATAACTCGATCGATCGAACTATATACTTGATCGATCGATCGAACTATATACTCGATCGATCGACCAACATGTGCACAATATATTTTTCGTTATGATCCATACTAAGTGTAGTGCTCAATTGTGTGAAGATGTATGCATGATAGAATATTTTACCTGTCATATGGGCATTGCAAGCTTGGTGATTCCATCATCATGTATAGTTAGATTAAACGGTGAACTTTTACTCTAGATTACAATCAAACATTTTGTCCACGAAAATTGCCAATACAAAATAAACCTTACAATCTCCCCTTTGGCATTTTCGTGTGACAAAACCACTCTCTCACTACATAGCACTCATAACTAAAATATCATTACATCAATTACATCAGTGGAACTATCTATGATCTGGTGGATCATCTTCGCTTGATACTTGATACGCTCAGTCCACTGAAATTAGACAAACAGATAGCACACAAATTTGGCTTGAAAGCCTCATTGTTTATTAGTTTAGTGTACATAAAGGTACGAATGAAATGTAGTATATGTGCACAATTAATGAATCCAATATCTCCCCTTAAATCCAATCTCCATAGCAACATGAATATTTCTCCCCCTTTTTGACATACGAAATTGACAACTCATGAAACAGTTGAGATGATATGGATCACTCTCCCCAAAGTTTAACAATTATCTTAGTGGGCTAAAAATGCAAATGATTACACATGTATATGTTCAAAGCATGTAGGAGGAATTGCATAAGTCAAAAGAATAATAATGAAATATGTATGCAATGACTCCCCCTAAGTTCTATGACTCTCTAGATGAAAAATAAATTTAAAAGAAAACAAAAAATATTATTTTTTTTTTTATTTTTGACCACACAAAGCAATAAACTCATTTAAAACGAATAAGCATACAACTAATTGAAAACTTATTTTTGCTTAAATTTTGATCATTCATTGTATTAGCAAATAAAATAAATAGGTCACACAAACACATTAACACATATAATGGCATATTGACATTCACTTAAAGTAGTATACAGTGTGAACTCCACTTGTATTTCAATAAATTCATCTACGATCAATTATAAGAGACTCAAAAGAAAATAATTTCATCTATTATGCTAAATTATAATTGAGTCTTCATTTTTACATAATAAAATATGTCTATCAAAAGGAGATTTCTTATTATTTTTTTTAAAAAAACCGTTTTGCTCTTTCTTTTTGTATATGTCAAATGAAATTTCTTAATTATTTATATTCTTTTTTAAAACATGTATGAGCAATAAATTTAATATGATGACTTTCACACTAGTTATGAGGTAGCCCTCTCCGCTCACTACGGTAGCTGCACACATCATAGTAGGTAGCTCTCTCAATACTAGTTGTCTCCCTAGATGAAATATTTTAAAAGATAAAAAATAGAACTCAATATAATTTCGCAGTTAAGATTAGCTCAAGTCTTAGAGTCTTTCAAAATTAATCATAAATTTCATCGATGACATACATGAGTGTTTAGTGAGTGTGTGAATAAGTTCAGTCAATAGTGTCATCACATGAAAATAATGTAAATATGTGCAGAGTTTTGAAATGTAGCATTGAATATACAATGAGAATCAAAATAAGCTACAAAAGATAAGGTTGTATAAATATAAGTATTATCTGAATTTATTACCTTGTAGTTTTTTTTTTTTTTTAAAAAAACAATCTTAAAAAAATTCTAACAACAAAAACAAAATAAACCTATGAAAATACTCACCTAGGGTCATTTAAGCACTCAAACAAAAGTACCTAGGTGGGCTAGCAATAATGATCAAGTGACAGGAAACATGTAATCTTTCCTAACCCAAATTTTCATGAATTTTGACTTCTCTATGTTTTTGGGTTGAGGTTTAATTGCATTAGGTTTTAAAAACATACTCTTAGACTCATCTTTCCTATTCAAATTCAACATATGCATGGTAGGATGATAATTATGAGTTCTATAGCTATAATCATGAAGATAATTATTAGATCGAAGAGCATTCATAAAAAATCTACAATTAGGTCGAATATGACCTTTTCTACCACAATGATGACAAACAGGCACAAACTTAACAGTTTTAGTTACTACAGTTGTAGTGGGTGTTTGTGTAAAATTAGTAGCAGTAGAAGTAGAGTTAGAAGGCCTTACAAATGTAGTTTTTGAAGTGGAAGGTGTACGGCTTTCATCTAAGAATCCAAGACCACGTGTATCATCGAAAGACTTACCAATGCTCATCATCTTGTCTAGTCGTTCAGCTCCAATAGTTAATCTCTTCACTGTTTCCTTTGATTGCTCCAATTTCTGCACAAGCTTTGAATTTTCCTGTTTGATATCTGCAAGACTCAAACTCAACTTGTCAACATGCTTAGACAATTCAACTTTTTCTTTTTCTAAAACTGACAAATTAAGGTCTTGCGAATTGATTTGATCATTCAGCTTTGTTACAGTTATGAGAAGCTTATCTTTTTCTTTCTTGCAGTTAATTAAATCAATAAATAATTCTTCAAAACTGTTTGCATTAAATTTAGCAAGAATAGATTTACTTCCCTCATCATCTGAGTCAAGGTCTGACTCACTGGAGTATCCACCAACAGTTGTTGTAAAAGCTACGTAGTTAGAGTTAACATTTTTTGAACCACTAGCTTGGTCTTCATCACTTTCTGTGTCACTAAGGGTAGCATTGAAAGCTTTTCCAGTTTTCTTCTTCTTGTTGGCACAATCAGCTGCATAGTGACCAAAACCATTGCATTCAAAACATTTAGGTCTATTGCGTTTAGTTTTCTTACCTTCTGAACTCATTGGTGTGAATTCTCTTCCCTTACGATCTCTTATATTACTTATTTTCTCTTTAATCTGTAGATCCTTTCTATTGAACATCTTCTTGAGTTTTCTAGCTAGTGTGAGTAGATCTTCATCATCACTATCACCATCATCAGCATTGGTGGTTTTGAGAGCAATACCAATGTTCTATTTGGGTGCTCGAAGGTTCATCTCAAATGTTTGAATTGAACCAACGAGTTCTTCAATCTTGATGGTGTTAATGTCTTTGCTTTCCTCTATTGTTGTAACATTTGCTTGAAAGCGTTCTGGTAGTGAGCATAAGACTTTTCGAACTAACCTGCGTTCATGAATTTTATCTCCAAGATTTGAAGAAGAGTTAGCAATATCACATAAATTAGCATAAAACTCAGAAAACATTTCATCCTCCTCCATTCTAAGATTTTCAAACTTAGTAGCTAGCATGCAAAGTTTTGTTTGTTTAACTTGGGACGTGCCCTCATGGGCAACCTCTAAAGTGTCCCAAGCAGCCTTAGCAGTTTCAATATCAGAAATACGTCAGAATTCATCCGGCGACACAGCACTAAAAATAGCATTGATACCCTTTTGATTCCAACCACTACCAATTTTATCTTCAGTAGTCCAATCCATCCTAGGTTTAAGTGTGACTACTTTATCCTTGGTAACAGTAGGTGGTTCCCAACTATAAAGCACAGAATTCCATACACTTTCATCTAAGGAATGTAAAAAGGCTCTCATACGAGCTTTCCAATATGGGTAGTTAGACCCATCAAAGTAAGGTGGACGGGTTGTAGAAGAACCCTCTCTCAAATGATCCATAATAAGGTCCTAGGCAACACTAAGTCTATCTAGTGACCTGCTCTGATACCAATTGAAAGTTTTTAGTTACAGATCAAATATACCTAGAGGGGGGTGAATAGGTTATTTTCAATTTTAACAAATATTAATTATGTAACCTAATCACAACGCCCAGACATGCAATCACGTGTAAAGATAGAATGCAGAATAAAAAATAACACACGATATTTTTAGGTAGAAACAACCTAGGCCACTCCAATGACCTAAGAGGAAAACCACCGATCCACCGGACCACCTAACTATCCACTATGAAAATCAATGTTCAATTACAACCATAGGTCCTAGAACTACTCTTCACAAATAGATCTCCCTTTCTGTAATTTACTTACGAGCCGCCGCTCCTTTCATAGTCTCCACAAGCTAGGTGTCTGGATCCGGACCAACGTTCCGATCTACTTGAGTCCCACAAGATCAATTGAACCCGTCAACTTCGGTAATTTTGAGTCACACGAAATACCGAACACGTCACCTGAAACGTTAGCACAAATAGCACAAGTGCAAAGTGTTTCCTAGAGCGGATTCAAACAATAAAAAATCCTAACTAGCAGATTCAATAATATATGACGTAAAAACAAAACCAACTAGCAAATTCTAGAACAATCATATAAAGCTCAATATCATGAAAAACAATTAGGCACGTGAATTATCCAAACATAACCATACAATATGTTTGAACAATTAAAAGATAAAAACGCCTAAGATTGATAAACAAAGAGAAGAAGTTTTTTGTTTAAAAGCGCAATCAGATTTATAAAAACTTATTTCAATGTGGTGAATTTTATGCACAAACAGCCCTCACTTATATAGAGTCCAACTTTAGCTTAAACAGGATTTGTAATAGATTACAACTCTACACTTATCAGGATTTAGCAATTACCACAATTATACTCAAACAAGGATTTTGTTTTTTAATATTAAATGGGGTCAATTGGGTAAAAGTAACATATGGGTCGAATTAAAAGAGTTTTAGTAGAGGTGAACAACTGACTCGATCGATCTAACAACTAGCTCGATCAACCAAATTTCTCGATTGATCTAGCTCAACCCGAGAGCACCTAGATCGATGTTGTTCTAGAATCGATCGATCGAACAGGACTCGATCGATCGACCAAAATTCTCAATCGATCTATCTCAACCCGAGAGCACCTAGATCGATGTCGTTCCACACTCGATCGATCGATAACTCGATCGATCGAACTATATACTCGATCGATCAACCAACATGTGCACAATATATTTTTCGTTATGATCCATACTAAGTGTAGTGCTCAATTGTGTGAAGATGTATGCATGATAGAATATTTTACCTGTCATATGGGCATTGCAAGCTTGGTGATTCCATCATCATGTATCGTCAGATTAAAACGTGAACTTTTACTCTAGATTACAATCAAACATTTTGTCCACGAAAATTGCCAATACAAAATAAACCTTACACTCATAGAAGATAAATGAGACTATATCAAAATCGGCTATAGACATTATAAGAAATCTACAAGAACACCTAAAAGGACTCGATAATTTTTCAAATATTCATGTTTTGTGAAAATTACAAAAAAAAATTGTAAATGCTTTCAAATGATTCCAAATTAATATTCATGATAATTAAAAAGTTTAACTTTAATCATTTTTAAGGTTATTGGTCAGGAAAGATTAAACTTTGACATTTAAACAAGAAATAAGAAGGATAAAATGGTCCTAAAAATTATTACATATTTTAATTATTATTTTTTTTATTGTTTTTGTTAGTGGGCGAGAACCAAAATATAAAATGTGAAAGGAAAAAATTGCATAGAAATGAACTTTTACTTACAATTAAATTTTTTTTAATTAAAATATATAATATATTTTTTACTTTTTTATAGGTGTTTATTATTTGTTCAAATGTCAAAAATTTATATCTCATGACTGAATGTTTAAAAAGGCCAAAGTAAAATTTTTTAATTATTATGAAAATTAATCTAAAATTATTTAAAAATATGATCAATTTTTAATATTTTTTGTATTAAAAAAATATAAGCCTCATCTAAAACTATTCACAAATCATAATATAGTGAAAATGGCTAATCGTGGGAATATGGGAGAAGTTCTCAACAATTGTCTTACTTGTTGACTAAACTAACATGTGATTAGAAAGATGATTCTATCTTACCGAATTTAAAAAAAAAATGATCTACATCCAATTTACATGACTTTTTTATCCGTTTATTTTAATTTCATCCATTAAAATAATTTGGTTTATTTTAATAACTATCAACTTATAGATAGTTAAGTTAGGATGTTTTTATTAGAAAAAACACTTGTAGTAGTGGGATGTAAAATAGACTCAAAAAGTTAGAATTAAAAAATATACTAGAGTTTGTATAATACTTTGACAAAAACAATTATCCTAACAAATAAAATTAAGTTAAAGACTTAAAATAATATGTATAAATTATATATAATTAAATAGACCTATAAATAAAATTTTAATTATACATAAAGTATTATATATATATATATATATATATTATAAATAATTAATATATTATTTTAAATTAATTTAATTATGTACCTCTATACATACTATTAGGTACTTCAAAATTATTATAAAATTTATGGTTAGTTTAGATAATATCAATTTATATGCATAAAAAATATAAAATAAAAATAGTGATTTGATGGTTTATTAGGTCATAGTCGACGATAATATAAATAGTAATAGAATAATTTAGATTATTTTAATGTTTGGTTTAATTATTAATTTAGAATTAAATATAAAATATTTTAACAATAATACTTATTTTTTTCACACCCATTTCTTCACATATTTATATTATTATTTATTATTATTTTTTTCATTTTATTTTGTTTAAAAATAAAAAAATTATTTTATATTTTTGCTTCATTTTTAATTTTATAAATATTATTTTTATTTTATTATTTAAATAAACATAATAATAATAATAATAATATTTTTATTTTCATTATATTTTTATTTTACTAGTTCTCTAAGTGTAAAAAGAAGTAAACTATTGAAATCCGTACAACAAGAGACTAAGGAAGCGCACACCAACTAATCCATGACGAAAGACAATATAACAACATGCTAGAAGAGTAGAACTATAGAAGCTACCGACCACCGACTTTTTAATTTTTATATTGTTAAAATTAAATTTTAAATTAATCTCAAATTTCAAATTAAATTTAAAAATAAAATTAATGAGAGAATTAAAAAGTAAATTAATTTAAAAAACATCAACATGTTAACAATAAAAAAATATGAAAATTTAAAAAAAAAAATCACATCTTATGTTCGGCTTATATATTTTTATGAAAAAATTATATCTAACTTTTTACATTAAAAAGTTGGCTAATTAAATGTAGTTAAATTTTTGCTAATTATACTTAATTGAAGTATTATTTTTTTTTTATAAATTTTAAATATATTATTTAAGGTAATTTTTTTTAAAAAAATTATTTTTTAAATTTAATGTGATTTAAAAAAGAAAAATCCTTTTTCTATGAAAAATAATAACTATATAATAATATAATTATGTTTAACTTATATATTTTTAATGAGAAAAATTTCTAACACAATCTCACTTTAAATCTTTTAGTTAAGTTTTAATTAATTAAACTTGTTATTTTAATTCGAGAAACTATTTGTAGTTAATTAACACTAAGTTAATTGTACATGTTTAATATAATAGTGTGTTATTATTATTATTATTATAAAGTTTAACATTTAATTTACGTAATTTTCTACATTTTTAAGATTAAAAAAAAAAAAAAGGTTGAGATTCAAGATTGTTTACGACTTTATGCTGTTGTTGGAAAAATAAAAAAAATTTGCTAATGCTGATCTGACATTTCAATATTTAATGGTGGTAACCAGAGAGCTACTTTCACCACCTTTTGGAGTACAATGTTTAGATTCAGCACAATGATCGCAATCGTCGCAGAGTCTTAGATCAGTAGAAGCTGCCTTTGACTCTGTTCTTCCAAAATTTATTTCGCCATTCTTAGCTCTTATCAAATTTCCCTCCACATTGCTAGTAACAGTGTGAGAGACACAGATGGAAACTCTCTCAGTTTCTAAGCTCTTAGGTTTCTTCCTAATATCCTTATTTGTGGGTATTGAACTCACCCATTGCACAGTCACGTATGATAAAAAGGCCATTATCATCAATGGCCAAAGAAAAATCCTCATCTCTGGTTCCATTCACTACCCAAGAAGCACCCCTGAAGTATTTCCTTCTCTTTCTCTTTCTCTGTCTTTCACTTTTAATTTATCTGCATATGCTTGGTTCTCTTATGCCTGGTTCGTGACATTTAGGGTGTTTTGTGAAAATGGGTTTTGTTGTAGATGTGGGAAGATCTTATACAAAAGGCCAAAGATGGAGGTTTGGATGTTATAGACACCTATGTCTTCTGGAACGGCCACGAACCTTTTCCTGGCAATGTATGAATTTCCTCTGTTCTGTTTCTCTAGTAGTGTCATAAATTATAATAGCTTCAGTTTGTGTAACACTATGGTAATTGAAATTGAATTTTTCGAGTTATTAATTTTTTGACCTTTTTTACTATGTTTTCACTGATTTTACGATCTGGGTTTTAGTATAATTTTGAGGGAAGGTACGATCTGGTACGCTTCATTAAGACTATTAAGAAAGCAGGGCTCTATGCACATCTACGCATTGGTCCTTATGTCTGTGCAGAGTGGAATTTTGGGTATGCTTCCACTATCTTCTTTCATTTTTGCTAGATCTCTGCATCTTTTTTGTTTTCTTTATTGAACATTAATGGCTGGTGTAATATGAAATTTTGTTTTAGTTTTCTGTTTATTTCTGCTTATCTTTAACAGTTAAAAGCTAAATGAGTGCGCTTAATTTCACTGTCGATTTTTTTTTTTTTTGTACAGAGGGTTTCCTGTCTGGTTGAAATATGTTCCTGGTATCAGCTTCAGAACAGATAATGAGCCCTTCAAGGTATTTCTTTTTCCATTTCTTACTGCCTTTTTAAATCTTTTTTCTTTTACTTTTAATGAGAAATAATATGATAAATTAAGAGTGTTATGTCAAAGCTGTAGTTGTTTTTATTACTAAAAATGGCCCCTTTTGGTTTTGAAGAGGGCAATGCAAGGGTTCACCCAGAAAATTGTACAGATGATGAAAGATGAAAAACTATTTGAACCTCAAGGTGGTCCCATCATTCTTTCCCAGGTATGAACTCTTAAAGTGCCGTGTTGTAGTAACAGTTTTGTAATAGTTGTTAGTTTCTGCCTAAAGAAAAGAAAAAGACTCAAGATATTTTAGACACTTAAGGCACTAGGTTTGTATAAGTTATTTATTGCTTGTGTTGCTTCTCTAAATTTTTGAATTGTAGATTGAAAATGAATATGAACCAGAGAGCAAGGCATTTGGATCTGCTGGTCATAACTATGTAAATTGGGCTGCAAAAATGGCTGTTGGACTGGATACAGGAGTCCCATGGGTAATGTGCAAGGAAGATGATGCTCCGGACCCTGTGGTCAGTTTTTTTTTCCATCTTTTAGTTTCACTGTCAAATTGATCCCAAGGAGTTGGTTTTACTTGATTATGTATATTTTTGGTACTTTCTTGAATATCAATGCGCATAATTTCCCTTGATCTATGCTTCACTCTGAGTTTTATGTTTTTCATATCTTGGCAACAGATAAATTCATGTAATGGTTTCTACTGTGATTACTTCTCTCCCAACAAACCTTACAAGCCTACAATGTGGACTGAGGCTTGGAGTGGCTGGTAAATATGAACTACTTCATTACCTGTTTTGGGGGGAACATAGTGTCTGAGTTGATTTCTTTTTTTTCTTCTAATGGCTCCAATTTGCTTCTCTTCTTGACTATAAACTAGGTTTACTGAGTTTGGCGGACCAGTTAACAAGCGACTAGTTGAAGATTTAGCGTATGCCGTTGCTCGTTTCATACAAAAGGGTGGCTCATATGTTAATTACTACATGGTAGGTTACCACGTTAACGTGATTTTTGTTTGAAAGTCAAATAATCCTCCTGCATAAACTAAACTATGGTTTATGACAGTACCATGGAGGAACCAATTTTGGACGCACTGCTGGAGGCCCATTTATTGCTACTAGTTATGATTATGATGCTCCACTAGATGAATATGGTAGGGACACCAAGATTACTTGCCTTTAAGAGTATTCTATTTTTTTGCCAGTTAACATGAATGAATCTTTGGTATCAGTTATGATTCTGTTTTCAAAGTACATAATCAGTCTTTTGATGAATACTGATCTGATTGATGCATTGAAGCTTACTGTTATTTATTTGTACCCCACTCCTTCCCCAACCCTTTAGCTGTAACTAACTAGTTAACTCTTTCCAGGTTTGATCAGGGAACCCAAGTACAGTCATCTGAAGGAGCTTCACCAGGCTATTAAGCTCTCCGAACATGCTTTAGTCTCTTCAGATCCTACTGTTACTTCGTTAGGAACTTATCAGCAGGTAATACTTTGTGACACACGCATACACATACTATATATGTAGTTAATCGTATGAGAACAACCATAAGCAAATTTCAGTTTATTTTAAAAATGCAACATAAATGTAGCAAGCATACTCAATCTTGTCATGTTGCAGGCTCATGTATTCACCTCAGGGAAAACATGTGCCGCTTTTCTCTCAAATTTCAATCCAAAGTCTTCTGCTAGTGTCAGTTTTAACAACATGCACTACAGTTTGCCTCCTTGGTCCATTAGCATTCTTCCAGATTGTAGAAATGTGGCATTTAACACTGCAACGGTAAACAATTCACAGTTTGATTGATCTGTACACCAAGATGGATAAATAAAGTATTTTCTGCTAATATTTCTCTCTTTATTAGTTCCTTTTTTATTCCACTCTTACTAAGGAAGTTTCTCTTCATCCAGTTGAGAGCTCGAACCTCACAGACACAAATGATTCCAACTGATACTAGGTGGATTTCGTGGGAGACTTTTGATGAAGATTTTTCTCCTCTAGATGTTAGGTCAGGCATAGAAGCTGCTGAACTCCTAGAGCAGATAAATGTCACTAGAGATTCTAGTGATTACTTATGGTATATGACCAGGTTAGTTGCTGAGTTATGTTGCTTCTAAATACCTATAAAAATTTGTTTACTAGAATTTTAGCAACTAATGAACTGTGTTTAGTCCTATTTGTTGGATGAGTTTTAATTCACTCTTTTTGTTTGGTTGTTTGTCAGTGTTGATATAAGCCCATCGGATTTAAACGGACAAAAACCTACTCTTACAATACAGTCAGCAGGTCATGCTCTCCATGTCTTCATCAATGAACAATATTCAGGTGCGCCATAGTACTAAACATACTAGTCTCCAGTGAAGTTCAAATGGTACTGTTGTTTGATCTACACTTCATACTTACCATTACATTTTGGTTACAGGGTCAGCCTTTGGTACAAGAGAGCAGAGGCAGTTCACCTTTACTGGACCAGTCAATCTCCGACCGGGAACTAATAAAATCTCACTGCTTAGCATAGCTGTTGGATTACCAGTAATGTTTTTTCCAGTGTTAATATAAAATACACAATTCTCTAAATGAAAGAAATGCTGGATATTATTTAAGTTACTGAAATGTTTTCTTTTTTCCTTGTGACAAAGAATGTTGGATTTCGTTATGAGATGTGGAAAACAGGAATCCTAGGTCCAGTTTTGCTCAATGGTTTAAACCAGGGAAAGAAAGACTTAACATGGCAGAAATGGTCTTATCAGGTGAGACAAGCAAACCTCTTAACATCTTTATTTTGCATATTGTAAGTCTCTGGTTCATTAATGTTTTTGAGGGAACAGGTTGGCCTTAAAGGAGAGGCTATGAATTTGGTGTCTCCAGACAGAGCCTCATCAATAGACTGGATCCAAGGATCACTTGCAAGCCGGAGTCTGCAGCCTCTGACATGGTATAGGGTAAGAAAATAAGCAGGTGGACAATTGGTAAGATAATAAGTTAGATTATTACCATTGAGAAGCTAATTAGAATATTTGATGAAAATCGCAGTCTTCTTTCCATGCACCAAAAGGTAATGAGCCATTGGCTTTGGACTTAAGAAGTATGGGAAAGGGACAAGTATGGATCAATGGGCAAAGCATTGGAAGATATTGGATGTCTTATGCAAAAGGTGACTGCAAGTCATGTAATTATGCAGGGGCTTACAGACCAGCAAATTGTCAAGTTGGTTGTGGCCAACCAACCCAAAGATGGTAATTACGCTTGGATAGTCTTCACTCTTCTCTAATAGCATTATACATCCCTTCCTAGAAGAGAAAAGATTTTGGGTCTTAGATAGAATGTACAGGTTGTACATATTTGAATTGGCCACAAAATAGTATTGCAATTGTACCTAGCATGTATATATATGCGCTATGTTTTGTCATGTTATTTTAGGGTCAATTCTATTAAATACAACATGCACATTTATGCGTTTAATACAAAAAGAAATTATAATATTTTTTTTTCTTTTCTCCAGGTATCACATTCCAAGGTCATGGTTAAAGCCAACACAAAATTTATTGGTGGTTTTCGAGGAACTTGGTGGTGATGTATCTAAGATATCTTTGGTAAAAATATCAACCATAAGTGTTTAAGAATCGGACAGACTCTCACTGAAAGATTGAAAACTAGAAAATGCTGTCTTCATGGGCAGATTCTTCCATCTATGAAGAAAAGAGCTAAAGAGAAAGTTGATAAGAGTAATTTTTGAGAGAGAATTGTTTAGAAGTATTTACTGTGTTAGGTTTCTGGGCATTTTGGTTGCATGTGGGTTGTTAAGTAGGTTCTATAATAGTTGTAGTTTTGTTCTTTGGCCTTTCTCTTATCCAAAGATGGCGTCATCTGTGAAGTTTAAATAACTTTGTTTACTCTTCTTTAGTAACGACAGTGGAGAAAAAGAATGGAGAGGGATGGGATGTTAAGTCAGTAACTGTGCCATAAGTTATTGCAATGTAAAGACGCTACTTTTGGTTAAATTATAGTTTAATGCAAAATCTCATTGCTTTAACTGTTGTAGACTTGTAGTTTCTTTGTATTTGACATGCCTGAATTTGCGACTTTAAGGATCGTGAACTAGTTTTGTAGTGATCTCAACTATTAAAGAGCGAATTGTATCCACTTATTCTAGAAATTGTTTTGGAAGAAGTGTTTATCTTTGAAAATTTGCAAAGATATCATGAATGGCATTTTAGTTTTTTTTAAAAAGAATTATATGTTTTTACTAATCATACTAAAAAATGAGTAATTTTTTAGTAATTATTTTTATAGAAAATTGATTATGGCATTGGCTCATTCAATGTCACCAACTCATCTCTTCATTTCTTCTCAAAAGTAAAAAGTATACTAATTTAGGTGTAGGGAAGCTTAATATTACAGGGCATAAATTGGCTGAATTAGCTTTGGGGATTTCAGATATTGTTATTTTTGGAATTGGGATGCTCCACTGTGTATTTCGATGCTGTTTTTTTTTTCCTAATGTGTCTCAGGTCAATACCGTAAGGACTAATTAATTAATTAATTAATTGAATGAAAGAGTACTTACTAATATACAGATATGACACTAATGTTGAGAATAGAAATACAACTGACTACAGTTAGTTAGTTAGTTTTGTTATGAGAGTTAGTTAATCTGTTATCAGATATTTTCAGATTGTAATTTGATAATTTTCTTTGTTGTTCACGCATAGAAGGAAGATATATAAACTCTTGTAAATAAGAAAGAAGGTAGCGCAGCTTATATCTTTCCTCTGGATATTATGTACTGTTCATCTTCTTCCTCATAAGTGACTGAAATCATTTCTGCGTATTGAAGTTTTCTTTCTTTCTTTTCTCTTTCTCCCTGTTACACTTATATCGATTCTTCACATGGTATCAGAGCTGTGAGCTCAGTGAGCTTCTTAGTAATTGAAGAAATGGAAGAAAATGAAGAATCATCACATCAGACTGCATTCATACAGGCAACTGAAAAGAAAACAGATAACGAAATTTTTTCGTTTCACAATCTTATTGTTACAATCAAACTGGATAATCATAATTTTACAATTTGGAAGCATCAGATAATCAAGATATTAAAGAGTCTTGATCTTGAAGATTATGTGCTGAAAGATCCACCATTAGAGATATTACCTGATGGAAAAACAAATTTCAAGTACAAGATCTGGAGAAAACAAGATAGTATGTTAGGATGCTGGTTGATGTCCTGTATGACTAGTGATATTCTCAAGCAAATTTCAGGATTTGATACTGCTCGAGAGGCATGGTTAATTCTTGAGAAAAATTTTTCGTCACGATCGCGAGCCAGAGCGATTCAGCTTAAGGAAGAAATGCAAAATCTCAAGAAAGGTAATATGTCAATCTCAGATTACATTCTTAAGATCAAAATGTTAAGTGATGAATTAAAGGCTGCTGGATGTGCGATGAATGAAGAAGAGAAGTTGATGTCGGTTTTGAGTGGACTCGATGAAAACTTCGACAATGTATTTTCCACCATTACTGAGAAAATGTTAAGTGAGAAAGTAACTATTGATGATGCTAAGGCATTGCTTCTTAGTCATGAGAGCAGGCTTGAAAGGAGAAAATTATTGTTAAATTCTACCTTACTACCCAGTGCAAATCTGAGTGTTAAATCAGCATCACCATCAACAAGTGAAAATGGATCGGCAATGTATGATAACAAAGCACTTAAATTTGTACCTCAAATGCAACAATTATCATTGCATGATAGTGTGCATTCCAATTTTTATCAAAATCCCCTACGTGACAATATTCAATCCAGTTCTTATCAAACTCCAAATCCACAGTTTCATTATTCTAATACCTTCAATAGAGGACGTGGCAGAGGCAGAAACAATAGACCTCAGTGTCAACTATGTGGAAAACTTGGACATATTGTGTCTGCTTGTTGGTTTAGGTTTGATAAGAATTTTGTTCCTTATCAATCTCAATCTCAGTTCTCAAATTTATCACCTCAACCAAATCATTATCCTAACAGTCAATTTGTTTCTCAATATCCTATGTCTCATAGATCATCCAGTTCACCACAAGCACATTGTGCTTCGCATACTCAATTTCACCAGCAACTACCACAAGCACATTATGCTTCACATAATCAACCTCACCAGCAACTTCCACAAGCACACACTGTCTCACAAACACAATCTCATCAACAAATTTTCAACCCATCAACTTTAATTGGTCTGCTTCCTACACCTTCTCCATCTTCTATAGCAGAACCATGGCATGTCTCTCAATCTTCTTCCTCTGCATCTTCTCCAGATAATGTTTGGCTTCCTGACTCAGGGGCTACTCATCATGTGACGTCAGATCCTAGCAATCTGGCTGTTTCACAAGAATATACAGGTACTGAACAGCTTCTTGTGGGTAATGGTACAGGCTTACAAATAACACATCTAGGTTCTAGCTCATTTTCTTCTTCCTCTTCTCCTCATAAATCTCTTTTTCTGTCCAATATTCTTCATGTTCCTATGATTACAAAGAATTTATTAAGTGTTGCTAAATTTGCACAAGATAATAGTGTTTTCTTTGAATTTCATCCTTATTCTTGCTTTGTTAAGGATAGTTGAATGGTGAGACATTGCTCAAGGGTGTTCTGCATAATGGCTTGTATGAGTTTGATCTTCCTCTGTCCTCACAAACTTCATCAGAGGCAAAGTCTTCTATGTGCAGTAGCTCTCCTAATTCAACGTCAGTTTTTTCTTGCTCCTCCTCCTCTGATCTCATTACTTGGCATAGAAGGCTTGGTCATGCTTCCTTTCCTGTGGTTGCCAAAGTTTTATCTCATTGTAATATACACATATTTGATTTGTCTAAAGCTAGTACTTCATTTTGTAATTCCTGTCATATCAGTAAGCATCATAAACTTCCTTATTCTTCTTCACTTTCTAAATCTAATGTACCTCTTGCTTTAATACATTCTGACATTTGGGTTTCTTCTACCTCTTCTACAAATGGATATAATTACTATATTCACTTCATTGATGCTTTTTCACGTTACACATGGATTTACTTCCTGAAAAATAAATCTGGTGCTGCTCAGGCTTTCCTTCAGTTTAAAACTCAAGCTGAGTTGCAAACTGGTTTCAAAATTAAGGTGCTACAATCCGATTGGGGTGGTGAGTATCAAGGACTCACTAACATTCTTACACAATTTGGAATTGTACATCACTTCTTGTCCACACTCTTATGAGCAAAATGGCATTGCCGAACGGAAGCACAAGCATATTGTTGAGCTTGGTCTTTCCATGATGCATCAAGCTTCTTTACCTGTAGTCTATTGGGATGAAGCCTTTTTCTCCAGCACATATATTATTAATAGACTCTCTACACCTCTTCTAAATAATAAAAGTCCTCTAGAAGTCCTTTTTCACGATAAACTTGATTATCATTTCCTTAAAGTTTTTGGGTGTTTATGTTATCCATCTCTCAGACCCTACATGCATCATAAGCTTGATCAGAGGTCTCTTCCTTGTACTTTTCTTGGCTATAGTCCAAGACATAAGGGTTACAAATGTCTTTCTGCCAGTGGTAAACTCTATCTCAGTCGAGATGTTGTTTTTCATGAAAATAAATTTCCTTTTGCTGAGTCTCAGTCTTCAAATATATCTTCAGCCTTTTCTTCACCTTTAAAGTCTACTTCTACTACTTTACCTGTGTTACATATTCCCAAGTCTGTATCAAATGTACCAGCTCATGCTGTGCCTCGGTCTCCAGTCACTTTACCATTACAAAGTTTGTCTTCTAGTCCATCTTCTTCCTCCTCTTTATCTGTGCATTCAAGTCCTGTCATTGTCCACACAGAAGCTGCAAGCATTCACTCATCTGACACTTGTTCTTCTATGCCAGTTGTTCCTCACTCTAACACTCCAGTACCTGTTCCTTCACGTTCCTCTGTACCTTCTGATTCATCTGTTTCTTCATCTATTTCTATTTCTTCTTCTTCAGAACTTCCTTCCTTTTTGCCTTCATCTATTTCTAATACTCATCCTATGCAGACCAGATCAAAATCTGGCATTTTTAAACCCAAAGTTTTTAATACCTCTGGTGTTAATCTTTCTCTTACTGAACCTACCAATGTTAAGCAGGCACTTTCTGATCCAGAGTGGAAATCTTCCATGAAATTGGAGTTTGATGCATTACTTTCCAATAATACATGGACTCTAGTCCCTCCTCCGATAGATAAAAACATTATTGGACATAAATGGATCTTCAGAATTAAGAGATTGCCTAATGGTCAGATTGATAAGAAGAAGTCTCGTGTTGTTGCTCAAGGTTTCACTCAGAAAGCTGGTTTTGATTTTTGTGAGACATTCAGCCCTGTGGTTAAGCAAGTTACTGTTAGAGTTGTCCTCTGCATTAGCTTGTCTCGTGGGTGGAAGTTACATCAGCTTGATATAAATAATGCATTCTTAAATGGTGCTTTACAGGAGGAGGTTTACATGTCTCAGCCAAAGGGCTTTGAGGATCCCACATTCCCTCACTATGTCTGCAAACTGAACAAAGCTATATATGGATTGAAACAAGCACCTCGTGCTTGGTTTGATACACTGAAAGTGTGTCTTCTCAGTCTTGGGTTTAAGCAATCTCAAGCCGACACATCTTTGTTCTTTAATATTTCCTCTATTGTCACTACTTATATTCTTGTGTATGTTGATGATATTATCATCACAGGAAGCTCAGAATCTGTCATCAGTGATCTTATTTCAACACTCAATTGTCGCTTTGCATTGAAATATTTGGGGTTGTTGAATTACTTTCTTGGTATTGAAGTGCACCGATTAGAAAATGGGGATTTAATGTTATGTCAGGCAAAGTACATTCGTGAATTGTTGTCTAAAACTGTCATGCTTGATTCTAAGGCCATTTCAACTCCTATGTTGTCTCATCCCAAGCTCTCTTCTTTTGAAGGTGATGATTTTGATAATCCTAGCTATTACAGAAGTGTTGTGGGAGCTCTGCAGTACGTAACAATTACCAGACCTGATTTGTCATATGCTGTAAACAAGGTCTGTCAGTTTATGAGTAAACCGAAGGTGCCTCATTGGTGTGCAGTGAAACGAATTTTAAGGTATCTCAAAGGTACTCTCACCCATGGCTTAGTTTTCAAACCTTCCTCACAGCTTCTATTGCAAGGATTTGCTGATGCAGATTGGGGTTCAGATCCTGATAGTGGTCGTTCTACTTCTGGTATGGTGGTTTTTCTTGGTGCAAATCCAGTAGCCTGGTCTGCTCGAAAACAGGTCTCTGTTTCTCGCTCTAGCACAGAAGCAGAATATAGAGCTCTTGCTAACACTGTGGCTGAGGTATCTTGGGTTCAATCACTTCTAGTAGAGTTGCAAGTTAATCTGCCCAGCTCACCTGTTGTTTGGTGTGATAATTTGAGCACTGTGCATCTGGCAGCTAATCCTATTTTGCATTCCAAGATAAAACATGTGGAACTTGATCTTCATTTCATCAGGGAACGAGTTCTGTCCAAGAAATTATATGTTAATCACATACCCTCTCTTGAGCAACTTGCTGATTTGCTTACTAAGCCATTGCCTCCTTCTCAATTTGCTTATTTGCGTGGCAAACTCAGTGTCATGATTCGACCACTGAGTTTGAGGGGGGATGTTGAGAATAGAAATACAACTGACTACAGTTAGTTAGTTAGTTTTGTTATGAGAGTTAGTTAATCTGTTATCAGATATTTTCAGATTGTAATTTGATAATTTTCCTTGTTGTTCACGCATAGAAGGAAGATATATAAACTCTTGTAAATAAGAAAGAAGGTAGCGCAGCTTATATCTTTCCTCTGGATATTATGTACTGTTCATCTTCTTCCTCATAAGTGACTGAAATCATTTCTGCGTATTGAAGTTTTCTTTCTTTCTTTTCTCTTTCTCCCTGTTACACTTATATCGATTCTTCACAACTAAGACTTATTCATTAGTCTAGTGGTCTGATGTTAAGACTCATTTTTCTCTTATTTAAGTTATAAATTTAAATCACATCAAAAATATGATTACGATAAAAATAAAATAAAATAAGAATAGAATCAAACTTGCGTAACAATTCATTTATATCAATAGGATTGATGAATACGCCAACATTGAAGCAACATATACCAAGCTTTATTAACAGTAAAATTATAAGTAATAAATTAAGTAGTCAAAAAGAAACATGATAAGACAGAACAAGTTAAATAAGTTTGTATAATTTCTTTATACATGTAAACTCGAGCAGCAGCAGTTGCATGCTTCTCAACAGTCAGCTTTCTTAGCACCCACAATCTTGTCAACGACTTTGCCTTCTTTTAGGAACAAAAATGTGGGCATTGCCTTTACATCCCATTCCTCAGCAACAGTCTGCAGACAAACAAAACAAGTGCATTTTAGTGCATCCACAGGCGCACACGGTTAAAGATGAAACAAGTACACATGACAAGTCACCCTATTAAATAAAAAAAAACCATAAAGTCAAAAATAATTTGTTCTACCTTCAACTCATCCACAACCACCTTAAGGAATATGACACTGAGCGTTTTCCTAGCTATTTCTACCAAAATCGGTGCAATGAACCGGCATGGCCCACACCATGAAGCAGTGAAATCAACCACCACATAGTTAAAATGCTTGGTTAATTGGAATGAAATTTTTATGCTTGATCAAGTTAAAAGTGGTTTTAATACATAAGCAATTTAAGAAAAAAGTGCTTTCGGAAAAAATCCCATTATCTGCACTTTTGTCAGGAAATGTGCTTTTGAGCTTTGAAGGTGCTTATGACAAATGTTTTCTTGTTTGGATTAGAAGCGTATTTTTATTGTCAGAAGTGCTTTTATAGGGTTTTAGGAGTAAAAACACATGGATCCTATGTCATTCCATCAAATTTTCAAAAGGTTCCTATGAGAATAGAAAAATCCATAGAAAAAAAGAGCCCAAAGCAAACTAGCAGTGTTGTAAATTCATTTAATGCTGTAATTCTTTATAGATAAGGTTTACATCAACCATTCTATGCCAAAACAATACTCTATAATATAAAGTCTTGCAAAAAATAAATGATATAATAACAAAAGCGTCAGATATTACCAAGTCAAGTCCTCATTTACCCTTCAGAAGTTTTAAACATAGATTATTTTAATGGATTTTTAAATCCAAGGTATTCAATTAGAATTTTTTAAAATTTAAATGTATCCAATTAATTTTTTTTTATGCAACTCTATAAAATCTAGATTTATTTAAAAAGTCATTAATTTTTAAAAATCTTAATAACTTACGAATTTTTGATGATTTAAAACTTAAATAGACTTTTTAGTAACAATTCTATGAAAAAATCTGTACTTATTAAAAATTTCTAAGGATATATAAAAATTTGTATTTTTATCTTTGATCTCTAACATTCTTTCTATTATTAGATCAACTGAATATAAATTCATAAATAAAATTTACTATAATTTACAAAACTCTAATAAAATTACAAGACTTTTTAAGAACTTATAAATATATTTAAAAATTTTAACTTTTTAAAAATCTATAAAAATCCTAATTAGGTACCCAAAACAAAACCAAAAAAATATAATAATGTAACCCTACTTAAAGCCAATAAAGCCAATAAATCATAAATTTAAAGAAAATAAATTTGTTTGTCTTAACCACTCCTTGTTAGGAATTTTACAATTTTGCCATATTGTACTCGCGGTGCCTTCTTTAACCAATAAAGTGCATTTCTTAACTTTCCATATCATGCTCTTTGTTGCTCCATATATATCTTCCAATCTAGCTATCCATGCCGAAATGTATTCTTTCGTCTATTTGCCATGGTCTTTAACCTTTATATGCTGTAAGTGCTAGTATGGCATGTACAATTAATTTTTTTACTGGACTAAATGTCTCATCATAGTCCAATTCATACTGTTGAGAAAATCCTCGAGCTACTAGCCAACCTTTGTATCTTTCAATAGCTCCATTAGGGCAAAATTTTAATTTGTAACCCATTTACATGATATGGGTTTTATATCTTTTGACTTTGGCACCAACACCCAAGTTTGATTTTGTTTATGAGTTGTAATTTCTTCTTTCATGGTTTTTATCTACTTGAGTCTCTGAGATGTCTCATCGTACATCAATAGTTCTTTCATATAATCTTGTTCCACTAAAGCATTATTGACGTACCTGGGTTTTGGTTGCTTGATATTCTTTGATTCTTTGTTATGTATGCCAACTTGCCATGGATTTTAGTGCCCTATAGATCTCAACTCCCCTCCTTCATTGCTCGAGTTTTGATCCCAATACTCTTCAACAGAACTCGATGACATCTTCATTAACCATATGAGCTTCTCCTCAAGCTTATAGAAACTATATGCCAACTCTGCTCGGCCTCTATTGAGTATCTCCACAAGCTCATTGAAACAATTCACCAATTCTATTTGGCTTTCACCGAGCTCCTCCTTAGGCTCAGTTATTGCAAAGGATGTCTCAACATCCCATTCTTCCTCACTAGGAGTAGACTCTTAATCATTTGAGGTTGCAATGCTGCCTTCCACCATTTTCTTTCTACATCAGCAGTCTCTCTCATAATTGCTGCACACATAACATGAACCATTACACCTTTTCTACCCCTTGAACTGACCTCCCTTCTTGTTATGAATGCTTTGAGCTCTCCCTACTTGAGAAACTTCTCTTTCAAATTCATCTTTTTTTGATCCTCTGCTAGGTCTCCAATTACGTCGATCTTTTCCTTGACTACTAAAAAGTGTCTCATTATTGCTCTTTAATGAGACCTCAAATATTTGCTTTGCCAATGCTTCCTGATCGACAAGTAAATTTTCTAATACTAGTGGAGAAGGTTGGGTCGACCAACCTTGCACAACAGTTATTAATTCCTTTATAGCTGGGATTTAACCTATTAATAACAATTCTTCTCATTCTAGACTCAGAAATATTAGCAATAAGGCTTTGAAATTTCATGACAAAGAGATTTTATCTTATTAAAGTAATCGTTAATTGACATATCTCCTTGCTTGACTAATAAGAGGTCGTTCTTCAAAAGTTGCAATCTCGTATCATTCTTCTTTTAGAAGAGTGCTACAAGAGTGTCCCATGCTGCTTTGGTGTGTCACAATGCTTGATGTGCTCCAATATTTGATCTTTCATTAAGGCCCTGATCATGTAAATAGCGTTGTGATGCGAACCGCTCGCCACGACTCCTATGACCTCCAAATCACGCGGTTTGGAAACACAAGAAATACGGACAGAAACCCGACACCAATCTTAGCACGCAGATTCTACGAAGAACACTAGACTTTGGTAGCAAAGAACTCACCTCCACACATGGATATACGCACCACGAGCCGAGACGAGGCGAAACGCCACAAAGGGTTGTTAGTTCCTTTGATAAGTTTCTTGATAGAACAAGAGAAGTACTTGTGCTCTCTCAATTTTGAAATCACTTCAAAATATTTTTCATTGATGAAAATTCATGTCTGATGTATATTGTCCATTACAAAGAGCAGCTGCTATACATATATATAGATACAAGAGAAAACCTAAAAATGCCACAAGAAATCCTAGCCATTGATTTGGATCCAATTGCCCAAAATTACAACATTTTGAATCTTCGCCGCGGCGGGGAAATATTAATGCCGCGGCGCGCCCTGTTCTGTTTGCCACACGCGTAGCCATGCCGCGGCGCTCACATTTAGGATCTGCGCGCAGGTCTGGCTGTCAGGCTTGCTTGTCCGTGTCAGCGCGCAGGTCTGGCATGTCAGCGCGTGCACGTCTCGCCCAGTCCTCGGCATGCAGCGGCGCGCATGCACCTTCGGCCCAAAACAGAAACCTCCTCGCTGCGGCGCCACATTCTTGTGCCTCGGCGTGCACGTTTCCTTCGATCCAAAACAGAACGCCCTATGCCGCGGTGCCCAATTACCATGCCGCGGTGCGCTTGTGTGACAATTCCAACGTCCAATGCAGAAACCTCCTCGCCGCAGCGTACAAAATTCATGCCGCGGCGCAGCTCCAATTTTTGGAATTTGCCACTTGCAATCTTCTTCTTCTCCTTCATTGTGCTTGCATGCTTGTTTTTGATGTTGCATGCCATTTTGCACTTTCTTGAGGCCCTTCTCAAGGCATGACTCTAGGCTCGTGTCGGGACGTCTTCGGGAGGGGGTCCGGTTCGTATCACCTTGCCTACTTAAATCTTCCATTTCTTCAAAGCGCCAGCATTTTGCGGTGGTGTGACCTCCTCACCACCCACAATTTTCCATATATCATGGCTTTGAAGGTAAAATTGTATATGTAATGACCACGTACGATAATTGTTGTTGTTGAGCTTCTTTCCTATCCCTTATAGGTCTATCATTATTGTAACTTGAAAAAGCCTCCACATTATCTAAGCAAGCTAGATCTTTAATAAGCTTCACAATCCTTTGCGATTGTGCACAACTTTCGCTAGAAACTCCAACAAAAATTTAGCATTTTGCTCTAATACCAAATTGTTGAATTTATAAACACACCTAAACAACCCAAATACTACTTAAACAATATTAATCCACTCTACTAATAATAATAATACAATATTTAACTTTATTATGTCACTATCCACTCACTCACAACACACACCTCAATCGCTCTCACTCTTCACAACACACACCTCAATCACACTCACTCTTCTTTAAGTTTCTCACTAACCTCACTAAGGACTCTTCCTCTATTTATATAGATGCTTAAGTTGGCTATTTTACCGATTCTTTTGTGCTTGCCAACTAATTTCCTTGGACAGCACGAATATAGATACATCTAGATAATAAAATGGTTCTAGAAGGATATAGAAACAAGTTAGAGAGAGGCGGTAAGATATTTATTTAACAAGACAGGCAAATGGGTATGTGGAATGTGGATAGCAAATCTCTTTTGGTGGAGAGAGAACTCTTTTTGTAAAGAAGACAATCAAATAGAATATCACCCAAAAAAAAAAATAGAAACTTGAAATATAAAGAAAAGTTAAAAAGTAAAAAGAGAACAAAATCTAACGAATTTTGGATTTTAGTGGAGATGAAGTGAGAAATTAAGAAAATTGTGAAGATGAACCTGATGAAAAGTAGGAGTGGAAAGACGATTATCAAAGATTGAAAAATATTAACACAATAATTGTTATAATATAATAATATGTTTTTTTTTTTTTTTTAATATTACAATTCTCCTTCTTTTAAAAAATTTCGTCATCGAAATTGAACTAAACGTAGCTTAATTCTCAAATAGGTGGGGATAATTAGCTTGCATCTTGTCCTTTCTTTCTCACGTGCATTCTTCCATAGAATGGTTTTTCCACAAAACCTTAACGAGTTGTATCTTCTTGAAGCGTAAATTATGTTCCTTATGCTCAATGATTTTCAAAGGCTCCTCTTCATAGGTTAGATCTTCTTTGATTCCAAATAGCTCATAACTTATTAGGGATCGTGGGCATATTTACGTAGCATTGAGATATGAAACACATTACGTACTCTAGACATTGATGGGGAAGTGTGAGCTTACAATATACTTTGCCAACTCTTTCTAGAACTTCAGAAGGTCCTACATATCTTGGACTTTAGCTTCCCCTTTTTGCCAAATCTCATAACTTCCTTTATTGGAGCAACCTTTAGGAAGACCATGTCTCCAACTATATACTTTAAACTTCGTCTATACTTATTTGCATAGCTCTTTTGTCTGCTCTTAGTTGCTATGATATTCTACCTTATTTTCTAAAGAAATTGCTTCACAAGTCTCTTATACTAAGGTAGACCCTAACATTACTGTTTCACCAACCTTATCCTAATGCACAGGAGATCTACATTTCCTCCCATGAAGAGCTTCATATGGGGCCACCTTAATCATTGATTGGTAGCTATTATTATAGGCAAACTCAATCAAGGATACATGTTTGTCCTAACTTTTCACAAAATCTAGCATACATGCTTGCAACATATCTTCCAAAATTTGTATAATTTTATCTTAGATTGTCCAGATGGAAAACGGTACTGAAATTCAGTTGAATACCCATTGCCTTATGTAAACTCTCCCAAAATGGGTTTACAAACTTAGGATCTCTATCTAAAACTATAGACACAGGCACACCATGTAACCTTACAATCTCATCCATATAGAGTCGTGCATACTTGTTTGAGGTGTACGTTCTTTTCGCAGGTAGAAAGTGTGCAGACTTAGCGAGTCGATCAACTATCACCCATATCGAGTCACTACCATTTTGAGTCTTAGGTAGGCCCATGACAAAATCCATAGCAATATGTTCCCATTTTCATTATGGTACCAATAGTGGTTTCAACAACCGAAAAGGCCTTTGGTGCTCTATCTTTACCTGTTGACAAGTTAAACATTGTCCCACGAATCGGGCTATCTCTTTCTTCATCTTAGGCCACCAATAAATTTGCTTTAAATTCAAATACATTTTAGTGCTCCCAGGGTGGACAGAATATGGGGATTTATAAGCCTCCATCATAACTTCTTTTTTTAGATCTATATTTTAAATACACAAAGATTGTTTCTAAACCTTAGACTTCCATTTGCAGAAAACCCAGTATATTTTTCACTATCTATTCCATCAATAACCTTCTTTAAAAATTAGTCACTACCTTGCTTCTCCTTAATTTATCAATTAAAATGGGTCATACAGTTAAGTTGGCTAAGTAAGTTGTGTTAGTTCTTATAACAATTTCAACCCTTAAGGAACATAAGTCCCTTAACACATGTCCTTGGGTGGTTAATAGGGTCGCTAAACTTCCAACAAAATTTCTGCTCAATGCATCTGCAACCACATTAGCCTTTCCAGGATGGTAGTTAATGGTGCAATCATAGTCCTTTACCAATTCTAGCCATCTCCTTTGCCTCATGCTCAATTCTTTTTTAGTGAAAAAGTACTTAAGGCTCTTATGATCCATAAATATCTCACATCGAGCCCCATATAAATAATGTCTCTATATCTTCAATGCAAAAACTACAGCTGCTAGCTCCAAATCATGTGTAGGGTAGTTCTACTCATAGTTCTTCAATTGTCAAGAAGCATAGGCCACAACTTTTCCATTTTGCATGAGCACACAACCTAAACCCTTATGAGAGGCATCACTAAAAATTACATACCCATATGATCCAAACGGAATAGTCAAAACAAGTGCTGACACTAGTCTCCCTTTTTGTTCCTTAAAGCTTTTCTCACACTCCTCGTTCCAATCAAACCTGACATTCTTCCTAGTCAACTTAGTCAATGGGGTTGCTTGGAAAAATCCTCAACAAATCTTCTGTAATAGCCAACTAGCTCCAAGAAGCTTTAAACTTCTCCAAGATTTGTAGGCCTAGGCCAACCAATCACTGCTTCAATTTTACTTGGGTCTACAGATATCCCTTCTTTGGAGATAACATGTCCTAGAAACACAATCTTATCTAACCAAAAGTCACACTTCTTGAACTTTGCATACAAACGTTTATCTCTTAGCACTTGAAGCACCTTCTGTAAGTGTTTTGTGTGATCCTCTTGGTTCTTTGAGTACACAAGAATATCGTCTATGAACACAATTACAAACTTGTCCAAATACTCCTTGAAAACTTTGTTCATTAAGTCCATCAAAGTGACAGGTGCATTAGTTAGTCCAAATGGCATGACCAAAAACTCGTAGTGCCCGTACCTCGTTCGAGAAGCTATTTTTGAGGCATCTTGTTTATTGACCTTTAGTTGGTGATATCCTAATCATAAGTCAATCTTGGAGAACACACTTGTACCCTAGAGCTGGTCAAACAAGTCCTCGATTCTTAGGAGGGGGTACTTGTTCTTCACAGTTACTCAGTTCAATTCCCTGTAGTCAATACAAAGTCTCATTGTTCCATCATTCTTCTTTACAAATAGGACTGGTGCCCCTAAGGGAAAACACTAGGGCGAATGAAACCTTTAGCCAATAACTCTTCTAGTTGCTCCTTGAGTTCCTTCAGTTCTATAGGTGCCATCCTATAAGGCGTCTTGGATATTGGTGCAGTACTAGGGAGAAGTTGGATCTCAAATTCAATTTCACGATCTGGAGGAAGCCCAGGCAAGCCTTCAGGAAACATATCTGCAAAGCCCTTTACAACATGGACATCCTCAACCTTCAGTTGTTCTTGGTTAGTACTTTCAACACTAGCCAAGTAGCCCATGCATCCTTTCTTAAGAGACTTCCAAGCTTGCATTGCAGATATTAACCGAGGTGGTTGACTTATCTTAGAGCCGGTGAACCAAAACTCAATTCCTCTCAACTATTTGAATACCATTTCTTTCTCATAACATTTGACGTTAGCATGACGGGCAGACAACCAATCCATGCCAAATATGACATCAAAGTCAAACATATCAAGAACGATTAAATCAGCAACTAACTCACACTCTACTATTTTCACTTCACAAAATCTTAATATTCTTCTTGTACGAAGGAATTCCCCAGAAAGGGTCGAAACATAAAATTTAGACTCTAGTCTAGTAGAAGTAATACCAATTCTTTTGATACATCTATAAGAAATAAAAGAATGTGTGGCTCCATAATCAAACAAAGCAAAAAATCATTTCTAGATATAGAGACAACACCTAGAATAATACAATCATGGAAATTTAACATATTCATGTCAAATGCATACATATAAAAATTTGAGTTCTTATTAAACTAACATCATATAAAATTTCATATTTAAAGGGTTGAGCATTACCTGCTACAACGTTTGGGTTGACTTCAGCCTCCTGCCTAGTGAAAACATATACCCTTCCTTGAGTTTTTTGTCCATCCTTAGGGTCCTTTTTCACATTCTGGCAATCTTGAATGTAGTGTCTTGTATTCCCACAGTTAAAGCATGCTCTAAAATTTCTAAAGCATATGCCACTATGCTTCTTATCACAGGTGCTACATGTTGGAAATTCTGGTCTAACCGAAGCCTCATTCTTCTGTTTCTTACTAGAACCACTCCTAGCAGCAAACCTCCTTTTATCCCAACATTTACCCTAGGGTGGGTTCTTTGGCTGTTCCTTAACAGTTACTTGTCCAATGTCCTGCTCAACAATTTGGGCTGCTTGAACCACATCCACATAAGTAGCATGCCTTAGGACCTTTACATGCCTCCTAATCTCTTTGTTAAGCCTATTTTCAAGTCTACGAGCTTTCTTTTGCTTAGTGTCCACTAGGCGAAGGGAAAAGCGAGACAACTCCTCAAATTTCCTGTCATAATTAATTAACGTCCTCAAGCCTTGGGTCAGCTGTAGGAACTCTGTCTCCTTTTTATCTCGAAGAGTCTGTGAAAAGTACTTCTTATATAATAGTTCCTTGAATTGTTTCCAATCAATTGGATTCTGGCCAATATTCTCAAACCTCTTCTCTAGGTTTCACCAAAGCCTTGCCTTAGCATGTATGTGGCACAAATCACCTTATCCTCCTCGGATAGCCTCAGAAATTCAAATATATGTTCTATGTCTCTCACCCATTCCTTAGCTACCAAGGGATCTTGTGAATCTTCAAAGGTAGGAGGGGCATGTTTCTTGAATTTTGTCACAACATTTCGGTCCCTTTTAGGTTTTTCAGCACGTTGAGGAGGTTGTTGTTGCTACATCATGTGGGTCATAGTCTGCATGAACTATTGCATAGTGGCTACAAGGTTAACTTAATCATGTGTCGAGGGTTCACCTACAGCATTTGGAGTGTGTTTAGTAGCACCAGCAGCACGATTTGCAGCATGACCTGTAGCAGCTTGAGCGAGAGCAGTAGGTCTCCCTCGTCCTCTATCTTGTGCCATTCCCAAACCTTTAAGGTAGTTAAGTCAAAAAGAAAGTTTAGTATATACCAAAAATTCTAATGGCTATTAGCAATTAGACAAACAATAGTTGTTTACACATATTCTTAGACAAAGATTCACATGTAATAAACATGTTAATAGACAAACCATAAGTTATTTAGATTTAGCGATGATCGTGGTTCCCATCTATTCAAATTTTATGCCTACAGAACCATAAAATTGTGCTCTAATACTAATTGTAATGCCTTGATGTTTCACATACAAATAAGGATATTATCTAAACATTTTATTGATTGAAAACTTTGATATAATTGATTATGACTTTATTAAAAGAAAAATTAAAATATTATCTCGACATTAAATAGAAAAAGATTTTATAACTAAAAACCTTACAAAGAAAAATTTGCAAAAAGTTCAGCACTTGTTAAAGTTTACAATTTATTATATAAGGAAAAAAAAAAAGAAATTTAAATCCCAAGGAACCAATAACGATTTTCAAACATTGCCAAATCTTCATCATGGTGTTCCTGAAAAAGTGAAAGGAAACTTGGGGTGAATGAAACCACCCAGTAAGCAAACTTACCTTACTTGAAACATTAAGCATATACGACACATGTACACACTTACAAACAAACAAGTAATTACGAAATATTTATCCTTATGATTTTGAAGTAGTGCTTGCAATGCACATGTCTTAAGAACATACAAAAAAAAAATTATCATAATTAAATAGCTTGAACTATCCACTTAAAAACTTATCATAGCAGAGCCTTTCATAAGTCACCTATCGACGATTGCCACATATGAAAGACATATGCAAGTGAGACTTAACGTATAACTTAGCAAAATTAGAATTTTATACATAATTCTCACATGCACACATATGCTCAAACCAAAGGTAAGGACTCTTTACTCCTCGGGTGTCCTAACTTACATGAAAGACATTTCCCGCACACGGCCCTTAACTTATTATAGTGCACTTAACTTATCATATTGCTCCAAAACATAAAAATTTCTTAATGATGGTTCAAGTATCACATAAAACATATTATATAAAACTTATTGTTAACCTTGCATAAAACTTATCATTTTTTAAAAGCTTAGCATAAAAGAAATACTTTTAAAACTTGTATTTGAAATATCATGATTCAATAATGCATATGTCATGCCATTAATGACCATATAATTGTAAACACACTTAATCTTTTCAAATAAACATAATATCATATATCACATATACATACTAAAATGATACTGTACTATCTATTTAGTCATAATGGTCACCAAATAAGACATATGTGTAAAAACAATCATGAAAACATTCCATACACAAAATAAAACAAACAATACTTAGTATTACAAGTAGGATTATTCTACTTACCTGATATAATTAACTAACATTGCTAAAAAAATTACCAATTAGTTCACTTGAAATTTAACTTAAATATATTATAATTAAATAAATATTCGACTCTCATATTATTTAAAATTATCTCCCTTTTTTAATAACTTAATAAAAATAATAAGAATGTATTATTTTAATACTTAAGTCTAACCCTTATTTTAGGCATAATATTTTTTTTGTAAAAATTTTATATTTTTTATCACAAAGTTATTAGTTGTTTTCACTGTTAGTAGAAACTAAATAATTTATTTAAGACGTAATTGGCATCATAAAATTACAAAATCTTACATAATTTTCATAGAAGTATAATAAAACTTTTAGGTAAAATCGAATGCTTATTAATTAAAAAAATAATTTTTTATTCGATAACTTTTAAAGCTGTCAATACAAAAAAATTAGCAACCCCACTCAAGTAAAACATTTTTAGAAAATTATTGATAAATTATTTTAAGCTAAATTTTTTACGGTACTTCTATAACTTAAATATAATTATATATAAAAATTTTAAATATTTTGGAATCTATTTTCATAACTAAAACGAGTTTTGAATGTAGTTCAATAAATCTATTGTAAAAACATTTTAGCAGCGAACATATATAAATAAAAAATTCTTAAAATATTTATATATGATCTAAAAATCATCAAATTTTAACAAATAATAAATAAGACACATATAATATATTATAAAAAATTTCATGTATTTGTAACATCTATCACACCATAAATTAATTCCAAACAATAAAGAAAATTAGCAGTGAACATATATAAATTAAAAATTTGTAAAATATTTATATCTGATCTAAAAATCATCAATTTTTAAAAATTAATAAATAAGACACATATAACATATTATAATTTTTTTTACGTATTTTAAACATCTATAACACTATAAATTAATTTCAAATTTTTCATTTTTATCTGTCAGGTTTTCTATTTCTAACAAAAAATTTTGATTTAAAAAAATTATATAAAATTAAATACATATAGTTTTAAAATGATTATAATGCCAAAATTTTCCTTCTTGTGTCTAGTTGCACAGATAAAATTTTTATCTTCAAATTGATATCAAAACGGATATAAAATAACCCTAAAATTTGAATTATTTAAAAACTGACATATTTAAAATATAAACTTTAAAAATTTATAAAAATATTTATTATAAATGATTTTTTCACAAATAAATATTCGTTGGACTCATCAAGAAGTCTACTTTGATGAAAAATGATTTAAAATTTTATTAAGAAATAGAATAGTTCAAAAATAACTTGTTTTCAGGTTTTGCAGAATATTTGCAATCAACTATCTTATAAAATTTCTTATAAAAACTCATAAAATTATTATCAATATTAATTTTATGATTTCTATTACCTGAAATAATATTCTTGAATTATTGTTTTCTAATTAATTGTGATAAAAAAAATGAATATAATTTAATTACAATTAGAAAGAGAAAACATTACCTTTGATGTAATTTTTTGTGAGTAAGGAAATTTTACTCTGATCAATGGAAGAAATTATAGACGAGAAGTAACAATCTTTTTCTTTTTGTTGTTGTTTTGTTTTCTTTAAGTTGTGAGAGGGATTAGGGTAGAAAATATTTGCAAATGAATATTAAACTCTAATATCTATTATCTATTGTAAATTAAATAATAATAATAAATAAAAATATCTATTATCTATTATAAATTAAATAATATTATTATTTTATATATATATATATATATATCGTGATTTTAATGGATATCTTTTATTAAAATAATTTCTACGACTGTTGCATCCAGATATGATTGTGCAATAGTTATTCTGAAATAATGCCACATATACAAACTGCAAAGTAAAACTGATACTGACCAGTTTTTTTTTTTTTTTTTTTTTTAGTTTTTTAATTTACTTTTATTTTTTTTGGAACAATAGTTTTTCAATCAACTTGAATAATAAAATTCTTTATGGGTCATTTGCTACATTTTCAAATCTCAACAAATTATTTTAATCTAAAAAAACAAATAAAATCCTCTAGATCTATGTATTTCTCTAAAATAAAAAAGTTCAGCTCCAATATTAGAATGTCATTCTACTAAAATATGAAGTCTTTAAATTTTGGATTTATTAAAAGAAAAAAAAATCCTCAAACAAAAAAAGTTAGTACTTCAACTCCTAAGTTTTTGAACGTTAAACTTCTTTATTAAATAAATAATAAGTTTGGGTTCCAAATGTGATGATCTTAATTTGACAACTAACCAAACCTAAAATTTTGGAAGGCTCAATACGTTCTTAGTCAACACAATATAATTCATATTTATATTACAAAATCACACTCTTTTTATTTATAAAAAAGCCTGCTTGCAAGGTTTAAACTTTAAGAGCCTCGGCTTATAAAGATTTGTACATATGTAAAAGAGAGCTCTCTGACTCAAACTCCTCTGAAGTCCAAAACCCCCCCAAATGTAACAGAAAACAACACTAGACTCCAGTAATTTACAGAAGCTAAGCACCAGGCAACCTTCAAAATATAATCCGAACGGCTCCTGCGGCTTATATACACAATATTACTACATATAAACTTATATGTACGTGTGTATATATATATATGTATATATATGCATCCGTACTATAGGTACATTTATTATTACCATTAGTAGTATTATTATATGTTTCTTAACTTTCTGAGATTTTAAGCGCAGTACTGAAGATTTTCCCAACCAATTCCATCGACAAGATTGCCGGCTAAAAGTCCAAGGTGATCTTGATCAACGAGAACAGGGAAGTCAAGTGACATACTTGCCTCTGCCCAGATAGAATCGTCATCTATCACTGGCAAGTCTGGGTTCAAACTTTCCCAGATTTCTTCTCTCTCTGTAGCAGCAAGAGCAGCAGCTTCATCAATGCTGTAATCCTCTACTGGGTTTCCCAGAGAGTACTCCACAGCTGGAAAAGAGAATAAGTTGTCATAGAGTAGTATTGAATCAATATCAGTAGAGACATTGTCAACTTCCACATTCATCATCTGGGTATTCAATGATGATGAGCCAATTGGGTTATTGTTGTTGTTATTACCTGTGGCGTTGTGCACAAGTTGTTGATAATCAGGTTGGTTTTCTAGGTTGATCATCTGGGCATTATTGGTAACAGGGGAAATATTTCTCTGGGGAGAATTGTTGTTGTTCGCAGGTAAATTGAGCTTGGCATCAGAACCATAAAGCCTACGAGCAGCAGTATCATAAGCCAAAGCAGCTTCATGAGAGGTATCAAATGTACCAAGCCAAAGGCGAGCACCACGGTTAGGTTCACGAATTTCAGCAACCCATTTACCCCAAGTCCTCTGCCTAACACCTTTGTAGGTGCAACTAGCATTCTCAGGACCACCTTTGCCTCTCATGCAGCCTTTTCGAGAGCTGGCTTGAGCTGGCTTTCTCACTTGTTTTCTCTCCCCAGAACACAAGCCTGACCTCAACATTTATGTTGCAGAGAGAATTGTTTTGGTGTCTCTATAATAAACTGATTAAGTGTAGTAGTGAGAAATTGTGATGGGATTGTGTGGGTATATATGTGAGAAGAAAGTGAATAAGAGCCAAGTAGAAGTAATGAGATGTAACTGAAACGTGGCTTTTGGTTGGGGCATCCCGATACTTGTCATTATGAACAGGACAAATCGTGTCCATGGCTAACTTTACTGTTTATTTCTCTTAGACACACATGGCCTTGACCTTTGTTTGCATTCGAGCTCAGGTGGCAACCAACAAAGAGGAAGATGTTTCACTTTTCTTTTTCTTTTTTGACAAAAACAAAATGCGAAAAACAGATAAATTCCTGACCAAGAAAATAAAACAGAATTTCGGGATTTTGGGGAAGAGGGTAAGAAATTTAGTATTAGTAGCGGTGTATACAGTTGGAGAAAGTCACAATGTAAATCTAAACAAAGCACATGATAATTACCAAGTCCTGGGAGTCAGTGAGAACCAGATTCATAGAACTGGGATTCATTCTACACAGCTGTGGGTCCCCTCCATTTATGAGTTCTACGAAAAAGATCGGGTTAAGAGGAATCTTTGTGATTCCATTAGCCTTTTACTGCACATCAGAATAGATATCAGAACAATACACAAGGATTATGTTGTATAAGAACAATGTCAAGTGTAAAACTTGTTTCATTGTGTTGTAAATTTCCACATAAAATTCAATGTAGTTGGTCTTCATTGTGAAATTTTAGGAAATCATTTTACAGCAGACATTTGGCTACCAACAAGCAAGGATTTTCCTGTACTTCAAAAGACCAAACAGATCACAATTATAGGTTCTAATGAACCCATGCATTTAGTAAAATTGACAGTAAATTGAGACAAGCGGCCAAAACTATTAGATGTTAATAATAAAATATTTAAATGCTAGGACATAAATTTACAAATATTTTATATTATATTGTATCATATATTAATATTATCTTTATAAAAAAATTATTTTTTAATTTTTAAAAATAATTTTATGATATGGCACTTCACAAATTGTATATATACAAATTTATATACTCTAGCATTTATTAATATTTCTTTGTCCACAAATGGTAAACCATTACCGTCCAAAAGACTTCCCAAATTCCAATTCTGATATGAAAGCAAGCAAAAGTCTACGTAACACTTTCAAAGCGGAAAGCAACCTTTCATGTTCAGGAAGTCAAAAACCGAGAAATGTACTTTTAATTTTTCAGTCATTTTTTAGATTTAGTTTTTGAAATTTTATATTTATCAATGGATGAGATTTTTAAATGTTGCACCTTTCTCGATACAAAATATCCCTTCAATTCATCAATGATCAAATTAATTAAAAAAAATTATTTTTAACTCATTATTTTTTAACATAATAAAATATATATTTTTTACTTTATATATATATATATATATATATTATAAAAAGGAATTAAAAATAACACATTATCAATAAAAATTATATCAAAAAAATTAAATAACTAATATCAAAGAATACCCATAGCTAAAAAGATAAACATTTAAGATGCCCAACCACTACTCTACATGCTTGTGCAGGTGTAAGCCAACAATCTAGTTTAGACAAACACTTGTACATTAAGCATATGACTATTGTACAGGTGGGTAGGAGGCTAAGTAAAGAACGAGTTACAAAGTCTATCTGCATTACGGTCTGAGACTCAGTTCCAGTTCTTCGTTGGAAGCTCAGCACTTCCTCAGCAGAGGCGGATCTGAATCTCCGGCCAATTATTTTACAAAAAATTAATTATATGTATATTTTTAACATTAAATAAATATTTTATTTATAATAATATATTGTGTCTAATTTTTATGTACATATTTTAGTATATATTAATAATATTTAACAAATACGTGAATAAAAATGACATGAATTGTAAATAAAGTAGTTAAATATATGTTTTTTTTTATGTATTTGGTAACTATTAGTAACAAAAATAAAATTAGAGTAGTATACGACATAAAATTCTTCTTAAATATAATAATTCAAATAATATTTAAATATTTTTAAACTCAAAGTTATAAAAATAAAATTAAAAAATAAGTATATGATAATCTTCATATTAAAGTTTTTTAAGTTTATGTTTATTATATTTTATTTCAATCCAAATTTTAACTCTATCTAATATTATATTATTTGACATTTTATTTTAATAATCTTTTAGAATTTATTTGAAATTTTTTTTATATAAAAAATTATTATTTTTATTATTATTAGTCATTTTTATATTGTTTATAAACATATATTTTTAAATATAGTATCAAACTTAAAATTATAAATCATATTTTACTTTTTATATTTTCATATGTTTATTTTAGTTTTAATGTCTATAAATCTTAACGTATTTGATTGATTTTTTTATTAGATTTTTTAGTTAATAAATTTATTTTATTCATAAATGATACTAATATTTAGTAACTTGGTATATTTTTATTTAATTTTCGTTATAAGTTAATTATAATGTGTTAACTCTATGTCTCTATTATAATATGACATGAAAAAATTTAGTGTTAAATTGAGTATAATTTATTATAATTCTTACTAATTTTTTATTTTGTATAAAAAATAAAAATTAGCCCCCCCTTAAATTTTTTTCTCGCTCCCCCCAATATTTTTTCTGCAAAGGTATAAAGAACACAGAAAAATAGGTTGAAGACAACCTAACTGTATACCCAATTTACTACATATTTATTGGACTTGTTTATACATGCAATAATCCCCTCAAATGATAATACATATAATCCCTTGGACTCGAATCATGTCTCCCTTACCAAGACCATCCTGTTGTTTAGCAACATCATATTCTTAATCGAGTTTAGGTAAGAAGAGGTCAACAACCCACGTCATCTTATTCACACCTCCAAAGTCCATCATGATTCTAGAGCACATTGCATAATTTTTCTATTGTGATTCAACATGAGACTTACCATTCCTTCGAACTTAGGCACTATTTTACATACACAATTTCACTTTCACCTTAAAATCCACTTTATATGCACCCAAGAAATTCAAATTGTATTTGCCTCTGATATTATTGTTGTGCATGTATTTACAACACAAAGTTGAAGTAAATTGTGTTACTCTTCTTAATAAATTAACCAAATAAGTTAATTTTTAGGTTAGAATTCCAGGCAATGTTTGTATTGAAATTCATACATAGTTGAAGACTTGTGGAAAAAGAGTTATTCAAACTAAATCAAAAATCTCAATCAACTTAAAAGGCTACTCAAACACTCATTAACCATGCCTTTTAGGGCAACAACCCATCACAAGAAAAAATTTAGACTCGGGACAATCTCCTATTAATAATCATATCGCAAACAATGTACATATTGTATGAAAGAATATGTTAAAAAAAAATTGTATAAATTAGGGTGGTTGTATGTGTGAAATCAAAATTTCATGAAGTCCTCAAAAGCCAAACTTTAAGACTAACCTGATTGGTAAAACAGAGTAGATGATAGAACTCAGAGATGTTGCTCCATCTGTTCCCGTTCTTGTCAAAGATGGAAGCCCATCCCTTGGCTTCAAAATTTATTTCATTTGATATAAGAACTCAAAAGATTAAAATAAAAACAAACCTCTAATATTCAGGGGAAAAATGTGAAAAATTGGACTTTCAACTAATATACAACTCTTAAGATTCTTCAGGAAATCGTCTCTCTTTGCACCACTATCCACAGAAGTGACACTTCCGAATATCGTCACACTATGAGTAGATACAATTTGTATAATCAGTATTTGTAAAATTACACAATCTTCATTTGAAAAGGAATGACAAACCCTAAGAAGAGTCACTAAAGCATGGCATCTAGCAAATTGATAGGTATTAGCAGCATTTGATATACAAAAATATCAGATCTTGTGCCTTTGGAACTAACAGCATTCTGAATTAACAGGTATAGATGATCTCTTTTAGAAAATTGATAAGTTAATCATACTCAAATAGAAGATATGCAGCCTAATGAGAAGGGATCACATACTTGTTTGATATTCGTATAGTCGTTATTCACATGAGTATCAGCTGCTGCATCAACAACATTGATCAATTGTCGATTCCTCTACAAGGGCCCCAAGAAATTAGTAAGAGAATTGTTCCACAATTGTTCCAAAGGGCAAAGAAAATTGTGGAGACTGTTCTACATGAAAGTGTTAATAATTGGAGTAAAAGAATTCGAACTAGCTATTGCTTTATGCTAGCCATGCTCAAAACGCATGCATTGTCCATACAACAAATGGAAAGCCAATATAATCCGTTACAAAATATTAAACACTAATATCAATAACGATTCCCCTCAAGTTAAGGTGCCTGGCGAATCTACGTGGGACCAGGAGGGGGAGGGATACTTGCCCCTCTCACCTTCTGATAGCGAAAATCTTAAGTGTAATAATATCTATCAAATTGTGAAAAAATTACGTGCATAAAATAAATCTATGCTCTTCTTAAATTTCATTTTTAAAATTCTATCACTTTAAAATACACTATAAACTCAATAATTTATACTCAAATCAAATACAATACAGTTTATATGGTGTCCCTCCTAAATTAAAATATTGGTTACGCCACTGGCTAAGAACTGAACCCTTTAACAAAAATAATTAGTTTGAATCCCTCATCACAAACATCGAAAGAAAAAAACATTAATCTTAATTGTATAATAATTCAACCTTTAAAGAGTACATGATCTATTTAACACATGAAGAAGTGAGTCAGTGAGTGAAGGTGAATAAAAATTGTTTATTCAAACTGCTACATGCTCTCAATAGTAAGAAAATGCAATTTTTCCTTTAGAAGTTATTCATACCTTTAACTAGCAAACCCTATAATCTACCTTTTCGAATAAACAGACGATACTAACAGAGTCGACCAGTCAACAAGAATAAGAACATCTCAAATCCTCCATGAAGCTATTTCAGTTTCTTCGTACTCCATGAAACGAATACAAATTGAAATACAAAGTTGTATACTAAAATTCAATAAATAAAAAAAGAGGAAATTTAGAGTTCCATATAATTTCTTATTTTGTAAAGTGTTTTGTTTTCTGTTTTCAAGTTTTTAAATTTAGTATAATTTGATAACATAGTATTGTTTTTAATTTTAATTTTAATTTTAATAGAAATGAGTTCTATTTTTTATTTTAATTTAAAAAAAAAAAACCTTTGAGACCTTGTTAAGAAACTTTCATCATTAAATTTTAGATCTACTCTAACCCATATTTTTCATATGACCACAATCCCATTTTTGTTCTCAATAAAACAGTTAAAATTTAGAATATAAAAAATAAAAAGTATTATATAAAAAAATCAAAACATAAAACAGAACACGAACACAATTTTATTAAACAGTTTTTTGTATTATATGTTCATATTTTAGCATGATTTTTTTTCAAGAAAACAAAATATTAGTTTCAAACGTAATAAAGAAGAACTTGAAAATACTACAAAATTATATATTTTGAAAATCTTTTGTAGTTCAGGCTCCTAATGCCCCACCGGCAAGCCTAAGTTCGAATCCCACCGAGTGTGGTGCCGTTCCTTTTAAAAAAAGAAGAAGAAGAACTTGAAAATAGAAACAAGCCCTTAAGGATTAGGTAATAACCGTCTTTGATCTCTTTTTTCAATGAAAAATATACTTAGGCAAAAATTTAGTTTTCTAATGGTCGGTTAAAGCAGTTGAGTAGAGAGAAATATATTCGAGAAGAGTTTTTATCTATCTATTAATTATTTTGAAACTTTAAGAGAAACCAGACGCATACCTTTAGGAATTTAACGAAAAGCGATGAACAATCGTAGCAAATGAACCAAGTTGATGAGAATATATATATATATATATATATATATATATATATATATATAAGGGAAGAAGACGCCGAGCCAGATTGGCGGTTTATTTGAGCGGGACTTTGTGTCTTCACGAAGCTACGCAAAAAGGATTAAATGACCAAGGCCCATATTCTGTCTAGATTAATGAATATGGCTGATTCTAATAACATCCCACGTAAGATTTCTAAATATATATTTTATGGATTTTTTTTTCTTTTTTTAATATTATCCTTAATGTTATAAATATTTACTTCTTTCTTCAATTATTTTATTTTTAAAATTTTTGAGTCAAAATTCATTATTTTTGAAAATAATTTTTTACCCAAAAATTTAGTAATTTTATTTTCTTTTATATTCTGAAATATTTATTTATTTTCGTATTTTTAAATATTTTCTATTGATTTTTCTAAAATAAAGTTCATAAAGACTTTAAATTCTTTTATAAAAATTTCTTTTATTTTTATATTTTCTAATTGTTTTAATTTTTCTTTTAAGATTTTTGTTTGTTTATGTGATAAAATTATATTATTCATTTTTATTTCCATACATGCTAAAAACATTTCTATAAAATCCTTATTAAATTCTTTATTATTTTCTGTATTTTGGATCAAATTAATTAATTCTTTTAAGTTATTGATTTGTGTTTGTGTTAACATTTTATTATTTATGGTGTAACCAGGTTAATTCTTTGTTCCAGTTATAGAGTACTTTGTAAATTATTAATTGTGTTATTTTCTTAGACAATTCTTTAGTTATTTCTTTAATTTGTAATATTAATTCTATTGTTTATTTTTTATAATACTTTAAATAATTCATTTTTCTACTTGAATTTGGTTGAGGATACCTTATTTTATACATTCTATTTAAAGTTTTCTTTTTAATTTTTAGGCTCTGATACCAACTATGGGCTGAATTTTTAATTTAACCTTCAGTTACTTATCTTCTAATTTGTTCCTTAAATAAATAGAATCCAAAGATTAAATTATCAAATTCTTCCTTATTTACTTGTACGAATTTCTGTATAAAATAATTTCTTAGTATTTTTCCTACATGATGGTCTATTAAGAATAATATGCTAGAGACATAGTCTGTATAATAATCTAAGTGGGTGTCAAACCTTTTAAAATTTTCTAAACATGTTTCATAATTTTCATTATCAAAATATTCCTCTAGTAATTCCATATATTTTCTTTCAAAATATTCTATACTAATCATAATTTTCTTGTTGAGTTTTAAAGTTATCTTCTTCTAATTCTTGGTCTATCCATCGACTTAATTCTAGAATTTTCTTATTTTCTTCTATGTCCATTTTTACTAGTTCTAGACTTACTTCAAGGTCTAAATGTTCTTTATCTTGTCATTTTATTAAATCATTTCTTTTTTCTTGTTTGGTAAAATAATCAATTAGTTCTTGTAAGTTTTCCATTACCTTAGATCTTCTTGTACTTTTTTCAAAATTTTCTTTTATAGATGTTTTATAACAAATAAGAGATTGTTTAAGGTATATTACATCTTTTAAATTTTCTTGATTTTTAGAATATTTTCTGCTTTTATTTCTATAGAGTATAGTTTCAGATTTCTTTTTCATGCTAATCTGTTTATTATTCATAATCTTATGCAATATGATGAAGTTTATATCAATATTAATGAAGTTTCAAGGTATACTAGCCTCTATCTGCAAACTTACTTGTTTCTGACTATGGGTCCACTGCGTTCTTCCGCTTCCTAGCTATCTTCTTGCTCCAGAAAGTTAAGCCTCACTCCAGATCCAAGCTTCTAGTCCTCCTGACTATGCTGATCTTATGATATCCGTACTTAAACTTAATGAGAATGAGATAGATAATTTGGAATTGAAATGGACTTTTTATTCATTAATAGAAAGTTTTTACAGGCTAGAGAACTAGTAACCTTGAAAGGGTTCTTAGTTCTTACTTATTACAAAGGGTATAGCTAAAGCTTGAAAATACAAAGATAGATAGATATTAGGTTTTCGTGTTGTCCCTTGAGATCCAGAGAGTTCTCTGTTTACAATGGAGGGATTTACACTATTCCTAACTTTTCCTATTTGGCACCAAGACGCCTACATTATTGGCTTTAACTGTTGGAATGGTCCTACATGGTTGGCTCTACTGACATGGAACTGGTGGATGAGCTTGAGACCAAGTGAACCTTGTCTCTTATGCAATAATTGCATTTGTGGTCTGATGATTGCTGCTCGGAATAGTAACAAAATATCTTTTTTGTTTCCTCACTTACTTCAATTTCATTACAATTGAAGTTAGCTTCGAAGGAAATTACTTTTTCACTGTCTTCCTCAGTGATAATCATATTACTTTAGGAAGTAATAATAGTCTTACTTGTACAATAATTTACTTTTATTTCTGAAGAGTTATTGACTCTTCTTATTTCATGATAAATCTAGCTTAGCATTTGTCCTCTTTCAATATATAATTCCTTAAGATTAAATTCCTTTTCTGGTAAGTCCTTTGGGCGAGTTACTTCTCTTTTGTTGCTTGATATGTCAAGCTTAATAAAATGATAAAGACTTACTGGTATATCTTAGTTCCAATCCATTAATGAACTGAAACATCTTAGATAAATAGGCTTGTCTGTAGCCTTAATTTTTCTTTTAAAGTTTCTGATGGATTTATTGAAATTGTCAAGAAAATATACTAATTCCTTTAATTCATTTCTTAGATATATATTTTCTATTAATCCTGCATGAAATACTTTATAAATAAATAATGGATCAACTCCTTCTAAGATATTAAATTTACTTCCTAATAAAAAATCTTTTTCTGGAGTATAAAATTTCATATCTTCAAGGTACTCTTCAGTTGTTTTTCTTGCTAGATTATATAAACCTAACCATTCTTGTTTTGTCAGATTTATGTATCTTTCTTTTTCTTCTTCAAAAGAGTTATTGGTTGCTTCTTTAAAATTTATTGATCTTTGGATTTTTCCAAGGTTTCTCATCCTACTGGTTCCTATTGCTGGTTGTTGTACTATTTGAGAATAGTTTTTGGTTATTTCTGCTGGTGTTAAGAGCTTAGGAACTCTAAAGTTCTTATAACTTCCTTCTACTTCTATTCTATTTGTAAAGGATCTATGAATGACTCCACTAATCTCCATTACTGTTTTGCTTGTTTCAGGCCAGTTGGTGTATATTCCTAGTTTTGGTCCATTATATACTACATAAATCTTTTTTAAATCTTCCTTTTCAGCTTCATTTGCCCAATTTATTTTTTGTTTTTTTTCTTTCTAAATTTCTACTTGGTTCTAGGTTATTACTGTCAGTTTCTTCAATTTTTATTCTTTGGTTTTTTGTTCCTGTTGAATTTTCCTCTTCTCCTGAGCTTTCCTTATGTAATTCTGAGTTAGTTATAGTTTGCCTATTCTTTAACTGTTTTTAAGTTGTAATACCTCCAATTGTTCTTTGAGGCATTTGATTTCTGTTTCATGGATCAAGATTTCCTTCTCTTTGATTTGTATTTCTATGTCGAGAGAATCTATTCCTGCCATAAAAAACATAGTTAGATGTGCTAATTCTCTGGTTAAAGCATCTGCTAAACTATTTTTCTTTTCTGGTAAATGTTCTACATCAAATTTGTAATGGTTAAACCATTGTTGCCATCTTATAAGCCTTCCTTGTTTGTAATCACCTGCAATATTAGTCCTTAAAAAATGTCCAAAATTTTTATTATCAATTCTAACAATGAATTTTGAACTTATAACATATATTGCAAATTTCTTTATAGCTTGAAAAGATCCTAAAGTAAACCTATTCATCTTTGTCATCAACTTTTGCTTTTATACTACTCCCCAATATTCATGTGAAGCATCTGTTTCTATTATCATTTTATCATCTGGTCCTGAATGATATAGAGTTGGTAAATCTTTTACCTGTGCTTTTACTTTATCTATATATTTAGTGTCCTGATTAGTCCATTGCTAAACATAATCTTTCTTAAGTTTTATCTGTAATGATTTTCTTATTTCTGTTAAGGCTTTGTCTTCTTGAATTTCATTTAGAAAGGGGTTTTGGTCAACCACTATATCTAAAGAAATATTTTCTAAGTATGGTTTTTGTTTTTCTATATCCTCACCACGTTTTCTCTTTTTATGTTGTGACATAAAAGTTGGTGATGAAACAGTTAATGCTTTCCTAATTTTTGATACATAAATTGTTTCTCCATCTAAGGTTGTTATACTGATTTTATCTAAGTATTGTGTAAATGGTTGATATAAGTTTAGAAAGTTATTTCCTAATAAAATATCAACTCCAGTTTCTTGTTAATAAATTGTAGGTATATGAAAGATTTCTCCTCCTATTGATACATCTGTATCTTTTAGTATTTTATTTAAATTTATTGTAGTTATTTGCTATTCTTACTACTAATTCTTTTAGTGATTGTTTCCAAAGTTCTTCTATGAATACATATTTACTAGTTACACACATACTTGCACCTGTGTCAATATATGCATATAAATGATAATTTTTATATCCCTTAAATTTTAATCCTATTTTTATATATGTACTATTTAGATTTGTTATGCTTAATATTTTATTCATTATTCTGAATCAGAATCATAATAAGATGTTTCTGAATTTGTTATTTCTTCTTCAGTTTCTTCTAATACATAAATACTATACGTATCATCTATATCAGATTCTTCTATTGGTTTTAGTTCTATTTTAAAAGTTTTTTCTAATATTTTTGCTTTTTGTGGAAATTCTTTTTTAAATTCTTTTTTATGTTGGAGTCTATTTGGGCATTCATTTGCATAATGTCCTTCTTCATTACATATCCAACATCTACATTTCTTTTTTCCTGATAGACAATAATTTTTATTTTCAGGTGTATTATATCTTTTTCTTCTAAAATATCTTTTTTTATAAGGTTCTTTATTATATCTTCTTCTATATTTTTGAAAGTTTTGTTTTCTGAATTTATATCTCTTGAATTTTCTAATTTTCTTATATTTCTTATACTTATTGTAGGGTCTTATATTACAACCATATTTTTCTGGTGTTTTAAAATATCTTGAATCACCACAGATTCTATCATTTCCTCTTATTTGTGTGAATTTTTTTCTTTCTTGACATTTTATTATTATCCAATTTTTAAGACCTCTTATTCTTCCTCCTAAAGTGTCAGATATAGTTTGTCTATTCCTGTTATTCCATTCTTCTGTCATAATTTTATGTAATATTGATGTGATAAATTTAGTACTCGCAAGTGTACGAATCACTCGTAGAAAAGTGATAAGAAACTTCTAAGGTCGGTCTCTTAAGAAATTACAGTGGTTCTAAATAACTATCTTCTTAATCTAAATAGAGTTCTAACAAAAATAAAACACTAATTAAATAGAGTTCTAGTGAAACTAAAACTCTAAGTAACTAGAGTCCTAAACCTAATAAAACTGTAAAAAGTTGTTTGATTTGTGACGGGAATAATGATACGATCAATTAAACGAAAATAAAATCGCAATTTAACAATTAATTCAATATGGATTAAAAATCAATGGAGGACGTATGGACGTTTAGTTTGGTTGGCCATGCTTGCATCGAAAAAGTATGGTGAAATAACATGAACGTTCTTAAATAAACAATATTACCGGCTTTTCTTTTAATTACGAGACTACCTTCAGTCGAGATAAATCTCTTTGTTGATTAACTAATTAACTGCCTTCGGTCGGGGTAAATCAAATAGTAATCAAATTATGCGCAAGGAAATAAATACCAATCAAACTAATGCTATGACTAAGTCACTAATTTCAAGCTTTGATTAAGTGTTTCGGAATAAAGTTAAGGTAACGTTCCTATAACTAGATTCTCAAATTTTTCAACCTAACTACAAATCTCAAATTGGCCGATGATAATTCATAATTAAATATATAATCATGCTCTTAATCAAAAGGTAATTCATTTATATTAAATCAATAAAATATACACCATACACAATTCTAGCAAACATGGCAACACAAACTAAACATCCATAATGAAACTAGCCGCTCATGTTCATATTAATATTCATAGACAAATAAAATATGATCATACACTTCAACGAAAGAAGAAGAAAATATAATTCTATAACAACAAGGAAAACTTAGATCTAAATACCGCTAAATGGATGGGATGACGTTCTTCTCCAAAAGCTTTATCTTCGATCGTCGACGGCGTCCTTGGATCTTTAGAATAGTTTCTCTTACTTCGTTTAAGTGTAGCAAAACTCCCAAAACTGATTGAATGTAGTGTTTGGTCGCAAAATTGTAATGTGTAAGAGTTGTATTCAAGTTGTTCGAGTTGTATGTAAAGGGGAGTCTAAGGGGGTATTTATAGATGTAAGGGTTTACACAAATCTTGATTGCCATAGGAATAGGCACGCCGCGACATACATTTTTTCCGCTGCGGCGCAACACAAATTCTAAAAATAATGTCAAAATCCAAGAGCTCCCCGCCACAGTATGACTTTTCCTCGCCGCGGCACGTGTTGCCTTCCTTTTCTTTATGTTCACCCCCTTACATATGTGATGACTCGTTATGTAAGGCTTACACATTTGTCTCGTTTAGCCCGTAACTCGTGATTCGAGCGCCATAAGTATTCCGTCTTTGCGTGTTTTCATTATTTGACTCATTTGACGCTAAAAATACCTGAAATGTACTAAAACATACCCGTGATTCCGAATGGATAGATTTATGAAATTAATCGAATAAACAACAAATAATAAATTCATTTCTAAACAATTAAGTGCAATAAACCACAAAATATTAGTGCTTTTCGAGCACTCATCACAACCCCCAACCAACTTCTTGCTAGTCTCTAGCAAGAGGAGCGATCTAAAGATTAAAATAAAACGAATAAACTAAACTAACTAGAATCACTTCCGTAGATTGTCACGGCTGCATTTAGCATATGCAACAAGCTTTTAAACCCCTAGGTGGCCCTAGTGGACGAGTTGTAGTCTCGTGAGGGTTTCCAGTGATGATACCTACAAACATCGTAACTAACAAAACTAAGTAAAGACTCTAAACATACTTGAATCAATCCATGCATATGACTCAAAAATCGTTAACAACAAATGGCATACAAAATAGTTAAAAATTACTTAAGCTCAAAAACAATCTAAACATCAAACCCATCTTAGTAATCGAATTTTGAACAACCAATCAAACGACAAGCCCGTTAGTTAAACTATCTGATTGCGTCATGCATGATATTCATAGATTACATTTTAATATCTCACAAATGTGTAAGTGAATTATGAATGAGAATTTTGCACATACAACCTCCATATGCTCACTTTTCAAATCTATCTCCACTAATATAGAATTCAAACTAACTAGAATCAATATGGTTTCATTAAGCTTGTAAAGATGTGGTTAGGTGTGTGATTATGAAAGTACAAAAATAGTATTTCACTAGGATAAGAGTACTTTTTATTTCACAAAATATTTTCAACTTTTCCACCATGTGTTCTTTTTCATCCTTCTATACATTCCATATGTCCCTTGGATACTTCTTATTTTAATCAATTTCTCCAATTTTCTTTATATGAAGCAAGATAAATACAACATAATTGCTCATGAAAATCAAATATTATATTGAACACTCTTATCACTAAGGGTTGTACAACGTATGTCAATGTTGAGTTCAAGGGTGTACTATGGATACAATAATAATACGGGAAGACTTGAAAAATTCAAACGATCCAAAGATGACCTAAATCATTTTCTAAGTGGCATTTGATTCTATTATTTCACTTCAATGGATTTTTAAATGAGTTCTAGAACTTGTTGAGACTTAAAATATATCATAAACATGCATACATTATACAAATCAAAATAGTCATACTAACCATACAAACTACCACATATACCACAAAATTCTCAAACTAGATGAATCTAACATTTATGTGCCTTTTTTACTCAGGTAAAAATCTAATTTCTCTCATATGTCACCGTTATTACAATCATGTTAATATCATAGACTTCCGGATTGACTCAAGTAGACACGACACTAACCTAACACAATTCAAGTGACAAAAGTTAAATATTTAAAATTTGGTCATATTTCATGCTCATGGACTAATCTTCCCACCCCCAACCTAATTTCTACATTGTCCTCAATGTTAAAAAAAAAAAACAAAAGAAATTAAGAAAAAGTGAGAGAAGTTACCCCCATTTCGTATGAGATTGTGTACACTACACGTACGCTCCGGTTCATTGTTCCTCGCTTTTCTCATGATGAAGAATTAGTGTGTATGAAACATGTATTGAACCTCAAAGTATATGCGACATAATTCAAATCCAAATTTAAATTATAACTAAAGCAAATGAAAACAGAAAACATTAAACAAAGTTAAACAATTCCAACTAAAATAAAATAAAAATAAAGGAAAATAAAAGAAAAAAGAAAATTTGTCCAAAATAAAAATAAAATTAAACCAAAGAAAATTACAAATAGGAGGCTCAGTCCTCCATGTCTTCGTGTTGATCATTGTCCTCCTCGGGTTGATCCGCCGGTTGTCTAAATGAGTCATGGCCCGAATATTGTGGAGGTGGCTGGAATTGGGTGAGGTCTATTCCACTATGTGTCAATTGGCAGCTAATCATTTGGTGGAGTAGACCTTGATACTCGTTTTGATACTTCATGTGATCACTGAGCCATGCTTGTTGTTGGGATTGGTATTGACGCATTTCATTAACCTTCGCTTCTAGGTTTACGAACCTGTCTTTTGTAGAAGCGTTCTTGGAAGAATCACCTTTCCTACTTCCTTGCCCAGCCTTTGTTCCACTTGTAAGGTGTTGCATGTAAGCGAAAGTTAATGTTTCAGCCGGCTGCAATAAGACCTCGCCCATGTCGTATTTGACTCTGTGTTTAACACAAAGGGCAGTTATGAGTTGGGGAAAGAAGTAACTAATGTTGTGGTGCTCAGCCGAGTACACAACCCTCTGTTGTATCACCATTCTCACGTCTATTAACCGCTCAATCTCTATAGCAAATTGAAGGATAACCCTTTCCCGATCAACTGTACTGTAATGCCGAGTCGGCATTAACCTAAAGCAAACAAAATATTGCCAAATTCGGGAATGGGTCCTTAAGTGCTTGGCTTGAAAGATGTTTACCATTTCTCCCTTATATTCCCACTCACCGTAACCATCGGTCAAGGTATTAATTACTTCATCGTAATCAACCTGTGTTAAGTAGGTTTCATACGCTCTATTGTGAATATCCCTTAACCCATAGTATGAGTTGATCACAGTTCTATTGAAGGGGACTTCAACGCCCCTCACCCAAACCATTCCATCTCGCGCTTCCGGGACATTCGCGTAGAATTCCTGAACCAGCGAATTCACACCCGCCTCCGGGACGTATGCGAATTTTTTCCATCCTAATCTCTCAACTATATTCGAAATTCCCATTACACCTACTTGCCCGAAATCCATTCCTCTTTCATTTACAAACCCTTTATTCCTTTTGGCGGCACCCACGTACCGCTCTTGCGCTTCTCGGCTTACAAACCGAGAGGCGTCATAAGTTCGATCCTCAACCACTTTTCCTTTCCCCTTTGAACGACTACTATCACCAACCTTTCTTTTAGGGGCCATTTCAATTCTTAAACTTAAAAGATTCAACTAACAACTCTAATTTTCAGAAATTGCAGAAAAACCCCAAAAATTTTGCTTCCCTCTTATCCAAAATTTCACTTAATTCCAAATTCAGACAAAATTTCACAATTCCACAAAATTAATACTGAATTAAAGAAGAAATGTGACGAATTTTACCTCTTTGGAATGCAATTGAAGTGTTGAAGGAAAAACTCCCAAGTTTTTCTTGAAAACCCTAATTCTTGAATTGGAGAGAAACTTGATCCTTGAAGCAAATCTGATGAAATTGAATGATGAAAAGGTGTTAGCAATGTTGGATTGAAGAATTAGTGGAGTAAAGTTTAAATTTTGGTAAAGATTTGTGATAAACACAATTTTGACCTATATTTTGTTACGTTTGTAAGCATTTATTTTATGTTTTATTTTATTATTTTATCCAAAATAAATATATTTTGGTAATTTTTAGGTTTATAATTAATTAGAAGTCATTTACAATTTTTTAGAATTTTTTTGTAATTTTTCTGTATTTTTTATGAATTTAATTGAATTTGTGGATGTATACAGAAATAAATGTGGATGTACTTAGAATTGTGAATTTATACAGAAGAACAGTGGATGTACTTAGTAAAGCCCAGTCAAAGTCAAATGCCACGTCATCATTCACGTCAGCGCACACTCAGCGTTGGCTACCAATCACAACGTGCCACGTGGAATCGCACTCACTGCGTCATCGCACTAACTGCGTTAGCGACACGTGGCATCGCACTAACTCTCTCTGCTGCACCAGCCAATCAGAGGCTGCCACGTGGCACTCACAGTGAATTCACAATGCTATAAATAAGAGGCATTCAGATCGCGTTTTGTTAGTTTTTCGATAGGTTTTTGTTAGTTTCTCTCCGCATTTTCTCTTCTAATTTTTATTTTTTTTTATTAATTTAATTTTTAGTTTTCTTTTCTTCTATTTTATTTCTGTATCTGTTATATTTTATTTCTGTATCTGTTATTTTTGCAGTATAATTTTACGATATTTTAGAAGAAGAAATATTATTTTCCTGTATAATATTTTCTTTTCTAAAATTAGAATATTATTACTGTATTTGTTATGCCTTTAGTAATTAAATTTACGATAGTAAATTTAATTATGTTTGGCTAAATTTTTATATGGGATTTTAGTATTGCTTCTAATAATTGGAACAACAATTTTATAATTCAATAATATTTAAGTTTTGGATTTATTTCTTGTTCATGTTCTTATTATTTCTGATTGTGAATTAATGGTGGACCAAACCTTAGTTTGTAATTAGGAAGAATATTTTAGAATTAGGCATTAGAAACGCCATCTTTGCTTAATTGTGCATTATGAACAAGAGCCTAAATTGATTGCATTGATTTGTGTTAGTTTAGGTGGTTAGAATTATTTCCTTGAGCTAATTCCAATTTGTTAATTAACGGTCCGGATCAAAGAAGTTAATTAGTTGATTGTAGTGAAAATTGTCATTGATTTGGGATTTTCTAGGTTTAGCGGAAAAATCATTAAATCCAACTTTTAATTGAATGCTTAATTTGTTTTTGCCATGAATGGATAGCGCACTAAAATTCCCATTATTTCTTTTATCTTTTTAATTAAAATTTCTTATTTATTTTTTTTAATTTACTTGTTTGATTACTTTTATTTTCATTTTATTTTAGTTATTGATTTAATTCCGAATTTATAATTTGTTCTTCATAATTGTTAGAATGTTTAGGATTGTTTGTTTGATTGAATAAAAAAATAATTAAAGAATTTAGAAACCACCGCAATTCCTTGAGAGACGATCTTGGGAGTATACTTATCGCTTATTACAAGTGATTCGTGCACTTGCGAGCTTTTTATAAATACAAATTTGACTATCAAGTTTTTGTGCATCAAGTTTTTGGCGCCGTTGCCGAAAAATTGGCATTTTTAGATTCATTATTTATTTTCTGTTTTAGTTAGTTTATTTATTGTATCATATATTTTTGTTTATTTTTCTTCATTATTTATTTTCTGTTATTTTTTTTTTATTTTCTTATGGTTGGCTGAGCCACCTTTGTTTATTTACTTATTTAGTAATTTATTTATTTTACTTTTACATGGTCGGCTTTGCCGTCTAATACTTGTTATTTAATTCCTTATCGATTAACCCACTTATATTTATTAATATATTTTCTTTTCTTTTCTTTTCCTTTTCTTTTCTTTTTATTTGTATTTCTTTTTCTATTATAAATTATTCTCTAATAATTATTTTAATTTATCCTAACATATTTTTTTTACTTTTCCTTTCTTCCTATTATTATTATTTTCATATTTCTACTTTTATTTTCTTTTTATTTTTTTGTCGCTAATTATTCTCTAATATTTATTTTAGTTCACTCTAACATCTTCTTTCTTTTTACTTTTATTTTTTATTTTTATTATTTTTATATTATTTTTATTATTATTATTATTATTACTATTATATCCGTATTTTTACTTTTATTTTCTTTACTTTATTACTATTAATGCTATTTATCTGTTTACTTTACTCTTATCATTTTCATTTTCATTTTCATTTTTATTTTCTTTATTTATTCGATTATCATTAAAAAAAAAAAAAAAAGGATATTGATATCCTAAAAAAAAAAAAAATTCTTTATTTTTGTGATTTCTTTTTAGTTTTGTGATTTTTGTTATTTTTGTTAGTATTTGTGTTTTGCTTTGTTATTTTTAGTTTATTAAATATTTTTATTTGTTTGAGTCATTTGTTTTAGTTGTTTAATTTATTTTTATTTCTTTTGTTATTTATTTGCTTTTCCTGGAATATATTTGGTGCTTTGATTTCTTTGTTGTTTTTGTTAGTATATGAAAGGTACCGTTCATAGACTACATCAACATATTTAAAAGAGCACTTAATCAAGCTGGATACTGATATCCAAGAGCTAGCAAATATGGAGGTATGTGGTATTTGTGGTTTACATGGACATGATGCTAATGTTTGCGCTTTTGTAGGTGAATACCATATGTCTACTAACCGGGACTTCAAACTTAATGAGGAATGTCACCTACCTTGGAATGATCCCTATACCTATATTCCTGAGTTAGAAGATCACTATAATTTTTCTTGGAAAGCAAACACTAACACACCCTATACCTCATACCCATATTTCAATCCTTATGACCTACCCATTCACCCTAAGAAACCAACCTTAGAGGAGACCTTGAATACTTTTATTCAAGTTAGTATGGAAAACCAAGAGAAAAACAATCAAAGGTTGGATTCCTTAGAGGACTCTATGATAAGGATTGAAATGCAAATTGGGCAACTAGCGGAACAACTTCTAGTACAAGAAGAGTTGCCCACTCAAATTGAGCAAGTGAAGGATGACACAATCCTTCAAAGTGGTAAAAATTTTAAAAATATTTATTTTCCTGAAATTTTTGATGATTTACCACTTTATGTAGAAAATACAGATGGGGAGCAAGCAATTCTCCAAGAATGTCAAGCTAAGGAACCTAAGACTTACACATCCCCAAATCCTTTTCCATACCACTTTCACAAACAAGTGTGTGCTGTGCTTCATAGAAACCCACTACCGAGATGGAAGGATAAGATTAATGACATACTAGCTCGGAAAATTGATATCACACACTTCAAGATCTTTGATGACGGTGGATAAGAATGAATCTTTGCGTCTTGCTAAGACGTTAAAGAAAGCGCTTGGTGGGAGGCAACCCACTATTTTTGGTAGTATTTTTCTTTTTCTTTTAGTTTACATAATTTTCTATTTGTTCCTTTTAAATGCTTTTCTGAGCATGTGCGCAGTTGAAAACATTGAGGACAATGTTTAGTTTAGGTTTGGGGGTACAAATAGGTACAATAAAAACTTTTTGATATAAAACTATCATGTTTTCGTGTTAATTTAAAGTGAATAATTGAATCTTTATACATATTTTGTTTGATTTCTTGTACAAATTCAAGGTTAGTTGTAAAAGTTGGTTTTTGTTCATAGTTCATACTTCATGCTTTTTAATATTGAAATTGAGATGAACCCAAATTTTGTGTTTAAGAATCAAATAGTGGAGACTACCTTGTGAGATGAGTATTGAGCCATTAACGTTTTATTCTTAGAGTTAATCATTATTCTACTCTTTTAAACACTTTTCTTATTATTTCAAATTGTTAGAAGATCTTTATAGGTTTTTACATTGAATGTTAGGATTTTTAACATCTAATGAAGAATCATAGATTTAATTGTATTGCTTAAATTAAATGATTTGAGTAAAATTTTAAAGTATATGTCTATTTCATTCATGCTTGACTTTAAAAAAAAAAAAAATATATATATATATATATATAAGGGAATTCCTATAGTCAACACAAAAGAGCTAAAAGTTGCCTTTCACAAAATACACATGTATTTGGGTCCATAAAAAAAAAAAATTATTGTGACCCTAAGTTCTTCAAATGGTGAAATGCTTAATAAAAAAAAAAAAGAGAAAATAATTTCCCTTAAAGTCAATGCATTTTCATTCATTCTAGGGCATATACTTGAAGTTTTTGCTTGAGGATTTTAATTGATGCATGATAATAGTAATGTGATTTCTTCATAAATCCTATTATTTGATTCCTTTCATGAGATCATTGTTATGCACTTTTTGAGCCTTTCTTGTTTAATCATATGCGAATCTATTAGCTCATTTCTTTACATAACCTCTATTCGCATATACTTTGTTGAGTGTTTGAACCCATAGGATCAGTGTAATATTAAGAGTGAATCTTGTGAGGAATAGAGTTGAAGCGAATTCAGATTCTTAACACTAGATTTTGGTGAATCAATATTGATATATATTTTTTTTAGTATTGGAGTATGCACTTGTGATGCGAAACTGATTTGCATGATGAATCCTTAATGTGTATTCCTTTCATGAGATCATTGTTATGCACTTTTTGAGCCTTTCTTGTTTAATCATATGCGAATCTATTAGCTCATTTCTTTACATAACCTCTATTCGCATATACTTTGTTGAGTGTTTGAACCCATAGGATCAGTGTAATATTAAGAGTGAATCTTGTGAGGAATAGAGTTGAAGCGAATTCAGATTCTTAACACTAGATTTTGGTGAATCAATATTGATATATATTTTTTTTAGTATTGGAGTATGCACTTGTGATGCGAAACTGATTTGCATGATGAATCCTTAATGTGTTAAGATAATTGAATAAACTTATGTATGAGCCTCAATTATAAATTGAGAATAAACTGAAGCATGAGAAATTTTATTGATTTAAGTTTGTAGTTTTTGTATTTAGTATTATTATTTGTCATTTCATTTTTTTTTTTTGATGTTTGTGGGAAGCATCACTGAAAACCCTCACGAGACTTTAACTCGTCCACTAGGGCAACTTAGGGGTTTAAAGGCTTGTTGCATATGCTAAATGCAACCGTGACAATCTACGGAAGTGATTTAGGTTAGTATACTTTAATTTTAGTTTTGCTAGAGGACTAGCAAAATGTAGGTTTGAGGGTATTTGATAAACATAATTTTGACCTATATTTTGTTACGTTTTTAAGCATTTATTTTATGTTTTATTTTATTATTTTATCCAAAATAAATATATTTTGGTCATTTTTAGGTTTATAATTAATTAGAAGTCATTTACAATTTTTTAGAATTTTTTTGTAATTTTTCCGTATTTTTTATGAATTTAATTGAATTTGTGGATGTATACAGAAATAAATGTGGATGTACTTAGAATTGTGGATTTATACAGAAGAACAGTGGATGTACTTAGTAAAGCCCAGTCAAAGTCAAATGTCACGTCATCATCCACGTTAGCGCACACTCAGCGTTGGCTACCAATCACCACGTGCCACGTGGAATCGCACGCACTGCGTCATCGCCTGCATCATCGCACTCATTGCGTCAGCGACACATGGCATCGCACTAACTCTCTCTGCTGCACCAGCCAATCAAAGGCTGCCACGTGGCACGCACAATGAATTCACAATGCTATAAATAAGAGGCATTCAGATCTAGGTTTTTGTTAGTTTCTCTCCGCATTTTCTCTTCTAATTTTTTTTTATTTTTTTATTTTTTTTATTAATTTAATTTTTAGTTTTCTTTTCTTTTATTTTATTTCTGTATCTGTTATATTTTATTTCTGTATCTGTTATCTGTTATTTTTGCAGTATAATTTTACGATATTTTAGAAGAAGAAATATTATTTTCCTGTATAATATTTTAGAAGAAGAAGACTGCCTTCAGTCGGGATAAATCTCTTTGTTGATTAACTAATTAACTGCCTTCGATCGGGGTAAATTAAATAGTAATCAAATTATACGCAAGGAAATAAATACCAATCAAACTAATGCTATGACTAAGTCACTAATTTCAAGCTTTGATTAAGTGTTTTGGAATAAAGTTAAGGTGACGTTCCTATAACTAGATTCTTAGATTTTTCAACCTAACTACGAATTTCAAATTGGCCGATGATAATTCATAATTAAATATCTAAACATGTTCTTAATCAAAAGGTATTTCATTTATATTAAATCAATAAAATATACACCATACACAATTTTAGCAAACATGGCAACACAAACTAAACATCCATAATGAAACTAGCCACTCATGTTCATATTAATATTCATAGACAAATAAAATATGATCATACACTTCAACGAAAGAAAAAAAAATATAATTCTATAACAAGGAAAACCTAGATCTAAATAACGTTAAATGGATGGGATAACGTTCTTCTCCAAAAGTTTTATCTTCGATCGTCGACGGCTTCCTTGGATCTTTAGAATAGTTTCTCTTGCTTCGTTTAAGTGTAGCAAATTTCGAGAGCTCCCCGCCGCGGCATGACTTTTCCTCGCCGCGGCGCGTGTTGCCTTCCTTTTCTTCATGTTCACCCCCTTACATATGTGATGGCTCGTTATGTAAGGCTTACATATTTGTCTTGTTTAGCCCGTAACTCGTGATCCGAGCGCCGTAAGCGTTCCGTCTTTGCGTGTTTTCATTATTTGACTCATTTGACGCTAAAAACACCTGAAATGCACTAAAACATACCCGCGAATCTGAATGGATAGATTTATGAAATTAATCGAATAAACAACAAATAATAAATCTATTTCTAAACAATTAAGTGCAATAAACCATGAAATATTAGTGCTTTTCGAGCACTCATCAAATGTTCCAAGTAATTTTTGGTAAAACATTTCCTTATAAGTTTCTTGTATGGATGGTGGTAGTTTATGATAATACATCTCATATCCACATATATAAGAATCTATGTAACACATATCACATATTTTCATATTCGTTAGGTGCCATTTAGCTTCATTTATTTCATTTTCAATAAATTCTGTTACATTTCTTCCTTTACCTTCTCCTATAAATTCTTTGTATATTTCATTTATTACAGTATCTAAGTAATCTCTTCCTGTTGTAGCATTTCCTTGCATTCTTAAATGTTGTTGTTCAATTAGGTTTGAAAACTAAACTTTTACATTTTCTGTCATTTTGTGAGCTACTAAAACTTTACAAACTGAAGGGTTTGTATTTGTAGTTGAGGATGTTTGTATAATTACACTCATTCCACTAGCCCATTCATCTAAGGCTTTTTTCCTATCTTCTATTAAATCCATTATATTGTTATTATTTGTTTAGATTCTTCTGCTTTTCTTTTTTCATTTTTGGGTATTAATGCATCAGATCTCCTAGGGGGTTATTCTTTTAATCCTTTTAATGGATCACATCTTAATCTATTTCCTTTTGGTATGTTGTTAACATCCTTTTTTAGTTCTATGATTTCTTTGTACATGTCTAACTGTATTCCTTTTAATTCTAGTATGTTTTCATCTGTAATATCTATTTTTTCTGCTATAAGGATTCAGGCTTCCATTATGGATATTTGATTTTTATTTATACTTGTTAGACTATTATTTTCTTCTAATTGTATTTCTAATAATTTTTTTTATCATTATTATTTCATTGTGTAAACCAGTTTTTTTACTTCTTCAATTTCCTCTTTTAACTCTTCTATTTCTCTATTTCTTTTACTACCTTCTGCTTGGGTATCTACAAATCTTATTCTTTGTATATTATTTATTTTTGATAATATTAGAGGTTTTTCTTTAATATCTAGGTTTCATTCATTAGGTACTTCATATTCTGATAATTTTTCTAGATTCTTTATTACTTGTCCTATATCTTTGAAGGTTTTGTCTATTTCTATAAATTCATTTTGTTCGTATATCGAACTATTGTAACTGTTTGTTAATGAATATCGTACTCGGTAATGTATTAAAAATGGGTGGTTTCCATCTTTCATTAAATTTCCTCGTTTAAAGTCATAAGCTAGACTTAATACTTGGTTTAGATTCTTATCATGAATATTGACAGCAAATCTAAGATATGCTGTGAATTTTAATTTTTGATATCCTAAGTTTCCGTTAATCATTCCTAGCAAAGCATCCTTTCTGTTTGTTATTCTGTTATCTAATAATGCTAACTTAATTGGTGTATCTATTCCTTTTCTAAAATATGCTTTTATTAGAATTTGTATTCCTCCTAAATGGATATATCCTATTTTTTCTCTATCTTTTTCAGAAATTTTTGATAATTTTTCTATAATAGTTTCTTTATCAATCAATGGTATATTAAATCTTCCTTTTGCATCAGCTATAATTATACTCATTTCTTTATTACTTATGCCATGATATATTATATCCTTTCTTGGAAATAATTTTCTTATTTTAGAAAATGATTTTTCCCTAGATCCATCTTTTTCTTTAAGATTTAGTTTTGATTTTTGAATTTCTTCAAATTTCTTTTTACTGAATATCATTTCTTGTGAAAAACATCCAGAAATGTCTTGTATTTCTACATCCATTATTTCTTAATTTTCTATTATTTCTGACATTTTTAAGTTATGTATATTTTTTGTATTATTTGTAAGCTTTTACAGATTTTTATTGCTTTTTGTAAGGTGTTACAATTTTTTCTATTTTGTAAGGCATTACATATTTTTATTGTTATGTAAGGGTTACAAAGATTTGGGGGTATGAATTTAGTGTTTGGTGGTGAATGTTAATAGTGTTCCTCATGAATAATCATCCCGTTCTAAATAGGCCCATTTCCTAGTTGCATAAAAATATATGCCAAACCCTAGAGTTTTTTACTCAAATAGCAAAGATTTGAGCAAAGAGACTTTTGTATCTAAATAACACTTTTTTAGGTTGAAACCGTGAGTTTCATTTAGGAGTTGGGTGTGGGTTTTATCACAATGCACTTTTCCTTCATTCTTTTGATTTATAAATGTATAAAGTTTACAATATTTTTCAAAAAATTTTGTAAGGCTTACAGAACTTATGATAATTCAATTTTTATGTACCTATGTTGATTCTTTAAATAATTTAATTAATTATTAAATTATATTTATATTTATGCTCTGATACTAATTTCTGTGTAGTTTATTCAAATTTATACAAATTAGACATTTTTAAGTAAGTGTCTTTAAATATTGTATTATTTTGAAAAATAAATTTATTTTATATATATATTCTGAATAATTATAATTTAATTATGATATTCATTATGTAAATTATTTTGTTCAAATCATGAAGATAAAAATTATTTTTTAAAATATTGAACTTTCCTTTGATTTGTTAAGTCTATTAATTAAGTTTCTGAATATTATATATCATCATTATTGATTAACTTTTATCTACCTATATGTTCTTTAAATAAATAAAATTCGAAGATTATGTTATCAAATTCTGTATCATTTACTCGAATAAAAAATTGCATAAAATAATTTTTTAAAATTATTCCTACATTGTGATCTATTAAATATAAAATACTAGAGATGTAATCAGTATGAAAATCTAATATAGTATCAAATTTTTTGAAATTTTCAAGATAGGTTTTATAGCATTTACCATCAAAATATTGCTCTAAATTTTTCATAACTTTCTTTCAAATAATTCTATATTAGTTATGATTTTATTTTTTGAATTTATAAATAAGTTGTAAATAAATGTTTAAACATTCAAGATCCTTAACTAGCTTAGGTTTATAATTATCATACTTGAATGTGATGGGTCTACCATGAGCTTCCTTTCCTTTGTTCGTTTTCTTTTGTAACATCTGCTATGCCTCAACTTACTTCAATCCTCAATCCCACCTAGTTATGGAGAAGCCTTTGCATCTGTACATATTATGGTGTTCAAAATTTAACTTACAAAGAAAATAGGAAAAGAGTAATTACACTCCATTTATTCAAGATAAGATAATTTTACAACCTAAGGCTAACTAAGAACCTTGAAAATATCCTTAGCTGCTCATTTCTAAAATACACATAATTTCTAAACAATACATAGAATGACTAAAAATTCTTGCAGGATTTTCCCCAAGTGTTGGGAGGGATTCTGTGAGGGATGTGTGTTGAGTGTGTGAAGATAAGAGATAAGAGTTCCTTTTATAAACGAAGGAATCTCTTTTACAATAATTATCCTACTATTCCTTGGCATGTGTAGCCGACAAGGTGTGGGTCCTACATTTTTATCTTATTTGTTTCTTCCTACCGACGGTCTCTACTTTAATTTTCTTTGTCGTTTGTTGCCGACACTTTTGATGATGTAGACGATGACGTATCTTCATCTTCTCGATCTCTAATACAATAGATACACTTGTGGTCTTGGGTTACCTTTCTTGCATAGTAGCAAAATACTTTTCTTGTTTCTTAGCAAGCTTCCAAACTGTTGCTGTCGATATTTGCCTCAAACTTGGTGAGATTCTCTGCATCTTCTTCTGTTAATGCCATATTATTGTGAGAGATAATAATGACCTTACTTGTTGAATAATTTACTTTTATCTCAGTAGAATTATGAATTCTTCTAATTTCATAATAGATTTGTCCTAGCATTTGCTCTCTTAACATACAAAGTTCCTCTGAATTGAAATCTTTTTTCTAGTAGTGCCCTTGGCTTGGGTACTTCTCTATTGGAATTGGTAATGCCTATTTTGGTAAAATGATAAGGACTAATACAACCTCCATCATTCCAATCCATTAAAGAACTAAAGAATCTAAGATAAACAAGCTTATCACCTGCTCTAATTTTCTTTCTAAAATTCTTTTTGACGTTTTTAAAATTTTCAGGAAAAAAATTTAATTTAGTGAAATTAATTCCTGGATAAAGATTTTTGATTAAGCTTGCATAGTATGCTCTGTATACAAAGATAAGATCTGCTCCCTCGATGATGTTAAATTTGCTTCCAATTGGATATTCTTTTTCTGTAGTGTAGAACTTCATATCTTCTATATACTCTTGGGTAGACTTTCTAGCCAAATTGTATAGACTTAACCATTGAACTTTACTAAGGTTTATGTACTGATCCTTTTCTTTCTCGAATTCTGAAATTTGTTTAGGAGATGTCTCTTTGAATAAAATTGGTGGTCTGACCACTTTTTCTAAGGTTCTTAATCTGTTAGTTGAAGTTGGCTGTTGTTGTAGTGCTGTGGAATAATTCTTTACAACTTCCTCTGGATTTATAAGCTTTGGTGTTTTATAGTTGGCATAGCTTCCTTCAGCTTCTATTCGATTGGTGAAAGCTCTGTAAGTTACTCCACTAATTCCAACAATAGTTTTGTTTGCATTTGCTCAATTATTATAAATTTCAGGATTTGGACCGTTGTAAACTACATAAACTTTTCTTTGTTCTAATTTTTCAACTTCATCAGCCCAATTAAACTTTCCTTTTCCTTTATCAGAAGTTTTTACTTCTTTTGAACCGTTAGGTTCTTCTATTTTGATCTGAACTTTTTTCTCATAATTTTTTTCAAAATTTTTTGGTTCTAAAAATTGTTTTGAGTATTTCAGTTCTTTCTTTTCATTACCTGTTCCTATATATAAGAGCTTTTTTGAGGTTTAAAAGTGTAAGTTGTTCCTCAAGAATTTTTATCTCTTTCTCTTTTATCTTGATCTTTATATTAATTTGCTCCATTCTTGAATTCATAAAAATAGTTAATGGTATTAATTCTCTAGTCAATACATCTACTAAACTATTTTTAGTTCCTGGCAAATGTTCTACATAAAACTTGTAATAATTGAACCATTATTGTCATCTGATGAGTCTTCCTTGCTTATAGTCTCTTGCAATATTAGTTCTTAAAAATGTCCAAAATTTTTATTGTCAATTCTATCTATAAACCTTGAACTTATAACATATATTGCGAATTTTTTAATAGCATTTTTTATAACTAAATATTATTTTTCATTACCACGGTAATTTAACTCGGGGCCTTGAAATGATCATGAAGTAAATCTACAAAGATATTAATCTTTGTTATCGATTTTTGCCTTTAATACTGCTCCCCAATATTCATGTGAAACATTTATTTTAATTATTATTTTATCATCTGGTCCTGGACGATATAAGGTTAGTAAATCTATTACCTGTGATTTTACCTTTTTCATATATTTAGTATCTTGATTAGTCCATTGCCAAACATAATTTTTTTAAATTTTGTTTGTAATGGTTTTCTCATTTATGCTAACTTTTTTATATAGGCTTCTGCATATGTTAAACATCTTAAAATCTTTGTAGTTGATTTTTATCTTTAATTGTACTAAGAAAACTTTATATATTATTTAAAATATGAGGTTGTAGGTGATGTTTTTCATTTTCAATTTCTAATCTTAAATATTTTATTTTTTGTGGAGCTATTACTGCATTCTTCTCAGATAATATTATCCCTGATTTTCTACATTCTTATAAAATATTGACAATGTCTAAGTAATGTCTTTGTAAATTATCACTAAATACTAGTATATCATCTATATAGACAGAACAAAAGTTATAAAAAATTTTAAATACATTATCCATATATCTTTGAAAAATTCATGGTGTTTGTTTTAAACCAAATAGAACAACCGTCCATTGAAATTTACCTTGTGGACAATTAAAGGCTGTTAATTTTTGAGATTCTTCATCAATTCTTATTTTCTAAAATTTACTTTTACAATCAAAACTTGAAAAATGCTTTTTTTTTAATAAGTGATAAAAGTTCTTCTTTCTTTGGAATGAAATAACCATCATTTATAGTTTCTTTATTTAAATATTTGAAATTTATGACCATTCTTTTCTTTTCTCTACATTTTTCAGCTTCTTTTTCTACTAAAAATGCTAGACTTAAATGAGATGAATTACTGAAAATAATGACTTTTAATTCCAAAAGTTCTTGAATTTATTTTTTAAATTTTTTTCTATCTTTTGGAGTATAAATCATAGGTTTTACTCTAATAACTTTTAAGGGGTGTTTTAATTTTATAGTTGTCATTTCATTTGATTTATTTATATTTGGGTCTAAAGAATTTTCTGAACATATCTTTCTTAGTAGTGTTCTTACGCCTGTTAAAGCTTTATCTTCTTGAATTTCATTTAGGAAGGGGTTTTGGTTAACCTCTATATCTAAAGAAATATTTTCTAAATGTAGTTTTTGGTTTTGATGTTCCAAATTCTCACCATGTTTTCGCTTTTTATATTGTGACATAAAAGTTTGTGATTAAACAGTTAAAGCTTTTCTTATCTTTGATACATATATAGTTTCACCTACTAGGGTTGTTAAACTTATTCTATTTAAATATTGAGTAAAAGGTTTGTATAGGTTTAAAAAATTATTTTCTAAGAGAATATCAACTCCTATTTCTTGTTGATATATTGTAGGTATATGAAATATTTCTCCTCCTGTTAATATATCAGGATCTTTTAAGACTTTATTAAGATTTATTGTAATATTTTTTACAATTCTAAGTATTAGTTCTGTTGATGATTATTTCCAAAGTTCTTCTGGAAATACATTTTTACTAGCTACACACATGCTTGCACCTGTATCAATATATACATGTAAATGATAATTATTATATCTTTTAAATTTTAACCCTATTTTTATATAGGTGTTGTTGGATTTGTTATACTTAACAACTCATCAATTATTCATAATCAAATTCTGAATCGAAATCAGATGTTTTTAAATCTATTATTTCCTCTTCTGTTTCATCTAATAGATAAATACTGCTCATATCATCTATATCAGATTCTTGTATAGGTTCTAATTTCATTCTAAAGCTTCTTCTAAAATTTTTGCCTTTTGTGAAAATTCTTTTTTATGTTAGAGTCTATCAAGACATTCATTTGCATAATGATCTTCCTCATTACAAATCCAACATCTACATTTTTTTTTCCAGATGGACAATAAATTTTTTTTTTGGTATATTATATCTTTTTCTTCTAAAATATCTTTATTTATAAGGTTCATTATAATATCTTCTTTTATATTTTTAAAAATTTTGTTTTTGAATTTATATCTTTTGAATTTTTTATACTTTTTATGTCTCTTATATTTATTATAAGGTTTTATAGTACATCCATATTTTCCTAGCATTCTAAAATCTTTTGTATTACAACAAATTTTATTATTTTCTCTGACCTATTTATACTCTTTCTTTTCTTGATATTTTAAAATTATCCAGTTCTTAATACTTCTAATTCTTCATCCTAATGTATCAGGTATATTTTCTCTTTCTCTATTATTATTTCATCATTCTGTCATTGTTTTATGTAATGTTCCAAATAATTTTTGAAAAAATATTTCTTTATAAGTTTCTTGCATAAAGAGTGGTAGTTTGTGATAATACATTTCATATTCACATATAAATGAATCTATATAGCACATATTACATATCTCCATATTAGCTAAATGCCATTTGACTTCACTTATTTCATTCTCACTAAATTCAGTGCTACATCTACCTTTATCCTCTCCTATGAATTGTTTATGTATTTCATTCAAAACAGTTTCTAAGTATTCTTTGCCTGTAGATGCATTTTCTATCATCAATAAAAGTTCCTTTTCGTTAGATTTGTAAACCAGACTTTTACGTTTTTTGTCATTTTATGAGCTACTAATAGCCTACAAGTGAAAAGGTTAGTTTGTGTGGTTGTAAAAGTTTTTATAATTACACTCATTTCATTAGCCTATTCATCTAAAACTTTTATTTTATCTCTTATACAATCTAGGTCTAAAAATTCAGATTTATAACTTTCATGTGGCATAAATTATGGTTAGATACTATGATGAACACTATTTTAACCTATGTTTTGTTATATTTTTAAGCATTCATTTTATGTTTTATTTTATTATTTTCATGTTTTAGAAAGTATTTATGTGTTTTGTAGGTTTTTAGACTCTTAGAAGAATATTGGATTGAAATGACACAAAATAGAGAAAATGGAGTAACAAAAGCCAGAGAATATAAGGCTTACATTAGGAGTCAAAAATCATGTAAGGGTTACATACAAGGCAAAATTAACACGCACCGCGGCATGAGAAAATGCGAGCTGCGGCGGGGAGGTCTCTATTTTCTATTATGGAGCCAAAATTCAACACGCGCCGCGGTAGGAGAAAATGTGTGCCGCGGCACTCGTGCCCAAAATGCCCACAACCCTAACACGCGTATGCTACTTCATTTCTCCTATAAATACCACATTATACCTCTCCTAAATACAAGTTTTCACAACCATTTTCTTCCTTCCCTAGCTGCTGTTGCAGCAAAGGTTTTCCACCCAAAATCAAGAGGAGAGACCTTCTATTGTTGAAGCTACTCCAAAGAATTGAGAAAGGAAACCAACCTACTTCAAGAAATTGGAGCTAGAGGATTCATTGGGGTATTTTTATTGTATACCTTTTTCTTCTCTTTGATTTTGTGGTTTGCCTCCCATGACTAAATTGATTGACACCAATTTAGTTATGGTTGAAAAATTTATGTATTTGGAGATATTAGTATTGCTTCCAATGATTGTAATTTAATAATATTTGAGTTTTGGATTTATTTCTTGTTCATATTCTTAATATTTTTTATTATGAATTAATGATGGACCAAATCTTAATTTGTAGTTAGAAAAAATATGTTAGAATTTAAGCATTAGAAATGTCATCTTTGCTTGATTGTCCATTATAAACAAGTGTCCTAATTTGATTGCATTGATTTGTGTTAGATTAGTTAGATTAGGTGATTAAAATATTTGCTTGAGCTAATTCCAATTGATTAGTTAACGGTCCGAATCAAAGACGTTAATTAATTAATTATAGTAAAAATTGCCATTAATTTGAGATTTTCTAGATTTAGCAAAAAAATCATTAAATCTGACTTTTAATTGAATTGCTTAATTTGTTCTTTCCATGAATGGATAGCGAACTAAAATTTCCATTTACATCCATCATCTCCACCTTGGTTGTGATTACTTTTATTTGTACTTTATTTTAATTTTAGGAATTTACAATCTTTTCTACAACCGACAATTGTTTAAAATGTTTAGGATTGTTTGTTTGACTAAATAAGAAAATAAATAACGTTTTAAAACCACCGCAATTCCTTAAGAAACAATCTTGGGAGTATACTTATCACTTATTACAAGTGATTCGTGCACTTGCAAGCTTTTTATAAAATACAAAATTTGACTATCAAGTATTTGTACATCATACTACTCCTAATTCCCAATGTAAACTTTTTTTCATTTTAGGTGGATGTCTTCTTATATTTAAATGTTTAGTTTCTTCTTGTCTTTGTCTATGTTTTTTCTTTCCTATGTGGGTCAAATGTTTCTCTTCTCTCTGAGTTTGGTGGATTTAGTCTTCTTAGGGCTACTAATACTGGTTCTATATGTATTTTTGGATTTATATTTTCTTCTTCAGATTCACTCTCATTAATTATAGTCATATCATCTTCTTCTTTATTAGTGCAAATTTTTTCTTCATAATGCTTTTCCAATTCTTTATATGTTAAAGTTAAAAGACTAATTAATTTTTCAAGGTTCATGAATTATTCTTCTAATTCTCTTCTATATTCCATTATATTGGGATTATGTCTTTTTCTTTAGATATCTTTTCATCTTTTCTTTTATCATTTTTAGGTATTATTACATCAGATCTCCTAAGGGCTTCTTATTTTAATCCTTTTAAAGGGTCAAATTTTAATGCAATAGTTTTTGGTATATTATTAACAGCTTTTCTTAATTCTATTATTTCATTATGTATGTCTGTTTTTTAGTATGATTATGTTCTCTTATTTTTTCAAAGATTTCTTTTTGTGTATCATTTATACTCTGTAAATATTTAATATTTGATTCACATGTTGCATCTACTTCTTCTGCTAAAAGAATTAAAGCTTCCATTATATTTTTTATACTTTCATTTATATTTTCATTCCCTTCTAACTCTATTTCTTGTAATTTTGATTTTAACATTCTCTAATCCCCCATTACTTCATGTATTAATAATTTTTTAATTTTTTTAACCTCTTGTTTTAATTCTTTCATCTCTTCTTGTTCTTCCCATTTAGGTTTACTAACATTTACATTATTTTCAACAAATTTTATTCTAAGAATACTACTTTTTCTACCTGGTATTAGAGGTTTTTCTTTAACATCTAATTTTCATCCTTCTGGTATTTCAAAATCTGTCATTACTTCTGGTTCTATTACTTTTCCTATTTTTTGAAAAGCTTTTTCTATTTCTATAAACAGATTATGATTGTATATTGAGCTATTATAATTATTGATTAATGAATATCTTACTATATAATGTATTAAAAATGGATGATTTTCTTCTTTCATTAAATTTCCTCTCTCAAATTCATATGCTAAACTTAATATTTGATTTAAATTTTTATCATTAACATTAACAACAAATCTAGGATGTATTGTGAATATTATTTTTTGGTATCCTAAATTTTCATGTACCATTCCTAACATAGCATCTCTTCTATTTATTATTCTATTATCTAATAATGCTAATTTTATAGGTGTGTCAATCTCTTCTCTAAAATGTGCTTTGATTAAAATTTGTATTCTTCTGAGATGGATATATCCTATTTTTTCTTTATCTTTTTGTGAAATTTTTGACAATTTATCAATAATTATTTATTTATCAATTAATAGTATATTAAATCTTTCATTTGCATCTGTTATAGTTATACTCATTTATTTATTACTTATACCATAATAAATTATATTTTTTTTTTGGAAACATTTTTTTTATTTTTAAAAAGGATAATTCTTTAAATCCGTCACCTTCTTTAAGATTTAACTTTATTTTTTGAATTTGTTCAAATTTTTTTTTACTAAAAATCATTTCTTGAGAAAAACATCCTAAAATATCTTGTGTCTCTATTTCCATTATTTCTTGATTTTTTGTTTAATTTTCTATGATTTATGTCATTTTACAATAATATATTTTTATTGTATGTAAAGGTTACATTGAAGTTTAGTTTATATATAAATGTTACATTTAAATCTATAAATTTTGAAAGATTTGAAGGTTGAAAATGTCATTTATACTTTATTAAAACACAATTATTTAACTATTTTAAGTAAAAAAAAATTAATTTTTCTCCTTTTTGTGCTATCTTCGATAATTAATACCAAACCTTAAGCATCAAATGGATTTAAGAGCTTAAAATTTTATACGTAATTATATATATATACAGGGACGTATCCAGAAATATTTTTCTAGGAGGGCTGATATATATTAAAAAAAAAATTTAATTTTTTTTAAAATATGTGCATTATCATCAATAAATGGTTCTTGAGATCACTTACTTTTTTTATTGGTAACCTTAATAGAAGTATTTTTTGTTGATTGTTGATCATCTATTTTTTTTAAAAATGAATAAAAAGTTTTAAATGATTTAGAATTTTAGTAAGTTTTATCTATTATAACCTACGATAAAAGAATTTAATACAAATTAAAGTATATAAATTAAAAATTACAAATACCTAACAACAAGCAAAACAAAAGTTATATGTCAATCATTTTTTTTATCTATTAATAGTAATTAATAAGTATAGAAATTTAAAATAAATTTAATGTTCTAATATAGCAATGAGATAATATATATTTTAAAATAAAGAATTCTAATTAATAATTTAAAGAATAAAAAATAACATATTTAATGAAATAATGGTGAATTATTATGAAAAAAATGAGTACTAAATACATATAAATTTATACTTAAATAAGTACTTAAATTAATAATTATAAAATATTTATCAATCAAAAGTTTAAAAGCTATAATTTTTAGAAATATATAATACATAATTATTAATATGAGTATAAATTAAAATATAAATATTTTAATATTTAATATTTTTAAAAAAGAATATATAATTATAATAATTTTATTTTATTTTTTTAAATATCAGATACACATCGTTGTAAAGTTAAAGAATAAAGTAACAAGCCAATAATAATAATAAAATAAAGAGAGAAAAATGAAAACAGCGCGGCAGCAAAATATGTGGAAAATAATAATTTATAATTAAGATTTTAATTAATATAAAATATTAAATTATATTTATATTATTAAAATTTATTAAAAAAAATTATAAAAAAAAGCTGTCCGGGCTGAAGCCCGGTACAGCCCACCAAACAGGTACGTCTCTGTATATATATATATATATATATATATATATATATATATATAATATTTTATTTTTAGATAAATTTAATTAAATACATATTATTTATTATTTATAATCTAATGTTTATAAAATGAGATAAGCTAATGATGGATTTTTAACTTTATCAACATGTCGGTGATTTACTTAATTGTCTAATAATTAGACTTATTACTCTGCAGTTTTAATTCATAAATTCAAATCACAAGTACTATTTTATCTATAAAAAATTATCTGTTTGGTAGTAATTATGTAATGCCGTAAAATATTATCTACTACTGACCTTGACATAAAATAAAATAATATCATATATTGTATTAAAGTGGACATTAAGAACTATATTATATCATATCTTATAAATATAATTGTATCAGTTATATTATAATTAATTTATAGATGATGGCCTATATAAGATACTCGAATAAATTAGATAATAAATAATTTTAGTAATATAATTTATATTTAAAATGTTATATAATTTATTAGGTATATTCTTAATATCATAATAATTTTGTTATAAAATTTATTAAAATCAGTTTTTAATTTAAGTTATATTTTTTTTTTTACATTTTTAAAAATAAGAAAAATGTTATTTTTAGTTCCAAATCAAATAAAAAATCAAGATACATAATTTTAAATTTAAAATTAAAATATAATAAATTAAATATTTAATATAATTTAGACGGACATGGCCCCACCCCTAATGAGCTAAAAAATTTACTTACTATTAAATACGTGATTGTAAAAAAATAATACAATTATTATATGTCATATTGTGCAACAAATATCATTATCATTATTTGTCGTTCTCTTTTTTCTTTTTCTTTTTTTTATTTGTACTATTTTAGTTATTTTTTTTTTTTAGTTTATGTTTAAAATAAATAAATATCTTTTATTGTGTACCATTTACATAAATAAATACAAAAAAATATCAAAAATAAATACATTTATAAAATGTAACAGTCATTTTGTTAAATTTTATTTGTACTATTTTAATTATTTTTTACTTTTTCTTTTGTTTGCGTTCTAAAACAAATATACTTATTCTAAATACTTATTTTGTTAGTTTTATTGTATACTATTTTAATTATTTCATACTTTTTTTAAGCTTGCATTATTTTTTAGTGTACTAATAAATATAAAAATTCATCTAAATAAATACATTTTTTTATGAATTAGTTTTTTTTGTACACCAATATATATGAAAGTATTCTTATAATAGACACTTTTTTTTACGAATGGTTGTCTTCTTAATTTTTTTATTTTATGTTAATTTTTTAGTATACTAATATTTAAGAGTGACAGTTCATGTCGTTCGAATCAACCCGTTTTCAACCCGATCCGAACACGCTCAACCCAAACACGACCCAAATTAAAAACAGGTTATGTATTGCAAACTTGGACCCAGACCTAAACTCAAACCCAAACAACACGAACATGACTTGAATTTTAAATGAGTCCGTCCGAACCCGAACACGAACTTGAATATCAAAGAGGTCCGTCCAAACCCAAACACAAACCCAAATTTAAACGGGTCTGTCCAGACGCGAACCCAAACAAAATCAAAATTAAAAAATAGATCAATTTTAACGAAATGGCGAGGGATTTAGGAGGCAAAAGAAGAAGGGTGAAGGCCAAGCCAGCAAGGGTGCAAGGCAAGGTGAGGATGGATGGCGGCGACAACGAGGCCCGGAGAGGGAGGCTAGGCAGTGCATGATGCGAGTGGCTTTCGAGATGCGAATGGGCGAATGACGATGGATTTAGGTGGCGACAACACGACTGTCGGTCTGATTTTTGCCTTTTCGGAATGGATGGCAAGAAGATGGGCATTGATTCACCGTGAGAGACTAAAAGTTGAGTGTCGAAATTGAATGTGAGGGTATTTGCTATTCGACCTCTTTAGCAATTAGGGTTTTTAGATTTAGATTTAGTTTAGGCCTTTAGGGTATCCGTATATATTTGGGCCGAGTATGGGTATGGGTTTGGTTTGGTCTTTGGCCTTTGGCCTTTGGCTTCTTTTTTTCTTTTTTTTTTTATAAAACGAGGCAAACAGGGCAATCTGGTGACGACCCACTTTATTCGTATAATTTTAAGTTAACCCGTTTTTTACCCAAAATTAAATTGGTTCATGTTCAAGTAAGTTTTTGTCGTGTCGTACCAAAAGTTGTAACCTCTACTAATAAATATAAAAAAAAATGCACCTAAATAGATAGACTTTCTTCTAATTTTTTTTGTACACTAATGAAAATACTAAAATGTCCTTATTATAAATATTTTTTTATGAATAGTTTTCTTAGTTTTTGTACACAAATAAATATTTAAATATCTCTAAAATAAATACACTTATTTTAAATAGTTGTTGTATTGATTATATTGTATATTATTTTTATTATTCTTCAACTTTTTTTTTTTTTAAATTTTGTTATTTTTACTATATTAATCAATATCAAAATGTTGTTAGTTAGTTCTTTTTTACTTTTTTTTTTAAGTGTACATTTTAAAAAAATACACTTTTTATAAGTACTTATTTTATTAGTTTTATTGTGTACTATTTTATTTATTTTGTACTTTTTTTTTTTAGTTTAGGTTATTTTTAGTATACTAATAAATATAAAAATGTATCTAAATAAATACACTTTCATATGAATTAATTTTTATTGTACACCAATAAATACGAAAATTTTCTTATGATATTTCTTATGATTAGTTGACTTCTTAATTTTTTTTGTATTTTTTATTTTATGTTAATTCTTTAGTACACTAATGGATATAAAAATGCACCTAAATGAATAGACTCTCTTATGAATTTTTTTATACAAATAAAAATAAGAAAAATTTCGTTATAATAAATATGCTTTTTATTAATAATTTTGTTCTTAATTTTTTGTACACAAATAAATATCAGAATGTATCAATAAAAAATATACTTATTTTAAATAGTTGTTGTGTTAGTTATATTGTGTACCATTTAATTTATTCCTCAAATTTTTTTATTGATTTTTTTTTTATTTTTAGTATATTAATCAATATCAAAATGACTCTATAATAAATACATTTTTATGAATTAATTTATCTTATACACTAATAAATATCAAAATATTTCTATAACAAATACACTTTCTATAAATAATTGTTGGGCGACATCAATAATATTTTCATTATTTTTATTCATCTTTTTAATTTTGTTAGTTTATTGTGTATTAAATTTACATTATTATTACATATTTAATTTTGTTAGCACTTTAAGAAAGACATTTCATTGATTTATGCTTCCTTATTCAATGAGACAAATTCAGCTAAAATTCTAAGCATATCATAGTTATCGAAAATATGTCATATATGATATCAATTAAAAATAGTCAATTATTATACATAATTATTAAGTCAAAATGCTTAAATAAATACTTATTTTGTTTGATTATGTTGCATATTATTATCACAAATTATCACACATATTTTTAATAAAATAATTTTATAATATCTTTATTATTTATTAAAGTATTAAATTAATTAACTATTTATTTTAAGATTATTATTGCAAACTTGTTTATAAAAATTTAAAATTAATTTTTCACCTTATTATAATAGAATCAACTTTAAAATAAAATAAAATAATTCACAATACAAATTATTGTTTGATTATCAACACTACTTATCTACTTATAAAATTTGAATAATCGATCATTATTTATGTTATTTTTAGAAATAATATCAATATTTTAAATCAAATATTAAAATTAAAATATTAACATAAAATATAAGATAAAAATAAATAAATATATGACCTAACAAATTATATATAAATTATATGTTGATTTAAATAATTTTTGTCAAAGTAAATAATTTTAATAATGTAATTATATTTAATGCAATGTGCAAGGGTCCGAAATTAGAATGAAAAAAGAGAGAAAGTGTGGGGGTTCTCTACTTTTGTCTTTTTTTCTTTTCGTAAGTTTTTGGTTATTTTGCTTAGTTTTTTACACCAATAAATACTAAAATACTTATACTCTTATAAATAGTTGCATTTGATATTTTTATTATATATTATCTTAACACTATTGCTCTTAAATAATTATTTTAATCACGTAAAAGTTGTTACGCTTGTAATCTTTGACACTCAGAGTGATTTCATGCATACCATTTAATGAATAGGTTGAAATCCTGAAAATTCATTTTTGAGCAAATCATACTGTGTTTAGATATACTAAAAAGTAGTAAATTAGTATACATACTTTTTTTTTAATTTAAAAAAAAGATTATTAAGTTCGATTAGGTGGTGCTTATCTTGTTCATGTTAGATTGACTTCTTAAATACTAATAAAATATTAATTAAAATTTTATTTGTGTTGGTGAGTTAAATTTAATTTATTTATTAAATAAAGTTATACAATTTTTAGTAATATTGTGTCAAATGCATTTATGTTTGTATTCTGATTGGATTGTATGGATATCTAAATTTAAAAAAACTAAATTTAATGGCATTGTAATAGTCAAAATTTACATGTCTTTTCTTCATTATTTAATATGTTAAGTTTTAAATTTTAAATTTAAACACAGATTAGTAATTATTATTAAATTCGAATTAAATGTGTTAAATTTTAAAAGAACGTAGAAACAAAATTATGGAAAAAAAAAAATTTGGGGATCAAATATAAGATTCAAGAAAGTTTAAGGACTAATTGTGTAGTTAATCAAAATTTATTTAAACATTAACTTATTGATCAATTTTGTATCCAACTTTCGCATTACGACTTAGTAGTAATCAAAAATGACTTTGACACTAACATTTTAATTCAATCAATTTGGTATCCAATTCTCTAACATGATTAAGTTGGTACTTTTCTTTTTAAATTTAATCAATTTAGATATTTTTAAGAGTGTCTATTCATCGAGTTGAAAAGGTTAAATTATCAATTTATTAAAAGAATTTTTAGAATTAACTCGATTCAAGTCATGAATATTAGTATACCAAATTAATCATTCATTTTAAAGTAGAAAACTAACGTAGAAATGGAACACGTGCTTTGCACTTGTCCATACCTAGTGTTCTAGTGCATAGAAGTCGCCTAATATAGAATTGATTTAACAATTATTTTACCACATAAATTTGAGTTCTGGTACATCTTTTTAGACTTTTTTATACACTCGTGTAATCGAGTTACAAATGCATGTAACTGGATTCATGGGTACGTAACAAAGTTTTAGGAAAAAAATTCATTTTAGTCTTGTAACTTTATTTTCTCACCAAAATTAATTCTCTTAACTTTTATTTGGATTGATTTAATCGCCTAGTTTTTATTAGCTCGCAAAATTTGTTCTCCTCCTTGTAATTAGACAAATTTATTCATCTAACTAATCAATTATTATTTGTTTTAATTGCATTAAGTTAATGGTAAAAATGTCGTGTGAGAGTTATCTGACTCGTTAATACTTCCAAAGCCATTGTTTCTTGCCTCCATACACAATCTACAATTTACGCTCCTATTTCTCACTTGTCTCCTAATGACCATAAGACTCCCTTAACCATCAAAACGTGATGATTCTTCTTCTAAATCTTTACAGCACAGTTTTCTGTATGTTCAATCTACATGGCTTTCATATATATATATTTTTTCAATTCAATAAATTGTGCTACGAAGATTAAGAGCGAAAAACAGTTTTTTTGTTTTGTGTGTGTGTGTGTGTGTGAGGGGGGGGTAATTGAGCTCATGTGACCTTTATATCACCTTAACAAGTAATAGATGATTGATCCAATTTGGAAAAATTGGGGGATAAAACCAGTTCAATTTAAGTTAGGGGCCAAATTAGACTAGTTAACAAAGTTATTAGGGGACTAGATTGAGTTTGCTCGGCTCAATTCGCTGACACGTTGAGGAATGGTTCACCACTACATCCCTATAAATACCTCTCTCATAAATGCATTCTTTTAACTATAAAAAAAAAAAAATAAATAAATAAATAAAAAGGGGGGGAGAAGCTCTTCAATTTGAAAACTCGGATTTTCAATTTTCATCTCTAATTTAGCTCTTGAATTGTGTACTATGCTTTCTTTCCTTGGAGCCAAGATGCTTCACTTTGGTGGAAAATTTACAAGAGTTTTTTGTGCATGTACAAGACGGATAGTTGGGAGAGTATTTGTAGGAGAGCCACATGCATTATGTTTTCCTTGTGTTCCACAATTTCAAGCAAAAAGCGCTATATGTGGAAGAATATACATAGCTGTTTGAGAAACTCAGGTTGAAATGTTTTTATGTTGAACCAGAAGCAAGATAAATAGCTTGTTATTTTGGTATTTGAAGCTAAAATTGATAATGCTTTTACAAGTAAGTCCATTCTTAAAGGAATTCTATTGATGTTTGCAGCAAACTAACCTTGATGGTGGAAAAACAACAAATAGAAACACATGATAGTAGTTCTACAACTCTGTCTAAACATGTGGCAGGTGAGCTCTATTTGTAGTCTTCTCAATACAATTCTATACTTCCTGGATGAATTCCTCAAGCATGTATTTATTTTGCATTCAATAAATTTGGAATATTCCACTTGAGACTAAAAGGTAATTAGTGATTCCAAATGTCGAAGATTAAAACTTTTTTATTCGAGAAATCATTCATTACTCTTCCTAAAGTATTGTTAATATAGTACTCCAAATTCAGACCAATGATATATAAAGTAATTGCAATGAATTTTGTTGGAAGAAACAATCACCCATTACTTTACTAAAACGAGCAATGTAAATGGTTGCGAGTAACATATCGCTTATGCATACTATCATTTCATCCAATCCAGTTTATTTATACTTTGAAAAAGCGTTACCAATACTGTTTTTATAATAAAGTAACATGGATCACTATTGCAATAAAATTGGCATAAAATGCATTGAGAACTATACCATTATCAACATAAAGTATTTCTTAGATCACACACTTGGTCTGTTTCCACCCCACACTTTCTAGTAAAGGCAACAAGTCATTGACAATTTTTAACTCCACACTCTTCGACTAGAACCAGACAGCAGGATAATACAGCGTCCAAGAAATTCTTAATACATGTGTTACTAACTAAACTTCCATCTTACAGCTTCAAGCTATTTTTTATCCACTTTTACTTATTTAGTTAGAGCCTGATCAAAGTTTAATGGTGTTTCAGTAGATTTGTACGTTCCCAAGGAAAGGGCACAAACAAATAGTTCTTTGGGTGGGGGGGTGTCTTTCTTAGTTCTATCCTGTCATAATTTTCTCTATGAAGAAAATAGGTATATTGGTAAGGTGGACAGAAAATAATTTATTCACCGTTTGTATCTTCAACGGTCTTCTTGTATTCCGGCTTAAGCTCGTAAGTTCCCTGGTTGGCTCCCCTTTTATTGTACACACACAGCTCATTCAGTATCTCTTTCAGGAATTGCTGTGGACAGAAAACATACAAAATCATTCAATCGGAACATGGTCATTCAAAATAAAAAATTCAACATCACATAATTCTAATCCCAGTACCCAATTAGCCTTAGAAAGAAGGAATGTTACTTAAGTAAAGCTTTTCCCGTCAAGAACTGATGGGAATATTTTTAATGCAGCGAACAACATAGACAATAGCATTTTATATAGACAACATATATAATCAGTTGGCTAACCGCAGGTTGATCAGTCTCTTGCACAAGCTGCTTTAAAGCCCAATTTGGTTGTGTTTCAAATAATTTGAACATTATGTCCTCCAGTTCCCCACGATCTCTTCTAGTTCTTTTGACATCTGATTGTTTAACTGGAGCTGCTTTCCTCTTATCCTGTGACAAAATTAGATTGAAATATCATTCCACATTTCTTCTAAGCAAGCAACCGAGGAATTTTAGATAAACAACTTAAAGAAATGTCATACCTTAGTAGACATCATGATCAAATAATCCTACAAAATGCTTGTATTTATAAACAATAACTCTATGTATTTGAAGCACCAATAACATGGATAAGTACATAGTTCCTCATTTTTCTTAACCTTGTGAGCAAAGCAAACTGCTTTTCATTATACTACAGGGTGTTTATTATTTAAATTACAAGAACTATCTACAGAAATGGCCAACGAGAAGGACCACTCAGGATTGTAATTCTCACACTCCTGACATCATCACAAAACCATGCTTCATTTAACCACACCAGAATCCAAACATATATTTAACAATGCATGACTGGCTATAGGCTTAACAGGACAACCATTGTGGTATAACTGACACTAATTTGTAAGCCAAAGAAAGGCAGGATGTTGTTAAGAATACTATTTTTACCTTGGAGTTGGTTGAAACCAAGCCAATCATACCAGGCATGGGCCTCATATGTACTCCACGATCATTGTCAATCACCTATCATTGAAAAACAATAAAAGGCATAAGTTAAGAAGTTTATTGGACCTTCTGCATATAAAGCACATTGATAGTTTAGACGAATACCTGTATTTGTCTATTTTTAATCATAGACTTGTTTGTCCTTTCACGACACAACTTGCCATATGATTCAAGATTTTCTCCATGGGGTTTCATGTCAAACTTATATTCCACTTTCCCTTCTACTGCAACCTTCTCTATAATTGCCCACAAAACATTTTTACTGTATGAACTAATGAATAGACCAATATGAGTAATTCTGATGAGATACTTTTGGCTAACATTTGAAGCACCAATAATTGCATAAAAGGGAAAGCTACATACGTAGAACGCACACAGAGGAGTGGAATACACACAGTAATTTGTTGAGCAAGAAAGCAATGGCATTTAAGCACCAAGATAGATATGATCCTTACCTTGATTTATCTCAGAGAACACACACATTGGAACAAAGTCTTTAAACATATTCAGTGAATAACTTTTTGGCTGATTTCCAATCTCAGCACCACCAATTTCCATTGTGAACTGATAACCAGTTAAATAACACAAGGAGAGATAAAAACAGTATCAGTTGTACATTAAATGTCAACCAAACACAATAAATTGATCAATCATTTCATCATACAATTACATTCAACAAGATAAAAAACGACTGAAATCAACAAGAGATTTTGATTTACACTTACGACTGAAATTGGAAAAAAGGAAATGTTTCCACATCGAAACAGAGTTAATTATAGAGAAGCAGAAAGAAAGAGCTAGATGATCACTTCCTAGGAAATGAACTTTCCCTTTTCAGAATTTCAGCAGTCTTCTAAATTTTAAGGTTCATGGTGGCGAAGTGAAGCAATGAGCATGCCTACGAATAATGTTTGTCAAAGATATTCATAGCATAGTTGTGTAGGTAAGCAATTTTCATTCTCCACCCAGTTCATGCACCTAACTTCAGCTTAAATTTTACTTTGTTAAAAGAATAGTTAATAAAGAGCTATTAGGTGTTTGCTAGATAGTTATTATGCTGTTAATAATCAATTAGTTAGTTTGTTATTCCATTAGTTACACGTGTACATGCTGATTGGTTAAGGCAACAGCTATATATAGTGTTGTACTACCAGAATACAGCTAATAGATTGAGATCACAATTTTCAATTCCACATCCTTGTTTACTTGTTTATCAAAACCACATAAACTTAAGACAATAGATTAATAACAAGTTCATCATTTTTTAACAAGCAGTTAAACTTTATATGCAATTATCCAACATATTGCCAGTGAAGCACAAAAAACCAATCTTCTCCACGATGACATCCTGATTTATCTTCTACAAAGAACCCTCAACTAAAAAATGATAAAGGCCTTCTTAACCATATGTGTCTCTCACCAAGCTTTGTAGAAGACACCTGACAAATTGAAGAGTCTTCTTTCTTTCTTTCTTAATTTGGGTTAAGTTATACATAATTAATTAAAATTTCAGAGTAACAATACCCAAAAAAAATCCCAAAAAATAAAGCTCCATTATGTCGAGAAAATTAGTAAACTTGGAAGACTAGGGTTTCCCCCTCAAACATAATTAACAAGTAACAAGGTCAAAATTCAGAATCCATAAAATTAATATCACAATGAAAATGAAAGGTAAACTAAAAGAAGTAGAGAAAGTCTGACGTATAGAGAAATTCAAGCCCAAATCAAATTAAAATTAAGTAATTTGAAAACTCTTTATAATTGGAATAGGAATGGTGAAATAGAGTAGTACCTCACGAGCAGAAGGATCGTCAGGGCGAAGAGGGTCAAGAGAGAAGATAACTTTAGCAACAGGGTGAGGATCAGAAGGAGAGTGGGACTGCCATGACTTGGCCACCCCCAAAGGGCACTTCATTAACCACACTGATCTCTCTGATTTCCCGGTTTCCAAGTTGTTACTACTACTCTGATTGTCCTCCATAATTACTCCTTCCTCTCTCTCTCTCTCTCTCAAGCTTCGAGCTTTTTCTTGTTGTGTGTTTTACGGTAACAATGACTGCGTTGTGATAGTGGTCTTGCTCTGCCGATTCTATTCGGACAGCCGCGTCTTTATGTGAGGCCTGTATATAACATGAGAAAAAATTTATATGTTTGCTAAACTTATTTGTAAATAAATTTTCAATTTATATATTTTAATTAAAGGTGTCTGCGGTCCGATTCGATCCAATTTTTGATAAAAAAAATAATCAAATCGAACAGAACATATTAATTTAACTAAATCGAACAGAACAACTAATAAAATTTTAAAACCGAACAATTTGATCCAATTTAGTCCGATTTAATTAACGATTTTTTAATACAAAAATAATTTTTTTAATTATTTACTAAATATTATAATTAAATAAATATCAAATTTAAAGAAAAAAAACATAACATAATTTATGAGAGAACGGTCAGCATTAATACTCTTTTTTACTTTGAGCAGTAATTAATGCAAATGGTATAAGAATTATCTTTTCAATTTTTTTCAAAGAATTCTAATGTAAGAATCCTATCTATACAATCAGTTTGAAGGTAGAATGTACAACATCATTACAAGCGTCAAAAACTCATCAAGGAATTTTCAAATACAAAAGGTAAACCATGGTTTATTCTACTGTATCATTTTTTTCATCGATCTGATTAGCAGATAACCTTCCTTTTCTTGAGCTCTTGCCAATTCAAAGTAAATAAGAGTGGATTTTGTAAATTACCATACTCTGTCTCTTTATATATAATTAATCTAACATCAACATTTGTATGTAATTAAACTACAGCTTAATATGCTAATCTTCCATTGGTTCCACCTTTTCTGCAACCTGGTTTTCACAAATATTATCATGGGGTTAACTTTGCATCTTCTGGAGCTGGTGCTTTGGTTGTTAGTCTTATTTGCTAGACAAAAACCATGAACTGTGTATACAAGTTTAATAAAAATATAAACAACAATCAGAAACCTTGACTTCCTTCCATGGCCGAAGAGGAGGAGCTGAACGACTGTAGGTGATACGAATCAGTTCGCGCTACCACCACTTCGCATCTCGAACGTGCTAATCACAAGGTCGAAGGCGAGACAACTCAAGGAAGCCTTGAGCGGACTTGTCCAAGAGCTGTTACAAGGCCAAGAGATGATGAGGAATGAGCACATAGCTTGTGAGAGGCCAAGCAATGTGATAGAGGCAAAATTGGAAGAAAAAGTTCTGCGCCGCGGCATGGATTAATGGGCGCCGCGGCGAGCGGTCCTCTGTTTTGGGAAGAATTTTGGCGAGGCATGCGCGCCGCAGCAAGCAATTGTGGCGCCGCGGCCCAGAGGGTTCTGTTTTGGCATGGCAACTAAACGAGCGCGCGCGCGGATGTGGGCAGATGTGCGCGCAGAGATGGGCGAGTGAGCACGCCGCGGCATGGATTTGGTGCGCCGCGGCACAAGCCTCTCAGGTTGGATGTCAAGATTTCTCGCCGCGGCACGCCTATTTTAATTGTTGTAACCCGAGCCTCCTTGCCGCGGCATGCTTATTTACCCACCGCGGCGCAAGTTTAAATAATGTAATTTAGACCATTGGATCAAATCCAATGGCTGCAAAGCTTTCTTTTTCTTTAGGTTTTGTTTGTACTCTATATAAGACAAATTGTATGAAATTATTTGTTTCTTCAAACAAATTTGAGAGCCAAAGCTCTTTGCTTAATTGCAAACCAAGAACTTATCAAAGGATTTGCATCCCTTTATGGCGTTCATCCTCTTCTCCGTGCGTGGTGCGTAATATCCATGTATTGAGGTGAGTTTCTTGCAGCCAAAATCTGTTGTTGTGCTTAGAATTTGCATGCTAATTTGTTGTTGGGTCTTGAACCATCCTCTCGTGGTTCTCTAGCCTCGTAGCTAATTGGGTCGTAGGAATCGTGTTGTGGGGTTCGCATTATTTGGTATCAGAGCTCTAGGTTGAGACTCTAGATTACTATCTTAAATTGTGTCAATTTCTATTTCATAGCACATAAGAAAATTTCTTCAAAAAAAAAAATTTGTGTTCTTCTTGTTTCTATGTGTTTATTGCATTTCCTGGATTAATCTGATTGGTGTTGTTGTTTCCTTCTTATTCTGATTTGATTTGGAAAAGATTTCGTTTTGAAAATTTTTCTAAAAAATTATTTTTATAGAGGAAGGGTATTTTATTAATCTCACATGTTTTGTTCGTATTGAAAAGTGAGAACAAAACTATTTTCTCTTTATTAAAAAAAAATATCTTTCGAAAATATCTCGTGAAAATATCTCCTGAAAATATCTCGCTAGATATTTTATAAAAAAAAAAAAGAAAGAGGATATTTCGGAAATTATAAAATAAAAAAAAAAAAAGAGAAAAGAGAGTGAATTCTTAATCTCCCGAGAATTTACGAAATTTCTTTCGTTTTAGCGTCGTTCACGCTTTGACGGATCGTTTTCTTGTTTGTTTGCATTTTACGAGTTGAATTTGCTAAATTGAACTTGTTTCCAAACTAATAGAGTTAGAGTTTCAAAACACTTTGAGTTAGTTTCCTTTGTGCTCAATATTGGATATTGCAAACTACGGATTGTTGAGGACGAGAACTCTACAATTGTGTGGAAATCTTGGATGGTTTGGTTTGTCATAGGGCTTCAAGCGCTTGAGTAATCAAATTCGAGTGTAAACACGTGAGGTAACGAGTGAAAGTTCCACTTTTGTTAATTGCTAATTGTTTGCTTGAATTAGTGTTGTTGAGTATGTCTGACAGGAATAGCTGAGAGGAAAGGCCAGATACAGCTTTTATGATGAGGGCGTTACAACAGTCCATGGAACAGATGAATGTCGTCATGGCCAATGTGAATGAGCGGTTGGAGAGACAAGAGGCAACTATCGCCAACTTGCGGCAAGAAGCACCGCAAAACGCTCCTAATGTAGGAAGGCCTAATAGGAGAGCCCATATTAAGGAGGAGTTGGAGGAGAATAGTTTTAGGGAGGATAATTATGAGGGAGAAGGGAGGATGCCCTTTGGAGGACGACATGGACCTAAAGGAGGCCATGGTCGGGGAGGAGTTAGGAGACCCCCACAACGACCCTATGATGGGGTTGATAGGAACTTAGAGAGTATTAAAATGAAAATGTCGGCATTCCAAGGAAAGAATGACCCGGAACTTTACTTGGAGTAGGAGAAAAAGGTTGAGCATATCTTTGTGTGCCATAACTACTCGGACGAAAAAAAGGTTAAGTTGGCCGTAATAGAATTCACCGACTATGCTTTAAATTGGTGGGATCAACTAGTTGTAGCTAGGAGGAAAAATGGGAAAAGACCGATTGATAGTTGGGAGAACATGAAAGCTGTCATGAGGAAGCGGTTTATTCCGAGCCATTACTACCAAGAGCTATATCAGAAGTTGCAAAGGCTCACTCAAGGATTTAGGTCGGTAGATGATTGTTACAAGGATATGGAGATGACCATGGTTAGAGCCAATATTGAGGAGGATAGGGAAGCCACCATGGCTAGGTTTGTTAGTGGTTTGAACCAAGACATTGCCAATATTATGGAGCTACATCACTATGTAGAGTTAGAGGATATGGTTCATATGGCAATCAAGGTGGAGAGGCAATTGAGGAAGAAGAGCAGCCGCACTTTCCCACCTAAGGTTAACCCAACTACATCAAAACCCACCCCTACCACACCATGAAAAAATTGGAAGAAAGATGAAGCAACTAGCTCCAAGCCTAGATTTGAGTTGAATAAAGGCAAAGAATTGGAGACTAGCAAGGATAAGGGTAAGATTGAAAACCCGATCCGATACCGAGACATCAAGTGTTTTAGGTGCCTTGGAACCGGACACATTGCATCCCAATGTCCGAATAAAAAGGTAATGATCGCTCAAGCCAATGGCGACATTGAGACGGATGAGGATAGTGATGATGAAGAGATGTCATTGCTAGAAGAAGCTAGTGATGAGGAGATAGGGCCCGTGGAAGGAGAGGCTCTAGTGATAATGAGGTCCTTAAGTATCCAATATAAGGATGAGGATGCGGAGCAACAACGAGAGAACATATTTCACACAAGGTATCATGTGAACTCTAAAGTGTGCAATGTCATCATTGATGGTGGGAGTTGCACCAATGTGGCTAGTACCACCTTAATTGAGAAGCTAGGGTTGCCAATGATCAAACACCTGAAACCCTACAAGCTACAATGGTTGAATGATAGCGGGGAAGTAAAGGTTAGCAAGCAAGTACTAGTATCCTTTGCCATTGGAAAATACAAGGATGAAGTAATGTGTGATGTAGTCTCTATGCAAGCTAGACATATATTGCTTGGAAGACCATGGCAATATGATAGGAGGGCTACACATGATGGGTACAATAATAAGTATTCATTTGAGTGGAAGGGGAAAAGGATTACACTTGCACCCTTATCTCCTAAGCAAGTCTTTGAGGACCAAAAGAAGATGGTTAGAGAAAAAAAAAAAAAAAGAGAAATTGGGAGAAAAGAGTGTGGTGGGAGAGAAGAGTGGAGAGAGAGAAAAAGAAACAGGAGAAAAAGTTGAAAATTTTTACGCAAAGGCAAGTGACGTAGAATACGCCGTCTTTGCGAAGAGGTCTGTCCTTATACTTTCGTATAAAGAGACTTATTTATCTACTGATGAACTTGACAATGCGTTGTCAAGTATTTTTGTTTCTTTGTTACAGGAGTATGAAGATGTGTTTCTTGAAGAGATCCCGGACGGTGTACCACCATTGCGAGGGATTGAGCATCAGATTGACTTCATTCCTGGAGCGTCTCTTCCAAACCGACCGGCTTATCGTACCAACCCGGACGATACCAAGGAGATCCAGAAGCAGGTCGAAGAATTTTTGACTAGGGGGCAAGTCAGAGAAAGCTTAAGCCCTTGTGCAGTGCCAGTGCTACTTGTGCCTAAGAAGGATGGGTCAAGTCGTATGTGTGTTGATTGTCGAGCCGTCAACACCATTACGGTAAAGTATCGTCACCCAATTCCTAGATTAGATGACATGTTAGATGAATTGCATGGCTCTAGCATATTTTCAAAAATTGACCTTAAAAGTGGATATCATCAAATAAGGATGAAAGAAGGGGATAAATGGAAAACCGCTTTTAAAACAAAACATGGGTTGTATGAGTGGTTAGTTATGCCTTTCAGGTTATCTAACGCACTAAGTACTTTTATGAGATTAATGAACCATGTTTTACGTTCTTTAATTGGAAAATGTGTGGTTGTCTATTTTGATGATATCCTCATTTACAGCAAAAATTTAGAAGAGTATGTTGAACATTTACGTGCTGTGCTTGAAACTTTGAGAAAAGAAAAACTATATGCTAATTTAAAGAAGTGTTATTTTTGCATGAGCAAGCTAGTTTTTCTTGGTTTTGTTGTAAGTGCTGAGGGAATAGAAGTAGATAAGGAAAAAGTCAAGGCAATTAGAGATTGGCTCTCGCCTAAGTCTGTCACAGAGGTTCGCAGTTTTCATGGCTTGGCTAGTTTATATCGAAGATTTGTTAGAGACTTTAGCACTGTAGCCGCACCTCTAACCGAGGTGATTAAGAAAACTATAGGTTTTAGATGGGGAGTAGAACAAGAAACAACTTTTAATTTGTTGAAAGATAAATTATGTATTGCACCTGTTCTATCTTTACCTGACTTTACTAAAACCTTTAAAGTTGAGTGTGATGCTTCAGGCATAGGCATAGGAGCTGTTTTAATGCAGGAAAAGCGACCTATCGCCTATTTCAGTGAGAGGCTCGGTGGAGCCTCCCTGAACTACCCAACGTATGACAAGGAGCTCTATGCTTTGGTTAGGACCCTGGAGACTTGGCAGCACTATCTATGGCCGAAAGAATTCGTCATCCACACGGATCATGAATCCTTGAAGCATCTAAAGAGCCAAGGAAAGTTGAATAGGCGACATGCAAGGTGGATGGAGTTCATCGAAACCTTTCCTTATATTATTCAATATAAGCGAGGTAAGGAAAATGTTGTCGCAGACGCATTGTCAAGGAGGTATACCTTACTCTCTACTTTAAATGCTAGATTATTAGGGTTTGAGTATATTAAAGAACTGTATGCTGCTGATGATGACTTTTCTGCTGTATATCATGCATGTCATAAGTCTGTTTTTGAAAAATTTTATTTGTTCAATGGGTATTTATATAGAGAAAACCATTTATGTATACCCAACTGCTCTATGAGAGAGTTACTGGTGAGAGAGGCCCATGGTGGAGGTCTAATGGGACACTTCGGTGTGGCCAAGACTATGGATGTTTCACGAGAACATTTCATGTTTTACGAGAACATTTCTTTTGGCCTAAGATGAGGCGTGATGTAGAAAGGATTTGCTTTAAGTGCATCACATGTAGGCAAGCAAAGTCCAGAGTCCTACCTCAAGGACTATATACACCCCTACCGGTGCCTAATTCACCTTGGGTGGATATCTCCATGGACTTTATTTTGGGTTTGCCTAAGTCTAGGGGCGGAAGAGATTCTATTTTTGTAGTTGTTGACAGGTTTTCAAAAATGGCACATTTTATTGCGTATCACAAAACCGATGATGTAACTATCATTGCTAATCTTTTCTTTAAAGAGATTGTACGGTTGCATGGGGTTCCAAAAGTATAATTTCTGATAGGGATCTCAAATTCCTGAGTTATTTTTTGAAAACTCTATGGGTTAAGTTGGGGACGAAGCTTTTGTTTTCTACTACTTATCATCCCCAAACTGATAGCCAAATAGAGGTAGTTAATCGAACTTTATCTACTCTATTACGAACGGTCATTCAGAAAAACTTGAAAAATTGGGAGGATTGTTTGCCTTTCATTGAATTTGCTTATAATAGGAGTGTGCGTTCCACTACTAACCATACATCATTTGAAATTGTTTATGGTTTTAACCCACTCACTCCTATGAATTTATTGCCTTTACCTGTTTCAGTTAGGACAGATTTAACAAGTTCCAAGAAAGCTGAAATGGTAAAGAAACTACATGAGAGCATTCACGAGCGCATTGAGAAAAAGAATGAAGAATTTGCGTTCAAGGCTAACAAAGGGCGACGTAGGGTCATTTTTGAACCCGGTGATTGGGTTTGGGTACACATGAGGAAGGAACGGTTTCCCGAAAAGCGAAGGTCCGAACTACAACCTCGAGGGGATGGGCCATTCCAAGTACTCGAACGTATCAACGACAATGCCTACAAGCTCGACCTTCTAGGTGAGTATAACATTAGTGCATCTTTTAATGTTTCTAATCTTTCTCCTTTCGATTATGCAGGTGAAGATTCGAGGTCGAATCCTTTTCAAGAGGGGGGAATGATACGAATCAGTTCGCGCTACCACCACTTCGCATCCCGAATGGGCCAATCACAAGGTCGAAGGCGAGACAACTCAAGGAAGCCTTAAGTGGACTTGTCCAAGAGCTGTTACAAGGCCAAGAGATGATGAGGAATGAGCACATAGCTTGTGAGAGGCCAAGCAATGTGATAGAGGCAGAATTGGAAGAAAAAGTTCTGTGCCGCGGCATGGATTAATGGGCGCCGCGGCGAGCGGTCCTCTGTTTTGGGAAGAATTTTGGCGAGGCATGCTTGCCGTGGCAAGCAATTGTGGCGCCGCGGCCCAGAGGGTTCTATTTTGGCATGGCAACTAAACGAGCGCGCGCACGGATGTGGGCAGATGTGCGCGCCGAGATGGGCGAGTGAGCGCGCCGCGGCATGGATTTGGTGCACCGTAGCATAAGCCTCTCGGGTTGGATGTCAAGATTTCTCGCCGCGGCATGGAATTTACTCTGCCATGGCACGTCTATTTTAATTGTTGTAACCCGAGCCTCCTTGCCGCGGCATGCTTATTTACCCACCGCGGCGCAAGTTTAAATAATGTAATTTAGACCATTGGATCAAATCCAATGGCTGCAAAGCTTTCTTTTTCTTTAGGTTTTGTTTGTACTCTATATAAGACAAATTGTAGCGGCCCAAAAGGCAACTCTTGTTCATATATGAAATTATTTGTTTCTTCAAACAAATTTGAGAGCCAAAGCTCTTTGCTTAATTGCAAACCAAGAACTTATCAAAGGATTTGCATCCCTTTATGGCGTTCATCCTCTTCTCCGTGCGTGGTGCGTAATATCCATGTATTGAGGTGAGTTTCTTGCAGCCAAAATCTGTTGTTGTGCTTAGAATTTGCATGCTAATTTGTTGTTGGGTCTTGAACCGTCCTCTTGTGGTTCTCTAGCCTCATAGCTAGTTAGGTCGTAGGAATCGTGTTGCGGGGTTCGCATCAATAGGGGCGTGGGACGGCTGGGGGAGCTTGCTGGCTGGCTGACGGCAGGCGACGCACGCTAAGGTTCGTGAAGACTGAAGAATTCTCTGGAAATTTCAGAATGTTTGCGACTTTGCGTTTGGCTATTTTAGAATGTTTACGTTAGAGCTGATTAATTATGTGTGTGTATATATATATATATATATATATATTAAAAAAATTAAATTTCGGTTCGGTTCGGTACGGTCCGGCTTAAAATTTCGAAAAATTGGACCGAACCGTTAGTCAAACAGTTTAAAAAATAAAAAATCGGACCAGACCGTTTCACTTATTAAACTGTCCAGTTCGGTCCGATTTGGTTCGATTTTTTGATTTTTTTCGGTTTGGTTCGGTTTTTTGACACCCCTAATTTTAATGGGTGAAAGCTAAAATAGTCAATTTATTTATGCATTAGGTGTTATTTAATACTTTAACTTATAAAATGTGTCTTCAAGTCCATTTACTTATAAAGAAGGTGTTTTGAAGTCCTTTTATTTGTAAAAAAGGTGTAAGGTAAAGACAAAATTAATTTTTCATCTAATTTTTCATTAAATCTAACGGAATAGTACATGTGTTACATGCATGTTTATATTTTTCGATAGATATATATAAAATTAAATAATTTTAATTAAAAAATTACTCTAATTTTTACAATTTCTTTATATTAAACTTAAATAAAATTTTTATTGTCTAATTTGTGATTTTAGATATTAAATAATGAAAATTCTATTTAAATTTTATTGAATTCAATCAAGTTTAAATAAAATTTTCATTATTTAAGTTGTGACTTTAAATATTAGACAATGAAAATTTTATTAAAAATTATATTTAAATTACATTGAAAATTTTATTTAAATTTTTTTTGAAAACTAAAGAAATTAAGTACTTTTTTAATTAAATATTAATTTTTTTACTTATATATATATATATATATATATCAAAAAATATAAATATGCATGTGATATATCTATTATTCCGTTAGATTTAAAGGAAAATTAGATGAAAAATTAATTTTATCATTGCTTGACACATTTTTTACAAGTAGAATAACTTAAAAACACATTTTTCAAAAATAAAGAAATTTAAAGACATTTTTTATAATCTAGGGGACTAAATGCCAACTTTTATTAAAACAAAAGGACCGTTATGATATTTTTTCCTATTTTAATTCTTAAGTTTTTATAGCTTATGAGTGAAAAGATACTTCAAATTTTAGTTAAAAGAGAGACATTGGTCGGGATGAAAGGTAAAGATATGTCTCTTAAACATGTACGCATTGCTTGATTCGAAAGCAAAATCGAGCTTCATTTTATTATAAACTCTTCAAAGAAAACCCAATATTTTTTATGTTGTATATTCTAATGTTTGTGGTCCGATGACTACTAGTATTCTTAGAGGAGCAAGGTACTTTATTATCTTTATTGATGATCATTCCAAGAAGGTTTGGGCCTATGCGTTGGCATAAAAGATCAAGTGTTTGATGTATTCAAGCAGTTACATGTCACTATTGAACGAGAGAATGGCAGATCATTGAAGTGTATACGCACGGACAATGAGGGAGAGTACATGGGAGCTTTCAAGCATTACTGCATGAGAAATGGAATTAGGCATGAAAGATTAGTTTCGAAGACTCCTCAACATAATGGGATAGCTAAGAGAATGAATAAAACAATTGTTGAAAGGACAAGAACAATGTTATCTCATGTTAAGCTACCCAAGAAATTTTGAGGTGAAGCTTTATTAAAGGCGAGGGATTTGACTAATCACTCTCCCTCAATTCTGTTGAATAGAGATGTTCCAAACAAGTTTTAGAAAGGAAAAGATGTATCATACAATCATTTAAAGGTATTTGGTTGTAGAGAGTTTGTTCATATTCTTAAAGATAAAAGATCGAATCTCGACTCCAAGTTAAAGGAATGCATCTTCTTGAGATATGGTAATGAAGAATTCGAGTATAGGATATAGGATCCTGTCAAACTAAAGATTGTCCAAAGTAGAGATGTCGTCTTCTTTAAAAATTAGAATATTGAAGATACCCAAAAAGGTGAAAAGCTTGATCACCCAAAAGAAGATTCAATTTCTCCTCCCATAGAGCAAAATAATGGAAGAGATTCAATTGAAGATATTGGAGATGCAGTAAATGATTCTTCAATTGGTGATGATCCAACTGATTATACAACTGAAGATAGAAGTGATGGTATTCTTGATGACCAAGTTAATAATAAACAGGAAGAAACACCAGCTCTTTAGGAACCATTAGTTGGACCTCAACTTAAAAGATCAACCAGAATACCCAAGCCCCAAACTAGATACTCTCCAAATGAGTTTGTGTTACTCACTAACGGAGGAGAACTAGAGTTCTACGAAGAAGCTTTGACACATGAGCATAAGGGGGAATGGTTAAAAGCCATGTAAGAGGAAATGAAATTTTTACATGAGAACCACATATACCATTTAGTGGCACTACCCAAAGGTAAAAAAGCACTCAGGAACAAATGGGTGTACAAATTAAAGACTGAAGAAAATAGCTTACGAGCTAGATACAAGGCAAGGCTAGTCATGAAAGGGTTCAGTCAGAAAAAAGGAACCAACTTTGATGAAATTTTCTCACCCGTGGTGAATATGTCATCCATCGGGGCAGTACTTGGCTTGGATGCAAGTTTGAATCTAGAAGTTGAACAGCTTGATGTGAATACTACTTTTCTTCATGGTGATCTAGAAGAAGAGATCTACATGGAGCAGCTAGAATGGTTCAAAGTCAAAGGTAAAGAATACATGGTTTGTCGGCTAAAGAATAGTCTATATGGACTTAAACAAGCATCACGACAATGGTACAAAAAGTTTGACTCCTTCGTGATTAAGCATGGATATCAAAGGACAACTTCTGTTCATTGTGTATTTGTGAAAAGATTCACTAATGGTGAATTTATCATACTCCTTCTTTACGTTAATGATATGTTAATCGTAAGACCGAATAGTGACAAGTTGGCAAGCTAAAGAAATAACTAAATAAGTCTTTTTCCATGAAAGACTTAGGATCCACAAAGTAGACTCTTGATATGACAATAACCCGTGATCAAAAGAAAGGGAAGTTGTGGTTATCAAAAGAAAGATATATCGAGAAGGTCTTAGTGCAATTCAACATGGATAAGGCAAAGTCAGTTGCTATTCTAGTTGTTAGATACTTCATGCTAAGCTCAAAACATAATCCTACATGTGAGAAGGAAAAAGAAGAAATGACTATGGTACCATATTCCTCAGTGTTGGTAGTCTTATGTATGTTATGGTGTGTACAAAACCTGACAAAACACATGCAATTAGAGTTATTAGTACATACTTGTCAAATCCAAGTAAGGAGCACTAGAATGCAGTGAAGTGGATATTGAGATACCTCAGGATACTTCCAAAATGAGTTTATGCTTTGGAAAGTGATAGACCTGAATTAATTGGCTATACAGATGTAAATATGTCAGGAGATATTGATTCTAAAAAGTCTACTTCTGAATACCTAATTACTTTTTCAAGGGGAGCAATATCGTGGCAATCAAAGCTACAAAAGTGTGTTGCTTTGTCTACCACAAAGGTAGAGTTAATTATAGCTACATAAGCTTGCAAAGAAACGCTATGGATGAAGAGGTTCTTGCATGAATTAGGGCAGGAACAACAGAAATACATTGTGCATTGTGACAACTAGAGCGCGATCCACTTGAGTAAGAATTTGAGTTTTCACTTAAGATCGAAACATATTAATGTACAATATCACTGAATGTGTGATATGTTGGAATCCAAGTAGTTACAATTTTAGAAGATACATATTGAAATAACGGCACAAATATGATGACAAAGTCCTTACTAAGGGACCAATTTCAACTATGTAGAAAGACAACAGGTATAATGGAATCAGGTATAGTGGAGCCCTTCACATAAGTCGAGAGGGGGAGATTGAAAGAGTCATCCCTCCTTTTGTGGAAGTGATAAGAGAAAAAAAAAAGGAAAATGTCAAATGCATGATAGAAATGAAGGAGCAGAGTTTTCTCTTCTTATTTCATGCTATTGATATTAACATTATTAGTAATATGAATATTATAAAAGGCCTTCCTTCATTGGAAGGCAATAATCTCATCCCTCGAAGAGTCTCTCTGGGAAGAGAATAAATTATATAAGTATATTGAAAGGTAGATTGAAAAGCCAAGCATATGGCTTGAAAGAGAAACAAAAAATTCTTATTGTATATGAGAGAAAGTAATCATTATTTGTATGTAAGAAAAATATCTTCTTTAAATTAAAATTCAAAAAAATATAAAGCCATATTTTTGTGAGACAGTTTTGTATTCTATTTATTAGTCCATATATAGTGAAAAATATTATATATTTTGTTAGCTATTTTAAATACGCACAAGAAAGAAAAGATAGATCCAAGAACTGTTGTAATTTTCTATTTGACTATTATTATTATTTTATTTGTCATTTAGAATGAAATCTTAGTTGTCCTTAGTAGGATTTTCAGTTACAATTCAAATCATATAAGGCTTTTACATATATATAGGACGGCTATATCTATGTAATATTTCTCAATTATTCTATGTAATATTTCTTAATTATTTAATTTTACAATATTAATTGTCTTAATAGTTCTCCACCAATAAAATTAGAACAATTAAGGAAAGAATGATGCATGTATGTGTTTGATTATCTTTCAAACAATTGATAAGATGAACTTGATCTATAGAAATAACTTATATATTAGTAAATATAACTAAATATTATAATATTGTGTGTAAGTTTATATCGAGCGAGATAACATACTTTTTTATGTGTATAAGTTTCAGTACTTATATGTTGCATGTATTAATTAACTTTTTAAATATATAATATTGTGTGTAAGTTTATATCGAGCGAGATAACATACTTTTTTATGTGTATAAGTTTCAGTACTTATATGTTGCATGTATTAATTAACTTTTTAAAATATATATATATATATATATATATATATATATATATATATATATATATGCTTTTCAATGTGTGTATTTAATTGTTTTAATGATGAACTTATTGTGATCAATTAAAAATAAATATTGATGGACTTGTTGTGAGATTAATGGAGATAATATGATAATTATATATATATTATATAATTTATGGTATGAGATTTTATTCATACAAGTATTAATAAAGTATAAAATAATGCAGGAATTAAAAAAAAAACTTTTATAATCGTCCTATATAACTTTAACAGGACGATCAATGATCTTCCTATATACATCTTTTAGGACGATTTATGACTGTTTTATTAAAATTATATAGAACAGTTATTAACCATTTTATAATATGTATATAAAAAATCGTCATATTTGTTGAAATCTTTTAAGATGGACAATTATAAGACGGTCCATAACCATCCTATCTCACCATTTTTATAGTAGTGTGTGTACATTATACACACACACATATATATACATATATATGTGTGTGTGTGTGTGTGTATGAACCATCATTGTAAAGAGGACATGTATAGAATGATTAGTAACTATCCTATTTCATTCTTTTTGTAATAATGCGTGTACATATTATATTTATATATGTATAAATCACAATCGTAAAGAGGACCTGAATATTAATACACATTCTTTCTTGTGTTGTGTTATCTCTAAATAACTATGATTATATGATGGGAGATTATTGGTTAAATTTAACCGTTGTGTCTTAGTGGCCTTTTAGTTAGTATATGCTTTATGTTTTAATTTGTTGTTTCATGTGAACTCATGTTGCTTATTGTATTATTTTACACTTGTTTTGGTGATTATTAATAAAATTAATATCTTATTATTTGATAAAAAATAAAAAATTTAATGGATTTTTTCCCAATCACATTGCAACACATTTGCCAAACAATAGACAGATTACATATGTATGGCATTTCTTTTTGAATTTTTTTCTAATTTATCGAGTGCAATAGCAAATCGAGTCGACATTTTTTTAGATTGGTTGGTCCATGATATGGACAAAAATTATGAAAACTGAAATTCCTTGTTGGGTTATAGGTTTTTAAAATCATAAAACCAAACGAATTTACATAATATATACAATATTAGTTCATTATATTATTGATATAATTGATCATTGATCTAATCAAACCGAACCGAACATTTACTCAATATCATTGATCTTGTGCACAACTGTATATGAAGTTATTAACAAGGAAAGGTACATATAATATGATCAAAATAAACTTTAATATAATGAATCTCTCTATGATTGATCTTATTATTGTTTTAATTTGTTAAAAAAATTAGGTGGAATTATTTTGCAAACAATATACCTTATTTGAAATTGGTAACATGACACATTTCTCTTTTTTTTTTTTTTTGAGAAAAAAAAAAAAACTTTATGACTAGAGGTTGTCGTTAAGAAGAGTTAATAACTAGTATTAGGGTAGGCATTTTTTTTTTTTTTCCAAAAATTGACCAATCAACCCGAGTTCAAGTTCAAACCGAGCCTACATATTTTTTATTTGAGGTTGGTTGGTTCAAATAGATCCAAAATATTTTAAAACAGACAAGATCGATTTGGTTGTAGGTCCGCAAAAAATAAAAACCAATACAATGAATCGATCTACACTTTATATATATTACATTTTAAAAAATATATATTTTTAATTATATTATATAAATATATAATATAAATTATAAAAAATAATTAAAATGTAATATTAATTAATATTATACAATATACCAAGTCTGCAAGTCCTAAACTAAATTTAATGATCTGAGTTAATGTTTGATATTTTGAATAGTATTTTTGGATAACTGTAATATTATGCTTCTTTAATTAAGTTAAGCCTTTTGTGACACAATAATACCGCTTGTAACATTTTTAGTATTTTATTTTAATATGAGGACATATCATGGCTAATACAATTTTTAACAGATGAAAAATTACTAAAATATTTATTAAATATTATGAATTTTATATAGGTGGTGCTTTAATATTGAGTTAATTTTTTATGCAAATTGTTTATAGGGTGACAAAAAAAAGTGTTTGTAGGAATAAAAGAATATTCTTGCACTTTCTATTATATTTTTTATTATGATAATAACTTCCAAGTAAAATTGAAAGTCCAAAATTGCCCGATCCAAACTCCTTTAAATCGACATTGTAGGTTGGATTGAAGGTTGATTTTTTAAGTGATAGAAATTAGCTAAGTTTTGAATTTTTTAAAATTATCAAGATAAAGTTGGCTTATAAAATAACTTAATAGTCAACTTATCGAACCTATGTTTATTTCTAACTACTATGTACCTTCTTACCGTCTCGAACCCATGATTAACCTAATTGATAATACAATTGGGATAGTCCAATGTCGATGGTAACACGACCCATTTCACATACTTGTTATATTGATTGAAAAAATGTATGTGTTATATTCTAGAAAATAAAGAATTTATTTATGGCTAATGAGAAAGAAAAATGTTATATTGTTCGATTGATGCTTTTCACGGCTATCTGTTAAAGTATTATATTAATTTTTAAAAAAGAAGGGCATCAATGAACTTGTAACTTTGAAATAGGAGCGGTTTAATTCTCTAACTTTCAATAAAAACACTTTAGTTTTATAAATTTAAAAAATGTGCACTTTAGTTCCAAAAAAAATAAACATAAGTTTCATAATTTTAAAATTTTAGAATTAAATTGCACATTTTTTTTTTAAATTATAGAATTAAAGTATTATATTTAAAAACAACAGGATTAAAATAATCATTTTATAAAAACCGAAAGAACTCTTGTGCCCTTCACCCAATTTTTAATTCCTTTCTTTTCATATGTTCTATAATTAATAAATAATTTGTATACTGCAATGAAAATCTGTGCAGATTAGTTTTGTCCGATGAGAAAACGGAGATATTTTTATAGTTCTTTCTAATTTAAAATTTTTTTTCTATCTAACAAATATATTGAAGAATTAATATATTTATGTAAAATATAAATTTAAATTTTTTATCTCTATTTTTAAATTACACACTTTTTTTGTCTCCTGCATCTATTTGTCTTCATTTTACCCAAAATTTTCATATATCTATAATAATGAAATTTTTTTCTCTAATTAAATATATTACTTAATTTATTTTTTTAACTAATTCTAAATAAAATATTAAAGACTTAAGGTCAACGTAAATTCCTATCCATATCAGTACGTCAAAAATGAAAGGCTACTACTGCTACGATAGAATTCGTGAAAATTCGTTAATAATAACGATTTAAAAAAAAAAAAAAAACGTTTTTTTCTAAATTAATAGCCAATCTTTTTCAATGTCGCTCTGGCTCAACTTGCAAGCAAAATAATTAAATAATGAAAGACAAAAACACGTGTCTTAAGAAAATTGGCAAACTATCCACCCAATTTCTTCCGATAACCAACAAATTTATCATTTATCCGAAGTTGTAGGAATTATTACTTCCAAACAAAGTCCCCATTTTAATGTTTTACATGATAAATGAGGTGGATTATTTTATAATTGAGTAATGTTCAATAATATTATTTAAATAAATTATATATATATATATATATATATATATATATATATATATATATATATATATATATATATATAATAATTAAATAAAATATAAATTAAATAATAAATATAACACATAATTTATGATATATATTTAATTATATATTATCACATTATAGTATCATAATTTAATTTAGTAATAATAAAATTATAATTCAATTTAGTAATAATAAATATTTTTTTTCTACATGAATATGTTTAATTATTTTATATGAATTCATTTAATTATTAATTATTAGGCAATATAATTTGTTTTATCATAAAAAATTATAATTAATTTAAATCATGTAATTTATATAAATGAAGCATTTAATACATCATAAGTTTTAATATATAAGAAATTATTTATTAATTTAGAATCAATAATTTTAACTAACAACTTGCGTTATTATCATTAAGAAAATAAAAAGAATTAAAACGATCCCACTATTTTTTTATTTTACCATTAAAATTTATAATATTAATTTTTTTATTAATTCAAATTAATACTTCAAAATCAATAAATAATTTTTTATTAAATAAAAATTTTATTTTAATTTAAATATTAATAATATTTTTTTAAATAAGAAATACGTATGTATCAATTTTAGCCCCTAGTTAAAAGAAGCATATAATATTTAATTGAATACGTATGTATTTCATAAATGTATCAATTTTATATTAATTTTAAAATATAAATATCATTATTAAATTATAGGAAATCACAATTTTTATTCTTTCAATAATAAAGTAAGAATTTCATTAAATATAAAAAAAATATTAAAATCTAAAGAAAAATTAAAATACTAAATATATCGCATAATCAAAAACGAAATCAAGATTGATAGGCTGTGTTAAATTCAAAATATCTATGAATGAATATACATAAGCATTAAACAATAACTCTATATTGTAACTTACTTAAACGCTTGACTGTAATAATTAAAACGGTAAGTTTTTGATAGCAATGAAGATTGATATCTAAAGATAACATTTCATAATATAACTAATAAACTTTCTTAGAAACATAATAACAAACATTTTAATCTCGACAACAGACAAAACAACAATACTACTTATACGATTTTAGATGAATTAGAAATTGTAGTACCAAACAAGCACAACAATAACAAAGTTTTAAACAAAATTGATCACAATACTTAAAAGTTCATAAACTAAAAATTACAAGACAAAATTACAAAAAAAAAAAAAAAACACTAATCAACAAAAAAATCATTGGCCACCCCAATGACAAACTAGTTAGAAATAAACAACCGCATAGCCGCACTTATTAAAACAAAAATAAAAAAAAAAGAAACCAAAAATAGAGAAATTGGGCTAGAGACAAAAGAGGAATTGGTGGTGACGGCTAAGTCAAGACCCACAGAGAAGCACGAAAGACCAGGGGCAGAGCATACCCTACTAGACTAGACGATAGATCCACGACAAACAACAACTTGATATTATAGATCCACGGATGAGCGAACCCATTCTAAACAAGAGACAAGATTAGACTGGAGACCAGAGACTTTACCACCAAACAAACGGGCCAACCAAACGGCCAGGCTACCTACCGTTGGCCAAGGGTTGGAGTGTCCCTTAGAAAACCCTAGAGTTATAGAGAAAAATGAGAGAAATTTTAATTAAGAGAGAGAGAAAAAAACAGTGATACATTTTGATATTAATCTTTGCTATTTGTGTGTAAAATCCACAAATTTTTATGAAACATATAATTTATTTTTTTTAATGAAAAAGGCACAAAAGATATATAGAATTTTTTAATTTAATAAGAGTATGTTTATTAACAAGAAAAGTAAATGAGTAAAAATGAAGTTATTCATATTTTTATGTTTATTTTCTTAATATATAAGGGAAAGGGAATAAATTCCCTACAGATTTTGAAGTGATTTTTATTGATTGATTTCTTATACTCTTGATATAATTTCTTTTTCTTAAATTTATAATATGTAATTCCATAATTATCATTACTTTTAATGTATATATTTTTTTGTTCATCATCACTTTTAAGAATAATATTTAAATAAATTAATATTTTCATTCTCACTCTTTAGAATTTTTGGTAAACATATTAAAAGAGAATAAATTTTTTTTTTCTTTTCCTCTTCATTTCAATTGATTTTTATTCCGATTTTATATTGATATTCATTATATATTAGCAATGACACCCTAAAATTAAAACTTGTTTAGTTATTTTCCCAAAGGATGCAGTATATAGAAATTATTTTCTTTTGCAAGTGAAGCACTTTAGTTACTTTTTTTTGAGTGATTTATCCAAATCATTTTGCTTTTAAAAAGAATCAAATTTACTTCAATTTATATTATTTTATTTAAATTAAAGAAAAACATTTACATAATAACACTGTAAAAATTAACTAATTACTTTCATTTGCAAATATTTTTTAATATAAGCATATGATCAAAAATATCTCACCTTTTGTTTTGAGTATATAACTATTTTTTCCTTTGGTGCTTAAATAATATTGATTTTATTTTTAACTTTTTTAGTAAAAAAAATATATGCTTGATTTTTTACAAAGTTAAAAAAACATATATTTATTTATATTGTAAGAAAAATGAACACATATTTTTTTTTATGAGGAGGTTCAAAATAAAACTTTATGTATTAAAGGAGTTATGCTATATAATTAAATCTTTTTTTTTTATTAAGAGAAAATATGATTATTTTTTCTGAAAAAATATTACGAATTTAAGATGTATTATAAATGAAGTGGTATAGTTTTATTGGCAAGTACAATTATGCTCACTAAATTGTAACAAATAAAAAACTATCGCATTAGTTAATATGATGATATATTTGGGTATATAATAGTATTCATTTGTTATTTAATTTATCAATAATTATAAAAATTAAATAAAAGTAGTTGATTAATTAAATACGTTAATCTAAAGTTTTGATTTAATTATAATAAATATTGATAAAATTAATAATAAATAGTTATATATATTTTTTAAAAAAATATTTATATATATTATAAAATATTTATAAATAGAGATTTTTGTATTAAAAAAATAAGAAAAAAAAGTAAAAAAAATATGTATATATATTTTAAATTTGAATATAATAATATAAGTTAAAATATATTTGTTTCGTTAAAAAAAAAAAAAAGTGTGAGTTGAAAATAGTGATTAAAGTACTCAATTTGTAAAAGTGACTGCCCCTCTTTTTTTCCAAATAAATTGTGTTCTCTACGTCTCTATTCTCTCCCAAAACGAAGGAAGAGAAAATGGAACGCCAAACACTTTTCTTCACTCTTCTCCTCTTTTTATCTCTATTATCATCTACGGTCACTGCCACCATATCTCCCGATCAATCGGACACCGAAGATCCTCTGATTCGCCAGGTTGTGTCATCCCACGGCGACGATGATGATCAACTTCTAAACGCCGAACACCACTTCTCCAACTTCAAAACAAGGTTTGACAAAACTTATTCTACTCAAGACGAGCACGATTACCGTTTTTCCGTCTTCAAGGCTAACTTGCGCCGAGCCAAACGTCACCAAAAGCTCGACCCTAGCGCCGTCCATGGCGTCACCAAATTCTTGGATCTCACTCCGGCCGAGTTTCGCCGGAATTTCCTGGGCCTCAAGCGTCTCCGCCTCCCAGCCGATGCTCATAACGCTCCAGTCCTTCCGACTAATGATCTACCTTCCGAATTTGATTGGCGTGATCGTGGCGCTGTAACCCCGGTCAAAGACCAGGTAAAAAACTTATCATGTATCGATCATATAACACATGTGTATATGGACTTAAATTTTGCTTATAATCTAATGTTTATTGGATATTTTTAGGGTTCCTGTGGGTCGTGTTGGGCTTTTAGCGCCACGGGAGCACTTGAAGGAGCTCATTTTCTGTCCACAGGGGAGCTCGTGAGCCTCAGTGAACAACAGCTTGTGGACTGTGACCATGAGGTTTCCCTTGTTTTACTCTTTTGTTAGTGTTGTTTGGGTTGCGTTGCTTTTTTAGCTGGTCTTTTTTTAACAAATTTTAGTCTAGGAAGATTGAAATTGGATTTCAAGTAATTTTGAATATTGAGAACCTTTTCTTATGAGTAATATCACCGGGAATTATTAGGAATTAAATTATTCAAAATATTGTTTTACTGAGAGAATACCTCAGACTCAGATGATGGTAATTTCATTTTGGACGCTTATAGTTTTGAACACACGTTCATTATGGTAATTTCACTTTTGTATTTTTAAAAGGACAAATTTTGTTGGATGACTACACCATAAACACTACTTTTAAATCTGTGTTCAAATGAGATTTACTTTTAAGCACATGTTTTATATATGATAATGAATTCACTAGGGGGTCAAAAATTAAAAAAAAAATTGTCTAAGGTGAAAATTAAAAATTACTCTTTTATAAAATTAAAATTAAAATTATCTGAAAATTAGATTTGTTATCATCATGTGAAGATATTTTACTAAAGTTTAATTCAAAGTAATCATAATAGTGGGAACCTTTTCCCTTTTCTAATTCCATTGTTTTCCGATTCTATGTATTTCTACTTAGTTTCAAATTCATAACTAGTAAATGTGCCAATAATTTTGATACAAGTACAAATGGATAAACATGCATTTTGAAGCCCCTTTATTAATGTTAGGGTTGCAAAATGGGATGTTCTTCTAAAAAGAAATGGTAGAATCCACTGAAAAGATGTTCTCCTAATAAGAAATGGTACGACCCACTAAAAAGATGGACTTGACCAATCCGGTACCATCTGTGATTAGGGTGGGTTGGGTCGTAGGATTTAGTGGGTTGGGATGGGTTTGGCCATTAGTCACATTAAGAGCGCTAGTAATAATGCATTGTAAAAAATTGAAAAAAAAAAAAAGTGCATGTGTGTTTGGAAAAAAAATTAAGGTTAAGGTTATTTAGAAAAAAGCCTTTCTACTGTTTGGAAAAAAAAAACTTTAGAAAAAAGCCTTTCTACTGTTTGGAAAAAAAAAAACTTAGGCATATTAAAAAATTTAAAAGCAAAACTGAAATAAGTAATGAAATTCTTCTCTTGATTTGAATTTCACGAGACAAATGGGAATCATATCCCAAATAGGTTGGAATGGAGTGAGATGGATTTTGAATGGAGTGATTTATGCTTGTACCATGGGCTGATGGACCCATTAGGAGCAAGTAATATGGTAATGGTATGGGGTGGTTGATCCATTTTACACCCCTAATTGATGCTAAATAATTAATTCATTATATGGGACAAGATATAGTTAGCAGTATCTCCTAGCTTTGATATTATAGAGTGAGTGAATCTGCTTTTGCTTGTAGCTTTATGCTTAAGAAGAAATGAGCATTTATCAAATACAACCTAGATTATCATTGAATACTTAATTGTTGTGTTTGGCGTAAGCTCAAAACCTTATGGGTGGTCACTGTTTCATTTTTGTTCCTATATATTTTAGTGGCAGTACTTAAGTATGTGACGCCTTTGTTTGTTATGTTTGACGCTATCATTCATGATGATCTATAAATCTAACTAAATTTGTTTGGATAGCATAAATTTTTGAACTCAATGGTTCCTCGATCTGATCTCTTATCTCGCAATATGATCATGGAGATAATGAGAAGTAATCGGTTCCCTGTCTTTAACAACATTTTTTTCTTTTGGCAGTGTGATCCTGAAGAACATGGTGCATGTGACTCAGGTTGTAGTGGTGGTCTGATGAACAATGCCTTTGAGTACACACTTAAGGCTGGTGGAGTAGAGCAAGAGGAGGACTATCCCTATACAGGGAAGGATCGCGGTCCCTGCAAATTTGACCAAACAAAGATTGCTGCTTCTGTTTCAAATTTCAGTGTTGTTTCACTTGATGAAGATCAAATTGCTGCAAATTTGGTGAAGCATGGACCCCTTGCAGGTAATTAGTTACTTGGATTTTCTCATTACCTTATGAAAGTTTAATTCAATCCCAATCAGGCTTAACTAGCATGTACATGTTATATACGTTAATGAAAGTATCTCAATATTTTTATCAAAATTTTCGTAAAATGAATGTATCGTTATGGATGTGCTGTTTCAAAATATATTCCACAATATTCATAAATTTTTTGATAATTTCCATGGAAATATCAAAAAAAATGTTGAAATTTTATGATATTTTTGTAAGTCATTTTGTAATTTTTAAAATTTCGATAAATTTTTTTGAAATATTGTAATTATTGATATGGATATATTGCAGAATATCAGTTTTTTAATTTTGTCAAATTAGAAATACATTTACATAAATTATTATTTTTATTATGAATTCAATTAATATTTATGTAATTAAATTTTAGTTATCTTTAAATTCTCACATTTACTTAAATAATAAATATTTAATTATAAATTGTAATTCATTAAACTCTGATTCATTTGTACATAATTAATTATATATATATATTTTCAATTAGTTCTCTCATTTTCTCTCATGTTATTTTTATTTTTGGTCTATTTAATTCTTTATATCTAAAGTAATTTTGTATTAGTATTATTTACTTTTTCATTAATTTCAATATAACTTATATATCCGACGTAATTCTTATATTTAAAATAATTTTGTATTAGTATTATTTATTTTTTCATTCATTTCAATACAAGTTTATATATATATATATATATAAAATTAAAAATAATCATTTTTCTTAGTGTAAAAATAATATCAATGATAATAGTTGGCATTATATATGTATAGCTTATGTCATATTTCGGTCATAAATTAAAAAATTAATTTATTATTATTATTATTATTATTATTATTATTTATTTTAGTATTTTTGAAAAAGTTCATACAAAATTTTAAAAATAGTTATAAATTTTACGATTTTCATAATTTTCTTCAAATATCTATATTCTCAATATATTCGTAAAATTGAATTCTTGATTTTTCTATCGATAATAATATTTTGATCTATAGTCGTATATAGTTGAATTGGCTTTAAATAACATATTAGTTATACATAGCATGTACATATATTATATGTACATATTTATACGTTGTGTATAAGTTAACATGCTACTTTTCGTTGCAACATCAGGCTGAAATTTATATTTTGGTTTCTAATAATGAATTGTCTTTTGCAATGGTACAGTTGCTATCAATGCAGTTTTCATGCAGACATATATTGGAGGAGTTTCATGCCCATATATCTGCTCAAAGCGTCAAGATCATGGGGTGCTTCTGGTTGGCTATGGGTCTGCTGGCTACGCTCCAATCCGGTTTAAGGACAAGGCTTACTGGATCATAAAGAATTCATGGGGACAGAATTGGGGCGAGAATGGATATTACAAGATCTGCAGGGGTCGTAATATTTGTGGAGTGGACTCTATGGTGTCAACTGTATCTGCTTTGCATTCAACCAATCACTAGTTTATTAAGCAATTATGGGGCTGTAGTTGTATACAAGTAATTTATGTATGTGTAAGGCTTGTTTTGAACTACTTACTAGCATATCTATGTTATTGAAGATTATGTTATTGAACTACTTACTCAATTATGGGGCTGTAGTTGTATACAAGTAATTTATGTATGTGTAAAGCTTGTTATGAACTACTTACTAGCATATCTATTGAAGATTATGTTATTGAAGATTATGTTATTGAACTACTTACTAGTATATCTATGTTATTGAACTACTTACTAGCATATCTATGTTATTGAACTACTTACTAGCATATTTATGTTATTGAACTACTTACTAGCATAACATGTCTATATTATAAAACATATTGTTGCTTTCAGGGTTTATATAAACCAAGCATCACAGTATGAATATATACAAACAATATGTTCTCAATCCTCATGTTCATTTGCTGCAGGAAATTATGTAATGACCAATTTGTTCTATTTCTTGCCAGCTTCTTCTAATTCTCTCAGCCCACCAACCTTCTGCTCTATCTCCTCAATTAGCTCCTCCTTCCACAATTCTGCTCTAGCAGATTCTTCAATATCATCTTGCTGCATAATGAGTATCTCTCAGTTACCAATTTTAATTTATTTGTTTTCGTTAAAAATTTCTCTTGCTCATGCATAGTGCCAAAGAGGAAAGCTATGAAGACATAAATTTGCATCCGCTTGTGTACTTATATTAATCATATTATAACATGTGGTAACATTATATAAAAAAATTGAATTACTTTTTCATTTTTTAAAATAATTTTACTACGTGTTATAATATGATTAATAGGTACAAAAATTGGTACAAATTTATACAATCATAACGTTTCTCTAGTGCCAAAAAGGTGGTCATTTGACTTATAATATCATTCAATTATATTGTGATAGGAAGTGCTCATAGTTATATGAATTGAGCAACCAGAAACTTGAAAACCACATAAGAAAGTATTACCTTATCATACATCCAATATCCAGTACCATCTCCTCCATCTTTTCTATATTCCTCTGAATCATAGTATGGATCCTGAAACATTCTTCCACGTTTCAAAAATTCATTCACAGCATCATATTAAATTGTATATTCTTTTCGGTAGCATTATTCATTCATTTCGTTCTTAACTTATTTAAGATATTACAATTTGATCCTTAATATTTCAATTTCTGTTAATTGATTTAACATTATTATACTTAACTATCACATGATTGAAATGTTAATGACCAAATTATACTTTATTTTTTTTTTTATATGTTAGAGACCAAATTATGTATTTTGATATAGATTGGGAGCAAATAAATTTACAAAAGTCAAGTTCCGTCATGATTAAGTATAACGTCGTTAAATTAATTTTTAACAGAAACTGAAACTCTGGACTAAATTTAGCAAATTTAGAAATGTAAGGAGTTAAATTGTGTGAATTGAAAAGTTAGGAACTAAATTATAGTATCTTAAATAAGTTATGGATCAGATAAATACATAAGCCTTTCTGTTAATGTTGAACATTTTCATAAAACTCTAAATATGTTGAATTTTGGCAAAATTACCTTCATGGAACCAAAATATAAGCATCCCCAGCAAGTGAACATGATGTAGAAAATATCTAGGAATACCCAAAAAAAACAAAAAAAAAAATCGTATTTAAAAGAGGAACTTATTAATTTTCATAATTATCTATTCCATAAATACATAGCTAGAAATGAAAAACAAAATTGAATAACACAGATAAAACCCCTGAGGCAAATAAGAAAAGAAAGGGTAAAACACTTACAGACATTCTTTATGGCTTGATCACTGAGATGCCAAATAGATTTGTGTATAACATATTCTCTCTGGCCTTCAAGTTGCTCAACAAGTACAGCCATCAAAGGCCAATCTGGAAGAGCATTTGCTTTACTTAGATACCTTCTTTTCTCCTTGTTACCTTCCACCTATGTTTTTGTTTTTGGGTGCAAAACATACCATTATTATTGACTGCTAAATTAATATTTACTTAAAAGGCTATAAGCAACAAGTATAATTCCCTAACTTTTACGATCTTTAACTTTTTTATTTTCATAAATTTGGTCTAAAATGTGGACTAAATATGTTAAATTTAAAAAATTATAGGACTAAATCATAAGAAAAAAAAAGTAATTATAACATGTTAAATTTGACTGTTATATAGTGAAGTTTCATTATAATTCTTATATATTGATCAAATTTGTGAAAATTAAAATGTTAGAGACCAAATTAGTCTAACTAGAAAATGTTAAAGGATCAAAGTTTATAATTGGTAAAAGTTTGGGGAATCCATTTCTATGAAAATCCAATATAAAAAATTCCAAGCGTATCATAAACTCTAGACTACAGTGTTGTACATAATCAATTTATTTGTTTACTTACTTGATGCCACCCATTTAAAAACCCAGAGCTTGAACACAGTCTAAGCTGCAAAAAAAACATTAAGAAATGAATTATTATTGTCTAGATTATAGAATTTATAACTACAAAATATATGAGATTGTGTAATGAATACAAAAATGGGTTTAGAGATTTTACTGAATTAGAACGTGAAGTGATATCAGACTTTGTAGAATGAAGAGAAGGGCTGCTTGGAATTTGGGGCTTAATAATGGTGAAGCTCATAATAGCCTCAGCCATGGTTTTGAATAGTGTAAAATAATTGTAATAATAAACAATGAAAATATAAAATTTTGTATTGAAGTTCAAATTTTTTGTTGAATATGGAGACGGAAAGTGGATAAGCTGATAAGGGAATGATTTACACCCATACATACGAACTAGACGGATACCAATTATTAATTTTCTCTAAATGCATAATCAGTTAAAACAAGTTTCTTAGATAACAATTTCAAATTTCATCAAATTTTAAAATTAGTACATTTGATAACTTATTTTTAATTTTTAATTTCTAAATTTTAAAATTTAATCAAATTTTGAAATTTAGGAAAGGTAATACAAATTAAATTTCTATTTTTGTTGAAACTAAAAATTAATAACTGAATTATAATTAATTTTATTTAAAATAATTAAAGAGTCGAAAATTTAAAAAATCAAAAAATAAGTGTAAAATTAAATTTTTAAAATTAAAAATTAATTATCAAATAAGCATATCTAAATTTTAATTTATAATTTTTAAAATTAAAATTAATAATTATTTATCAAACAATTTTTACTTTTTTTTCTTCAAAATTTTAAAATTAAAATTTCAATTCTAAAACAAAGACTTAGAAAATAAAAATTGAAATAATTATCAAATACGGCATAGTTAACTAAAAGATAAATTAAGAATAAGACAAAAACATTAATGTACTGTGAATCCATGACACAATTTTGGTTTGCAATTACATCTGTCATCGTATGCGAATATTTGAGCAAAGCTAAAAATTGAAACTTTGTAGCATAGAAAGAAAATTGAGAAATTATAAAAAATAAAATTTCTAAAATTTATAATAATAAAATTAATATTTTAATAATATTTAAACGTTTAATTTGAACGTAAAATATTAAACAGGTCTAAATTATAGTCGTTTAATTTCAATTAAATTGATGTTAAAAGAAAATGATATATTAGTCATTTTTTTTATTTATGAAAATATAATTTTGAATATAAAGGTGTTAATTTTATTATTATAAATTTTAAAAGATGTTATTTTTATTATTTTTTTCAAGTAAATTTTTTTAGTATAGATAAAATATAATTAGATAAAGATGATTTTATCAATATTCAATTAAGATAAAGACTACTTTATTTAGGGTGCATTTTTAGTAATATAAATTAATCTAAAATTAAAATAAAAAAAGAAAGGGGAAAATTATTTGCTTTTTATGTATTTACTAAAAATTATAATAAATTAAAATGAAAATATTAATTTACTTAAATATTATTTTTAAAAGTGACGATGAACAATAAAAAATAAAATAAAATATTAAAAATAAGAATAATTATAGAATTGCATGTTATGAATTTCGGACAGGGAAACAATACTAAGAGAGCGTAATAAATCAATCAATAGAAATTAATTTAAAATTTCTGAGATCTTTATTTCTTTTTCTCTATATTTTTAGAAAATAAACATGAAAATAAAAATGATTCATTTTTCATTCATTTGGTAAACATACCCTCAGACTTCATCTATTGCTCAATTGGTGTTTAGCAGTTGACCAACATCTATCGATAAAAAGTCAAAGTTGATCCATGGTCTATCAAGAGCAAATTAACATTGAACAACAATCGGTCGGTTAATCAGTTCATTGTTAATTAATATTACTCAATAATCAATTCGTTAAGATTAGAAGAGAATAAATCACTTGATCTATTATTTTGTCAAACTTTAAAACTATTAAAATGTATTATATAAGAAGAAGTTGAAGAAAAAAATACATTTTATACCATTTTTTGGGCTAATTTCAAATGTTAGTTGCTTTTCCAACTATTTGGAATTAAAATCGTGTACAGATATTCGTAGACTTGTTATATATGCTATGCTCAACGAAGTTTTACGTTTACTAACATTTGGGATTGGTAATTAAAATATATGCAACTTTAATTCATTTAATATATATATATTAATTTGTGTGTGTGTGAGAGTAAAGTTTGGATTATTTTCATCATTTCCATTAACAATGTTTGTTTTTTTAAGGCTTATATTGTTAAAGAAAAAGAGGTTAAAAAACAAACATTATTAACAAAAATTATGAAAATAATGTAAATGTCGCAATATAATAAATATTACAAGTATTTTTAAGAAAACTAAAATTTTAACTATTTTTGTTAGGGGCCTCAAACTTAGGGTTTAAAATATATTTAAGCTTAAATGTTATACATTTGTCCTTGAGACGTTTTTGGTATCGAGACCATGGAGATGTAAAAATGTTATTACACATAAAATTGAATTAATTATCTGAAATAGCACATAAATGAAAGAAATTGACTTTTTAACTAAAATAATAAAATGACTGTGTTTTGGTAAAGCACAAATGACATTTTTAACCCTCAAATCCTTCAAAGTTCACAGATTTAAATGTAATATTTACATACAAAGTAAACTTGAATGTAGCCCTTACATACAATAAAAATATATTGTAAAATGATAGAAATCATTGAAAAAAAAAACACAAAATCAAGAAATAATGAAAATAGAGACACAAGATATTTCAGGATATTTTTTTCAAGATATTTAAAGATGTTTTTCAGGATATTTTAGCGCAAACACAAAAGCTATTTCTTTGTTGTTTTATGCATTTGCATTGTACTGTTTGTATGTTATTGCTATTTTGAACAGCTCATGGAAGTCATGTGAATGTACAAGTTACATACAAAATAAATGTGTATGTAACCTGTATATTCACATGACTTCTGTAGGTTAATATACTTCTATTTTTTTTTTTGTTTTATGCATTTGCATTGTACTGTTTGTATGTTATTGCTGTTTTGAATAGCTTACAAGTCATGTGAATATACAAGTTACATACAAAATAAATGTGTATGTAACCTGTACACTCACATGAATTTTGTAGGTTGTGAATGTACAGGTTACATACAAAATAAATGTGTATATTTTGAACAGCTTATGGAAGTCATGTGAATGTACAAGTTACATACAAAATAAATGTGTATGTAACCTGTACATACAAAATAAATATGTATGTTTCTTTGCTGTTTTATGCATTTGCATTGGACTGCTTGTATGTTATTGTTGTTTTGAATAGCTTATGAAAGTCACGTGAATGTGCAGGTTATATACAAATTTATTTTGTATATAACTTGTACATTCACATGACTTCTGTACAAATTTATTTTGTATGTAACCTTTACATTCACATAACTTTATAATCAATGTAATCAGTTCCAGTTAAGAGTAATCAATTTTAGAACAAGAATATAACACTTACTTTTTGTAGGAAAGTCTCTCTAGTTTGAAAGAACTATTGACAAGGTGGAATCTATGGATGAACGAACTCAACTTTGTTAGTGTGTAATGGAAGCGTTTTTGGTCTGTGCTGATTAAGGTTTTTGCAAGAGGGGACAAGTTTGGCTGTTTCAGCGCTGAGCGAGAAGTGTGAGCATGAGAGAAGAAGCTAAACGTGAGAGAGACGCTAAAGAAGAAACTGGACTTGAAGGTAAAACGAGGGTAAAACTATAATTTTGAAACTTAAGAAATATACAAACTGTGCATTTAGATTTATATATTTGCTATTTAAGTATAAAAGCACTCTGATGATGAAAATTATTTATTTAGATACTTCAATGCATAAAATTAAGTTAACCAATTAGATTATCTCTTACAAAAAAGTGAAAATAAATAAAAGACAAATAATTGGGATAGAATGTCAATGACTACTGTATTTTGTGCTAGCATCGTGATATTTTTTTGTATTTAGTCTACTTTTTTTTTATTTATGCAAATAATGTGTTTGAAATTTGTTTTAAAAATATGTTACTAGAAGTCTATAGTTGCATGTATGAGACAATCACAGAGGTTGAGAAAAAGTAGATTCCAGTGTTTTAACTTATTGTTTGTCATATTAATTATTTCTTTATATTTATATTTATATTTATGAACTAATGTCCAGAAGAAAAAAAAAAATTGTCCGAAAAAATGTTATTTCATGATAATAGAGTTTTACTAATCAAATGGGCAAGGGTCGAGAACAAATGGATATTAACAAGTCCCATTGTCAAATACGAATATTATGGGTATTTTATTTGGTCTAAAAAAATTATAAAAATAAACATTTAAATATTCAAGAATATATCATTTAAAGTTAAGGGTAGTAATTTGTGTGTATTGTTCAAATTGTATCATGTTGCGCAAGTTTATGTTCGTGTTTTTTAGCCAAACTTCACATAAATTTATATATGTTTTTAATATTTTAGTCAATTTATTATTTATAATAACAAGAATTTTTTTTTTTAAAAGAAGATAATAAGAAAACTCAATATAAACAACCATGTGAAAAACTGTAGAAGAAGAAGAAGGAGGAGGTCGGCGAGACTTAATTGATTTAATGACCCGGTGTAGCCTGGTTTTGGGCTTATAGTTTATTTTTCCCAATATCGCTTTACGACACCGTTTGAGTTATGTTATTTTACGAATTTAACCCTATGGGTTTTTAAGCATAATGAGCCGTTTTCCCCCTTCTTACACGAAACAGTTTGAGACATCGTAACTTCTTCTACGCCTTTTCGCTTTCTTCTGGGTTTCGCGCGGGTTTTCGATTTTCCATTTCGCTATTTCCATTGTTGTCGTTGGTTTCGATTTCCATTTCGCTTTGCAATATCACAAACAGGTTTGTATTATGTTTGTTTTCGTTATTTTTTTTTTTTAATGTTTGAATCGTTGTTGGTTTTGTAATCAGAACATTTTTAATGTTCTTCATTTTTTACGTTTTTCATTTGTGCTTTACATGTACTTTACTGTAAAACAAGTTTATTTAGTTTTATTTTTTGTGATTTTTTTTATGTTATTTTTTGTTTGTGTTGTTTTAGTTCATCAGTTTTTTTGCAATCTTGTAGGATGTCTAAGAGGAAATTGGTTTCTCCTTACATTAAGAAGTCTCGTCACGAAGTTGGTGATGACTTAAACGAGGTTTAATAATTTTTCTATTTTTCTGTTTTGTTTTGGCGTTATGGAACAGAGTAGATAGTATGTAACCTATTTACATAGTATGTAAACTGTGTTACATACTATGTAAACTCTGTTTACATACTATGTAAACTCTGTTTACATACTATGTAAACTCTATGTAAACTCTGTTTACATACTATGTAAACTAATTACATAGTAAACAAATTACATTGTATAGTATGTAAGTAGTTTACATACTATGTAAACTAATTACATAGTAAAACTAATTTATATTGTATAGTATGTAATTAGTTTACATACTTATGTAAACAGTTATGTCTACACAGAAATGGTTTTACCTAGTTTACATACATGTTTGTATAGTATGTAACACCAGTGCATAAGTTGTTTTTCTTTTGTAGGCTTCATTTCTTGAACGCAACAGATCTTTTCCCAATTTGTTGTCACCTGAAGAGGCTTTTCAAATTCGTCATGGTTGTAGTTCACAACCACATAATGCCTTGTCTCGTACTAGTTACATAGTATGTAACTAGTACTTCTTTTGTTTCAGTTTTGGAGATATAGAACAGAGTAGATAGTATGTAAACTAATTACATACTTTACAAATTACATTGTATAGTATGTAAAATGATTTACATACTATGTGATACATGTTACATACTATGTAAACCTGATTTACATTGTATAGTATGTATTTAGTTTACATACTTATGTAAAACAGATATGTTGATTTACATTGTATAGTATGTAATTAGTTTACATACTTATGTAAATCAGATATGTCTACACAGAAATGGTTTACCTAGTTTACATACATATTTGTATAGTATGTAACACCAGTGCATAATGTTGTTTTTCTTTTGTAGGCTTCATTTCTTGAAGGCAACAGATCTTTTCCCAATTTGTTGTCACTTGAAGAGGCTTTTTAAATTCGTTGTGGTTGTAGTTCACAATCACATAATGTCATGTCTCGTATAAAGAGTGTTCTGAATGAAGAACAGAAGGATTTATTTTTGCAATCTTGTTTCGGGAATTTTTTCAATTTACCTGTCTGCAAATTTAGTGGGCAGCTTATTCATTCTATCCTCCTCAAAAGATGCTTGCCATGCAAGACTGTCAAGGAGTTATGGTTCAGGATCAATTCTAAGGTTATCAGGTTTTCCAGAACCGAATTTTGGGTGGCGACTGGTCTGCATATGGTGAATGACGATGATTCCTGTGTTGTAGAGGTAGACCAAGGATCTAATGCCTTTATGGAGAAATATTTTGGTACATATACATCCATTAAATATTTGGAGTTTTTGGTTGGATGTATTGGGAAGCCAGATCCACAATCTGAGAGTAAGAGAAAGAAAAAACCCTGCAAAAGTATTGTGGTTGTTGGTGAATCCCCTATTAAGAAGCAGCATTCTGGTTTCAACTTTGTTTATGTCTGCCCTGAAGATGCAGTTATGATCTGCCTCATATATTTCTTGGAGTGTGGGTTAATTGGAAGGCTGAAGAGGCTTTCCATATCTAGGGAAGCTTTGTTGTTGGCTTCCAATTGGGATAAATTTAATAGTTATCCCTGGGGTGATGTGGTATTCAACTATCTTTTTGATAGTTTGAGGAAAGATTACATCCACATGCATCTGGTAGCCAATGACCTGATTGAGAGGAAGATGCACAACTTACTAAAATCAGGGGAAGATGAGAGGGTCCGCTATCAGATTATTGGTTTAAGTTTAGCATTCCAAGTGTGGATCTATGATGCCATTCCTGACATTGCAAAGGACTTGGCTATCTGTGTGAGTGATCGGTTCCCTACAATGCTGAAGTGGTCATCAACACTCACTCCAGATTTTGGAATTGTGCAAGCTATTCTTAATAAGCCATACCAGGTAAATTCATTAACCTGTTTTGTAGATTTATGGGTACATTTATGATTACATTTATAAATTACATGATTATGTATGTTTTTATGAGACCTGGCTATCCGTTTGCATAGTATGTACACGAGTTACATAGGATGTAAACCTGTGTACATAGTATGTAAACTGATTTACATACTATGTACATTGTGTCATAGTGTATGTAACAGGTTTTACATAGTATGTAAACTGATTTACATACTATGTAAACTGATTTACATACTATGTGATAGTATTTACATAGTATGTAAACAGGTTTACATAGTATGTAAAACCTGTTACATACTCTGTGAATCATGTTACATACTATGTAAATCAGTTTACATATTATGTAAAACAGTTTACATACAATGTAAACTGATTACATAATATGAGAATTCGTTTATATGATAATGTAAACTTATTTAAGATATGTTTGTATGGTATGTAAGATGAATTACATATAGTAGTTTATGTTGTTTGTGTTTACATAGTAATTATTTTTTGTTTTTTTTATTTGCAGCTTCGTGTGAACACTGTTCTGTCACACGATAATGCTCCTTGTTATAGATCTCTTCTCTCCCATGTTGAAGCTGCCTATTTTGACGACATTGTTATGTGTCAAAGTCAGAAGAATGAATCCCAAGAACAACCAATTGAAGAGTCATTATTGAAGGAAAAATTGGATTGTTTGAAAGATAGTTATGAACCTGTTGATGAAGGTTTAAAGGATAAATCAGATGGCTTAGAGAGCTTGTTCGGAAAGATGGTATCTTATATCGATGAGAAGTTTGACAAACAGAAATCATACATTGATGAGAAGTTTGAGAAGCATCAGGCATATATGGATGAAAAGTTTCGCCGTCAGGAAGAACTTCTTGATGGTTTGCTTGCAAATATGAACATGTTTGCTTCAAAACTATCTCAGTCGGTATGTTTCTTTTTTTTTTTTTGTTAGTGTTTGAGCTTACTATTAATTCAAATATTTACATAACTAATTACTTTTTTTAAATTTGATTGTTTGGACTCACAGCGGACAACCAGGCCTAGTAGTTCTCCATCAAATGTCTGTTTTACACCCTTGCCTCCTAAAAAGTCAGATACATATGGGAAGGCAAGCAAAGCAGATGATGTAGATAAGCCTTCTTTTGACCTTGGGGTAGAATTTGCATCTTCTCAGATTGTTGTTACCAAATCTCCATCAGTTTCTTCTGACCCCAATTTTGATAGCGATACTCTCAATCAGTTAGATCATTTTTCAGAATTGTATAGATCTAATTCTAAAATAAGGTTTGATCCTATATTTCATTGCTCAACAACTATATATAGTTTTGTAATGGAGAGAGATAAGAGAAAAATTAAACCTTCAAGAGCTATTTGTAGTCCATATTTTTGCACTGATAAGAAGGGTATTCCTGTTGCATATGGCAGACTTGAAGCTGATTCAGTTAGATGTGTTGGTACTTCAGCTCAGGTTTCAGATATATGCGATGATGATGATATTTTGGAGCGTCCTTCTTGCCCATATTAACCATTACCTGTTGGTTGGGAAAAGAATTTTACAAATTGGATGAGGAGACAATCACCGTAAGAATTTTACAAATTGCATTATTACTATTATTTATTTTGGATTTTTGACATTTTTTTAACTTTTGCTCTTATTTGTAGTAAACCTATTAAGCTTAAATATCGTGACCTGAAAGTTGTTAAGGAGTATTTTTTTGCTCCATTGAAAAGTGGAGCTGAAAATTTACATAGTACAGTAAGTTTTAAATGTTTCATTTTTAACCTATTAAGTAATTTCTTGTCAACAAATATATTTTATAGCATTTACTTTATTTTTTATTACTCATGAATTTACCGTCTTTGTTGCAGCATATGGATGCCATTTTATACGAGATTCGAGCATGGAGGGCTAGGTATCCAGACACTTTTGGTTTGAAGCCCTATACTACTCTAGAGACATTGTTCAGTGTAAGATTTATAATCTTTTTTTTGGTATTGTTCAGTGTATGTAGTATCTTACATAGTATGTAAACTCTGTTACATACACTAGAGTTTACTCAGTATGTAACAGAGTTTACATATCATGGTGAGTATGTAACACAATTGACATATAAAAGATCATGTATGTAACAATTTACAAATCAATTATATCATGTTGAGTATGTAACAGTTTACATATCATTTTTTTTTGTAGGAGGAATGTTCGAGATTAGTTTCTGAGTGTGAAGAAAATCTACAGTCTATTGTAATTAGAGCTGACCAATATTTGTTTGAATTTGCTACTGGTGCACCTTCTTTGGTTGAGCAGTGGGCTGAGGACTGGAAGGAATTGGAGAAATTATATGTCCCAGTCAATGTTGATGGTAACCATTGGGTGTGTTGTGTTATTTATTTAGATAAAAGATTTATTAAAATCTATGATTCAATGAACACACCCAGTGTGAAAGAAAAATGTAGTCATTTAGGAGTTGTTATTCCAATTTTGCTCTACACGATTGGGTATCATGGTTATGGCAAAGATTGTCAGGCTGATCCTTATGTAGCTTGGCCGATTTTTGTTGTTGAGGGTGTCCCCAAGCAAACTAACAAGTAAATACTTATACTTTTCTCTTTGTCTGTTTTTTATTTTTTAAATTTTGATACTGTTTGTTTACTCATTTTTTACTTGTGCAGCCATGACTGTGGTATTTGGTGCTTGAAGTTTGCTGAATTTCTTATCCGTGGATGGACACTGGACATGATTGATTCTATTCCTATTGTAAAAATTAGAAGTAGGTATTGTATCCAATTTTTTTGTAATGATAGTATGCTATATCCAGCATACTAATTTTTAGATAGTGTTTAATATTTCATTTGAAATATCGGTTCAATTCATTTTTTATGTAATGACAATATTCATTTGAAATATATTAATTTCATTTCTACACAGTTTACTATCTTGAGTATGTAATCAGCTTTTGTCTAGGTTTAGTTGCTTTGTCTTGAGTATGTAATACATAAAATATAGTAGATAAAATTCATTTACATATATGTAAACTGATTTACATAGTATGTAAACTGATGTATATAGTATGTAAATCAGTTTACATACTATGTAAACCCTGTTACATACTATGTAAACCCTGTTACATACTCTGTGAGAGAATTTACATTGTATGTAAACGGGTTTACATACTCTGTGAGAGAACGTACATAGTATGTAAACTGATTTACATACTATGTAAACAGATTTACATACTATGTAACATGATTTACATACTCTGTGATAGAATGTACATAGTATGTAAACTGATTTACATACTATGTAAAACCAATTTACATACTCTGTGAGAGAATGTACATAGTATGTAAACTGATTTACATACTATGTAAACTGATTTACATACTATGTAAACCTGTTTACATACTATGTAATTGAATATACATAGTATGTAAACCGATTTACATACTATGTGAAACCAATTTACATACTCTGTGAGAGAATGTACATAGTATGTAAACTGATTTACATACTATATAAACCTGTTTACATACTATTTAATTGAATGTAAATAGTATGTAAACTGATTACATACTATGTAATCATTTGCAACATAGTTTTAAAATGAATTTAAATAGTATGTACACTCTGTTTACATACTATATACATAATATTTACATAGTTACATACCATGTGAATACATATTTATTAGTTTGATATGTAATAATAAAACTGACTAATATTAACAATATAAAAAATAGCACGGAAAGAAGAAATTGAATTAATTGTATCATGTAAAATTTATTACATAGTTTTAAAATGTATGTAATAATCGTTGAGGAATAGTAAGACCTAAAATACAAAAGGGTAAGACTTACTTGTCTTTAATTGTATTTGTAGACTTGTTTCTTTTGGCAGCCCTTTCCAATTCTTGAAACTCACCAAGCGAGGGCATTCTTTTTCTTATTTAACCTTCCTATTGATTTTTCTTGCGACATGTCATCACTTGCCTATACACCATAGAATGTTTTAATTCATATTTTTTAACCGACTGAGTGGTTACAATGTTTTCATAAACTATGCAACCAAAGTTAACCGATGGCATCGTACCATGTAAACCTATCACATAGTATGTAAACTGATTTACATAGTATGTAAACGAGTTTACATACTATGTAAACGAATGTACATAATATGAGAGAATGTACATAGTATGTAAACTGATTTACATACTTTGTAAACCTGTTTATATACTATGTAAAATGATTTACATAACCTGTGATAGAATGTACGTAGTATGTAAACTGATTTACATACTATGTAAACTGATTTACATACTCTGTAATAGAATGTACATAGTATGTAAACTGATTTACATACTATGTAAAATGATTTACATACTCTATGAAAGAATGTACATAGTATGTAAACTGATTACATATTATGTAAACCCAATTTACATACTCTGTGAGAGAATGTACATAGTATGTAAACTGATTTACATACTATGTAAACCTGTTTACATACTATTTAATTGAATGTAAATAGTATGTAAACTGATTACATACTATGTAATCATTTGCAACATAGTTTTAAAATGAATTTAAATAGTATGTACACTCTGTTTACATACTATATACATAATATTTACATAGTTACATACCATGTGAATACGTAATTATTAGTTTGATATGTAATAATAAATTGACTAATATTAACAATATAAAAAATAGCACGGGAAGAAGAAATTGAATTAATTGTATCATGTAAAATTTATTACATAGTTTAAAATGTATGCAATAATCGTTGAGGAATAGTAAGACCTAAAATACAAAAGGGTAAGACTTACTTGTCTTTAATTGTGTTTGTAGACTTGTTTCTTTTGGCAGCCTTTTCCAATTCTTGAAACTCACCAAGCGAGGGCATTCTTTTTCTTCCTTAATTTCTTATTGATTTTTCTTGCGACATGCCATCACTTGCCTATACACCATAAATAGTTTTAATTCATATTTTTTTAACCGACTGAGTGGTTACAATGTTTTCATAAACTATGCAAGTAAACTTAACCCATGGTATCGTACCATGCAAACCTATCACATAATATGTAAACTGATTTACATAGTATGTAAACGAATTTACATAATATGAGAGAATGTACATAGTATGTAAACTGATTTACATACTATGTAACAGATTTACATACTATGTAAAATGATTTACATACTCTGTGAGAGAATTTACATTGTATGTAAACGGGTTTACATACTCTGTGAGAGAACGTACATAGTATGTAAACTGATTTACATACTATGTAACATGATTTACATACTCTGTGAAAGAATGTACATAGTATGTAAACTGATTTACATACTATGTAAAACCAATTTACATACTCTGTGAGAGAATGTACATAGTATGTAAACTGATTTACATACTATGTAAAAAGATTTACATACTATGTAACATGATTTACATACTCTGTGATAGAATGTACATAGTATGTAAACTGATTTACATACTATGTAAAACCAATTTACATACTCTGTGAGAGAATGTACATAGTATGTAAACTGATTTACATACTATGTAAAATGATTTACATACTCTTTGAAAGAATGTACATAGTATGTAAACTGGTTTACATACTATGTACACCTGTTTACATACTATGTAATTGAATGTACATAGTATGTAAACTGATTACATACTACGTAATCATTTGCAACATAGTTTTAAAATGAATTTAAATACTATGTACACTCTGTTTACATACTATATACATAATATGTACATAGTTACATACCATGTGAATACATAATTATTAGTTTGATATGTAATAATAAATTGACTAATATTAACAATATAAAAAATAGCACAGAAAGAAGAAATCAAATTAATTGTATCATGTAAAATTTATTACATAGTTTAAAATGTATGTAATAATCGTTGAGGAATAGTAAGACCTAAAATATAAAAGGGTAAGACTTACTTGTCTTTAATTGTGTTTGTAGACTTGTTTCTTTTGGCAGCCTTTTCCAATTCTTGAAACTCCCCAAGCGAGGGCATTTTTTTTCTTCCTTAACCTTCTTATTGATTTTTCTTGCGACATGCCATTACTTGCCTATACACCATAGATAGTTTTAATTCATATTTTTTTAACCGACTGAGTGGTTACAATGTTTTCATAAACTATGCAAGCAAACTTAACTCATGGCATCGTACCATGCAAACCCATCACATAATATGTAAACTGATTTACATAGTATGTAAACGAGTTTACATAGTATGTAAACGAGTTTACATAGTATGTAAACGAATTTACATAATATGAGAGAATGTACATAGTATGTAAACTGATTTACATACTATATAACAGATTTACATACTATGTAAAATGATTTACATACTCTGTGAGAGAATTTACATTGTATGTAAACGAGTTTACATACTCTGTGAGAGAACGTACATAGTATGTAAACTGATTTACATACTATGTACAATGATTTACATACTCTGTGAAAGAATGTACATAGTATGTAAACTGATTTACATACTATGTAAATCCAATTTACATACTCTGTGAGAGAATGTACATAGTATGTAAACTGATTACATACTATGTAATCATTTGCAACATAGTTTTAAAATGAATTTAAATACTATGTACACTCTGTTTACATACTATGTACATAATATGTACATGGTTACATACCATGTGAATACGTAATTATTAGTTTGATATGTAATAATAAATTGACTAATATTAACAATATAAAAAATAGCACGGAAAGAAGAAATCGAATTAATTGTATCATGTAAAATTTATTACATAATTTAAAATGTATGCAATAATCGTTGAGGAATAGTAAGACCTAAAATACAAAAGGGTAAGACTTACTTGTCTTTAATTGTGTTTGTAGACTTGTTTCTTTTGGCAGCCTTTTCCAATTCTTGAAACTCACCAAGCGAGGGCATTCTTTTTCTTCCTTAACCTTCTTATTGATTTTTCTTGCGACATGCCATCACTTGCCTATACACCATAGATAGCTTTAATTCATATTTTTTTAACCGACTGAGTGGTTACAATGTTTTCATAAACTATGCAAGCAAAGTTAACCCATGGCATCGTACCATGCAAACCTATCACCGAATTTACATAATATGAGAGAATGTACATAGTATGTAAACTGATTTACATACTATGTAACAGATTTACATACTATGTAAAATGATTTACATACCCTGTGATAGAATGTACGTAGTATGTAAACTGATTTACATATATCTATGTAAACTGATTTACATACTCTGTAATAGAATGTGCATAGTATGTAAACTGATTTACATACTATGTAAACCTGTTTACATACTATGTAATTGAATGTACATAGTATGTAAACTGATTTACATACTATGTAAAACCTGTTTACATACTATGTAATTGAATGTACATAGTATGTAAACTAATTACATACTCTGTAAACCTGTTTACATACTATGTAATTGAATGTACATAGTATGTAAACTGATTACATAGTATGTAAATTATTTGCAACATAGTTTTAAAATGAATTTTAAATAGTATGTACACTCTGTTTACATACTATATACATAATATGTACATAGTTACATACCATGTGAATACGTAATTATTAGTTTGATATATAATAATAAAACTGTTTAATATTAACAATATAAAAAATAGCACGGAAAGAATAAATTGAATTAATTGTATCATGTAAAATTTATTACATAGTTTTAAAATGTATGTAATAATCGTTGAGGAATAGTAAGACCTAAAATACAAAAGGGTAAGACTTATTTGTCTTTAATTGTGTTTGTAGACTTGTTTCTTTTGGCAGCCTTTTTCAATTCTTGAAACTCACCAAGTGAGGGCATTCTTTTCTTCTTTAACCTTCCTATTGATTTTTCTTGCGACATGCCATCATTTGCCTGTATAATGGGTGTCAACACTAAGACATCTCTTACTGAAGTTGGTAAGTTCCACTTGCTTTCGTGTTCTATTGGGTATATTGGAGATTCATAAGCAAGTTGCAAGATGCTTGTGTGGTAGTATATTGAGCACATGGATTCTATTGGTTGCTTCCTTATCATGCATGTTGCAATTGCTTGTGTGCAAGGTATTTGTAATGCTTGAAACTTACCACAACTACATGTTTTAGCTTCAAGTTGTACAATGTAACTATCATTTTCTATTTTGACTTGTGATATACTATAGCTAATGTCAACCACTTGCATTTGTTCTGCTTTGATTTTTCTTTTTGCAATCTTATCTTCTACCCATTTTGTAAGTATCCCCATCCTTGTTGCAGCTATTCTTCTTTTTGCAAACCAGTTTTGTATCATATCTCATACTTCTCCCAATAAGTATGTAACACCGGGTGTCTCTAGCAAGTCTCAAAACTGAATTTACGTGTTCAGCATTGTTTGATGTCATGAAATCATACCTTGTTGTTGGTGTTGGACATTTGATCCTTGCCCATGCAGACAAATTAGCTTTTAGTAAGTATTTCATTGCTCCTTTGGATGCCTCATATATCATATTTGCATTCTTGTTGAACTCATCTTCATTGTAGGCATAAGCTGCTAGCTTGAAGTATTTGTTAACTGCTTTGTTATGGAAATTAGTCACAAGGTTTTGTTTCATGTGATAGTAGCAATAACAATGGTGTGCCTTGTTTTCAAATACAATATTGATTGCTGATTTTATTGCTGGATTTCTGTCTGAGACTATGACCAATTTTTCCCTTTCTCCAATAAGCATTTTTAGTCTTCTGAAGAACCATTTCCATGCTTTTGTGGTTTCCCCATCAACTACCAAATGCAATGGGGTAAATCTGCATTACATAATATATTTAACTATTAGTATTTTCATTTGTAAATCAGTTTACACAGTATGTAAAGGGGTTTACATAGTATGTACACTGGTTCTCATAATATGTACATTTATTTACATAGTATGTAAATCAGTTTACACAGTATGTAAAGGGGTTTATATAGTATGTACACTGGTTCTCATAATATGTACATTTATTTACATAGTATGTAAATCAGTTTGCATAGTATGTAAATAAGTTTACATGGTATGTAAATCAGTTTACATGGTATGTAAATCAGTTTACATTAGGGGTGGCAATTTCTGACACGACACGATAGCACGATCCGAACACGACACGACACGAATTTTTTTTAGTAAGAATTGATCAATATTTTTTTTATATTCTTAAAGGTTTTGTTATTTCTTACTATTATAAATAAGTAACACAAAAAAAATTCAAGTAAATTTTTTAATGTGCAACCAACACGAAAACACGACACGAATAACACGAACAAACACGACACAAACACGAATAAATACGACACGAACACGACCAACACAACACGATTGACACCCCTAGTTTACATAGTATGTAACTATGTTACATATTATGTAAACCAATTTACATACTATATAAATCAGTTTACATACTATGTAAATCAGTTTACATACATAGAGACAATGTTTTACATATTATTGAATGAGTATAAAAACTGGTTTACATACTATGTAATTGAAAATATGACCTCATACCTGGTTGTTCCCATCCTTTGTAACAGCAACAAGTAATACTCCCCCTTGTTTTTCCTTTAGGAATGTTCCATCAACAACTATTACAGGTCTCATGTATTTTATGAACCCATAAGGCATGCACCTATAGCCATAAATCCGTATTTGAAGTTGGAGTCAACGTTTGTTTTTATCTCTGTGTAGGAACCTTGGTTAGCTTCTTCCAACTTGTAGAAGAACCCTGGAAGTTTCAGGTAGGAATTCTTTGGATCGCCCCTAACATTTCTTATTGCTTCTCTTTTTCCCATAATTGCCCTCTTGTATGTGATTTGCACACCAGTTTTGATCTTGATGTCAGAAATGATATCCTTAGGTCTTAATTGCCGGCTGGTATCTATGTAAATGTCTTTGATGTTTTCGGCTACATATTTATAAGTAGCATGTTTTCCACGCTGATCTTTATAAATTTGTGAACATGTATGATCTTCAACATAAGTTGTTACCTTGAATGCATTAGATTCACCAATTTTGTTTGTTGCAAGCTTCCATTGACACCTATCATCCTTGCATTTCATTCTTATGGTTTTCTTGTTGGAATTGCTAACTTTGTAATGAAATCTTCTATTTATGGCTAATGTTGAAACATATAACTTGAGTTCTTCCTTACTCGTATACACTTTTCCAATATATAAGCCTTCATCATCTTCTGAATTTGTTGTCGAGTTAGTTTCAGTTTCTGTATCTGAATCTGCAGTTAAAATTTTTGCACTTGAAGTTTGACTTATCAAAAGTTGTGATGATTGCTTTTCTGTATGTACTACATACAATTTGTTATATTCCTCAGACTGTTGGCCTACATTAACTTTCAGGAAGTATTCCACATCCCTATCATCCACAATGGTTAAAGCAATATGAACACTTTTACACTTCATTTTGATGTTGATATCTCCTTCATAATGTAAAGCATAACATATTTCTTCTTTCAATTGCAGCATGGTCACATCTTTTCTTATACATATTCCCTTTGGAATGCCATTTACATAGATATCCTCTCCATTTTCAAATATCCATTTCCCACTATGCATAAGTAGTGTTCCAAACTTTAGGTCACCTGTAATATATTACAATGATAAGTACAAAACAGGTATGTAAAACTATTTAAAACTGTTGCATATATGATTCATTTAATAATATGTAAATTCTATTACGTAGTATGTAATAGTATTTTAAAACTGTTGCATATGTTTACATAGAAGAGATATTAATACAAACTCGTATGTAAACACTATCTAAATAATAATATTTAACATACTATGTAAACATTTTGCAACAGTTGGTATTAAGATCTCTTCTATGTAAATTCTGTTTATAGTATGAAAACTGATATACATACTATGTACATCAATTTACATACTCATTTAACAGAGTTTACATAGTATGTAAACTGATTTACATACTATGTACATCAGTTTACATACTCATTTAACAGAGTTTACATAGTATGTAAACTGATTTACATACTATACAAACTCATTGTTTACACACTCATTTAACAGAATTTACATAGTATATAACTGATTTACATACTATATAAACTCATTGATTTATATAGTGTGTAAAACAGAGTATACATAATATGGCTTACCTAGTATGTAACAATGTACATACTATGGCTTACCTAGTATGTAAACAGAATGTACATACTATGTAGACTCTGTTACAATATGTAAAACTGTTGCAACAGGTTTCAAAAATACTATGTTACAATACTATGTACATACATAGTATGTTACAATACTATGTACATTCAAAAATACTCTGTTACAATATGTAAACTGTTGCAACAGGTTACAATACTAAGTACATTCTCTCAACGAGAGTTTACATAGTATGTAAACTAATTTTACATACTTATTAAACCAGAGTTTATTTTACATACTTGTGAAACCTGTTATGAAACATAGTTTAATTTACATACTTTTTTCTATGAAACCTGTTACAACAGGTTTCACAAGTATGTACACTGATTTACATACTTGTGAAACTTGTTATGTAATTCAGTTTGTAATGAAGATTTCTGATATACGATTAACACAGGAAGGTATTGGTAGGACAAGTTTATTGAATGATTTACATATACAAAATATATGCATTCCTACAATCAGAATTACTTGTTACGCATGCAAAAGTAATTCCTGTAACAAGATTAATGAATAGGAAGTCGATGAATCTTACTAGTTGATGATATCTCTTCAAGATTTTGGTTCATAATTCCTGCAAGAATTGTAGAATCTGATTTTCTTCTTGTTTGCGAAATCAATCTTATGTTGCGATACAGTATCGTGTGAAAATCAATCTTTTTTATATGCTGATTCTGTTGATTCTGTATATCACGCAAAAAGGAGCGATGGTGAAAGCATAATAGCGCGGCAGATCTGTTTTCTGGTTTGTTTTGTAGTTGTTTGTTAGACCTAAAGGGTATTAATGTAATCTACATAAAATATGGGTAACAAAAACGCACAATTTTGTTACTGATTTTGCTAGTTATGGAAATACTAATTTCCATTCACAATCCTTGCTATTTAGGCCGAATTCTCGACTTAATTAAATAGCATTAAGGCATAGAACTTTTGGGCTTTTTAACTTTTTATATTTGGGCCTTCTAATTTTTTTTTTGTTATATGGGCTCGACCATTTTTAACTTTCGAAAGCTCATACAGATTTGCATACAATATTAACACACTGATTAAACTTTCATAAATAAAAATAATATAAATTAAATAGAAAATATAAAATCTAGTTAACATAATCCAATAATTATCTAAATCTTCTCATGAAAATATAACCTAATATTTATAAACATAATTTTCAATATAAATATAAATTAAATAAAATTTAATATAATAATTTGTTGTGTCTAAGTATCGTGTTCAAATATTGGACATATATTCCCGTATCCTAAAATTTTAAAATTTACGTACCCACCCTTTGAATGTGTGTCAATATTTGACACTCCTACCTGAGTTCGGGTAACATAGAGTGTGTAGCTATTTGCTCTTGACTTAAAGTGTTTTCAACATGAAAATTTTCGACTACACCTTTTTCTTTAACAAAATGAAAGTCTATTTCAACATGTTTTATCCTTGAATGGACAAACATGATGCTTAGCAAGATGCCCTGCACTCATATTTCACAAAAGATTAATGGAGGTTGAAAAGTAGAAATATTTAGTTCAAAGATCATTTTTTGTACCCACATAACTTATGCTACAATATGAGAAAATGCTCTATCTTAAAATTCCAAGAAATTACAGAACTTCCCATGTAAACTACAGAAACCTTCTGTAGATCTTCTATCATGAATGCACGTAGCCTAGTCCACATTAGCATATCATGTTATGTCAAGAGAATCAAACTTGTATACCATAAGCCCATGATTCACAATTCCTTTTAGGTATCTCAACAAACCTTTAGCAACTTCCTAGTGTACAGTGTTGGATTGTACAAAAATGGACCCAATTTATTCATAGAGAAATTGATTTCAAGTATAGTTAATGTGCAATATTACAAAGCATCTATTATAGTTTTGTACTGAGTGGCATCGCCAGTGCAACTTCATCAGTCTTAGATAACATTTTCCTTGTAATCAATGGTGTAGTAACCTCCTTTCACTTATGTAGCATAACTTTATCCAGAAGATCCTTGAAATATTTAGATCGACACAAATGCAAACCATTCTCTATGAGTAGCTTTACCACCCTTGAAATAACCAAGTTCACCAACTTCTTGAAAAGTCTTAATAAGCGCAGAATTATTTATAGTTATTAAAATATCATCAATATAGATAAAAAAAAATGATAGTATCTCCATTTTTATTATATAGCATTATCGAGGCATATCTTTGAAAGCCAATTTGTTGTAAGAAATCGCTAAGCTTGATATTCTAAGCTCTAAGAGCTTCTTTGAAACCATAAATGACATTTCGTAGTTTGCACACATGAGTAGAAAATTGTTCATTCACAAACCCTTATAGCTAACACATGAATACTTTATCTTGAATATTTGCATTTAGAAAAGCCGTATTAATATCAAACTATTACACAATCCATCCCCGAAACAAAGCAAGTGTCAAGAACAACTTAAATAAAGTTTAGCAAATATATTTTAGCAAGTCCAATTGTCAATACAAATATTATGAATATTTTATTAGATCTTAAAAAATTATAATAAAAACATTTTAATATTAGAGAATATCTCATTTAAAGCAGGTGGCAATTTTTGAGTGTTATCCATATTCATATTCGAGGTTTTTGGGCTCGACTTTACATATTTTTTAAATATTTTAGTGAATTTATTTATTTATAATAGTAAACTCAATATTTTTATAAGCATGAAAGAATCAATAGTTAATTTTAATTAAAAAAAATTATTTGTATTGTGTCGTATTGTGTTGTGTTGAGTTCATGTTTTACTTGTAGATCGAATTTCTACCTCTATTTAAAGCCAATCGAAAACTTAAAATATTAACATTAAGATAATGAGAAAATTTTTCTTATAATGAGAATCTTAAAGAGCACTAATATATATCACAATTATAATTAATGTAATAATATTTTATTTAATACAATTATGTAGATTCGATTATATTCACAAATAATACTGCATCATATTATTTCAAATTTAAGATATATTTTAAAATTAAAGGTCCACTAACATAAGTCATAGTAGACAAAAGTATAAAAACGTTATTTAAAACAAGTCAACACTATGTAACCGGCATAACAAGTTAACAATAAAGCTTTTAAACAAATAACAAGTAAGGAAATGTCATTTATCACAAATAAATTATCAAAATTTATGTGAACCTATGTTAACTTGGTGACCACAAATTATAATATCAGAAATTTTTTGATATCTGACACTAGTTAAACAAATATCATGCAAGTGTGCATGGTTAAAGTGAAAGGGAGACAATATAATTCTTGTAATTCAAATAAAATGACTCATAATCAGAAGACAGTAGTAAACCTTTGATAGCTAAATAATGAATAATGCATGTTCCGTCGTTGTCTAAGTGGTTAGGATACTCGGCTCTCACCCTAGAGACCCGGGTTCAAATCCTAGCAACAGAAGTTTTTAGGTTTTGCAAGTACTTGTGCAGAATATCTTCATTATTGCGAGTGGAACATGCTAAAATCTCTACTCGCACGAGTTTTGGAATTTTACTAAATGTAATTTCAAAATGAAAATGGTTTTGTGCAATGTCTAACCTCAAAACTTAGGCACTTAGTGAAGATATCCCATTAAGTAAATCAGAATTTTAATGAAATTTCCACTATATAATTGAGTAGAGTTTTAACGTTGAGCACTTGAGCTGTTGATTTTCTCAAGTATATATATATATATATATATTTTTTTATTGAAATATATCATATTATATATTAAGTCCAGCAGCTACAAACAAATAACTCTGTTAATATATATGCTCCATTATATTAGGTCAATGTTACCAATAGAAATCAACAGAAATGACAAACAAAAGCTAAAGTAAACTAAGGTATTCAGGTGCGAACATACCAGCACTAATACACCAATCTCTAACTAGTACACTCGGAATAGGAAACTAGAGCCTTAGGAGTCCAACCCAACCCAACATAATGCTAGAATTAGAGCTATACCATTAAAGACATTTTTCTTGCAGCTAAAAAGAACAAATTCTGTATCCTTCGAGTTTGTATCACTCATCTTCTTCGCCAAGTAATGCAAATGAAAAAGGCAAGAATTTGTAACCAGTTCCCACATAAAACTTGCCCTGGAACTCTACCCAGTGAAGCCGCAAGGCATGCAGGAATGCACTTAGGGTTTCCATCACTAACAAAACACCCACAGTTGCAAATATGAAAACAATTATACCAACTACTAGAATTACGACATTGTTGAACCTGCAACAATTTACCAGAGAATCATTACTCAGCTTTTTTCAAGATTTTTGTCACCATGTCAAAAACATGAGTAAACTACTTACCCCCATGCAAGAAGTAGAACCTTGTCGTAGAATACACTTGACAACTCTGAATGAGCCAGGCTGAATGAATTACCCAAAAACCAGATAGATATCTAGATTCAGTACTCAGTAGTACAACTCAAGAAAATTAGATAGAAACAACATGCAGATAGAATGTAACAAAGGTAAAAGCATACTTTGCAGTGTTTGCACTACAAAAGTGTTGAACTGTATATAAAATGTATCATGAACTGCGTTTGATTAAACAATTCTAACACATACTACTAAGGAAGCTGAGCTGACTCAAATAGAAAGACTACGTAATGGATATAAACTTTTAAAACCTACCTGAGGGCCCATAAACGCAGATACGAAGCTGTATTAGATACGGCTGCAAGAACAAACTCTATTGTATGTATAAGTTGGTGTACAAAGACCTCACTGAACTCAAATTCATCATGACCATGGGAACCATGTTGCTGTTCCACTTCAAGTGGGTCCTCAGTGTGGTGGAGTAATGCATAGGATTGACCACGGTGCCTCTGCAGAAACAGGACAATAAAAGATGATAAAGAGTTGGAATATTTTTCAAGAAGATAAATATAAGGTTTTACAGCACCAGAAATAGATGAGAAAGTACATATAACTTTAACAAATTTCAAGCATACTTCTTCGTGTTGCTTCTTTAAGAGAAAAGGTTTTGGAACCAGCATCCATGGCACAGCAACAAGAGCTGCTAGTAGTAAGATAATCTGGTATAAAATATGAGAAACTTATTGAACTAGTAACTCTGCATTCAGAAATTTTTATCAGTATTTGAAGAAAACATATATATATATATATAAACCTGAAGGAGCTTTTGACCAACAAAAAGCTGATTTTCACCCAAATCATCAGTAGGACTCAGGAACATATATATCATTGTGTGATATAAATCAGCTTGTGAGCCGGTGCACCATTTAACAATTATGAGGAGTGAAAGGTAGCCAAACAAGCTATTTAAAAATATCATCTGAGGAATAAATTGGTGCCTGAATAACGGAAGCATACAAGCAAGCATTAGTCAACATTATAGAGCAAGTATGGAAAAAAAGAAAAACTTGAGCTTCAGAAGTTTGAAAGACCACTTCCAATCCAACCGTACTCAATAGAAAAAGTTTGGAAATGAAAGTAAACATCATAAAATGACAGTGAGAAATGACAGTTTAACTCCAGCTAGCATCTCAGAATAAAATGACAGGGAGAAACAGACGCTGCTTGGAAAAATTTCCATAATTGAGGTATTGCAAGCATAGCTTACCAGATATCCAAATCACTATTAAAGAATTTGGCATTGCAGTAACTTAATATAATGCCGAGGTTCATCTGGGCTACTCCAAGTAGTATTGACATCTTCATCTTCAATGAGTTAAGGAATGGTAACTCACTCCGTGTACCATGCCATTTAGGGTCCACACCAAATGGGTAAGTGTCACGCAACTTAATTAATCCCACTGTACCCGAATCCCTGCCACCAAAGGAGCAAGCTCAATAGCTTAAAATGGGGGTAAATGCATTATATATAATATTATATATTATCTTATCTCATGCTAATTCAGTACCTGCAGGATGGATCGCGGCATCCATAAGCTGAGGGCGCAAACAATTCAAATGGAACTGAGAAGAATTCATTATATATTAGTCCGGTGTATATTGAGAACAAAGCCATCATCAAAATGATATAACGACCACCAAATGTCATTTCTACAATGTCCCCTAGCTTCTGTTATCATTAAAATCAAGTAAAAGGAGTCAAGTGAAAAGTACAAGAAACACCAAAATCCAGTCAACATTTGCCAACAAGTCCTAAGGAAATTACCTGACTGGAAAATTTCTTTTCTCTGATTATGAAATAAAGAGTTGCAAGCAACAGGCAAATTCCATGACCCCAATCACCGAACATAACCGCAAAAAGGAAAGGGAATGTGACAATTGTGTATACACCAGGGTTTGCTTCCTGATATTTGGCAACCCTACAACAATCGAAGGTTAACGAAATAAACTGACAGGTTAAGAGTAGAACAGTCAGAAAATGTCCAAAGAGTTTTTTTAAATAAATGCATATATATATTGCATGAGTACGTTTGTGTGTCTCTGTAATAGAGGGGTAGGGGGGTTTTGTATAAAATAAGACAGTATGAGGAAACCACAATCGCTGTATATATTATAAAAAATGTAAAATCCCTGTATATAGCCATTCTAGCTTGGCAAAACAAATTTTGATATTAGAAGACAAACATCAGGGTTCTTGGAATTGTATCACATACAATATCACTGGGTTAACGTGAATGTATATTAAGATTATACGTCTGCACTTGCATGCATATTCTATATTCAGTGTTGTCTGTGAAATGAACAGGTAAAGATCAAATAATTAGAGTTTAAAACTTTCCTTAAAATGTTCTAGCGCATACATTTTTCAAACACCAATATAAATTTATTGAGCTACGGTGCCTATACAAGATGCTAGTAGTGATTCTGCCTGACTAGCAACATAAAATGTCATTTTCATCAGACATCTCATAAAATATATTATAATTTCTATTTCCGTAAAGAAGGTAGGAAGACATCTCATAAAATATATTATAATTTCTATTTCCGTAAAGAAGGTAGGAAGAAACAAAACATTTTCCCCCCTATTGGAACAAGACTGTTCTTACTGTTTCATACGCTAAGATAATAGGTTACTATAGAAAAGGAAATAAACAAGACAAATAGCTTGATACCTTCTAGCCTTTCCTAACAGCCTGTATTACTCTAGTCAACCCTACAGTTTTATGCGCATAGAACATTAGCAAACTTTTCCAATCACTACCAACCAACAAATGAAAGGTCCTTCCCTTTTCCAAATTTTCATACTACTACTCCATTCTACTAGCTATGGTCCTAGGTTCAGCATGTAATTACTTCTCTAAAATTGGCTCACCCGTATGCATCAACAATTTCCTGAAATGCAGCAGTAAATTTATTTGTACGGAAATAAGTGGGTGGTGATTCCTTGGTCTGCAAAACCTGGAATATGGCTCCAATTTGGGACTTGCTGTCAAAGCTTGCTTGCTGCAGTGTATTTTGAATCTGTCAAAATCAAGAAACATGTAAATGACCAAAGCTGTATATTTTAAATAAATGAAAAAAGAAAGACGCTGAATTAAACATGAGGATATAGAACAAAGAAGTAACCTGATTTGATGCAAAAACAGGACACCAACCCTCAGCAACAAGACACTTCTTAGTCACATCCATGCTGAGCATGTTTAGAGTATGGTAAACAGACTTTTCCTTCTTTACCTATTTAATCAAGTTCAAATTCAAAAATTATAAACATACTTGGCAGTTGATACATGTGGGTTCATGCAAAAGGATGAAGGTAGATAAAGGAACGGAAAAGAAAGGGAAAATGAGATGGTTGAACATGCTTTATGAATAAGAAATGTATATCATAAAAAACAAATTTGACAATAACCATAAAGTTCCACTGTTCATATTCATAGCCAATTGTCTGTAACAAATTGCTCCGGTGCAGCAAACCTGCATCTATGGTAGTCTTCAGTTCTGAAAGTTTTCCAGATACCTACAAATCAAATTTACATAATTCAGATTGTGTAGAGACACTAACCAATAAACTATTGACATGTAGATTTAGAAGAGTGTAAATGCATCAATCCCACCAGTCTGAGCTGTGAAGGAGCTGCCAGTAAATTTAAGGATCACAAACCATCATTTATGAAGCATATACAGAGTTTAATCAACTATTTGTTCTGCCACTTATAGGTTTAGATATGCCTCTGCATTTAAGTAATGTCATCCTTATCATCTGATATTTTTCTGTGGCGCTTTCGATCTCAGGGACTTATATCAGCTTAAAGAGTGTTACTCTAAAGAAAGCTATAGGGAAATTGAAAAAAATACGTATTTCATTTAATCTAAAGAAATGAAAACATTCTGAAGTATAGCCTGTAAGAAAAGTGACACCACTACCCAAAAACAAAACTAAGAACTATGGAGACATGATATCATGTTTCACAAACTATATACTTCACAACATTCATTAAGGGAAACAAATCTTAAATAATTCTTTTACCATGTTTTATTCCAGAATCCAACAATTAATGCAGTTCGTGTGACAAGCTATTTTGACCGGTAATGAAAGCAATAAATTAATTACTACGGTATGATACCTAACAAAAGAAAATCAAGAATAAACAAAAATTCCCATAGTGAGGCCTCTGAGTTCAGTAAAGAAAAACAAGAATATTGAATATAATGCTTCATACATCTGAAATAATCTGGAATTGTTTGCTCAGTTCATCTGCAAATGGGTAACGATTGGCTCCAAAAGTATCACATATTTTTAAAATCTTATTCTTTGCAATTTCTCCAGAAAAGAAGATGACAAACACGTTTTTCTCAACCTGCAGAAGAATACAAAATTAGATTCCCAAATTAAAATTTCTAAATGCTATGTTATATTTATAAGACCAAATTGAATGCTGTAGCGAAATTCATAAAATATATAAAAGATGAGTATGAGCAATTTTTACTGCTTGAGATTTGACTTGATTTTTAATAACCCAAAATCTAGGAAAAAAAATATTTAACCAGTTTTCACAAAACTAAACAAAAAATATTTAACCCAAAATATTGTGAACAGTTGGTAACAACAATATTTTATTTCTTCCTTTTTTTCCCCCTTTTCTTGGCATGGAAAAGGGTTTTATTTCCAAAACAGCATCTTTTAGCTGAGGACTGTACATAAATGTCGAGAAAAATAGAAGTCCTTTTAAACAATTATGCACCCAACTCCCATGCACACATAATACAGGCACCTTAAGAGCCAAGCACGATACAAAAACCAACAAGGAGTTCAGATGGAAACCTTCTCTCCAGACACAGGATCAATGACAGGGTTATCTACCACAGTTTGCTTCAAAAATACATTACCCCGGGTTGCACGGAAGAGAATCCTTTCAAAGGCCATTGATTTTTCCCTCATTACAAGACCACTAATGAAACCAAGCTTAACTTGCTTTGACGTGTCAGTAGATATATCCTGCAGATCATCAAAAATGTAAGATTGTCCAAACCAAAAACAAATGATTTTCAGCTGAGAGTAAGAGTAGAACATAAGCTATACTTGCTCAAGTAAAAGAGGACTGTCAATGGATCTTTCACTAGCATTCTCCACATGGGTTCTTCTTTGTTGCGCTGCAGCATTGCTTTGAGCTGAATGGAAAAACTCACCAGCCTAAAATGGGAAAAAATATATATCTAGACTTCAAATTATGGTTTCTCCAAACAAAATAAATGCTATGCTGATGGATTCAAGCATGATAGGTGGGAAGAAATTTTTTTCCTGAACGTTATATGTCATTTATATTCAATATAGAGAATGAGATTATATATCACCAAAATTGGAAAATTAAAACAAACACAAGTTACAGAGAGGGAGGGAAGTAATTTAAACTATGAGAGAAATTGACATGACAAAATATCAGTAACAAAGCATGAAAGCCCACAGTATGACAAATGGCTACCATGTTGGAACCCTTTGGTAATCTAGTAGCAAAGCAGCAAATGAAGCCACACCTTCTCTAGAACCAATTTATACTCTAACAACTCTGAATAAGTGCGCTGCAGATTTTCATTATTAGCATTAGTTTCTAACAGCTCAGCTTCAAGTTCACCCAGTTTAACCTGGTCACATAACACCCAAAACTTGCTTAAATAAAGAACCTGACAGAATAAAAAGCTACAAATATAATACTGAAAACTCTAACAACCTCCAAGTCATCCAGATTGATGTCACTGCTTCTCCCAGAGCTTGTTGAAGGTGACACACCAGCCTTTATCATTTGTTCCCTGAATAAATGTAGCCTACGTGCCATTTCCCCACACTTTTTGATCTGCATTTTAAAAGTGTATAAACATGCTCAGGAAAGAAAGAAACAAACACTAAGGTCATACTTAACCAAAAATTTTATATTATATCACAGAAATATGGAAGTATGGAACTATATGGTAATTTTAACAGGTCCAAGATATGCATAAAAATTGATAACCATAGGGTGAAATCTTGAAGGCTTGGTGGAGTTGCTCGAAAGAGAAAAGGGAGGATCTCCATGGTTCAAATTACCAGTTCGTCAGTCAAAACATCTTTAATATCCATATAGGTAAATAAACAGGATCGCGATATTTAAGATGAAAAGCATCACATCATTTGTAAAAATAAAAAGGGAAACGTTTGTAGGCAAAGTAAATATAAAAATTCCATTTTTAAAAGGAAACACTATTGTCAAACTAAAAAATGGCTTTAACCATAGAAATTAAAAACAAAACCAGAGAATTTTATCACAATGTTGCTCTGGAACAACTAAAATTTTCTCTTTCCAAAGCAATTAATGCTGGCTGCTCTTTTTTAAATATATGTAGTTTCATATTTGTTGAACAACTTATAAATGAAGAGAAAGCATGTAAGATCCAAATTAACCAAGTTGTCACAGACTATACCATAATAGACCTGGTGTGCTAATAGTAAAACGTACCTGACCAGCATATGTCCGTTGGAACGGGCTCTTTTCCCCATTTAGCTGAAAAATATTACAAATGAAGATAAAATAAACAGAGATACACAAAATTTCAGAATAACCTCTTCTTCCTTGAGATGGAGGATAACAATAAAAAGCTCATAATTCAGAAAGTGAGCTATAAGCCTATAACGAATACATAACAATTAATAAAATAAAAATCCAGACCCTTCCAAAAAAATTGACTACATTGTTAAACCTTTCTTCATCTCAAAGCAATGGATCCAAATGTATTTTTTCACGGATAAAAAAAAAAATCGAAAATCCTAATACGATTACGCAGCTCCGGAAATTTGTTATCATCATAAGCAATATCATAAAACATAACTGAAACGATTAGTAATCGAATGCAGATATTAAAAATGATAATAATAATTAAAAGTCAAAGTTAGTTACGTCTTTGAACTGAAAAAGACCGAGATGGCCGAGATAAGAAACGGTGAGATAAGCCGATTCCATGGGAATGATAAGTTGGACTAACTGCATTGGCTCCGATCGTAGTAGATCCATCGTCGGGCAACAACCTCCATCTCCCATTTTTTATTCTACTCTATTTTCAATCTCTAACGTAAATAATCAAGAATGTTTATATAAAAATATATTTTCTTTTGTCTATTCATAAATTGAAATTACATAAATATGTGCCTGATCGGAGAGAAATCAGAAGAATCTCATGCTCCGATCATGCTTCCTCCGAAATTTTATTGTATTATTTCCCAATGCCGGTACATAAATGAGCTAATGAGACCAGTCCCGCGGTTAAAAAGAAAGCTTTCACATTAAGCGGTCGTTTCAAGCATGTTTTCACGTCGTTTTGACGCTAAAGCAATATTTAGAATTGCATCAAATTTTTTGGACTAGGAAAATTCCCAATTTCAGCGTTTTAAAATGAGAATATTGTTTGTTAAGACATCTCACTATTTTTTTTTCCTATTTTTTTTTTTTACATAGATTTAAAATATAAAAATTATCAAAATTTTAATAACAGATGACCATCAAAATACTAACAAATTAAATTATGTTAAAAAAAAATTATTATTATTCTTGAACATGTTTACATTATTTTTATTTTTAAACATATATTTAGTTTGAAATATAAATTAACTAGACGATAAAAAATAAAATAGTAGTTTTTAAAAGATTAAAAGTAAAAATTATTTCATTAAAATATCAACATACGTGAAATATTGTAATTTAAATTTAATATATATATATATATATATTTTATTTATTTTTTTTTTCTTCGTCCATAGATTTTGAAATTGATGATAAAAATTACAAAATTTTATTAAAATTATGGATTTAAAAAAAAAAAAAAACTTTATAAAGTATCAAATTAATTAAGTATGATTATCTGTAAATACATAACAATCATGCCATATATTTGACTAAAAAATTAATTTTTCTATAGTTATTAAGATGTCATGTGTTTTGATAAAATATCTTTTGCAAAACATTCCCTCTTCTTTCCCTATATTTTTTCTGATGCTTAGGCTCTTCTACGGTCCACTTTCTACTTATCGGCGAGGGTCCTTTTTTTAAGGGAGCTTGATAAGTTATTTTTCTGTATTTTTCTTTTAATTATTTTTTAGAGTTTATTTTATAAATAATCTTTTGCTATGATTTTTAGTATTTTTTTTTTTTTTTGTTAAATCTAACTCTATGAAGGTCAAATCTAGTGCGTATTCATATCTCCTTTTGTTTGATATGAAGTATATGCATGTTTTTATAATTCTCAAATCTGTAAAGATTTGATAAGCTATAAAAGTAATATTCAGCATGAAGTTTTACTGATATAAAACTTCAAGCAATTATTTTGAATGGTGGAGATACAAACATATAAGCAAGTTGAAAAAGCTCATTTTTTCCCGTGTAATTTGTCTTTTAGTACTTGAATATATTTTAGTAACTTTCATTTGGTTAGAAGATGTTGTTGTTATATATATTTTTATCAAATTAGACTCGATCAACAAAATTTGTAAAATGCAAATGGTAGTAGTAGTAGTAAATTTTAGTAAACATCATAGCCAAATGATGTTCTTGTTATATTTTTTCGGATTTGAGTTTTATATCAATTTTGTTTAGTAGTTTTACATTTTAGACTGATACATTATGAATTAATAGATAAATTTAATGATAAATTATTTAGAATAGAAAGGATATAAAATAAATATATTGACAATGTCAATAAAATATTCATAATATACACAATATTTTTTTCAAAAACAACAATTTCTCGACATGTTCTCTACATTTTCTCAAAACAATTTCCAAACAAAACTGATATCACATATCAACGTAAAGATATTTAAAATCTTGACAATGTCGATGATTTTTCCACCCTTGGCGGTGACTAACTGACTAAGGGTGTGTTTCGACTTTAGATGGATGTTGCTTTTCAAGAAAGTGATTATATTACAAGTTTTTTTTATTAGTTTTAAGAAAGTGATTTAGCAAATAATTATTTTTTTCAAAATTCAATCAATTACACAATAACTTAATATTCAGTAATATAAGTAAATTTTTAGGAAAAAAAAATATTTTGTAAATTTTTTTAGATCCATTATATAAGAAATATAGGTTGTTGTTTAGGGTTTGTCTTTCATGCCTAGTTTATCTGATAGGATATTTAGATGTGATGCCTTGGTTTGTCATCTTATGATTGTTTTGTTATGTTGCATTCATGGGCCTAAAGATCATGTTGCATGCCTTTTAGTCATTTCATATTTTATGATAAACATTTTGTGAATCACTTAAGGATCATACATTCATGTTCGTGCTTTATTGTTTTTCGATGATGTATGTTCATATATAAGATTCTGAAATTTTGGTTTTGCCTTTTGTGTGTTTCGATTAGATAGGCATTTAATTTTTCTCATACTAGCTAGGTGGTTGTTTTGTTTTGCCTAGTTGTCATGTTGTTTGGTGCATTTGTGTATCTACCTTGACATGATCAACATTTGTCATATATGTTAGATTTCATGCTCACGAGTGCTCATGCATAAAAGTCCACTTGCTATTTGGCATATCTTGTTGGCTGATCTTTAGGGGTGTTTGATGCATTACTAATTAATATGTGTGTTTTCATGACTAGGTAGTTTATATTTTCACTTACCTAATTTTTTGCTATTGAGCACGGTTATATATCACAAATAATATAATAAAGTATAATTAATTACTGATTAGAATATGCATTTTTTTTTTATATCAGTTGATGTCTTCATATTAGCATGTTGTTTATTGAGATGAAGTTCTCAAATATATCATGTTTGCAACTTGATGCACATTTCTCATTGATTTTAGTTTTTCTGCTTTCTTATATTATATGTCATCCCCCTGATCGACTCTTGTCCATTTTGATTAACTGTCACACTTTCATGTTGAGATTTTTCGTCACAGGTGTCACTCACTTAAATTGTATATTTTCATTGTTACTAGGTTGTTGAATATTTTTTCTATCTTGCATTTTGCTTACTTTTTGAGTTGATTTGCCTTCGTTGAGAATTTTGGCATGCCTAGTATACCATGGATTTTCTTGTGCATTTCTTTTCTGATTTGTAGTTCTATACATCTTCTACTTGGTTTCACATGATACTTTAGCATTAAATTTTTTGAGAAATTATTCATTTTTCTCAGAATGAGTGATGATTTAGTACTTCAAATCAATGAAATGTAAAATTAGTACAACTATTTTTTTGAAAAACACAATTACTTAAATGCTTAATAAAAAAAGAACAATCAATAAAATTGTTAGGGAGTATATTTTAAGAGTAATGAATAATATATCAAATTTCTTTCTCGAGAAAAAAGTGGGTTAATCTTTCAATCTTAGGTATATGTTCATTTTTTATTTACATCTTGTAAGCTTGGTTGGATTGTCATATGAATACCTTGTCATTTTATATTGCATTCTTGATTTTTTTTCATATGACATACATGCATTGTTTACACATATTAGAATATGAGCCATTAAATACAAATATATTTGTATTTGAAGCGCTGAGAATAGAATAATTAAAAATGCATTTAATTAATTATCTTTTATTATTTAATTATTTAAATAAATTATTAAAATTGACTGATTATTCAAGACACCTTAAAAGCCTTAAATTACTACACAAGATTATATATAGTAGAGAAGAGCTCGTTAACTTTCATAAACAAAAATGCCTTTTAATAACTATCGATACATATAAAATAATCTAATCAGTATTTATTAACAATTGTTTTTACATTAACTTCATCATTACACATTATTTTTTTTTTTTTTACATATATTTAATTAATAATAAATATATCTATATATATATATATATATATATCATTATTTAAAAAAATGTTATTTGTTGACTAAATGGAAAATCTCAAACCCGTACTTTCAAGAACCCAAGTTGTAGACCAGGGTCGGCCAAGGGGTCAGTCATATACGCGACTGCCTAGTACCTTAGCTCATTGAGGTGCCTGATTTAATGAGTATTTTTTATATATATTTTTAATTTTTAAAATATAAAAATAAAATATTATTTTATTCTCTTTTTATTTTATGCGATAATTTTATCACGACACATATACAATACAAATATAATTATTATAGAAATAAAATATCATTGAATTAAAATTATCACTAAATATTTTATTAATTTATAGATTTTATTATTTTTAATTATTATAAATAATTTATTTTAAAAATTGTCTAGAATATTTATTTTGTAAACCAACACAAATACATCATGACACAAACCCAAAAATATTAACAAAAACATACACAGTATGACAATATGAGAATGATATGACACAATTTTAAGTTTAACTAATTTAAGTAATCTCTAATAGTCTATGCTATCTTATATATTGATAAATAATTTTTTTTATACTTTTAGCTCAAATCTACGACCATTTAAATGTAAAATATTTTCTTTATCTTAATTAATTTTTATATGTATTATATAATTCTACTATTATTATTTTTATTTTTCATAAATTTTTTAATTGTTGAACATTCAATTATTTTTTCACAATAATTCAATCATAAATATTTATTATTATGTATCTACAATAAACATATTATCATGTACAAAACTATTGATTCATGTAAATTTAATAATCATTACTTGCTAAAAACATACAAATATAATAAATTTATTGAATTAAATAGAAGAAACGTAGAAATAAATACATTATCAATAAATATTTTATTAACTTAAATTTATTGAATATTAAAAAAAGGTACTAATTATTCAAAATATATATAATTAGCTGAGATCTTAAGAAATAACTCTTTATTCAAAGCAAATAAGTTTAAATTCTTATACTCATTGCAAAAAAATTTAATTTTTTTTAAATTTTTTTCAACTGTGTAAATTGTGAAAAAAAAAAATCTTTTTAGCGTTCATAAATCATAATATAAAATTTATTAATCTATCCAAAGTAACTAATTGAGTTGGTAAAATATTTTTATCATTATTGATAATATGTATAAAAAATATTTATTCTTACAATTGTATTCTATTATTTATAATTTGAATTGTTAAATATAATATATTTAAAATTTTAAATTTTAATAAAATTATTAAATTATAATATATAAAAGGGCTTTTGTTTAAGCTTTTTAATTGCTTGGTCGGTTCTGTTGTAGACCCAGGCCCAAGAATATGATTTTCTTTTAGCCCCCAAGAATATGATTAAATACTGGAAAGTGAAAGGCATTCACTAATCTGTTGATTGCGATGGAGTTGTGGCCCTATACTAGGAGGACATGTCTGTAGTGTAGGATATAGGCGTACGTACAGAAAGACAGACTTGAATTTAAACGCAGTTGTTGCCATACCTACAAAAAGTCCTACACAGTTGAGTCACCTCAATCCTTCGTCACTAATTCACTTTCCCAATTTTAGTTTTAAAATCAACACCTATATATCTACGTATATATTATTTTATATAATAAATAATATTACACATTCAAACAAAAATATAAAATAATTTTTTTATATACATATTATAATTTATATAACAATTTTTTTAAATAATTAAATTTATCAAATTTCTTTTACTTATTTTAATCAATTTTTTTTTTTTTAAATTAACACTAATCTCATGAACTATTTAAGCTTACTTACTCACCTATTAATGAGCAATTTAATAGGTGATAATTTTGTATAAATTTATGGATTAATAGTTCTTATCATTTATTTAATTTATTTCGTTTATTTTTATTAATTTTCATAAGTTTTATTTCATGTCAAACTCTTCTCATAAAGCATTTTTTTTTCTTCATAAAAGATTATTATATAACATTCCGTCACAATTTTGGTCTTTTGTTAATATTTCACATTTGTGGTCAATATGTTGTTATCTTTATCTATTATTTTTTCTCTTATGTCTTAATTGTTTAATAGATTTTTCCGAAAATTAATGTCGAGCATCATAACTGCATAAATTTACTAAATAAATAATCATTTAAAATTATATAATTATTATTGTTTACTTTATTAGGCTACGTTATCTATAAATCTAATTCATATAAATTTTTTTTTTCACTATTATGAATTAACTAGCTAGGTGTTTAAATTATCCCGGTCTAAACAGTATTATAATTTTCTTTCCCTTTAATGAAAAAACAAACAGTACTATAAATTAAAAAGGTAATATGACACGTCTTTGTGAAACATAATACCCATATTAATATATACATATATCTATTTATTTATATTTATATCTATACCTATTTCATATATAAAAATTTAAATTATATTTTATATTTTATAATTTTTTAAACCAAAATACACTTAATTATATTTAAAAATAACTTTATTATTTTCTTTGAAGACCTCATTTTAAATTGTGTAATATTACTTTTTAAAAATGTATAATTATAGAAAAAAATATTTGTTATTTTTAATTTAAAATTAATCTTTTTAATTTATTATTATTATTAACATACAAATTGCGTGCAATGCATATTACTAAAACTAATAGGTATAATTTAATAAGTGCGTGTCCCACACTGAAATTGTAATAAACTATGTATAATATCTTTTGATAAAAATATAAAAATTCAAAAAAATTTATTTGAGAATTAATACGTGAAAAACATATATTTTTATATTAAAAGAAAAAAAATCATATATACATGTGTTTAAGGTTTAAAATAAAATTTAAAAAATAACAAAAATATTATCTTCAAAACTTATAATAATAAAAATAACATCTGTTATGTTCAAATCAAATATTTTTACAATTAAAAAAATTATTATTACATTATTTTTCTTTAAATATTTGTCTAATTGAATGCCGTTCAAATTAACATTTAATATTACATGATCAATGTTATTGTGATAATATTTTTATTATTATAAATTTTAAAAATATTATTTTTGATAATTTTCTAATAAAACTTTATCTTATCTACTTAAACCTTGATAATTAGTTACAAATTAAACCGATTACATAACGTAATATAGATGAAATCTTAACCTAAGGAAGCAAATACTTTTATACTACAAAATCCATGTCCAAAATTCACTATGCTTAGGACACACGACACTCTTAATTAATGGGTACGCAATTACATGCAAGAATCAATTATAGTAAAATTTATGTGTTAAGACTTAAAACCCTCTTATACTATAATATAATATAAATAGTGTCTATATGATCTCTAATAGATGGAGATTACCTTTAGTAGGTGTCAGATTTATAAATATGTGTATAAAAAATTTATATTTTATGTAATAAAAATTCATATTTTAAATTATTTATATTCACATGTTTATCGCATATTGGTAGTATCTATAGCAATATATCAAAAATAATATTGGGAAATTGTACTCGATATCTAATACCATATAATGTTATGCTATAATGTACATCACTGATCGCTGCATTGGTAATCAAAGTGAAAAATTCACTGTTCAAATCTAAATTAATGATTTGGGAGCATTTTGATTCCAGAGTCTAACATTAACTCCTCGATCCATAACATAGTTCCATCTTTAAATTGCAAATTAAAACAACAATGTCAAAACTCCTTAACGACCATTTCGATTTCTAAACTGATCAAACTATTATGAAAAAACTTTTATACTATATATGAGTATGTAATGTGTCTTAATAATTTCAATAAAATATAATCAGTGTATACATAAAATGAGTCTTCTATATGTACATATAAGTAAATGTATTCATATAAAACAATAAATGAATGTGTTCTCCACATTATTCGTGAACCTAACTCGTATAAAAAATGATTTAATTGTATAATATAAACCTCTTTATATATAAACTTTTATTTTTAATTCACTCAAAAAAAATAAAATAAAAATTTATAACTGGTTTTCTTTTTTTTTTTTTTTATTAAAAAAAACAGTACTATAAATTGAAAAAGTAATGTAACACAACTTTGTGAAACATAATATCCATGTTAGTATATACATATATTTATTTATATCTGATTGTATATAAAAATTTAATCACAGTTATATTTTTTTAGACAATTTTATTCACGTTAAACCAACATTTATTCAAGTTATTAATAAAATTATATATCAAGTAAAGTTTATATATATAAGATAAATATATATTTATCTTGTTACATGTATTCTATCATATAACAAATACACTTTATATAACATGTTTGAAAATGACCACCAGAATATCAATAAATTAGGTTCTGCCTTTAACAAATTTTTTAAACTATCTATACTACTTATTAACATATATTTAATGAATTTTATTTTTAAATACATATTCAATTTTTTGAGTAAATGTTGGCTATGAGTAAAAAATGAAAGATAATGTATAAACAAAACTACTTAATGTAAAATAAAATATTAAGGACAATATGTCATTTATTACAAACATAAGAGCATTTTTATCTAAAATTAATTTAGGTGCAATTTAAATTTTTATATATAATATAGATATATAAAACATTCATGCCAACATGTTATTTAAAGTATTTGTTATACATTAGAACAAATGTACAAAAATAAAATATTTTTAAATATGTGTTCAAAAGTAATGAAATATTAAAAATGAAAGAGGGTAATCTCATATAATATCGCTTTTAATTTTGGAAAATATTTGAGATAAACTAATTATTAATATTTTTGATAGATGTATAAAAGCAATGTTGGCCCTCCTCCTAAGAGCTTAAGCTTTTGGAAGAGCTGGTGGCCAACAACTTCTAACATAATATCAGAGCTGGTGGCCAATGTTGGCTCTCCTCCTAAGAGCTTAAGCTTTTGGAAGAGCTGGTGGCCAACAACTTATAACATAATATCAGAGCTAGATATCATGTGTTTAAGGCATATCAATCATAATTATTAAATTGCAAGTATTTGATCTGCATAGTGCATAGAGCCAACACTTATAGAAGAATTATAGATGTATAAAAACAATATTGGTCCTTCTCTTAACAATTTAAAGTTTTGGAAGAATTGGTGATCACAACTTCTAACAATTTTTATAAGAGTAACGATATTTATTTTCCTAACAGATAATTCATTCTTAATTATATTTTTTAACTTCTTACATTATATCGCCAACAAATTGGTAGCTGAACTGTATGTAGTCCATATCGGCAAGTAGAATATTTAAGATTCGAGCCCTAGTAGTGTAGTTATTAAAAAAAAAAAAAAATTCTTATATTATATCACACAAATTTCAAATTTATTGTAAAAAAAATTAAATAAAGAGAAAAATCAAAAGGTATAACCACCATTAAAGCATGTGTCTTTAACCATTATTGTAAATAGTATGTGTATCAATAATAAACATACAATTTCCTCATTGTGTGTATGAAGAAAAGAGAAAAGTTAAAAAAAGAAAAAGAAAATCCTTACCTTATAAAATCTCACCAAAAATTATTTAATGAAAAACACGTGTTTTTAACTATTTTGTCTTAATATAACAAAACTGAAATTTATATATTGTAGTCGTAGATTGATATCAAATTATATACTAGTAACTAGTTCTTGAACATTTGCAAGCACGTTTAATTTGCAATACGATGAATTAATTGTGAGTACATTTAAATTCATTTTTCTAACTCAAGAGAACCTTAATTAGAAAGAAAAATCGTGGTGATGATTGGGTTAATTAATTCAGGACTCGTTCTTAATTGAAACATATCACCATCTTTTTAACAAAGGCATTCTTCGATGACATTCTACATAAGCATTGTAAGACCAAGACAATGTGGAATATGTGCTTCAAGTAGAATGTTAACTTTAATTTATATCCAAGGCTTATATCTTCTTCTTTTTTTTTTTTTTGGTAAAAAAAGCTTCATTAGGGATAGGGAGGAGCCAAGGAGGAGGATAAGTGATATGATCACTGTCACACACCTACACACCATGATTCATCAGCAATTGAGGGAGTTCCCAACCTCAAAGAAGTTTATACCCGTATAATTATTAGAATTTATATTTAATATTATTTTTTTTAAGAAATCTTATTTACTAATCTAGAAAAGAAAATGTTAGGATTTCCTCCGTCAGTATATCAATTTTATATATTCTTAACAGTTATTTATATAATCTTAATTAAATTAACATGGCAATTATTGATATTATTAGGAAGTGCATATAAGAAGTCAGTATATGAATTGTTAATTATCCTAATAAGGCCCTAACTTCCCTACCCAAATCAAAGTCATATTATTATAAAAACATATATAGAATAAGACATATACGTGGGTGAAAAATAGGCAAAGTGGCAAAAAAATGGTCACTTTTTGTACAAGAATTTGTAGAGTTGTAAAACGAGTCTGAGTAGTTTCAGCTTGTAAGGTTTATTTGTATTGGTAATTTTCATGGACAAAATGTTTAATTGTAATCTAGCATAAGTGTTCACCGTTCAATCAGATGATACATGATGATGGAGTCACCAAGCTTGCAATGCTCATATGAAAGGTAAAATATTCTCTCATGCATACATCCTCACACAATTGAGCACTACACTTAGTATGAATAGAATTGTTGTGAAAGTAGAGTCCTTGTTTAAGTAGAATTGTTGTGAAAGCAAAATCCTAACATGAGTAGAATTGTTGTGAAAGCAAAATTATAGTATGAATAGAATTCTTGTGAAAGTAGAATCCTTATATGAGTAGAATTGTTGTGAATAGAATTGATGTGAAAGAAGAGTCCTTGTTTGAGTAGAATTGTTGTGAAAGCAAAATCCTAACATGAGTAGAATTGTTGTTAAAGCTAAATCCTGATATAAGTAGAGTTGTACTCTATTATTAATTCTCTTTCAAGTCAAACTGGACTCTATATAAGCAATGCTTGTTTGTGCAAAACATTTAACCCACACTGAAATAATATTTTCTACATCTGAATTGTGTTTTCAAAGAAAAATCTTTTTCTCTTCATCTTTAAGCTTAGGCACTTTCTTGTTTTTAATTGTTCAAACATATTGTGTGGTTATGTTTGAATAATTCACGTGCCTAATTGTCTTTCATGATATTTAGAATTGCATGATAGTTCTAGAGTTTACTAGCTGATTTGTTTTTACATCATATGCTGTTGAATCTGCTAGTTAGGATTTTTCATTGTTTGAATCTGCTCTAGGACACACTTTGCACTTGTGCTATTTGTGCTAACGTTTCAGGTGACGTGCTCGGTATTTTGTGTGACTCGAAATTACCGAAGTTGACGGGTTCGATTGATCTTGTGGGACTCAAGTAGATCGGAACGTTGGTCCGGATCCAGACACCTAGCTTGTGGAGGCTATGAAAGGAGCGGCGGCTCGTAAGTAAATTACAGAAAGGGGGATCTATCTGTGAAGGGTAGTTCTAGGACCTATGGTTGTAATTGAACATTGATTTTCATAGTGGATAGTTAGGTGGTCCGGTAGACCGGTGGTTTTCCTCTTAGGTCATTGGAGTGGCCTAGGTTGTTTCCACCTAAAAATATCGTGTGTTATTTTTTATTCCGCATTTTATCTTTACACGTGATTGCATGTCTGGCCGTTATAATTAGGTTACATAATTAATATTTGTTAAAATTGAAAATAACCTATTCACCCCCTCTAGGTATATTTGATCCGTGATTAAAAAACTTTCACAGCTCACTTAATCAAGTCTAACTCACCTTAGATAACTTATAACTTACCTCAGTATATAATTGTTTAAAAACAAAAAAATCAATATAAATATTATATTTTAATTATATTATTGTAATAGAAAAAAAAATCTTTTAATTGTAATTTTAAAAATATTTTAATTACTTTTTTTTTTTTTAATAATGACATTTAATAAAATATATTTTGTTAAATAAGACTGTAAGCTATTTATAAACTGAATTATTTTATCTCATTAGTTAATTAGATGAACCAAAAATGAGTTAAAGTTGGTTGAATTGCTTATTTTACACTATACGTATGACACACTTATTGATGAAAGGTACTGGCGCAAAAGAAATAATGCTACAATAAACAATGCCAAAACGATCTTATTCATAACTAATTGCAAAGAGACAGAAAGTAGATCGATAGATGTTTTAAAACAAGTGTAGTGTCTTAATCAGTTGAAGATGCGAATGCACATGTTAGAGGTCAGATATTAGGAAAGTAGGGAACCTTTTGTAACTTCTCACATGTATGATGTACCAAATACAGGAGCCTAACTATGAAATAATGAAATATATATACATATATACACACACACTACTACTAGATCATTGATTAGCTGCAGTTAACATAATCAGGTAATGATCAAAAGCCTAAGCTAGCTTTCGTAGCTTTCCTATTACTCTAGGTCGATCAATATCAATATGTGCATGTCTGTTTCAAATGCCTTAATTACTATTTGGAATGCACTCTGTTTGCAATACTAATTGATTATTCCCATTAGTTTTGCAACAAAAAGAAAAAAGTAAAATGATTACATGAAGGCTTTGCAAATTAAGGTGGACCGACGACGTACTTTAACCTCTTGTTCTTTCAATTGATTATTAAATTAAAAACAAAAAACAAAAAAAAATCCCAAGAAACTTTGGATTTTTGTTTTAAATTAATTTCGAAAGAATGATTTTTTTGTTAGCCAAACACGAAATCTAATCGTCCTATTTTCTTCCGGCAAGAGAACGGATAAACAGGAAAAAGGGGTTTCGAGTTCAACACCAAGCAGAAAGCGCATTTAATAAAGCCTGGATAATAAAATCCCATCCCATATAATAAAACGAGGGTGTTATTGAATATACATTTATTAATTATATTATTTTTTATTTCATATATTTATATTTTTTTTTAATAAAATTTATTCATTTTTTTTAAAATAAATAATAATATGGTAGTTAAACTAATAAAATTTAAAATTAATATAAATATTTTAAAAATTATTTAAATTGATAAGATGTATATTTAAAAGTAATAAATAATACCTCAAAAACTATTTAAATTAATTTTAAATTTTATTAATTTAAAGTATCGTATCATTATTTATTTTATAAAAAATGAATAATTTCTCTAATAAAACAAAGAAAACGCTTTTCATGTATAAATTTCTTTGATAACGATATGTAATAATAGAAATTGTTATCATAGTAAAAGGTGATGCTTCAGATTAATAACTAATTTTAAATTTAAAATAATTGTGAGAATAATAAAAATAATTATTTTAAAATTTATTATCATTCATGTATCAATACATACCATAATTTAACTAATAATATATATATATATATATATATATATATATATATATATATATATATCATTATTTAAAAAAAAAATGTTATTTGTTGACTAAATGGAAAATCTCAAACCCGTACTTTCAAGAACCCAAGTTGTAGACCAGGGTCGGTCAAGGGGTCAGTCATATACGCGACTGCCTAGTACCTTAGCTCATTGAGGTGCCTGATTTAATGAGTATTTTTTATATATTTTTTTAATTTTTAAAATATAAAAATAAAATATTGTTTTATTCTCTTTTTATTTTATGCGATAATTTTAACACGACATATATACAATACAAATATAATTATTATAGAAATAAAATATCATTGAATTAAAATTATCATTAAATATTTTATAAATTTATAGATTTTATTATTTTTAACTATTATAAATAATTTATTTTAAAAATTATCTAGAATATTTATTATGTAAACCAACACAAAACCCAAAAATATTAACAAAAACATACACAATATGAGAATGATATGACATAATTTTAAGTTTAACTAATTTAAGTATGTTTAATAGTCTATGCTATCTTATATATTGATAAATAATTTTTTTTATCCTTTAGCTCAAATCTACATCCATTTAAATGTAAAATATTTTCTTTATCTTAATTAATTTTTATATGTATTATATAATTCTACTATTATTATTTTTATTTTTCATAAATTTTTTAATTGTTGAACATTCAATTATTTTTTCACAATAATTCAATCATAAATGTTTATTATTATGTATCAACAATAAACATATACAAAACTCATGATTCATGTAAATTTAATAATTATTACTTGCTAAAAACATACAAATATAATAAATTTATTGAATTAAATAGAAGAAACGTAGAAATAAATACATTATCGATAAATATTTTATTAACTTAAATTTATTGAGTATTAGAAAAATGTACTAATTATTCAAAATATATATAATTAGTTGAGATCTTAAGAAATAACTTTTTATTCGAAGCAAATAAGTTTAAATTCTTATACTCATTTCAGAAAAAATTAATTTTTTTTAATTTTTTTCAACTGTGTAAATTGTGAAAAAAAAAAAATCTTTTTTAGTGTTCATAAATCATAATATAAAATTTATTAATCTATTCAAAGTAAATAATTGAATTAGTAAAATATTTTTATCATTATTGATAATATATATAAAAAATATTTATTCTTACAATTGTATTTTATTATTTATAATTTGAATTGTTAAATATAATATATTTAAAATTTAAAATTTTAATAAAATTATTAAATTATAATATATAAAAGGGCTTTTGTTTAAGCTTTTTAATTGCTTGGTCGGTTCTGTTGTAGACCCAGGCCCAAGAATATGATTTTCTTTTTGCCCCCAAGAATATGATTAAATACTGGAAAGTGAGAGGCATTCACTAATCTGTTGATTGCGATGGAGTTTGTGGCCCTATACTAGGAGGACATGTCTGTAGTGTAGGATATAGGCGTACGTACAGAAAGACAGACTTGAATTTAAACGCAGTTGTTGCCATTCCTACACAGTTGAGTCACCTCAATCCTTCGTCACTAATTCACTTTCCCAATTTTAGTTTTAAAATCAACACCTATATATCTACGTATATATTATTTTATATAATAAATAATATTACACGTTCATACAAAAACATAAAATAATTTATATATATATATATATATATATATATATATATATATATATTATAATTTATATAACACAATTTAATTAATATTTTAATAGTAATAAATTTTATAAATTTTTTTCATCTTACATTCTAAACTTTATATTCAATCAATAATAACACGTTATTTAATATATAATACAATATATATAATATTACTCAAAAATATAATAATATCGTTCAAAATAAAATAATTTTAACGCCTGAAAATATAAAAATTCAAAAAAATTTATTACTAAGTATATTTTTGTCATTTTAAATTATTCTTAAAAATTTACTTTAATTACAGCATTTGTCATTTCTTCCCTAAATCAACTTCTTTATTTTTGGTTCAATGTAATACCAAATTTTTTTTTTTAAATTAACACTAATCTCATGAACTATTAAGCTTACTTACTCACCTATTAATGAGCAATTTAATAGGTGATAATTTTGTATAAATTTATGGATTAATAGTTCTTATCATTTATTTAATTTATTTCGTTTATTTTTATTAATTTTCATAAGTTTTATTTCGTGTCAAACTCTTCTCATAAAGCATAAAAGATTATTATATAACATTCCGTCACAATTTTGGTCTTTTGTTAATATTTCACATTTGTGGTCAATATGTTGTTATCTTTATCTATTATTTTTTCTCTTATGTCTTAATGGTTTAATAGATTTTTCTGAAAATAGCATCATAACTGCATAAATTTACTAAATAAATAATCATTTAAAATTATATAATTATTATTTACCTAACATTCTATTATGTCTACTTTATTAGGCTACGTTATCTATAAATCTAATTCATATATATATATATATATATTCACTGTTATGAATTAACTAGGTGTTTAAATTAACCCGGTCTAAACAGTAGTATAATTTTCTTTCCCTTTTTAGAAAAAACAAACAGTACTATAAATTGAAAAGGTAATATAACACGTCTTTGTGAAACATAACATCCATATTAATATATACATATATCTATTTGTATATATTTATTTATATTTTTATCTATATCTATTTTATATATATAAATTTAAATTATATTTTATATTTTATAAATTTGTAAACCAAAATATACTTAATTATATTTAAAAATATAATTTTTAAATAACTTTATTATTTTCTTTGAAGACCTCATTTTAAATTGTGTAATATTATTTTTAAAAAATGTATAATTATAAAAAAAATATTTGTTATTTTTAATTTAAAATTAATATTTTTAATTTATTATTATTATTATTAACATACAAATTGCGTGCAATGCATATTACTAAAACTAATAGGTATAATTTAATAAGTGCGTGTCCCACACTGAAATTGTAATAAACTATGTATAATATCTTTTGATAAAAATATAAAAATTCAAAAAAATTTATTTGAGAATTAATACGTGAAAAACATATATTTTTATATTAAAACAAAAAAAAAATCATATATACATGTGTGTAAGGTTTAAAATAAAATTTAAAAAATAACAAAAATATTACTCTCAAAACTTATAATAATAAAAATAGCATTCGTTATGTTCAAATCAAATATTTTCACAATTAAAAAATTATTATTACATCATTTTTCTTTAAATATTTATCAAATTAAATGTCGTTCAAATTAAACTGTGGCAGTTTAGACTTGTTTAATGTTGAACATTTAATATTACATGATCAATGTTATTGTGATAATATTTTTACTATTACAAATCTTAAAAATATTATTTTTGGTAATTTTCTAATAAAATTTTATCTTATCTACTTAAACCTTGATAATTAGTTACACACTAAACCGATTACATAACGTAATATAGATGAAATCTTAACCTAAGGAAGCAAATACTTTTATACTACAAAATCCATGTCCAAAATTCACTATGCTTAGGACACACGACACTCTTAATTAATGGGTATGCAATTACATGCAAGAATCAATTATAGTAAAATTTATGTGTTAAGACTTAAAACCCTCTTATAATATAAATAGTGCCTATATGATCTCTAATAGATGGAGATTACCTTTACTAGGTGCAACTAATGATTTATAAATATGTGTATAAAAAATTTATATTTTATATAATAAAAATTTATATTTTAAATTATTTATATTCACATGTTTATCGCATATTGGTAGTATATATAATAATACACTAAAATAATATTGGGAAATTGTACTCGATAGTCTATATCTAACACCATATAATGTTATGCTATAATGTACATCACTGATCGCTGCATTGGTAATCAGAGTGAAAAATTCTCTGTTCAAATCTAAATTAATGATTTGGGAGCATTTTGATTCCAGAGTCTAACATTAACTCCTCCATAACATAGTTCCATCTTTAAATTGCAAATTAAAACAACAATGTCAAAACTCCTTAACGACCATTTCGATTTCTAAACTGATCAAACTATTATGAAAAAACTTTTATACTATATATGAGTATGTAATGTGTCTTGATAATTTCAATAAAATATAATCAGTGTATACATAAAATGAGTCTTCTATATGTACATATAAGTAAATGTATTCATATAAAACAATAAATAAATGTGTTCTCCACATTATTCGTGAACCTAACTCATATAAAAAATGATTTAATTGTATAATATAAACCTCTTTATATATAAACTTTTATTTTTAATTCACTCAAAAAAAATAAAATAAAAATTTGTAACTGGTTTTTTTTTTTTTTTTTTTAAAAAAAACAGTACTATAAATTGAAAAAGTAATGTAACACATCTTTGTGAAACATAATATCCATGTTAGTATATACGTATATTTATTTATATCTGATTGTATATAAAAATTTAAATCACAGTTATATTTTTTTAGAAAATTTTATTCAGGTTAAACCAACATTTATTCAAGTTATTAATAAAATTATATATCAAGTAAAGTTTATATATATAAGATAAATATATATTTATCTTGTTACATGTATTCTATCATATAACAAATACACTTTATATAACATGTTTGAAAATGACCACCAGAATATCAATATTAGATTAGGTTCTGCCTTTAACAAAAATTTTAAACTACCTATACTACTTATTAACATATATTTAATGAATTTTATTTTTAAATACATATTCAATTTTTTGAGTAAATGTTGGCTATGAGTAAAAAATGAAAGATAATGTATAAACAAAACTACTTAATTTAAAATAAAATATTAAGGACAATATGTCATTTATTATAAACATAAGAGCATTTTTATCTAAAATTAATTTAGATGCAATTTGAATTTTTATATATAATATAGATATATAAAACATTCATGCCAACATGTTATTTAAAGTATTTGTTATACATTAGAACAAATGTACCAAAATAAAATATTTTTAAATATATGTTCAAAAGTAATGAGATATTAAAAATAAAAGAAGGTAATCTCTTATAATATCTCTTTTAATTCTGGAAAACATTTGAGATAAACTAATTATTGATATTTTTGATAGATGTATAAAAGTAATGTTGGCCCTCCTCCTAAGAGCTTAAACTTTTGGAAGAGTTGGTGGCCAACAACTTCTAACATAGTATCAGAGCTAGATATCATGTGTTTAAGGCATATCAATCATAATTATTAAATTGCAAGTGTTTGATCTGCACAGTGCATAGAGCTAACATTTATGGGAGAATTATAGATGTATAAAAACAATATTGGTCCTCCTCTTAACAATTTAAAGTTTTAGAAGAATTGGTGCTCACAACTTCTAACAATTTTTATAAGAGTAATGATATTTATTTTCCTAACAGATAATTCATTCTTAATTATATTTTTTAACTTCTTACATTATATCGCCAACAAATTGGTAGCTGAACTGTAAGTAGAATATTTAAGATTCGAGCCCTAGTAGTGTAGTTATTAAAAAAAAAAAATTTATATTATATCACACAAATTTCAAATTAATTGTAAAAAAAATTAAATAAAGAAAAAAACTAAAAAGTATAACCACCATTAAAGCATGTGTCTTTAACCATTAATGTAAATAGTATGTGTATCAATAAACATACAATTTCCTCATTGTGTGTATGAAGAAAAGAGAAAAGTTAAAAAAAGAAAAAGAAAATCCTTACCTTATAAAATCTCACCAAAAATTATTTAATGAAAAACACGTGTTTTTAACTATTTTGTCTTAATATAACAAAACTGAAATTTATATATTGTAGTCGTAGATTGATATCAAATTATATACTAGTAACTAGTTCTTGAACATTTGCAAGCACGTTTAATTTGCATTACGATGAATTAATTGTGAGTACATTTAAATTCATTTTTCTAACTAAACAGAACCTTAATTAGAAAGAAAAATCGTGGTGATGATTGGGTTAATTAATTCAGGACTCGTTCTTAATTGAAACATATCACCATCTTTCCAACAAAGGCATTCTTCGATGACATTCTACGTAAGCATTGTAAGACCAAGACAATGTGGAATATGTGCTTCAAGTAGATTGTTAATGTTAATTTATATCCAAGGTTTATATACTTCTTACTTTATTTATTTGGATAAAATAATAGCTTAATCATTTTAGGGATAGGGAGGAGCCTAAGGAGGAGGATAAGTGATATGGTATATCAGCCGTCGTATACCTATACACCATGATTCATCAGCAATTGAGGGAGTTCCCAACCTCAAAGAGATTTATACCACAGTGATAATTATTGAGTAATTTATTATTCAAGTAATTTTTTTTTTTTTTTTTGAAGAAATCTTATTAGGACTAATCTAGACAAGAGAGAAATGTTAGGATTTCCTCCGTCAGCTATATCAATTGGTTCCACTATATATTTTGACAGTATATGTTAATTTATATTAATCTTAATTAAATTAACATGGCAATTATTGATGGTATTAAGAAGTGCACAGTAGACGTACCTAACCGTGGGCTGTATCGGGCTTGAGCCCTAGACAGCCTTTTTTTAAATAATATTAATAATATAAATATGAATTTAATATATTATATTATAATTATATCTTTTATCTTTAATACAATAAACCAATATCCTACCAATATTTAAAATATTTATGTTTTAATTTACACTCATATCAATAGTTATGGTATTATATAGCATCCTAAAAATGTATAATTTTTAAACTTTTTAATTGATAAATATTGTTTAATTATTAATTTAAGTATATATTTAAGTATATATTTAGCACTCATTTTATTTAATAACAAATTTCACCATTATTTTATTAAATATTTTTTTCATTCTTCTTTAAATTATTAATTAGAGCTCTTTATTCTCAAAATTATATATTATATCATTGATTATATTAGAACATGAAATCTTATTTATAAATTTATATACTATCAATCTAACTATTAAATAGTGTGAAAAATAATTAGGAATATAACTTATTTATTGATTCCTTTAATATCTTTAGTATAATTTTAAAATCTTTTTGTTTAAATTGTTGTTAGGTCTATTCTAAATTTGTAAATTTTTTATTTGTATACCTTTAATTTACATTAAATATTTTATTTTTTAGTAAGGTTATAATAGATAAATCTCATTCAAAAATTCTAACCATCATTTAAAACTATTTCATTTAATTCTTTTAAAGAAAAATAGATGACCAACAATCTTAACCAAGGATACTTTTATTGAGGCTACTAAAAAAAAAGTAAGCGTATCTCAAAAACTACTTGTTGAATGTTTGCAGAAATTAAATTGAATTCTAAATTAATAATCGATTGAATTTTATGCTCTAAAGCGTCGTCGGACACAACTTAAATAATTTTTTTTATTTTTGGAAATTTATATTATTTTTTTAATATTAACTAGTAAATCTGTAATATTATAAATAAAATACAATTAAAAGTTTTATTTTAGATAATAAATTGAACTCGTCCTAAAAAAACTAATTCTGGAGTTACATCGCGCACAAAGTGCATATAAGAAAGGGGTCAGTACGTGAAGGTCGTTAGATTATCCTTATAAAGTGAATTGTTAATTGATCCTTAGTAAAGCCCGTAACCGTGTTTCCCTACCCAAGATGCATAGGTTTTTCACTAAAAACATACAGAGAATTTTTTATCATTTAGTTACATATCGTGGCGTGAAAAATAGGTCAAAGTGGCAAATTTAAAATGGAAATCACTTTTTGTACACCGGTATTTGTAGAGTCTGTTAAAACGAGTCTGAGTAGTTTCAGCTCACTTAATCAAGTCTAACTCACCTTAGATAACTTATAACTTACCTCAGTATATAATTTTGTTTAAAAACAAAAAAATCAAGATAAATATTATATTTTAATAATATTATTGTAAAAAAAAAAAATTTATGAATTTAAAAATATTTTAATTACATTTTTTTTTTAATAATGACATTTAATAAAATATATTTTGTTAAATAAGACTGTAAGCTATTTATAAACTGAATTATTTTATCTCATTAGTTAATTAGATGAACCAAAAATGAGTTAAAGTTGGTTGAATTGCTTATTTTACACTATACGTATTTGACACACTTATTGATGAAAGGTACTGGCACAAAAGAAATAATGCTACAATAAACAATGCCAAAACGATCTTATTCATAACTAATTGCAAAGAGACAGAAAGTAGATCGATAGACGTTTTAAAACAAGTGTAGTGTCTTAATCAGTTGAAGATGCGAATGCACATGTTAGAGGTCAGATATTAGGAAAGTAGGGAAGCTTTTGTAACTTCTCACATGTATGATGTACCAAATACAGGAGCCTAACTATGAAATAATGAAATATATATACACACACTACTACTACTACTACTACTACTAGATCATTGATTAGCTGCAGTTAACATAATCAGGTAATGATCAAAAGCCTAAGCTAGCTTTCGTAGCTTTCCTATTACTCTAGCTCAATATATGTCAATATGTGCATGTCTGTTTCAAATGCCTAATTAATTACTATTTGGAATGCACTCTGTTTGCAATACTAATTGATTATTCCCATTAGTTTGGCAACAAAAAGAAAAAAAGTAAAATGATTACATGAAGGCTTTGCAAATTAAGGTGGACCGACGACGTACTTTAACCTCTTGTTCTTTCAATTGGATTTTTGTTTTAAATTAATTTCGAAGGAATGATTTTTTTTGTTAGCCAAACACGAAATCTAATCGTCCTATTTTCTTCCGGCAAGAGAACGGATAAACAGGAAAAAGGGGTTTCGAGTTCAACACCAAGCAGAAAGCGCATTTAATAAAGCCTGGATAATAAAATCCCATCCCATATAATAAAACGAGGGTGTTATTGAATATACATTTATTAATTATATTATTTTTTATTTCATATTTGTATTTTTTTTAATAAAATTTATTCATTTTTTTTAAAATAAATAATAATATCGTAGTTAAACTAATAAAATTTAAAATTAATACAAATATTTAAAAAAAAAATATACATATTTAATAAACAATGGGGAGATAAAATAATATAATTAATAAGATATATATTTAAAAATAATAAATAATACCTCAAAAATTATTTAAATTAATTTTAAATTTTATTAATTTAAAGTATCGTATCATTATTTATTTTATAAAAAATGAATAATTTTCTAATAAAACAAAGAAAACGCTTTTCATGTATAAATTTCTTTGATAACGATATGTAATAATAGAAATTGTTATCACAGTAAAAGGTGATGCTTTCTATTAATAACTAATTTAAAATTTAAAATAATTGTGAGAATAATAAAAATAATTATTTCAAAATTTATTATCATTCATGTATCAATACATACCATAATTTAACTAGCATTTTATTATAATTAATCATACAATTAATTTATCATCTCATATATCTCCTATTAATAAAGTTAATGTGTATAACATTATTTTAATACAAAAAATATATATATTCAATATAAAATAATATTATATATATCATGTTAATTGTATAAATAATGAATCAAGTAATTTAATTAATAAGATAACATTTTAAAATAATTATGAGATCAATTAAGATTCTTATCCTTTTATACTATAACATGTAAAAAAAAAAAAAAACATTTTTCGTAATACATATATCACATAAATATTCAAAAGCTACATATAGGAGTAATATGACCGAAAAGAAGAAGTGCTTTTCTAAATTAATAATGGAAAAGCCATCGAAAATATCAAAATAAACATAAAAAAATAAGAATCGAAATTCGTAATTAACAAAACAAACATCCCCCATATCTTTGACATTAATTCCTATTTTTGTTCTCCAATCCCTAATATTCTTCTACATCAATATTGCATGAAAAAACAAGAATTGTACGTTATTTTAAAATTCTAAATTAGAGATCATGTTTTCATTAAGGCCTTGGGGATGTGAAGAAATGCGTACCAGACATAAACGCATTGAAAGAAGTTGGGTTATAAAGAGAAGCTTCTGGGTCAATAATGGAACCAGAAGCAGTTTGGTTACCACCACCACTAGAATTTGTTGTTGGGGTTGTGTTAGCTGGGCCAGTTGCTATAAGATTAAGCTGTTGATGACTTGAACAACCCTCACCACCGCCACTAGTGTAATTACTATCAGGCCCTTGATCGTATAAAACTCCTTTGAATACATGACCTCCAATATTCACAGCCGTTTGATAAGCATATTCTTCACCTGCTTCATCTACTGAGTTCATTTTTACGCAGCGAAACACAGCTGGTGAATTTAGTTCCCGTGGATATGAAGCCCCAAGTTCCAACCCTAATTTTTCATCTCCAACAAAATTAACGAAAATTGAAAAAAAATTATGTTAAAACAAAATTTGTTAAAACTTTACCTGATGAGTTGTGATGGTCTCTGTGTCGCTTAGAATTCTGATCAACACGATTTTCTTGTTGTTGAAGAGAAGTGAGTTGTTGTTGGCGTTCACGGCGTCTAGCAGCAGGAACCCAAGTGCTTTTAACATGAGTTGGACAATGAAACCCTCGGCTTTTACAGCAAGTTCTGCATCTCAAATGAACACAATCTTTCTTAGCTTGATTTCCACAATCTTGACAACTCATTCCTCCACCACTTCCTAAACTACCTTGTGTCATCATCGTAAAATCAAATCTCAATGATGACTCATCAGAAACGACGTTGTTGTTGTTGTTTCTACCAGTTGTACGGCTGCTAGGAACCACCCCAAACGAGTAGAAGTTGTTCGAATTCTGGTGGTGATGATATTGTGGCCATATCTCAAAACCCTTGTTGTTATTATTGTTGTTGTAGATCTCTTCGTTTCTGAACAAAAACAGGTTAGTATTGTTATGATTTTCACTACAACCCTCAACTTGTTGTTGTTGTTGTTTGTTTGATGTTGTTTCTAATTGATCTCTTCCACTTAAGCAAAAGAAGCCAGCCATTTTTCACAGCTTGAAACTAATCTCAATTTGGGGTACTTAAAATCCATATCATCAGCAGATTAAATAAGCTTTAGTACTATTATTATTATACGATGATGTTGTATTGTTGTATTGTACTTTGTAGTTCAAATCCCAAAAACAAAAACAACTGATGATCAAACATCTCTCCGTGTTTAACTGGGTTCTGATCAGTCTCTCTGACTAGTCTCTGTGGTCTTATTTTTGGGATTTTTGCAGCTTTTTTACAACAAATTTTGGAAATTTAATTTTCTTTTAAGAGTATTACTTAAAAAAAAAAAAAAAAAACAAAAGATTAGATTAGATAAGATGGTTCCTTAACTTGGGGTTTCACTTCTCTTTCTTTCTTTGTTTCCTCGTAATTATAGCATGGAATTGTTGGAGACATCTGCTACGCCGCCATGGCAATTCATATTATCTCTCTCTCATTTAACACAACACGCCAACTTTGTTTCCACTTTCTATCAAGACAGACAGAGAGGGAGAGAAGTGGAAAGAGAGATACAAATAAATAAATTTGAGTGAAAGAATAGAGTTAGTGAAAGGAAAATCTAACTCACACTCCACTGGAGTAGACATTTCTCTACTGTTTTCTTCTACTTTTAATGAATCTCTCAACAGAAGCATGATTCAATCTCAGTCGTTCACTCCTCATCTTATGGATTATATTTTACCACTTGTCGTAAATCAGGTTTTGCTTATTCGTCCTTGGTCCGGAAAACCCGGGTACTACATTTTTTTTTTACCGTCCCAATAATTGTTTTCTTTTGCCTCCCGTAATTATTCATTTAATTATTTAATTTTCTTTTTTTTTTTCTTGAATTATATAGTGGTTTAAATTAATTAATAATACAAAACATGACATACGCTTTAAAAAAAAAATACCAAATAGCTAAATTAATCTGACTAAAAGAAAAATTCCAACTTTGATAAAATAATGATACAAATAATATTATTTTAATAATTTTTTATTAAATTTTTTTTTTTTGTAATTGATTAAAACAAGAGTTGATTATTTAACAACGATTAATATGAAATTTTTTTTCACAAAAAATTATCTCAAACAATTTTTTTTGTTGTCATAATTTTTATTTAATATTTATTAATTTTTTTAAAAATAAAATAATGTATTTAACTAATTTTGTTGTAGTATTATTATTGTTGATTTTTTTTTTTTTATAAATAATTTTATTTATCTAAAACAACGATAAAATAATGATACAAATAATATAATTTTATTAATTTTTATATTAAGTTTTTTTTTACTCATATTAATGGCTAGTGTTTTAAACACTTGATAGAAAAAATATTTTAATAAAATTATTAAAATAATATAATTTATTTTTAATAAACATTTTTGCTTAAAATTGAAAGTTAAAAACATATTTTATAATTTAATTAAAGGACATTAACACTTCTATGGCTCCTCTTCCTTCTATTTATTTCACCAAGCAATTCCTTCATAAATACTAAATACATGCAAATTACATATATATATATATATATATATATCAATTAAGTTGTTATTGAGCAAAATTTTCTACAAAAAATAATAATTTCATCATTTCAAAGATCTTATAACCACTCAATCAAAAAAAAAAAAAAAAGATTTTATAACCACATATCACATCATACGTTTTGAAAAAAAAAAAAAGTACAAATATAAATAGGTATTTTTAGTATTTCTCTAAATTTGACATCACTTACGTTTTGAAAAACTATTCCTTTTTTCTAATAACAATGAAGAATGAAAATAAGTAAAATATTGTAGCAAAAAAAAATAAAATAAAATAAGTAAAATATATGGAAGGAAAAAAAAAAAAAAAACTTGCATAATTTTTCTCTCTCTCCATATCTCCTCTTCTTGTGATTGGTTTTGACCAATTTATCAACTTTTTTCATAATTCCTTCATTTATCTAAATAAATCTCATGACAGACATATCTGTGCACTACACGTGTGATTCATCTGAAAATGTTTTATCACTGACCAACACTACCAGATAGGGCATGATATGTATAGCAACACTAGGTTGTTAAAATAAATGCGTCGTATTTGCTGAAAATTCTAGTTTTAATCATGTTATGATCGACTAAAAATGTGTCAAAAGAATTATTCAAAGTATTATTATTAAGAAATGAGAAAATTGATTGGTTCCGTTCAAAAAGATCTGGTCAATAGCTTTGATGTTGAGTTGGGGAGGTGGGAAGTAGGGTTTGATGCCGTAGACTAGAGGTCATGTGATAGACTGTTGGTGAAATGCCAGCAAAATATGGCTTTGTTTCGTGAAAGTGAATGGTTTTTCCTTTTTCCTTGTTCTTTTGCTAAGAAATTAATGAAAGTGGATGGATTAATTAATTAGATAAGTAATTTCAAAACCCACGCTATTAATACGAGTAGGAATATTTATATTAAGTTGTGATATACTTTAAGTAATATATTTATTATTTATTGAAGTTAAAATTAAGAATATAAAATATTAAAGTAATTATAATTTTTTTTATTAATAAATATTAATTAAATTATATAATATAAATTGATGAATATATTAAATTATAATAAAAAATATTTTTTTATTAATAACGATGTGTTGACTTAGATACGGGGATTATTAGGCAGAAGGTAACAAATATTAGGTTATCTAAAGTGTTTTTTTTCCTTGTGATTTGATTTGACCGACTTTTATTTTAAGAAATTTTTGACACTGGTTTGAAATTTTTTTAATATAAAAGAAGAATTATTGATTTGAGACTAGCGATAAAACCAATTAACATAGTATAGTGACACAGCAGGGAATCAAACAATTAACATAGTATAGTGACACAGTAGGGAATTAAACGTCATCTCTTTGTATTAATTATAAATTACCACCCAATAAAAAGTCATTACATTAAAAAAAAAAAATCATCTCTTTAAAAACAACTCTATACCTTCTTTCTAAAATTTTATGGTTCATCTTATTCTTTTCTTTTTGTCCCACCTAGCAGCTGCCACCCCTACCCTACCCCATCCCCACTCCTCCCCTCCCCGCAGCCCACCCAACCCCTCATTTGGCCCTCTCACTCTAACCTTGTCTCTCGCACCTTTTGGACCACAACCTTATAGTCGCTGCCAACATCTATCTCGCCTCTCATGTCACTTTCATCCGTTGTTAACCGGTTTTTTTCAAGAGATTTTTATCACTTTGACCTCACATTTTTTTTCTAGTTTATTCTATTTTTTTGCTTGGGTTTTTGTGATTGTTGGCGTGAAGAAAGATAATGATGAAGATGAGCCAAATGACAATGGATTCTTACCACCAGAAACAAGGATGTCAACTTTTTGTTATGGTGACTCTCTACCTCCCATTTAGATTAAGTTAGCGCTTTTTTTTTTTTTTTTTTCATTTCATTCCATGTATTGTGAAGGGTTTGGTTAGTAAGTTATTTGTAGTTGGGGACTAACAATTTCTAATATAGTATCAGAATTAGAGATCATGTGTTCAAGGTCTAGCAATCCCAATTATTAAATTACAAGTGTTTGGTCTGCATAGTATATAGAGATAAATGTATAAAAGTATAGTTGGTCATTCTCCTAATAATTTAAATTTTTGAGAGAGTTAGTGATTAACAACTTCTAACAATTTGTTTTTTATTTTGTTATTTTGTTATTTGGGTTGTATGATGGTGGATGTTATGATTCTTGCTTTTTGAGTCAAATTTCTTTTCTCTTTGCCTTGAAAATCTTGCTAGATTGTGACGTTTTTAAGAGGTTGATTTTTTGTTTTAGTTATTATGCGGCCATTTATGATGAATTCAACTAGAAGCAATTGAGTTTGGAATTGATTGCAAGTTTTTTATAGTGGTGTATTTTGTTTGAATTTTTTTATGATAGCTGATTGTGTGTTAATACTTTTGATGCTATCAACTAATTATCTTTTTGAAATTTTTTTTTAGTACATTACAAATTTGACGATAGTATCCATTATTTCAAAGTATTATCCATATATATATATATATATATATATATATATATATATATATATATATATATATATATATATACATATTAGTGGAGAAACTCTCTCTTCCAATGAATAATGGTAAAATTTGAACTTATTGGTTGATTATTTACTTATTTGATATGCCAATATTAACTTCGCGGTTTTGAAAAAAATCAAAACCTTAGCAAACCTATAAATTTTTAAAAATTGAAATCCAACTCGACATACAATGTCAGCTTAAAACGGAAAGGTTTTAGACCTGTAATTTTTATGTCAAAAAATTACTTCACGAAGCAAGAAAAACCTAGCTAGAACTAAGAATATAATATTACCATGATATATCTTCTATATACGCTTATTTATGGCTGTTCATATCATCTTGATGACTAAAATAATCTCTATTTTAAAATTTTCATAAATTATTAAGTTGTCCCAAGTCAATTTCCATTTCGCCTATCCGTATATTTAGAATAAAAGAGTTTTTAAGCTACTGCTTGTCAAAGAATGAGCATAAGAGGTCCCATAATACACCTGCAAAATGTCAACTAAAAAAAAGTTAGATATAATTTCCTCTACTAAGCCACAAAATAAGCATGGGGAAGGAAATGACTACCACCTCTTCTTGAGCTGGCAATTTGTAGGGAGCTTATTTTAAATAGTGTGTAAGAGTAAAATAGAATGCAAGGTTTATATGAAAGAGGCCCAAATTTGTTCCAACTCTTACGTTCTTAAACCACTCGAAACGAATTATAAGCTTTTTTGGTTGTGACTCCTCTCTTAATTGAACGTGTGTAAACTCTGGTGTCTGCAATAGCCCCAACAACTATCGATGGAATCTTCAACGTAATATCCATATAGGAGTTGAAGAATTGTGACACTTATCATCCATCTGCTCTTAGATGCCCCATTAACAAGTGAATCAGAGAAATCCAGTATAGGGCTAATCATCCTTAACCTTATTGTAAAATTATTTGCACTTAGCTATCTAGATTTCTTCTAGGGTGTCAAATAAAATTAAATTGTATTTATAATATAAATATATCATGTTTTATCGTTTTATAAAATTAAAATATCTAATTAACCTTACGAGTTTGTTTTCTAAATTTTAGGACATATACTAGAACAACCAACCTGTAAGTGAAAGTTTGTGTATATTGGTGGGATCACCGCACCCTAAAACCGAAACCAAACCCAAAATTTTAAATAGGGGAATAACCGAACTCAAAAACTTCCAAAATTTTTCAAAAGTTGTTTAGTTTTTAATCGAACTAGTGCATATTTTTGACATCCTTAAGAGTAGATATCATTACACGACCAAATTAACAATTATTACTATAATATAATAAAAAATTTTATTGCTATAATATATAAGACAATTAATTAATTAGTTTTTATCTTCTAAATGCAATGCACAAACTTTAGATTTCGATGTTAGTTTGCATTACAAAAGGCTTCGGCTGATTTGCACAGTGAATTGCTTAAATAGCAAAGATTTGTATAAAAGTACTTTTTGGACCTAAATAGTACTTTTTGGATTGAAACGGTGAGTTTCATTTATATAATATATATGATTTTTACCAAAATATCCCTTTATCTGAGTATTCGTAAAAACCTCGTCATTTTCGTGTTTCCTTCGAAGCTTATGGAACTTGTACATTCACATTTTGTATGTACAGATTACATACACATTTATTTTGTATGTAACCTGTACATTCACATTTTGTATGTACAGGTCATGTGAATGTACAGGTTACATACAAATTTATTTTGTATGTAAATTTGTATGTACCATGTACATACAAATTTGTATGTAACATGTACATACAAATTTGTATGTAACCTATACATTCACATTTTGTATGTAACATGTATATTCACATTTTGTATGTAACCTGTACATTCACATTTTGTAAGCTATTCAAAACAACAATAACATACAAACAATACAATGCATTTCATGTGAATGTACAGGTTACGTACAAAATAAATTTGTATGTAACCTTTACATTCACATTTTGCAGGAAGAACAGTTCGTATGTACAGGTAACCTGTACATACAAAATGTGAATGTACAGGTTACATACAAAATAAATGTGTATATAACCTGTACATACAAAATGTGAATGTACAAGTTCCATAAGCTGTTCTTCTTCTTCTTCCAGTGGGTGATTAGAATTAAACTAAATACTTCTTTGCAGACATTGTCGAAAGCTTGAGAACAAAATCCAGGTGATATTGCAAATAAATAAAAGGAACCTCAGTTTGATAACAGCAATAACATACAAACAGTACAATGCATTTCATGTGAATGTACAGGTTACATATAAAATAAATTTGTATGTAACCTGTACATTCACATGACTTCATCTTCATCTGCTCCACTCTTTCCTACTTTATTAAGTTTTTTTTTTCTTTCAGTTCAATATATTAAGCTCTGTTTTCATCTTCATCTTCAAGAATAGTTTGATTCTACCAAATAATTGTTTTTGTAGATGAAGATTCTAAACAATGTGGGCACAAAAGCTTATACGATAAAAATGAAGAAGAGAAATTATCTGGACTAATAATCCAAATAAAATGCCAAGTTCTGTGTATTCAACCAGCAAACACCAAAGAGATTAAAAGAGAGAAAGACGAAGAATCAATCCTTCCAAGTTATGAAATTTAGAAGCAGCGGCGGCAGAACCAAGACCTTTGAAGGATTTGATGGTTAAAATGTCATTTGTATTTTTTCAAAACACAATCGTTTTGTTATTTTGGACAAAAAATCAGTTTTCATTATATATGTATCATTTCAGGGAATTATTTCTGATTTGCAGTTAAGGGAATACAAAGGGTACATATACTTGTAAAGGTACGTGTCTTTAACATTTATTAATTATAATTATATATAAATAAAAGGTTAGTGGAGAGTTATAATGATATCTTTGTTTTGGCTTTTGGTATTGTTTAATATCTTAATTTATAAATAATTTAAAAAGTTATTTTATTTGTGAAAAAAGTGTCAAACAATAATAAAATAAATTTTTATTTAAATTTTTGCTAAATATAATTGAATAATAAATGTGACACATATATGCTTATATTATTTATTGGCATACATTTATTGAAGTAATTTATAATTTAAATAAATTACTAAAACTTTTTAATAAATTTTTTCAAACATTTTTACATATTTTTTTTCAATCAAACGTTAAAAAATTTTCATTATCTAATATATAAATTTGATATTAGTTAATTTTGTTATATATCTATTATTTCATGGATGTATTAGAATAAGAATCTAAAATTATATATATCTCTCTCTCTCTCTCTGATGCGGTCATGATTTTCAACTTAGTTAGATCTTCTCCTACTAACTCTTACAATAAACTACTGGTGAGCCTCACAATCGTTTCTATCAATATGAATAGAGGGAGACCTATTCATATATATGAAGAGTATTAGAATTTTATCCATCACAAAACCTTAAGCCTGCTGGACTACACATACATATCACACCAGTAATTGGCCTAAGCCCATGAAAATAATTGAGCCTCCAAATGTATTATAGTTAGATTATAGTTTAACCCATTTTGTAAATCAATAAAAGTCTAATCAATGTTAGCCCAACAAATTTTTTTTAACATTTTTTCACTTTGACAACATTAACTAGTAGTTTGAGATTGAAAACACTTTCGAGAAAATGACTCTTGGGTTGATACATAATGGTGGTCACTAATCACCTCAGTCACGATTCGGTTCAACAGAACCACTAGCATTAAACCATAGATGTCTTTAAGTTATTGAACGTATAAATTTATACTATGATCATAACATTAGTGTTTATGTTGACATGATTATATCTAATGTGAAGTGTAGTACAAACTATAACTACTTATTTAACAAACAAAGCTAAGTTTATATCAGTCATCATGGTACTCACAAAACTACAATGGCACCAAACAATCTCTCATGAGACCAAAATATTAACAACAAAAGTGACAATTGGTCTTCCTCACAACAAACGATTTCTCTTTAAATTGAGAAATATATATATCACCCCACGGTAACATATCCATGGCTCTCACGATAACTCGTTTCCTCATAAAAACATAAGAATATCTCACGATGCTTAGTGGCATCATCATGTAATCATATAGCATGCTATAACATGAAACTAAAAAAACAATTAATGGCATAATAATCACACGTACAACAATATTTAATAAAATGTGCAATTTACTTTATTAAATCATGAGTTCAATTTAAAACAATGTGTAATTAAAGTTGCCCAAGCAACAACTCCCACTAACCCAACATATCAAATGAACTTAAAACATCTATATCATCTACATGTCTCTTAAAATTAATAAGTTTAAGCCCTTTGGTTAGTATATCAGCTATCATTGCTCCAATGCTAATGTAAAATAGAATGCAAGGTTTGTATGAAAGAGTCCCAAATTTGTTCCAACTCTTACGTTCTTAAATCACTCGAAATGAATTATAAGCCTTTTTGGTTGTGACTCCTCTCTTAATTGAACGTGTCTAAACTCTGATGTCTGCACTAGCCCCAACAACTATCGATGAAATCTTCAACGTAATTTCCATATAGGAGTTGAAGAATTGTGACACCTATCATCCATCTGCTCTTAGATGCCCCATTAACAAGTGAATTAGAGAAATCCAGTATAGGGCTAATCATCCTTAACCTTATTGTAAAATTATTTGCACTTAGCTATCTAGATTTCTTCTAGAGTGTCAAATAAAATTAAATTGTATTTATAATATAAATATATCATGTTTTATCGTTTTATAAAATTAAAATATCTAATTAACCTTATGAGTTTGTTTTCTAAATTTTAGGACATATACTAGAACAACCAACCTGTAAGTGAAAGTTTGTGTATATTGGTGGGATCACTGCATCCTAAAACCGAAACCAACCCAAAATTTTAAATAGGGGAATAACCGAACTCAAAAACTTCCAAAATTTTACAAAACCTGTTTAGTTTTTAATCGAACTAGTGCATATTTTTGACATCCTTAAGAGTAGATATCATTACACAACCAAATTAACAATTATTACTATAATATAATAAAAAATTTTATTGCTGTAATATATAAGACAATTAATTAATTTTTATCTTCTAAATGCAATGCACAAACTTTAGATTTCGATGTCAGTTTGCATTACAAAAGGCTTCGGCTGATTTCAGTTAAGGGAATACAAAGGGTACATATGTTAGAAATTTGTTTACAGAAAACGAAAATCATAGTTTTCATCATCCCATGTTGAATCAAGAGAAGAAGAAGAGATTATAGCGGAAGCGTACCAGAATCCATAGCGTTCTTCTATCGAACGGGTTCAGATCTTCCAATTGATGCGTAGTTGTCTGAATGGTTTTTCTCTGTTGATGGGGATACAGAGAAAACTTGTGTTCTACAAGCACTACGCTCAAATGGGGACCATGACCCCTTTATATAGATAACCGCCAAAGGCGGTTACCAATTATTGGTATTTTTAAATTGGCCCCTCATCAACTTAAAAATACAAGTCCGGTCTCTACACATTAATTCCACAATAATTTAATACCCGATAGCCAAAATTAAACTTTATAGATCACCTTTTAATTGGCTAAACTATAAGATAGCATAGCACATTTAAAACTACATGTGTGGCCCCACATATTAATAATATTTTTCCAACAATCTCCCACTGGGCCACATATGTAACTTTGTAAATGTGCATAACCTTATGAGCTCATGAAATTGCCATCACAATTAGGGTACTTCCGAACAACACATTAACAACAATAAGTGACAATTGGTCTTCCGTCACAACAAACGATTTCTGTTAAATTGAGAAATGTATATATCACCCCACGGTAACATATCCATGGCCATCACGATAACTCGTTCCATCATAAAAACATAAGAATGTCTCACGAACTTAGTGGTCATCATCATGTCAACATATAGCATGCTATAACATAACTAAAAAAACAATTAAGGCATAATAATCACACGTACAACAATATTTAATAAAATGTGCAATTTACTTTATTAAATCATGAGTTCAATTTAAAACAATGTGTAATTAAAGTTGCCCAAGCAACAACTCCCACTAACCCAACATATCAAATGAACTTAAAACATCTATATCATCTACATGTCTCTTAAAATTAATAAGTTTAAGCCCTTTGGTTAGTATATCAGCTATCATTGCTCCAATGCTAATGTACTTAATGATAATGCTGCCTTGCTTCACTATACCCTTGACTGCCAAATATTTAATTTCAATATGCTTCGAGCCATTTGAACTTTTATTATTCTTGTAAAAGAATACTAGAGTGGAATTATCAAGTGTATAATTATTGGCCTAGGGATAGAATCAATAATTTTAAGTTCTCACATGAAATTCTTTAGCCACATAGCCTATGTAGCAACTCTATAACAAGCTACTAACTCAGCCTGCATTGTTGAAGAGACAACAAGGTTGTTTTACACTTTTTTAAGAAATAGCCCTACTAGCGAACATGAAAACATAACTTGAAGTTGACTTCCTATCATTTGTACATCCAACAAAACTAGCATCGTTGTAACCTATCACTTCCAAGTTATTCACCTTTCTATAGGTCAACATGAAGTCATGTGTTCTCTGTAAGTAAAGCATGACTTTCTTGGTTGTTATCCTATGATTCATTCTAAGGTTAGACAAAAATCTTTCTAAGACATTTATAACAAAGGCAATATTAGGTATTATGCAGACTTGTGCTTACATCAAACTCCTCACTGCACTAGCATAAGGAATATTCTTCATAGATTCCTTTTGTAATTCAGTTTTAGGACAAAGTTCATTGTTAAAAACATCACCCTTTTTGATGGGTACTTCACCTAGCTTGCAACATTCCATATTGAATCATTTTAACACAAGATCAATATATGGATTTTAAGAGAGCCCCAACACACCAGGAGACCTATCTCTAACTCTATGCCAAGCACATATAAGGCTTTTGCTAAATCTTTCATGTCAAAACTATTGAATAATATACGTTTGTTTCATGGAGTAAGCTTAAATCATTTCTAGCATGCAATATGTCATCAACAAAAAGCACAAGAAAGATAAAATGACTCCCACTCACTTTAAAGTAAACATATTGATCTATCTTGTTTTCCACAAAGCCAAGGGAGGTGATCACTTCATCAAATTTCATGTACCATTGGCATGAGGCTTGCTTAAGACCATTAATGTGATAAATTTAGTACTCCCAAGTGTACGAATCACTCGTAGAAAAGTGACAAGCAACTTCCAAGGTCGGTCTCTCAAGGAATTGCAGTAGTTCTAAATAACATTTTTCTTAATCTAAATAGAGTTCTAATGCAAACAAAACACTAATTAAATAGAGTTCTAATGAAACTAAAACTCTAAGTAACTAGAGTTTTAAGTCTAGTAAAATTGTAAAAAGGATGTTTGTTTTGTGACGAGAACAATTATACGAATAATTAAACAAAATCAATATTGCAAATTCACAATCAATTCAAATAGATTTGAAGATCAATGGAGGATGTATGGACGTTTAGCTTGGTTGGCCATGCTTACATCGAAAAGGTATGGTGAAATAACATGAACGTTCTATATAAACAATATTATCGGCTTTCCTTTTAATTACGAGACTGCCTTCGATAGGGGTAAATCTCTTTGTTGATTAACTAATTAACTACCTTCGGTCGGGGTAAATCAAATAGCAATCAAATTATGCGCATGAAAATACATGACAAATCAAACTAATGTTATGACTAAGTCACTAATTTGAAGCTTTGATTAAGTGTTTCAGAATAAAGTTAAGGTAACGTTCCTATAATTAGATTCTAAGATCTTTCAACCTAACTACGAATCTCAAATTGGCCCATGATAATTCATAATTAAATATCTAAACATGCTCATAATCAAAAGGTAATTCGTTTATATTAAATCAATAGAATATTCACCATACACAATTCTAGCAAACATGGCAACACAAACTAAATATCCATAATAAAACTAGCCGCTCATGTTCATTTTAACATTCATAGACAAATATAATATGATCATACACTTCAATGAAAGAAGAAGAAAATATAATTCTATAACAACAAGAAAAACCTAGATCTAAATACCGCTTATGGATGGGATAGCGTTCTTCTCCAAAAGCTTAATCTTCGATCGTCAATGGCTTCCTTGAATCCTTAAAATGGTTTCTCTTACTTCGTTTGAGTGTGACAAAGCTCCCAAAATTGAATGAATCTCTTGTTTGGTCGCAAAATTGTAAAGTATAAAGTTGTATTCGAGTTGTTCGAGTTGTATGTCAGGGGGATATTTATAGTAAGGGTTTACACAAATCCTGATTGCCATAGTAATAGGCGCGCCGCGGCATACATTTTTCCCGCTGCGGCGCAACACAAATTCTGGAAATAATGTCAAAACTCGAGAGCTCCCCGTAGCGGCATGACTTTTTCTCGCCGCGGCGCGCATTGTCTTCAGTTTCTTCACATGTACCCCCTTACATATGTGCTGGCTCGACATGTACGGCTTACATATTTGACTCGTTTTGCCCTTAACTCGTGATCCGAGCGCCGTAAGTGTTTCGTCTTTGCTTGCTTGCATTATTCAACTCATTTTGATGCTAAAAACATCTGAAATATGCTAAAACATACCCGTGATTCTGAATGGATAGATTTATGAAAATAATCAAATAAACAATCATAACAAATCTATTTTTTAACAAATTAAGCACAATAAATCACGAAATATTAGTACTTTTCGAGCACTCATCACAACCCCCAACCAGCTTCTTGCTAGTCTCTAGCAAGAAGAGCGATCTAAAAATTAAAATAAACGAATAAACTAAACTAACCTAAATCACTTCCGTAGATTGTCACGGTTGCATTTAGTGTATGCAACAAGCCTTTAAACCCCTAGGTGGCCCTAGTGGACGAGTTGTAGTCTCGTGAGTGTTTTCAGTTATGACACCCATAAACATCGTACGACTCTCAAAACTAATAAAGACTCTAAACATACTTGAATCAATCCATGCATATGTCTCAAAAATTGTTAACAACAACAACAAATGGTATACAAAATAGTTAAAAATCACTTAAGCTCAAAAATAGTCCAAATATCAAACTCATCTTTGTAATCGGATTTTGAACGACCAATCAAACCACAAGCCCGTTAGTTACACTATCTGATCGTGTCATGCATGATATTCATAGATTACATTTTAATATCTCATAAATGTGCAAGTAAAATATGAATGAGAATTTTGCACTTCCAACCTCCATATGCTCATTTTTCAAATCCATCTCCACTAATATAGAAATCAAACTACCTAGAATCAATAGGACTTCATTGAGCTTGTAAAGTTGTGGCTAGGTGTGTGATTATGAAAGTACTGAAATGATATTTTCACTAGGATAAGAGTATTTTTTATTTCACAAACTTATTTTCAACTTTCTCTACCAAGTGTTCTTTTTTATCCTCCTATAAATTCCATATGTCCCTTGGATCTTTTTTGCTTGATTTTCTTTCTTTACTTTTCTTGCTTATTATTTCAATCATCATCATCTTTTTTTTTTTTTTTTTTTTGTGATGAAGCAAGATAAATACAACATAATTGCTCATGAAAATCAAATATTATATTGAGTACTCTTATCACTAAGGGTAGTACAACGTATGTCAATGTTGAGTTCTAGGGTGTACTATGGATAAAATAATACGGGGAGGCATGAAAAGTCCAAACGGTCCAAAGATGGCCTAAATCACTTTCTAAGTGGCATTTGATTCTATCATTTCGCTTCAATGGGTTTTCAAATGAGTTCTAGAGTTTGTTGAGATTTAAAATATATCACGAACATGCATACATTACACAAACCAAAATAGTCATACTAACCATGCAAACTACCACATATACCACAAAATTCTCAAACTAGATGAATCTAACATTTATGTGCTTCTTTACTTAGGTAAAAATCTAATTTCTTTCATATATCACCGTTATTACAATCATGTTAATATCATAGACTTTTGGATTGACTCAAGTAGACACGAAACTAACCTAACACAATTCAAGTGACAAAAGTTAAAAATTTAAAATTTGGTCATATTTCATGCTCATGGAGTATTTTTTTCCACCCCCAACCTAATTCCTACATTGTCCTCAATGTTAAAAAGAGAAACAAAAGAAATTAAGAAAAGAAGTGAGAGTCCTGTTTCGTCTCTCAGATACACCATTCATGCTGGGCGACCCTGGCATAGTGTATTGAGGGACGATTCCACATTCCTCTAGGTATTTAGCAAACGGTCCCGGACGTTGTTCACCTGATTTGTCGTATCTACCGTAGTATTCACCACCACGGTCAGATCTGACACTCTTTATTCGTTTGTTGAGTTGTAACTCAACTTCGGCCTTAAATATTTTGAATACGTCCAAAGACTGTGATTTCTCATGTATAAGAAATAGATACCCATATCTAGAATAGTCGTCTATGAATGTTATAAAATATTGTTGACCATTCCAAGATGCTGTAGGGAATGGACCACAAATATCCGTATGAATCAATTCTAAGACGTCCGTAGTCCGATTTGCATCTAATTTCTTCATTTTGGTCTGTTGTCCCTTGATACACTCAACACAGACATCAAAATCTGAAAAATCAAGGGATTCCAAAATCTCATCAGACATAAGTCGCTCAACTCTAGATTTAGAGATGTGACCTAAGCGTTTGTGCCATAATGAGGCTGAAGTTTCCTTATCTAATTTTCGCTTTGTACCTCGTGACTCGACATGCAAGGTTTCATTATAAGATGAAACAGTTTCCAGCAAATATAGATTATCAAAAGTATTAAGTAAACCAGTACCAATAACATTTGAATTTAAAGACAAAGTAAACTGAGTATTTCCAAATGAACAATAATAACCCAATTTGTCCAAAACAGAAATGGAAATTAAATTCCGTCTAAAAGACAGTACAACAAAAGTGTCTTTCAAATCCAAATAACAACCAGTTTTTAATAACAATCTAAAATGCCCTATTGCCTTCACTTCCACCGACTTGCTGTCACCCACAAAGATACGTCTTTCAGCATCAGTTGGCTCTCGGTAGTTTAGGCAACACTGCATAGAAACACAAATGTGAGTAGTAGCACCAGAATCTACCCACCAAGTGTTTCTTAGTACAGATGCTAAATTGATCTCAAAACAGACCAAAACATGAATTATACCTTTCTTTGCACGCCATGCGCGATATTTGGCACATTCATTCTTTTGATGTCCAGGCTTTCCACATAAGAAACAACATTCATTACTTTTCTGTTTCTTTTGCACTGGACCCTGAGGAACAGCAACTTCCTTTCCTTTATCCTTCCTTTTACCCTTGCCCTTAAAAGTGCTTGACAGATGAGCACTTTCAGTCCTCTCTTGCTTCAATCTCTCTTCCTCTTGCACAAAAAATGAAATGAGCTCATTGAGAGTCCATTTCTCCTTTTGGCAGTTATAACTGACCTTAAATTGATTGAATTGTGCAGGAAGAGAGATCAGAATTAAATGCACGAGCAAATCATCTGATAAGTCGAGCTTTAGTGCCTTAAGTTTTGAAGCAAGATGAGACATCTCCATGATGTACTCTCTGACATTACCTTTGCCCTTATATTTCATTGAAATCAAGCTTGCTAAAAGCGTGCTTGTTTCAGCCTTATCGTTTTTGACAAAACGATTCTGAATTTCCTCAAGGAACTTACTGGCAATGATATTGTCATCTGTTATTGCACCTCGAAAGGCTTCTGGAATCCCGCGCTTCATGATCATAAGACTTAGCCTGTTCGAACGGTCCCACTTGTCAAAGTACGCAATTTCCTCAAGGGTACTTTGTGCAGTGAGATCATTCGGTTTTGGCATTCTCAATGCCAAGTCTATGTCCATGCAGCCAAGAACAATCAATATGTTCTCTTTCCAGTCCTTAAAGTTTGTTCCATTTAACATTGGAACATTATTCATGTTGGCAGATATTGTAGTAATAGACATTAAAGCTGAATAGAGAACAAAATTAAATAAATAAACTATGCTCACATAAAATAACCAAAGTAAACAGTCATTAAATTGATTAATTACATGACAATATTTCAAGATACCAAGCACAACATTAATATCAAGTCTTTGGACAGTGATATTAATTGTAAGTAGTACTCTTGTTGCAATGATCAAATAATGACAATAAGTTATGTCAAATAATAAATCTATGTTTGCATCGATTCATTATTCACATGAGGTCACCTTGATAATTGTCATATGATTACCATCGCAGGTGCGTGTGTAATTCGGCCAAATATGAACCCCTCTTTGGATTGGTTAATATTCGCATGAATTACACATACACAAACATCATATCTAATTATTCTCTCAATATCAATATACACAAAAGTGGCCACTTTGGTGACATTTTGTATAAATTGATGTAATTAGAATACCAGATAAGTGTTAAAACAATATATTGTATATAATTAATCAAAATATATAAAAATTTATCTGTATATATATAAATGAAACTGTAAAACACCGAAATAATATATATATATATATATAAACTTCCGAAATATATATATATATATTAACTAAAGTTACCTAAATATATATATATAAATTATATATATATTAACTAAAGTTACCTATATATATATATATATATACATAAGTCACTTGGGTATTATATAACAGACACCGAATCAGTTTCTCGATATATATATATATATTTTTTTGTTCCACATGTGCAGTTGCACAATCCAAAAATAAAAAATAAAAAAATAAAAAGAAAACCGAAAAGAGCAGTTGCATCAAAACCGAAAAGCAGCAGTTTTTTTATTTTTGCTCCATGTGCAGTTGCACAACAACAACAACGACCAAAAAAAAAAACAAAAAGGAAACCGAAAAAGTACAGTTTGAAAACTGTATGTTTCTTGAAATCTTATTCATTGAGTGCCAGAATCCATATATTAAAAAAAATTGGAAAGCCGATCAGAAACCATATATACATATTAGAGTCGATGAGATTTTGTGAAGTATATATGTATATATATATATAAAATCAGAATTCACAGTTCGACGAAGTAACAATGTGGAAGTAATAGTGCGGCGACTTTGTGCAGAATCCATACAGAAGATATAAACAATTCCATATAATATAAATTATTTTTCAGATTCTATCACACACCATACAGAATTTATTAGAAATATAGTAATCTCTAATATTCATAGATTCTTTTGAATCAAACATGGGTAGGCTCTGATACCACTTGTTAGAAATTTGTTTACAGAAAACGAAAATCATAGTTTTCATCATCCCATGTTGAATCAAGAGAAGAAGAAGAGATTATAGCGGAAGCGTACCAGAATCCATAGCATTCTTCTATCGAACGTGTTCAGATCTTCCAATTGATGCGTAGTTGTCTGAATGGTTTTTCTCTGTTGATGGGGATACAGAGAAAACTTGTGTTCTACAAGCACTACGCTCAAATGGGGACCATGACCCCTTTATATAGATAACCGCCAAAGGCGGTTACCAATTATTGGTATTTTTAAATTGGCCCCTCATCAACTTAAAAATACAAGTCCGGTCTCTACACATTAATTCCACAATAATTTAATACCCGATAGCCAAAATTAAACTTTATAGATCACCTTTTAATTGGCTAAACTATAAGATAGCATAGCACATTTAAAACTACATGTGTGACCCCACATATTAATAATATTTTTCCAACAACATATACTTGTAAAGGTACGTGTCTTTAACATTCATTAATTATAATTATATATAAATAAAAGGTTATTGAGAGTTATAATGATATCTTTGTTTTGGCTTTTGTATTGTTTAATATCTTAATTTATAAATAATTTAAAAAGTTATTTTATTTGTGAAAAAAGTGTTAAACAATAATAAAATAAATTTTTATTCAAATTTTTGCTAAATATAATTGAATAATAAATGTGACACATATATGCTTATATTATTTATTGGCATACATTTATTGAAGTAATTTATAATTTAAATAAATTACTAAAACTTTTTAATAAATTTTTTCAAACATTTTTACATACTTTTTTTAATCAAACGTTAAAAAAATTTCATTATCTAATATATAAATTTGACATTAGTTAATTCTGTTGTATATCTATTATTTCATGGATGTATTAGAATAAGAATCTAAGATTATATATATATATCTGATGCGGTCATGATTTTCAATTTGGTTAGATCTTCTCCTACTAACTTTTATAAGAAATTACTGGTGAGCCTCACAATCGTTTCTATTAATATGAATAGAGGGAGACCTATTCATATATATGAAGAGCATTAGGATTTTATTCATCACAAAACCTTAAGCTTGCTGGACTACACATACATATTACACCAGTAATTGGCCTAAGCTCATAAAAATAATTGAGCCTCCAAATGTATTATAGTTAGATTATAGTTTAACCCATTTTGTAAATCAATAAAAGTCCAATCAATGTTAGCCCAACAAATTTTTTTTAACATTTTTTCCACTTAGACAACATTAACTAGTAGTTTGAGATTGAAAACACTTTTGAGAAAATGACTCTTGGGTTGATACATAATGGTGGCCACTAATCACCTCAGTCACGATTCGGTTCAACAGAACCACTAGCATTAAACCATAGATGTCTTTAAGTTATTGAACACATAAATTTATACTATGATCATAACATTAGTGTTTATGTTGACATGATTATATCTAATGTGAGGTGTAGTACAAACTATAACTACTTATTTAACCAACAAAGCTAAGTTCATATCAGTCATCATGGTACTCACAAAACTACAATGGCACCAAACAATCTCTCATGCGACCAAAATATTAACAACAAAAGTGACAATTGATCTTCCTCACAACAGATGATTTCTCTTTAAATTGAGAAATATATATATCAACTCACAGTAACATATCCATGGCTCTCACGATAACTCGTTTCCTCATAAAAACATAAGAATATCACACGATGCTTAGTGGCATCATCATGTAATCATATAGCATGCTATACATGAAACTACAAAAACAATTAATGGCATAATAATCACACGTACAACAATATTTAATAAAATGTGCAATTTACTTTATTAAATCATGAGTTCAATTTAAAACAATGTGTAATTAAAATTGCCCAAGCAACAACTCCCACTAACCCAGCATATCAAATGAACTTAAAACATCTATATTATCTACATGTCTCTTAAAATTAATAGGTTTCAGCCCTTTGGTTAGTATATCAGCTATCATTGCTCCAGTGCCAATGTGCTTAATGATAATGTGGACACTATATCAAAAGCAATTTGAATCTATCCCAAGCCTCGTGGAAGGGTTCTCCGTCCATCTGCAAAAAAGTAGCAATTTTTGTTCTTAGGTCAGATGTCTTTTGATGGGAATAGAACTTACCCATAAATTTGTTGTAAACATTGTCCCAAGTGGCCAAAGAACCGGATGCCAATGTCATTAACCAAGACTTAGCTCTATCCTTGAGAGTGTATGGAAAACACCTCATGCGTAGTTGATATTCACTAAGTCCCTGCAGTAGAAAAATTTGCACAGTTGCATATAATTCACGCATAAAATTTAAAGGATCTTCATTAGGGGTACCGTAAAAGGAGGGAAGCATGGAATAATGAATATTTTTCAACTCATAATTCCTAGCTGCCTTTGTAAGTCGAATACACGATGTGGCGATCCCAATGATAGGTCTTGCAAACTCTTTGTTCATCATCTGCCTAGCTACGTTGTCACCCATTGCTGCTTGCAATTGTTGTTGGACTTCTTCCTCTTGAAATTGATTATCCAGTTTCTTGGATCGGTGTTTGACTCTATGAATGTTGTCAATGAAAGGAGAGAGTTCCTTGTTAAGTGGTCTCCTACCCTGCATACACAAATAAAAAGCAAACAAAGATCAAGGCAGCAGTGAAATTGGAAATTAAGCACTATTTTTTGATTTTCTAATTTTTTTGTATTTTTGAATAAAATAAAAATAAAAACAGAATAAATAAATAAATAAATAAATAAATAAATAAAAGATAATAAATAAAATAAATAAACAAATAAAAATAATTAAGAAACTCTAAAAAGTTAAAAAGAAAATTATTTAAAACGCCAATTCCCCGGCAACGGCGCCAAAAACTTGATGTGATAAATTTAGTACTCGCAAGTGTACGAATCACTCGTAGAAAAGTGACAAGCAACTTCCAAGGTCGGTCTCTCAAGGAATTGCAGTGGTTCTAAATAACCTTTTTCCTAATCTAAATAGAGTTCTAATGCAAATAAAACACTAATTAAATAGAGTTCTAGTGAAACTAAAACTCTAAGTAACTAGAGTTCTAAGTCTAGTAAAACTGTAAAAAGGATGTTTGTTTTGTGACGAGAACAATTATACGAACAATTAAACAAAATCAATATCACAAATTCACAATCAATTCAAATAGATTTGAAGATCAATGGAGGATGTATGGACGTTTAGCTTGGTTGGCCATGCTTGCATCGAAAAGGTATGGTGAAATAACATGAACGTTCTAAATAAACAATATTACCGGCTTTCCTTTTAATTACGAGACTGCCTTCGATCGGGGTAAATCTATTTATTGATTAACTAATTAACTGCCTTCGGTCGGGGTAAATCAAATAGCAATCAAATTATGCGCAAGAAAATACATGCCAATCAAACTAATGCTATGACTAAGTCACTAATTTGAAGCTTTGATTAAGTGTTTCGGAATAAAGTTAAAGTGACGTTCCTATAACTAGATTCTAAGATCTTTCAACGTAACTGCGAATCTCAAATTGGCCCATGATAATTCATAATTAAATATCTAAACATGCTCATAATCAAAAGGTAATTCGTTTATATTAAATCAATAGAATATTCACCATACACAATTCTAGCAAACATGGCAACACAAACTAAATATCCATAATAAAACTAGCCGCTCATGTTCATATTAACATTCATAGACAAATATAATATGATCATACACTTCAACGAAAGAAGAAGAAAATATAATTCTATAACAACAAGGAAAACCTAGATCTAAATACCGCTTATAGATGGGATAGCGTTCTTCTCCAAAAGCTTAATCTTCGATCGTCGACGGCTTCCTTGAATCCTTAGAATGGTTTCTCTTGCTTCGTTTGAGTGTGGCAAAGCTCCCAAAATTGAATGAATCTCTTGTTTGGTCTCAAAATTGTAAAGTATAAAGTTGTATTCGAGTTGTTCGAGTTGTATGTAAGGGGGAGTCTAAGAGAGTATTTATAGATGTAAGGGTTTACACAAATCTTGATAGCCATAGGAATAGGCGCGCCGCGGCATACATTTTCCCCGCCGCGGCGCAACACAAATTCTGAAAATAGTGTCAAAACCCGAGAGCTCCCCGCCGCGGCATGACTTTTCTCGCCGCAACACGCGTTGTCTTCAGTTTCTTCACATGTACCCCCTTACATATGTGCTAGCTCGACATGTACGGCTTACATATTTGACTCGTTTTTTCCGTAACTCATGATCCAAGCGCCGTAAGTGTTCCGTCTTTGCTTGCTTGCATTATTCAACTCATTTTGACGCTAAAAACACCTGAAATACACTAAAACATACCCGTGATTCCGAATGGATAGATTTATGAAAATAATCAAATAAACAATCATAACAAATCTATTTTTTAACAAATAAAGCACAATAAATCACGAAATATTAGTGCTTTTCGAGCACTCATCAACCATAGATGGATTTCCTTAATTTGCACACCTAGTGCTCTTTGCTTTCCTCCATGAATCCTTCAGGTTGCTTCATGTAGGCTTCCTCACTGAGATCTCCATTTAAGAACGTTATTTTTACATCCATTTGGTGCAATTCAAGGTCATAATGTGCCACAAGCACCATTATAATTCTAAATGAATCTTTAGAAGACATAGGGGGGAATGTTTCATTGTAATCAACATCATTTTTTTTTAACTGAATCCTTGAGCTATGAATCTTAATTTGTATCTCTCTAATTTTCCTTTAGAACCTTTCTTTGTTATATAAACCCACCTACATCCAATTTCCTTAGATCCATCATGTAATTCAACAAGTTTACATACACCATTATGAGCCATAGATCACATCTCATCCTCCATAGAATCTTGCCACTCACAAAATTTAGGCTTTGTGATTGCTTGATTATATGATGTTTGATCTTCAACAAATTCAATACTCGAATCACATAATCAATTGGAGGGTCTATGTTGAGTAGGAGGTTTAGAATGAATAGCAGAAGGATTGATATGAGCTTGATTATGTTCGTCTTAAGACTTAAGTGGGAACAATAACTACTTTCTACTAAAAGAAGGAAAATTTGGTAGCAGCTAGAATATCATCCAATCACAAATCTTTTGTGTATGAACAAGCACATTCGTTATCATTTTCCAAAAATTTAATAATAATGGCCTCAACAATTTTTGTGCCATGAAAAGGACAATAAAATGTTAAGCCTTAGCATTAGATGGATAACCAACGAAATGACAATGGGTGACCTAGGATCTAACTTGCTCTCTGAAGGTTATAAATTCTCACCTCAGTTGGACAACCCCATATACAAAGATGATTAAGACTTGGTTTTTGACCTACCTATAACTCAAAAGGTGTTTTAGGTATTGATTTACTCGAGACTTGATTAAGGATGTACATTGTTGTTTTTAATGCTTCACCCCAAAGTGATATAGGTAAATTAGTTACGAGCATCATTGATCTCACCATCTCCTTAAAAGTGCAATTTCGTCTATCAGCTACACCATTTTGCTCAAGTTTCTTTGGCATAGTATATTGTGCCACAATCCCATATTCTTCTAAATACTCAAGAAAGGACCCATTAATTGATCAAATATTCCTTGCTTTCCTCAGTACTCACTATCTTGATTAGACCTAGCCACTTTTATGACTTTTCCTCATTTCTCAACCTCAGTTTTAAATATTTTGAATTTCTCAAGTGCTTCAAATTTTTTGAAGATTAAGTAAACATATCCATAATGGAAAAAATCATCTATAAAAGTGATTAAAAAACTTATTTCCATATAAGGTAGGGGTCAAAGGTTCACTTCTATATGTATGAATAAGTTTTAAAATTTCATTGCTGCGAGTGGATCATTTTCTTTTAGTTTTATTCAATTTTCCTCTAATACAATTAACACAAGTTTCATAATCACTAAAGTTCAGGATATGTAAGGATTCATCTCTTATTAATCTCTCAAATGTTTCTCTAAAGATGTGACCTAACATTTAAGCCACAACATGGATGAGTGTTCTTTAGTTAATGTTCTTTTAGTACCTATGCTATGTGTGAATAATGAAATATTAATGAATGTGCATTTAACTTATATAATCCATCAATTAAAGAACCATCACCAACAACTTATGAATTATAAATCAATTTTAAAGACTCATAACCAATATTAAAAACATAACCATCATTATCAAGTATAGACATAGAAATCAAATTATGTCTCAAGAATTGAACAAAAGCAACATTATTCAAAATAAAAATATGATTAGATCCTAAGCAAAACTCTATGACTCCCATCGATTCAACAAGCACACGAATTCCATTTCCCACAATCAAATTTGACTCTAATTCACTTGATCTTCGCTTGTCCTTGAATCCTGCAAAGAATTTGCAACATGAATAGATGCTCTTGAACTAAACCACCAAGTGTTTGATGGAACATCAATAGAGTTAGATTCAAAGTAGACCAATGTAAGTGAATTACCTCCATTTTTTATTTTTCTCTCTCTAACCAAGACTTGAAACATTGGCAATCTTCCCTTTTATGACTATCTTATTTGCAAAACAAACACTTGTTATCTTTCTTAATTTTCTTATTAGGCCACCTACCTTATGTATTTGACCTTGATTTTGGCATTTGAACTTATTATGGAATATAAATTTCTTATGGTATGCCTGATTAACTAAACTCACACTCTCACCTGATTCAGGAAAAAAATTTCTTCATGTTAGAAACAATGATATATGAGTTCATCCATGTTTCATTTTTCTTTAAGGGTATTAAAAGTAGTCCTAAGCTTGCTGAATTGAGAAGGGAGAGAATTCAAGGCTTGGTGAACAAGAAATTGATCAAGAGTGGGTACATCTAAACTCTTTAGTTTGTTTACAATATGAGTCTTATAAAGAATATACTCTTTAAATCCACCCACACGGTTGTATCTCATTTCCATTTGTTCATCAGCTCTCCAACTTCAATTTTTTGGGTTTCATGATATTTTTATTCTATGACTACAAGGAATTTCTTAGCATTATTCACCTTAGGAAATGCTTCATGAATTGACTCAAAAAAAAATTTCCTCATTATCATAAAAAACAAGCGATTAGTTCTTTCCCATTTGTCATACTTAGTTTTCTCCTCACTCTTACTTGTATCATCAGTTGGTTTTAGGGGCTCATCTTCATGCAATAATATATCTAACTCCATTAGACCCAATGCAAGTTCAAGATCTTCCTTTCATCTCTTATAGTTTGATTCAGTCAGAGTTTCAATTGATGAGAATTAGTTGTTTACAATAAAGTTGTTTGAGTCAGGAACAACATGATTCTAAATAAAATGTTACAGACAACAAACAAGAATGAGCCAACAATTTAATTACAATTGTCATTCTCACAAGAGATTTTATTACCGTGTTACATGCTCGCCTTTGAGTAAAGCACATGACACATAATAAAGTCTCTTTGAACAAGGAGTCCTTGTAGCATCATTGTATACTCACCTTTGGGTGGAGTAATGCACAACAAGAAACTCAACATAAGTGAATAAGTAAAAATGTCAACTTTTGGTAAACTTTCCTCCGGGAGGACAAGCTCCTAGGTTCACCAATTACTACATACAACCTTAAAATTATGACATGTAATTATCACCTTTGGGTGGAAAATTACATGCCACCTTTTAATATGCAAGTAATTGATGTTACCAAAAGCACTAATCATTATAACAGCCAACCAATAATGAAAGATATCATCATGGATGGATTAAATTAATTATTTTCAAGAACATTGATTAACAAGGCTTGTAAAACTCTTCGTATTGCTGACTGTGTAAGTTTTAACTTATTTATTTATTAAAACTATACATTTATAACCAATCAATTCTACATCTAGTTAATAAATGATGTCGTTTAGTCCCTTAGTTTAAAAAAAAGAAGCCAATTAATAATAAAGTACATGATTTTAATAATTTTTAATAAAAATATTACTTTTTAAATTAAATTTTAATATAAAAATATTAAAGTAATATAATTTTTTCTTAATTGGCATATTAAAAAGTAATATTTTAATTAAAAAAATTATTAAAATTATGTATTTTGTTATTAATTGGCTCATTTTTTTAAAACTAAAGAACCAAATGATATTATTTATTATCTAAGAAACTAAATGACACACAAATAATTGGTGGGTAACGACAATAAATAATTAAATCAAGAAATTAGTTATAACAACAATAATAATTAAATATTAATAAATCACTAATTATATACATATATATATATATATATATATATATATATATATATATATATATATATATATATATATATATATTCTAGTGTAATCAGCGATATGGGCGGATGAACATACTGTGATATAATATTAGTGAAGTCATGTAACTTAATTCAATAATTGAAGAGTAATCTGTTAATTAAACAATAATGTAAAATAATTTCATAACAAGCAATTCCAGCAGGCCAATAGCATAAGTCAAAAAGTTAATTTTTTATATCAAATTTCAATATACATGTATAAATTTGATATTATTGTCATATCGCAATCGAATGATAGGTAGGCATACTATAATTCAAAAAACATAAATAAGAATCAAGTAATCGACAACGTAGTCAGTAAATAAACAAGGCAGTCAATAAAGAACGAAACGCAAAGCTAGGCAAATCAAATCGATTCTCATAATCAATAATTGTAGATTTATTATTTTATTGGTGTATTAGAATATGAATTTTAATATAAAAATATATATCTAGTCAACCATATTTTTAATTTAGTTATATTTTTTTCTACCAAATTTTTCCAAAAATTATTCTAATAGGTGAATCCAATGTTAGTTTTTATTGATATAAATAAAAAGAGAGACATATTCATATATATAAAAAGAATTATGATTTTATTCATCTCAAAATTCTAAAATTGTTAGATTCTTCATACTCATCACACCAATAATTAGCACAAGTCTACAAATAGGTGTGTAAGCCTATAAAAATAATTGAGCCTTTAAATATATTAGTTAGATTATGGTATAACCAATTTTATAAATCAATAAAAGTTTAATTAATATTAACTCAACAAAAAAAATTCTAATAAATTTAACTCTAATATAAACGGTAATAAAGAGAAACTGTGATGAATGTGATTATAACGGTGAATGTTGGACCATGCAAATTTTATTTAATATTCTAAAAAAAAATGCTTGTACTAAATTAAGATTCTAAAAAATTAAAAAAATAAAAAAATAAAAAAAAAAAAGAAGAAGAAGAAGAAGAAGAAGAAGAGAAGCAGCAGCAAAGCTAAAGTCTTGAGAAAGAGCACAATTTTTTTATAAAACTAAATTTATATTTTGGTTCAAAAACTTTTAAATTCTAAAATTTAGTCCATAAACTTCTAAAATTTCATGCATAGGTCTTTGAACTTTTAAATTATACAATTTAATACACAAGCTCATAAAATTCACACATGGGTCCTATATTAAGTATTAAAATATATATTTTTAATCAAAATTTTAGGACCTATGACTAAATTTTCAAAATTTTGGGAACTAAATTATAGAATTCAAAAATTTATTGACCTAATATAAATTTAGTTAAAATTTAGGAACTAATAGTATAATTTAGCCTAAAATTAATAAAAATGTAAAGTTATACTCTATGTACATTCAACTCACAATTGATGAGAAATGTTTGGAACAGATAATTTTGCACCACATCAATCACATTGTGACATATAGTAAAATTATTTTAAAAAATGAAAAAATAGTTCAATTTTTTAGATAATTTTGTTATATGTCATGATATAATTGATGTAGGTGCAAAAGTGGTTACAAATTATTTGACCATAACATTCCTCGAACAATATAAATAAAGGAAAAAAACACAACAACAAAAAGAATATTTGTAGCTATATAAAATTTAAATAAATAACCCTATGAAAACATGGTTACTTCCACTTCGAACTCGTGTAGCATGTAGGAATTAGTTGCCTTAAATTTCGAGTAAGTAAAACTGGTAAATTATCAAAATGATCGAACGATATTAGATTGGATGACTTTTATCATTAAATGGGTCCAAATTATCACAGTTCAACTTAAACAGAGTTAAAAAAAACAAAAGATGTAACAATGTCTTTTTTAATAATAAAAAAATATGATTTGAATACAAGATGTACTATTTTGTTATTAAAATTTTGAAGATGTTATTTTTATTGTTTATAACAAAAGATTTTCTCATTCAAATTTACTTTATTATCTCTACTGAACAATTTTTCATATCATACGATCAGTGCATTACAATGTATAACTGCTTAAAAAAACTTTACTCTAAAAAAGCAGTACATTTTATTGCTAAGTAGATAGTGTGTTTTAAAGTTTGAAAAAGAAAATCAATGAAAAGTGACTTCAAATAATAAAACAAATGTAAATAATAATGTTAATGAGATTTTATGGTTTAATTAGGGATCACTAATAGAATCTATCTAGTATCTAATTAAAATTATTGATTGTTTGAAGAGAAATTATTCATTCATTTAGACAAATAATATGTCATTATTATAGAAGGAAGAAAATGTAAAGAGTTTAAATTGGCTCCAATTTTTTCATGATTTTACTATTAAAATTTATAATATTAAATTATCATTAATTTGAACTAAAATATTAACATGGGTCTAGAATAAATATATAATTTTTAGTTTAAAGAGTAAGTGACCAATATATTTTAAATCAATTTCATTATCATCAAACAATAATATTGAGAATTAGTTTGAGGATGTTATTTTTGTTATTTATAATATGAGATTTTCTTATTCAAATTTACGTTATTATCTCTACTGAACAATTTTTTTTTAGATCATACAATCGGTGCATTACAATATATAATTGCATAAAAAACTTTATGTTAACAAATTTATAAGAAAAAAGATAAAATGCCTAAAGAAGCAGCACGTTTTATCGCTAAAAAAATAGTGTGTTTTAAAGTTTAAAAAAGAAAATCAATAGAAAATGCCTTCAAATAATAATGTTAATGAGATTTCATGATTTAACTGGGGATCACCAATAGAATCTATCTAGTACCTAATTAACAATTATTGATTGTTTGAGGATGAATTATTCATTCATTTAGATAAATAATATGTCATTATTACAAATAATATGTCATTATTATAGAAGTAAGAAATGTAGAGAGTTAAAATTGGCCTTAATTTTTTCATGATTTTAATATTAAAATTTACAATATTAAATTATCATTAATCTAAACCAAAATATTAACATGGGTCTAGAATAAATATAAAATTTTTAGTTTAAGGAGTAAGTGTCCAATATATTTTAAATCAATCTCATTATCATCAAACAATAATATTGAAAATAATTAAGTTTTAAATGTACTATTTTTGTTGTTTATAACAAGAGATTTTCTCTTTTAAATTTATTTTATTATCTACTGAACAATTTTTCAGATTATATGATCAGTGCACTACAATGTATAACTGCATAAAAACTTTACTCAAACAAATTTACAGGGAAAAAGTTAAAATGCTTAAAGAAGCAGTACATTTTACCACTAAAAAAATAGTGTGTTTTAAAGTTTGAAAAAGAAAATCAATGGAAAATGACTTCAAATAATAAAACAAATGTAAATAATAATGTTGATGAGATTTCATGGTTTAATTAGGGATTACAAATAGAATCTATCCAGTACCTAATTAACAATTATTGATTGTTTCGAGGAGAAATTATTCATTCATTTAGACAAATAATATGTCCATTATTATAAAAAGAACAAAATGTAGAGAGTTAAAATTGGCACCAATTTTTTCATGATTTTAATACTAAAATTTATAATATTAAATTATCATTAATATGAATAAAAAACGTTGGTATACAATAAATATATCATTTTTAGTTTAAGGAGTAAGTGACTAATATATTTTCAATCAATCTCATTATCATCAAACAATAATATTGAGAGTAAATTTGACATTAAATTTAAATTTCATAAAAACGTAAATTTGTTTTTATGAAAATATTTATTCTTTTATGCATTCTCTCTTTTATTTTTGTTCATTTCAATACGAAAAAATTTCATATCACCTTAATAGTTATCGTCAACCTTCATCATTATCTCCGTTCTACCCTTAATATCGCTTTATTTCTTTGTTGATCAATCAACTTTCACTATTTACTACAGAATAATTCAAAGCTATATGTTTCTACGAATCTGTAGCTTAAAAACATCATCAACTCTTTTGAAGTACTTATCTTTACTCCTGACTGCCACTATCAGGTGATTCCATCTAATCTTACTATGTGTTTTATTTTTTATAACCATCTTATATTTGATCCAACTTAAATTAAAAGTGGTTTTATCGAGTACAAGGTAGTCGATAAAGGACAAAGAGATAAATAATCGTGAAATTTAACAATATTTTGAGGGGTGGGAGGGACTGAGACACAACACTAATACAAATGGTGTGTTCTTCCACTATTCATGCAATTTCTAGTTCAAGAAAGAATGGTTTTTAGATAAAATAAATAAACTAGAAAACATATATGTTGTTAAGTTCGGTTTGCAAAACCATCTTTTGGATAATTGTTAGCATTAGTCTATTAGCTCCTTTTTTTATTGTATTTGGTAATAGCAACAAACACTCTCTATATTAAAGAAAGACTTAATAAAGTGAGATTGGTATCGTAGTGTAGACGAGATGTAGCACAGAGCATAACTTTTATACTAGTACACTAGCACATATATGATTATATAGTGGTTGTGCACCTATAACACTACATATGAGAACATATTAATGGAGAAGTTAATAATTGAAATACGATTCGTTTTGGCTAGGGTGTCCAAATCAGCCATATTGCACAAGTTTGTCGTAATGATGGAACTATGGCGAATACATCTATTGCCATTGATGCATAAATAAAGATACCAATTAGTAGTGATTTCATTTCTTCTATAAATTTACATGAAAAATCAATACAAATATAAGCTAAATGTTTAATTGAACTATGAGTTAGATGATTTGTTACTTTCTTTTGGGCAATGGCAACAAGTGCTTTTAAGATCATAGAAGCAATGTTGTAGAAAAAAAAAAGATTTGTTAAAATGTAGCTCCATAGGAACCATAAATAAAAACAAATAAAATATTAGCATAAATACATATTTTAGGTGGAATAAAAAGTAATGCTGCAATTAGGGTAGGTGAACCCTCATAGATATAGAGTCAAAATATATATGGCGTTTGAAAAATGGGATGTTTTCTTCGAGGCTTGAGAGATGGAATATATAGGGCCTTGCAAGTTTTTAATTTGTCGTTGAGAAATTCTTATGATAAGGAAGGAGGAATTCACATGATAGGGAACAAGAAATTCTCAACCAAAAAAATGCACTCAATCGAACGTGAAAGTAGTTTTCCATCAAACGGTTGTTCTCGTAACCCACTCTCATCTTGGATTATATATTCGAAAAGGTTTGTTATGTGCTATTTCTCACTAATTACATAAATTGTTGTTTTAATAAAGTAATAAGTGATTTTTTCTTTGAAAAAAATTCAAGGCATAATAGGTGGGTTTTTCTTTTAAAAAATTCGATGCATTTGTCATTTATTTCAATAACATATAATAGCACATCAACAACATTTCAAAAATAATAAACAAACAAATATTTTTATAGTTCCTTCATGAAATTTATTGCTTCAAATGATTTGTTAATACAAATAGGACTATAAAAAAAGGTTTTGATGCTTATTAATGTCAATTTTGGTCTAAATAATATTATTTTTTATAAATTTATTATTCCTAACTAGCAACAATTTATTTCAAAATTTACAATTTTATATCAAATTAATCTATAAATAGACTAAAATACCCTTAGCTTATAACTTTAATAAAATATGATCATTATAAGTCCTAACACATCTCCAACAACCTAACAGGAGCTCCAGTCATACCATCGAAGCTTCAGCACCCTTATTGGTGACCTCATTTAAGCTCCGTTGACTACCATCGGCGACTGCACTGGAGGTGGATATAACATGTTACATCTCAAGGTAGAGTTGAATATAACATATTACATCTTCACTGGAGCTCCGATAATCCTACTAGGGATAAATATAACATATTACATTAAAAGGTAGAGGTAGGTGTAAGATATGACATATAAATATAGAGTTAAGTTTATAAAATAGAGAGTGAAGCTTAATCGACCAAGTTATAGAGGTCAATGTAACATGTTATAAAGATAAAGGTATATGTAATAAGTTACATATAAAGGTACAAATAAATGTAATAGGTTATATTTGGTGGGTCATCGGTGATCTTATGGGATATAATCTTTTTTGCACTTTATTTAATTTATAAGGGTGTGCAAAAAATTCAATTATTCTATTAATCCGACCAATCTAATTCGATTTGTTATTTTTCAATCTATTAAGTTCATAAAAGATGAAAGATTTTACTATATACCATTCAATTTGATAAAAAATGAATATTATAATTTGTATTGTGATATTTTTTATGTGAGTTTGAGTCATACTTTAATACAAAAAGTTAATATTTTGTACCATTTATTTTTTAAATATGTTTATTTTATATGAAAATTTAAGTTTTCTATTCAAAATTTCTAAAACAAATAGTAAAGTAAATTTATTGATTGGATTTAATCGATCCAATCCTAAGAGATTAAGGATCGGATCATATCATATCAAATTAGATACAAGTTAGGATGTTTCAATCTAATCAAAAGATGAGATCAAATATAGATAAAATCAACATTTTTTATCAATACATACCTTAATAATTTATGTAACAACGATATTTTGGTGTGTGTGTGTGTGTGGTTTCTATACGGTGGATACCAAGAAATTTGAATTGCAGAGCTCACAATTTGGTCAAACATCGCTCATATGAAGCTGTGATCACCACTTCTCATATTTCACCTATCATCGAGACTACCACTAATACACACTCCAACGATATTGTCATTCAACAATCACTTTAGGCTGCGCCTTTTCATTTTAGCTAAAAAATAAAAAAAAAGGAAAACCTTCCTTTTGACTTACTCTGTCAAACGATCCCGTGAAACCCATTTTAGAGAAGTTAGTGGCCTTTAATTATTGGATTAGATTTTTACAAAACTATTAGTCATTTAATTAGTACGAACTAATTCGGTCATATAACCTGGTCATCCTTTTGCTGCCGTACAATTGCTCCCTTACTTGGCTGACTCTGTCTACCCACACCGCATAAACCAAAAAGTAGTTGATTTCTAAGTATAAGATACTTTATAAAGTATCACATATTCTACATAATAATAATTGAACAAGCACCTTCCTTAAGATACCGGCGGATATTAAGATTAATAACATAATTAAATTACATATATATAAAATTACAGATTTGATGAATAAAATATATATAATAATTATTAATTTTTTTTTATACTAGCCATTGTCTTGACATTCTTAATATTAACGTTGATTTGAGTGAACAGAAAAAAATGAACGTTATTTCATCTTCTTTCCCTAGAGATATTTTCTATTAAAAAAAATACATTCCTTAAAATATTGGCAAATATTACAATTAATAACGTAATTAAATTATATATATATAATTATAAATTAATGGATGAAAAAGTATGTAGTAGTTTCTAAGATTCCTTTGACAACAATTTTTGGTACTAACCATCATCTTAATACTCTCAATATTGACGTTGATTTGAGTGAATAAAAAAAAGTAAACGTTATCTCATCTCCTTTTTCGAGAGTTATTTTCTATTAAAAAAAAAAAAAAAGCACCTTCCATAAAATATTCTATTTTTTAAAAGAACAAAAATCATTTTCTATAAAAAATTAAAGAGTAATAATACAAGTTTTCTAGTTGAAACAAAAAAAATTGTTTAATCTTTTTATTATTTTTTATAACTGTTTTGTTTTTTATTATAAAAAAGTGAAAGCAATGACAAATAATTAATTTTATCATTTTTATTTTTATTTTTTCTCTTATTTTTCAACCATTATTGAAATATCAATTTCAAATATTATTTTTAGCATAAATAACAATAACTACAAAATTGATAAAAAAAATTAAAATTAAAATTTGATTATTTATTCTTATACTGTCACTTTTTTATAATAAAATGATTAAATTATTAGAAAATAATAAATAAATTAAACTGATCTAATTGACATAAGTAAAAGATCCTGATGCATTTGTTTTAAAAAATTAGCATTAAGGAAGGAGTAGCACGGAAAAAAAAATAAGAAATCTAACTTCATAGCTCAATGTTTGAGGCTCTAGTTGCAATTATAAATATTTGAACAATATAATTGTCCCAGAAAGAAAAATAGCCTTAAAATCTTTCAATTATTAGAAAGTATTGTAGTAGTCTTCAACCAAAAACAAAGTTTCAAATATTTTCGCAAATGGAGTGGGGATTGGGGAGACTATGAGAGACAGACGAGCATTTTCCATCAAATATTTGGGGTTTTTACTTGAATTTAGGATTCTACAGTTGTAGATAAATTAAAATCAAATCAATATTGAATAACCTTTTTTTTAGTTTAACTGTAGGATTAATTTATTAATGAAAATAATATTTTTGATCAAAATTTATTTCATTTAACTCTAAATATATTTTTTAAAAATTATGAAGCAAAACAAAAATAGAAAAATGGGTAAGGTGAGGAGAATAATTACCAACATCACCCCGTTTCCATAGGGCATTCTCTTGTGTTAAAATCAAAAATTTTCCACAAATTTCAATTTCTATGGAGCAAATGGACATCCTTAATATCATTAAAAAACTTTTTTTTATAGCTCTATATAATAAATTGTTTTGAGATACATAAGTTTTTTTTTTCTCTGTAAAAGTACATTTCGAGAGGGAGACAGTGTACATGCATTTCTCCATTCATCTGAAACAACGTCCACATTGAGAGTGTTAACAGTAGACTAGCATCATACGTTATTGTCAAGGGGCCGTAATAGTCACTGCATACCTTTTTGCATGCCTAAAACTCACGACTTCGTACATATAACTTAATTGTATTATTAAATGAGTTAACGTTATATATAAGTATTTTTTAGTCTGACAAAAAAAAAATAATAAAAAAATATTAAAATAAATGATGAATGATAAAAAAATATTAAAATGAAGTGTAAATAGTTCATTATATATTTTTTTTAAAGAAACTGACATAACACTCACCTAATTCTAAACTGTAATTTACTTGAAAAACGAATAGTGAATTTATATATATATTTTTATAATAATAATAATAATAATATAAATAGTTATGATAATATCATTGCATCACATCTTCTTGTACCAAAAATTTGTCTATTTTGTGAAATAATTGAGATAATCTACTTTAATATAGTTGAAAAGAAAATTAATTAATTAATATTGTGAGTGAATAATTTATATCATTATTTAATTGACTGAATTGAATAAGATTTTATCTCTTTTTATCTTTCATTTTTATAAGATATTAGTTATTTTTCATTTATTTTTCTTTGACAAGTAAACACATATGGAACAAATAGTTGTAATTTATTAATTTTGTTACATTATTATTTTATTTTTTATGTTAATGATTTTAGCATTAAAATCTATCTCTCCTTAAACCAAAAAAGTATATACATATCTTTAATTACAATTAATATTAAATTATTTCTATCTTTAAATCGATTAGATATTTGTTATAGCAATGAAACTTCAAATCTTTTATCAGCATGTATTGTACTATTATTTTTTCATCTAGACCATTGTCCTTAGATGTATTATGTAATAGGCAAAGTTGTGTTTTTATGTGACATTTTAAGTTACTTAAACTTTTTATTTTTCAATAATTATTTGTATCTAACAATATGTTAGAGTTTATTAACAATCCATGCTTGTTTAAGTCAATTTATTTGTGTTTGTTTTGAATTTAGCTTTATTTTTGTTGACTTAAATTAAATTCAATTCAAACGATAGTTAAAACAATTTAAATTAAGATTAATTCAGAGCTAACATGCACCGATTAATATTCTTAATTAATATATAGATACATCATGAGAGTCTAAAAATAATAATAATAATAATAATAATATCAAAGTTAACATAAAATAAGAAAAACTATTAGCTATCTTTAAACTCTTTTTCCTCTCCATTACATATTTCTTTATTTTGATCACTCAACTTTCTTTAAAGATGTACTCGTTTTAAAGTTTACATCAAATGTTAGTCATTAATTAGAATTGATATTTGAGCACTTATTTTTTTTTATTTAGAACTTTTACTATATTGTTTTTTTATTGATTCATATGTAACTTATTTACTTAATTAATTTAACTTTTAATTTTCTAAATAATATATTTTTAACCTAAACTAAAAACATATATGCACTAACTAAAGCAGTTAAAAAGACAACTTTACATGTAAAGAGATTATAAGATACAATTAAACTTTTGTTATATTCTAAGTGAAGTGGTGCAACTTTTTTAGGGTGATCAATCACTCACAGACTTATGTTATGATTTTATCGGGCTTGAGTTCAGGTGGCTTTCAAAAAAAATTTTATTTTTTATTTTTATAAATATTACTAATATTTTTGTAAAATTCAATATATTATTTATATTCAAAATTCTATAAATAAAATCAAACCAATACACCACTTTATACTAGTATATTTTATATAACTTTGCTCTTTTTTGTTCTACCATTCTGCTCTCTGCTGTATCAAGTTAAAATATAGTATTTTTTTAAAAAAAATTATTAAAATTATCTATATTCTTTTTAAAACTAAATATTTAAATTTATACTCAAATCAATAAATATGTGTTATATATACTTCTAAAAATTATAACTTTTAAACTTTTTATCCATAAATATCATATAATTATTAATTTGATAAATTTGTATATATTTAGTAGTCCTCTTTCTCCATAATAATTAACCATCGTTTGATGAATTGCTAAGTTTTATGTCATAAAGTATTATTAGGCTTAACTTAAATAAAAAATTTTGTTTACATTTTAAAAAAATATATTTTTTTAATGTTTATTAGAAATAAATTAAGATCGAAAGTACAAAAGCCTTTCTTAATTTTTTTTTAAATATATATTAGCCCACTTCAAAAAAAAATTCTTGAGTCTGTTCTTGCACCTACATACATAGTGCGATAAGGTGTTAGGGTTAATTAAGCGACCATCTAGTAGGTAGTCATCCCCTAGTATTTTTTCATACAAAATAAACAATTAGTAGAACGGGAAATCGAGCGCATATTGAAACTGGCAAGGTAATCGAGCTCCAATCGATCAAATTTGCAACTAAATTTCATGATTAACGTGGACTTCACAAATTTTTCAATATTTTTTGTTAGGGTATAGTATATAAATGATATCGTAACTTTATCAAATGTATAATTTAATATAATAGTTTTTTGTTTAAGCAGCACTAACTTCGCAAAAGCTTTAAATAAGTCAAAAAAAAATAATATTTAGATCATGTTCTGACACATGTATTTTTATGAAAACAATTTGTCTTTTAGAAATTTAAGTTTAAAAAAAGAAAAACAAAAAACTGAAAAGAATACAAAATATGCCAAACACATGTTATTTTGTATTATTTATGATCTTTATTATAGTTAATATACTAATATTATTTAAATTAATCATTAAATTACCAAATTATATATTTTTATTAATAGTTACAATACTATTTCAGCTGCTAATCCTTTGTTATTATACACAAATATGAAAAGTTTATATGTCCTAGGGTTGGGTTATGAGTAAATGCATATGTATAAATCGAAAAGAGATGTCCTTTTAACTCATAAAATAACTTGCTAGTTTCAATAACCAATCTTATATTATCATATTTATTTTTTTATGATATACGATGGTAATATTTGTAATATTTTATTTGTTTTAAATTAATTTAAATAAAATTATAAAACATGATTATTTAAAAAGAAATATATCCCAATTGTCCTACATTTATTTAACTTTAGTACTGTTTTTCTTTTTCACACCACTTTAATCCCTTGTTAAAAATGTACATTACTGATTACACATCCTAATTAAACATTGCTATAAAGTGCATAAAGGTGGTAATAGTATCGTTTTGGTATCAAATTTTTGTGTCAATTAACACATAAAAAAATTTACTTAATTTTTTTCGTATTGCCTATTTATATTAATAAAAAATAAAAAAAATTTAAGAACATGAAAAAATTATTAATCAATTCTTATTAAAAAATTTCGTATCGTGTCATGTTAGAAATTATTACCCCCAAAAGTGCACATGTATGTTTAAAGAATAAAGGACTTTTGGGTAAATTCATATTTAACATTAACAACAAAATAAAATTAATGCTCATCCACGTATGTTTAAAGAATAAAGGACTTTTGGGTAAATTCATATTTAACATTAACAACAAAATAAAATTAATGCTCATCCACCAGTGCTTAGTGCTTACGCATTCCTCTTCACACTGTTAAGGACCCCAAATCAAATCTAAAAGGCCTTGAACTCTTGAGGAAAAGGGAAAAAAAATCAAATCTGAAAAAAAAAATACATACCCATCATTCAATTAAATTTGAAAAAATCAAGCCCCATTTTTCGATTAAGTGCAGACCTATTATTCATTGAAGCATGGCCGGTGCGAATGAGTTGGACGAGTTAGGCGTTGCAGTTGCGACGATTGGTGGTATAGGTGTGTGCATTGGCCGGAGCTGCTGGTGCAATGGTTTGCCTTGGAGGTGGAACAACTTGCAATAGTGGGGTAGCCAGCTTTGATGCTTTTTCACAGAGGTTGTCAATGAGTTCCTGATTAGTGAAAAAGGAAATAGGAGATCAATAGCAGAGCATTTGAGGAGTCTGAGGCTTTTATCTCGGTTAAATTTTTTATTAAAAATCAATCCAATGGACAATATGAACATGATACTCAGTTTTTTCTTCTTATTATTTATTAATTAACATAACTAGATTAATGCAAAAATGCTTAGTAAAATGGACATTCTTGCTTGCGAGGATAAGGTACTAGTATTATTAGTCTTGTAATTATAAGTTAAATACTTTTATTATATTATTAATGGATATATTAATCTTATAATTATAAATTAAATATTTTTAATCTTGCTGTGTATAAAAATTAAAAATTTTAATATAAAAATAGTGTATATTAATTTAAATAATTATAAGATTTTAAATATTAATTTTTAATAATTATAAAATTAAATATAATTATTTTTTATAATAACATAATTATTAATGTTTGACTTAAAAATTATAATGAGATTTTTTTAAAAAATGGAATAATTTGTGCCCCTCTTTCCTTGTTGGCTTCTTTTGAATTTTGAGAAGATTAAAAAAAAAAAAAATTCAAAGCTGTTATTTTTAAAATCATTAAAATACTTGGAACCTAATTGCCAGGCAGCAAGAGTGATAAAATTATTAAGTGAAATAATATGAATATTAACTACAAAATTTATAATAATAAAAATATTATTTTTATTTAAATTATATATTTTTATTATTAAAAATAATATTAAATTATTTTTTTAATATTTTGAAGTTAAATTGTAATAATTTAAATTTATTTTAATATTAAATATTATTTAATATTAAAGTGATATTTTTATTATTATAAATTTTAATATAATAATTTTTTATAATTTTTTAATTAATAATTATTAGGATAGGATGGGGAGTGTCACTTTTCTAGCTTAAATTAATTATAGCCATTATTTTGTTTTATTTTGCATTTGGTTCATTTTTTGTAAATTTATTTTCTTTTGCTTTTTTTTTTTTTTATATATATATATATTCTTTTCGATTATCATTTTTCTTTAAAATGTTTATACATGAATGTTATTTATTTTTTAAATAATTATACAATTTATATATTGTTATAATTTATATGTTAAATCTTAAATATGATATATTTATTTTATGATTAGATTTATTTTAAATGAAGATTTATTTCTATTATATCATATATTTGTATTTAATTAAAGATAATTAGAGATTTAATATATATCATATCTTCTATTCAAAATTTATATTTTATCTTATAAACCTTATAAATAGGGCATTTAGCAGTGTATTATTCACAATAACAATAAATGAGAATTACTTATGGTTTTTGCTTTCTCTCTACTTTTCTTCTCTTATTTTCTTTCAAAGACAATGTAATTGATTCATTATTGTTGAATAATATATGAGTTAACATAATTTCATGTATAATCTAATAAAAGGCTTTGAAGAGATAAAATATAATGAATTATACTATATATAATTGTGCTCAAATTTCTCAAAGTTGAGAAAAAATTTAATATTTTGAATATATTTGACGATAGTGACATTCAAGACTACAATTAAAATATAATATATAAAGTCGATCACAAATAAAAGCTTAACTTGAAAAGTTTTTAGGAATATCAACCTTATGATTAAAATTACACGGATGATTGATATGATGGCCCAAAGTATAATGCCACATATACATGATTAGAAGTTTATATTTAAAAAGCTTCTTTCAATTTATATGACAAATATAAAATAAATTTTAATAGATAAAAGTTTGAATAATTATCATGAATAATTAAAATTAGTTCAGTATATAATGGTTGTGGACCAAAGTCCAAACCTTTCTTTGTTCAGTAACTATATGTGTTACCTGTTCTTAAAACAAAATGAACTCATTATATTTGACAAAAATTGATAGTGAATCTCACGCCTTTGAAAAATCATATATTATGAAAATAATATTGTCAGCCTTATTATGAAACTGATATATTTTGGGTTCAATTTAACCCATAAATTTATTATTAATTTTTTAATTGTAACTTACATTAGTAGCAAAATAAAGTTACTCTAATCAATTACACCAACTTAACATATTGAAATAGGCCCATTAATAAATTTAAAAATATTTGTTTTGAGTTTCATTTATATTGAATCCTTTGAAAAGTAAGCAAGCTTATTATATAATTTTGATAAATAATAATAATTTTTATCATTAGAGGGAGAGAAAAAAGATAATAGCGTGAAGTTACTTAAAATACGTCTATTTTATGAAACATGAGGTTTAGAAAATTATTCAATAATAAAGTACTATATATTGTTGATATATTTAGATAATAAAAAGTTTACTTGTAAAATGCTCAAGTAATTATTGAAGTCTCTATAAGACAATGAAATAAAATAGCAGCAAATATTCATAATTTATCTAAACTTGCTAATTATATTGGTGCAAAAAATATTATTATTATTGTTAGAATAAAGGAGTTAATACTCTAAGAAATGATATCGAAAAAGATTATAACAACTATTGACTCGTATAAAATCTCAAGTACCTGATATAAAATGATATCATTTTGATGATGAGAGGAATAAAATATTAATATATTAATGTTATACAACATATTTTCTTTCATTCTCTCTTTAATAAGCAAGAGATGGTAAAAATCCTTAATAATGTTAAAAGTTATTAAATGTCGACAAATAAAAGTATTGACCAAATACAAAATATTATTTTATGCACATATTCATTCTCTTATGCGCAAAATGAAATAGATATAATATGAACACTTAATATGTTTGTTAGATATTTATAAGGACTAGTTGTTCAAGTGCCTAGAAATATAAAATGCGTTAAAAACACATGAATTCATATAAAATATGATGAGACTATGAGATACAAAATTTTACTCTCGTATATATAAGATGACTTTAAAATGTGACTAATGCTCGCATAATATTACTTATATACAGTTACTGATTTGAATAAATTAATAGTACTTATTGCTTATAAAAATATTAACTTTAAATGCCATATATTGTTATTATAATTCATAGGCATGTGCTATTAAAGTAATATGAATAACTATATGAGTTATAATATATATCTTCTACATTCACATTAGCATTAAAATTTAATATTTTCATAAGCTACATAACTTTGTTATGGATACAAAGTATGCTGATTTATTTTATATGCTCCTAAAAATATGAAAAAAATAAGTAATTATAGTAAAAAGAGATAAACTTATATTAATTTATATTTTATGGATAAAATATATGCACATTATATATCCAGTTACTATTTGATTTGATATAAAAATTATCTCATATTGTTCTTCATTTTATAATCAGTTGGCACCATTTAATAAGATAATTGATGCTCAGTGTATTTATTAACATTGAAGAATGTTATCAATGCATATACAAATATGAAATCTTACAGAAGAATAAAATAATGAGTTTTATTATAAATTGGATATATGAATTATAATTATCACTGCAATATATTTTATAAGTGCAAGGTTTATAATTAATTTTGTAATGAGTAACAAAATAAGTTTATTTGTAAAATCACGTGTACCTTACAAATTAGTGTTTAAATGTATTATTGTTATTGAAGTAAATATATTTAACCTACAATTATGAAATTGAACTACATATGAAGTCCAGTGACGACTAAGTAAGCTCACTCGATATGAGTTATTACATTTGCTTCAACATTTGAGAGATTCCTATGGTGATGTTAAAATGTGTCACTTAAAGGGACATCTTATGTTAAATGATTGTCATCATCAGGGGCACATTTGTATAAGAGTTGTACTTTTTTTTCTCTCTAAGGTTTTGTCCCCTGAATTTTCCTGAAAAGGTTTTAATAAGGCAATTTAAGCGTATTGCATAGGAATAATCTATTTTTTTTTTCTTTTGCTAGTTTTTGTCCTATTGAATTTTTCTAGCAAGATTGTTAACGATGCATATTCTCAATGCATTTGACATTCAGAGGGAGTGTTATAATTTAGATATCAAATCTTAAATATGATATATCTATCTTATGATTAGATTTATTTCAAATAAAGATTTATTTCTATTATATCATAGATTTGTATTTAAATAGAGATAATTAGATATTTAATATCTATCATATTTTAGATTCAAAATTTATGTTGTATTTTGTAAATCCTATAAGTATGACCTTTAACAGTGTATTATTTACAACAACAATAAATAATAATTATTTTTGCTTTTTTTTTTTTCTGTACTTTTCTTTAATTTTATAACATATACTTATAATTAAGTCTTAAATTCTAAATATTTTACATATTTAAATTAATTATATGTCGTTAAACTATAAGTATGCTCATGGGCTAAAAGTGTTAACATCTTAACCACCTAATTTCATAACTCACTTATAGCATTTGTTATTAAGGTACATGCAATTGACAAATATTTGTTATATTCTAGATATAATAATTTATGTATTTAAAAATTATTTTATATTTTATAATTTTTAATGAACCAAATATAAATTAATACGTGACAGGTTAAGTGATAAGAAAAAAAAATTAAAGTTCTACAAATAATAACAACATTAATAATAATAATAATAATAAATAAATAAATAAATAAATAAATAAATAAAATCTAAAATTATTTACATGTATAAATATTATTGACCATAAATGAAATATTATATTATAAATGAAATAAATAAATTTGATTCATAATTTATTATTTTTAAAAGGTAATAGACAAACAAAGAAGAAAAAAAAAACCATCAATATTTTATATAACATATACATTATTTTATTTTGAGTATATATACAATTTAATAGTACAACTTTAAATTTTCTAATTTATAGTTTTTATTTTAATTAACAACTTTAAAAATACCATTTTATTAAAACAATCAATTTTTTTTTTCTTTCCAATTTTAGAATATTATAAACAAACATAATTAAAATTTAATTTCAATTCTTTTGGTTTACAATCTTAACCATTTCAAATTCATTCTTTTTTTTTTTTTTTTTTCTAAATGTGGCAAGCATGCTCTTAATTAATAGTTTATTTTTGACATCTTTATGTATTTAAATTAATATCACTAAATTTTTTGAATGATTTTAAATAAATTTTAGTTATATTATTTTTAATTATAACTAATAAATATTATGAAACACTTTTAAATTTAATAGTTGGATATATTACAACAACTTTCATTATTTTTTGACACTAATTATTTACTAATTACAAATTTATTCAATAATAACAATATAAATATAATATATAGTTTATATATTTTTACATTAACAATACAAAAAGTAGTTATGTCAATATCTTCATTAAATAATAAAATTATTTAACATGTGTGACACATGTTAGAAAATAAAAGAAAATGATTAAAGTAATTTCTTTTATAAAAGAAAAGGACTAACTTACTCTTATTTATAACATAAAAATTTAACAAAAAATGATAGCATATTTTGTTTAAAGTTAAATACATTGTATTATAATTTAAATAAAATGAGATAAAATGTGATCATATTTAAATAAGATGAAATTTTTTAATCCATGAACTTATGAAAAATACTAAGGTCATATTTAGTTGACAATAATATGAATCGTAATTAAAATAATTCAAGTTATTCATGTGTTTGGTTTTACTTATAATATGTAATAGAATATAAAGCACTACAATAATAGCAATAATCCCTTTTCTTCCCTCATTCCTACGGAATCTACTACAATGCTCTATTTCCTCACACATTTATATAATCACTTATAATATTTTATCATTTAAAAATTTTAAAAAATATTTTTTAATTTTACTTTATTTATAATTTTATGGGTTTTATTTTAATATTGCCATATATTTTTATTATATTACTCAACAAACATTAAAATAGTAATATTATTTTTATTAAATTCGATTAATATTATCATTTATACTCTCATTACATTCATATTTTTTAAATAAAACATGATTTAAATAAAATATAAAATGCTAGGATATAGCTCATTTTTCATCTCTATGTAAAAATATTAAGAGTGAAGTGCAACATTGGTCCCAAACTGTGTATCCATTTACAAAATGGCCCCAAAGTTATTGGATGTCACATTTAAGTCTTATATATTATATTTTAGACTTATGTTATCAAAATTTACTCTTTATTACAATTAGATACCAAAATTTAACAAATTTGGATCTAAGTATGACATATTAGTCACACTTTAATCCTTAAGTTTTAATTTATGACTTATCCATTTAATGATATTATCCTTTTGGCCTCACTCTCTCTCTAAATTTCTCTCCTTCTTCTCTCTTAACTTGGGTGTGCTTTTCGTCTGCTTTTGGTGGCCATCGACGGGCCATTTGCAAGTCTAGCCGATGACTAGCTCTCTTCTCTTTTCTCCTGTACATAATTGGCCAATTTTTTTTTTTTTTTTTTCATATTTTGTTTATTCCTCTAATGGTGTGTTCAAGTTTTTGTGGAGAAGGGTGCTGGTCGTGGCGCTCAACGGTAAAGAGAGGCTGTTGTATGAAGACTCTGTTTTTCGATGCCTATAGTCTCCTCTTCTCGTGGATCTCGGTGTTTCTTACTTCATCAAACAGCGGTTGGTGCTAGATCTTCTACTAACGGCGTTGGGTTGCTTTCGGCGAACTCCTATGACTGGTGGGGTGAGTAAAATTTTTGGATGCATTGGTTGTTTAATTGTTGTTGTTTTATTATGTTTTTTTTTTTTTTGTCTTGCTAATTCGTGTGTGTTTTAAAATATGAAGGTGAGTTTGTTGTTTGTTCATTGATGTAGTGATCGAGTACTTTCGATGTAAAATTTATATTGCTTTGAAATTCTCACTAGTTCAAATCATTTAATCAAGTAATATGGAGCTACTAAGGAAAAGTTATGTATATTTGCTCACAAATTTTTTAGACATACAACTATTAGCGTGTATTGATTGTAGTTATAAAATTATGATGTATTTTTTAAAATAATTGTTACTTGAGAATGTATTTAAAATCTATATTTAATTGTGTTTTGTTTTATAAAAAAATAATTTATCCATTTAAATATAATAAATTAGGGTTTAAAATATTTGAATTTTTGGGTTTAAAATCTTTTTATTATTAAAGATATAGTTTGAAAATCAGTAAAATCTTTAACATAAATATTAATAAAAAATCAAGAAATAGATAAAACTAAAATATACTAAAAGTCGATAAGCATAATGAATAAATGCTAATAATATATAAATTTATAATAATTTTTATATTCATATATTTTATGTTGTGTTAAGCATTATTATTTAAAAAAATTAAATTGTTTGACACATAGTACAATAATTAACCGAGTCTAGATGTTATGTCTTAAATTATTTATTTTCTCTCTGTCCCCCAATCACGGAGTAATATGTATACTTCTTTTTCAAAAAATTCAATCTTCAACAAAATTTTTGTTACACTATTAGTAATATGATATGTTCCAAATTATCTCCTGTCTTTATCTCGAAAAATTCTTGTATATAATATATTATATGTCTTCTATAAATTCGAGTCATTGATATTATCTACATGTCTAATATTAATTCTCATTTTATAAAAATTGATGGTCAAGATTCATCTATTTTATTACATGGTATATATAACGGTTATATATTAGATTTTCTCCTCAGTCTCCCCAATCACAAAATAACATGTATAATTCTTTTAAAAAATTTAAATCTTAAATAAAATTTCTATAAAAAATAATATATGAAGGTTATCATTTTTTTAATTTTATATTAGTGCAATTGTCACTTTGGTATTTTATTTTTACAATTTATTGTATAACAATTTTTCTTTTTTATCAAATAAAGTATGAATTTTAAGTTCAATGAAAATAAGTATATAAATTAAAATTTACATTAAATAAATAAATGTAATCACTTCATTAGCTCTATTTTACGGAAAATTATAAATATTAAAATATAATTAAATTTATTTATTATGTTATTTATCATTTTTTTATTGTCATAGATTTATTATTTTTTAGATAAAGCTATGACATGATTATTTTTATTAAAATATATTTTTAGTTTTAAATGATAAAAAAAGATATGAGATATGAGTTCCAAATTATTGAAGAGTGATGTATAATTTTATATCTATGTATCAATCATATGATTTTTTTTTTTAATTTCATATTGTTTAATTATATGCAAGTTGTTGTAATATGTTAAATTTTAATAAAATAATCAATAAAATATAGATATTTTGTCTATACGTTTTACTAATACAAATTTTTTTTCTTTTAATTTGTTGAAAAAGTTGATATAATTCCGTACTATTATTAGTATCTTGAATTAAAAAATATTTATAAAAATTAAATTAATAAAAATTACTATTTATATTTATATTTACAAATAATTTTATTAATTTGTAAATAATATTAATTTATAATATAGTATAAAAGTAAAGTATTTTTGCAGCGTGATCGATATTAAAACATATAACCCATTTTATTTGTTATATATATATATTTTTATGTCATAGTTTTATAAATTTATATAATTAAAAGTTCTAACGTTTAGTAATTTTTTATTCTCATTGATTTTTTTTAAATGATATTGAGTTTCAACAATATTTTATCCAAAAACAATCATAGTAATATTTTATTGGTGATGGATTATATAGAGTCAATATAATATTTAAAAAAGGTGAGAAATAAAATAATTAGATAGTGAGTTATAGTAAAAGAATAGAGTTTTTTTTTTTCATACTAAAGTCTCTAAAAAAGAGATACCTCTCAAATTGAGTTGAAATTCAAAACAGAACAAGATGCATATGATTTTTATAATAATTATGCATATAAAGTTAGTTTCAGTATTTGAAAAAGCAATACAGAAAAATTAGTAAGATTATTTCACAAGTTGCTAATAAATATTAATGAATAATTGTGCATTACTAAATGCTCAAATTATAAAATTAATTACATCAAAGTCATCAATTTAAAATGAGCAAGATTGTTGAAAATTTTCACAAGGAAGAAAAAAAAATTCAAGACTAAAAACTTTAATTTTTATATACGTATAATTATATATTACTTTTCTATAAAACTATCACAACTTATATTCATCAAAGTTAAAAATATATTCCAATAATAATAACAATTTAATAATAGTTAGAATTACTAATTCTAAAAAATCATAAACAACATGATAAATGAATTTGGCTATTTTTTAATATTAACAGGAAAATAAGTGCATTTAATTATTTAATATAAATTTCAATATCTGTATTTATATACATTGAATTAAGACCATGTACAGACCCTTCGATCCTAAACCTATGGAAGACCGCAATGGCAATGAAATTTGGATCACAACTCGCCAATTTATGGAAAGCAGGAATTGTTTCAGTCATTTGGGTGATTTGGACTACTAGAAATGAGTATCGATTTAACAATAAGAGGACGACGCTGAGTTCGACTTTTGCCACAATATGGCGTTTTATCCACGAAGCGAGTCTCTCAAACAGTGGTTGCATGCGAAATACTGTGGATGATCTACAGGTACTTAAGCGGCTTCGAATAACAGGCATCCCAAGACGGGCTCCAAGGATTATAGAGGTTAATTGGAAGGCTCCACCCTCAGGATGGATAAAGGTCAATACAGATGGTGCAGCTTTTGGAGCACCAGGATTATCTGGTTGTGCATGTGTTTTTCGAACTTCCAGATCATTTGTTAAGGGTTGTTTTTGTATTTCGCTTGGAGTATCATATGCTTTTGAAGCAGAACTAGCGGCAGCCATTTATGCGGTGAAGTATGCATACACATTTCGGTGGAGGCGTCTCTAGTTAGAATCAAACTCACGATATGTTGTTGCTCTCTTTCAGACTCGGTCTTCTTCGGTTCCTTAGAGATGGCATTCTGCTTGGACTGATTGTTTAGATAAAATTACACATATGGAGTTTCACTGCTCACATATTTATAGGGAGGGAAATGCTGCAGCTGATATCTTAGCTTCTAGGGCTCCTAGTTTATGTACAGCGACTTGGTGGTGGAATGCCCCACATTTCGCTAGCTCTTACATTTATTCAGATGCTAACAACAAACCTAATTACAAGTTTTGTTGAGAATTTTTATTTGTATGCTTCATTTTATTAATATTTAATAATATTAGTGATCGAGTGGTTTAATGAAGAAGGTGCTAAGGAAGTGCCAACCTAGTTGAGATGTCCCGGTGCACCCACTGAAAACTGTTAGCCATAACCTTTTATAAAAAAAAAAAAAAGACATATTTTGTTTAGTCAAAAATAAAAATTAATATATCAAATTATTGAACTAAATTAAATTTTTTTATAAATTAAAAAAATAATAATAAAAACACTAATACGTAATTAAATATGAAATATATAATAGGGCTTGCAAAAGAATTCGCAACAAAATAATTAAGTTTGACTATTTTTTATATAAAATGAAAAAATAAAATATTAATATAAGTCAGAATATTTTTTTATTTTCTCTATAAAAAATTCAATTATAAAAGTAACACTGTTAGCTAAGTTTTATTAAAATTCTAAATTTAAAAAAAAAAAAAAAAAAATTCATATATGACTATGTAAATTGGGAACATAAAAGGGATATATAATTTAGAATAGAATATATTAACAAAAGTTTTAAATTTATTTAAAAAAAATATACATGTTATTATGTAATTGGAGAAATAAAAAGGAGACAAGTAATTTAGAACAGAACATCTTAACTCGAACATTGATAGGTTGATATAAAAGTATGTAAATTTATATGATATTATTATTTTTAATATGTATATATATAAATTATTTTATTTTAAATATTAATAATATATAAATTTATAAGTTTTTTTTTTGCAAACTTTTGTTATCTTATAGGAATTTTTTATATATTTTCACTAGAGTTTTATCCCAATAAAAAATGTATTATATATTTCATAAACAAGGGACTTACCTAACTTAATAAAAAAAATCTTATTTTAAAATTAATATATTGATAAAGTACATATTTTATTAAAAGTAAATAAAATTATACTATTTTATAATACGTTAGCATTATTTTAAAATTAAAGAATACGTAAATAATATTGGTATAAATTTGAAAATAAAAGAAAAAGAGTTTTTTAATAAAAGAAAGTATTAATAAAATTTATTTATTTATTTATCTTTCTAAACAACTTTTTTTCAAACAAGAAGAATAATTAATGGGTTTAAGAAAAGAATAAAAAGAAGGGGTGGTTTATAAAGATGTAAAGGGCAGCCAATAGCAATAAGGCAATAATTGTGTCTCCTGCGAGTCCTTCAATCTCGAGCCCAGTGCAAGCCGCTTGAATTGAAGTATTTTACTTCACCTTTCTCTTTTTGTCCTTGTAAAGAGAGATAATTATAAGCATTAAATTATTATATATTTTAAATTTTTAATAATTTATTATATATAAAAATAAAGGTAAATTAATTAAAATTTTAATTATAATTAAATTTATAGATAAATCTTTAAATTTTTAAAAATTCATACATAAAATTTAAAATTTAAATTTAAAAATATGTATTTTAGTTAAAGATGATAATTTATAACGTAATTCGATTGACTGAATTAAATTCGAATTGAAAAAAACGAATCAAATTAAATTGGACTAATTTTGTACCAGCTCAAATAATTTTAAAAAAATTGAACTAAATTAGGGCCAGCTCATTAGCCATAAATAAAATTTAATTTAATTTTAAATAAAAAAGATAAAAGAATAAAAGAATACTTTGTTAAAATTAAAATAATATTTTAACTCTTTTAATTTTTATCTTTTATGATATATTAATTATTTTTGTTTAAAAAAATATAGATAATGAACAAATAGTTGTAATATATTTATTTTATCATATTATTATATTATATTTTTTAATGTTAATGATTTTAGCATTTAAATCTACTAATATCTTTAAACCAAAAAAATATATACACATTTTTTATTCCAATTAATATTATAAAATTTATATATTTCAACCGATTAGATATTAATAATTGTAATAAAATATTAAATTTTTTATCAGCTTGTATTGTGCTATTTTCTTTTCAATTAGTCCATTGTTATGAAATGTATGATGTAATAGTCAAAGTCGTGTACTTATTTGACATACTAAGTTACTTATACTTTTTATTTTTTGATAAATATTTGTATTTAATAGTGTGAATAGAGAGCATATTAGTGATTTGAGCTAGTTTTGGACCAGCTAGTTTGTGTTTGATTTGAGTTCAAGCTTATTTTTGTTAGTTCGAATTAAATTGATTTGAGCTAAAATTAGACCAATTTAGGGACAATTTAGCCCAGCTTATACGAATCGCTACCCCTAATTTTAATACTTAAGATAGGATCTATATGTAAATTTTTAAAATTTTAATATTAAATTGTAGAATTTAAATATTTAAGAACTTATATATTAAATTTTAAAAATTTAAGAATTAAATTATAAAATTTAAAAATTTAGGTATAGTCTTAGTTAAAATTTAAAAAAAAATTAATAAAATAATTAAATCTTAAATTAATAATGTAAGAAGAATGATAGTAAGATTATATATATTATGTGCATTGATATAAGATAATTTGAAAGACATTGAAATTGATATGGAAAATGTTTTGACTTTGGAAAAATATAATAGGAAAATAAAAAATTCACTTGGAAACATATATAAATTTATAATTAAATTAATTTTGATATAATATGTAGTTAAATAATTTTAAACATGAAAAATTTTATTTTTTTAAAGAAAATTTATGCATATATCACATTATAATATGAAATTTTGGAACGTATATGATTTATTTATTCATATGTTTTTATTTTTAATTTTTCTTAAAAAAATATTTTTTATTTTTTTTATAACGTAAAACAATAAATATTTTTATTAAAAAAATATTCTTTTCTTAAAGAATTACAAATTAAACTCTAAATATGAAGATGTTTATACCAAGGGATAAACTTAACATATTGAAAACCCTAAGTATCTCCACTAAATTTCATCTCCGTTACATCTCACTCAAAAATACACTACATGTTCCATAAACACTTATGAATTCTACTTGATTTAATAACAAAGTTCGTATTTTAAAACCCATATAAAATTGATATGTGATAGAGCTCATGTCCCAATAAAAACAAATAAAATTCTCATTAAATAAGCATGTTCTTATTTTATATGTTTTTTCTTTTTTCATGTTTTCTTTACTATATTATTTTTTCATGCTAATTGTCTTTCCAAATATAAAAGAGTAAGGGTTGGCATATGTTGGATATGATTAAGTTAACGATTTTGAACCTATAATCGTAATATAATATAGAAACATACTTTAATTGAAATAGAGAAAACATACCACTTAATTCTATGGAAAAAGAAAAAGAAAATAATCTACTTTATAATTGTTATCGTTTATATTAGTTTTACTTTAAAGAATATTTTACGGTAAGCTTAGGATACCTTACCAAATGACTTGCTAATATTTACGTGGATTATCAAAGTTGGATATGCTTAATAATAAAAAATAATTAAAAATCAATATATTAAAAGTGTAGGTTGAAATCGATTTGATTATTTTTGAAACATACAATCGTATATATGAAATCAATTTACATAATTTTTAAATTTATTTAAACTAACCAATCTCTAAAAAAAAAATATAGACTCCTTGATCATAATTTTAAATTAATTGATTAATCTTTTAATAAAATGCCCACCTCTATAGAAGAGTAATTCTATTTTTTGCTTCATATACATCAACACGTTCATTTTTTTTTTTTTTTTTAAATTTGGGAAAAGCTAGCAATATTTATTGTTATATTATTATTTTTATTTGCATCATTTTTTTAGTTGATATAGGTAAATGTTATATTGTTGGTCTACTAATTTCATATATTTTAAGAAAAGTTAATGTGTGAAAGAAAGTAAAATTTACGCATATTATTTAAAAATTGTCAGCACTTCTCATGTTAGTTATTATATATGAGTTTTGCTAATAAATTAGGTGAGTTTTGATAGGGTTGTCAAAGGGGAGAAGTGGGGTCGAGATCCCCTCCTCATTTTTTGCCTGTAATTTTGAATTTAATTACTCAGTTTAGACCCATTTTGTGAGTTATTAGCATTTTAATTTATGTAACTAAACGACAGAGTTTTGGCATACACATTTTACGATTTTGTCCCTCAGCTTTGCTATTCCCTCAGCTTCGTGAATTTAGCATTTTCAGTCAGCTCGCGGCTAGGTCATTTTTGTTCCTCGACTTGCATTGCTCTCGCGGCTAGGTCATTTGTTCCTCGACTTGCATTGATCTCGCGTACAGGATTTTGTTCACCTCGCGTTTGGTAATCGTTTCACTATTAGTTCGCAATTTCTCCATTGTCTTGCATTGATTGTATTATAAATCACCATTTTCACTCAGCTCTCACGTTTGGGTCTTCGTTTCACTATCAGTTTGCATTTGTCATAATTTTAGCCTTTTCTCCTTCGCCTCGCGCACTATTTTACACGTTTTTGTTATTGGTTTAGTTAGCACTGATATTATACCCCCATTGCTGATTTCGTATTTTTATTACGCTTGTTTTACTTACTGATTTAGAGTCCTTACTATTTATTTTCTGTTGTATTGTTCCATTTTGTTTGTTGATCTTCATTTTTATTCCTGTTTCTATTTTTTGTGTTACAGTTACCGTTCGTTTCGTTCAATTCCTAAGCAAAAACAGGTTTGTAAGATTATTGTGTTTTATTTTTTCTGTTATTGTGTTTCATTCATAGTTGTTCTTGGTATGAAATGTAAAATGAGAGATTATTTTTTGTATGAACATGTGAATGTTTTGTGAATGTACATGTTACATACAACATAAATGTGTATGTACACCTTAGATTTATTACAGAAGTTGATATTCAGAACATGTGCACATTACCTGTAAGCACATTACCTGTGCATATTTATCTAATCATTACATTTCCTAAAAAATTTAGGCTTGTAAGCACATTACCTGTGCATATTTATCTAATAATTACATTTGCTGAAAAATGAAGCTTGCAAGCACATTACCTGTGTATATTAGCTTGTAAGCTTGTATGAAGTTATGAGTTCGTTTGTTCTGTTTTTCTTGTTCCATTTGTTTGTTGATGTTCATTTTTAAGTATTCGTGTTTCTATTTTTTGTGTTGCAGTTATTGTTCGATTCGGTCAATTCCTAAGCAAAAACAGGTTTGTAAGATTATTGCATTTGTGTTCTTGTTTTTATATTTTCTGTTATTGTGTTTTTAGTTGAAATTGTCAAATGAGAGATGACATACTTTTCGGTGGTTAACAACAAACATGTAATGTAAAGTTGGAGATTATTTTTTGTATGAACCTGTGAATGTACAGGTTACATATAACATAAAAATGTATGTACACCTTACATATATTTATTTTGTTGATTTTTTTGTGAATGTATAAGTTACATACAACATAAATGTGTATGTATACCTTAATATATCGCATGGGCTGACTTTATTTACATAATATTAATTCAGTTATTGAATTGATAATTAATATTAAGATATTTATTAGTTAAGTTTTATGCAATTATACTTAGTGGCTTATTCAGACTAACAGTCAAGTCATGCAACTGATACATATAAATTTAAGCACATTACCTGTGTATATTAGCTTGTAAGCATATTACAAAAGATGTAATGTAAAATTGGAGATTATTTTTTGTATGAACCTATGAATGTTTTGTGAATGTACAGGTTACATACAACATAAATATAATGTACACTTATAGATATATTTATTTTGTTGATTTTTTTGTGAATGTACAGGTTACATAGAACATAAATGTGTATGTACACTTTAGATCTATTTATTTTGTTGATTGTTTTGTGAATGTACAGGTTACATACAACATAAATGTGTATGTACACTTTAAATATATTTATTTTGTTGATTTTTTTTGTGAATGTACAGGTTACATACAACATAAATGTGTATGTACACTTTAGATATATTTATTTTGTTAATTTTTTTGTGAATGTACAGGTTATATACAATATACATTTGTATGTACACTTTAGATATATTTATTTTGTTGATTTTTTTATGAATGTACAGGTTACATACAACATAAATGTGTATGTACACTTTACATATATTTATTTTGTTGATTTTTTTGTGAATGTACAGGTTACATGCAACATACATTTATATATACACCTTACATACATTACCTGTGCATAATATATGTAATCTTTTTGTTTAATTTTTATATGTTTTGTAGGATGGGTAAGAGAAAAAATGAGGGTTCTACATCACCAAAGAAGCGTAAGAAGAACAAGGTGCCTATTGACGATGCATCTTACAAGGTTGTAATTTTTTAATGTTTTGTGATGTATTCATTTTTGTAATACTTTATACATGTACTGTACATTTAGATTCTGTTATGAAATCTGATATTGTATGTATTATTTGTCGTTATTTTTAATTTGTATGTAAGATGTACATTCTGTACGTTATCAAGAACTACGTTGTAGCTTTTTTTTTTATGTGTTTTTTATTTGATTGTACATGTCCAACACATGTACATATGTGTGATTTGTATGTAAGATGTACATTCTGTGTAAATAAATAACTGTACGTTATCAAGAACTACGTTGTAGTTTTTTTTTTTGTGTGTTTTTTTATTTGATTGTACACATTAATGTAATATGTACATTTATCCTTTTTTATGTATGTAAGTTGTACATTCAGCTTCTGTTGAACCACATTGTAGTCTTTTTTTGTGTTTTATTTAATTGTACATGTTCCAACACATTGATGTACATTTAGTTTCTGTTGAACTGCTCCTTTTTTTTACTGTATATGTCCCAACACATTGATGTAATGTGTACATTGATATTTATAATTCGTATGTAATGTGATGTAATCTGATATTATGTATTTAAGAACAATATGATTGTATTTTTTTGTCTCATATTAGAATGTCTATTGACATATTAATGTAATATATACATTTTACCTTTATTTTATCCATGTAAGTTGTAAGTTGTGCATTTAGTTTTTTATTTATGTAAGTTTTTCATAGTAATTAATGTGAATGTAATGCATTCACATTAATTAAACAGTGTATTATTGACTATCCATATCAGGTAAATGTGTATTCTACTTCTGTTAATTTAATGTTTTATGAATTTATATTGTACTGTTTATGTTTCTTGCTGTTCAATGCATTTTGCATTGTATTGTTTGTTCTTGCTTTTTTGAACAACTTATGAAAATTCATGTGAATGTACAGGTTACATACAAAATAAATGTGTATGTAACCTGTAAATTCACATGACTTCTATAGGTTAATCTTAAAAGAATCAGTTTCTACACTAGCTATACCATTTTCTAATTGTTTAAAATTTGACAATGTAGTGTTTCTTTTAAAAACTTAATGTAATTGTAGTGTTTCTTTTAAAAACAGTTTATACAATACCTAAACCATCTTCTAATTGTTTAAAATTCCAAAATGTAGTGTTTCTTTTAAAAACTTAATGCAAATGCATAAAACTTACAAAAAATAGAAATTGATGAACCTACAGGTCATGTGAATGTACAGGGTACATACAAAATAAATTTGTATGTAACCTGTACATTCACATGACTTCTGTAGGTTAATCTTAAAAGAAACAGTTTATACACTACCTAAACCATCTTCTAATTGTTTAAAATTCCACAATTTAGTGTTTCTTTTAAAAACTCAATGCAAATGCATAAAACAGCATACAAAATAAATTTGTATGTAACCTGTACATTTACATGACTTGTAGGTTCATCTTAGAAGAAACAGTTTCTATACTAGCTAAACCATCTTCTAATTGTTTAAAATTTCACAATGCATTATTTTTTTTAAAAACTTAATGCAAATGCATAAAACAGCAAGAAACAGGAGCAGATGAACCTATAGGTCATGTGAATATACAGGGTACATACAAATTTATTTTGTATGTACTCTGTAAGTTCACATGACTTCTATACGTTAATCTTAAAATAAACATTTTCTATACTAGGTAAACCATTTTCTAATTGTTTAAATTTTCACAATGTAGTGTTTCTTTTAAAAACTTAATGCAATTGCATAGCAAGAAACAGAAGCAGATGAACTCTCTACAGAAGTCATGTGAATGTACAGGTTACATACATTAATTTTTGTATGTAACCTGTACATTTAGATTCTCTTACTTTTTTGAAAATGTTCAGTGTGCTTAATTTGGGTGTAACCTGTACATTAGCTAAATTGTTGATTTTTTCTTGTTTTATTTTTGGAATGTAGTTGTTTTGATGCCTAAATGTAATTCATACATTCACATTTTTTTTACATGTAAGTTGTACATTCAGATTATTGATTAATTTTGACTTTTAATATTTCATTAATTATATTATGTAGGTTGGATTTCTTGAAGATGATTATTCATTTTGTAATATTTTGGATCCTCGAGAGAAGTTTTTTGTTAGATGTGGTAGTTGTGCACAACCTGATAAAGTTATTAATCATATTAAAGAAGTACTTAATGCGGAGCAACTACTTAGATTCAAGGATTCTTGCTTTGGTAAATTTTTGGACGTGCCAAAGTGTCGTTTTAGTGCACAACTTGTTCACGCTATGCTTTTACGGAAGTGCAAGCCATGTAAGTCTGTAAAAGAGATTTGGTTTCGGATTGGTTCCAAAGTTCTACGATTTTCACGCTTAGAATTTTGGGTCTCTTTGGGTTTGAAGCTTTCAATCGATTCTGATAGCAACGATTTTGTTGAAGAGAATTCTGATTTCATGATGAAATATTTACTGTTGGGGAAACTATGTATTTAACTATCTTTTTGGTAGTTTAAACAAAGATTATTGTGAAATGCGTGATGTTGCGCATGAGTTAGAGTCGAGAAAGGGAAAGGGACTCTTAAAAGCGAAAGAAGATAGGGTACGATACCAAATTTATGGATTTGGATTGGCTTTTTCAGCTTTGAATTTATGAAGCAATTCCATCAATTGCAGTTGAATATGCTATTCTCTTATCTGCTCAAATCCTACATTTTTGAAGTGGACATCTTCGTTTTCACCTGAGTTTGACAACATTCAGCGTATTCTTGACAATCCATCTCAGGTATATTACCTGTTATCAATTTTACCAGTATATTAATTATTTTGTAGTTCTAATTTTTAGTCGAGTATTTGCATGGTAGTATTTGTATATTTTTACTGTTTTGAAAACGTATGGAAGTCATGTGAATGTACAGATTACATACAACATAAACATATGGAAGTCATGTTACTGATCTGGATCTGTATGCATTTGCATGTGTAGATTTGCCTATGGAAGTCATGTGAATGTACAGGTTACATACAAAGTATGTAACCTGTACATTCACATGACTTCTGTAGGTTAATCTTAAAAGAAACATTTTAAACATCTTCTAATTGTTTCAAATTTTACAATGTAGTGTTTCTTTTAAAAACTTAATGCAAATGCATAAAACAGTAAGAAACAGAAGTTGATGAACCTACAGGTCATGTGAATGTACAGGGTACATACAAAATAAATTTGTATGTAACCTGTACATTCACATGACTTCTGTAGGTTAATCTTAAAAGAAACAGTTTATACAATACCTAAACCATCTTCTAATTGTTTAAAATTCCAAAATGTAGTGTTTCTTTTAAAAACTTAATGCAAATGCATAAAACTTACAAAAAATAGAAATTGATGAACCTACAGGTCATGTGAATGTACAGGGTACATACAAAATAAATTTGTATGTAACCTGTACATTCACATGACTTCTGTAGGTTAATCTTAAAAGAAACAGTTTATACACTACCTAAACCATCTTCTAATTGTTTAAAATTCCACAATTTAGTGTTTCTTTTAAAAACTTAATGCAAATGCATAAAACAGCATACAAATAAATTTGTATGTAACCTGTACATTTACATGACTTGTAGGTTCATCTTAGAAGAAACAGTTTCTATACTAGCTAAACCATCTTTTAATTGTTTAAAATTTCACAATGCATTATTTTTTTTAAAAACTTAATGCAAATGCATAAAACAGCAAGAAACAGGAGCAGATGAACTTATAGGTCATGTGAATATACAGGGTACATACAAATTTATTTTGTATGTACCCTGTAAGTTCACATGACTTCTGTAGGTTAATCTTAAAATAAACATTTTCTATACTAGGTAAACCATTTTCTAATTGTTTAAATTTTCTATACTAGGTAAACCATTTAATGTATGTACACATTAAATTATATACATTCCTGTATAACATAAACAGAATATGCATTTGTTTACAATTATGTTTTCTAATTATGTATGTAATATTTTACATTTTTTTAGGTGCGCGTGAAAACAAATATATCTATTGAGGGTGTGCCATTATTTGATTCTATTATTGGTCATGTTTCTGAAGATCTATTTGATGATATAGAATCTTCTCAATCGTTCAAGATTGAATCTAAAATCCCTTCTGTTGAACCTAATGTTCTGCATGAGAAGTTCATTGCGTCTAAGAAGGAATCGTCATCAAATATATCATCAGATTATATCGTCCATTTATTTGAGAAGCTTAGTGGTGAACTGCAAGCAGGTCTAAATAGTTTACGAGAATCAATTAATGTTGTGCACTTGGATTTGAGTGCTAGAATTTCAGCTGTTAAAGCCTCTGTGAATAGTATTTGTGCTGATATGGAGCCTATTTTATCAAAGAGCTCTAATCCGGTATATGTTTGTGTATTTTTATTTTTTTTAGTTTGTATTTAATTTGAATTTTTGAATATAAAACTTAAGGATATCTTGCAATTTTGTTTCCATTTTTGTTTGTAGTTTAAGGATGGTATGCAGGATAACGCAACACAAGGTCATGCAAATGGTAAGGTTGATACTCCTATCAAAGAAAAGCCATGTGTTTTGCCAAAACGTATTGTGGATGACATTCCTACATTTGACCTTGGGCTTGACTTTAGTTCTCATTCAATTATTAGGACCCCTTCTATATCACCATCTATTGCCTCTCAGTTTGATTCAGGCACTTGTGAGCAATTGGATCGACTTGTTGAAGTTTTTAAATCTGGATCGAAGTTAAGGTTTGAATTTAGTTATCTTTCTTTTCTATTACGAAGGGGGAAGAGAACTATTATACCTTCCAAGGTTTTTTGTAGTCCGTATTTGTGTCCAATTAAGGAGAGTCTTCGTATTGCTCATGACAGAATTGAAATTCAATCTTTCCCAACTGAGCAATCTTTGCCACTTGATCAACCTTTGCCAACTAATCAACCTTTGTCAACTGATCAACGTTTCACATCTATAAATGATGGTATGAGTGTTGTAGAGATCGTGGAATTGGATACATGGCTTGAGTGTGTTGCAATTCCATACCCGAAGCTTCCTATCGGGTGGGTAAAGACGTTTGAAACATGGGTGAATGGAAAGAGTGAACCGTAAGTATTTTATATTGTTTTGAAGTTTCTTTTATTTTTTTTTTAACGTTTATAACTTGTTTTGATATTATTTTTTAGTGCTTTTATCCATCTTCAGTATTATGACTTTATGGTTGACAAGAATGAATTTTTTGGATCATTAAGAAAGGCTCGTGGATGGCTGAGTAGTATTGTAAGTTTTGTGTTTATATCTTATCTGTTTGTAATTTTTGTATGTGTTATTTTATATCTCATGTGTTGTCACTTTTTTTTTTTTGTATGTGTTCTTGCTGTTTTAGAAGGCTATGGAAGTCATGTGAATGTACATGTGTAACCTGTACACATGTGAATGTACAGGTTACATGCAAATTTATTTTGCATTGATACTGTTTTTGTTTCTTGCTGTTTAATGCATTTGTATTACATTGTTTGTATGTGAATGTACATGTGTATGTAATCTGTACACATGTTAATGTACAGGATACATACAAAATAAATTTGTATGTAACCTGTACATTCACATGACTTCTGTAGGTTAATCTCAAAAGAAACATTTTCTATACTAGCTAAACCATCATCTAATTGTTTAAAATTTCACAATGTAGTGTTTCTTTTAAAAACTTAATGCAAATGCATAAAACAGCAAGAAACAGAAGCAGAAGCAGATTAACCTACAGGTCATGTGAATGTACAGGGTATATACAAAATAAATTTGTATGTAACATGTACATTCACATGACTTCTGTAGGTTAATCTTAAAGAAACAGTTTCTACACTAGCTAAACCATCATCTAATTGTTTAAAATTTCAAAATGTAGTGTTTCTTTTAAAAATTTAATGCAAATGCATAAAACAGCAAGAAACAGAAGCAGATTAACCTACAGGTCATGTGAATGTACAGGGTACATACAAAATAAATTTGTATGTAACCTGTACATACAAAATAAATTTGTAGTGTTTTTTAAGTTCTTGCTGTTTTGTTTCACTGATGTAAAATTAGATTTTGATTAGATTCAGTTGTAAAAATTAGTTTTTGATTATGCTGATGTACATATTAATGTAATGTTTACATTCTGTTATGTTTTTATAGTTTTTAATTTGGGTTTTTCCTAACAGCATATTGATTCTATTTTGTACGAGTTTCGTGCTTGGAAGGATCGATATCCTTTGACTTTTGGACAGAAAAGTATACTACTTTGGACACTTACTTTAGTGTAAGTTTTATTTGTTTTGTTTTTTTTTTTTTTTTTTTTTTTTTTTTTTTTTTTTTTTTTTTTGCGAATAGTCTTATTTGTTTACATATGTTAGGCTATTTATTTTTTATTGTATTTGAAGAAGTATAATTTTTTTGTTTTGTGTTGTAACATAGAATGAATGCAAAAGGATTCTTGCTCGTGTTGAAGATTCGAGTAATGATATCATTATGCTTACAGATTCAGATTATTTAGTTCAGTTTGTTGCTTCACGTGGACCATTTAGTCACATTGATTATTTGGTTGTAGATTGGGAAGAACTTGAGGTTGTTTACTGTCCTGTGAACGTAGATGACAATCATTGGATTTATTGTGTGATTGACTTTAGGAGCAAGTCAATTAGAATATTTGATTCATTGAATACAAATGATGTAGTACAAAAATGCAATTATTTAGGTGTTATGGTCCCTCACATTTTGCATTTCTTGGGTTATCATGGTTATGGTGAGGGTACCATATCTGACCCAATATTGCTTGGCCTATCTACGTTGTTCATGGTGTTCCCAAACAAACAAATGGGTATGATTTTTTCCTTATTTTGTTGTGGTTAGTTTTGTATATTTTGATTGTTATTTGTCAGTTAATTAACGTTTTGGTATGTGTTTTTTGTAGATATAATTGTGGTGTTTGGTGTGTGAAGTTTATTGAGTTCTTAATTCGTGGATGATCATTAGATATGATCGAGTCTTTGGCTTTTTGGAAGATAAGGCAAAGATTTTGTGCTCAATTTTTCTGTAACAATGGGCAGCTTGATCCGAGTTATTAGTTTATATCATTACTTGATGTAGATGTTTTTATTTTTGTGACTTTTTAGAAGCTATAAAATTTTTGTCATTGTTAGTTGATGTAATGGTTACATTCTGTTTTGAATGTAATGGTTATATTCTATTTTTTGAATATAACAACCTGTATAGAACTAGGATTAGTTGTAACAACCTTTTTTGTTGCAATTATGTTTTTAATCTGTATAGAACTAGGATTATATAAAAAAGTATGTATAGAAATTGGTTTAATTATGATGGAGGTCCTAAGAAACAGTTTCAACACTACCTAAACCATATTCTAATTGTTTAAAATTTCACAATGTAGTGTTTCTTTTAAAAACTTAATGCAAATGCATAAAACAGCAAGAAACAGAAGCAGATGAACTCTCTACAGAAGTCATGTGAATGTACAAGGTACATACAAAATAAATTTGTATGTAACCTGTACATTCACATGACTTCTGTAGGTTAATCTTAAAAGAAACAGTTTCTACACTACCTAAACCATCATCTAATTGTTTAAAATTCCAGAATGTAGTGTTTCTTTTAAAAACTTAATGCAAATACAAAAAACAAAAGCAAATGAACCTACAAGTCATGTGAATGTACAGGGTACATACAAAATAAATTTGTATGTAACCTGTACATTCATATGACTTCTGTAGGTTAATCTTAAAAGAAACAGTTTATACACTACCTAAACCATCTTCTAATTGTTTAAAATTCCACAATTTAGTGTTTCTTTTAAAAACTTAATGCAAATGCATAAAACAGCAAGAACAGAAGTTGAAGAACGTACAGTTCATGTGAATGTACAGGATACATACAAAATAAATTTGTATTTAACCTGTACATTCACATAACTTGTGTTGGTTAATCTTAAAAGAAACATTTTCTACACTAGCTAAACCATCATCTGATTGTTTAAAATTCCAGAATGTAGTGCTTCTTTTAAAAACTTAATGCAAATACAAAAAACTTACAAAAAATAGAAATTGATGAACCTACAGGTCATGTGAATGTACAGGGTACATATAAAATAAATTTGTATGTAACCTGTACATTCACATGACTTCTGTAGGTTTTTTTTTTTTTCAATAAAGGTTATAGTTAGCAGTTTTCAGTGAGTGCACCGAGACATCCCAACTAGGTTGGCACCTCCTTAGCACCTTCTTCATGAAACCGCTCAACTATTAATATTATTAAATAACAATAAAATTTAAATTACAAATAAATGTTCTCAACAGAACTTGTAATTAGGTTTGTTGTTAGCATCTGAATGGATAAAAGAGGTAGCGAAAGATGGGGCATTCCACCACCAAGTCGCTGTACATAAACTAGGAGCCCTAGAAGCTAAACTGTCAGCTGCAGTATTACCCTCCCTGTAAATATGTGAGCAGTGGAACTCCATGTTGGTTATTTTATCTAAACAATCCGCCCAAGCAGAATACCATCTCCAAGGTACCGAAGAAGATCGAGTATGAAAGAGAGCGACAACATATGTTGAGTCTGATTCCAACCATAGTCGCCTCCATCGAAATTGATATGCATATCTCACCACCTGAATGGCTGCCGCTAGTTCAGCCTCAAAAGCATAAGATACTCCAAGTGGAATACAGAAACAACCCTTAACAAATGATCTGAAAGTTCGAAAAATACCTGCACAACCAGATAATCCTGGTGCTCCAAAAGCAGCACCATCTGTATTAACTTTTATCCAACCCGAAGGCGGAGGCCTCCAAATGACCTCTATAATCCTTGGAGCCCGTCGTGGTATGCCTTGTATTCGAAGACGCTTAAGTACTTGTAGGTCGTCCACAATATTTCTCATGGAACCACCCTGTGATAGACTCGCTTCACGAATAAAACACCATACTGTGGCAAATGCTGACCTCAGTGTTGTCTTTTTGTTGTTAAACCGATAATCATTCCTAGTATTCCAAATCACCCAGATTACTGAGACAATTCCTGCTTTCCATAAATTAGCGAGCTGTGATCCAAACTCTATTGACATTGAAGTCTTCCATAAGTTTAGGATAGTGGACTCTGTGCATGGTCGTCTGCCAAAGAAGAAGCATAGGAGGTCCCAGAGTGCACCTGCAAAATGACAACTTAAAAAAAAAGATGTGGCATAGTTTCCTCCTTGGATCCACATAATGAGCAACGAGAAGGGAAAAATTGCCCCCTCTTTTTTAACTGACAATCCGTGGGAAGTTTATTTTGAATTGCACGCCATAACAAAATAGACCTTGAGGGCGGTATGTAAGGAGCCCAAATAGCCTTACCCCAAATCTTTCGTTCCCCAACCACACGTAATGAATCATAAGCCTCTCTAGTTGTAACATCTCCCTTAATTGAGCTTGTCCAAACTCTTATGTCCGAACTAATCCCAACCACTGTTGACTGAATTTCTGAGGTAATATCTGGATAGGAGACCATAAATTGTTGAGGCAGATGCCATCCGTCCTCGCGAAGGTAGTCCCCTACTACTGAATGTATCGGGGGATCTACAGGGGGGTTGTCCAACCTATCAATTAAAGGAGTACCTAACCAGTTGTCTGTCCAAAACTTTACTGTAGAATTTAATCCAACTAACCACCTGGACTCCTCCAGGAGGGTTAAGTAGTGAGATCGCAAACCAGGCCAAATTGATGAGCAGACATAATAGTTCCGTGGAAAGTCATTTTTATTTAGATATCTACCACGTAAGTAAAGCAGAGTGTGAGAAGTCCCTGTGATTACTCTCCAGGCAAACTTTCTTAGCATGGCTTCATTTAAGAGACGAAGATCCCGCAAACCAAGACCTCCTTCCTCTATTGGACGACAACAATCTCTCCAAGCCACTTGAACCTGTTTAATTGTATCTGTCTTTCCCGACCAAAAAAAATTGCGAATATTTTTTGTTAGTTCTTCAAGGATTTTTTTTGGCCATTTATATATCTGGAAAGAGTGAAGGAATGTACTCTGGATGATTGAAGAAATCAAGCATTGCCTTCCTGCCAAAGAGATAGTCTGCCCATTCCAGGCCTCAATTTTCACACGAATTTTATCTCCTAAACTTTGAAACCAGCATTTTCTCGGAGCCCCTTTAAAAAGATTGATGCCCAAGTAAGACAAGGATGATTCTCCAATGCGCATCCCAGATATATTTTGAAGTAATGAAATTTTGCCCGAGGTAACACCTTTTCCAAAGTAGATAAAAGATTTTCCTAAATTTACTACCTGACCAGAAAGGCGACCATACAGGGAAAAAGCCTCAGATAACACTCGAATGTTTGTCTCCCGTGCACGACCAAAAATTAGAATATCATCTGCATATAAAAAGTGAGTTGGTGCACGAGTTCCCCTAGGTGAAGAAATTGGTAATAAACGCCCCGTATCAACCAATTTTTCCAGATATCTGCTGAAAAAATCTTCAGCTATGCAAAAAAGCAGTGGGGACAGAGGATCCCCCTGTCGGACGCCTCTAGAGCAAGGAAAATATCCCCTGGGTGAACCATTAACCAGGATTGAGATTCTCGCTGATGCGAAAAGATCTCGAATCCATCCCAGGAAAATGTTGTCAAAACCAAAACATTTCATCACCTGTAGAATAAAATCCCAACTCATGGTATCAAAAGCTTTATGAATGTCAATTTTGAGAGCAATGTTCCCATGTCGGCTAGAAGCTTGCATAGCATTAAAACATTCAGAAGCACCTGCTATACAATCGCTAATGTTTCGACCTGGAATGAATCCAAATTGATTTTGAGATAGGATACGAGTGCATATATGTCCTAGTCGGCCGGCAATAATCTTTGTTATTACTTTGAACATGAAGTTGCCTAAAGCAATAGGCCTATACTGGTCAATAGTGTTTGCTTGCTGATGTTTTGGTATAAGAATTATGAAATTTGAATTAAGTCCTAGGTGCATCCGGCCTGTTTTAAAATACTCTTGTACCGCTCTTACAACATCTGTACCGACGATATCCCAGCACTGTTGAAAAAATTTACCCATAAAACCATCTGGTCCAGGGGCACTTAGTGGGTCCATGGCAAAAACTGTGTCTCTTATGTCTTCTGAAGACGGTATGCATCGTAAACTTTGATTGTCCACAATGGTGACTAGGGAGGGCACCACTGACTCGATGGGAGTAATATCTGTTGTTCCAGCTGAATGACTTGAGAAAAGTTGTTCATAGTGATCCAAAATATGAGTAGCTATTACCTCTGGATCATGGGTAATATCTCCATTAATTTCCAAGTGTGTCAGAGGTTTTTGTGCCCTTAAATGACGAAGAATTGAGTGAAAAAATGCTGAGTTTCTATCTCCACCTTTTAACCATTTTAGTCTAATCTTTTCTCTTAGAAATATATCTTGCTATCGCAGTAACTTATCTAAGTCAGCATGAGCATCAGACTCCAATTGGAGGAGTTCTTCGGAGAAAGAGTCATTGTTATAGCATTGCAGAATGTCGGCAAGTTGCAATATTTTGATTCAGATTACCAAAGACATTTTTATTCCAGGTCTTGAGAACCAATTTGAGAGCCTTAAGTTTCCCAATGACAATACCCATAGCGCTAGCCTGAACATGCACTGACCAAGTTGCACGCACTAAATCTTTAAAACTAGGATGCTCGAGCCACATATGATGAGTGCTCAAAAAGCACTAATATTTCGTGATTAATTGTGCTTAATTGTTTGATATATAGATTTATTATTATTATTTATTCAATTAATTTCATAAATCTACCCATTCGGAGTCACGGGTATATTTTAGTGTATTTCAGGTGTTTTTAACGTCAAATGAGTCAAATAATGAAAACACGCAAAGACGGAACACTTACGGCGTTCGGATCACGAGTTACAGGCTAAACGAGACAAATATGTAAGCCTTACATAACGAGCCATCACATATGTAAGGGGGTACATGTGAAGAAACTGAAGACAAAGTGCGCCGCGGCGAGGAAAAGTCATGCCGCGGCGGGGAGCTCTCGGGTTTTTACACAATTTCCAGAATTTGTGTTGCGCCGCGGCGGGGAAAATGCATGCCGCGGTGCGCCTATTCCTAATGCAATCAGGAATCCCTTACATTTATAAATACCCCCTTAGACCCCCTTTACAACAGAACTCGACCAATTCGTACACAACTCTTATTCTTCTCAATTTTGCGACCCAAACACTACATTCAATCAGTTTTGAGAGCGTTGCCACACTCTAACGAAGCGAGAGACACTATTCTAAGGATTCAAGGAAGCCAACGACGATCGAAGATAAAGCTTACGGAGGAGAACGCTATCCGATCCATAAGCGGTATTTAGATCTAGGATTTTCTTGTTGTTATAGAATTAATTCCTCTTCTCTTTTTGTTAAAGTGTATGATCATATTTAATTTGTCTATGAATATTAATATGAACATGTCTGGCTAATTTTATTATGGATGTTTAGTTTGTGTTGCCATGTTTGCTAGAATTGTGTATGGTGTATTTTATTGATTTGGAATAAACGAATTACTTTTTGATTAAGAGCATGTTTAGATATTTAATTATGAATAATCATGGGCCCATTTGATGTTCGTAGTTAGGTTGAAAAATCTGAGAATTTAGTTATAGGAACGTCACCTTAACTTTATTCCGAAACACTTAATCAAAGCTTCAAGTTAGTGACTTAGTCATAGCATTAATTTGATTGGCATGTTTTCCTTGCGCATAATTTGATTGCTATTTAATTTACCCCCACCAAAGGCAGTTAATTAGTTAATCAACAAAGAGACCTACCCCTGCCAAAAGGAGTTTCGTAATTAAAAGAAAAGCCGGTAGTTTTGTTTATATAGGACGTTCATGTTATCTCACCATACCTTTTCGATGCAAGCATGGTCAACCAAGCTAAACGTCCATACATCCTCTATTGATATTTGATTTAATTGAATTGATTGTTTGATTGCGATTTTGTTTTCGTTTGAGTGTCGTATGATTGTTCTCGTTACCAAAAACAAACAACATTTTTACAGTTTTATTAGCATTAGGATTCTAGTTACTTAGAGTTTTAGTTTCACTAGAACTCTATTTAATTAGTGTTTTGTTTTCATTAGAACTCTGTTTAAGTTAAAAGTTAGTTATTTAAAACCACTGCAATTCCTTGAGAGACCGACCTTGGAAGTTGCTTGTCACTTTACTACGAGTGATTCGTACACTTGCGAGTACACATTTTAACACATCAACATACCATGAAACCTAAACGGCCTTGGAACCCTATTCTCTGACTTAGATGCTTTGAGCAAGAGCGGGTGGTGATCTGAGCAGTGCCTAGGAAGTGTACAGCAGGATACCGTAGACCAAGAGTCAAAGAAGGATTCTGAACACAACCCACGATCTAATCTTGATCGTATTTGAGATAGTCCACCCTTGGAATAAGTGTAAAAGGCCCCTTTAGTATCAATTTCAACCAAGTTACAGGAAGAGATCATAGCATTAAAATCTTCTATAGAGGTATTGCTACGAGTCAAGCCAGTAGTTTCGTGTGATCCAAGAATATCATTAAAATCCCCTATTACCAACCAAGGGGTTTGAGTATCTGAAAGCGCCCTTAACGAGTCCCAGAGATCCCTTCTTCTAACATATGTTCCCTTACCATAAATAAACGTTAGAAGGTAAGCTTTAGAATTTACTGTGTAAGAGACCGTTATATGTTGTTGATGTTGTATTACAATTGTTGTATTTCCTGCCACTGCGGGGGTTGCAAAGAGTCAAATTTTGCTAACAGTTGTGTGGTTTGATCCGATGAAGGTATAACCCAAATTTTTCCAAAAACGATCTTCAAGGGTGCTAGGGTCAGACATTGGCTCTGCTATACAAAGAAAGTCTGGTCTTTCTTTTTTGCAAAAATTGTGTAAGGTATTTCGTGTATTCTTGTTAGAAATACCTCTACAGTTCCAGTAAAGAACTATCATGTTGAATTACTGTTGTAGTCTCCTATGATGGGTGTGTTTCGCATAGGTTGGAGACGTGGGCTGGCTGATCGAACACGTCGATTCTTGCCAGTTACCACTTGCCAACCTAATTCCTCATTCATGGCATAATCCTTTTTCATTTTCTGTAAACGCTGACTGAGATCTGCTATCGAGACTGAAGAATGGGGTGGAAGGGTGATTCTCGATGCAGTAAGAGGGGGCAAGGATCCTACGGTAAGGATAGTTGAAGGACCAAATTTGTTTACAGTAGATCCTCTGGGTATAGTACGTACTGTGTGTACATTAGGTTCTGCGGTAGTGATAGTTGCATGCAAATCTGCATTATGGGAGACAATATGTGGGGTTGTAGTGGTCAATTTTGTAGAATTGGTAATGGTTAGATCCGTGGAGGACGTAGTGGCTAGATCCTTGAATTTGGCAGTAGGTATTAAGGGAGCATTGGATGTGGTTGATATAACTGTTTTATCAGATGATAAGGTGACTGTGGGAGGACTAGTAATATTTGTATCAATAGCATGAAGAGCATCAAAAGCATTGCTTACCATAACTGTATTGACAACAGAATTGACCTTAGGCCTATAAATTTGTTGTTGACGTAGGTGTACTTGTGGCTTATTTGTTTGGATTTCTTTTTGTTTGTCAGCAGTGACATTGACATTTTTCCTGCATTTAAATGCTGCATGTCCAACCGAGGAGCATAGATTACAAAAGTCTGGCAAATTTTCATAATACAAATCCACAAAGATCTTAGGTGACTCCACTTCTACCATCACCTGTTCTTCAAGCTTGCGTGCTAGATCGATATCAATTAAAAGTCTAGCATACTGTCCCAATTCGCCATTGAGTGTGGCGTTGTCAATTTTTAGTGGAACACCAATTGCTCGTGCAATCTGTGCCAGAAATTGTTTGTCCCAAAATTCCCATGGTAAATTATATAAGTGAACCCAAACTTGAGCATTGGTAGATTTTTGAGTATGTGGGTTGAAATTGGGTGTCCACGGTTGAATCCGAAAAATACCTGGCTTGACATTAATTGGTGCATTAGCTTTAATCTTTGCCTGTTCCTCAGGGGTGTGTAATAAAATATGATAAAAACCACGGCCCAGAGCGATAAGTTTCCAGTTAGAAGATAAATTCCAGATGGTTTTAAGCCGGGTTTTTAGATCACCCTGACTCCAGGGTTTGTCTCCCTTAGAAAGAATTAGCCTGCCAATTAGAGAGAACTTGCATAGATTTAAACGAGTTTGGTAGACTTTTGGGTCTAGGGTGACACATGTTATGTCTCCATGCTTTTTTGGGTTTTGTGTCGTGCCCGACTCAATAACAATGTTTGTGGAATTTTTTTCGATGTCTTGGACATATGTCTTTGCCTTTTGAAGGGGTATTTCATGAGTTTCAATAATTAGATTTGATGGACCGTCACACATGGCCTGAGCATAACTTTTTTGTGGTTGACTCGGTGCGGGCAAAATGTGTGATGGAGTGAACATGGCTGCATGGCTCGGATAATTTTCCGTGGGAGTACTACCCAATAAGTGATTAAGATTTGTCATAGTAACAAAACTTAAAGCATAACAGTAGGTGATTGAAGAAAAAATGAACTTAAATTCATATTAAGGTGAAACTCACCACAGCAGATCAGATATAGATACCTGTGTAGTATACCCGTGAAATTCACCACAGCAGAACAGATACAGATACAGATATAGATACCTGTGATTATTAAACTCACCACGGCAGCAAGGCAGCGCTGATGGTGGATCGGCTGGTGACTGATGGTGGATCGGTGGTGTTTGCCGTGAAATTGCAGATCGTTGCAGATCGTTGGTGACTCGTTGGTGACAGATCGCTGGTGACTGATCGGCAGCGCTGGTGGATCGTTGCAGATCGTTGGTGACTCAACGATTTTGGTAAAAGTTACACATACTAGCTATAAGCCTCTCGGATGAAAACTGATGGTAACCTAGATCTGCTATAGTTGAGTGAGAAAAGGGATGAAGTGATGTGGAAGAGAAGCTCAGACGAAGATGAGATAAAAGTGGAGGAGAAGCTCGGCCTGAGGTGATCGGACGATGGTCCTTTGAATCTACAATAATAAGATTTAAACGAACCTGTAATGAAAGTTGATAAACTTCTGTAGGTTAATCTTAAAAGAAACATTTTCTACACTAGCTAAACCATCATCTAATTGTTTAAAATTCTAGAATGTAGTGCTTCTTTTAAAAACTTAATGCCAATACATAAAACTTACAAAAAACAGAAGCAGATGAACCTACAGGTCATGTGAATGCATAGGGTACATACAAAATAAATTTGTATGTAACATGTACATTCACATGACTTCTGTAGGTTAATCTTAAAAGAGACATTTTCTACACTAGATAAACCATATTCTAATTGTTTAAAATTCCACAATGTAGTGATTCTTTTTAAAACTTAATGCAAATATAAAAAACTTACAAAAAACAGAAGCAGATGAACCTACAGTTTAAGTGAATGTACAAGGTACATACAAAACAAATTTGTATCTTCTAGTTGTTTAAAATTCCAGAATGTAGTGTTTCTTTTAAAAACTTAATGCCAATACATAAAACTTACAAAAAACAGAAGCAGATGAACCTACAGGTCATGTGAATGTACAGGGTACATATAAAAAAAATTTGTATGTAACCTGTACATTCACATGACTTATGTAGGTTAATCTTGAAAGAAACATTTTTTACACTAGCTAAACCATATTCTAATTGTTTAAAATTCCAACAATGTAGTGATTCTTTTTAAAACTTAATGCAAATATAAAAAACTTACAAAAAATAAAAGGAGATGAACCTACAGTTTAAGTGAATGTACAGGGTACATACAAAATAAATTTGTATCTTCTAGTTGTTTAAAATTCTAGAATGTAGTGTTTCTTTTAAAAATTTAATGCCAATACATAAAACTTACAAAAAATAGAAGCAGATGAACCTACAGGTCATCTGAATGTACAGGGTACATACAAAAAAAATTTGTATGTAACCTGTACATTCACATGACTTATGTAGGTTAATCTTAAAAGAAACATTTTTTATACTAGCTAAACCATATTTTAATTGTTTAAAATTCTACAATGTAGTGATTCTTTTTAAAACTTAATACAAATATAAAAAACTTACAAGAAACAGAAGCAGATTAACCTACAGGTCATGTGAATGTACAGGGTACATACAAAATAAATTTGTATGTACAAGTTACATACAAATTATTATATGCATGTAACCTGTATATTTACATGACTTCTGTGTTAGAAGTAATCTGCTTCTGTTTCTTGCTGTATATTCATATTCACAAAATAAATTTGTATGCATATTAAATTACAAAATAGCTTCTTATATCACATTTAGTATTCAGAAAAGAAAAAGAAAAATCAACTAATCCCAAATGCATTAAGAAAATATCATAAGCATTAATGCATTAAGAAAAAAATTAAGCATTGTATTTTACTAACTATATCAAACTATCTTTGTTTAAAGGAATGTATTGTAATTTGCACTTCAATAAAAATATGACCAATAAATGTTGTTTTCAATGTATCATTTAATCGTAGGTTGTTCACTCCTAGGTGGAGGATGTATTGTTTTTGGTTTTTTGTTTTCTGCTTTCTCTCTTTAGTCCTTCAAAATCTCCAAGCGAAGGCTTCCTTTTCTTTGTTGTTCTTCCCCTTTTGGATCCTCTTTTATCTTGTTTTTTTTGTTGCATTGGTGGGAATACAAGAACTTCTTTAATTAGTTTTGGTATTGCCCATTTCTCTTCATTTTCCAATGGAAAGAATGATGCTTGATATGCAATATTCAATGTACTTGAGTGATAGCATTTGGAGCACTTTGTATGTATGAGCAGCTTCCTTAGCAAGCATGCTGCAATAGTATGACTACAGGGCAATTTTAGTAACTGAAACTTTCCACAAGTACATGTGTCAAGACTAAAGTCAACAATGTAACTTTCTATGTCCTTTTTAACTTCTACCAGGTTAGTATTGATGTCAATGGTAGTAAACTTCTCTGCTTTTATTTTTCTTTTAGATATTTTCTTCTCAGCCCAAGTTGTCAGTATGCCCATTTCGAATGTTTCTGTCCTCCTTTTCAAAAACCAATTTTGTAGTAGTGATCTTATTTCTTCTAGCCAGCATGTGACAGGCGTGTCTCTTGCATTCCTTAATATTGCATTTATATGCTCAGCATTATTTGAAGTCATAAAGTCAAATCTTGTCTTTGGTGTTGGACATTGTGATCTTGCCCAAGATGGGAAGTTTGTTGTTTTCAAGTATGACATTTCTCGTTTGCTTTCTTCTTCAATCATATTTAGATTTTCCTGGAACTCACTATCTGTGAATGCATAAGCTGCCCTTTTGAAGTACTTGTTGACAACTTCGTTATGAAATGGGGCTAGATTTTGCTTCAAATGATAGCAACAATAACAATGGTGTGCTTCATTCTCAAAAACTGTTGAGACTGCAGACTTTATACCTGCATTTCTATCTGATACGATCACCAATTCTTCTTTTTTTTCTATTAGTAGTTTCAATCTTCGAAAAAACCATTTTCAAGCTTTCTTTGTTTCAGCATCTACTAGGCCAAAAGCAATTGGATAAATCTGTTGTAAAAGAATATAGAATTTAATATTCTTACAAATTTTATAGTAATTAATAAAAGCTGAGAACTCTACATTTTGAAAGTAACATATCAAAAAATGCTATTCAAAGAAACAATTTTCTTGAACTTGTTTATAGTAACATATTAGAAAAAACTATCAAAAAAGTGAACTTGTTTATAGTAACTATACATTTGCTCCTATTTAATTAATTGTTATGAATTGAATATGGCATATTAGGATTTGAGATGCTATTTATTACCTGATTGTTTCCATCCTTTGTTACTACAACTAGCAATACTCCTCCACTTCTTTCTTTAAGGAACGTACCATCAACAACAATAACGGGTCTCATGCAGTTTATAAAACCTTCAATACATGCTCCAATTGCCATAAAACCATACCGAAAATTTGACTCTGTATCTGTTTTTATTTCTGTGTAACAGTTTGGGTTGTTTTTTTCTAGCATGTAGAAAAATGAAGGTAGCTTCCCATAGGAATCTTCAGGACTACCCCTTACAATCCTAATTGCCTCTCTTTTTGCCATGAATGCTTTTTTATAACTTATGTTCATACCAGTTTCACTTTTAATATCACTCATAATGTCTTTTGGTCTCAATTTCCTACTTGTGTCTTTGAATGTCTCTTTTATCTTGTCAGCAATGTACTTGTAAGATGCATTTTTATCTGTTTGTTGATCGTACTTTTCTATGCATTGATGTTCACACTTGTATGTTATTACTTTGAATGCATTTGATTGCCCAATCTTTCTTGCTGCCATCTTCCATGTGCATTTATCATCATTGCATTTCAATCTTACATAAGTCTTGTTTGACCTTTGGGTTATGTAATTGAATCTTTGTTTCACTGCATACTTGGATACCATTAGCTTTAAAACATCCTTGTTTTTGTACACTTTTCTAGGGTATATTTCTTCAGTTGTATCTGAATCTGTGGAGGAGGTGGTGTCATAATTTTCTTGTAAATCGCTTGTTACACTGATGACATCTGCAATTTCTTGCCTATTTTGTTGGCTGACATACAAGACAAGGAGTGCACCACTTTCTTTACCAATAGTTTGGTTAAAGAAAAATTCAATGTCTCTGTTGTCCTCAATTCTGATAGCTAATTGGATTCCTTGACATATCATCTTGAGGTTGATATCTGATTTTAGTTGTAGACATTCAATAATTTCTTTCTTCAGTTCTTCAATGGTTATATTTTTGTTTATGCTTTGGGGAGACCATTTATGTATTTATCCTTTCCTTCTTCAAAAGTTCATTGTCCTCCATGCATAAGTATTATTGATAACTTTGGTTCACCTAATGCATATTTTGTTTATGTTATAGTATAAGTTTAAAGATTATATATGTATAGAGGTATTAATAATGTAATATGTACATAAATATTTTATGTTGTATGTAACCTGTATATACACATTAATGTTGTATGTAACCTGTACATTCACATGAGTTCTATAGGTTTTCAAAACAGCAAAAACATATAAACACTACCATGCAAATTAATAAATATCCACAAGAGTCAGGAAGAACTAAACAGTAAAAAAATACATGACTAAAAATTAGTAGTACAAAACAGTTATAGAGGTATTAATAATGTAATGTGTACATAAATATTTTATGTTGTATGTAACCTGTAGATACACATTAATGTTATATGTAACCTGTACATTCATATTAGTTCTATAGGTTTTCAAAACAGAAAAAACATATAAACATTGCCATGCAAATTCATAAATATCCACACGAGTCGGGAAGAACTAAACAGCAAAAAATAACATGACTAAAAATTAGTCGTACAAAACAATTATAGAGGTATTAATAATGTAATGTGTACATAAACATTTTAAGTTGTATGTAACCTGTACATACACATTAATGTTGTATGTAACATGTACATTCACATTAGTTCTATAGGTTTTCAAAATAGAAAAAAACATATAAACATTACCATGCAAATGCATAAAGATCCACAAGAGTCAGGAAGAACTAAACAGCAAAAAAAATACATGACTAACAATTAGTAGTACAAAACAGTTATAGAGGTATTAATAATGTAATGTGTATATAAACATTTTATGTTGTATGTAACCTGTACATACACATTAATGTTGTATGTAACCTGTACATTCACATCAGTTCTATAGGTTTTCAGAACAGAAAAAAAATATAAACACTACCATGAAAATGCATAAAGATCCACAAGAGTCAGGAAGAACAAAACAGAAAAAAAATACATAACTAAAAATTAGTAGTACAAAACAATTATAAAGGTATTAATAATGTAATGTGTACATAAACATTTTATGTTGTATGTAACCTGTACATACACATTAATGTTGTATGTAACCTGTACATTCACATCAGTTTTATAGGTTTTCAGAACAAAAAAAAATATAAACACTACCATGAAAATGCATAAAGATCCACAAGAGTCAGGAAGAACAAAACATCAAAAAAATACATAACTAAAAATTAGTAGTACAAAACAGTTATAAAGGTATTAATAATGTAATGTGTACATAAACATTTAATGTTGTATGTAACCTGTACATACACATTAATATTGTATATAACCTTTACATTCACATGAGTTCTATAGGTTTTCAGAACAGAAAAAAAACATATAAACACTACCATGCAAATGCATAAAGATCCACAAGAGTCAGGAAGAACTAAACAGCAAAAAAAATACATGACTAAAACAGAACAGTTATAGAGGTATTAATAATGTAATGTGTACATAAACATTTTATGTTGTATGTAACCTGTACATACATATTAATGTTGTATGTAACCTGTACATTCAAATTAGTTTTATAGGTTTTCAAAACAACAAGAATTTAAAAACACTACCATGCAAATGCATAAAGATCCACAAGAGTCAAAAAGAACTAAACAGCAAAAAAATATATGACTAAAAATTAGAAGTACAAAACAGTTATAGAGGTATTAATAATGTAATGTGAACATAAACATTTTATGTTGTATGTAACCTGTACATACACATTAATGTTGTATGTAACCTGTACATTCACATGAGTTCCATAGGTATTCAAAACAATAAGAACATATAAACACTACCATGCAAATGAAAACAGATTAACAAGACTCATGAAATGCATATTTTCTTTATGTTATACTATAAGTTTGAAATCTCTATATGTATAGAGGCATTAATAATCTAAGGTATACATACACATTTATGTTGTATGTAACCTGTACATTCACATGACTTCCATAGCTTTCTAAAACAATAAGAACATACAAACACTACAATGCAAATGCATAAAAATCAGCAAGAAACAGAAGCAAATCAGCAGTTGTTAAGAGTCACAAACTATTAATAGTCGATTGGTACAAAAAACCAATAACATTATTTTTTTTAATTGTTTTTGATGCTCATCTACTTAATTTACTGACATGTATCATGATTAAGTTGATTCTCAACTTGATAACAATTGCAGAACATGAATATAATTTTTTCTTATTTTAATTAAGCAAATGTAATGCCAGATAAGAATAATCAATGTAATCAGTTTCAGTTAAGAGTAATCAGTTTTAGAAAAAGAATATAACACTTACTTTTTTTAGGAAAGTCTTTTTCGTTTGAAAGAACTATTGACATGGTGGAATCCATGGATGAACAAACTCAGCCTTGTTAGTGTGTAATAGAGGCGTTTTTGGTTTGCGCTGATTATGTTTTTTGCGTGAGGGGATGAGTTTGGCTGCTTCAGCGCTGAGCGAGAAGCGTGAGCGTGAGAGAAGAAGCTGAACGTGATGGAGGCGATGAAGAAGTAACTGGACGTGAGGCGTGAGTTCGCGTAACTGTATTGTAGTTGAAGATGAGGGCAAAATTGTAATTTTCATACTTAAGTAATATCCAAACTGTGCGTTTGGATCAATATATTTGCTATTTAGATATAAAAGCACTCTGATGATTAAACTTGTTTATTTAGGTATTTCACTGGTAATTTTGAATTTGTTCTCCTTTATATTTAAAAAATTTGCGAAAATATATCGAAAATTCTTATAAAAAATGGGACCCTCTAAATAGGAAACAATGATCCAAATAATATTAAAATTATTATTTTTTTAATTTCTTAGTTTTTTTTATATGAAAGAAAAATTATAAAAAAAGCTATTCAATAATTATTAATTTTTGATGAGAAATAAAATAATTTTTTTAGTAAATGAATAGTATTATATGATAAGAAGGAAATTAAAAATATAAAACAATAAACATATGATCATTTTATATTAAATAATATTGATTAATTTTTTTTACAATCTAGTTTAAAGTAATAAGAATAAATTATAAAATAATTATATGATTTTAAATTGTTTGAATTTAAGTAAATAGTTTAAATAATTTTTATGAAACAATTATTTATATTTTAAAAGAATAAAATATAATTTAAAGATAAAATATATAATATATAATGCATGACTTATGATTAATTTGAATTTTATCTAATTAAATTTATAAAAAAAATTAAAAGTATAAAAAAATTTATATATTCATTAAAATGAAGTACATAATTTTAGAGAATGGAGTGAGAAAACAATTCATGTTTTTATCCTGCCTCGTATTATAAAATACAAATCTTTATTTTTTATTTTTCTCCAACTATATAATTTTTGCAAAAAATTTGCCCCATGAAAAAAAATTGACAACTCTAAGTTTTACTAATGTTTTGCAATAAATTTCTTTTATTAAATGATATCTGAGGATGAGATTTGAACTAGAGTATTTTTAGGAAGAATGCTAAATTTTATTGACTATAATAGAAGGTAGTATTTTTTTTAGTTGTATATTATAATTGTTTTTATACGTAGAATTTTATTTTTAATTTTTTCAATATATATATATATTATTAAAAATATAGTATTTTTTGAATTGTATTTCATAATTATCTTCATATATAAAATTTTGTTTTTAATTTTTTGGTAAAAAATATATATTTATTTTTCTTATAATAAATATGTAGTTTTTATTAATTAAAGAAGATGTATTCCAATTATAATTTTTATAAATTTTTAAGGAGTTATAAATTCAAAAAAAATTTATAAATTTTTAAAAATTATTATAAATTTTATCATAATATTTTGAATCGAAGTAAAAATTATTATAAATTGATAAAAATCTTAGGGTTGAGAGATCTAATATAGATTTTTTTTACTTATGATTTTAACTATAAAAGAATTTACAAAATTATTATTTAACACCCCTAAAATCTTATAAATTTTTAAAGTTTTTTATAAAATTTTAATTAAATATTCCTAAATTTTTTAGGAAGTCTCCGAAAATCTCAATTAAATACTCCTGGACTTCAAGACTTCAAAATAAATACTCCCAGTCATTTATGTTGGAGGATTTTTTTATTGTTTTTTTGCCTTCCATGTTCACTCCTCTGCGAAACTGCAAAGTGGAAACGCCTTTAGCCAATTCGCCAAACTAGATAGCCATTTTCGGCAATGGCCTTCAACGCCCTCATAATGAGGCCCACGTTTTGTGTTAACTCTTTTTCTTTGCAATTGGAAGAAGCAAGGTGCTTAATTGAAAGCGGAAGAGAAAAATAGAGTTGGGATCATATGGCCAGAGGAAAGATTCAGATCAAGAGAATTGAGAACACCACCAATCGACAAGTCACCTTCTCCAAGCGTCGCAAAGGTCTCTTCAATAAAGCTAATGAGCTCAGCGTTCTCTGCGATGCTAGGGTTTCCATTCTCTTGTCCTCCCCTACCTTCAAAATCCACTCTTACGTCTCTTCCTCCACCTCGTAATTCTCTCTTTCTTCATCTCCATCTTCTTTTGTTTAATTTTTCAATTTATTAACATTAATTTCGTAATTTTTTTTTTTTAGAACCAAGGAAATTTTAGATGATTATCAGAGGACTCTTGGAATTGATATTTGGAGTTCGCACTATGAGGTATGGTTCCTTTCTTCCTAGTATTTTTTTTTTCGTCTTTTTCTTGAGGAGTAATTGGTTACACATATGGTGGTGTTATGCTTGCAGAGAATGCAGAAGAATTTGAACAGGCTCAATGACGAGAACATGAATCTTCGAAGGCAGATCAGGTAACTCTGATGTTCTACTTTCTGTGACTAATTTATAAGCAATTAGTTTTGGATATTATTTTCTCTGGCTGTACTGGGTATGAGGACTTGTTCTGTTGATAGGCAACGTTTGGGCGATTGTCTGAACGATCTGAGCTTCAAGGAACTTGTTGATCTTGAGCAGCACATGGAAGCTTCTCTCACTGTTATTCGTAACCGCAAGGTGGGATTTACGGTACCTTTCCATTGTTTCCAAACTTTTCCAACTTTTTCGTTGAATCTCGTTCTTATATAACTTTTGTTCATGTATTTGTATTTTTTTATAAGCTTAACTACTCAATTACTTCCTAAACTTTAAGCAGTTTATGCATAGGTTTAAGCAAATTTTATACAGAAGTCTATAAACTTTGAGCAAATTGAAACATAAGTTCTTAAATTTTTTAATTATATAATTTAGTCCAAACTCTTAAAATTTTATACATGGGGTACTTTAATTTTTAATCCTTACAATTTAGTTCACAAATTTTTAAATTTCAAACTAGGACCTAACTTGGCTACTAAAATACATATTTGTGAATCAAAATTTTAAGACTTATAAGTGAGATAGATTTTAAAAAATTGGGACTAAATTGTATGATTTAAAAGTTTAGAATTTATGTATGAAGTTATAAAAATTTGATAATCAAATCGTACGTTTTATAAATTTATGCACTTATGTGATAATTTAGTTAAAGTTTTGGGGTCTAATGGTATAATTTAACTCTTTTTATATAATAAAAAAGTTGTTCTTTTGCTCTGCTCCCCTTTTCAGATGACATTTAAAATGTTCAATAGTTTATCAATTTTGAGCCCTCAATATAGCTGGTTTTTTATAGTTAACTCAGAGTAAATTGCTAGAATACTTCATTCGAAATGACATATAATTGCACTCACACTAATTTTTCGTGTCATACGTGGCAAAATTTTCATGAAGAATATACAACTTTTCAATTATCAAAGTTATGTTAATATGTGTTATATCATAATTGGGGTAAGGTAAGTGTAAACTTGTATGTCCTTAGCTTTCATCTTTTCTTTCATAGAATTTCAAGTAGCTAGAGTTTCTTTCATTAAAAAAAAAAAAAAAGTTGCTAGAGTGTCTTTTCTTCTAGTTCCTTTTTGGTGTAAATGAGATGGTATTAATGATATTTTTTTCTCTCTCCTCAATAAACAGGATAATTTCTTGAATTTAGATTTTTTTTTGCCTTAATTTTATTAGCTGCTGTAGTTTGAGGTAAAACTTGAGTAATTTACACATAAACTGCAAGATCTGGTTGGAGCCTTACTGTCTTAAGCATATTGTTCACATTACAAAGTGGCGACTTTATGTGTGCATCGTTATCAGGATTGTTTTATTCAGGTTTCATAGGTATTTTTCCGATCTTCTACCTGATTGCCTTTTCCCACCCTGAGGGGTGTTGTTAAGGGTCTATTGCTATTTGACTTTTATATTTATTGATCTTTCTCTTAGTTGAGTTTGTTTGTTTCTAAAGCTTTAAATCTTTTTTTTAGGTCGGATTGGCTGAAGCTTAGGGATCTGATTATTTATGCTTCTGAGATCCTATCAGAAGTGCTTTTATAGAGTGCTTCTGAGATCCTATAATAGTGCTTCTGATAGCAAAATAGTGCTTTTAAGACCAAAGAGGAAAAAAATTGTCACAAGCGCTTTCAACATTCGAAAAATGCATTTTGTGCTTGTCGATAAAAACACACATGCTTTTTCCTGAAATTGTTTTTTATGAAATCGCTTATGTCTAAAACCACTTTTAACAGAAGCACAAGCAATGACCTTAAATATGTTATTACAGAAAAACCTGCTATTAGAAAACCTGTGTCAGAGATTAAGCTTTATGTTGTTTTCTTTTCTTTTCTTTCTCTAAGAAATAAAAGGTTTATATTAGGGAGTAGTTATATGATAATATGACATGCATCCAAGAGCACTCACTTACTAGAAGTTAATCTTGAAACACTAATTAAAGGTTACTTCTCCTTCACCATATGGTCGCATGTTGGATGTCTTTTTTTATTTGTGAACATGCTGGAGAAAACTCTTATATGAATTCTCTTGTTATTCTGACGATTTTGTTCTTGTATTAAATTTAAGGTTCTTGCAAAGTTTTTTGTTTTTTTTTCCTGAATCTGATGAATAATATTTCTTATTGTGATATTTTTTCTTTTTAGTCTTAGATGTGAGTGCTTTTTTGCCCCTTTCAGTTCTTTCCACCCCTTTTTCTTTTTCTGTGTGAGTACTTGGCTGTCGTAGACTTGTAGAAACAGGCGTTAAAGAAAATGTTCGTGATCATTTCCTTGTAGTTGCAGGTGGTGCTAGCTGCATAAATAGATGCATTGCATATCTGCTTTCATGCAGGTTTGGATTCTTCTTTTGTAAAGCTTAATAATCTGGGAAGCTAACTTTACTAGTGTAATGATTGGCAGAATTGTGTGCTCACTAATCAGATTGGAATTTTCAAGAAAAAGGTAATCCTTGTTGACAATCTCTTTCGGGTAACCTCTTTGGCTTCTTGCATATTTTCAGTTCATAAGCAGGGGAGTCTTTTTTCCCTAGAAAATTTTAATGGTTACCAAGTATTGATGACATGTCTTTTTTGTCTCTTCATACCACATTTTCATTATGTGGTTGCAGGAGAGGAATGCGAATGGTTTACACCGGCACTTGATATGTGAATATGTAAGCATCAAGCTCCATGTGAAATAACTTTTAAGTGGCCAAATTACTTTTGTAAATCACACGCATAAATTTTATGAATGAGGAGATTTATTTTGTGGTTTGATATAGGGAGCTGAAGATGTCTACCCACACAATGAGTTGGACGCTAACAGAGATTATGTTATTGGAAGTTCGGATGGAGTTGGTGGTCATGATTTTGCATTATGCTTGTATCCTAATCAGCCTAACTTCCAAAGAGGCACAGAAATATCAGAGTTAACCTCGTTAACTCTCAGCCAGCAACTCTAACATGTTCAGCTATGATATGCATTTCTTTACAACAATTCATGGTAGGATTGCATATTACCTAAAGAATGAGTTCAACTACAGTCTATATGTATTAGCTACTTTAAGTGACGTATCTGCTAGTGTGTGTGTTTTTGAGACAATTGTATGATTTCTTAGTATGATATCTTATGAAGCCATTAAACTGACTGGCCTACCTTGTCAAGTGCTGTGTGTCATGTCATGGGTTTTGATTATTTTTTTTATGATAGGGTCTAACCATCTAAGTTCTGAAATTGTGCTAAAAGCCTAAAACCAGTCATTAAATCAAATTTATGGGATAAGTTTGACGATTTACCTAGTTAATCTTTAACACATGTTTTTATTTTGGTCTAAATTTCTTGGAAATATCATTGTGAGCAGAGCGTGCAAGCGAGCTTTTGGTATGAGATTTGAGTTTCTGTGCATTTATTGGTGGGAAGGTTACACATTTGAGAAAGCAAAATTAGCTGTGAAATTTATAAAATAACCCTTCTAAAATTTAATAAGATTTGAGATCAATTAAATTGGTTATAAAATAATATGTTAGTTGTATAGAGGGTGGACATATTTAGTTTATATACGCTCGGTATTTATATACCACGTGTACATATATAATTCCCAAGATTTTGAACAAGGTTGTTGCTTAGTATCAGCTTAAATCATAATGAACTTAAGGTAGAACATTCCTACTAAAAAGAACGTACCCTTCCCAAAATTCACAAGTTGGCCCGAAGTTTGACATTATCTTGCAATGCTTGACTTCATAGCCCAACAATTATCTTCAGCAGCTATTCCAATAAATAACAAATCATCGGCAAAAAACAAACAAGAAAGCATTGGAACAGATCACTTCAATTGCACTCCCTTCAAATGGCCATTCTAAACTTTTTTAACCATCTTAGCTAACACATCAGCTACAAGAATGAAGAGATAGGGAGAGAGGGCTTAAACCCCCTTTTGGATAAAACATTTCCACAGGACTACCATTTACCAGTATTCTATAAGAAACAGTGCTAACACAACAAAAAACAAGCTGAACCCAAGCCTGAGCAAAACCAAGTTTGATCAATAAGGCTTCTAGGAATCCCCAATCTACTATGCCCTGTCAGTTTTTGCAGCAAAATAGCCTTGCTTTCTTAACTTCCTCAATCATCACAGGTTTGTGCAGATGGGCATTCATTTCTTCATTGACAATAGGCTGAACCGCACTAAGAACATCTTCCACACCTTGACACTATATGCTGCACCAAAATGCTGTTGAATTAATTCCACAATAGTCTTAGGATCATTCTGCAATACTCCATCAGAATACTTAAGCTTTGAGATCATATTACATACCCTTCTAAGTCGTACTGTTTTATGGAAGAAAGTCGAATTTTTTTCACCAAAACGCAACCATTTAATTCTAGATCTTTGTCCCCAATACAATTCTTCCTTCCTACGTACATCTTCAATTTCCTTCTTCGATATCTTTTGCTTAGCCCAAGTGATTGATCTACTCAACTCAGCGACAACTAGCTTGTCTTTCAACTGTTTGAGAATCTTCCTAGGATTACAACGAAGTTGCTCACTCCTGATCTCAAGTTTTTTCCTACAACTACCAAGCTTTTGAGCGTGCTGCTCATAGATGGAACATCTGAAACATTAGTCCACCCATCATCAAATCACATCTCGATAGCCCTCCTCTTCTTGCCATATAACCTCATACTTAAACGTATCTAGCCAAAAAAGCCTTTCTCATCTAAATTCAGAACAAGCTTATTTTGATTCGAACCAGTAATTGAAGGAACAAAGACTTTGTTATGTGCAAATAGATATTGCAATATTGAATTTAATCAAGCATAATAGAAAATAATAGAAAATATCTAAGTAAACCCCCAATGAAAATATCAATTCAACAACAATCACAACAAGCTCTAGATATTCAATCAAAAGCAATGGAATATAAAAAATAGCAAAAGAAAATAACACACCAAAATTATAGTGGTTCAACCCAACCAATGTGGTGAGTCTATTCCACTTCTTCACCCCCCATGGAAATGAGTTCCACTAGCTTCAAAGTCGGAGATTACAAATACAATGGAGAAAATGCTTGAAGAGAAACACTTTCTTGGAAGAAAAACACTCAAAGAGATACTCAAGAACTTTTCTCACTTACAATGGTGAAAATCATTCTCTTCTTCTTCTTCTCTTTTCTAGTTTTCTTCTCTCAAGTTTAATCACACAAATCCTCTCTCTTAGAAACCTAAGAGCTCTTAAATATGTTTATATAGCACATTTACACAATTACAATAATGCCAAAACTATTCCTAGCTTCCTAGTACAAAGTCCATGCCTTTAAAAGTCATTTATCCTGTTTTTTGCAAAGAAATAGAAACTGTCCGTAAGGGCGGGATCAATCCAGACAGAGGGGGATCGATCCGTCTTCATATCTGGGCATCTATTTTCCAGCAGAAAGTTCAGGATTAGATCGCTCTCGGGGTGGGATCGATCCGTCTATGGTGGATCGATCCGTCTTCTTGTTTGGGCACCAGTTTTCTAGCAGAAAGTTCAGGATCGGATCGCGCTCCGAGTGGAATCAATCCATTTATGGGGGCATCGATCCATCCAAGCTTGGATCGATCCAGGATGCTCTGTAGCCCTGTTTTCTTTCTCCACACTTGATACCATGCAATGCTCTTAGTCCATTCAAGTATCCCATGGATTTGCATCACAATATCACAGACTTCTGAATTAGGGAACCTACCCAAGGTAGCTGCATTGATCAATAGTCGATCCAAACGTTCTGTATAAAATCTTCATCATATGCCATTCCTCCAAGAAAAGAAACAACCATTGGCTTTGACATCCAGCAACTCACATCTATAGCCAAAACTGTTAAACTTTCTTGACCTATTGAAATCAAACTTCTACCTCCCTCATTTTCATCAGCATTTAACATCTCATTAAAGTCATAAGTTGTTGGAAAATGGGAAAAAATAGGTATTTAGACTCATGGTTAAATACCCTTTTGATGCATCATTTTGAGTAGGACTCACTTGGTATAAGTATAGGGTCATGATTGATTTGGGTTCTTCTCCGCGAGGGCTTCGAAATCATATATTTATACACTCAAAATGAGATTGAGATGAATAAGAAATTGTGTCTCAAAGTTCACTTAATAAGATGGAAAAAATGTTGTGGTTTTTGGTTTATCCCATATAGGAAAAACACTAACACATGAAATGCTTTATATAGCATTTGCTTTCCTATGAGAGGTAAGCTTGTGTAGCATAAAGGCTCTCTCCACGTGCGCTCAGGGGTGCAAATCTTAGGATTTTTCGGCCCGAAAATTTGAAACTCCAATCACGGGCTCGCACGACCTGCGGACAAGAATGTCGTTCAATTTCGATGGGCCTTGCGCGGTTTGGGTTTTGCTATATGTAATTTTTTTTTCCTCTCAGAATTAAATTGCAACTGTTGAGGAGATTTATTGCTGCAGTTTCAGCAACTCAATAGTTACAAAAATTGAAGTAGCAATTTTTTTGATAACAACTGCATTTGTTGCAATAGTTTTTAGCAACTGTAACAGCTGTATTTATTGCAGCAGTTTCAATAGCCATTTTCAACAGCCATATTTTGGATGCTTATATATTGACTCTGCAGCTGAGGAAAAAAGACACAGCAAACAAACTTTCTCTTCTCAATTTCTATGTAGCAAACACTTCTAACTTCCAGTAAATTTATTCTAGAGCTAAGCTTTGTGTGATAGAGAGAAAATTCAATTCAGTTCGTACAAACAGATTCAATTTGGTGCTTTAAATTTTTTTTTAGATCGTTGTATCTTGGAATGTATTTTTTACTTAATCTCAAACACCTGTTGTGAGGGAAAAATTTATCTTAAGGAAACCGTTTAAGGGCCTCGATCTTCCTTTTCATTTTCTTTTGTATTTATTTTGTTATAATTTTGTAATTTTAATTTATTTATTTATAATATTCAACTTCTTGTTTGTTCATTATATATTTCTCGTACAATCTTAAGATAAATATTTTCACAGACAAGCAAGTTGATTTCTCTTATTCTTTTATGTTACCGTTACTTAATTTTTCAGTTGTTTTGCTTTATTCATTTCAACTTTTCTGGGATTAATTTTATAATTCGGATTGTGTTTCTTTCATATCAACTACTTATTGGAATTATTTTAGTATTTCTTGTGTTTGTAATTTTGCTTATTAATCTTTTATGTTTTGCAGATATTTTTTTATTTATAAATCAGCTACTTAGTGTTTTGCTCTCTTTGATTCGAGATTGTTTGTAATAATTTTTTTATGCATTTTCTCAACAAATGAATTTTACTTAAAATTCTTTTATTCCAGTTTGTTTCTGCTCTTTATACCTTTAAATTCTTGAACTTGATAGTGGATTCTTTATTCCCTACAACAAAATTAAAAACTGATATTGTTTTCTATGCTGTATGCACTTTTAAATTTTATTCCTTTAATTATCTACTGTTTGTGACTTGTTTCTTTGTACCTTTAGGCATTAAAAGTTTGATATATATACTTTAAAAAAAATTATACAAGTTTATTTTTATTTTAAAACAGTTTCAATTTTGCTTTTATTAAAAAAAAAAAAACATTTTTGCCTGCCTTGCTGTTATTATACTTTAATATAACACACTTATACGTTTACTGTTTGGTTTAGTTTATGCACCCTTTTTATTCTTTTAACACAATTACTTGCTGTAGTACTTGTTGGCTTATAATTAATACTTGTTTTGATTTTTTGGGTACTACTTTTAAAGATATAAAACTATTTACTTTGCTCTCAGGTTCACGTTAACAAGCAAATTATTATTTTAATTTAACTCGATCAATTTTCCATTCGTCTACAAGCAAAAAAAAAAAAAAATTTATTTACCGCTCGTTAGGGTTTCGAATTGGGATTTCCTATTGAATTGCTTCGATTGCATCTTATTCACGTAGAAAAATTAATCACTGATTCACCCAACTCTTCGTTCCCAAGTCTAATTCCGATCAAGATCAAGTTACTGGTTTGCTCAGTTGTTGTGTCAATTTCACACCAACTCTTCGTACAGCTCATCGCCATCAAACTCACCCATACTTCATCTGATCCCACAGACTCCGATTGGCTTCTGAAGCACCTCTATACAATACTCTCAATTAACACGCCTCGTGATCCTTTCTTAGCTCTCCCACTCCCTTCTGCAATTATAGAGATCAATTGTAATCATAACACCGACTCTCCACACGCCAATACCATCCCTCAATCTCTCTGGAAATGAAACGTTTTCCAATTCCCAAGATCGACATTCTGAAGCTCAAGACAGATACTCAAATGCCCCTTCAACTCCAAGCTATAAATTATACCCGATTACTCCTTTCCACACAGCTCTTCAAAAAGCCAAAAAAGAAAACCATTTCATTGCTCGCACATTCTCAATTTACCTTCGTCATGGACGTTGCCTCCAAATTTGTTACAGAGAAAGATATAGGAGACCTAGTAGAAAAAACAAAACACTTAACCTGTGACATCCCTGTACTTGAACTCGATGAAAACACTGAAGAAGCTCAGATGGCAGCTTCAGTAATGTTAGTAGGCAAATTGCTGTCTAGACATCCAATCAAAAAATACCAAGTTGTGTCTGCAGTCAACAAAGCATGGGACACCAAAGGAGATGTACTGGTTGCCACTAAGGATTACAGGCAAAATATTTTTTCATTCACGTTTGAATCTGCTGAAGAACGTGACTCATAGTGGGATCGTCGCATCTGGCATGTCAATGGCGCCCTACTTGTATTAAGGGAATGGGATCACAACCTTACCATCCAAGAACTGAAGTTTGATACTGCAACATTCTGGATACAGGTTCACTGTCTTCATTTTGCAGGTATGCGTTTGTCAAATGCTAAAAAATTTGCTGATCTTGCAAGGACTTTCATTCAACATGACTACTCGGGTGATGAGTCATTCATGGTTCAAAATTACCTACGCTTTAGAGCTGACATTAATCTCAATAAACCCATTGTCACTGGCTGCCTTATCCCACGATGCAATTTGGACAACCTCAGCCTCAAAGACCAAATCTGGGTGGAATTCAAATATGAGCGACTTCCAAACTTCTGTTCCAAATGTGGTTTTTTGACTCATGCCACCTATAATTGTAACATCCACTCCGAAATGCACTGCAAAGTGAATGAATCCACTCTCATCCCTTTGTATGGAGATTGGCTGCGCGCCAACCATGAACTACTCTCACCAATGTCATAGTATTGGTCTGCACTCAACAATGGAAACCCAAAAGCTCAACTTAATTCAACTGAATCTGCTGAAGCTGATAATTCACATCTTTTACCTCCACACATAACAAGAATCGTTCCCAACCACAGGGTATCCAATGCTGCCTGCACTGTCGAACCCATCTCAGAATCTGTAGACAAAAAAGAAAAATTCTCAATTAAAGCTGACCGTATTCATGCAAAAGTACAGGAACTTATACAAATGATACATGTGCTGGACCTTGTAAACTTTGCTGCTTATTTCCATGACTGGTATTTTCATCTCAGTGATGATCATATTGACATGAACCTGCGTTTCAAGATGATAGCACAAGCCATGGGGTTAGAACTTGAATTTGATATGGACAGAAGCTGGTTCAACTTTCATACAACACAAATCTTTCATATTGCTCAGGAGGTTCATCATGACACTTCTTTCACGACCTCATAGTTCTCCTCTCACATCCTATGTGAACTGTTCCAGTTCCACAAGAAATTCCACCTACAACTGTCGACACCAACGCCTTCTGAACAACTACCTTGCCACAACTCTCCTATCCAACATGAAGATTGGTCTCCATCCACTGCTTTAAAGGCCCTCTCAGACAGCAGCTCCACTAATTAAAGGCATCGTTGCCACAGAAAACTTGCCACCAAACGTAGGGCCACTGGGAAAGCCCCCACAGTCCTCGATAAAGACATCAGAAAGCGTAAGGCCCAACTTATTTTACAAAAGGATCCAAGAAACTATCTGTTTGTAATCCTCACAACCATACAGCTTCTACCAACTCCAATTCTCTGATCTGTCTGAATGATCAAATGTCTCCGGATATTCCCACACAACCACTTACTGCTGAAGGTGGGGAGGCGGCCTCTAATTTTCCCCCTATTGGAAAATGAAGGTACTCAGTTGGAATGGCCGGGGTCTGGGGAGACCTCGCGCCAAAAGAGCCCTGCGCTATCTCATCCGAAGAAACAAACCAGATGTGTTATGGTTAATGGAGTCTAAATTGAGCACAGATGGCTCTATTTTGTTACAAAATTCTCTTGGGTTTAAGAATAGCAAAGTAATACCAGCTGAACGAAACAGGGGTGGCTATCTTTTGTTATGGAATGATAGGTTTAATTTACAGATAACTGAGGTGGGAAACAGCTATGTATATTTTGAATTAAATCACCCTGGGACTATTAATAATAAAATCTGCTTTTGTTGTGTGTATATTCCACCTTATCCTGCACTCAAACAACAAACTTGGCACAATGTAACAACTTTCATCAACCAATTAAATAAATCATGGGCTTTAATCGGAGATTTAAACAACGTCACAAAGCAATTTGAGAAGCTAGGTGGTGTGATGTTTAAACCTCATCTGAATAACTCACTCCAACAGTTCATTGTGTCCACTAATGCTATTGATATTGGTAATTCTGGAACCCAATTCACATGGTGTAATAATAGGCATTCTTCAGCCAGAATACTACAAAGACTTGATAGAGTACTTACATCCTCAGACTGGCTTTCTCAATTTCCAAAAGAACAGGTTTTCAATTTACCAAAGTTCACATCAGACCACAATCCAATGATATTGCATACATCTGGTACTTGGGAACCTTATTGAATCTGGCCTTTCCGGTTCATGGCTATGTGGTATAGAGACCCATCTTGCAAAACAATCATACAGGATACTTGGGGCTCTTTTCAACCAACGCTGGACCTTTCTTCCAAACTGCAATCACTCTCTTCCAAATTAAATACTTGGAATAAAGACCATTTTGGCTTTGTGCAACAGTAGCTAAATACCTTGGAACAGAAACTCAAATTTTTACAATCATGTCCTTTGGATGATAGACAGGTAAAGTTAGAGAAACAGATCCAAGATCAATTGAATGAGCAACTAGAAAGACAAGACTCCTTATGGAAACAAAAGTTGAGAGAACTATGGCTCACTGAAAGAGACCAAAATACCAAATTTTTTCATACTTCCACTCTTCTTCGCCGGCAATCAAACCATATTCCTCTTCTAAAACTAGAAAGTGACGAAATCACTTGGAATCGGGATAAAATTGAGAGTGCTTTTTCACATTACTACAGAGCACTGTTTTCAACAACATCCACACCCATTGGTGAGGAAATACAAGAGTTATTTCCTGCTGTGATCAACTCTCAACAAAATGATCAGATTGCCAGTATACCGTCTCCGAAAGAAATAAAGGCAGCTCTTTGGGATATGCATGCTTTAAAAGCCCCAGGACCAGATGGTTTTTCTGTCTTATTTTACAAAGAAAGCTGGGATACTATTGGCATTGACGTCATTAAAGAAATTCAGAACTTTTTTCTTACTGGGACTCTTAACCTCAATTGGAATCATACTTACATCATCTCAAAAGTTCAGAATCCCATCCACGTCACAGACTTCCGACCAATCAACTTGTGTAATGTCAACTACAAAATCATTGCAAGAATTCTAGCCAAACAACTGCGATCTTATCTTGCAGAGCACATCTCACTTTACCAAGTTGCTTTCATACCTGGTCGATGGTTTGTAGAAAACACTCTATTGGCACATGAAATCGCACATAAAATTAAGAGGAAAACAAGAGGCAAAGAAGGTTTGATGGGTTTAAAACTGGATATGAAAAAAGCTTATGATATGGTAGAATGGAACTTTTTACTTCATATCATGAATCTCATGGGATTCTCCCCAAAAGTTTGCAATCTCATTCATCAATGCATCTCTACAGTATCCTTCTCAATCCTTGTAAATGGAGCTCCACATGATAATTTCCGACCACAGTGTGGGCTCCGTCAGGGAGATCCTCTTTCTCCTTATCTTTTCATAATGGTCACAGAATGTTTGTCTTGGCTGTTGCTCAAATCAAACAGTCAACACCAATTACATGGCATCAAGCTAACACCAGCTGCCCCTGCAATTTCACATTTATTCTATGCCGATGACATACTTATTTTTTTGAAAGGAACTGCTAAGGAAGCACATCAAGCCAAGCAGATTTTGGATAATTATTGTCATTGGTCTGGACAGCAAATAAATTATCAAAATTCTGCAATTTTTTTCTCACCAAATATGACCAACTCTCAAAAACACCTAATCTGCCAATCTTTATCTGTAACAAATATGTCTGATAACATCAAATATTTGGGTCACTCACTCCCTATCGGAAGGAAAAAAAACAATGGAATTCAACAACATATTAGAGAAGTTACACAACAAATTGGACAGCTGGAAATCAAAACTGCTTTCACAAGCAGGCAAAATGACTTTAATCACTTCAGTGATACAGAACTTACCAGTTTACTCCATGAGCACGTTCAAAATTCCAAATAATGTGTGTCAAAATGCGAATTCCATAATTAAGAGATTTTGGTGGGCGAACAATACTCATGCCACTCATTACTACTCACCACTGCCTTGGGAAAAACTGTGTCTACCAAAAACTTCCGGAGGACTTGGGTTTAGGAAAATGGAAGATTTCAACAAGGCGATGCTTTCCAAAGCTGCTTGGCAAATAATCACCCAAGCTGAGAAATTATGGGTCACAGTTTTTCAAGCCAAATATCTCCAACGTCACCACTTTCTGGAAGTTCAACAACGCATAGGTGATTCATATATTTGGAAAGGCATCCTATGGGCACGAGAGATCATAAAAGCAGGTAGTTACTGGCAATTGGGAAATGGTCAAAACGTCAATTTTAAACAGGATCCATGGATACCGGGATTACCATACCAAAAATTACCCACTCTGGTTACACAAAACTTGCAACATTTACATCACATAACTGATCTCTGTTACTGGCAAAGTTTCTGGGTGTGGGATCATAACCAACTACAAAACCTGGTTGGACCAAACATGGTTCCATTTATACTCAATATTAGGCCTCCTTCAAATCGTCCAGATGAACTCAAGTGGTATGGATCTGGCAAAGGAATCTACTCCATCAAGGAGGCTTATTGGACTCAAATTTCTCCCCGAATTTTCCCTCTCTCACAATCACTGCTATGGAGGAAACTTTGGAAAGCCAAAATTCATGAACGACACAAACTCTTACTTTGGAAAATTGTCAACAACTGCCTTAGCACAAAAAAGAATATTGCCAGATTTACACTTATTGAAGATCCTCTTTGCCCTCTTTGTCACAAAGAACTTGAGGACACTACTCATCTATTCCTCAAATGCGATATTCTTCGGTCGTGGTGGCTAACATGGCACTGGAACATCATGTGGGACTTTCTGGAAAAACTTGATCTCTTCTCTTATATAAACTTCGTTCTAAACCCTCTAAAAAAATGGCTACCAAACACAATCACTGCTGAGGAATTCACTTTAATCTCTGCAATTATGATCGAGCAAGTTTGGTGGCTACGAAATGAAGTTTTATTTAAAGAGCAGGCTTTAAATAAACAGGAACTTATACACAGACTTCACAATAGATTTGAAGAATTCAAAGCTGCACTAGTTAAACCAGGGACTAGGGAAACTGCAATTGGAGAAACTATTATAATTCCTTCAAATTAGCAACCTCCACCTCCACATGCCATTAAAGCAAATTTCGATGCCGCTTGGCACAATAGGTGTGCTAGATTGGGATTCATTGTTACAGACAGCTATGGCCGTACCATCTATGCCTGGGTCAATTATTGCAATACTGCTAACATTGAAGAAGTTGAAGCCTTAGCCTTAGCCGCTTTCTTTTATTTACAACAATTTTCCCACCAACCAGTCTATCTAGAAGGAGATAATCAAACGATTATTCACGCTCTACTTGAAGAAAATTGGAGTGACCTTCATCCTACCATACAGCAGATCCTAGTGGAAATGAATCAACATCTGTCCAGTTTTAACATAATCTCTATCAGATGGATCCCTCGAGACCTCAATCAAAGAGCACACAACTTAATACAATGGGCTTCTAACCATGACAGAGTAGGCGACATTGACATTTCTCTCCTACCTTCTGATTTAGCAGGACACTCTTAACTTCACAAGAGTTCCCTCCTATAGACTGCTGTCTCCGGACAACACATCTATTAACTATAGCAAAAAAAAAAACATTAATATCCATTACTTCAATTTGTTTTGCTTTAAACTGTTTTTTCCTTTAATTACTTTTTGTTCTTAGACTTTTGTTTCAAAAAAAAAAATTATAATAATAATAAAAAAAACAAAACAAAACGACAATTTTTTTTAAATAAATAATAATAATTCTTTAATTTTTATAAGTTGTTTACTTGTATCAATTGCTGATATTATTTTGATAAATAATATAAATATTATTTAAAGGTTTTAACACTTTGATTATTACAATTATTTTTTAGAATATCAAAAATAACTTCTGAGATGACTACTCATGAGATATCTACTGTGAATGCTGCTAACTCTTCTATGGGTGGTTCAAATGTGAATCAAGTGGTGAGGCCTATTATGGCTTACAGGGTTATCCCAAAGTTATCAGTTTCGGTTCCTTTGAACCATGATGTGGCAGAGAAACCAGAGAAGTTCAATGGATTGAATTTCAAGAGGTGGAGTAAGATGTTATTCTATCTTACCACCTTGAATCTAGCAAGGTTCTTGATTGAAGAATCTCCCAAACAACCTGAGGGTGAACAAGATTTTCAATCTGCTAGTGCTATTGAAGCATGGAAGCATTCCAATGGAATTATATTCTGAATGGCCTAAGTGACTCCCTATATAATGAGTATAATAAGGAGAAAACGGCTAAAGACTTGTGGGAGTCATTGGACTGAAAGTATGAAAGTGAAAATGTCGGTGCCAAGAAATTTTTGGTTGGTCGCTTTCTTGATTATAAGATGGTGGACAATAAACCAATATGTAGTCAAGTACGTGAACTCCAAGATATCTTAACAGAGATGCATGATGAAGGGATGGTACTGAGTGAGACCTTCCAAGTCACAGCTATTATTGAAAAGTTGCCCCCTTCATGGAGGGAGTTCAAGGCCTACCTTAAGCATAAGCGAAGGGAAGTGTCTATGCAAGACTTGCTTGTAAGATTTAAGGTAGAAGAAGACAACAAGACTTCTTCTAAAAGGGGTAATATCTTATCAGGACCCAAGGCTAACGTGGTGGAGTATGGTCAAAGCTCCAAGCATAACAAGTATAAAGGCAAGGGTAAGGGCAAGCTGAACAAAGGTTCAAAGTTGAAACTTAAGGAAGCAACTTTTAAGAAGTCAAGCTTCAAGGGGACTTGCTTTAACTGTCAAAGGACAGGGCACAAATCTCTAGATTGCACGTTTCCAAAGAGAAACAGAAATCGTGAGGCAAACATGATTGATGACACTCAAGACTTTTCTAATAGTGACTTGTCTACAGTTGTCTCTGAAGTAAACCTGGTTGAGTCCAACCCAAGGGAGTGGTGGATTGACACTGGTGCGACCAGATATGTTTGCTCAGACAAAAGGCTATTTACCACCTTTGAAGTTGTCAAGGAAGGTGAAAAGCTATTTATGGGCAACTTTGCAACTTCAACTGTTGAAGGGCAAGAAAAAGTTGTACTGAAGATGACCTCAGGAAAGGATCTGACTCTAAATAATGTGTTGTATGTACCTGAGATTCGTAAGAACCTTGTGTTTGGTTCATTGCTAAATAAACATAGCTTTAGAATTGTATTTGAGTCAGATAAGTTCGTGTTGACCGAAAAGGGTATATTTCTAGGCAAAGGGTATACATGTAATGGGCTTTTTAAGCTTAATGTAACAACTGTAATGCTTAAAAAAATTAATAAAGTTAATTCTTCTGCTTACTTGCTTGAGTCTTCCAATTTGTGGCATGGTATATTAGGTCATGTTAATTATAAATCTTTGCGTAGATTAATTAATATGGATCATATACCCTCTTTTCAAATTGATTCCAAAAACAAATGTGAAACTTGTGTTGAGGCCAAAATAACAAGGTCATCGTTCCATTCAATCAAAAGGAACACAGAACCTCTTGAATTAATCCAGAGTGATCTATATGATTTGAAGTTTGTTCAAACAAGAGGTGGTAATAAGTATTTTATTACTTTTATCAATGATAGCACAAAATACTGGCATGTATATTTTCCTAAAAGCAAAGATGAAGCTATAAAGAAATTTATTCTCTATAAAGAAGAAGTTGAGAACCAACTCAACAAGAAAATTAAGGTACTACGAAGTGATCGTAGTGGTGAGTATGAAGCACCTTTTGGTGAGTTCTGTGCAGAATACAGAATCATACATGAAACCACAGCGCCTTATTCGCCTCAGCAGAATGGAATAGCTAAGCGAAAGAATTGTACCTTAAAAAAAATGATGAATGCAATGTTACAAAGTTCTAGGTTACCCTAAAACGTGTAGGGGGGGCCATTTTATTGGCTAACTACCTTTTAAATAAAGTTTCCAACAAAAAGGCACAAAAGACACCGTATGAGTTATTTAAAGGAAGGGCACATTCCTATAAATATTTACGAGTGTGGGGTGTCTTGCTAAAGTAGCCGTACATATACCTAAGAAGGTGAAGATAGGTCCAAAAATAATAGATTACATTTTTATTGGATATGCATATAATAATAGTGCTTATCGTTTTCTTGTACATGAGTCAAAGATCTCAGACATACACAATAATACAATAATGGAATCAAGAGATGTGTCGTTCTTTGAACATGTATTTTCATGTAAATTCCAAGGGAATTCGAGTTTGTTTAAACAAACTTATGAGACTATGAATGAAGATAATCATGAATAAGAGGTTGAGGTTGAACCTAGACATAGCAAAAGGGTTAGGACATAAACGTCCTACGGTCCAAATTTCTGACTTATTTGCTAGAAAGTGAATCTCAAACCTATAAAGAGGCTATAAACTCTTCTGAAGATCTTCAATGGAAAGAGGCCATTGATGAACACTAGATACTTAAGATACATTTTATGGACTGCACTACACAAGTAACAAAACTACATAAAATGTGTTCACTGTATCCTAAATGCACTACACAAGATATCCAGCTGTATTAGAAGGATACAATGATGCAAATTGGATATTTAATATGAAAGACTCTAACTCTACTAGTATATATGTGTTCACATTGGGTGGTGCAGCTATTTCATGGAATTCATCTAAACAGACTTGCATAGCTAGATCCACGATGGAATCTGAATTCATCGCTTTGGATAAATGTGGTGAAGAGGCCGAATGACTATGTAATTTCTTAGAAGATATTCCAAAGTAGCTAAGCCTGTGCCTGCAATTTGCATCCATTGTGATAGTTAATCTGCAATTGGTAGGGCACAGAGCAATATCTATAATGGTAAGTCTCGACATATACATCGCAGACATAATACCATTATACAACTACTCTCAACTGCGGTTATTTCTATTGACTATGTGAAGTCAAAGGATAACATAGCGGATCCGTTAACCAAAGGGTTAAATAGAGAGTTAGTTGAGACATCATCAAAGGGAATGAGACTAAAAGCCCATGAATGAATAAGACTTTGCAAATGAAACCCAACCTTGTTGATTGGAGATCCCAAGATCTAGGTTCAAAGACACAATTAAGGCCTTTGTGTGATCACTGTGGGGGTTTATCCTCAAGTTCATTCCTATGATGAAAGCAGTGATACCTGTAAGTATAGCTTAAGCTAATATTTTTAATGATTCTTACGAAGAGAATACCGAGCAGAGTATAACAGGTTACTCTTTGTGGATTACTCTTATAGATAAGAGATCACCTGTGTTAGAGAGAAGTATGACCGCTTTGAAAGGGAATTACTGAGTTCAATTTTTGAGAAACTCTCACAAAACCAAGGGTATGTTTATGGCCAAAACGAACATAACAGTGAGAATTGAATTGTATCAGGAATGATTCCTGTGTGAAGTATGTCATCGTTTACATAAACGACATAACAGTTCAAGGACATCGTGTCTATTGTCAGCTAGTAAAGTAAACATATTCTCACAAGGGAAGGTTCAAAGGGTTATATCTACCTATCCTATGCAGGTCTCAAACCATTGAATTCTGTCACCGTGTGTCAAATTGATTTGAGTCAGTTTTCTTTTGAAAAACTTTGTAAATTTTTATTCATGTGGGAGATTGTTGGAAAATGGGAAAAATGGGTTTTTAGATTCATTGTTAAATACCCTTTTGGTGCATCATTTTGAGTGAGACCTACTTGGTATAAGTATAGGGTAGTGATTGATTTGGATTCTTCTCCACGAAGGCTTCGAAATCATATATTTATACACTCAAAGTGAGATTAAAATGAATGAGAAATTGTGTCTCAAATTTCACTCATTGAAAAGGAAAAAATGTTGTGGTTTTTGGTTTGTCCCACATGAAAAAAACATTAACGCATGAAATGCTTTATATAGTATTTGCAGCATTTACTTTCCTATGAGAGGTAAGCTTGTATAGCATAAAGGCTCTCTCCACGTGCACACTCAAGGAGGGTAGAAATCCTAGGATTTTCGGCCCAAAAATTCGAAACTCCAATCGAGGGCCCTCACAACCTGCGGACACGAATGTCGTCCAATTTCGATGGGCCTTGTGTGGTTTGGGTTTTGCTACACGTAATTTTATTTTTCCTCTCAGAATTAGATTGTAATTGTTGAGGAGATTTATTGCTGTAGTTTCAGCAGCTTAACAGATACAAAAATTGAAGCAGCAGTTTTTTTTATAATAGCTGCATTTGTTACAACAGTTTTTAGCAACTGTAACAGCTACATTTGTTGCAGCAGTTTCAATAGCCATTTCAAACAGCCATATTTTGGATGCTTATATATTGACTCTGTAGTTGAAGAAAAAAAGACAAAGCAAACAACCTTTCTCTTCTCAAATTTCCTGCAACAAACACTTCTAACTTCTAGTAAATTTATTCTATAGCTAAGCTTTGTGTGATAGAGAAAGGATTCAATTCAGTTCGTACAAATAGATTCAGTTTGGTATTCTTAATATATTTTTAGATCGTTGTATCCTGAGAAGTATTTTTTCCTTAATCTCAAACACTTGTTATGAGGTAAAAAAAATTATCTTAAAGAAACTGTTTACGGGCCTCGATCTTCCTTTTCATTTTCTTTTGAATTTATTTTGTTGTGACTCTGTAACTTTAATTTCAATTTATTTATTTATAATATTCAACTTCTTGTTTGTCCATTACATATTTTTCATGTACAAGCAACATTACAACCATTCCCAGCACTAATTCTTACTAGATTCACCAATTTCCAGTTCATAAAACCTAATCGCCAATGCATGCGAATATTCTTTCTCCGCTTTGATTTTGTTTCGAGCAAACAAATCGCAACAGGCTTAATTCAAAATTCGCTTCTCTAAGAGTAAGCATCGTCTCTCCTCTCCCAACACCCCTCCTAACACCCCTGTAATTCAACACAAGGACCTTTATCTCAACGAGAAAAGGAATCAAACTGCATGACAAAATGAAATCAGAAACCAGTACAAATGACTGTAAGGCAAGACCAAAGAGTTTAGAGACTCTTGAGGAATTTTTATATTTGCTACGTCTTAAGTATTTTTCTCAAAGAGCTGAAATCTTTTTAGCTGCGTTAATCTTCTCTCAATTTTAAAGCTTTGAGAAATTTAACATTACAGAAACAGGGTGTGGTGAATAACAAAAATACAATTGAGAGCGTTAGTGGTTTGATATTTTAATGAACATAAGTCATATTTATATATACGTATATGTGGATGATCTTAAGCTCTACGGTGATGTTGGCCTATAGGGTGATACATATAGCAAACAACACAAATAATAATAATATGTCTCTAATGAATATTTGTCACGTAAGTAGCGACACAATTATTACTATTTTTAATAGTAATAAATAACATTTTTTTTAAATCTTTTTGTGCATATGTATATACATCAACAATATTATAATAAACATCATACCCAGGGGCGGAGGCAGATTAATATTTTAGGGGGCGTTAAATTCAATTTTTTTTATACAAACTATAAAATTTTATTAAAATTTAAAAAAATACATTATAATGTATAATTAATAGAAGTTATAGTAAAATCTACTTAATTTAACATTGAATTTTATTTGTCATATTATAATAGAGACATCGATTTATCACTAAAAATATAAATTTAATATATTATAATTAACATATAACAAAAATTCAACAAAAATTATAATAATTAATAAGTATTAATATTATACATGTATAAAATAAATTTATTAACTAAAAAATCTTAGCAAATGAAAAACTCATTCAAACACAACAAAATTTATAATTGTTAAAACTAAAACTATAAAGAAATATATGAAAATGTAAAAAATAAAATTAAATTAAAATTTTAAGCTTGAGACTACATTTAAAAATATATTTTTGATAAATAATATAAGACTAACTAATAAAAATAAATAAAAAACTAAAGACAAAGAAAAAATAAAATTAAAATTTTCATATAAAAAAATTTTAAATAAATTCAAAAAATTATTAAAATAAAATGTAAAATAATAATATTAGATAAAGTTAAAATTTGGATTAAAATAAAACTTTGACAATATAAATTATAAAAACTTAAAAGCTTAGTATGAAACTAATTGTATGCTTCTTCTTTTAATTTTTAATTTTTATAATATTGAGTGTAAAGTTAAATATTTAAAGTTTGTTTTTAGATTGTTACATATTAATTTAAGAAGTATTTTTATATAACATAATATTACAATTTTATTTGTGTCATTAATAGTTACCAAATTTATAAAAAAATGTGTATATAGTTTACCACTTTACTCAAAATTCATATAATTTTTACCAACATATTTATTAAATATTGTTAATATATACCAAAATATGTATATAAAAATTAGACACAATATACTATTATAAATAAAATATTTATTTAATATTAAAACTATACATATAATTAATTTTTAATAAAAATGTTAATCGGAGCTATCTACAGCCCCAATTATGCTCCGCCCCTAATCATGCGCCGATATATATATTAAGTAATATATTTATTATTAATTAAATATAAATTTAAAGATATAAAATAAAATAATTATAATATTATTTATTAAATAAAATCTACTTAAATTACTCTATATGAATTATATATTTATTAATTTGTGATAAAAAACAACATTTTTACGGTTGTTTTCACCGCTTGTCTAGATCAAGCATTCGGCGGCGACTTTAGAAGCCACCTGCAAAAGCTTTATGCCCAATTATTAATGCTTGCATTCTGGGTATTACTCGACTACTGCCACAAAGTTAATCGATGTTTTTTCCCAAATACCAATGTTGTTTCTTCTTCAGTCGGACAAATTCTTTAAATTTTAGGATACTTTAGTTCACTTTTAGAGTTAATTTTCTTTTGGTTTAGAGTCCAGATTTTTGTTAAGATGATTTAATATGTTGCTTTATCATATTTTTATTTTAATTATTTATAATGACATTTTTGCCTTATAGAACTCATCTTATGAAGAACGTAGGTGCTCACCACGACATGTAAATGGGAAATCGTTTGTTTTAAATGAAATAAAAAATTGAGTTCAAGAGGAAATAAATGTAGAAAACTTAAACTACCATACTAGTAATGTTACTCAAAAATACTTATTTCCCTAAATTATTAGTTACATTAAAATATTAGTACATTAGATAATCTAATTTTAAAACATATATGAATTAAAATTGATATAATACTAGTGAAAGAGTATTTTTTTTTTTTTTTTATCATTATTATTTATTAGCATATTTTATGGGTTTTCATTTTTTCGTGAAATTAAATTTAATTAAAATTAGACCTTTAACTATTTTTAAGAAATAAAAAATCAAAATTTAACTATTTTTCTACTTGTGATTTAGGAAAATAAGAAATAAATTTCTTTCAATGTATGTATTTTAATTTTATTTTCTTAATTTGTAAGCACTTGTACATATATTTTACATTTATATTTATGTGCACTTATTTATTTTATAGTTATTATACATTTATATTATTAGAATTAAATAAAAAATGGAACATTTATTTTTATTTTTGTTTTCTTAGTTCAGTCTTATTAAATTTAATATTAAAAAAATCAGAGAAATTAAAATATTATCTTAAAATCAAACATACTCTTAACTTCAATGATATTACAAAATTTACATTAAATAACTGCTAGATCTAACTTCTAATAAAAATTGAATGATATCTTTAACGAGATCATAAATGTTTTTAAATAAAATTCAAACCACAAAGTTTAATGTTCGTATTTCCTACATACAATTACATGTAGTTATAAATTTTTTAAACTTGAAACAACGAATAAGCCAACAAACAAACAAAAAATACTTGTGTGGTAGGAGCTGGGGATAGGTGTCTCGTCACTGGTGGTAGTTCGGCAAGGTTTATGCTTTATTTTTTCAATAAATTTGTTTGTGTGAGTTTTTTTGTTGTATTTTTTTAGTAATTATTTTACAAATTTAGGTCGGAGCTTATAGGTTTTTGTTATTTTGAATCTACTTTAAGTTATATTTTGTGGTATTTTGTTGTTATTGTTTACCTGCTAAAGCCTAAGTATTTATGAAAATGTCTAAAAAACTTATAAGTGTGTTATGCAATTATGTTTTGAAAAATACTAAAAAATAGTTGGGTGTTCATTTTGGATAAGAATCTTTGAATCTTTTAAGTATATCGTTGGGAGTTAGTTGATAGTACGAACTAACTTAGAAAGCTTTGTATATGTCACATGTTAGTAATTTAGATCACATTTATTCTTCTTAGAATATAGTGTTTGTTTTGGAATACCTTTAAGATACTTTAATGTGTATTTGAAAATTGAACTTATTCTTTGATATAATTTTTGAAACTTGATGATAAATAAGAATTTTATCTTTTCTTAAAAAAAAAAAAAGGAAAATAAGAGGGAGAAAATTTTTATAAAAAGAATTCAAAGCTTTGTCTCTAGTAATCATTAATCTAATATGTAAAAGATAGACTATATGAGAGAGAAATGGTTAAGAGATTAGAGGAAGACTATATGTATCTTGAGAGATAAGCTAGCAGGATAAGCTTTGTCAAAATCTTTCCATTCATCATTAATTAAGCAATGTGCATTTGCTTACTAAATTTGGTCTTGATCTCCCGATCAACTTAGTAGTTTGATGATAAAAGTAGTATTATATATTTTTTTAAAAGTGGGTTCGAATTACCTTCTTCATAATTTAGAGTAGATTGGGTTGTATGGAAAGGGTGATCGAATGGTAATTTGGAAAAAGAAAAAATAAATAAAGTAAAGCAGACTAGCCTTTTCCGACATCAAGAGGATCATATATCAAAATATTAAATATCCATAAAAAAAATTGTATAAAAAACTAATTAGCAAGTATTTAATTAATAAACTACATATTAATAAGTAGTAAATTAATTTTTTCTCTCTTGTATTTATCCTCTTCAAACCCTAGCCTGGCTCATTCACATTTTCACTAGTAAAGAGGCTATTGGAGGGAGAGTTTCCTCCTCGAAAGAGTCTTTCTCACATAGCTTATCATCATCAGTTTCTTCGTGTGGTTTTCAATTGGGGCTTTGAGCGTTGACTTCGTGTTTTGCTTGTAAGGAAGGCGACAACTTTGCTGACCATTTCTTTCCATGTTTGATGCCCCTTTAGCCATCTTTTCCTTCTTATTATGGTTCGATGTTGCGTTTGTTTCCTTGATTTGGTTGGTTTTCTCCAGCTCGAGTTTGCAGCGGTTCTTCCACTATCTACTGATTTTTTTGTCTTTTGGTATGATTGGTTGGGCAGATGTAGTTTTCTAGCGTCCCTCCATCTTGGGTGGTTGTTGGTTGGGTGTACTGGTTTTTTTAAGTGTAATTTTTTCTATAATAAAATCTAGTTGTAGTATTTGTTTGGTTTTATTGTCGTCTTGTGTTTTGGTTTGTTTGTTGTCAAGGTCAAGGTGTATGCAAAATGCCAATTAGAGAGTTTCTTAATTATTTTGTGAATTTGTACGATCAAAATGTAATTTTCAATTCTATTGAAAAGTCTTTATTTTAGTTGCTACAATATAGTGTCAAGGTAGGTTGTAACATGAAGTTATTGTACAATGTTATAACTCTAATTTATTAGAGTATTATTAACTTTTATTGATAAATAATTGTTTGTTCTTTTGAGAATATTTGTACATTATATTCATTTATACAATATTTGTAGACTTTGTGATTTAAGTAAATTCTTTGATAATAAATTTAAAATAATTATGAAATCTGTTAAAAAGAATTATATTTTGATGTGCACTTATTAAATTTTTATTGTCCTTGTAGGAGATAAAGAAAACAACAAAGAAAATGCAAGAATTCAGCTTTGCTACAGCATTGTTGCAGAATAATTATATCAGGAAAATAGATTACAAAACAGAGGCTGATCTAGAAATAAAAATTCAAGAGCTGATTTAGACTCTCAGCAAAAGGACAATTTTGGGTTTTTATTAACTCACCTTTTTAGGGATAATATTGGAAATTAACACACCAAAAATTGTCTCCAATTAAACCTAAAGTTAAATGACAAAAATAAGGGCTGATATATAATGAAACTGGAGGTAGAAAATAGGGATATTTAGAACAAAATTTCTAGACAAAAACAGGCAGCAGAAAGGAGGAAAATTTACAGAATTGAGGAACATAATTTCTGGGCAGATTTGGCGCAGCGAAAGGAGAACATAAAACAGAGCATTCAAGGGGGATCTGGAAGGAAACCACTTGTAGGATTGATTTGCAAGGATTTTCATTGAAGAGAAAGCAAGAACGAGACAAAGAATCATAATCCAATTGGTTTAGGGTTGATTTAAGGGATTTATTTATTTATTTATTTCATTATTTCATTATTATTTGATTCTTCTAAATTCTCCAAACTCTATGGATCTGATTTTGAGCAAATATAATTTGATGTTTAATTTCATAAATATGCTTAGCTAAATTTTCATTCAGTTAGGGTTGTAGATGTGCAAGTGTATGTAGACTTTATGCTTTAATTTTAAAAACTTGTTCTTTGCTTGACAAAGGGTACTAGTTATTCTATGCTTAATTTATTGATTTATTCTTATTGATTGCTTGATCAACAATTGATAGGATAGTAAACTGAAATTGAATCTGAAAAGGTTAATTTTAATTAGATGAAGCTAGAATAGTGTGAAGGAATTAATATAGGAATATATAATTATCTTACATAACTCAAAAAATTTGTGCATGAACGTTGTTCTTAGATTCAGTTTTGCATAGGAATATGTTTTATTGAGTCATAGAATATATAAACATTGCAGATTCGGAAGAATCTTTTGTGATTTTTTGCAATTCTAGTTACTGGTACACTTTACTACAGTAACGCTGCAACAACGCAGTTTGTCTACATCACTTGTCACATTCGCAATCCTAACTGATTTATCTACTTGCAATTCTTGATATCCTTCTCGTTGAACATTGTTTCAGTATTTTTACTCTTGTCCTCTTGTTCTATTTATTTTATTTTAAAAAAATAAAAACATCAAATATTGATTTTAATAGTTAATTTTTACGATATTTTTTAGTATTCTAATCTCTGTGGGAACGATCTTTCTTATCATTATATTACTTATTTGTGACACGTGTACTTGCATAAAATCTTATATATTATTATGAGCAACATAATACTCATATATAGTTACCTATATGTATATATTAGTGTTATCGTAATTTATTAGTTTTAAATATATATTTACCTATATTTAGATATGTGATGTTTTTTTTAATTTGATTATTGTTTTAGATTGTAATTTTACTTTTTATTTAAAGAATTTATCACCTCTTATTAGTAATAATAATAAATTATTTCACTTGCTGTTGAGACTGGTTTTTATGTTTACTAAGCTTCATTTCCATGAAATGTTACGCTTTAGTAATTAACTCTTATACAAATTAACATCATATTCAAGAAAGATAACAAACATTATAGGTCGAGTTGATCTTATAATGATTAATGTACTTGAAGTCATGGATGGAACCACTTTAAAACTTTACATTTTTAGTCCATTTTTGTAAGAAGTAGATTATTTTATAAGAATTATTTTATTTAAAATTGGATTAAAAATGAACAATTTTAAAAAATTATAGACTATTTTGTATAAAATTGGATTAAAAATATAAAATTTTAAAAAATTATGGACCATTTTGTATGAAAAAAGGTTAAAGACTAAAGTCTATTATTAGACTAAAAGAGTAGTTAATCCTTTATATTATAGTGATTTTGTTATTTTGTATATTTCAATTTTATTAGTTAACATTCATAAAATTGTAAACATTTAATATTTCTTCATAGAATAATCAATTAAATTTTTATATCTGTAATTAAAGTTTAGTCAAATTAAAATTATATTTTTTACTATTAATTATTGTGCACATTTTAGTGATAGATTGAACCTTTGTTCATAAGAATTGTGTGTTTATGTGTAAGTATAAGTGTGTAATTATATATTAAAAATATTAATTAATTTTATTTTATTTCACTAATAATACGAAAGAAAATAAAAATATTAAAAAATTTTATTTTTATTTTTATACAATAATTTTTATTTATATAATAAATTATTTTTTATTGTTACTTCAAACTTGACTCTTTTTATATTTTTATTCTAGTTCTATCCCTACTTGAGATCATGAGTTTGAATAATAAAAATTTATGTAATTGTTAATAAAATAATTCGGATATATCCGATTGATTTTAGGACACTTACATGTTAATATGTTAACATAATAGTGACCAAATCATTAAAAAGTATTAAAATATATTACGTAGAATTCTAAAAATAATAAGAATTATAATGTTTACAAAAGTCTTCTTCAAACAAAATGCATTTAAAGAGGATCAAAATAAAACTAAAATTAGTAAAAAAAATGCAATGCATAAAATATAGGAAAAATTGTTATAAAAAAAAGATAATAAAACTCATATAAAACTTAATTATTTACATGATTTTATATATGATCCCTTTAAAAATATGTATAATTTTACATTATGAAAAGACATACGTATACCACATTTTCAAGTATAAAAAAACATATATTTTTTTTGATATTATGTTGTACGATAATAAAAATATGTACATCGCATAGAGAGATTAAAAATAAAATGTTGTTTGTAAAAAAAATCATGACATGTAATCAAACTTAAAAAAAAAACACATGTTATTAATTTTATAAAAATATTATCATAACAAATCTATAATAACTATGAATTATCCATCATGAAGTTTTAATAAGACAAATAAACAACGACAACTAAAAATGAATGAAATACTAGAGGTCCAAAGTGCAAATTGTAAAATTCATCCAACTAAAAAATTCATAATTCATCAAAATAAGTTACTTGTAGCTTAATATTTAATATTTTGTGGCATCAATACTATATTGATTTAAAAAAAAAAAAAGACTTACTATTGAAAATAATGTAAGTTAATATTTTTGTAGCAAAAAAAAAAAAGTTTTAATATTAAATTATAAATATACAAATTAGAACACGAAGATAGCAATCCGTTGTAGTCTAGGTGGTTAGGATACTCGGCTCTCACCCGAGAGACCCGGGTTCAAGTCCCGGCAACGGAAATTTTTATTTTACCCTTTCATAAAAGTGTATTATTTTTCGTTATTTAAACCGAAAACCACAGAATCCTTCTTTGCTCTCTATCACTACAGCAAACCACTAGGGTTTGCACTTTCAGTTTTTGTATTTTGCTAGGGTTTATCTGATTTCAATTACTTTTCGCCTTATTTGTGTGTTAATTGGTTATTTATTCTTCTTCGTCCAATCTGAATCCCTCACTGTCTCAAAAAAATGGGCAAGAAGAAATTCATCGACAAAAAAAAGGCCGCGACTTTCCAACTGCTTGCTCGCGATTCTTCTGATCCCTGTTTTGATAACTCGCCTGGTAGTGACCGAGTCTTCATCCGAGTTGATAACAGTTCCTACCCTGTTGATTCCTTCTTTGCTGACGATTACGCGGACAGCGCTTCCTGTTCTGCCAACGACGTTGCCAATTCAGTGTTCGCTGATGCCTCCGAGGATAACGAAGACGGCGAGGTCGATAACCGCTTTTCTGGTAACTCGTCCCAGTATTCAGCCGGTAATAGACTGCCTGAGCATGTGAGGAGGGAGATTTTGGAGCTTGGGTTCCCCGACGACGGCTACAATTACTTGATGCATTTGAGGGAGATTAAAAATACTGGTGGGGGCTCTGCGTTTTATCATAATTCAAAGGCCAAGCTAGATCAGCTCCCTCGTGATGTCAAGGTTTGTTCATCATTGGTTTAGCTTCTTTTTCTTTTGGTCTCTCAGTTAATTGGGTAAAGCGTTGATGATTTTATTGCTATTTAGTTCGAGTTTAGTTGTATTTTACTTAATGCAGCTTTTGTTATTTTGATTGTAAAATAGTGTAATTTTTGTGGTGGTTTTCCAGGCATACGATGCTTCAAAATTGCAAATTTCGGGATTAAATGATGATCCGGATGAAAAGCATATTAATACTGTGGCTTCAAAGACTGTTGGTGTGAGAGTTCAGAAAGCTGTTGATCCTGAGGTATCTGCGTTGCTTGATGATAGTGATGTCTCCCGATTTGGTTCTGATGTTGAGGAGTTTGATGAGGATTTTGTTGTTCAAGCAAACCGTCCAAATGAAGAGGATGAATGCGTGAATCAGAGGTTGAATTCAAATGTACAATCTGAGGCCAAAGATGTGCTTGATGAAGACCACAAGTTTGAGCATTCTCAAATTATGGCAGGCTTCGATGCCCAGGATGGAAAAATTGATTATCTGGCAGAAGCAGAAAGTGGCTCAGCGGTGGAAAAGCCTCGGACCCGACGTCTTCTTGATGAGCAATTTGATTTAGTGAGTCTTCTTCTGGTTCTGCATTCCAAATTCAATTTACTAGCCTGATTATATCATTTTTCGTGCTCATGGTGAAGCACTCGGTATAATGCTTTGTTTGCTTCATCCTCAAATAAGTGTACCTTAAGATGATACTAATTTTGAAAGATGTCGAACATTTTGAAGTTATCAATTCTGTTGGGCAAAGTCACTTCTTGTAACCTAATTTAGTTTTTAGTTATGCAGCATTCAGATTTAGTTTTATTGAGCATTTACTATTTTTTTGTTTTATTTGGGTTGACGGCCTGTCCAAAAATTTATTTATTTAGTTGCATTGCATAACCCCCTTCCTACATGGTGTATAACATTAAACGCCTTGAAAAAAAAACATATGTTGTTTTTTCTTACAACATAAAACAACATATGCTTCTTACGAAAAATATATGTTTTTTATGTATTTTTTTTTTTACGGAAACCATATTTTTTTTATACCTCTATTTTATGAAACCTTGACTTTATATTGTTAACCTTTGTTGTGTCGTCAGTTCATTGATATCTTTTTTCATATTAGAAATGCCCCTCACAATATTTCCTTTGTAGGTTCTAAGTCAGGAATATGGCTCTAATGATGATGACAATGATTGCTATGGGTATGAAGCTGGAGAAGATGAATTCCTGGCAGAGAAGCTAAAAAATGTCCTAAATGACAATGTGATGGATGACTTGGAACTTGATGAGGAGTATAAGGTTCCTGCTGATGTGAAAGCAAACAACAAAGAACTATTAGACTCTGCCAGCGATGTAATTCGCCGATGTCGGGAATATGCTGAGAAGTATGAGAATGGTGAGCAAGATCAAGATATGGTTATTGTTGAAGAAAGTAGCGATGAATCAGAAGTGTGGGATTGCGAGACCATTGTTTCTACACATTCAACTCTTGATAACCACCCTGGTAAAATTAAAGCTCCTGAGGTTACTAGGAAAAAGAAGCTTGCTGAAGCAGTTTATGGATCCTTGCATGCTACAAATCATGTCATATCCCTTAAAGGAAAAGAAAAGTTGCCCGTTGACTTTCTGCCTTGCAGTAGAAAACCTGCTTCCGAAAAGGTGAAGGTTAAGGATGGATTGCAAACTGAGTCACAAAAGAGGAAGCAACATGGTCCAGAATCAAAGGAGGAGAAGAAGGAAAGAAAGGTATTAGTATTTCAGCTTATATTGTGCTTGTCTTATTGTTGTAATTTGGTAATTTGAAACAATTGCTCCATTGAGGTATAATCTGTGGCATATTTATTGTCTTAATTGCAAAAACAAAAATGATGGTAGGAAAAATAGGAATGATAATAAATTCATGTGAGACAATGATCTGGATACTAGATGTGTTCTGAGTACAGCTACATATTTTTTCTTTTTGGATGACATTAAAAAAATTGTTTACATGATAGGCTGCTGTGAAAGAGGAAAGGCGTGAAGCACGTCGCATGAAAAAAGAAACGAGGGAACTTTACAGAGGTGAAGCACACCGTGCGCAGAGATTAGCTGCTGTATCTGGCCCATCTTCAATTCATCTTATGTGATGGAATGTGAGATGGGATTTGGATGTTAAAAAATGACAGACAAGAAAGAATGAAAGCTTTATGAAGTAAACTAGTGGGAAGAGACTCGACATGAACTACCTGTTAGAGAAAGAGCCTACCAAATTGTCCTGGCACTATGGCTGTTTGGTTCATCATATTTTGTTGTGGTTGATCCCTTTACATGTTCAAACTTCAAACAGGAAGAGGAACATTTTTCTTTCAATTTTCCCAGATTTAAATGAATTTGAGTATACGGTGTAGTTTATTGCTCCTTTGTATGACTGTATATAATGGTTCTTTTTTGTTTTGCGTAGTTAAATCTTGGATCAAGGGCTCAAATGGTCCACAAATTCTTGAAAATGGCGCTGTTGTATCCAAATCCTTGATAGGAGCACATCAAGTCCATTAATTTTGTGCATTTCTAGGCCAATTTACAGAATTCTATCAGAAATTGAATTAAGAATGCGTGTGCAAGTTTTTTTTTTTAAGAAAGTTAGAATGTTATCAAACCAAAACATTTCAAGTCAGGTTCGATCCACAACAAGTCAAGAAGTGGGCGTTTAATCTTAACAAAATCATTGGAAACGACCTAAAGAACAATACACATGAACATATATGCAGTTGCTCTGTTCTATGTATAATATGCATCTTATGATATGGATGCACAATCTTGATTCTCAAACCATGGATCCACTTACAACAACAAAAATAGTACAAATAATATCAAAATTACACCATCCGCTTCAGACTACCCCATTTTGATCTCAAACCAAAACTTACTAGCAACCGAGGACATACGAATCCACTAGAACTCTAGGTATGAATGGGTGGGATTTGTGTCTAATTTCTGAATCAAAGGTTTTTCATGTTCCTCATTACCTAACCCAAAGTTAAATACTTTTTTTTTTTTACTTTAGTGAAGAATAAATATGTAATAATAACCATTTTATCAGCTATAGTTTTGATAATATGTGGCTGTAACATACAGTCTAAACACTACAAAAGTTAGATTTGAAATTACATTAACAAGACTTGCTTAACTTTATTTAATAAATAAGTTAAATATAACAGGATAACACAAATAAGCTTATTTAATGAGTACTTTTATTTACGATTATTTAACAAGTTAATCCAACATAAACACGAAAGATAATTGAATTTAATAAGCATTTTCTCTTTAAACTAATGTATATTAGTTATCTATTTTTTAATTGATATGAGATATGACATAATTTTGACAAAAAAATAATTTAACACAAATATGATCAGCTTATAAATAAATTGGTTCAAGGATTACAATTGTAACAACTTTTATGTGATTATAATAATTATCGAAAGTTAATAATGTAAATGCAATACATAATAAAACTATTAAACACAACTTTTCATAAGAATGTGATATATTTATTATAGAAACAATTGATATTTATTGGTGTAAAAATACAAAATTTAAAAAAATAATAAGAAAGTTAAAAGGTGAAATTAAAAATAAAATTAAAAATTACAAAAACAATGAAAGATAAGGGCAATTTAGTCCTTACAATGACAAAAATAACTGCCAAAATTTTCTCACTTTTTATGCATGAGAGAATTGTTATGGTTACATAAATTTATACTTACATCAATTATATAATGATACGTAGCAAAATTATCTAGAAATTGAATAATTTATTCTTTTTTAAAAATAATTTTGTCACATATTACAATATAATTAATGTGTATATAAAAGTGAATGTAAATTTATGTATTTTTAATATTTTTTTTATGTATAAAAATAAGAGATATTGTTTAAGTACAAAAAAAAATTAATATAATTAATGTATATTTTTTGTTATTGTCCAATATTCATTAAGACATCAAAGTGCCCCCGTCATCTTAATATTAATTTTATGTGCTTAGTGATTCTTCTAGTAATATATATATTATACCAAAATTTTATTTAATCTAAAAGAAATTATGTATACTTTATTCATATTTATTATTGAAATCGTATTTATTGTTTTTTTAATTATAAATAAAATAGCCTCTATTGTTTGTCTTTTTTGTTTTGTACAATTTCTTGGTTGTGTTCATACCGCATTTTCGTTCCATCTTATTTGGCATGATACTTAAAACAAACTTCTCATTGATTACCAGACAAAGAAGAAAGGACAATTATTCTCATCCACATGTTCTTTATAGGAAGAAAGGACAATTATTCCCATCTAGAAATTCTTTATGTGATTTAGTTGATAAAATTTTATTTCATTTTTTTAAGTTAGTTATTTTGCAAGTACACTCAAATTTTTTTTTTTTTTAGTGACAACTATACATAGATTTTATTATTTTATATCTATGAATAGGTGCTGTGATAATTAAAAGTGTGTCGTGACAACCAACCCACGAATTTCTATACTAAGACATTAAAAACAACGTACGCTGTAGGAAAAAAATGTGCTACAGTGATGAAACCTCGGGTTGTACCATGGAAAATATTTTGGAGATATGCTCCACAGTTGAGGAATTATGTGCCGTGGCCCACATGCCTTTTTGTGAGAGTTTGAATTATGTATAATCTTTTACATAAAAAATGATCCCATAGAATTCATTGTTATATATGAGACTCAAGGCGAAACTTTTAGAGCTTTAAGAAGTTTTTTCACATCTAATGAGACAAAAAAATTCATTTTAATGATTAAAAATATATTTGAAAAACAAGTTACAAATTTTTGGTAAAAGAAATATCATCCAATCTAATAATAGTATTTAGATTTAATTAAAATTCTTGTTGTATCTAGATTTTTCTTCTTTCTTTAAAATGAATGCTTGTTATTATTTGATCATAAATATTAATCTAAGAATGTGTGACTTATTTTAATATGAGTGTTTAACTTTATTGCCATGATTGGTTAGGTTGATTAGGTGAATGTTTTATATTCATTAAATAAATAAATATCAGTTTTTGATTCACGTGTTTGTTTAAAGATTTTTTTAATGAATGATTTATTGGCTGTTTATTGTTCATACATAGATTAAAAATTTAAGAATTTGTTTAAAACATATTATCTAAATCTAATTTAGAAATTTTGATCAAGGATTTAAGTCGAGTGACTTGACTATTGATTGACTTAAATAGCAATATTTTTTTTTAACATAATTTAATTAATTAGTTTATCATCTTGCTTATAAGATATTAATTGGTTAATTAATAAAAAAAATTATCCATGATCAAGGAATTTTTCGTAAATTAAAAAAAAACCAACAATTTGCGTTTATATGTTCATTAATGTTATTTCACCTAAATCTTTGAAACAAGTATGATTAATTAGCACAATTTTTCATAAACTCTTTATTGATTTTTACAACTTCTTGAAATCATTTTGAGTTAAGTCATTATTTAGTCATTCGTTCTTTACAATTTTTGATCCAACCGATTTATTTTTCAATTTTTAATCAGTATTTAGGTTTTTGAGAAGCGTAAAAAATTATTTAAAATTACTGTAATTTTTTGAAAGATTAACCTTGAAAGTATATTTGTTGCTTACTATAAGTGATTCGTGCACTTACAAATTATAATACAAAATTTGTATATCACATCTCATTTCTTGTATAGAAACTTTAGCCAAATGTATATCTCTTATGTTATTATAATTTTGCCCTTAATATTATTTATATTTTATGTGATATTACAAATTTACCCTCAAAATTATTTTAATATTATATTTTTTTAAAAGAAAGTAATTAGTTAATGCTTACAATCACTGAGGATGTGTCTCGTGCATGCAGAATAGATTAGAGGTGGGTCTTGACACAATGTTATCAATCTTCTACAAATTTGATGGACTTCTCTTTGCAAAGTCATTATTATTAATTTAATATTTAATGACAATAAATAATTATCTAAAACCATAAAAGTCACATTAATTATAGCAATATTTTTATTTATTTATTTTCTTTCTAAGATTAACTTATAAAAATTATCACGTGCTAAAAGTAATTATTAAATAATTAAAAAATTATCATTTTTTGAAAAAATTATTTAATAATTAAAAATTTTAACACTAAAGAGTTAAATTATCTTACCAAACTTTAGAAGAATGAATATAGTTTATCATCTATAAAAATATATATATATATTCTCTTTAAATTTTATAATAATTTGAGGGATTTCACTTTACAAAATTATTATTATTAATTTAATATTTAATAATAATAAATAATAGTCTAAATATCGTAAAAGTAATGCTTATTATAAAAATTCTTTTTATTTGTTTTTTCTTATTCCAAGGATTCACTTATTACATAAACAATTGTTAAATAATTAGAAATCTGTCACTATGAAAAAAAAAAGTTATTATTATTAAATAATTATAAGTTTTAAATGCTAAAGAGATGAATTATCCAATATTACAAAATTTTAAAAGAGTGCATATATTATTATCTCAAAAGAAAAATATATGCCTTGGGTTTTGCAGTACTTTGAACTGCCTTACACACACCAGAGTTTTTTTTTTTATAAGATTGCTTTTAACAATTTTGAATACATATTAATATATTCTCAGTATTTTTAGTATCCTAAAATTTAAATCCTTGCTTATATTTGTAAAATCTCTTTTATCTACATTTTATAAAATTATGTAAATTGAAGAATGTATCTTTCAGAAAATATTATATTTTTTTTAGGACTAATAAAATTTTGTTGTATTCTTTTCAATTTTAATTGTATGGTAACATGAATATTCATTGTCTTATATCAAAATTGCTTGATATAATGTTTTTTTTTTTTTTTTACAATCTATATATATATATATATAAGACTAATGTGAGAAGCAATCCATCCCAAACCTAGTTTTCGATTTGGGTTGTACTAGATTGATAACATTAATTTTGTGCTTTTTTTATTTGCCAATATTTATTTTTTTTCTTAATTAATTTTCAATGATAAACTTATTATATTGACTTAAATGAAAAGTTTGACTCTTTATTGTTCCATTATTATATATTTTTAAGTTTGTGCATGCACTGCTTTTGTTTCCTTAATATCATTTACAAAGGATAATAATTGAACTAAGCATATATCATTGCTTATTTTTTTTAATCAAATGTACTATGATATAATCAAATCTGTAACTTTAAACAGGATGGAAAAAAAAAAAAAAAATCCTACCAACCAAGCACCAGATGAATCACAATTTTTTTTATTATTAACTCACAAATGAGTGGTGTACATGATGGATTATTGAACCTTAATCATAAATAGTTTATTAAAAATTGTTTTAATCATAACACATAGAAACATACGATCCGAATGATTGTATAATTATATTATCCTATGTTAGTTGTTGACAACATGTCTTAAAAATTCTTAAAAGGAAATTATATGAGTTTAGAAAAGTAAATCATTTGAAATGCATGACTTGGTTCATAGATTGGTTCTTAGTATTATTCAACAGAAATTATATGACTAAATTTTTTTTTTAATTCAAATTGGTTTTTAATAATTAAAACCGAACTAATTAAAAGGTAGTCGGTTCTAGATTATTAACCACTTATCCAACACATTATCCAACCAAAAAAAAAAAGTTGGTTTGCTTTGGTTTGGAATGATTCAGTATATGTATACATTTTTTTTTCTTGTCAGAATAGAGAAACGATTCATAGTAATTTTGCACAGGCCTATTTATTATTATTGAAAAGTTAACCGCAAACAAATCTTACGTGATGAGATTATTTTACATGAATTAATATAATTATTAATAATTTTAAATTATATTAAATAATTTATAAAACATGTTAGAATAAAATTAAATTAATTAGAGATAATTATTAAAAAGTAAGTGTTATATTTAAGTAAATAATATAATGGATTATCATAATTTATATTGTGTAATAGGTCATGAGCTCTTCGCACTTTTAAGTCTAAATTGATACTTGAGATTTAAAGTTATATATTTGGTTATATTATAAATAGAATATTTATGAGCTAGAATCCATGCCACAAAAAGTCTTAAAGTGCAAATGTTTCCATAGTCTCCACACCAAAAGTCTTAAGTGCAAATGTTTCCATAGTCTCCACACCAAATTTTCAGGTATACAATTAGAGCTTTCAATAGCTTTTACAACAATCATAAACAAATATGTACTTTACATTTAATCATAAGTTATATTATTAAAACAAGTTTATTAATATTCTATTGTTTATGATTGATTATTTTAACAATTAGCATCATAGCATAATTTTTTTATATATGAATTGGCACCAATGTTCTATGGAAAATTGAATTAGTAATCAAATATCAAAATATTTATAGAATATGTCACATCGATAAATCAATATCTTGTGAATATAGTTTGCTAAAATGATACCGATAATAGAGGCAAAGTATTAATATGTTGTGAGGAAATTTGTTGTCAAATATAATTGTAGTATTATTTGAGGGTTATATTGAATTGCTAGTCTTGTTTTGAAAAACTCTGTTAATATATTCTAGCCACTTTCTAATTGATTTCCTTCAATGGTATTAATTATATACTACATAATATATTATATTTATTCACTACAGCTTGATATTGTTTTAAAACCATATTTTTTACTTGAAATTTATTTACAAAAGGTATAGGATGCGTTTTTACATATATGTCATCATATGTTTTATAGTCATATCGTATTTTTAATTAAATGGTGACAAAATTGAAAGACATCGTGTTTCAATCTCAAATATGTATATTATTGATACATAGTCAACTCTCTTGTCCATGCAATGAATTATTATTTCCATAATTTAAACCTGCAGGTTATATGTATTATATGTACCCTTTTGATGTATTATTGTATATATTAGTTTAGCTCAAAAGTTTTGATATGCATTATTTGATATGATTATGTTATTAAATAATGCATGATTATGTTGTTTAAGTGAAAAAATTGTTGGAATTATTTTATGTGAACGAGCATGATCATCTCTAAATTATATCAAATAATTTATAAAGCATGTCATGGCAAAATTTGACTAATAAGACGATTATTAAAAAGCATATGTTATACTTATGTCCATAATGTAATAGTCTATCATAATTTATATTGTGTGATAGACCATGGATTCGTCACACTCATAAACTTAAATCAGTCCATTAAATTTATGATTATGTGTTTGATTTTATTATAAATAGAACACTTATTAGTTAGAGTCAGCAAGCCACAAAATGTTTTTAGTGCTAACGTTTCCATGGCACACCAAATTTGCAAGTATATAATTGAAACTTTCAATAGAGGTTAGTGGCTTTTACAATGATCCTATAAATAAGTATGTACTTTATATTTAATCACATGTTATATTATTAAAACAAGTTTATTAATATTTTGCTGATCATGATTAATTATTTTAACATCAAATTGATAAAATATTAGTGAAAATTATTTTAATTTATACGTACATAAGTTAACCACGTCAAAAATAACGTTTTAATATAAAAACTCATTACTTTGTGAAATCCATAAAAATTATTAGACTTGTCATATATATAATTCATAAAGAACATGAAAAATTATCATAATTAGTGTTCCAAAAAATACCTTGAGGCTATACTTGAGGTGAGGCGGCTGATGGAGTCATAAGGCTACCGTCTCATTTCTTTAATTTGACTTACACCTTTTAGAATGAGAAATGTGTCTGGGGCTAGCATAAGGCTTTTGCCTTTTTCATTAACTACAAGGGCCAAATTGTACAATTTTTAAGTTAGAATCAAATTTTTATATAAAGCCTAATAGATCATTAAATAATAATAATAATAAGAAGAAACAAAAAGCTCTTGGACTCAAGAGATGAAGAGAAAGAAACAAAAAATATCCATCATATTAAAATATGTTTTATAACTTAACGGTTCATTATGAAACGTATTTTGTGAAATTATTTAAATCTTTACTTGTAATTTAAATATTTATTTCTAAAATTGGTGACTTTATATCTAAATTATTTACTATTCTTATATTTTATAATTTGCGTCTTAATTTTTAGTATATTTGTACTTCACATAACATATTACTAATAATTTTATGTATTTTTACTTTTTTATTTTAAGTGAGACTTACGCCTCACATAGCCTTGAGGCTTATGCCTTGCTTCATTTGGAACAACCGCCATTGGCACCTGTTTCAGAACCTTGATCATAATAAATAATAAATCACTAATATATACATTGTTGGTACAGTATTGCAATGTAGCCAAAAAGAACATGCTTACAACTACTAGTTAGAAAAAGCATGCCTCAACCTTTATACACATGCATTCCACTTCCCCTTGACTAGAGGTTTCCTTAGTTACTGATGAAGAAGATCAAACTCAAATTGCCAAGACCAGTTGTCAAACGGCATAAAAGATCCCGGTCATGTGTGTGAGTTGTGTTGTATAACAAAAAATATCGAACTCAAATTAGCGTGCTTATAATTTGTATGTGCATATTGATTTGGAACATTCATCAATGACGTTACAACCCAGTCAAACATGAAAGTGAGATAAATTTCACACTTTCACAATAAGGGTGCAAACAATTGAATTCAACTTTAGAAAAAGAAACAGTCATTAATCAATGGAATTCACTTTCTTGTTGATCAGAAGTTCAAACAGCAGAAAGATATGACTAATGACTTCCTAAAACTTTGCAGTAAAACTCAATGAATGATATATTTTACACAGAAAGCCAACAGTTCCTAGTTTCTCACAACCAATCTGAAAACCTCTAATAAAGAAGCAGAAAAATCATACTGACTCTATACATCATCTCAAAAAGACAAAAAGTGTTAAAGAGGATATAAGGAGGTTCCAGAAATGGTGGTACCACACAAGGATGTAGAAGCAGCTGCATGTACAATTTATTATACAACACGATAGAACAGATACAATGATAAAAGGGAATAAACAGAAAAAACTCAAAGTTAACTAGCTATGGATCGTTATGAGACTGCAAGGTAAAGCACATACACTTCTCTTTCATTGCCTCAGACTCACTTCCATATTCTTTGAATTTATACTCTTCCTGCTTATAAGCAGGAGACACCTTCCCCTCACTGTAGCATTGATTACACAAACTAAAATGAGCTTTCATCTCTTTGAAACGGGAACCAATAATAGGGTAGCGACAAACCGAGCAGATATGGCGACCATGGCGATTTCTATCCCCATTTTCAAGCTTTATCAATGTTGACATGATACCAAAACCCCAATCTGGGTCATCAAACATGACAAGAAACTCAGAAAAAGACAACATTGAAGTATCTGATTCTCCATGGACTTCCAGCATCTCACTCATACCCTGGGTAGGAATGTATATAGCCCTCAGCAATTTGATATATCCAGCAGCGTCAACTTTTCTAATCTGAGAACCACCTTCGTTCACTGGAAGCCACAAAAGTGCATCGAATGCAATTCTTTTACGCTTTTCTGGAGCACCATTGCAAATTGGAGCTATAACAGCAAAGAACATGCCTAAATCCACCCTTCCTGAGCCCGTTTCATCCAAAACAGAGAGTATCCTCTCATTTATGGCTCTAACAGCTCCCTGGAAGGTCTCAGGCTTTAAGAAATTGAGTAACCTGTGGACAATTGCTTCCAAGTTAGACTTGCGTATGGATTTTTGAGGCACACCAGTACCAGAGTAGGACAATGGTGTATCCTTGTCATTCATTTCCTTCTTCAGTAGTTCCACATCACAACGACTCAATCTAGTAACCCTCTGAAAAGCCCTAATTTGAAGAGCATGGGATAGCTCCTGCCTCATTGTAGTCCTCTCACCAACCGTCGTGAACTTTGAGGGCTCCACAATTATAAATGTCCCCTCGCCATTTGCTCCCCCATTTGTCTTTACTTTCTTCTTCTTCTGAAGCTGGTTCAAATGAAATATTGCATCATGCAACTCAACCCTGTTGGTCATCTTCAATGCTTCCTTCAAAGCTTTCTTAGCTTCATCAGTTTCCCCAGCTCCCAATAAAGACACGGCCTTGTTAAGCTGAGCCCTCCAATGGTTCGGCCACACGGCTAAAACCCTAGTGTACATCTCGGAAGCTCTCTGAAACCTACCCAAATCCATATAAAGCCCACCCAAATTGTACAAAGCATCAACATGACCTGGTTTCAAGTCAATTGCTTTCTGAAACACTTCAATTGCCCTCTCATCTTCGCCATTTGCATGCAAGGCCGAAGCCAAATCGCAATGGGCATCAGCATAGTCTGGTTTCATAAAAATGACCTCTTCTAAGGCCTTTACAGCCGCCCTGTACTCCCCAACCCCAAAAAGCGCACTACCCAAAAGTTTCAAAGCTCTAAAATGAGTTGGACAAAGAATTGCAGCTTCTCTATAATACTCACAAGCACTTAAGATCATACCTTCGCCTTCTAGTGCAATCCCAAGATTAACATAAATTTGAGGAAGCAAGTATGTCCACTGGTTCCCACCCGCCTCAGCTGCCTCCAGCGCCAACAAGAACTCCTCTTTTGCTTCTTTATACTTTCCAAGAACATACAAGCAATTCCCGGCTCTAAAATGTGGTCTAACATCAACAGGTTGCAATTCACAAGCCCTCTTAAAACTAACCAAAGCCTCCTTAAATAGCTGGTGCTCATACAAAACCCTTCCAATCGCCATGTGCCCATCAAAAGCCTCTTCTCTAGACCTAGCACTATCAGCTCTGCTTCTTAAAACCCCCACTTCCTTCACAAAAGCAGCATAATCATGCCCAGACTCTTCCCAAAACACCCTTTTCTCCGCTAGCTCCGAAGACGGACCCAATTCCCTAGACCACCCAGCATCAGAGTAAGCATCAAAATTATCAATCTTCAATTTCCCTTCTTTAGCTTGTTTAGCCTTCAATCTCTTCAGCAAAGTCTCCAAATCGTCCACAATCTTCCAAGTATCGTCAAACACTATCCCGTGATTCGGCGACACAGCCCAAGCAGCTGTCCTCTTCTTCTTCTGAGACTCTAGGACATGTTCATCAACGATCGAAGACGAAGAACCCTCAGACGCCATGGAAATCCCTTTGGTTTCATCAGAATTGAGCTCAAGCCCAAGCGCGTCGAAGTCACGATCAACATCCCCAGCACCATCATCATAAGTACGCAAAAGACCCTCATAGGTAAGACCCTTCTCTCCATCAATAAACTCCATATAGGTACGAAACACCTCGTCGAGAATGGCATTGATCTGCTCGTCGCTGAACTTGACCCTAGGGTTAACGGCGACGACGAGAGCAGCCATTTCTTCACGGTTGAGTCCACCATCGTGGTTTCCATCGAATTGCTGGAAAATCCTCTTGACTTTCTCTGATCTACTCCCTCTGGTAGCCATTTCTGGGTTGACGTTAGGGCCTCCCACCAAGAGGGGCTCTAAAGGGTAAAGGGCTCTCGCTATTAATTTGAAATGAATAGGAAGGTGAATGTTAAGGATTAAACATTTATCCAAATTTGACTTTACACGGGTGTTTTTTATCTCCACAAATTATTCATATATATTTATTTATTGCTACTATGAATAGTATTAATATTTTTTTTTCTAATTTGATACAAAAACACTTGTCTTTTTAAAATAATATCAATCATCATAAATCAATAATTTTAGCAAAATAAATTCATGATGATGATTAAAAAACTAATAAAATATTTTTTGTGCTAATTTTGTGTTATTATTTTCAAAATAAAACTAGAATGAATTTTAGTTAATAAGTTTTTTTTTCTAAAACAATTACCAATATTTTTAAAAGAGTATAAAGTTCACTAAATATATTTTTGCGTCATTTTTTTTTTAAGTGAAATAAGAATAATATTTAGTTAAAAAAAATATAGACCAAAAATGAAACAAATCATTGTGTTTTTTATTTTTATTTATGAAATAAAATTTCTTTTAATTTTAAGGAAATAAATGAAAAACTTTAGAAAAAAAGGACATTCATTTGAATCCAAAAAATTAGAAAGAAAAAAAATTAATTTTTAAAGAAGAAAAAAAGAGTGATGTTTCATGTTTATATATATTTTTTAAATCAAGTTTGTTATAGTTTTATTTTTAGAAAAAAAAAAAAAAAGGAAAAATATGCACAAAATGGTACATGGAGCTGCCACATATGTTTCCACTTGTCAGACATAGTTCTATCACTAGCGTCACTACACAATGAACAAATTATGAGTACCCACTTTATACCACACCACATAATTCCCATCCTACTTGTAGCTGCAAATTAGTTTATCTTCCGCCGACCGAATTGGTAGAGGAATACGTACAATGCAGTATGTAAAAACACAATTTGAATAAAAACATCATTCCAAGCACCAGAGACTAAAATCAAATTGCTTACTGTTGGATTTTCTTGTAATACCCGGTGTGAGACTACCTTGAAATATATCGGTGTTATAACCAAACGATCTTTATAAATCCTACCATTCCCAATCCCCTCTTAAGAAGATCACGGCCCCATAGATTAATGCTCTTCTGGAGCTTACTATCTTTAGAAAATCTGATCTGGAGAAGTACTTTGCTTTAAACACACGACTCTCTAATGATGAAGAATTTTTTAATATTTGCCAGGCCTGTTTTACAAGAAAACGAAACCCAAGTCCTCATTCTACACAAGCTCTCCCAAGACTTCCAATGTATTGATCTTGCACCACCACCCTGTGACCACCAAAATCTGGCCATTAAGGAGTTCAACTCCTCAAAAAGCTTCATTGGCAGCTTGAAAAGAGACATGGTATAGCACGGAATTGAATGTGCAATTGCTTTTATCTTATACTTCACTCAGGAGCGGAGCTACCTTGGGTCAGGCGGGACTCTAGTTTTGGTCAACTTTTTTACAAAAAATTAATTACATGTATATTTTTAGCATTAAATAAATATTTTATTTATAATAATATATTATGTCTAATTTTTATTTACATATTTTGGTATATATTAACAATATTTAACAAACATGTAGATAAAAATGATATGAATTGTAAATAAATTGGTTAAATATATATTTTTTTTTCCATATATTTGATAACTATTAGTAATATTAATGAAATTATAGTCGTGTAATACGTAAAAAGTCTTCATATTAAAGCTTTTAAGTTTATATTTATTATATTTTATTTCAACTCAAATTTTAACTTTATCTAATATTATATTATTTGATATTTTTTTAATAATATTCTAAAATTCATTGGAAACTATTTTATATAAAAATTTTATTATTTTTATTATTATTAGTCATTCTTATATTGTTATAAATATTTATTTTTAAATATAGTCTCAAATTTAAAATTCTAAATCATATTTTACTTTTTTACATTTTCATATGTTTATTTTAGTTTTAGTTTCAACAACTATAAATTTTGATGAATTTGATTGAGTTTTTTAGTTACTTAGATTTTTTAGTTAATAAATTTATTTTATTCATAAATGATACTAATACTTATTAATTTATTATATTTTTATTATAAGTTAATTACAATGTATTAACTCTATATTTTTTTAGTGCTAACTCTATGTCTTTATTATATTATGACATAAAAATTGTAGTATTAAATTAAATATAATTTACTGTAATTTTTACTAATTTTTTATTTTATATATAAAAAATTTTAGTTCCCCTTAAAAAAAATTATGTCTCCTCCCATGACTTCACTGATATCAAGCTCTAGAGCCATTGAATAACACTTATAATTTTTGTTCATTGAATGAATAACCTCTTGAGCACAAATGATATCATCCTTATTTATATTAATGCTTGATAAATTTAAAGCTATCAATATATGTTATATGGGAATGATATCAATTATTGATACCTCATATTTTATGCTCTACTACTTACCCTCTTAAATTTAAAATCATTATTCCACACGTTAGATATTTATTTAGGACTTTTACGTTGTATATTTATATAATATTAATTAATACTTCATTTTATTTATTTTTAATAACATTTATTATATAACATTTATAAAAAAATTTAAAAAAATATTAATATATAAAAGTGTATGTCGGTTCGATTTTGTTGGTTTTTATTTTTAGCGGACCTACAACCGAACCGATAAGGTTAGTTATGTAATATTTTGGACCTACCGGACCAACAACCTCCAAAAATAAAAAGAAAGACTCGGTTTGGACTGAACTCGGGTTGGTTGGTTGATTGATTTTTGAAAAAAAATACTCACCCTTTAAGGGTGTCCATTCATGCGAGTTGGTCCAAACTAACACAACCCAAATTGATTCAACCCTAACTCAATTTAAATTTAATTCGAGCTAGTAAAGGTGAACCCGAATCCAAACCAAACACAAACAAGCTGGCTCAAACAGACCCAAATTAACCTAAATTGTTAATTATATATATATTTTTAGTTAATATGACTTTTTTTTTATTAAAAAAATATGTTTAATAATTAAAGCTCAAACAACATTACATAAAACAATAAAAATATATATATAAATATAAGAAAAAATTAATTATTAAAGCAAAAAATCAATTACTAAATTAATTAGGCAATGAATAAATGCATTAAATCTCATGCATGTAAAAGTTAGAAGCTGTCATGCTCTCATGAAAACTCACATTTAGAATAAAGAGTTCTCAAGTCCAAATAATTTTTTTTTAGCTATTAAATAAAATAAATAGAAATGAGTAGATTAAATAAATATACTTACTAAAAAATGAACAGTTACAGTAAATTAAAATGTTACACGAGAACATAACTTTTTTTTATATACACAAGAATAAAACATTGACTATTTATTATATAATATATAATTCTTAAAACAATAAACAAATGGAAAAGAGAATAGCATAACACAAGTTGATAAAAAATTAAAATTTTTACTTCAAAAACTAATATTTAATCGATTTAAAAATAGAAACTTCATAATACTAATTTAAATTAAATATAAATATTTTTTTTTTTAAAGAGTTAGGTAGATTTAAACGTTAAATGCATTAACATCAAAGAATGTAACATAATATTGTGACAAAATGAATAAATTATAACTATGTATTCATTATAAATTTATTTTTCAAAATAAAAGGGAATAAAAATAACTAATATATCATTAAATAGAAGTACCGAAAAAAATGAAAGATTATTTTAATTTTAATATATTCTTTTTTATATTTAAATTCTATTTTATTTTATTTTATTCTGAGCTAATGGATTGGCTCTAATCTAACTCAAATTTTTTCGAATTATTTGGTTTAGATTGAAATAAGTCCAAATATAATTCAATTTATATTTTTTATTTAAATTTAATTCAATTAATTACTATAACACAAATTTAGACCCTAACCACTAACCCTAGTTCTTTTCTCTATTTATTCGACCCATGACAGAGGTAACATTGATATTTTCATATCCAGCTGGCTGCTTTAAAAGTTACCATCACGGTCCACTTCGCCACGTCAGCGGTAATCACCGTTGGAATATTATCCACGTTCTCATGAACACCAGAACTTCCCACCATTATCTCACCACGTGGCCACTCCTAGAACCATCTGATGAATTTCAACCCTCCATCGTTGTCAAATCAACCGTCTCCCCCCGCCAGCATGCAGAAATCTCACTTCCTCCAATGTTGTCATTGTTAACCACATGCCATATTTTTAGAAAATAGGCTCTTCCATGGCCTATGAGTCCACATATGAATGGGAGCCTCTCAAATCGTACATCTACCCACAAAGGTTTCAACCCTTCTCTGCCTACCCATATCCCAGGTTTGAGTGGTTTATTCAAAGCGACAATCACTCTTGAATGAGCAAAACACATTTATTTCTTTGTGTGCTCAGACAGATCTATAGTCAACATCTCACCAACTTCACTTGCCAATTTTCGTATCTTTTTTTCAGTACGCCATGCACTTTTCCGTCAAACCATGCAATTGAATCAACATTGGGCACCTTAGAAACTTTACTTCAGAAACCACCATATTAGATTTATACTCGCTCAAGGCCAACAAATGACCATCCAGTCTCGATCCACAGCTCACGCTGCAGTACCCATTTCCTTGAAAAGTATATCACCCATCATGCCCCAATTCGTCTTAAAAGTATTAATGATTACATTGAGAGGAACTGGTCTATTCTTTAGCAATTTACAGGCCTGGCCATATGGATATTCAGATAAATCATCTTGGTCATTTTCATCTTCCTCAGCCTACCTTGTATTGAGCAATTTTTCCGTTAAGTCCTGCGAACGCAACTCTTCATCTGATTTCATACTCGCCATTTTGAAACACCACCGTCACCTCTGTAGTTGAAGGACGAGAAAAAAGTCACACTCTAAATAAGGATTGTTAAAATTTGAAGGCTAGCAATTCAATGCAAGAAAGAAACCTAGAGAGAAGAGATCTTTCAATTATAGCGTCTTTAAAAAAAATGACAACATAAACTCACATCTTCTTAATACTAACTTATAAAATTTAGGAAAAATAACAAAACTAACACCCCAAAAATTATAATAACAAAACTAGCACCCCTGTGTTCAATTAAAATTGAACGACGATAATTTGGACTCGTTCAATATTGAACGTTCAATATTATCCGTTCAATTAGAATTGAATGACGATAATTAGACCTATTTAATATTGAACGTTCAATATTTTACGTTCAAATTGAATATTGAACGTTCAATATTAAACGTTTAATTCTAATTGAACACAAGGGTGTGCTAGTTTTGTTATTATAATTTTTAGGGGTGCTATTTTTGATAATTTCCCTAAAATTTATCCTTATGGAAGAAAAAAAAGACTATTTATGGAATAAAAAAGAGAGAGAGAGAATTATGGATTGCGTTGGAATTATACTCCAAATAACTATACGTTATATAAGTGCAAATATTTATTAGAAAGTACTTTTATTTAATATCTAGTCAAACTAATTTAAAATGATTAATTTTGGTATCATGTTAGCATAATTTAAGAATAATTAATAATTAAATTAAGTCATTGGTTACTATCTTATCACTATTATTAAATAAAATTATTATCTATGATAATAATAATTTTTATTTGTAATAATATCATTATTCTTAATTAAATATCTATAAACTAAATATGAAGTCACTCATCCAATCAATTAAAACCTAATCCAGCTAGGTTTGGATCGTATCAAGTTTTATAATGTCACAAGATAGATTGGCTTCCAGACAAACCTAAGCTTACTTAACCTTTTTTATCGTGTTTGACATGGGCTACTTGAACCCATAGTCATCAGTATCAACAAAAAGAAATATATGTTTTTTTCTATATTGCTTTTAAATAAAAGTTTGCAAAAATGATATTGAGTTAATTAGCTTTTCTAAAACCCATAATCAGCATCATCAAGAGCCTCATTAGTATTCAAATAATTTTAATTGGTACAAGTAACATGTGTTTTTAAACATTAAAGTTAAAAGTACATTAACTATTTAATCAGAATTTAAAAACAATGTTAGTTACAATGAACTTCTAATATAATACTACAATGAGAATATTATTTTATTATTATCATAATTAATCAGTTAAAAGCAAAATAATTTGCAAGCAAGTTAAGATTAAATTAATTCTATTACTTATTATACAAGTTTTCAAGTTCAATAAATATTTTAAAATTGTCAAAGTACTTTGCCATTATTTTCAAAGATTTACTCAACATTTAGATTATTATTTTGACTTGGTATGACATCATGACCAACATATTTAGTCCAGTTTAATTCAATATAATGTTTATCAACTTAATATGATATAAATTTTTCACACATATAATTGAGAACTTGCACTAATGCTAAGCATCTCTTACTTGTACTACCAGATCCTTAGGTGCACTTGGTATAATAAATTCAAAGTACATTTCTCATAATAATACTTTTATTTGAATACATATTATAATATATATTACTGTATTCTAAAGATTAGAAACATATCACTTTTATCAATATGTTATTGCATGGTAAGTAATAAGCATTTCCTTCATAGTTTTCATAAATACCACTTATACAAATATTTATAAAACCCATCCATTCATTGAGATTTCAAACTCAGCTTTTGATATTTCTTCCCCCAGATAGTAACTTTGAGGCAACATAATGTAACAGTGAGTTAAAAGGCTTAAGCTCAATATTTTGTTATACAATTTAAATAGTTTAATCTCTTTATTATTTTGTATAAAATATTTATGTCAGCATACATATGTACTAGCTAGTAGCCAAGGCTAGCAAGCCTTATGTCTTGGAGTGTAATATCACTACTATAATTTGAGCAATATAGGACGGCTTATAATTTAGAGTGAGAAACAAATAGGACGGTCTCAAGTATATGGTCGTCCTGTAAGAAATATAGGATGGCTATTACAGAAAAAATTAGGCAAAATTTTATAAGACGGCTATTAGCCGTCTTAAAAAAATTCTTTTAGGACGGCTAATAGCTGTCCTATATTACTATATAGTTTCAGTATTGGACGAACACAAAAAAAAATCTTTTAATACGGCCAGTAGCTGTTCATCCTAAATGAACGAGTGTAATTTTTTTTACTTATCTTTCTCATCGCAAGTGAACCTAACTCATTTTAAGTTAAAAAAATTCAATCCATCGTCCTCCTTCCTCTCCTCCTCTTTCTCACCAGGATACTCATCCTTATCCACATCCCTTTCAACATCACCACCAACAATAATTGGTTTTTGTTAGCAGAGCTGGTAACATGTGAAGGCTTTGACTATTTATTCTGCACTTATTATTTATTTTATTCTTACTCTAATCTTTGGTATTTTTTTAAATATATATATATTCTCCACTTTGGGTTGATATTTGTATTTTGTTCGACTTTAATAATTATTTTTTTCTTTAAATAGTTGGACATTTGATTTCTTTGTTTCCTTTCGCTCACTCTGATTATTCTCCTTTCTTGATTTTCCTTTGCCATTTTTTCGCCCATCTTTGGCCATTTTCTTTGCATTTCTGTTATGAGTATCAATCTTAATGTTAAGTATTAATGATATATATTCTATTGAGAACACAAGTGGCAAAACATACTCCCCTATCCAAAGAACAACAACTATCCGAAGGAAAGTCACTAAAATCAATCATAATGGCTAGTTTGTATGTAGCTAGTTTTAATATCCTTAGATTGTATGTTTTATATATATGTATGTTCCTATAATTTAATTGTACATTATGGTAATATGTGTAAATTAAAGCTAGGTTTTGAACCATATATATGTGATGTAAATTATGGATGTTTTTGGAATGAAATTTATTCTGAATCGTGTTTCTAGAATAAAATTAATTTGTATATGTTATATATTGATTTTAGTACTGGACGAATACAAAAAAAATTCAAAAAAAAATTCTAGTGGTCGTCCTAAAAGAATTTTAGTTTTGAATTTTTTATGGCCGTCCTAAAAGAATTTTATAAGACGATCAGTGGCCATCTTAAAAGAATTGGCCGTCCTATAAAATTTTTTTATAAGGCGCTTTGTAAACGTCATATTTTTTTGATTATTTTAAGACTGGGCTTTATAGGACGGCTAGTGACCGTCCTATAAAAGCAAATCTGTAGCAGTGTATGTATATCACAATGTATAACATGTTGATGGGCATGAGTTATCTTATAATTGTCTAAAATATTGTCATGTTTGATAGCATGCATAAATGTGTTTTATTAGAACTCGTATCATTTTATTACAAGATAATTTGTTCCAATTTAGTGGAAACTTTGCCTAAAATTTTATGATTTTGATACAATCGCATAGTCAGTCAAAAAAACAAGTTAGTTAGGTTTTACAGTTTTTCAAGACGTGTCCCTTGCTCCAAGATATAATCGAGGTGGGTCCTAACAATAACCTATTTCAAGACAAATCGAACCCAAAATAACTTGGCACGATAAAAACATTTTGAATAATGGGTTGGCCCTACACGATCGATTGACACTGTTTTCTACCCCTAATTAATGTGAGCTTATATATTTAATTCATGATAAAGAGTAGCAGAAGTCCGCTACATATAGTAAAAGAGTATTTTAGTGCACTAGTTATTTAATGGAGTATTACACGTCAATTATCTCTTATATAAGGATCATTGAAGTTCGTATGAAAATTTTAGGCCAAATTTTAAAGGGTAATATCAGCATTTTAAAAAATATTTATTTTTATACCAAAAATTATATTAATGAATATTAACATAACTATTTTTTGTTCACTATTATAACGTAGTTCATCTTCTTAGTATTTTTTTAATATTTAAATTTTTATTTACTTATTAATTTAAACAATAAATTATTTATTTAAAAAATTATTAATAATTTTATGGTTTAAACCTTAAATTTATAATTATTTATTTATTTTTATGCAACTTTACTCTAATCTATACCGACGATGATAAAAGTCAATAAAATTCTAAAATATACTATACATTGATCGTACTTAAACTTATATTACCAACAATGCTAATTGTGTTTTCAAATAAATAATCTATAGTTTAAAATAATAAATAAATATTAAAAAGATATTATTGTGACTTTTTTATTGTAAGAAAATAAACTATAATGTAATTATGAATAAAAAACAATAACTTAAATATTTATTGTCTTTTTTTTTCAAATAATATAAATATGTTTCAAGTACCAATATTACTTCTAAAAATTTGGCCTAAAATATGAATTTTAGTGGCCCTTTTATATGAGATAACAAACTTGTATTATTCTACTGAATAACTAGCGAATTAAAATATATTTTTGCTATAACTAGCTAACCGCACTTTATCTTTAATTTACTCAAATGATTTGTATATTGAAAAGTTTCTAAGACCTAAATTTTGTCGATTGGTATCAAAAATCAACTTATATACATTTTTTTACCAATCATTGGTGTCAAATCATGTTATTCTAACATTGAATATGGGTCGTGGTTTGGATGGAATTAATCTAGCTTGTTAATTCTATTAGCATTTATGTTTGTAAGTTAATTGTTAGGATCTTTTTTCATAAACTAATTGAAGAACCACAAATATAATATTTTTTTTTATTGAAACAAATATAATAAATTAAGTTACTGATTTTTCAATAATTTAATTACATTGAAATTTTTTTTTGAATTAAATTACGGAAAAAAAAATTAATCTTATTTTTCCAAATTAACCTCTTTAAAAATAATTAATTTTGCATTAGAAAAAATATTTTAGTAAATTAATTATTTTTATTTTGATTTTACAATAAAATAAGTAAATACAAATAAAAGTAACTAAATTTTGATTCATCTTGTTTTTAATTTTTTTTAATTCAAACTTATTTTATTTTGATTTGTTTCAAATTACATTAAAGATTAGTAACGTGTCCTAAGTTCTGAACATCCAGCCTTTAACAAGGGCCATTCTAACGTATGTCCTCTGTACATAATACTCATTCTATTATATATTTTTTAAAAATATGATAGAAATAGAATAATGCATCATAAATATGAGAGTTATTTCTTACTCTTAATTATTTTTTAAATTTAAAAATTATAATTATATAATTATCTTTTATTTTATATTGTTATTGTTAAAAAATATTTAAATAAATTAATATTTTTATTTTAATATTTTATGTTCTTTAGTAAACATAACAAAGGAAATGAAAAAGTCGTTGAAAAGAAAATAAAAAAAATTATTTAAAAAAATTAATTATTAATTAAATATAAAGTTAAAAATATTTTATAAAAAAATAATTATAAAATTTTAAATAATAAAAATTAATTAAATTATATTATATAAATTATATCATGATATAAAAAGAGTTATTCTGCAAGTGAAGTATCATTTCCCGTTAGTTTCATGGCAGATTTACTCCTAAAATTTCGAAGTCCATTGTTGGTTCGAAATGAGAGGGAATGAAAAAACAGGCAATAGACAGAGAAATGAGAGAGAGAGAGAGAGAGAGAACAACATCCATTTTTTTCTTGTCTCTCTTCCTCTCCTCCCTGTTTCTATTCCTCTAAACCAAACAACAAACAATCTCACAGAAGATTTTCAGAACGGTTTCGGCCAATTCTCTCCAATCTTCATCCTTATGGAGAGTTTTGGTCGATCCGTTTTCTGTTTCTTTTAATCCATATTACTTCTGTAAATCTTCATTGTTTGAAATATTAGCTTTTATCCTGAAATCAGGAGGTAACATTATAAATTTTTGAATATTATAATTTTCTTTTTCTTAGGCAATTCTGCTTCAGTTTTCCTAGATTTATAAGGATCAATGGAAATCTAAAGGATATTATATCCTCTCGCATGCTCGCGGTGATCGTGTGAGGGAGACGAATCGAGCGGGATTTTGAAATTGTTTGTGGTTGCTTGGTTGGAAGGAAAACTTTGTTTTGTGGAAATGGGTGAGGAGTTACCAAGTTCGAATTCTCTAGAAGAGAGAATTCTCGTTTCGGTTAGATTGAGGCCTATGAATGAAAAAGAATTGGCTAGGAGTGATGCGTGTGATTTGGAAATTGTTGATAACAATACAATTGCAGTAAAGTACAATCAATCTGAACGATCTAATGTTCCATCTTCTTACAATGTTGGTAAGAAAATACTTTCCCATTCACTTGCTCAATAATTTCCTCCTCCTTGTATTTTTTTTTATCTATCATGAGATACAACAAGATTTTGAGTATTGTTTCCAACTTTCTTTCTCATTTATTGCTCTTTGGGAACAGACCGAGTATTTGGGCCTCAATGTCACACGAAGCAAGTGTATGAAGAAGCAGCTAAAGAGGTTATTCTCTCAGTTGTTAGCGGTATCAATTGTGAGTAACTTTTTTAAAAAAAATCAATTTTTGTAGAGCATGATCAAATCTCACCAATCTCAGTCCCTAGTCACACCCAAATGGTGCTTATGGGTTGAACTAATTTTTTTAGTTTGACTGTACCAATTTAAACTCTGACCTATTAAATTTTAAATTGAACATGGTTTTGAGACCTAGTCAATTTGAATAATTTGATCATTTAGCAATATTAAAGATTCTAACTTGTTAGATGTGATAATAAATATTAAACTGTTTTGCATATTAATGAAATTTGTAATGAATTCTTGCAGCTACTATTTTCGCATATGGTCAAACAAGTAGTGGAAAGACATACACCATGTGTGGAATCACTCAATACGCCGTAGAAGACATGTATAGTTATATTGAGATGGTAAATAAGTGAAGCTTAGAAGTTTATGTCATATGATTTAGATATATTCAGTGTTTTGTTTTTGCCAAAAGGATAAATTTTTTTTTCTTCATTATTTTGTTTAGCATGAAGAAAGAAATTTTGTGCTAAAATTGTCTGCATTGGAGATATATAATGAAACAGTGCGAGATCTCCTTGGCGAAGATAATACTCCACTTAGATTGCTAGATGATCCAGAGGTGAGATGTGCATTTCTTTATTTATTTTTAAAATTATTTTTAATGCTAAATTGGATAATGGAAGTCCTCATTAATATTTGTTTCTCTTCTTATAGAAAGGGACTATTGTTGACAAACTAACAGAGGAAATTTTGAGAGATAGATATCATCTGCAAGAGCTGCTCTCCATATGTGAAGGTAAGGCTTTGATTTTAGTTTAGGTTTTATAATGTTAGTATTATTTATACATTCTTTACTAAAAAATTTACTTTGAATCTGGCATCGCATTTATGCAGCCCAAAGAAAGATTGGGGAGACTTCTATGAATGAAACTAGCTCTAGGTCTCATCAAATTTTGAGATTGGTATATGCATATTTTTGTTTTCCCTTGTCATTCCGTATAAATATCCTACGTGTTTCTTTATTAAATTAGTTTATAAATATTATTTTGTTACCTTTGTTTCTTAAATGGTGGATACAGACAATTGAAAGCTCCACTCGTGAATACGTACGTTGTAGAAGTGCAAGGTCACTTGCAGCAACTGTGGTATAGAAGTTTTTATCTTCCTTTGATGAATATAAAATTTCTAAGAATCTAGTGTAACTTGTTCCTAAGAATGAAATTTACGAACACTTTGTTTTTCCAGAATTTTGTTGATCTCGCGGGGAGTGAACGTAACTCTCAGACACACTCAGCAGGTCAAAGGATGAAAGAAGGTTGCCACATAAATCGTAGTTTATTGACCTTGGGAACTGTTATTCGTAAATTAAGGTTCAACTTCTTTTCTTTCTTTACCATGTCTACAAAGTGTTAGCACTTTGTTCGTTCAATGGATGGAGTTGTTTTTTATTTTTAATAAAAAAGGAATATTAAAAATTCTTGTCATCTATTGGTTATATAGAAAACTATTTTCTTTATTTAATGTCCGGTGGATTTAAGGGTTGCTCTGCAACATGTTTTGTTTTATGTTTAGAAAACTTGACAAGTAATATAATTTTATCAAACTAATGTGTTGTACTCGTTATGTTTTATTTTTTTAGTAAATAGCAAACAAAACAAATTACCAAGCGAGTTTCTATTTTCTAATATGAATTAAAAGAAACTAGTATCTAACACAAGAAAACAAAAATTGAAAATAGAATTGGGGAAAAACGAGTTTATATTTTTATTTAAGTACACTGTTTAACTCAATAAGCTTATACAATGTCTAACTCTCTGTAGCAAGGGAAGAAATGAGCACATACCTTATAGGGATTCTAAACTGACGCGCATATTACAAAACTCTTTGGGAGGCAATGCAAGAACAGCCATCATTTGCACCGTGAGTCCTGCACGTATGCATATTGAGCAATCAAGAAACACACTCTTCTTTGCATGTTGCGCCAAAGAGGTGACTACAAATGCACGAGTTAATGAAGTTGTATCTGATAAAGAATTGGTAAAGCAATTACAAAGAGAGTTGGCAAAACTTGAAAATGAGTTGAAGAACATGGGTCCGAACTCTGTTGTATCTGATTCTGTTGCATTAATGAAAGAAAAAGAATTGAAAGAAAAAGAGCTTATGATTGAACAGGTATAAATATCAACATGTAGCTATAACTTGATCTCTCCTGATTGCATTTTGTTATTTGCTCAAATGCTTCAAGTCTGCTGGATAGAGTGATAATTTTGGCAATAACCCACGACATGAACATGATACAAATTATTATTTAATTAGAATTGACTTCTAATTGTTTTGTGCATGTAAACATCTTCGTTTTTTAAATTATTTTCTTTATTTTAAACATGTGTGATCACGATCATAAACACGCATAACATGACATGATTGGCACTTTACTTCTAGCTTTGATCTTGTTTCATTAATGTGAAATGTGCAGATGGAGAAAGAGATACAAGAATTGAAGCGGCAACGTGATATTGCTCATTCGCGCGTTGAGAATATGCTACGAGGAGTGAGCGAAGACCAAGCTTCAACTATAGATGGAAACTCAACATTAGGATCTCCTGAGCAAGATAGGCCATTTGTTTGCCACAAGCACCAGAAACAGTCATCTTCAGAGGACAACTTTCTTCTGGATGGCCTGATGCCTAAATTCGATGGCCCTGATCCATGTCAGGGCTGGGAGGAGGTTGCAAGTAAGATTGATATAGAATCTAAAGGCAATTGTAAGGAGGTTCAGTGCATTGATTCATTGTCATGTAGTTCCAAACAAGCAGAAGAGAACCTGGAAAATCCATCACTCATGAACAAGGGTTCAAAAAATACAGAGTCGAGTCAAGAAAATAGGGATAGCACTGTGGCTCTAATGAAACAAAAAATTGAAGAATTGCAAAGAACAATAAACTCTCTTGTCAATCTTTCACCTTCTTCATCTGATTCTAACTTGTCTGGTTCTAGAAGCTTTAATTGGATAAGAAGCAGAAGTTGTAGAGCCACCATCACAAGTTCATCTATTAATTCATTCAAGGAAGCAGTACATTTTGCCAACACGCCACCTACAGGGTCAGAGAAGGACTTCACATTGAGGCTCCCTAGTTCAAGTAATAGTCCAAACAATGGAAAGCATTCTAGAAAAAAAATTGATTCTTCTACATTAAGTCTTCCAATGGAAGCACGAGACACAAAGGATCATGATGTACAGGAGATTGTGCAAACTGAAACCGTTGAAGAACCAGAAAGATTGAGGCAGACAGTTCTTGAACCCAAGAATAATGCAAAAAATAGTAAATTTAACAGACAAGATTCTAACTCTACATTATTGGGTTTTGCAATGGAGGAAGAAGAAGAGGAGGAGATCAAAGAGTGTTATGTAGATGATGCATCTGAAAACTTCCCAAGAAGTTCAATTGGCTTTCAACGAAAGAATGTAACATCAAAATTTAAGCCATCCCAAACACATTCTCGGTCTTCAATTTTGAGTGCTCCATTTGTTACAGAAGATTCAGGCTCAGATGATACTGTAAGTGTTGTCAATTCTGTTGCGGGACGACGTAGAGTCAGCAGATACCGTGGCACAACTCAACGCAGTGATATAGGGGTCAGTATGTGTTTATCTTTACATTACGTTTTGCTGAAGTACAACTTAATCCTTCACATTCTCACAGCCAATTTAGTTTTAGATATTTTATTTTGACTAAATCCTTCACGTTTTCACTTTCATGTTTCGACCAATTTAGTCATGAACCTGTTAACTTGACCAATTTAGTTGACAATTTTTTCCAAAATTTGAACTACATGAACTAATTTGGTTTGTACTAAATTTGTCAAAAATTTGAAAGTATACTAAACTGGTTAAAGGAAAACGTTTTTGACTAGATTGGATGGTGTTTAAAAAGATTAACAACTATATTGGTTAAAATGTTCAAGACTAATTTCAATGTAAAGGACCAAACGGGTACATCATCCTTTCCATTTTACAATCTCTACCTTTTTTCTATATATGCATGTTGACTGTTGAGGGTGGTAACTAGAAGATATGTTTGAGTTGCATGGTCATCATCTTTGGGTTTTTGTTGTAATTTATAATGGTTTTTTACTAACAGGGACAAGACTCAGTACCTCAGAAGTATAGAGGCAAAAGAGAATGTGCTGCTACGGAAGTATTGGGAAATCCATTCCAACCTACCGCTGCTTGTTGGCCATTTGAGTTTGAGAGGAGGAGGAGAGAAATAATTGAACTTTGGGAAGAATGCTTTGTACCATTAGTCCACAGGTCCCATTTCTTCATCCTATTCAAAGGTGATCAATCTGATTCTGTGTACTTAGAAGTAGAGTTGAGAAGGTTGTCATTTCTCAAAGAAACTTTCTCACTTGACAACACAAAGAAGAAGGGTAGTACTACTCCAACTCAAGCTTCAAGGTATTATTTTTTTTTCTCCTTAAGTAAATTCATCTAAAATACAAACACTAAGAAGTAAACTCTAACTTTGATTCATTGCCCTATTGTTTTTTATTTTTTATTTTATTTTATGATGAAACAGCTTGAAGGCACTCAATCAGGAGAGAGAAATGCTAAGCAAGCAAGTACATAAGAAACTCTCAAGGAAGGAACGAGAAAAGTTGTATGAAAAGTGGAACATTCCACTTAAAGCAAAGAAGAGGAGTGTACAATTGGCACGTATGTTATGGACTAACACTAAAGACATTGTGCACTTGAGTGATAGTGCGCAACTCATTGCACGATTAGTTGGATTTGTGGAGCCAAGTCAAACACCCAAAGAGATATTTGGACTCAGCTTCTTACCCAAACCCTTTACCCGTAAGTTGTTTAATTGGTAAAGGGTTCTTTCCACATTACCTTCTGGAGGTGGAGACATATACCTCTGTTTAAGTAATTTTGAATTTAATTGAAGTCTCTCTTCAATTTTACTTAAGAATTTCTTGATCAACTAATCCTATGAATTTTGTTTCTTCCAACTAAAAAATAATTAACAAGAAAGGAAAAGAGATCATGGGATTTTTATTGTACATTACGTAAAGTGCAAAGTTTTTTTTCTTAATTAAATAAACTTATTAAAAATTGAAAGCAAACAAGTCTCATATTAATAAAATAATAATATGAGCATGGTTTTAAGTGCATGAGAACCTCATCCAATGGGTTAACATTTTGGAATGAGAGCTATTCTTTGCAGAAATTCATGGAAGCTAATGAGCCTATCAAATGGTATTAGAGCCAAAGGTTGTCTTAGGCTAATTGGTAAAGTGTAGGCTTGGTGAGCTTAAAATAAAATTCTCTAAACCTCTCAGTGGTTTAAGTCCAGAAGGTGAACTCGATAGACCTTAAGTGATCTCTGAAATCTTGGGCAAATAATGTGGATTAAAGTCAAAGTTTAAAGGGGTTAGTCAGGGAAGATCGACTGTGTTGACTTAAGTCGAAGTATGGACTTAAAGAGTCAAGTGATCTTGTTTTAGGAGGAATATATTAAGAATTGAGAGCAAACAAATCTTAATTAATAAAATAACAATAGGAGCATAAGTACATGAACGAATCCCACTAATAGGTTAATATTTGAGATGAGAGTTTATTGCTTTATAGAAACTCATGAGAGCCATGAGAGCTATTGGGCCTATTAAAACTTCACACAAGCATGCATGCACAATTTGTTACAAAGACTCATTTTGTTAAAGTTCACACAAAACTCATATATAGACACGATGCAATTGGTTGTGATGTGCAAAATTTAAATTATTTCTTTTCCCACCATATTCATGCATATCAAATTGAATTATAAAAAATTTCTAATAAGAAGTAAAAAATCTATCTGTGTATCATAAGTAGAACATTGAAAACGGACATAATTTTCCATTGCACCTTACAATGTAATAATATTTATACATGCTACAATCTATCATATCTTAAAAAGGTAGTTAAAAAATGGAAAACAATCTACAAGACTCCAAAAGTAATTGAATGGTCCACTAAGTGTTGGAATGGAGAAATTCTTAAATACTACGGTTATATACTTAATTATGTATATTGATTTTATTTTAAACTAATATTTATCTCCTTTTTAAGGGAGAATCAACGATAACGAGAAAAAGTGGCATACATCTTACATTGTACACAAGATTTTCTGGTTGGAATGAGGGTCATGCTATATTGAAGTCTAGTATAACATTTTTTAAAGGTTGAATAATTTCGCTTATCCTTATAACTTTAAAACATACTACTTTAATTTAGTACCAAAACTATTAAATTTTAATGAATAGGGTCTAAATTGTGTATATTGTTTACCACATCAATCAATTAGTGTTAAGTGTCTTAATAAATCATATTAACCTGTTGTATTGGATCAATCCATGTATCTCCCATCCATACCATTGCTATTTAAATCAACATGCTCCAACAGTAAATACCAAAAATGTTTTCACGAAAAACCAAAAATATCATTTTATTCATATTGCCTATAAAAACCATATTTAAAGAAAAAATGGTACTAGAAGTCCATTATTTATGATTAAAGTATGAAAAAATTCACTAATTTTGAAGGGTAAGAAGGATAAAGTTCAGTACTTACTTTTAGTATACTATTACATTTGTAAAAGAAACAAAAAGGTAAACAAAAAAGCTCTAAAAAGATGACTATGGGTCAATGCATGAAAAAATAAGGTGGACTCAAAATTGCTCAAACGATCAAAGTAACTCCTAAATCATCTCTCTAACAAAGCATTATTTAAGATTTTGTCTCGAAATATGATCAAGAAAATTCTAAAGGTTGGTAAACATATAAGTGTATATCGCAATATTCACACGAGCACCCTATATTCAACACTAATTTTGTGCAATGAATGAAAAATCTCAAAAAAAAAACAAAATGATATAATAAAGATGAATGTCTATATCACAATTGTAAGGAACTTAAGATTCTATACCAAAAGGTTAACCTATTAGATGGGGTAGTCAAAATCTATATAAACTCATGAATCACCCATGTCTAAGTAATGTAGAACTTTGTTTGCATAATGCCAACAATCTTTCCTTCAAACGAAGAACCACATGGTTTAGCTCCCCACAATCGAAGATATATATTATTTTTACATTTTACTCTACGTCAAGCTCCCTTTCAGTCGAAGAAACTCTTATATTCGCACTTTATACTATATTCGGCTCCTTTTCAATCGAAGAAACCATAAGCTTTGCACTTTACACTATTTTCAACTCCTCTTTAGTAGAAGAAACCATTATTTTCGCACTTTATATTGTAGTTTAACTTCTCTTGAGCCCACAATAAGCCTCAAGTTCATGCATGAAAGAGCTTACAACGAGCCTTATATTCATGCAGATAGAGCCCACAGCGAGTCTTGGGTTCACGTAAATGGAGCCTATAAGAGATACATAGGTGCCCATAATACTTAAATTTGGGGTTGGGGTTGGTGCTGATACCACTTATAAGAAACTTCAAATTTCATCCCAAATGGTTATCCAATTAGGCGGAGTAACCTAAGTTCTTATAAACTCATGGATCACCCATATCTAAGCAATGTAGTACTTTGTTTGCATATTCCCAACAACAATAATCATGCCTAATTGCTTATGATTAGCTTTGAAACCAATATCATCATTGGGTTCATACCCAATTTGCCATAGATACCTAGGGTTATCAACGGAGCAGGGTGAAGTCAGGGATTTTGTCCTAACTTCATGATTTTGATTCATGATTTTGATTTTGTCCTCCATTTTCACTTAAAATTCTTGCAAAGACATATCAAGAATTCTCAATAGGAAATGGAAGCTCCCATATAGGGAACGAGATCCAAGTAATATTAAAATTATTAATTTTTTAATTTGATTAAAAAAGAAAAAATTAAATAAACTATTTAATAATAAATATCTTATGATAAGAAGAAAAATAAAATTTTGAGCCAATAAATAATATTATATGATAAAAATAAAAATAAAAATATTCATAATAAATACATAATCTTTTTATACTAAATAACATTGATATAATTTTGTTACAGATTATTTTGAATTAATAAAAATAAATTATAAAATAATTATATAATTTCAATTTTTTTTTGAATTTCAGTAAATTATTTAAGTAATATTTATAAAAAAAATTATTGATATTTTAAAAGAATAAAAACATAATTTAAAAATAAAATATATAATATATAATGCATTATTTAAGATTAGTTTAAATTCTATGAAACTAAATTTATAAAAAAAAAATATAAAATATAAATAAATTTATATATTTATTAAAATAATGTATATAATTTTGAAAAACGGGATGAGAAATGTAATCTTCGTCCTTACCGTGCCTTATATTATAAAATACAAATTCTCGTTTCTCATTCTCCATGATCTATTTTGATGTCCACATCCTTGTCTCCGATCAGATAATCCCCACAAGGATTTTCTCCGTTATCTACTTCTCAACTAATAGCAAAGATTTAGCCTAAAAAACTACAAGAGAAGAGAAACAAAGAAACAAACTTTTATCCACACACTTGAATACTAGGGTAAAAACTTCTTCATAGGTGCTTGGTATTCATATAACTTGATTTGTCCAAAATAAGAACCATTGTTATCCCATCTTGCTTAATTATTTACCTACAAAAGAGAAAAAAAAAAATACACATATTGGATAATAAATCTATGAGTTACCTCCCACTAATTGACTAAAACTTCCTTAAGCTCATCATGAGTCAGGATATGGCTTGAGATAGTTCAAGCAATCAACTCAAGTAGCTTTTTCGACATTGTTCAAGGTGCTTTAGACTGACTTGGGAGCTTGGTATCTTTTCAATACTCAAGTTTTATCAAAAGTACCCCAAATTGACTATATTTTCAAGAGGTTCTAGTTTAGTACCTATGTTTTCCAAATGGTTCCAATTTAGTCCATTTTAGGATGTAGAGTAGATTTTTTACTATTCATTAAATTGGGCATGAAAAAATTCGTCATTTCATCCCCTCATTTTAATTCAGTTAATTTTTTTTTTTTTTTTTAATTTTTCAGAGAAACAAAACAGACTTTGAGTACAAGAGCACAAGAAAACTTTTTTTTTTCCCGTGTTGGGACATGCCTATAAACAATAAATCCAAAATACACCTTTAGTTTGAATTCCCAAGCCCATGGAGAAACTCCTTCTCAGCCTTAAACTAGATCCTTGTTCAGGTACCAAACAGACAAATGTCAATATGTCCTTTTCTAGATAAGTATTGTTTTATAATATGTAGAAGCATTGAACTAAATAAACCCATAACCTCCATTTATTTTTCGAAGACACTAAAGGTGATACATCCAAGCAAATAATAAAATAAGTTTCGTGCTTGAAAATAATTTCAATGACTTGAATAGGAAGTAATAAATTGAAAATTCAAAGAAAAGGGGTAGTAAATGTTTTGTGATGCTGAAAATTCCTTATATCTAGTAAAAATAGTGGCTAAATTCTCTCAGATCTTTTTTTCAGGCAGGAAGATAAAAACTGACAGAAATAACCCTGACGTATAAATTTGACCAAATCTGCTCAAAATTCAAAACCGGAACCATTTTAAAAACATGGGTACTAAATTAAAACCATTTGAAAAACATGGATACTAAACTGGAACTACTTAAAAACATAATCAATTTGAGATACTTTTGATAAAACTTGAGTAATAAAAAGGTACCAAGCCTCTAACTTGGGGTTGAAATCTTTATCAACTGATCTAATTAACCTTGATCTAAATCATTATTGATTTGGTACTCTATAAAACAAATTTCTTTCACCACAGCATCATACTCTGTCTTCCTTCTTTTCATCAAAGCACTGGCTTTTCTCACCCATAGTTTTCTTTTCTTTTTGGTTTTTTCTCAAAGCACTGGCTTTTCAACTCTCATTTTGAAATCCCATTTTTTCACACCAACCAAATTATGACTTGTGGTTAAGAATCGCATACCAAGAATGAGTGACATCTTGCAATTCCCTTCATATATAAGACAATAAAGTTTGTCAAAAATTTAAAATCTATCAACTTTAACAAGAACATCTTTTACAATCTCTAAAGGCATCATTAAAGATTTATCCATTATTTGAAGAATAATGTTGGTAGGTTTTGCTTAGTTTGCTTGGAGCCAATTTTCTTGAAAATCGACTTGGGCGTTCACCTAGTTCTTAAGCCACACAAAGCTCTATCAAAATATACTGCACCATTACTACACAATATAGTAGAATTATTTGGATATTTGAGTTTAGATAGTGATTAACTTCAAGTATAACACAATACTCTTTTATAGCCTAGCTTATTATTCCATCCAGATGTGACAATATCTGACATGATACAATAATAAACAAGAATAAAAAATTTAATTATAATTAATTAATAATTTATTTATGTTTTTAAATATCTTATTAATTTTTACTATTATAAATAGATTGCATGAAATTTTTTACAAATAATAACCGTAAATATGACACAATTAATATCGAAACATGACACAATAACCACCTCCATCACCACCTATTTTGTTATACTTAGTAACTTAGACAATATTTCTTTCATAATTTCCAAATATAATGGTGGCATTTACTCTAATAAATTCATTAAAAAAAATTAATAGTATGCTCTAATACCGTGCTTTCGTCATTTCGTCATAACAAATATAAATTGGATAAACTCTCAATATATGATTGGTAATGACTTAAATAGTTCCATTGATATAATTTAGAAAAACATGTCATCAAAGTTCCCACATTAAGGTAAAATATTTATTTAGTTTCATGCATTTAAAAATTTGTTTTTTAGTCTTCTACATTTGTTAAAAGGTGTCGGATAAAAAAAAAATTATTTTAGTAATTTCCTATTAAAATGTTTTTTTTTTTTTTGTAAAATGTTCTCAATTAATATTAAATTTTTTTCATAATTTTTTTTTAATATTTTCTAATTGTCACAATTTTTATTTTAATATATTTTTATTTTTTTAAAAGAAAAATAATGTATTTAAATAATTTTATGTTATAATATTATTCTTTTTGAACTTTTTTCTTAAATAATTTTATATTAAATTTTATTTTTATTCATGTTAATAGCTTGTGTGTCGTCCTATTTTAAACATTTTAGTAAAAATATAATACCAAAATATAAAATTTCTTTAATTGGTTCGTTTTCTGAGGAACTAAAAAATATATTTTATAATCAAGAAATTAAATAATACAAAGTTTAAAATCTGAAAACTTCTACAATCTCCCACCCTATAATTTATTTTTATATTCGTTTTATTATTCTACTGACAATTAAATAAAAGATAAGATATAATCATGCAAAATATGGCTATTAAAAGCCGTGCTATCTAATATTTGCTTTATCATAAACAATTATTCATTAGAATGCTTAAAGTCGACGACAAATATAAATAAGTGATATATATGAAAATAAAAAAAATGTTTTTGTTCTTGATCTAAACCAACATATTAACTTAATTCATGATTAATTTTCTCATAACTTATTTCAAGTGATATATGAAAAGGTAAGTGTGCTTAACTAGTGTTGTCAATTTTCTCTAATCATAAAAAATATCCATTTTTTATTCATATGTGAAGATAATCTGATGGAGAAAATGTCCTTATATAATAGCGTTCAAGATCACATTTTTTTCTCTGATATGAAATTTGATTTCTTTCCAATAAAATAAAAAATACACACACACACACATATATATATACATACATATATATGTATATACATATATACATATATATATACATATATACATATATATATACATATGTATGTGTAAAACCTTAATAGAAAATTATCTTAATTTACATTAAAATTTATTAATTTTGAGCATATAAATCATAAATAACCTTATTTTTTTTAATAATCGAGAATACTTGAATCCACAAATCTTCACAAATATCCAAAATTTTGGTGGAATCCCAACTCGCCCCCATAAATATTTAGCGTGGGATGCAATCTCTACCCACCTCTCCCTTACAACACTATACCCTTACAACACTATACATGACAAACAAGAAGTGCATGTACTTGAAAAAAGAAGAAGGTAATATTAGAATCATTCGTGGTTAAATGTTCAATGTATATTTGTTACATAGTATTAAAGATTAAAATTGTATAACTTTTATATAGTCATGTATTTAGCTATAAAGTTATAATTGTATTGTACAGTATAAAAATAATATAATTATGTAAAAAAATTATACGATTATGAGATGTGTATCTAAATTGAATAAATATTTAACTTAGTTTGTCTAAATTTTCAATTATAAAATTATATGTTTTTAACTTTTTCTTTCATCTCAAATTAAAAATAATATTTTTAATTTTTAGAAATATAATTAAAATATAAAATAAAATAAATTTAAATTTAAATAAATTTTATAATAAAAAATTATTATAAATATAAATTATTTTATTAAAATATTTATAATTAATTTTATTCGATTACATTATATAATTTATCATTAAATACTATATATATTAATTATAATATAATTTAATTTGAAACAATCATGCTTGACATATATATTAAATATGGTGCAATAAAAACTTAAAAGTTAAAACCTTCGGCCGTAGTATATGCATAGATTTTTGGGCCGAATTAAAAATATTTTTTCAAGGCTGATTCTGCTAACATTTCACATGAGATTCCAAGCGCATATCTTATGGTATTTTTCCTTTTTTTAATTTTGTCCTTAATGATATAAAAATTTATTTTTTCATCCAAATATTTTATTTTAATTATTTTTGAGTCAAAATTCATAATTTTTTAAAGTGATTTTTACCAAAAATTTTATAATTTTATTTTCTTTCATATTCTGAAATATTTATTTCTTTTTAAAGAGTTTCTATTAATTTTTCTAAAATAAAGTTCATAAAGACTTTAAATTCTTTTATAAAAATTTCTTTTGTTTTTATTTTTTCTAAATGTTTTAATTTTTCTTTTAAGATTTCTGTTTGTTCATGTGATAAAATTATATTATTTATTTTTATTTCTATACATGCTAAAAACATTCCTATAAAATCTTTCTTAAATTCTTTATTAGTTTTAGTATTTCGGATTAGATTAATTAATTCTTTTATATTACAGATTTGTACTTGTGTAAGAATTTTTTATTCCAATTGTAGAGTACTTTATAAATTATTAATTGTGTTATTTCTTTAGGTAATCATTTCGTTATTTCTTTAATTTGTAATATTAATTCTATTGTTTCTTCCTTAAAATATATTAAATAATTCATTTTTTTGTGTGAATTTGGTTGAGAATGTAGACATTCTGTTTAAAGTTTTCTTTTTAAATTCTAGGCTCTGATACCAATTTTTCTACTGATTTTTATTTAAAATTTCAGTTAGCTTATCTTCCAATTTGTTCCTTAAATAAATAAAATTCGAATATTAAATTATCAAATCCTTCTTTATTACTTGTACAAATTTCTGTATAAAATAATTTTTTAATATTTTTCCTACAAGATGGTCTATTAAGAATAATATGTTGGAGACATAGTCTGTATAATAATCTAAGAAAGTGTCAAACCTTTTAAAAATTTTTAAACATGTTTCATAATCTTCATTATCAAAATATTCCTCTAATAATCTCATATATTTTCCTTCAAAATATTCTATGCTAGTCATAGTTTTTTTGTTGAGTTCCAAAGTTATCTTCTTCAAGTTCTTGGTCTATCCATTGACTTAGTTCTAAAATTTACTTATTTTTTTGTATGTCCATTTTTACTAGTTCAAGACTTGCTTCAAGATCTAAGTGTTCTTTGTCTTCTCCTTTTATTAAATCATTTCTTTTTTTCTTGTTTGGTAAATAATAAATTAATCTTTGTAAGTTTTCCATTATTTTAGATCTTTTTGTACTTTTCTCAAAATTTTCTTTTATAGATATTTTATAACAGATAAGAGATTATTTAAAATATATTGCATATTTTAAATTTTCTTGATTTTCAGAATATTTTCTGATTTTATTTCTATAGAGTATAGTCTCATATTTTCTTTTTATGTTAATCTCTTTATCATCCATAATCTCATGCAGTATAAACAAGATTTTAACAATATTAATGAAGTTTCAAGGTATACTAGACTCTACCTGCAAACTAACATGTTTTTGAATATGGGTCCACCGCATTCTTCCGCTTCCTAGCTATCTTCTTGCTCCAGAAAAGCTAAACCTCACTCTAGATTCAAGCCTTACTCCAGATCCAAGCTTTCAGTCCTTCTGACTCTGCTGGTCTTATGAGATCCGTACTAAGCTTACTAGTGAAAGAGATCATTTGGATTTGAAATAGACTTTTTATTCATTAATCAGAAAGCTTATACAGGCTAGAGAACTAGTAACCTTGAAAGGGTTATTAGTTCTTCCTTATTACAAGAGACATAGCTAAAATTTGAAAATAGAAAAATAAATAGATGTTAGGTTTTTTGTAGTTCCCCCTTTAGATGCAGAGAGTCCCATTTTATAGATATAAGGGTTCCCTGTTTACAATGGAGGGATTACATTATTCATAACTTTCCTATTTGGCATTAAAATGCCTACATTATTGGCATAATGGTCCTACATGGTTGGCTCTGCTGACATAGAACTGTTAGATGAGCTTGAGTCCATGCAAACCTTGTCTTTAATGTAATTAATGCATTTGTGGTCCGTTGATTGCTGTTTTGAATTCATTCTTGTTTATTAAATCAAATAGTATAGTCTGGACAATTTCTATGGCTTTACGATTTCTTCTCTAGTTATCATTTCTTACATGAACATTTATTTTACTTTGAGTCTCATTATTGTTATGTACAGAACACAAGGGAGACTGCTCATGCCAATGAGAAAGTTGCCCTTAGGCAAGGCAAAAAGATATTTGGAGGATGTTTTAGCCCATAAACAGGCTATTCCCTTCCATCGTTTCTGTGGTGGTGTCGGGCGTACTGCACAGGCAAAGAACAGACATTCCAATGGACAAGGTCGATGGCCCGTTAAATCTGCAAAATTCATTCTTGATTTGCTTAAGAATGCTGAAAGTAATGCTGAGGTATGCATGTCAGTTTGTATACAATATGTTTATTTCATTTTTATATTTCTAACAATATTATAATGATGTTACAGGTGAAAGGTTTGGACGTTGATTCACTTTATGTTTCTCACATTCAAGTCAACCAAGCTCAGAAGCAAAGGCGCCGAACCTACAGAGCTCATGGGAGAATCAACCGTATGCTTCAAGTTTTCATCTACTGGTTTTATTGCATTTTTCCTTATCTTGCATTAATATTAAGTGACATTTTCTTAATGGTGAGCAGCTTACATGTCATCTCCATGCCATATTGAGTTGACATTGTCCGAGAAGGAAGAGCCCGTCAAGAAGGAGGTAATATGATGATTATTTCATATAGTTCATTTTATGAAGTATTCTGAAGTTATCCCTTTAATTTTCTGAATAACTTTTTTTTTTTTTTACTCATGCAGCCGGAGACTCAGCTGGCAACTAGCAAAACGAGGAAGTCTTCAGAATTGCGCAGTGGTGCTTCTTCTTGAGTTAAATTGTTGATCCACTAGACTAATCATTATCAACTTTTCTAGGGACATCGTATGTTTTTCATTTAGTATGAAATGCTATTATTGTAGCTTGAATGGCGTGTTTTATTTTTGTTCCCTGATTTTGTTTGGCTCAAACTTTTTTTATAATTTTTTTATTTTGTAGCTCAATGTTCTTCAAAAACCTATGTTGAAAGTTGAGACCAATTGGTAGTTGATAGGATAGACTTTTGTTTTGTCCGGACATTAGGCTTTGTCTTCTCTTTTCTAGCCTCCGTTCTCAAATTGAATAGAGTATATACCCTTAGCCTCTTTACAATATTAATTTGTTATATTTGAGACCCAAAATGCATCCTAATTGCCCTTACTCGTCATATTACGTCTATGAGTGCACTGCACGGGGTGTCTCATTGCCTCATATGGCACTTGGGTGCCAGTCCAAGTCCTGAAAGGTCCATAAACTGTCTTGTTTGCTTCTCTCATGTGATGCCAATGAGTACTTTGTCAAAGGAAACGGTTTTTATTATGTTCTTTCTTTATTTGAAATTTTTTTTTAATGTTGTCCATTGTACCTTGCAATTCTGAATCATCAAATTTGGGATAGTGTGCCTTTGATCTTTAATAATGTTGGGATAATGGTTCGAAACGTCGATTCTGATCAAAATATTAAAATTTAAATTTTACGAATGTATTAAAGATATTATTATCATCAATGGAAATATTGGAAAAAGAAAATTATGAAAATTATGGACAAATAAAATTATAAAAAACTTAAATAATCCTAAAAAAAATACCAAATATTAGTTATTTATTAAATTAATTATCTTATTATAGTATAAATATGTTTCTTATTTATTTTGACTAATAAATAAAAATTTTATAGAAGAGGTAATTAGAAGCTTTAAAGTAGTTATAGAAATTAATAAATTTTATGACCAGTAGAATTAAATAAAGATATTTAATAGTAAATTATTTTTAAAAAAAATAACGTTAAGATATTTTATCGATATTATTCGATATTCGATATTGTATCAACAATATTTATTTTATTAATTAATATTTTTTGGATTATTTTTATGAATATTTTTAATATTATATACGAAGTTGGAGAAAGGTTTATTCATTTTCAATGTTAGCACTTCTCTCCTTCTTTTTTTTTTTTTTTTTGTCTTTTTCTTTTTTCCACATTTAAGGTGACATTTTCATTTTAAGGTCTAAAAATATATTTTCTTAATTTATATCCTCAGTAAGTTACCGGCTCATATGTAGAAGTTTATAACTTGAAATGACTCCGACGTTAAAGAAAAAAAATAAAAATTTCAAGGTCCTGAAATAAAAGTTACATTCCTTAAAGATTCCTATAAATATAAAAACCCATCTTATTAGTTATTAGCATTTATTTCGAATTCTCGGTAACCGGGGAATTTATGCTTAACTATTCACGTGTATTTTTTTTTAAGGGTTTTCAAAATTTATCTGATTTAATTTAATCTATGTAATTTAAACTAATCTAATTTATATAGTTGAATTTTCTTCCTTTGATTGGGTTGAATTGGTTTAAAAGATTTCGAGACCAATTCAAGATAAGTTTTCTCGATTCTTGATATTAAAAATCACATAAAAATTGATTCAACATATTAGTAATATAATTTTTTTAATTTTAAATATTTTATTAAATAAATTTTCAAAAATTAAAAGTAATAATATTTGTGTAGATATAATTATTTTATTTTAATTGATAATTATTAAGATCATACTAAAAACATGTACTTTATATTAGTATTTGTTTAAACACACAACTATTATTTAATTAAACACTTTTCTAATGCATGTAATATATATTAATTGATATTAAAATTAAATAAATGTTTATTTTAATTTCTATGTCATATACAATTACATTACATTATATTTTTTTTATTAATTTATTATTTGAAAAAAAAAAATCAAAACTCTTTTAGGTTTTAAACTTAATCAGTATTTAAAGTATAAAATTTATTATTATTTTTTGAAATAACATTATATAATTCACATATCCTATGATCTAATTCAAGAAATATTTTGGTACAGTTGAATTATAAATAATAGTTATTTTATTATTAAAATAAATAAAAATAAAACTTAATGATTAAAAAAAATTACAAAAACCAATCTATCCAACCTATTCCAATCCAATCCAAAAAGTTTAATTTTAATTGATTTATAGTTTTTATTAAATCAAATTAATTCTAAATTTTTAAGAATATATTTTATTAGTTCCGTTCCAATTTTAACGTGGAACCAAACTAATCCGTATGAGGATGTGTACCACTGATTCTTTTTGAACTACTTGCAGTAATTTGCGATGCTTTTGCATGTTCTTCCTACTATATCAATTTTGGATATCTACAACCTAAATATGATCCTGGGTTTTGTATTTAATGCTATTCTACGATTGAATTTTCAGATGAATTGGCAATGGCAGAAGTTGGCAGAACAATTGATGCAGTGTATGCTGGTGGAATGCCTCTGGCTCTGTGGGCTGTTAGAACTTTTTTATTTTAGTTGTCACTTATTTTTTTTCAATTTTAACACATTTAATTCTTTTTGGACCAAATTTGTGAAATTAAAAGGGGCCCATTCTAACGGAAAAAATGGACTAGGAAACCAAATTACAAATTTGATAAAGTTGGGGAATTAGGTGTTAGTTTAACCATTATTGTATTGATGTTATAAACTGCATGAGAGCACACATCAAATTATCATCGAAAGAAAGAATTATTTCTCATCAAAATACAAATAATATTTCTAACAAATTTAGAAGCATTTTATTTAAAACCCTGCACCCTTTAAGCATTATATTTAACAGACCTATTTATTATATATAAAGTGGTAGATTTAATTGCTAGTAACTTTAAAATTAAGTCGATGTTGTGGGATCAGCTTCAATTTTAAGTCATGGCTTACATCATTATCTCCAGAAGCAAATAAGTAATTTGAATTAAGGCAGCAGCAAATGTTGAAGAAAACAGGCAAATGTGAATTGTAGCTGGAGATAAAGACGGTGCAGAATTTGTTGAATTGAAGAGGAAAAATGACATAAACAGTGATGTATGCAATTTTTCTTTTTTCTCTATAAATAGAAGAGCAAGGCACCAATAAATTCATCTCTCAAAAATAAAAAATCTCACAAACTGAGAAGTTGAGAGAAAGAGAGAAGAATACTACAGCTAATTTAAGCTGTGAGAGAAAAGTGAGGTAAACTGTGAGAGAAAAGTGAAGTATTCTTACAGAGTGTGATAAATACCTGTAGAGAGAAAATAGTGAGAGATTTACCACACAATTGTGAGTGTAAGAGATACACTTTGTGAGTGTAATATTGTAATACCTCAAATTTGGGCATAAACATGAGAAAATTGTTGTACCCATTTTACATAGTGGAAGTGTTTTGGAGTTGCCCTGTAGTTGTTTCTCTCTCACATTGAGTGAATTTTTTCACGTTAAATATTTTATGTTATTTTATATTATTCTTACACATTTATTATTTACTATTTTCAATCTTGCCAGTATATATCCCAACAGATGTCTCTTCTTTGGGTTTATAATCCATGAACCCACCTTCTCAACTAACTTCCCTATTCTATCGAATAAAGTTTGAATTATCTAATGTACTATTTATAAGACGTGATTGCATTTGAAACTCTCTTTATTATCAACAGAAAGTATTTTCTTATTGTGTAAAAAAAAAAAAACCTTTTCTTAATTCAATTCAGAAAGTGTCATTCTACATCTTCCACTCCACTACCGCCCCCACACCACCTACCAGAACCTCTCGTTTTCTTATCTGCAACTTATTTTTCTAAATAGAATGTAGTTTATCCAAGCCGCACTGATGACCAAAAAAGAAAATGATCCAAATTCGATTCGTGAAACAACAAAAATTCAAAATTTTACCCGTTGATTCATGCTTAATATTTTTTAACATGGTTTATCTGCTCTTGTAGATCTGCCAAATAATCAAATCTGTTTTCACATCGATGAATCTCAACTCAATCGAGTTTGATCCAATCGGAAGAACATCCATAGATAGGGTTCAAATATATGCAAAACTCCCATCCAACTATTTTTTCCCCATCTCTAACCATGATTGAATGGAAGTCAAGAAGTTCGCTACCCTACTCAACACACACATACTATCTCACACCCGAGTTCTCTCCACAAGTGCCAAATTCATTCAACATGCACAGAATTTCCATTTCAGGAAGAAAAAGATGCTTTACTTGAATGAAATTCTGCAAGTACATAGAACTCAGCAGTGATGTTATTACCAAAATGAAAAGAAAAGTGGACAACTATGGTGCTTAAAGTAAAAGGTAGGAGGATTGGTCCACCCAAAACTGCAAACTACTTCGGGCTACAGTTCAACAATTTAGTCCGCAGAGGAATAGCTAGATTAAGTAATGTGTATACTCTCAACTAATCATATTACTTGTTGTTTTGACATTATATAGATTACAAAATATTCCAAGAAATTGATTGCACTAAACTAGCTCGTAATAGGTTTGGAGTAATGCATCATCCATCCACCAGGACTAATGAATGATTTCTCTAGTCCGCTTAGATAAACATTAAATAAACTAAATATAGGTTTATTAAGCAGTACTAAAGGAGAATCAGTAACTACCATCAGAAAATCAAAACTACAAACTCCATTTCTATTTTGGTACAGCAAAAAGTACACTAAAAACAGATTCTTGAATCCCAAACTCAATAACTTCCTATAATGAATATAATTCTTGTTTATTGCAAAAGGACAACATGGACATGGGAAATGGACTCTTATTCAGCTCTTGACTGCCCAGAACGGGAAGAGAGGATGATACCAACAATAAGACCATATAAAGCAAGTGCTTCAGCAAAAATGAGAATGAGGATCATCCCAACAAAAAGCTTGGGCTGTTGGGCATTGGCCCTGAAAAGTAAAGAGGGAAGAAGTATCATTAATGACTTCCGATTAAAGTAAATCACAAACAGAAATAAAATTTAAAACAACAATTCTATGTACCAAACAAGATAATTCAGGGTAGCAATAAGTCACTTAAGCAGTTAAGCTAACTATATAAAAATAGTAATTCAGCAAAGGTATAAGAATAATGTCCGTTTTCACATGAAAAAATAAGAATTACTTCCTGTTTCAAACTACAAGTTAAAATCGAATGAAATAATCTTATATATGATTAGTTCCAACTTCCAAATATCCGTAGAAGATGACCCTGATTCAGCTACCTTACTGTGGAATAGTTGACTGCATTATCGATGCACAGCACAGACATTTGAGTTCAAAATAAAATAATAACTCCCCAAAAGAGGGTCAGTTTAAATGATTCTTTGCCAGAGAATAGGTGCTAAAGCTAAAAGCATGGCTTCTATCTAAGGAGAAAATGTAATAGAATTGCTAGAGCTATTAACAAAGACCAAAGGATCTACTGAAATATGCAGCCGCAACTAAAGAAGTATTTTTAAAATTACAAGTCATAATATTTCTAAAATTTTACTCTGGATATCAGAAATAAGCATAAGCAAACATATGAACACAAGTACTTTGTAACATATAACAGATCAATCCAAGAGTCTCCTCATTTCATCCTTGTTAACATTTAGTATTGGAGAATTTAGAAAAAAAATATATAATACTTGGGGAACATATTACAATCAAACCCACTCTTAAAATCAAATTTTATAAGAAACCGATAAAAAATGACAATTCAGGCACACACAAAAAAACAAATTCAACAGAAAGGGAGATACCTGACACCAGCATCACCAACAATCCCAATAGCCATACCAGCCGAAAGACCAGCGAGGCCACAAGCAAGACCAGAAGAGAGATGGGCATAGCCATCAAAAAGATAATAAGGTTTAGCCTTAGGATTAATACCAGTACTAATGATCACAGCTATAATAAGTCCGTAAATACCCAACACTCCAGCCATAACCACTGGCACAATCGACTTCATCACCAGCTCCGGCCTCATCACTCCCATCGACGCTACTCCCACCCCACTCTTCGCCGTCCCATATGCTGCTCCCATACCTGTAATTTAACAAAGTTCATCAATAAAAACCCTAGATCCATCAACAACAAAAATATCAACAATTACATCAAATAAATTTGATCAAAAGTTGGGTTGAATTTTGTTTTTACAAGAAAAGACGAGAGCAGCTGCGGCTCCTAGGAAGCCGAAGAAGGGTGCCGTTTCATCACCGCTGAACGTTGAAGACATTATTCTCCAGGAAGGTTTAAAGACGATCGGATCTGCGAGACTTTCGGTTGTCCTTCCTAAAAAAAAAACAAAAACAAACTTCGATCTAAGCCGCAGATTTTACACCTTCAATCAATCAAAGCATGTCGCAATAATTTACCTGTGATTTTATAGAGGTTGCAGTATTGGGCCTCAGTCGTGTGTTAGAAGCTCAAATTCCATAATGGGCTCTGTGATGGACATCTTGGTCACAAAGCCCATTTAAGTTTACTGGAAACGGCTTTGCTAGAGTGCCAGTACAAGAAAATATATAGAAAAAGAAAAAAAATGCTAAAATCATAAAAATTTATACCAATTTTGCATGATCCTACTTCTTTGTGACATATGATATGACTTAATTATCTTAATAAATAAAGAATTAATTTAATTTTTTAAATAATTCTATTATATAAGTGCAAAAATAGACCTCAAATTAAATATATAAAAAAATAAAAAATAAAAAACAACAAAAATATTATCCTTGTAATAATAAAAAACATCATAAAAATTCATTATGTTCAAATCATATATTTTCACTTTTAAAAAAAAAACTATTATATTTTTTTTAAAACATCTAATTAAACACAAATAAAAATTAAACTGCAAAAATTTAGATTTATTTAATATTGAACACCGTCTAATTGAACATCATTCAATGTTATTAAATACTATTTTTATTATAAATTTTAGAAATATTATTTTTGATAATTTCAAAAAAAAAAAAAAAAGAATAACAATAATAACCTAGCTAAATAGTGCACCAAAACATCAAAGCGTCGCTAAACCTACATCTTCTCCACCACGTCCAACCAAGCTTCCCATTATTATAAAAAGTACCTATAATTAAATGTCTTTACATCAATTACACTGAATAAAAGTTCTCACTTGATTAATTATAAGTCCTTTTAGTTATGCATCACAGAATATTTAAATTGTTATGCGTAAACTCAATTGTATATACTCTTTTATTATGAGTAAGTTACGAGAATAATCATGAAATTTTTAAGTTTTTAATTATTCAATTAAATGAAACATGCAAATATATAAAATATACTATTATTTATTCCACTTTTGAGGGTTAGTAGAGATTGTAATAGTGATGCCAATAAACTAAGCACAATAAAAACTATGTAGGTGTAGCAATCCAGGAAATAGCATGTATATAAAATCAACAATTGAACATATAATAAAGACAAAATGTATATAAATTAAATATATATACCCACTATGTATAACTTTAAAACCAATTCGATTATGTACGATATTTAATGACTATTTTAGGAATCAAATTGGAGGGGTGGTTTTTCAACCCTTCTATTTAATTTTCAACTAAAACCAGTTCATTTGAACCTGACTACTTTCATCTACAACGCCTTGTCCTCTACAGTAACAAATTGTTTAGTGATCTGACAGTGGAGCGTCGTTTTGGCAACATAAAGATTAAAAAAAAAAAAATGATACCTTCCAAAAACAAAATTAAGAATAAATTTATAAAATTTTACTTCTACCAATAGTATTTCATTTGGGAACCAAAAAACATTTATAAAAAAAAAATGTGGGCGAACGCTTTCTGAGAGAAATTCAAGGGAAGGCCGTTTTTAAAACATCATCAAACTCTTTTCAACATCGGCCTGGTTTACAGTAGAGACGATTAGACATCATTGTTTGAATATATCAATCAATTGAAAGCTCATATAGATGACATAGAAGAATACGAATGGTAAATGATTTTTTCAAAAAAGAAAAAAAGCAATGGAATGCCTTTAAACCAAGGGATCATATGTCATGGAGATCTTATAGAAAAGTATCCTAAAGACTCACTTAACTGAATAAGACTGTTTCAAAACCTGTCTAGCTCATCAAATGCAATGCAAACCAAAGTAATATGACTAATTGAGAATCTCATATATACCATATGTTAAGCGTGCATAGGCGTGGGCGCTTCGCGCTTCATGTGTATGTGAGAGATCCATAAGTCTCTTTCGTAAATATCTAAACTTGCTGAATAGTAGAAACTTACGCTTTCAATTTCGAAGTATCCTTCAAATGCGCAGTTTGGATGGGATGTTCCAATTCTTCTGAAACATACAATGAACCACCATACAGTGAGTTAAACTTATAGCCATGCTACACAGAGCAACACTGCTTTTACAGAATACCAAAAGAATTTTAAACAAACTGGATTTGAAACAATAACCTGAATGTCACAATAGATGAAGTACTGGACAGTAAAAGAAATGTGATTTGCCGCTCATGTTTATCCATCAATAGCTAAGCATACATTTTGAGGAAAGAAACAGAAGAGTTGAATGTGAATCAAGAAACCTCCATGCCAGAAATCAGAACAAACGGAGGACTTACTGTCAAGAAAATGCCACATTATACAATAATCAATTCTATTAACACAACATAAAGAAAAGAGCACGTACCTCCTGGAAGCAGAGGGCAGAAAGAGATAGAGAGGAGCATCAACCATCCACTACAGACTAGGTAGAATTGATGTTCCAACGTCCTATGATAGGAGAGAGAGACCAATCAATTTGAAAGGTATATCACAAATTTAAACAGCTAGATAGATGAACACATCTGAAATGTTCAGTTCTAATGGCTGAAATAAGAACACCATAGTTGACAAATTTAGAAGCATGCATGCACGTGCATGCTTGCTCAGAGATTTATAAAAGAATTGCAGCAGTCATATGGACTGAAAATGACCTAAGATTCAAATTTTCCATCAATGTATGGACAATAAATCTGAATTAATTGACGTTAAACATGAAAGCTACCAAGATGTTGAAGTAACTTTAGACAATAAAAAATTGCACTGTATGCTGGTTACAAAAATAATCCTATTCTATACAAACTGAAAAAAAAAAAAAAAGTCAAGAACAATTAGTCTCTTGTTTGTATCCAACCATCCCTGAATTTAAATGATAGGGTCTTAAATTTCTACCCTTGGAAGTACAACCTTGATAAATGCCTCAGCCACTTGCTAAAGTGATGCCATCTTCATACCACTCTAATGTTTGTAATGTGGATGAGTGAAGCAAGCAGCAGGAAGTCATCATATTCAAACCATGATACTCTGTTTCGCAGCACATCTCAAGCATTGGCAGTCTTTCCAGCCATATTTGATTATGAAGGGAAACTAAATCACCATTCCTTCCTCCATTGCTATTTTATAGCACCCCAAAGCTCTTTTACTGTTTGAATCAAGTATAAGGAAGTGTTATGTCTACCGACTCTGGCCTGAACATAAACATGCACGTGTAGTCGTGCAGGAAAATGGACAGACTATTAAGTGTTGACAACAATAGCATGCGAAACAGGCTCATCAATCCCTAGTGTCATAATGATTTAACTGGCTTTGCTGCCATGTGCCTTTCTATTAACTTATCCACAAAGGCACGAATCTGCAAGGCAACCAGGAAAACATTGTAAGAAAAGATATGGAACACTGCAAAGCTCCTTGTTTCTATTGAAAACAACATATTTGTTCAAACCAAGAGACTATTGACAAAGTGATTGCAGAAAGAATACTATTGGCAGACTATGTTTTGAGTATATGCCATAAGTAAATAAAATGGCCTTGTAGCCAAGTAGCATATACCACCTTGTTATAAAGCAGATATTAAAATTCACTAGCAAAAAAAAAAAAAAATGCCCTAACTATTAATTTTTAAGGATGTAGAGTAAGGTGCAATTCGAGTTGACATTTTAAACAAAATCTGGATGACAAGACACCAAATAGTATTCATCTCTTCATCTTTTTGGTAACAAAAGGAGCGTTGATGGGAAAAGATGACCAAACTAAGCAAATGGTTATTCATTGTCGCAAAACAACCCAACACATTTTTATCTAAAATCATAAAACTGTCTTTTTTTTTTTTTAATTTTGAGTAAATGGTCATTTTGGTATTAAAAAATTAAAACCGAGTCATTTTAGTCCGACTTTGTAAGTGTTAGTCAATTTGACTCCGTTGAAAAGAAAGGCAATAATATGACCAACACGCCAAATATATCTTTGTGGACCAAATTGACCATTTACTCTTAAAAAATTAAAACCTCGGGATGAAACATGGCATTTAACACAAAAAAAATCTTAATCCATCGAATAAAGTGTAAATAGACCTTGTTTCTACGTTTAAAATCAAGAAACTCGGATACAGCCATGGACTTCTCTGCATCAGTAGCCTGTTCCATGACCTGAAAAATGAAGAAGATAAATTTTCATTAAAAATGACACGTGCTAGTTACAACTTCATGTTCAACAAAATTCTAAAAATATGTAATTCATAATAGCAAATTATCCTATTATTCCAATAAATAAGCTAAATGACCTTTGTTGCAGCTTTCTTCATAATTGATTTGTATCCCTCTTTATCTATTTTCTTAGCTTTATAAAGGGGCATAAGCAATGATGCAACATAGTCCACAACTGCCTGTTTAATAAGATCTGCCCTGCGGTGATGACTTCTTGAAGACTCTTTATTTACTGTATCCTGGGAAACTGAGCTCTCGGCTAGTTTATCACACTTTGAGGTGGCTTGTTTTGAAGACACATTTGAATCTTCCTCGTCTCTATGGTGCTCAGCAGATTGCAAGTATTCAGATTCGGCTGCCGCAGCTTGTGATTGCCATCTCTCAATGGCATGATAGTCCTTTATACCCACACTCCCAGCTGTATCAACCCATGCTTTTGTATATATACTGCTGTCAACAGCAGCACTTTCTCCTGAATGCTCTCTGAAGTTCAAATGACTAGCAACCTCATTTGAATGGCTTCGCTGCGAGAGGTTATCGGCTGAAACTCTTGAATTATCAAGGTTGACACAAGTAGCAGAAAAATCAACCGACCAATTCCTAACTCTGCAGTTCCTGGAGTCTATTTCTGATGTACAATCTTGTCTTCCCAAAACGCCACCAGACCACTTCCTCTGAAAGTCAAACTCGTCCATTTGAGCATATTGGTCCCGTCTAGCAAATTTATGAAATGAGGGAATCTTAGGAAGCTGCAGCAATGTACTGATTCTTGCTTCTGAAGAGGCATAGGCCTACCACATATTAAAACCATTAATTCTTCCATGTAAGGAAACATGACGGGAAAAAAACAAATTCAATAATAGTAAAAGGATATATCATAATTACATTTTGATCTGTCAGTTCAGAGCTAGAGCAACTAAAATAGTATTCAAGTCAAATAAATCCAATTCCACTGTTTTTGAGTAACTAGCAGTCAAAACTCATCTTGGGGACTTCAGAACACAGTATCATAAGATCATTTTTGTGATAGTAAAAAAAAAAATCATGCATTTCTTTTAAAGTGCACGATAATACTGACTCCAAATATACAGTTTTGCATGGATATAAAAATTTAGATCTGTAAAAGTGAAAGCAATTTAGGATTCAAAAAGATTGTTGGAAACCAATTGATAGAACAAACAAACAAAATTGAACAATCTCACAAGAGTAGACCACTTATATAATGAATATATGTAAAACGGCTTGATCACTAACCATGGGACAAAGATTCAAATAATAGGCACTCACTGATCATATTCAGACAGAAGAATACCAAGAATAACATACCTCAGCAGCTGCAAGTGCAGCAGCATGGGCTGCTTCAGCAGCAGCAATTGCAGCTTTTTCTTCTGTAGTCATAGCCACATCATTTTCTAAATTAGTACCCAATCTGTCCGTTGCACATTGGGATCTTGATGACTCCCTTTCTGATTTCGAGATGTCTGTTGTTTCTAGTTTGATTGGTTTTCCATTTACTTTCTTTGTGTTTGCATTTGAAGGTAAATGACTTCCACTGGAAGTAGAAACTTGAAAACTTCCTTTACCCTCTGAAGCACCACGGTTCATGTATAAAGGCGGCTTTCCTGGAGCTGGATCTTTAGCAAGTTTTCTCTTTGATGCATCAAAAGCACCTGCTTGCCTTGAAAATTTCAATCGCCCATTGGAGGCTTTTTCCTTGCGAAAGACTTCAAGCCAAACACTAACCAGTTGGCTCGCTATGGCACGTATATCCCGGCTAGTGTGCACACAAACTTTCTCTCTTACAGTTTTCCCTATGCCTATACCAAGACAAGGAACAATTCTTATATGGAAAAAAGAGGTGTACCAAACAAGTTGTATGTGGACCATGCATGCATTAAAGGAAAGTTAAGTGTACTAAAGATATAATTTAATAAACGTGTGTAAAAGTTCATGCCCCAATTTGGCATCTAAATCATGATTAAGTGATTCAAAGGATAACTCTGACATGTGAATTAGTGACTCAATTTTAGGCATCTAAATCATGGTTAAGTAATTCAAAGGATAACTCCGACATGTGAATTACTGACTCAATTTGAATTTGAGCAATCAGGCACAAATGCACAATGCATATACAGAGAACAGATACAGAAGTGTAAATGATGAAACATTACCAGAAAGGCGAACAGCAAGCAAGTCCGTTGAAACAAGCACAAGAAGACGAACACAATGCCGCAGTAGTTGGGTACCATCCTTCCCCATTGAGTCCTGCAGTAATTCAAATGATGTGAAATGCATATAACAGTTTTAAAAAAAAAAATTTGATGCCAACAGTCATATACCAGACATGTGTATTTTATAAGTAATTGATTTGAAAATAGCTTGTGTGCAAAGAAGTTGCAAATTACCATTATCCATGAATTGAGGACAGTTAGTCCTTCTCTGGTCCCAGCAAAGGACTTCAATGTTTCACAAGGAAGATTCAACAATTCTTTTACCAGATGAAGACGTCCAGCAGAAGTTTTCATACTAAAGAACATGTCCCGTAGAAAAGACTCCTTAGTCAGAAATTCTGTACCATCCAAGGAGTTACTGTACAAGACATTTGAAAGTTCAACTGCGTCAAGTCTCATTGTGATGTCTCTAACTTCATCCTTCTCAGAATCAGACTGCCTTTGTAAAGCCTCCATTGCCTCTGCCTCAGTTGTGTAGTCATTTCCAGAAGTCAAAATATCAATTATACGAACCGCTTCTCGTAGCCCACTCATCATTGCACCACCAACAGTGTCAGGATGCTCCTTGCAGGTAGCTTCACCAGCAAAAAATAAGCAATTCTCCACCGGACAACCTAAAATATCATAATCTTCTCCAGAAGCTCCAACAGCAACATAAGAGTAGGCGCCATAGCTGAAGGGATCCCTACCCCAATCAGTCACAACAAACGAAACGGGATCAGGTACTGAAGCCTCTCCAAATAGTTTGCGCAAAACCATCACAGCATGGTTTACGTGGTCAGTAGTGCTCATATTTTGGCCATATATAGCTGCCTCACCAACCACCAATGCAATAAGAACAGGAGCCCCAACTGTTTTCCTAACATTCCAAAACATGAAGCACTGACCTCTCTTGTTTGTTTCCTCAGAAGTAGCTCCAAAATAATCAACCGAATCATCCCAAAAAACATTGGGAAATTCCAAAACTACTTTATTAAGAACTCCAAAACCAAGCCGCTGGATGGAAGAATGCTTCCAGTGAGGCAAAGGAGGAGAAAACTTTATGGTCTCCGCTTTCAAGCACCCAAGTGGTACGGTAATCAAGGCAGCATCTCCAAAAAACTCACTGCCATTTGACGTGGAAACTTTGACTTTCTTATATTTGTCTGAAACTGCAGAATCCATGGAGCTATATGAAACATTAGTAACTACATGATTCAAATTGATGCAAAGTCCTTCTCCCAAGGCCTCAATAACAGCACTGTAACCCCCTTTAATCATACAATGAGCTCCTCCAAATCCACCATAGATATCATCTTGGTTCCAATTAGGAAGAGATACCTCCTTAAGCAAAGCAGCACAACCGTATTCCAGGTTGGCAAAATGCCAATCCATAACCCTTCTCTCAAGAGGACTCAAAATCTCTTCCTCGGAACATTTATTCTCATGGACTTCACCATCAACTTTTTTTTCGAAATCACTTGATCCATTTGCAGAATTTTTCAGCTTTTCTTCGAGTTTTAAGCCTAACTGAGCCATCCGCCGTCTTCTAAGAGCATATTCTAAACCCTCTTCAAGAGACATTTTTATTGCATCTTCCCCCTTCTGTGTAACAAGCAAAAGCATATCATCAAGAAGTCTGTTGTACTCTGCTTCCAAAGCTTCATCTAGATCAGAAGGAACTTTCTGACCAGTAACAATGTCATAAAGAGGGCAATCACTGTTTAAGACGGTCAAGTCAAGGCCCAATTGAGCACATACCAATGAGGATGGGTCGGGTCTTCTTTCAGTGGTCACATCAGCCTCAACACCAGTAATAATGCTAGCACCAAGGTCTACTGGAACAGATAGAGATGATCGGTCTGTATAAACACGACCACCAATTCTGCTTCTGGCTTCCAATATGGCGACAGAGAAACCCTGACGTTGCATGTGGCGTGCAGCAGTTAAGCCAGCAGGACCACCTCCTATGATGATGATTTTCTTGCCAACATCAGAGCCGCATTGCATATGAGAACTAATTCCCATATCATCATCTATTGTGGGTAACATGCTGTGGAATTCACTTTTTATTTCTGGTGTTACAGGAGAAACTTCTCCACCATCCAATATTTCACATGTTGAAGCAGTAATTGCAACATCCATATTGACTATTCCATCTGGTAATTTTTCCTCAACACAACTATCTTTTGCACATATTTCTTGGCATCCTTCGTTTTCTGTTCCATTGGCTAATTGCATGGGCACCTGCACAATCATCTCATTGCCTTTTGCGGCTTCCTCTGTCAGATTTTCATTATGTAGTATAACTCCATCTTTTTCTTCAATTGCAAGTTTAGAGCTCTTCACCTGACCAACAATAAAAGAAACTCCATCCTCTGAATCAGCAACAGAAACCCCAGAACTTTCATCATAATTCTTGTCCGCAACAAGCTTATAGTTGTGCTTAGTACCAGACTTGGTTTTGTCCTTTTTAGAAGCAATTCCAAAGTTAATATAACCCTGCCCAAATTTAAGAAAACTTTTTAACAATAATATAAACTGAACACACAAGATAATTCAACACCCTCTAAGAAATAGCAAATACATAAATTATTGAACGGAAGGAACAGAAAGAAAAATCACAAAGAAAGGATGATAGACTTTGAAAACTTACACTGTTATCAAGAAATGTATAGATCTCCCTAATCAGTGAAGCATGTGGTGGTTCATCTGCAGAAGCAACATCTCCAACACCACAATCAGCCAGAGGCAAAATTCGACTAACGTCTTTACTCCAGAAACCTATAATATGATTCCTGTAATAGCACCGACAATGAAACTCTACCGAACATGACAGTTTTATTAAAGTAGACAAAATTTGCAGAAAACAGAAAAGGATCTCTTCTAATCAAAAGATAAAGTCTCAAAAAGTCATTAAATTAACAACTTGTGACGTAATCATCAACAAATACTCATCCCACAAAAACAAGTTAGGAAATTACAAAAAATAATACCCTTAAAATTTATATAGCAAACATCGTACTCAATATTATTGAACGGATCTAATTGAACACAGTTTAACATTAAACAGGTTTAAATAGTCATAATTCAACTTAAGTCCAAAGACGTTCAATGTGAAATGATATACCAACTTTTTTTAATACTAAAAATATATGCGTTGGCCATAAGAGTGCTATTTTTGTAGTTACAAATTTTAAGGGAATTATTTTTGTTGTTTTTCCATACAAGTTTTACTACAAGCTTCAGACATGATGATATCTTCTCGGAAAACCTTGAAACATTTCAATTAATATAACAGATACCAAAACTTTGGAAATTTCTAATTAAAGAATAACGGATACCGAAAGAAAATTTAAGTGCCAATACGAGGGACAAATTTCCATACTTAATAAATGAAATGACTGAAACACTGACCACGCTACTGACAAAACTAGCAATAGTGAACTCAGACTACAATTAAGCTGAAAAATAAGTTATGCATGTACACTAATATTCAGCAAAAGATAATTATTATCATTTATTTCACATTAGTTCAGAAATATTACATACCTGCATTCCAAATAATCTTGAAGCCCACCTCTGCGCTTCATTATCTCCTTAAATTTAATCTTCTCAAAAGAACCAGCTGCACGAGCCTTAAGCCCGACTGACACTGCTGCTGCCTCCCCACTTTCAGCCTCGGTAAATATGCTTGGATCAAGTTTCACTCTATCTCTAAATGACCTCTCACGGCTCACAGCGTAATGGTTTTCAAGAGAACTTTGTTCATCTATCAAAATTTCCCAATCAGCATCCCCCTCATAAGCCATGTCTCCATGCCTAGGTCTTTTAGCTTTGCGCATTGCACGCTGGACAGCTAATAGCTTGCAAACTTTTATTTCATCGTCAGGAAAAGATACTCCATCTTCAGGAGCATTTTCATTCTCATCTTGAGTTGAAGAAGGAGAGGCTCTATTGTCCTTATTCTTAATGAAAACATTATCATGGCTTTGAAAATAAGTATCTTTATCTTCTTCGTCAACAATTTCATTTTCGTGGATAGAAATCTCTAGGGGTGTAGAATTTCCATTTGATAAAGTACCTAAAGCAATATCTGGCTTCTCAGTGCAGGTATTTGGAAGTGAAACATAAGTATTACTGCAAGTATCTTTAATATTCAATGAATCAGAGACAGAGTAAGACACGTGATGTTGGGCATGTTTTGTTCCTTTTGCACATTGGTCACAACCACTCTCATCTGTAGACTTCACAACTCCTGGTATCTCTATGTGGCTCGGTGAGGACTTGTGCAAAACCTCTCTTGACGATATGACTGTGTTTCTTCCAGAAATGCATCTATCAATCTGGTGAGAATTATCCCCACATGAATTACCAATTAAATAATCATTAGATGAAGGAACAGGAGTTTGTCTGCCAACCCATGCATTTCTTTCCTCTGTTCTGGTAAAAGAATAGACCTAGGAATTTTAACAGAATCTTGCAGCATAGTGCTTTTGTCTCCAGTAGCACACTGCTTAATTTCATCCTGGAAAGTTTGCAGTTCGAAGGATTCCACTTGGCTCACATAAGACCCACTCTCTGTGAGTTGAACACTGTTGAATTGATTGCAATCTCCATCTGATTCTTTATATGAGCTACATGGATACATTGTAAGCTCGTCGTTAATAACGGCACAAGGGTCCAACCTGGGTTCATCTTTAAGTACTTTAAAATGGGACTTTTTGACTAAACCATATGGTGCATCGAAGGAAGAATGATGATAATGATTCTTCCAATTGATTGCCTGAAGAATGACTAGAACCTTCACCATGCAACAAGTTCGATTCATTCTTATTAACCATCAACACGGGATCTGAAACATCAACTGTCTTAGCATTAGAATTCATCTTAGGTCTCTTAACCTTTCCATTATGTTTGTTTTGAGCCCCACTATCTATAGTCAGCATAGATCCATCCTCATTCATTAATGGACCATTCTCCACAATCACTGGTACAGATTTTTCACCTGAACTACCACCCTCTAAGAGACCATTACATGATGGATCAGATGACTCGACCACATCTAGAGCAGAAAACTTTGCCGTTGTTGTTCCAGAGGCAGCATCTTTCTTTGTACCCTTCAACTTTTTTTTGAAACTCGCCAAAGTATCATCCATTTCCCCCAAATCTTCATTCTCAACCTCAACCCTCTTAGCCCTCTTGCCCCTGCCCTCAAATTCCAGCTTAGCCTTCTTAGGGTTTCTAGGTCTCTTCAACTTCAATAAAGACCCAATAGGCTCATCGTCATCTGAATCAAGTTCAACCTTGACTAGCTTTGATTTTTTCCAAAAACCAGACCTGTTGTCCTCTTGGCCCATTTATTTGCCCTAGGTTCCAAGAAATTATTCAATAGCTCAAAAAATATTGAATAATCCTACCCAATCTTCAATGCACAAACCAACATGCAATAATAATCGGCAATAAAAAATAACCTTCAGCTTCTCTATTTCCAAGAAGATAAATCTCACGCTACATATACAACTTTCTTTCCAAAAATTGAGTTATGAAGCCAAACCCAGAAATCCCCAAACCAATCAAAAACCACATATCCCAATAATGTCCCCAACAATAAAATTATTCACAGAGTTTCGTCAAATCAACAAGCTATCCTCCAAGTATCGCTAATGGCTTCTCACAAGTTCAAACTAATAGAAAAAATAAAAGAAAATGTAGACCTGGTGATTTAAACAGACTTGCAGAGCCCTAACGGTACACAAGAAGTAGGGATTGAGAATACTGAACCTGCGAGGCTGGAGCTCCAATACGGAAACTTTAATGGATTGTGTCGACGAGACTGAGGTGTGCGCACGTTAGCGTCTCCTAGTTGATATTGCCAAATTGGTAAGGTCTGGTTTTATTATATAAAGTGCGCGAGTGGGAGTGAAAAATATGAAAAGCAACAGGACGGTTCAAATTCCACGGAACCTAATTTTATGGCTGAATCTTATATTTGTTCGGGAAAAAAAAAAAAAAAAACACTAATTTTAGTCGCCAATCAATTACATAATTCACTCTTGCACAAATCACAATCACAATAATTAGCATCCATAATTTACAAAACCCTAAAAAACACACCTATAATCTCCCAATTTTAATTTATTTTACACTTTATTACTTTAAATATTTTTTTTAACATTTAATTTTTTAACTTTTTAAATTTAAAAATATTAATCAAACTATTAATTTTCTATGAATTATAACGTCTAATTTTTTTTTATCTTTTTTTCTCCTTCCTATTTTTAAAGAAAAAAGATATTTAGAGTAATTCGATAGTTTTATGAGTTTTTTTTAATATTTATTCATTAAAAAAAAGATTAAAAAAATCAGGCATTAAATTCTACAGAAAATTAGTAGTTAGATTAATATTGTCAAATTTTAAAAATTAGGAAAATAAATATTAAAAAAAAATAGTTAAGAAATCAAAGTATTGATTAAATAAAAGTTAAGATACCATAAATATTGTTTAGTTTTTTCAATATTCTTCGATATTAATATTATAAAAATATGTCTCAAGTGTTATATTTATTTTTAACCTTATTTTAAAATAATTAACAAAATCTTTAACATTATTTACCTTAAAAATGTTTATGAAAATAAAAAAAAACTTTGAGTTACGTAGGTGATATAACTTGAAAGTTTAAGAAGATATGTGACGTAAAAATAAATGTTTATAAAATTTGCCAATTTTTCATGACATGTTAATTAAGGGATTTAAAACATTCTAGTTCAATATTTGCCGAAGAGGTCCAATGGAGGATCGAACCAACCACCAAGTGGGACCCATTCCCATTATGTCTCATGTGGAGCATAAAGCAAGACTGAGCATAATGTACATGTGTAGTTTCGTAACATGTAATTTAATTAAAAAATTATGAAAATAATATGAATTAAATTTTGAATCAAAGTGAGTACGTGAATAAAGTTGTTATTTTAAAATGATGGATTATTTTAATTTGTTAAAATGATAGTTATGTTAAATTTAGTGCTATATTAACTATTAAGTGATTTGCTCTTTTAGAATAAATTATGGCAGTTTCATCGGAAATTATAGCCTATTTATTTTGTGCATTGAGCTAATATTTTGGAGTAATTTATAAAAGGGAATGCATTTAAGAATTACTTTTCTTTTTTTCTTGTATTAAGATTGCCATAGAGTAAATTATTTTAGGGAGTGTATTTAGAAATTACATGTCCACTTATTTTTATTTTTGTCTAGAACAAATTTTCCAATTTTTTCCCTTCAGAAACAGTTATTTCAATAGGTAAAAAGTGTACAAGAATGATATAATAAGTGCAATGTTTTAGCACTTTTTTTTTTTTTTTTTGAAAAATAACAAAAATAACACGTTTTAAAACTTGTAATAACAAAAATAACATCACTTATATTTAAATTTATATTTTTATAATTAAAAAAAATATTGATATATCATTTTTCTTTGAATATCAATTCAATTGCAATTGAACGACGACAATTTAGACTCGTTCAATATCACACGTTTAAATTAAACGTTTAATATTATTAGGGTGCTAGTTTTATTATTAAAAAGGGTATTATTTTTAGTAATTTCTCCTTCTTCTTTTTTTTTTGTAAACATGTTTTGTGCATATTTATTACTACTTGCATGCGTTTTGGTCTGAGACCAAAGTTGCCGAGCTTTATATCAATCCTAAATCTGTTTTAGTCTCAATCATGTGAGGGAATAGTAGGAAATATTGTAATGGAGAAATAAGAAATTGAATTTGATATATTGTTAAATTAAATCAAAATTTATAAAATAAACAGAAAATTGTAACTCATAAGAATGAAAATACAAAATAATAATAATAACAACGAGGTCATATAATATGGTGTTCTTATTATAATTTTTTTTCTCTTCATACTAGTATTTGAGATTAAAAAAAAAAAAAACTTTTAAGATACAACGATTTAAAACAGTTAAAAACAAAATGAAACTAATGCAACAAATGCTTATACCCTCATGTGTGTGCATGTAAAAAGAGCATTTTTGTTACACAAACTGCATAAGAAGCAAATGTTATATAAAGTATTTAATGTGTTATTTTTTCCATGTGAAACAAACAAAAATTCTTACATTTTTCATTCTCAATTAGTGAACTTTGAGATTCAATTTTTCATTCATCCTATTATCATTTTAAGCATATAAAAATACGATTTTAAAATCATCACAAACGAGAATTCAAAGTTCATTCATCCCATTATCATTTTGAGACTCAATTTTTCATTCATTCCATTATCATTTTGAGACTCAATTTTTCATTCATCCCATTATCATTTTAAGCATATAAATATACGATTTTAAAATCATCACAGAAGAGAATTCAAATAAATCACCACCACATATTTATGCTAAGTGAATTTCACTCAAAATAATGTCTTAAAATGACAGTTAATCATAAGTTAAAACACCTCATTTTCCAAAAGGAGTAACATGTAATTTATGTTTCAATTACTAGCACATCAAAAACAAAGGTGGGATTAAAGAAAGAATTTTTTTTTAAATGCACTAAACTACTTAATCATTAATACTACTTTGTGATGTGTTGTATAAATTTATGGTCAATATTTGAGAACCAATGTGAGTGATAAAGAATCAAAGTTTAGATAAGCGCCTTGTATATTATGTGTTGAGGAAGGACAAGAAAAGTGGTCCATCACTTATAATAGACAATTCTGCATAGAAATGATCTACTGTTTTCTCTTATTTGTGAAGAAACAGTCTACTATTTTGTTTAATGATAACTGTGCATGATTACACATATGAGCATTTTTTTTAGACCTTAGTGCACAAAATAGAATGAGTAATTTGGTAAATGACATAAGGAAGCTATATAAGCTTCTTTGTGTACCTAGCTCATTAAGGGAGGTCACAAAAGCATTTAAAAGGGGCAGCTAAACAAGAGGGATTATTTATTGTTGTGTGTGAAAGCTTGTCATGCCTCTTTAATGCTATCTTAAGCATGAGTGGTTTCTCTTCAAGGTTTTGTGAGAGTATTTAGAGAGCTTGAAGGGAGAAAGAGAGGCAAGTGAGAATATAATATTCTCCGTTATTGTTGGAAAAAGAAGCTTGATATTCTTGAAAAATTCTTGAGTTTTAATTTCTCTAAGATATTATTATCTCTTATTTCAATTCATTATTAGCATTATAATCTAAAAATATCTCCATTGAAGTAATGTGGGGCTTAGAGAATTCTTTGAGCTAAAATAGATTTGGTGTTGCTTGTATTATGAAGATATTAGATAATTAAATTGCTTGTTTGAAAGCATAGATTATAATCATCTTGAATCATAATGGATTATTGCTTAAGTACTTGGTTATGGATGTAGGTTCTAAAATTTGAAAGAAAATCACTTTAAATCTTATATGTCTATTTATTGTTTCTTTTTCACTATATCATGTTGATTAATTAGTGATGTGATTGAACATATATTGTTATCTATTGATTAATTTTCTGGATTAATTTTGGTTTTTGTTCTCTCATTAGCTCATTGTTTGATTGAGTAATAACTAGTTTGCATAATAAATTCATTATGGGCCTATATTTTGACTATAAGTGATATCTACAACTAAGCTCTCACACAACATACTTAAAATAAACAATTAAATTGACTATTATTTTTATACATTAGTCAGTTTTACACTCTTGTATATTTAATCTAAATGTTAAAATTATTAGTAATTTGGTTCAAATTTATAACATCATGTAATTAACAATAAAATTGTTTGTCAAGTTTTTATGTATTTTGATTAATTTAATCACAATTAGCAATTTGATGTTATACTTAGTAATTGTCGTTAATCCTCTTTAAAAAAAGATTTATTACCAAAATAGCTAATAGATTGTGAGAATAAATAATCAATTCACCATATATACACTTATGTTTATGCTACTCAAAACTTCTTTGCTATTATGTCTATAGGAAACCTTCTTTGAGTTGACAAATTTGCAGGGCTGCAATCTTTTACATAATATGATAACATGATATAGTTAAAAAAAAATAATTATAATTTATCGATAATATTTTTATATTATTAAAAATAATATTATTTATTGTTATTATATATAAACAACAAAAATTTAAAATAGATTTTTTCATGTTATTAATATATTAATACAACAAAATTATATTAATTAATACAATTTGCCACCACTTCATGAAATTTGGTACTCCAATTTTTAAAATTTTACCAACAGGATAACTACTTTAATTTAGTTCCTTAAGATATTTTGGGAGAACTAAATAAGTTAAATTGAAGAGTTTAATATTATATTGATTGAATCGAAAAAGTTTGGTACCAAAAAAATCAAATTAACACTCGGAGACCAACTTGATTGACTCACAAAAATCAGTGTACCATGTTGACCTTTCAACCTGCTCATAAAAATTTAATTAATAAGTTTTATTTTATAAATATGGAGGCTAAAATTAGTACTACTTAATTTCTTCTTAGAATTTTCCACAGGACTAGAGCGCCTGCAAGCCCATAATATAGGATCACCCTTGGCAAAAAAATTAGGCCCATTCTAAATACATACCCCAACATATGTTAAATACATATCTCAATATATTAAAAATAATAACTTAACACAATAACCAAATACATCCCACACTAATGTACACGGGAAAATTTTGTCGCCACTGCTGCTACCGCTGCTGCCTCTGCTGCCGCCACCTTGGACCGCCAGATTGGAAATATTTTGGCTCAGTCACCGGCTGCACCACTTCTGCATTAACTTTTTCTGTTATTCAAATTTTGTTTATATTACTACACTACTGAAAATGGAACCTCCACCGCCACCGTCGGCGGCTTCTCTAGCTGAAGTTTGTGAGCTTGCATTGGTATTCACATCCTACACTGAACCAAAATGTTTATTTCCTCCCCAAATAGTGAAAAATGAATCAGGGAGTGGAGAGATAGGCGTTAAATTTTTTCCAATATGTTCGACGTACCAGGTTCGAACATATACAAAATGTTCAAACATATAGTCTGAACTAAAACAAAAAGTTCAAAAGGTTCAGCCAAACATAACTGTGGTCAATTTCAAATCGCTACATATTATCAGCCGTGTTATCTCACCCCAGATGTTCAAACATTTTAGTTGAACATTTTGTATATGTTCAGACGATATGTTTGAACATTTTCAATATGTTCAACTAAAATGTTTCACTAGATTCTGTCATATTTCTTCATTTATCTTCTCCTATAAATTCTTTGTATATCTCATTTATTACTATATCTAAGTAATCTTTTCCTGTTGTAGCATTTCCTTGCATTCTTAAATGTTATTATTCAGTTAGGTTTGAAAACCATATTTTTACATTTTCTGTTATTTTGTGAGCTACTAAGACTTTACAAACTGAAGGGTTTGTATTTGTAGTTAAGGATGTTTGTATGATTACACTCATTCCACTAGCCCATTCATCTAAGGCTTTTTTCCTATCTCTTATACAGTCTAGATCTAAAATATTAGTTTTATAATTTTCATGTGGTCTAAATTCTGGTGAAATACTTCCTCTAGTACCCCAATGTAGTCCTTCTTCCATTTTAGGTGATTGTCTCCTTCTATATATTGAGTTAGATTCTTCTGGTTTATACCTTTCTTCTCTATATGGGTCAGACGTCTCTCCTCTTTCTGGGATTGGTCTTTCTGGGTTTGTTCTAGGTATTAGTACTGGTTCCATATTAATTCTTTGAGTTATATTTTCTTGTTCAGATTCACTTTCACTTATTACTGTCATATCATTTTCTTCTTTATTTGTGCAAAGTTTTTCTTCATAATATTTTCTAATTCTTTATCTATTAATGTTAATAGGCTGATTAATTTTTCTATATTTTTATTTTTAGAATTCATGAATTATTCTTCTAAGTTTTTCCTATACTCTGTTATGTCCATTAGATTGTTATTATTTGTTTAGATTCTTCTGCTTTTCTTTTTTCATTTATGGGTATTAATGCATCAAATCTTTTAGGAGGTTCTTCTTTTAATCATTTTAATGGATCAAATCTTAATCCATTTCCTCTTGATATGTTATTAACATCCTTTTTTAATTCTATGATTTCCTTATACATTTCTAGCTGTATTCCTTTTAAATCTTGTATGTTTTCATCTGTAGTATCTATTTTTCCTGCTATAAGAATTAAGGCTTCCATTATGGATATTTGATTTTTATTTATACTTGTTAGACTATTATTTTCTTCTAATTGTATTTCTAATAATTTTTCTTTTATCATTATTATTTCATTGTGTAGACTAGTTCTTTTACTTCTTCAATCTCTTCTTTTAACTCTTCTATTTCTCTATTTCTTTTGCTAACTTCTGTTTGGGTATCTATAAATTTTATTCTTTGTATATTATTTCTTTTTGATGGTATTAGAGGTTTTTCTTTAATGTCTAAGTTCCATTCTTCAGGTACTTCATATTCTGATAATTTTTCTGGATTCTTTATTACTTGTCCTATATCCTTGAAGGTTTTGTCTATTTTTATAAATTCATTTTGTCCGTATATTGAACTATTGTGACTGTTTGTTAATGAATATCCTACAAGGTAATGAATTGAAAATGGGTGGTTTCCATCTTTCATTAAATTTCCTCGTTCAAAGTCATAGGCTAGACTTAATACTTGGTTTAAATTTTTATCATGGATATTAACAGCAAATCTAGGATATGCTGTAAATTTTAGTTTTTGGTATCCTAAGTTTTCATTAATCATTCATAATAAAGCATCTTTTCTGTTTGTTATTCTGTTATCTAATAATACTAACTTGATTGGTGTATCTATTCCTTCTCTAAAGTGTGCTTTTATTAGAATTTGTATTCCTCCTAAATGGATATATCCAATTTTTTCTCTATCTTTTTCAGGAATTTTTGATAATTTTTCTATAATAATTTCTTTATCAATTAATGGTATATTAAACCTTCCTTTTGCATCAGCTATAGTTACGCTCATTTCCTTATTACTTATGCCATAATATATTATATCCTTTCTTGGAAATAATTTTCTTATTTTAGAGAATGATTCTTCTCTAAATCCATCTTTTTCTTTTAGATTTAGTTTTGATTTTTGAATTTCTTCAAATTTCTTTTTACTGAATATCATTTCTTGTGAAAAATATCCAGAAATGTCTTGTGTTTCTACATCCATTATTTCTTAATTTTCTATTATTTCTGACATTTTTAAGTTATGTATGTTTTTCTATTGTTTTGTAAGCTTTTACAGATTTTTATTACTCTTGTAAGGTGTTACAAATTTTTTTATTTTGTAAGGCATTACTTATTTTTATTGTAATGTAAGGATTACAAAAATTTAGAGATATGAATTTAGGGTGCGTTTGGTTGAATGGAATGGAATGAGTCCATTACAATGTTTGGTTCCAGGAAAACGTGGGAATGGAATGTAATCGAATTACTTAAAATTAGGAATGGGGATTACAGAGGTGCCAATAAGGAATTGGGATTACATTGAGGGCTGGAATGAACAGTAAAATTTTTTTTTTCAGCCTCCTCGTCGTGAACAGTGTTTTTTTCCAGACCGAACCAGAGCAGCCCAGCCTTCCGTCTTCCGTCGCGAATCGCCGCCATCCGTCCAGCTCGCCGTCCATGCCAGACCGTCGTCGTCAGCCAGCGAACCAACGGCCAGCCTCCTCGCGAACCAGCGCGCGCCCAGCCATCGAGAATCGCGACGCCAGCCCAGCCCCTCGCGACGCCCAGCCTCCTCGCGACGCCCAGCCTCCTCGCGACGCCAGCCCAGCCGCTCGCGACGCCAGCCCAGCCTCCTCGCGACGCCAGCCTCTTCGCGACGCCAGCCTCCTCGCGACGCCAGCCTCCTCGCGATACCTGTTTTTTTTTTTTTTTTTTTTAATTATTTTTTTTTATACCAAATTATATTTTTTAAAAAAGTTGTATTATTTTTTATTAATTTTAGATAAAAAATTGTATTTTTTTTAATGTAATTTTTTTTTAAATTGTATTTTTTTAAATGTAATTTTTTTTAAATATAATTGTTTCCAAATTGTATTTTTTATTAATTATTGTTATAAAATTGTATTTTTTCTGAATGTAATTTTTTTAAATATAATTTTTTTTAAATATAATTTTTTATTAATTGTATTTTTTGTATTAATTGTTGTTATGAAATTGTATTATTTCTGAATTTTTCTTTTTTAATATTGTATTTTTAAAATAATTATATAATTTTTTTTTCTATTCCATTACATTACAGTTGTCAAACCAAACACTGTAATACTGATTCCTTTTTTGATTACAGTGACTAAACCAAACACTGTAATCGTAATACTGATTCCTTTACATTACATTCCATTACGATTACGATTACAATTACGATTACATTCCAGCGAACCAAATGCCTCCTTAGTGTTTAATGGTAGATATTAATAGTGCTCCCCTTTTATAAGCTTTTTTAAAAATTAGATTGGATTGAACCCTCAACAAATATAATACTTATGCTTTATGGGCTTAGTTACAACTTACTAAGTCCTACAAACCAAATACTTTATACTTTTTGGGCTCTGTTACAAGTCCTACAAGCCCAATACATTACACTTAAATGGGTTTGAGCCCTTTATATTTTTCGCCTTATATTCATAGCCCTTGATACACTTTCTTTTAATACCCCCATTTAATTTATTATTTATTAATTATAATTTCTCTCTCCAAACACGTCCATAAAATTCCGAAACTATTCATCTCCATTTATAAAAAAGACACATTACAATATTGATTATTTGTTAAAGATGAAACCATGAACAACCCATGATAAGCTTATTTGTGAATTCTATGAACTCTGTCTCTTTCACAAAACACAATGCGGACGTAATACAATCACACACAACAATGCTAAGAGCAATAGGATTTAAAATTTATATGGCACCATATATACAATAAATAAAAAATAGTATTTAATACTTCTTAATAATTAATTATTTTTAATTAAAAAAATATATTATATGTATTTTATTTTAATAAAAATATTTACAAATTATTAAGTTTGTATTGAGTATTAAAAATCTAAAATTTAAAATTCAGGTGAGACACAATAATATTTTGTACATATAATTATTTATAATTTTATAAATATTATAATTAAAATTTTTGTTATCGAAAATTAAGATGGAGCACGTGCCCTTCCTCACTTGTGTACAAATTTACTCCTAGCTAAGAGGCAAAAAGCCGTATGTCCTTGTATTTATTTGTGCTATATAAAGTAGAGCAATTTACTTAAATAGCTTATATTTTGGTTAAAAATTAAAATTTTTAAAACTAGCAATAATATGACTAAAATTGTGAGTTTTGATTATATCAAAATTAGATAAATTACAGAAATATCCTTAGCTATATGATATGTGATATCAGTATGTAACAAGTTACATACTAATACTGCAAGTATGTAACTCGTTTTACATACATAATATGTGATATATAATATTTGTTACATACCTGCATTTCAGTATGTAACTCGTATTACATACATAATATGTGATATATAATACTTATTATATTCTAATATGTAACACATTATATACAAGATAAATATATATGTAACAAGTTATGTATTAATATTACAAGTATATAATTTATATTACATACATGAGACGAAGATCTCAAAGAACGAAGATCTCAAAGAAAAAATGCAGCTAAGGGTTAGGACACTAGTACTCTATCCCGAGTGTTAGGACACTAGTACAATCATTATAATAATTAGTGATAAATTAAATTACAGAGCATATCTCAAAAGTAATAAGTAAAACCTTTTAGTCATAAGCCAATATAAATCAGGAAAACCACTTAAATACATCGAAAAATCATTAACAGTAATAAAGCAAATAAATAATTAAAAGAGTTAATAGAATGAAAAAATTTAGATCTTGTTGAATCAAATATAATATATAAATAGGAACGATGCTACCAATATATTGAAATCACACAGGTTAAGTTGAGTCGCGGACTAGGTTGCTCTCTTTAAGACGTTTCGCGGCTCTGCCCAAAATTGTGCAAGCATACACAGCCTCGTCGTCCCCAGGATAAAACAGCCCAGCAAGATTCTGTCTCGGAGTTACACTGTACTTGATGAACTCCGGAATACTACACCTTCTAAAATAATTTGTTGCTCAGAAATTAAAAATTTGTATTGCTCAATCGTTAGAGTGAGATAGAGAGTTGAGAAAAGAGAAGAGAAGAGATTGTTAAGTTATAAAAATATGAGAGCTGAAGGTCTCTTTTATAGCTGAAAATTAATCCCAACGGATACAGAAATAACGGTCATATTAAATAATGATTTTTTTTTTGGTAACGGTCATAAGAAATAACGGTCACAAAAATAACGGTCACATTTGAAATTTCTGACTGTTGGAAATAATATAATTAATGATTTAAAAAAATTTATATAAAAAATAAATTGCCACCTCACCTCACTCACACGCACGCTCGGCCGGTCGGACGGACGGCAGCGGCAGCGCGCGCGTGTGTGGTGGACACACAAATGCCTAGGTCCTCTCCCCTTCCACAAAAGTGGGTGCCTCTTAGGGCCCAATCCCATTATCATATTTTTCCTCTTATAAACACTTCCTAAGAGGAGTTCAAAAACAATGTGGGAGAAGAGCAACATTTGGTTTTTTATTCAAATTCATTTACAATTTCCAACAATCCCCTACTTGAATTTTATATAAAAAATAGTTTTCATCGAGCAACCGATCAATCAAAGATATAAGATTGTGCATAAGCAAAAGGTGTCTATCGACTTGAACCTTTGCATAGTATTGATGCTTTAGAATATACTAGAGTGACTCGTAGTCTTGAACTCTATCTCTAACAACATCACACACACAACCTTTCCAAGGTGTAGTTCCATAAGCCCGTGCTTTACGACCATGCACGTGTATTCCAGTATAGTGAATGCTCTAGTAAATTTTGCCCAAAATTTCATAGGAAGCGGCCACACTTCCACATTCACATAGGTGAGTCTATCAAGAGTACTCCTGTAGCTAGGTACTCCACTCCACATAGAGTATAGAACTCATTAAGAGTTAACAATTAATTCATCCTTCTGTCGCTTCAGAAATTCATGCTTCTAACAATATAGGATGGGACTGATAATAGCATGATTCATCTTATATCACTTTATGACTTGTTATTACCCATTGAACTTATTTCTTGGGATCTCCAGTCTATAAGTCGGGTTACCATCACAAGTGACTCTTCATTCCAAGGGCATTAGTCCCATTCCTTTCGAGGTTTTGAAAACCTTCTCTCTTGCTAATCCTTTCGTCAAAGGATTAGCCAAATTGTCATCAGTACGTACATGATCCACTCTTACAGCTCCTGTAGAGAGAAATTCTCTAACAGTGCTGTGCTTACGACGTATTTGTCGTCTCTTGCTGTTATAGTAACGGTTCTGAATCTTTGCAATAGCCGCGGTACTATTACAGTGGATCAGGACTGCTGGTATCGGTCTTTCCCATAAAGGGATCTCAGCTAACAAACTTCTTAACCAGCCAGCTTCTTCACTAGCAGTAGCTAGTGCTATCATTTCTGACTCCATCGTAGATTGAGCCAAAATTGTCTGTTTCTTAGACTTCCAAGAAACAGCTCCACCAGCAATGCTAAATATATAGCCGCTAGTTGCTTTGGAGTATTCTGAAAGAGTGTTCCAATCAGCATCGCTGTAACCTTCTAAAACAGCGGGAAACTTCTTATAGTGTAATCCAAGGTTCATTGTTCTCTTAAGGTAACTCATGACTCTTTCAATTGCATTCCAATGCTCTATACTTGGTCTACTGGTAAACCTACATAGTAATCCCACAACGTAAGCTATGTCGGGTCTAGTGCAATCAGTAGCATAACATAAGCTACCAATGATGCTCGCATACTCGGTTTGTCTAACACTGTCTCCGGTGTTCTTGAACAACTTTACACTAGGATCATAAGGAGTACATGCAGGTTTGCAGTTAGAATAATTATATTTCTTTAAGATCTTCTCAATATAGTGAGATTGATTTAAAGAACGTCCCTCTTTAGACCTAGTAATCTTTATACCTAGGATTACACTCGCTTCACTTAGGTCTTTCATGTCAAAATTAGCACACAGCAAGTTTTTCACATTATTTACTACATGAATATTTGACCCAAAAATAAGTAAGTCATCCACATATAAACATATAATAGTGCAAATGTTATTTTCTGTTTTATGATAAATACATTTGTCACTTTCATTCAATTTGAATCCATGTGAGATAACTAGATTATCAAATTTTTCATGCCATTGTTTAGGTGCTTGTTTTAGACCATAAAGAGATTTATCTAGTTTACATACTTTGTTTTCTTGACTTGGGATTACAAAGCCCTCAGGTTGGTCCATATAAATCTCTTCTTCTAATTCACCATTTAAGTAGGCAGTCTTTACATCCATTTGGTGCACCACTAAGTCATGGATAGCAGCTAGGGAGAAAAGCACACGAATGGATGTTATTCTTGTGACAGGTGAATATGTGTCAAAGAAGTCCACATTTTCCCTTTGCCTATACCCTTTGGCTACAAGGCGAGCCTTGTACTTTTTAATAGTACCGTCGGGTTTTAATTTCTTTTTTAGTATCCATTTACATCCTATGGTCTTGCAACCAGAAGGTAAGTCAACTAAATGCCAAGTTCTATTAGACTCAAGAGAGTCCATTTCATCATTTATGGCTTCTTCCCATAAATTGGCATCTAAAGAAGATAAGGCTTCTTGAATGGTTTGTGGATCTTCCTCTAAAGTATAAACATCAAAATCAGACCCATAATCCTTAGTGGTTCGAGCTCGTTTACTTCTCCTAAGTTCAGTTTCTAGTTCCTCATTTTGTTCACTAGTTTTAGCTATGGGTAAGCTATTAGAAGACGAGCCCCCACTATTCTTTAGTTTAAAGGGAAACATATGTTCATAGAAGTCTGCATCATTTGATTCTATAATTGCATGATCTTTTAAGTCATAGAATTTATAGGCTTTACTATTCACAGCATATCCTATGAATACACATTCATATGCTCTACTAGCAAGTTTAACTCTTTTTGGATCAGGGATCCTAACATAGGCTAAACATCCCCAAGTTCTAAAATAAGATAAGTTAGGTTTCTTATTTTTCAAAATTTCATAAGGTGAAATTTGACTAGTAGATTTAGGCACTCTGTTTAGCACATAGCAAACAGTTAATAAAATTTCTCCCCACCAATGGGAGGCTGCACCAGAGTTTAATAAAATTGCAACTGATTCAGTAAAAGTTCTATTTTTTCTTTCAGCTTTGCCATTCATTTCAGGAGAATAAGGTGCAGTTTTTTCATGTATGATTCCATGTGTTTTAAAAAAGTCATTGAAAATATTGGAATCATATTCAGTGCCTCTATCACTTCGAAATCTTTTTATTTTTCAGTTAAGTTGATTTTGAACTTCAGTCATAAATATTTTAAACATGTCAAACGCTTCACTTTTATTTTTCATTAAATATACATATGTATAATCCGAACAATCATCAATAAAAGTTATAAAATAGCGTTTTCCATTTCTTGTTAAAGTACCATCAAGTTCACATATATCAGAGTGTATTAAATCTAATGGTTCAGATTCTCTAATTACTGATTTATGTGAAGTTTTTGTTATTTTAGCTTGACTGCAAAAATCACATTTTTCAAAATCATTTAAAGATAGTTTTGGAATAAGTTCTAAGTTACTCATGTTCTTTATTATTCGTTTATTAACATGACAAAGTCTAGCATGCCAAACATTAAAAGAACATAACATATAAGCATAAGAAGATACTTTATTAATTTCAATATTTAATTTAAACATGTCATCAGTGGCGTACCCTTTTTCAACAAATACATTATTCTTAGTAATAGTATACAAATCAGCCCCTATAGTTTGAATAAACCCAGCCTTATTGAGAAGATAGCCTGAAACTAAGTTCTTTCTCATCTCTGGAGTATGCAGGACATCCTTCAAGATGACAGTCTTTCCAGAGGTAAACTTCAATTCTACCTCACCAGTACCAGCAACTTTAGTAGAGTGAGAATCGCCCAACAGCACTTTCTTATCCTCAGACACAGAATAGGACTTGAACATATTACGATCATAGCAAACATAGCGAGAAGCACCAGTGTCCACCCACCACCCCTCGGATCCACCAACAAAGTTAATTTCAGATATCATAGCTATAAGTTGATCTTCGGTAAGGTTCGTCTGCGGGGCAGGACGATTCCTGTTCCGGCAGTTCCTGGCCAAATGGCCAGGCCTGTTACAACTATAACACATAAATGTGTTATTTCCTAAGGGGGGTTGAGTTCCAGGTCCAGGTCCATTCCGTGGAGGATTTCTATTTTTATTATGGTTGTTACGGTTCTGGTTATTATTACGATTATGAAATTTCATGTTTCTTCCTTTAGGTTTAGAATTACAGAAGAAGGTTTTTTATTGGTAGTATTATTTGAGACTACTAGTACTTCATCTTTTTGATCTTGTTTTCGGGCTTCTTCCTCTATCCTTATACGGGTAATTAAACTTTCTAGGGAGAATTCTTTAGTTTTATGCCTAAGAACATTCTTGAATTCTTTACAGGCAGGGGGCAATTTATCAATGATAACAGCAACTTGAAATTGTTCATCTAAAGTCATACCTTCAGAAGTTATTTCATGTGCTATTTTCTGCAGTTCATGTGATTGAGGTTCCACAGACTTGTCATCAGTCATCTGATACTTCATGTATCTACTGACAGCATATTTCTTTGTTCCAGCTTCCTCAGTGTCATATTTCTTTTGAAGAGCATCCCAAGTTTCCTTAGTTGACTTATCAGAGTTATAATAGTCATACAGATCATCAGCTAAACCATTAAGAATAAAATTCTTACATAGAAAATCATTTTCCAACCATGTATTTAAATCCTTAGTTGTGGTTTCAGTAGGTGGATTTGGCAAAACAGGTTTTTCTGTAGTAAGTACATAAGCCACTTTTTTCATTGTGAGAAAAAACAACATTTTTTGTCTCCATCTTTTAAAGTGTAGTCCTTCAAAACGAAAAGGCTTGTTTAGATCAGCAGTTAAAATTTCAGTAGACATGGCAGATTGATACCGTCTTAAAATTGTTGAATCAAATATAATATATAGATAGGAACGATGTTACCAATATACTGAAATCACACAGGTTAGGTTGAGTCGCGGACTAGGTCGCTCTCTTTAAGACGTTTCACCTCACTCACTCACTCACACGCACGCTCGGCTCGGCCGGACGGACGGCGGCTGCGCGCGTGTGTGGTGGACACACAAATGCCTAGGTCCTCTCCCCTTCCACAAAAGTGGGTGCCCCTTAGGGCCCAATCCCATTAGCATATTTTTCCTCTTATAAACACTTCCTAAGAGGAGTTCAAAAACAATGTGGGAGAAGAGCAACATTTGATTTTTTATTCAAATTCATTTACAATTTCCAACAGATCTTAACAAAGTTACCAAGAGTCTTGTTTCCCCAATAGCCTCTTCTCACTAGGATCAAAAAGAGCTTGGTCAAAATAATCGCCCCACGAATAGCAGTAGCAACTTCTTTGCTACACTTAACCTCAAGCCCAACATGACCATTACCATCTCTGATGACCACAAAAGCCTTGAATATCATATGTTGATCGACACAAGTGTGTTTTCGACGAACGTGTCCACAATCTGATGCTCTTTGATTAGGAGTGAGTGAAGATAGATCTGTTCAAGAGATGTGATTTTGCTTTCTTTGATAAGACGGCCAAGCTTAGTTACTAGCACCCACTTTTCCTCTTCTTCATGGTGTCCAAGTCAGTGAAGGAAAAAATGGTAACTACAATATTTTAAAATGATGTCGTGAAATGAATTAGAAAAAAAATGAAAGGAACAATGAAAAGGACGCTATATGAAGTCAATAGTTCATATAAAGTGTGTATGATGCCAAGCTTAATGGGTCCGCTGAAAGCCCTTTAGATGCAAGCTCATAGGTTTTATACGTATAATAAAATGATAATTTTGTTTATCTTATTATAATTAAAAAAAATTATACATACTAATTTTAATATATTATTTTATATGTAATTGATTTAATTAAATAATTATGTTAATACATAAAATAAATTCAACATAAATGTCATGTCCAGCCAAAATGTTCCATTCTCCATTACATAAGAAAGGGAAGAAAAAAAATACTCATTTATAATAATAAAGAAATGACATAATTTTGGGTTTTTATTTTTTTTTAAGAGAAATGACAAGCTGTTGGTTCCATATTAATCATGGTTTTTTGCCGATCACTTTATAGCCTAATAACATATAAAGTGTGGATTTGGGTTCAAAATTTAAAAATGTGGATATTAAAATCCTCTAGCCAAAAAAAAAATGTTGAACATGGTTTTTAAGATAAAAATTATTTATAAAGAAAATCGACAATTCTTTTCACATTCATTTATTTTCTATTGTGGTTCATCTAATAATAAGATTTATTCTTTATGTTTCAATTTACAAGTTTAAGAGATATCAAATATCTTTTTATATATAAAATAAAGTAGTCTTATATCTCTTTATAAGAGTGTTATGTTTATATTGCTTCATTCTATTCTATTGCAAGTTCTTCAATTTTTTGTATTAAAAATTCACTCTACAACTTGCTTCAATTGGCATGAAGCCATTTGAATATGTTGAAAGTTGGAATTCAAATCTTAATTACACATATACGAATTTAATTTGTATTAAAATATCTCAACTTCAGACCCACCTTAAAAGAATCGATTATGGGACGGTCAAGGTGCATGGCAACAATTCGACTGCATGTGAGCATGTAGTATTGCTTTTTGAATGATATATGTCTGTTGTTCGAATCTTGGCGGACTAAGTCGCAATCATGTTGCCAACTAACAATTGGTATCTTTTAATGTTTTTTTTTTTTTTTTTTTCCAATAATCTAGAATGAAAATACCTTTGTGCCCAGCGGCCATCTCTTATGGTGAGATTTCTATTTATTTCCAAAAAAAAAAAAAAGTCCCAACCTAAAAGACAAAAGTCGGTTGATGTTAAAGAAACAATTTTGAATTTCCTTAATAATAATGGAAATAACATTTATTGTATACTTATTTTTAGTAATATATACAATTTAATGTAATTATATTATCATAATTATTTTGTTATTATCACAATAAAAATATATAAATTGACTATTTTATTTCAACAAATAATTACACTTTAGTATATTATTGTTGGATAAAATTATTATTAATAAAAAATTATTATAACAATAACAATTTAAGATGCGCCGCAAAAAAACTATCCTAATGATAGTAGATAAAGGGCTATTGTGGTTAACAATTGGTAAGCCACATACTCTGGCAGTGTGGCTTCCGGAAGGAGACAATATCATCACCATTCAGGAGGCATGAGCACACTCATTTTGTTGGCAAAATCCCATGGTAAACTTCTTCTAGACCCACTACAACAATATATAGATTTAGGGACGGTTGTAATTTAAAAAAAATCAGTGAATCGTCCCTAAAAGTGTGATTTTGTGACGGTTGTGCGGAAATTTTCGTAAAAGAGATTTCGGGAAGGTTATGAACAGTCCCTAAAAGTGTTACCTTTCGGGACAGTTAATAACCGTCCCTAAATCTCTTTTATAACCATCACCATCAGCTCCTACACGATAGAAATTAAAAACCCTAACTATCGATATCCCAGCCCCCCCACAGCGCCTCCACTGTCGCACGATCGACACCACCAGTCAACCGTTCCCAGGGCTCGTCGTCGTTCGTCGTCCTCGACTCCAGTGTCGGCCCGCGCGACACCTCGTACCGTATTTGCAGCAACGTCGTACTTCTCCACTACAATGGTTATCATACCAAGCAGCTCCGCCCTCCAAGCCAGCGCTCTCCACGGCAACCAACCCTCCACAGCAGCTCTCCACCGCAGCGTAGATCAGGTCATAAATTAAATTCTTGAAATTTTTTTTCCTGCAATATATGAATACGTCCCTAAATTTTGTGTAGATTTGTTGTTTTTTTAATTAATATTAATTTGTAAAAATTTATTATAATATTTTTTCGTAAGTGTGTACATGCAAATGTATGAATATGTATTAATGTGTGATATGTTTTTTATTGTGTTGCATAATATCCCAAAAATTAAATTTATATATGATAATATTTATGTAATTGCTATATTTTTGCTAATTGATTTTTAATAACAACTTCATTTGAATTTAGTATTGACATTATTATGTATAAATTAGAATTAGGTATTGTGATGGATAAGTCTTTGATATATATGGATAGGAGGTCTTCTCAATTTAGCGAAGGACTTGAATATTTTTTGAAATTTGCTACTGAAAATGCCAAAAATGTAGAAAAAATTAGGTGCCCTTGTCTTAAGTGTGGAATATAAATAGATTCAATGTGAATGAAATTTGAAATCATGTATTTGAGAATGGTATAGACAAAAGCTATAAGAATTGGATTTGACATGGAGAGGAGATTACAAATCGTAATGAACGATCATATGCGTCTCCTACCCCAAAAAGAAAGAGTAGCAATGATGCTTTTGTTAACACCATAGAAATAATAGATGTTGTGCATGAAGATGTTGATGGTGAAGATTTTGGTGGAAAATTTAATAAGATTTTGGAAGATGCCGAAAAACCATTATGGGAAGGTTGTACTAAGTTTACTAAGCTATCAGCATTAGTAACATTGTACAATATGAAAGCAAAATTTGGAATGTCTAATAAAAACTTTAAGGAATTTTTAAGTGTAATTGGTGAAATGTTGCTTGATAACCATCGACTTCCTAATTCAATGTACGAGGTAAAAAAGATTTTAAATGAGCTTGGAATGAGATACGAAAAAATGCATGCTTGCCCGAGTATACTATATAGGAAAGAGCATGTGAATGCAAGTGTGTGTCCAACTTGTAAGGAATCGAGGTGGAAGGATTATAAGGCTGTAAATGAAGAGGAAAAGAAAAAAATATCAGTTAAGGTTTTGTGGTATTTTTCATCTATTCCTCGATTTCGACGGATGTATCGAAGCACTGAAACGTCAAAGAACTTAACATGGCATGCTTCACAACAAATGGTGGATGGAAAACTAGAACATCCATCACATGCTCGTTCTTGGAATGTAGTTAATGAAACTTGGCCAGAGTTTGCATAAAATCCAAGAAATCTTAGACTAGCACTTGCAGCTGATGGCATTAATCCACATAGTTCATTAAGTAGTAAGTATAGCTGTTGGCCAGTGTTATTGGTCAATTATAATCTTCTCCCATGGCTATGCATAAGAAGGAAGTTCATGATGTTAACTTTGTTGATATCAGGGCCCAAACAACCTGGAAATGACATTGATGTGTATTTGGAGCCATTGATTGATGATTTGAAAACTCTTTGGAATGAGGGTATTGAAGTGTTTGATGCATATTGCCAGGAAAAATTCACAATGAAGGCAATTTTAATGTGGACTATAAACAATTTTTCAGCTTATGGCAATTTATCTGGTCATGCAGTGAAGGAAAAACTAGCTTGTCCAGTTTGTAGCAAAAATACATTTTCAAATTCACTAGTACATTCTCACAAAACATGTTATAGGGGTCATCGCAAGTTTCTTCCTCTTGATCATCCTTATCGAAAGCAATGGAGATGTTTTAATGGGACAGTAGAACTTCAATCATATCCATTGCCACCAATAGGTGATGAGATTTTAAATGCAACCGATGGAATAACCTTTCCAGTTGGTAAGTCAAAAGAACAAAGAAAGCTCCTTGATACCTCAATTTGTTGGAGAAAGAGATCAATATTTTTTGATTTGGACTATTGGAGTTCTTTACCAATAAGACATGTTTCAGATGTCATTCACATTGAGAAAAATGTTTGTGAAAGTATTTTGGGTACCTTGCTAAATATTCCTGGAAAAACAAAATATGGTTTAGGTGCAAGATTGGACTTACAAGAAAGTGGATTACGTCCAGAGTTACATCCTGTTGTTGGCGAACGGATCACTTTTCTCTCTCTTGCATGTTTCACTTTAAATAAGCAAGAAAAGAAGCAATTTTTAAAGACTTTATCCAAAGTTAAAGTTCCTTCTAAATATTGTTCTAATATTCGATCATTAGTTTCTGAAACAGATGGCAAGTTGAATGCAATGAAGTCTCATGATTTTCATACTCTGATGCAACAAATATTACCCGTTATGTTACGTGGCATGTTGCCTAAAGATGTTATGATTACTATCATAGATATGTGCAGATTCTTCAATGATATTTATAAAAGTCTATTGATGTGAATAAACTGGAAGATATCCAAAAAAAGATTATAATTACTTTATGTAAATTTGAAAAGTACTTCCCACCATCATTTTTTGATATAATGATACACCTTACTGTGCATCTGACAAGGGAGTTAGAGTTGTGTGGGCCAGTGTATTTAAGGTGGATGTATCTATTTGAGAGGGATATGAAAGTTCTTAAAAGTTATGTTCGTAGTCGTAGTCGTCCAAAAGGATGTATAGCAGAGTGTTTTGTTGCCGAAGAAGCAATAGAATTTTGTTCTGAATTTTTAATTGGTGTGAAACCGATTGATCTTTCAATTAATCACCATCAACAAAATATTGAAGATGTATCAGGGAAACCTGATAAAGGTGGATGGGTTGATACAATTGACCGTATCATGTGGCATCAAGTACATATGTATGTTTTAAACAACATAAAAGAAGTTTCAACCTTATATTGAGTAAGTCATATTTATTTATTTTTAGTTGTTGATAATATTTGAAATGTTATAATCAATATTCTTATGAAGTATATATATATTGTTATTATATTGTAGAAAATATATGAAACATCTTCGTGATACCAACCACTCTAAGAGGGAAAAATGGATCTTGAATGAGCATAATCGTATTTTCATCTATTGGCTCCGTATCCAAGTAAATTATGATCAATCTATGATAATATTCAACTTAGTCTTTTAGATACATTGATAATATTACTCTATTTTACTATGTAGATTGCAAATAAATTGTGTCAACCAAATTGTAAGATCATAGAAGAATTGCGATGGATAGCACAATGTCCTAAGTTTAGTGTCATTAAATATCATGGATATACCATAAATGGAACTCACTTTCACACAAAAGAAAGAGACGATAACCGTGTTACTCAAAATAGTGGAGTTTCAATTGTTGCAAAAACTATGCATTTTTCTAGTTGTAATGATATGCAGCCAATTGAAGGAGATGTTTCATACTATGGAGTTATACATGAAATATGGGATCTTGATTATGTTAAATTTAGAGTTCCTTTGTTTAAGTGTCATTGGGTAGATAGTAAATATGGTGTGAAAAAAGATACTCTTGGATTTAGATTGGTTGATATTAATCGTATTAGACATAAAGATGATTCTTTCATAATGACATCACAAGCTAAACAAGTATTCTATATCCAAGATGATCAAGAGTCGCGATGGTGTGTTGTTTTAACTCCTTATTGTCGGGATTACAATGATACCATAAATAATGATGCTTTAGGTGACATTGTTATGGAGCATGAAAAAGTTGTAGTTGCAAGTGACATCAATAATTGTGAAGAAGAAGAAAATCAAATAATATATACTCGTCATGAAGGTAATACTTGATCTACTTTACTAAATGACAAAGGTACAAAGTATTAATACTTATTGTTTGTAATATTTATTTATTGTTTAATCTAATTTATTTTCATTCTTGACTAACATTTTATTTCATATTTTTGTATTACAGGATGGATCCATCACAAGATGACAGTAATGTTAAGAAAAAAAGGGGTTGTACAAAGATGAACTCTTTAGTGTTGTTACGCAGTGAGGATGTTAGGACCGAGGTACATTTCAATGAGAAAGGTGTAGCTATTGGAAAAAAATGGTGCAAGATTCAAGAGTTATTTGGGAGTACATGCACATAATCACATTCCTATCAACTTTAAAGATTGGGGGCAAGTAGACATTGACTTAAAAAATAAGGCATGGGCGGATGTTACGGTATGTAATGAAATATTCATATGTTATAATTATTCAAATGCAAACATAACTTACAATTTCTTATTAATGCTTTCAATTTGTTTTATTTTATAGGAAACTTTTACATTTCCCGGTATTGATTTGGACATTGCCCGTATATATGCCATGAGTTGTGTGAGATGTTCATGGAAAAAGCACAAGCATGCATTGTATACAGAGTTTGTGAAACCTAATCTTGATGACCCAGATATGTTGAGCAAGATTCCTGAAGGGTATCTAAATATTGATCAAGAACATTGGGATTGGTTTGTCACTTGGACCCAAAGTGAAGAATTTAAAGTAAGTGTTAGTTTATACAAGTTTATTTAATTTCATATATTTCATATTATTTCAATATTAATGTCTTACATAGAAACGAAGTAAAGGTGGCCAAAAGAGTAGATCTCAAGTTATTTATTTAAGTCATACGGGTCGATTTACTTATGCCGATATAGAGGAGAAGTTGGTAAGTAAATTGTTAATTTTAATAGTTATCTAATATGATGTTAAGTTCATATGTAACCTTTTGCTATAATAGAAGGTAAATTATAAAGATGGAGTTATTCTTGGGAGACACATTCCTTGGAAAGATGGCCATTCTAAAGATGGAGTTCCATATGATGAGATGACAACATTGGTGTTGGAGCGAATGGTAAACTATAGATTTATACATATTGGTTTCATATTTGTGGTTGAAGTAAAAACATTAAGGACAAACAACCTTTTGCTATTTTGTAGGAAGAGTTACAGAGGCAAGTAGAAGCGGGACAATTGGTAGTAGATGGTCACCATGACATTTTGGCTTTGGCATTAGGGAAGGAGGATAACCCTGGCCGTGTTAGAGGAGATAGCTTTGGAGTGACATTACTCAAGTAGTTTTTAACGCGAACAAAGCGATGAAAAAAAGGGGAGACCAACATAAGCGATGAGGATGAGGCTAATAATGACATAGATGATGAAGAAGATGAAGAAAAAAGAGAACTTAGAAAGAAAGTTTCTCAATTATTAGAAGAGAATCAATCTCTTAAGTTATTGGGTAGAGAAAGTCCGGTATCACACAAGGAAGTAACTCTTACATTCATCCTTCTTCGATTTCAAATCCTCCAATTCACTTGTTAAAGGTACGAATATATAAATACATATTATTCTTTATGATTATAAAATCAATTCTTAGTAATAACATTGAAATAATTATTGTTAGAGTATTGGTTGTGATTTAGCATTGGGGGATGTGAATAATATTGTTGCTAGGGGCACAGTTTATCCAACAAGTAATCCATTGGAGGTAGTGCATCATATACCTCTTGGTAAATATAATGCACGAGTAAGTGTAGATGAGTCAATCATACCGGACGAGTTCTTACCTATTTCAGTTAAGGATGAGTACACATATGTAGGTGAAGCTAAAGGTTGTTTTGTAGCTTGGCCGAAAACTTAGATTATTACATCGGATGAATCGGTTAGTTTAAAATTTCATCAATTGAATATTATTTATTTTTACTGTACATTGACAATGAATATGTTACATGATTTTAGGCAAGTCGAAAGAAGATGCCAATCAAGAAAAAAATTGGTTCATCCAATATTGGGTCTGTATCCAAGAAAAAAAATGCAAGTCATGTGGCTAAGGTGAGCAAAAAAGTTGGGTTGCATGATAAAGGTAAGCGACAAGTTGATTCTTCTAATCTGGATGCATTGTGACCTATACATGTCCTGACACAATATGCATACACTAAAATGTTAATAAATCAAGTTGAGTTCTTAATTGATGTTTATGATGCGTTGGGTGTTGAGGCTCATTTGGTTGTTAAATATGAAGATGTTGTCCCTATTTGCACAATTACTTGGATTCAATCAACTGCTATTGCTCTTTATGAGAGGTAATACATATTATTTAAGTGAATTTTTTTACTTAACTAGTTTTAAACTACGATATGATATTAAATACTTATTAATTTGTTCTTGTATTCATGTAGAATATTGTATGATCACATGAGAAGTTCTGGTACTAGAACTTTATATCATTTTGTGCATCCTGCTTTGATATCTAATGCATGGAGTTCCAATTTAGATGAGCAAGTTGATGCTCTTGCTCAACGAATGATTAATATTCGTGAGGATGAACGAGTTATAGTACCTTATTGGATAGAGTAAGTAATTTACAATATGTTAGTATTTAATTATGTGTTTTAATTAAGTGTTAAAACTTATGACATGTGACATTATTTGTAGGAATCATTGGATGCTTGGAATTGTACATCTATATAGTGGTGTAATTGAATGGCTAGACTCACTTGATAATAGTCCACCACAAAGATTTGTACAATTAGTATCTGGGTAAGAAAGTATTTTCAAATTACATTTGTTATATGTTTACCTAAAATATATGATATACTAAAACATAAATGTATGATTCTTTTAGTGCTATCTCTCAATGGTACACGACCATTACACGCTCATTTAAACCACCTCCCAATATTCGACCTATTAAAGTAAGTATTACTAGAACTTATGTCATATGACTTCAATATTTTTAATACATCTAATTAATAATCACTACTACAATTTGGGCAATATAGGACGGCTTATAATTTAGAGTGAGAAACAAATAGGACGGTCTCAAGTATATGGCCGTCCTATAAGAAATATAGGACGGCTATTACGGAAAAAATTAGGCGGAACTTTATAGGACGGCTATTAGCCGTCAAAAAAAATTCTTTTAGGACGGCTAATAGTTTCAGTTTTTTTTTTGTTCATCCTAAAAGAACGAGTGTAATTTTTTTTACTTATATATATTTCTCCTCGCAAGTGAACCTAACTCTTTTTAACTTAAAAAAAATCAATCCCTCGTCCTTCTTCCTCTCCTCCTCTTTCTCACCAGGACACTCATCCTTATCCCTATCCCTTTCAATATCACCACCAACAATAATTGGTTTTTGCTAGCAGAGCTGGTAGCATGTGAAGGCTTTGACTATTTATTATGCACTTATTATTTGTTTTATTCTTAAGCTAATCTTTGGTAATTTTTTTAAATATATATATATTCTCCACTTTGGGTTGATATTTGTATGTTGCTCGACTTTAATAATTATTTTTTTCTTTAAATAGTTGGACATTTGATTTCTTTGTTTCCTTTCGCTCACTCTGATCATTCTCCTTTCTTGATTTTCCTTTGCCATTTTTTCGCCCATTTTTGGCCATTTACTTTGCATTTCTGTTATGAGTATCAATTTTAATGTTGAGTATTAATGATATTTGGTTTGGTAGTTTCTTATTGTGAATCTATGGGTTGAATTTTGATTGTCAAGTTGAGTCCTAAAAGAAAGAGGGAAATGAAAAACTAAAGCGGGAAAAGAAAAATTGAAAGCGGCGCCAATTTTTTTTTTCTTTTTAATTGGTTATATCTTTAATTAAAAATATTATTCATAAATTGTATTTATGTATTTAATTATATATATATATATATAATCGTGTTTCTAGAATAAAATAAATTGTACATGTTATATATAGATTTCAGTACTTGACGAACAAAAAAAAATAATTCTTTTATAAGACGGTCAGTGGCCGTCCTAAAAGAATTTTAGGACAGTTAGTGGCCGTCCTAAAAGATTTTTTTTTTTTTTTTTATGGCTGTCCTAAAAGAATTTTATAAGACGGTCAGTGGCCGTCTTAAAAGAATTTTATAGGACAGCCAGTGACCGTCCTATAAAATTTTTTTACAAGACGCTCCGTGAACGTCCTATTTTTTTCGATTCTTTTAGGACCGGACTTTATAGGACGGCCAGTGACCGTCCTATAAAGCCAAATTTGTAGTAGTGAATCTGTTCATAGGTTCCAATACAACCTAATAATATTGAATGTGGATTTTATGTTATGCGATACATGAGGGACATTATATTCAATTCAAGGAGAGATCGTCAAGAGTTGGTAAGTATTAACTATATTGTTCATATGTATATTTTAATCCTTTCAAGATTCTAAATATGTAATTATTTTCTGATTTGAATATTATATATTTATTTATATAGTTTGCAGGAAAAAAGACATATACAAGAGAATATATTGATGTTTGCCGACGTGAATGGTGTACGTTTATCATTAATAGAATAAGTAGAACTTAAAATTGCTGATATATAATTTATATTAGGACGGTTATTAATATTTTAGGTGAGAATTAGATCAAATTTTGTAATTAATTACTACTTGTTAGTAATTAACTAGCTAGGTCTGTTGTATGTTTAGTTTAATGTATATATTGGAGACATACTTTAAGAATGACTCCAATTATTTTGTAACTAATCACTAATTATATTGTAATGATTAATTAGTAATGATACTTAAACAGTAATATTGTCATTTTTTAATTTTGAATATATATATTATTTCAGCATTTTACAGGTAATTATTTATATAAGATCAGTATAATATTAAAATTTAAAAATAAAAAAAAACATTTAAGGACGGTTATTAACCGTCCCCAAAAAGTTCAAGTAAAATTATTTAGGGACGGTTAGATTTTGAGGGACGGTTACATTTTTAGGGACGGTTACATTTTACTTTTAGGGTCCCTAAAAGTGTGACTTTTTGGGACGCCCGCATACGGGACAGTTACGACCCGAAACGGAACCGTCCCTAAATGTCTCCCTAAATCTCTTTTTTTGTAGTAGTGACCCTCTCGCGATAAATCTTTGTGTATAACATGATTTGTATGTTATTCTTTTTATTATTATCTTTAATATCCTTTAAAAAGAATATAAGTATTAATTATGAAAAAAATAAAATTATCATATTATTTTTTTAATAATTACACTACTTGTCTACCTGTAATCAAGACTCAAATCACAAATTTTTTATATGTTCAAATGAGTTGCATGCCATCGAGCAACAAGTTTATTAGCAAATCACCATCCACAATTTTAAGCAGGGGTAATTGAGGCTTAAGCTCTTCTTTGCGTTCCAGTCGTAGCCTAGGCTAAAGCTCTTGGATGTTGTTATTAAGTTTTGTTTTCAATACAGTTACATAAGTAACAATTCAATTCGGGATTTAATACCTTATTATTGGTAGTCTAGTTAATAGATTGTCACCTTTTATATAATATAGAGTTTTGTTTGATATGAAATATCAATTATTAATTAAATATAAAATTAAGAATGTGAAATGAAGAAACGATTTTGAAACTCCTTGTTAACAAATAGCTAATTAAATTATGACATATAAATTAATATACGCATCAAGTCGTGATAAAAAATATTTTTATATAATATATTCATTGTTATTAAATTATATCAAAATAGAACCCCAATTCAAAAATTAATACCCATCTTTCAAATTGAAAATTTATTTGAAATTTTAGTTATGTGCCTTGCAGGTGACATAAATTAATTTAAGTGAATTTCATTTTTTTAAAATTATTTTTCTTTCAATTCTTCACTTTCTCTCTCGTCTTTCCAAAACTAAACAACCCTCTTTTTGAAAATTCTACAAGCTTATACTATTTGTCATAATTAGATTATCTAGGCCTAATTCATTTAGTGTGATATATGACATTTTTTATTTTATTTTATATAATTGACTACACATACATTATTTTTCTTAAAATCTTTAGCCAAATAAAACCGCACATTTCAACCAACTCACAGATATTTCCTGGCAACTGTATGTTGGCTCATTCAAGACTATATAAATTTCAACTACGTACGTCGGTAAACAAAGATTTTTATTTTATCATATATTAATTTACATTTTATAATCTAAATGTCTTTGTTAGAACGTGAACATACAGTTACTTTATTATCATATTTTATATACTTTAAATTTAATTAATAATTAATATATTATACAATAATTTAATATATTAACCGTATGAATTCATTGGTAAAAGATAGGAAACTTTTCTTCAAGTTTCTTTAAACCCAACATTAGATTCACAATGGAGGTGAAGAATACGTCTCATCATAATGTACTAATAATTTTTTAGGGGTTGAAAAGCAAACGAATCTTTCTTCTCTCTTCCTTGAATTTGAGGAGGCATTTTTACAATTTTTTTTTATTAACACTTGCATGCCCACACGCGCTTTCACACTATAGGGTTTTTCAAGCCATGCTCTCTCAGTATGTACTCTCAGTATGTACTCACAGAGTATAATATTATATTATAGTAGAAAATAATTGATTTGATGGTATTTTTTGCCTCACATATTATATTATAGTGGCCTTTAATACTTGAAGGGAATATGTAAGACATTTCAATTTGTTAAATCTTATATCTAATTTGAAAAAATATATATAAATTATATTGAAATATTCAAATTTAATAATATATATGTCAATTTATCTTAATATTTTCCTTAATTTTAGGAATTTTTTTAATATTTTTTTTATAAATTTTAATTTTTAAATTACTTACATCTATATCTTTAAATAAAGTAATGGATTGCTATAATTTATTCATACTATTTATTAAAGTCATTTATATCTGAAAGGGGCTATATATTTGTGTGAAATCATAAAGTTCATTGCGTCCAGCCATTATTGATTTTCTAGCCACACCAAAGAAAAATAACATTAATTATGATTTGGTTGGAGAAGTATATAGAAGGAAGAAAATAGACACAAACTCGTATTTCATTGAAAGCTTAGCTGGTTAGTTGTACGGCCAGCAACATCACTCTTGTCACCGTTTTCAATCAAACAATAAGCAAAACTAGATTTGGCTAGGGCTATCTGAATTTTCCTTAACTAATACTTTTCTTCTATCATCAATATGTAAGTCACGGATTCAGATTCAAAGTCTCGTACCACGTTTCCAAAATGTCAAACTATACTACCGAACAAGTTTTAGATAATCCTATTAAAAAATAAAAATAAAAACTTGTTTTAAATAAGATGAATGAAATGTAATATGAATAACATGTTACTTTGATTTGACTATGTTAAAAAACTGGTTTTTGAACCATAGTAAATTACTTTTTTTTTTTTTTTTTAGTGAAACTTAATTTGTATAAGTATATAATCTTAATTTATATGAGTTTTTTTTTACAATGGTTTCAAAATTATACATTTAATAATTATTAAAATTTATTTACTGAGAAGAAAAAATGTTATTTTAGTTTTGAGAAAATTAACAATATATTGAAGGTTTAATAACTTTTGGCTTACTAAATTTAATAAATTAGTGTGGCATAACTGTTCTTTTCATGTACACGGATAGGGTAATAAGTTAGGGAGATGTTATTTATTATTCTATGAGTATATTATATCTAATTATATTCATTTATTTCTAATGGATGGTTGTGCTTTTTAAAAAAATAATTATTTTAATATTATATTTTATTAATTTAAAATATTATATTATCACTTATTACAAAAGTAATGAACATTTTATCTAACATTAGGTAATAATTTTGTAGTGTTTGTTTGGTATTTGTTTGTTACGTCAATGGTATTATAGCTTAATGATATATAACAGTTTGATATAAGGTTAAGGTACACTTGAACATATAAATGTTAAGATTTATCGGGGAAAAAAGAAAGTTCCGTTTACGTCTGCATTGATTGTACCGTTAAGTTTTGGTGAACTCTTCTTTTGACGACTATGTTTCAATTTGGAAGCATCATCTTCGTATATATTAATAAAATTCAACTCAATGTTTAGTGAGTTTCATTCTTTGATAACTCTTTTATAATTTTTATTTTTAAAATTTAAAATTTAAAAATATAATTTAGATTTGAATTTCTATTTTTTATTTCATACCTACTAAAAATGGTTCGCTATTTTAATAATATCTATTATAATTTGAATATCAAATCTTAAATATGTTATATCTATATTATGGTTAGATTTATTTTAAATGAATATTTATTTCTATTGTATCATAAATTTGTATTTAATTAGAGATAATTAGATATTCAATATCTATCATATCATATATTCGAAATTCATATTGTATCTTATAAACCCTATAAATAGAGTCTTTAGCAGTGTATTATTTACACAACAATAAATGAGAATTACTTCTACTTGTTTACTTTTCTCTCTACTTTTCTTCTCTTATTTCTTTAGTTTTATAAAACGTTATTAGCACGATTATTTATTCAAGACTTGTGGTTTTATACATGTGAAATGACATTGGTTATAATATACCGCAAAATTTTGTAGTATAATGCAAGATTACAAAATTTACAAGTTCTTGAATCTTTATATTCTTTATTATTAAACTTAATCTTATTTTCATTCAAAATCTATCAATATTTTTTATTTATTGATTGATTTAATTAGGTATCATAAATCAATAATTTTTATGATTTATTTGCTTTTTAAATTTATTAAGTTGTTTGGTTTGTATATAAATATCTATATATATTTATATTGTAATCTTATCTCTTCTTATTTCTTTTTATTCAAAGATAGTAGGTATACTATTTGAGATTTAATTGAGATCAATAACTTCTATAACGACCCTACAAAGTATGTATTTTATATTTTAATCATATGTTATATTATTAAAACAAGTAATATCCTGTTGTTTGTGATTGATAATTTTAATAATGGGTACGAAAGTAATTTATTTTCATGTATAATTATGTTGTGTATTGTTTTTTGAAAATTTTAAATTTTTGTAAAATTTAATTTTGAAAAAATCGATATTGATTGAACCGATTTATGATTAAAATTGTGGCTAGAATTTTTTTATTAAATTTGGGATGAAAAGTTATCTGATGATATCTTAATTATACAATTATTTATTTATTTATTAAATTTTATGTATGGCCATGTTTATCTTGATGTTTCTTTAAAAATTGATATATTGCTAAAGTGATATATATATTGTTATTAATGAATCAATATCATCAGATTTAGTGAAATAATGAAATATTAAAGTTCTCTCTATCATTGATTGACATAAGCAATTTATTCTCTTATAAATGATATATGATTCGTTTGTTGTGTATTTTACATATAGTGATTGTCTTGAGTTATTTCTTATGAACCTATAAAACCTTATTTTCGTATAAAATTGATGCCATATATATTTTATTTGCTTCCTTTTAAAAAAAATTTAAGGTTAACGTGCAGATAGTATAATTGATCATTAAGATTTATGCTAATACTTTTAATAAGCTATATGTTATTACTTATCTTTAATTGCTTTTGATACTAGATATATAATAATATGATATATGATAACCTTTGAGTCATATTATTGTTATCCATTCCAAAATATGTGTACTAATTATCATGATTGAACTTATTGGTTGAATTAATTATCAAATTAATTTACTTAGCATTGGATTAATTCATACATGCATATGTATTACATAAATTAATTTTCAATTTGATTTTTTTTAATTTAGATGAACAAAGAAAAATTTAAAAAAAAAAAAGGAAGAAGAAGAAAAGAAGAATTTATGTATATGACTCTTGATTATATGATTTCAACTAATTCCAGTTTCGGTAGCAATATGCAAGAACATGATATATGACTTTTGGCTGTAGAGTTATGGTTTATTGATTAGCAAAATTTGATGTTATTGAATTACTTTGATTTACACATCTTATATTATTTAGTGTGTGATTGCATAAATAATAGGATCTAAGGGAGTTTTGTCTAGGAGGCTAGTTTCTTGAAAGCCTTTGTGCCACTAGTCTTTCCTAAGAACATTACTTTGTCTAGGATGATGGTTTTTAAGGAGGTCTCGTCCTACCATTCTTTCCTGGGAGCACTCTTAGTGAATATGAATTGTGTTACTATATTACTAAAGTATTCCAAAAATAATTATATATATATATATATATAAGAAAATAAGGATTTAATTATTTCCTTGAATTAAAAAATGTAATATTTTTGAATTGCATCTATGTTATTGATTGAGAGCCCACAAACTATTTTGCTAAAAGAAAAATATATTTGAAAGTATAAAATGCAATATTTTAGAATTGCATCTATGTCATTAATTAAGAGCCCACAAGCTACAATGCTAACATAATATATGATAAAGTATATTCATAACTTAATGTATGCTATTAAGTAGCAATATTGAGGGCAAAATTGACATCATAAAAATATTTATATATTATTTTATGAGTAAAATATGCTATTAAAATAGCAAAATAATAGCATCTATATAAACAATATATATCCAAAATATGACTATGGATATAAGGGCATTTCGATTATATAATCTTTGAAATGAATATCATTTGATATTAACATTGAATTGAATATAATCAAAGGAGAAAAATATATCTTGAAGGACTGCAAGTGATTAATTTGATAATCACTATCCAATCTTTATCATTCAAGATTTTTAAGATCTCAATATCATTAACCTTTTATTTGAAAAACTATAAAAAAAAAAAAAAAGGTTATTCAATCATATATTTTATTGAGAGTAAAAAGAAATATATACATAAATCTTGTATATGCTTATATAGCAACATTGAGATTGAAATTAGCAACAATTATGAAACCTTCATATGCTATCTTTACAAGTAAAATTTGCTGATACAATAGCAATAGAGAAACACACATATATATTTAAATATGATGTGCTTGTATAAATTATTAAGAAAATAAAGACATTTTGATCATATTATTACTAAAAGTAAATATTATATGATGATCATGTACTTGGTTAAGCTATTGTATTATTATTGTCAATGTGGTAGTTACAATTTTATTATATTATTGAAAGCCCATACTGATAAATAAAATTTATTTTGGAGTTGTTATATCGTGACGTATTTGAGCTAAATTTTATAATGGACCATGAGCTTCCACAGAAGCAAAACAATAAAATATTAATTAAAATCTAATATTTTATCAATATTATCCAATGTATATCCCTATTTTGATCTTGATGGATAATAATAGATGAAAAAAATATAAAGTGGGCTTGTAACTATTGTCTATCAATTTAAATAGTGAACACTTATGTGTCTCAAAGATAAGGCAATAATATTCATTATTGTTGAATAATATATGAGTTAGCACAATTTCATGTATAATCCAATAAAAGACTTTGAAGAGCTAAAGTATAATGAATTATATTATATATAATTGCGCTCAAATTTCTCAAAATTGATGAAAAATTTAATATTTTGAATATATTTAGCGTTAGTGACATTCAAGACTACAATCAAAATATAATATAAAAAGTCACAGATAGAAGCTTAACTTGAAAAGTCTTTTGAAAGACCAATTTTATGATTGAAATTACACGGATGATGCATATATTGGTTTAAAGTTTAATGCCACAAATACATAACTATAAGTCAATATTTGGAAAGCTTATTTTAATTTATATCGCAAATATAAAATAAATTTTTGATAGATAAAGTTTGAATAATTATTATGAAAAATCAAAATTAGTTCAGTATGCAATAAAAAGTTAAATGGTTGGGAACTAAAGTCCAAATCTTTCTTTATTCAGTAACTATATGTGTTACATGTTCCTAAGGCAAAATAAACTCATTATATTTGACAAAAGTTGATAGTGAATCTCACGCCTCTGAAAAATCATATATTGTGAAAATAATATTGTCAGCCTTATCATGGAACATGATATATTTTGGGTTCAGTTTAACCCACAAATTTATTATTATTAATATTATTATTTTAATTGCAACTTATATTAGTGGCAAAATAAAGTTGCTTTAATTGCACAAACTCAACACATTGAGAGGACCCATTAATAAATTTAAAAATATGTGTTTTGAGTTTTTAAATATATTGAATCCTTTGAAGGGTAAGCAAGTTTATTATATCATCTTGATAAATAAAAATAATTTTTGCTATTAGGGGAGAGAAAAAAGTTAATGGCATGAAATTACTTAAAATGCATTCATTTTATGGAACATGAGGTTCAAAAAATTACTCGATAATAGAGTACTATATATTGTCGATGCATTTAGATAATTAAAAGTTTAGCTGTAAAATGCTCGAGCAATTATTGAAGTTCCTATGGGACAATGAAATGAATAGCAGCAAATATTCATCTAAAGCTTGCTAATTATATTGGTGCAAAAATAATATTATTATTGTTGGAATGAAAGAGTTAATACACTAAGAAATAATATCGAAAAAGATTATAATTATTGACTCCTATAGAGTCTCAGGTACCTAATATAAAATAATATCATTTTGATGGTGGGAGGAATAAAATATTAATATATTAATGTTGTACAACATATTTTCTTATCTCTTTAATAAGTAAAAGATGATAAGGATTCTGAATAATGTTAAAAGTTATTAAATGTCAACAAAGAAAAGTATTGGCCAAATACAAAATATTATTTCATACATATATTCATTCACTTATGCACAATGTGAAAAAGATATAGTATGAACATTTGAGATGTTCGTTAGATATTTATAAGAATTAGTTGTCCAAGTACTAAGAAATGTAAAATGTGTTGAAAACACATGAATTTATATAAAATATAATGAGGTTATGAGATACAAAATTTTACTCCCGTATGTATATAATAACTTTAAAATGTGACTAATGCTCACATAATATTATTTATATATAGTTACTAATTTGAATAAATTAAAAGTACTTATTGCTTATAAAAGCATTAACTTCAAATGTCATTTATTGTTATGTAATTCATAGGCATATACTGTTAAAACAATGTGAATGACTACATGAGTTCTAATATTATCTTCTACATTCACATTAGCATTAAAATTTAATATTTTTACAAGCCATATGATTTTGTTATGGATACAAAGCATGTTAATTATTTAATGTGCTCTTAAAAAAGATATGGCAAAATAAGTGATTATCTTAAAAAGAGATAAACTTATATTGATTTACTATGGATAAAATATATGCACATGTCATTATATATCCGGTTACTATTTGGTTGCATAATATGAAAATTATCTCATATTATCTTTCATTTTATAATCAGTTGGTACTATTTTGTAAAATAATTGATACTCAGTGTATTTATTAATGTTGATGAATGTTATTAGAGCATATACAAATATTAAACCTTTCAGAAGAACAAAATGATGAATTTTATGATAAATTGGATATATTAATTATTATCATTACTGCAATATGTTTTATAAGTGCAAGGTTTCTAATCATTGACAAAATAAGTTATTTTGTAAAATAACATGTACCTTACAAATTAGTATTTAAATGTACTATTGTCATTGAAGTAACTACATTTAGCCTATAACTATGAAATTGTACTATATATAAAGTCAAGTGACGACCAAGTAGGCTCATTCGATATGAGTTATTACATTTACATCAACATTTGAGAGATTGTCATAGTGATGTTAAAATATGCCAATTAAAGAGGCATCTCATGTTGAATAATTGTCATCATCAGGGGAAGCACATTTGTATGCCCGTTGTACTCTTTTTTCTTTTCATGGTTTTTGTCCTACTGGATTTTCCTGTAAAGGTTTTAATGAGGTAACGTAAGCGTATTGCATGAGAATAATGTACTCTTTTTCCTTTGCTAGTTTTTGTCCCGTTGGGTTTTTCTAGTAATATTTTTTAACGAGGCATATTCTCAATGCATTTGACATTCAGGAGAAGTGTTATAATTTGAATGTCAAATCTTAAATATGTTATAACTATCTTATGGTTAGATTTATTTCAAATAAATATTTATCTCTATTGTATCATAAATTTGTATTTAATTAGAGATAATTAGAAATTCAACATCTATCATATCTTATATTCGAAATTCATATTGTATCTTATAAACCCTATAAATAGGGTATTTAGTAGTGTATTATTTATACAACAATAAATGAGAATTACTAGTATTTACTTTTCTCTCTACTTTTCTTCTCTTGTTTCTTTAGTTTTATAAAAGTACCTTAATTTTATTTTTAGTACATTTTTTTACCCTTATTATTAATTGTACTTTAGTGATATCCACGTTTAAAAAAATGGTACCATTCTGGCCCAATTTTTAAATGAGACTAGCACATTTAATTTCAATGAAGGGTGTTTTTTAAATTTTTATCTATTTTCTCCCCTACAAAAACAATATTATTTTAGTCATTTTTGACATTTTTCAACCAATTTTTTCTATTTCTTTCCTCCCCTACATTTTTAACTTATTCATACTTCATAAATTATGCATTACCTTAAGTGGCTAATACCTATTTAATGCATTTTTGTTTGAAAAATTTTGATTATAAACGTAAATTACATGCAGGATAAGTAGAATTTACAACAAACTTCTTCATTTTAATGAATGATCATTGAGATTTAATTTTTATTCACTTTAATATCATTTTAAGTATATAAAAAACTCTAATTAATCAAAACCTCTCACCAATAAGTTGTTGGTCTTATCGTAAAATGACATTTCACCATATGTATATATCAGTTATATACCCATTTTCCAACCCTAGCTTGTTTCGTATAAAACTTTTAAAACACTCCTGCTACTCGTTAAAGTTTGATAGTTGTTACGAATCCATGGATCTTTACCTTAATCATTTGACTGCAATTGTTTAGCAACAAAAATTGCTTCACATTTTCAAAGTTAGTTAATTAAGCTATCGAAAAAAAAAAACTTTAAAATTAAGTGCTCTAACTGCAATAATTAATAGATTGTGGTAGTATTTGTCCTTATAATTAATTAACTTGTCTATATTGTGTTAGTCCACATCAACAGTTAAAAAATCAAATAATATAATCAATGTACTGTTAGATAAATCTTTATAAAATAATTTATATTTGTAGATATTTAAATTATTATTCAATAATTTAAATATTAATTAATACAAATTCTTTACTAAAATATCATCCATAAAAAACTATCCTCAAAATCTAAAAAGGTACGTATAAGCTTAGATATGACACCCTACACTTTTATCTCTTATGACGTGATTTCATTAATGTGTTCAAGAAACATGATGAATAGAAATGAATTTCAACATATTATATAGTATAATATTTTATTTTATTTATTTATTATTTAAAAAAAATAATGACACTTATTAATATATATTAGTTCATATATTATAATTTAATTAAATTTTTATTATTAAGTAGTCTATCAATTCTTTTATCATCTCATTTCATTTCTAATTTTATATATAATAAATAATTAAATATAATATTATTCTCTTTAACTATATATATACAAACGAAATCCATCTTTTCTAGATGACTAGTCACATATAACTTTTTATATGTTGTGGATTGGAAAATAAATTAGGTATACGAATTGGATCATATTAAAAAAAAATTAATAGTAAAGTCAGTACATAATCAAGTAAATTTTCATTAATTAAGGTATATTAATGAATAGAATATTTATATTATTATTAAATAATATAAATATTAATTAATATAGTTTATTTACTAAAATGATATTCATCCAAAAATTTTAAATAGCCCCTCACAACCTAAAAATATATGCGTAAGCTTTTTCTCAAAATCACTAAAACTCTTCTCTGATCTTGATTATTCTCTCAAGAACATAACTTAAGCAGGGTTTGGTATCTCACGAGTTCTTTATAAAAGGTATACTTTAGTCTATTTTCTTTTAAATGGTATACCTTAATTCCCTAGATTTTTAAATATACACTTAAGTCCAATTTTTCAAAAAAAAAAAATCAATTTCTTGGCACATGGTTCTCATGTGACTTTTCAATAGAATAATTTTATAATTTTAATTTTTGTTGTTGTTAAAAATACTTAAAAAAAATAAAAAAAATCAAATTGTGAGACAGAAAAAATTTAATTAAAAAATTGACCAAGTTTTAAAAAAATTACATGTTTTGTCAATTTGTTTTATGAAAAATTGATTTTTTTAAATTATTTTAGTAAAAAAATTAAAATTCTAAAATTATCCTTCTAAAAAATCATATGATAATCATTTAATAAGAAAGTAACAATTTTTTTAAGAAATTAAATTTTAATGTACATTTTAAAAAGCTAAAAAATTTAAGGTGTATTATTTAAAAAAAATGGACTAAAAACATATATTTTAAAAGATAAGAAACTAACAAAATACTAAATCCCTTGAACATTAAAAGAGATATAATACTTCACCTTCATACATGATTTGTTAATAACATGTAAATCGGTATAACAGGGGATATATATATATATATGATTTTTTTAATGCATGAATTGATGATAAATAGGGGCGGATGTATGTGTTAATTAGGAGGGCACGTGCCTTACTTCATTTAATAAAAATATAATTTTATGTGTAAAATTTTATAAATTTTATGAATAATTGATCATGTTTAACATATAGTGTTCCCTTTCAACTTTACTTTTAAGCACATATTCTAAATTAAAAATATTTTATGCTCAATTTTATGTTTAAGCTCAATTTTTTTAATTAAAAAAAATAAAATTAAAAAAAAAATCCCATATTTTAATATTTTTTGGGTCAAAAAATTTATTTTTAATTTATTTAGCTTTATTATTTAGTTTATTTTTTATATAAATTTTTTTATTTAATAGTGTCGCACTTTATTTAAATTTCTAAATTCGTTGGTGATAATAGATATTACTCTGCTTTTTTCTATTTTGCCTGTGTAGACACTAATCATTAGTTATAACATAGGAAAAAAGTAGAGTGATATCATATTATCATGTAGTGAAAATTCCATCATATATATATATATATATATATATATATATATATATTAATGTTTACACGTGGAAAAGAGAAAAGTACAGTGACGTCTATTCATAAAGTGAGAAATCCACCGAGGATTATCAACTCCAAATTAGTGAATATGTCATGTGGGTATTTTACCGTTCCATCATATCATGTGGGTACTAGTGGGAAAAAAGTAAGAGTGATAATCGGTGATAATTAGTGTTATAATTTAATTAATAAAACTAAATTTGAATAGAATATAAATTAAAAAATATGATTTAAATTAAATTTAGATTTATTTTAGTCCAGTTTAAATAATACGAAAAAATTTGAGTTAGGTTAAGGCTAACCTATTAGCCCGAAATTAAATTAAATTTTAAACAAAAAATATTATATTAAAATTAAAATAATCTTTCATTTCTTTCAGTACTTCTCTTTTATGATATATTAGTTATTTTTCTTCTTTTCTTTTTTTTTTGAAAAATAAGCTAATAATGAATAAATAGTTATAATTTATTTATGTTGTCACAATATTATGCTACATTCTTTGATGTTAATGCATTTAGCCTTTAAATATACCTAACTCTTTAAACAAAAAAATAATATTTATATTTAATTTAAATTAGTATTATGAGGTTTTTATTTTTGAACCAATTAGGTATTAATTTTTGAAGTAAAAATTTTAATTTTTTTTATCAACTTGTGTTATGTTATTCTCTTTTCCAGCTATTCATTGTTTTGAGAATTATATAGTATGTAATAGTCAGTTTTATTCTAGTGTATATAAAAAAAGTTATGTTCTAGTGTAACATTTTAATTTATTTTAACTGTTCATTTTTTAGTAAGTATATCTATTTAATCTATCCATCTCTATTTATTTTGTTTAATAGCTAGAAAAAATTTTATTTGGACTTGGGAACTCTTTATTCTAAATGTGAGTTTTCATGAAAGCATAACGACTTCTAACTTTTGCATGTGTGAGATATAATGCATTACTCATTGTCTAATTAATTTAGTAATTGACTTTTTGCTTTAATAATTAATTTTTTCTTATATTTCTATATTTTTATTGTTTTATGTAATGTTGTTTGAGCTTTAATTATTAAACATATTTTTTAATAAAAAAAAGTCATATTAACTAAAAAAATATATAATTAACAATTTGGGCTAGTTTAGGCCAATTGAAGACAGTTAGTTTGTGTTTTGTTTGGGTTTGGGTTCACATTTGCTAGCTCGAATTAAATTTGAATTGAGCTAAGATTAAACCAATTTGGACCGTGCTAATTTGGGCAAGCTCGAACTAGTCCAACTTGTACGAATTGACAAAAAAAAAAGTACAATAAAGACCAAAAGCCAAAAGCACACGATAAGACATGAGTACTCTAGTGGCCAACCTTATTAATTTATTTCATCAAATTAAATCTTATTTTAGCTTTTATGAAAATGCGATGCTTAACCTAAATCATTTAATTTTAGCATCCGGCTTTAAATTGTAAAAGAGAAGCAAAATAATTTATTATTATTATAATAAAATAAAAATTTTATTAAATATAAAAAAACTACAATTTGAAGAAAAACAAATATATTAAATTTATCACATGAAATCAAAATTAACATGCTATAATACACCAAAAATATTTGTGATTGAAAAAATATGAGCATTGAACAAAAATTTTATATTACAACTCACTTTAATGCTTGACTGTAGAAATTGAATCAATAAGTATTCGATAGCGATGAAAATTATATAATCAAGAAACTCTCTACTAGGCATAATAGCAAACATTTAAACCTCAAATACAATACTGACAAGATTTTAGATAAACTAGAATTTGAAGGACAAAAAACTACAACAAATATTAACTAGAGTTTAACTAAAATTGACCACATACTACAAATTTCTAAACCAGAAATTGTAGGACAAAAATACACAAAAAATGAGTGATTTATTAAAGTCAAAATACAAAATAAATGATCGAGATCCATCGCACCTAGCCAGGACAACGACTCACAGCCAGACTTTGGCGATGATATAACCAGATCTGGCAACCAGAAGCAGACACTGACAATGTGAATTGTAGGGAAAACAATAACAAAAGGAAATCAATGAAGAGAAATGAAAATGTCGAGAAAGGCCAAACGACGCTAGACCAATTGCAAAAACATGCCAGAGTTGGAAGGCAACTAAATAAAGCCCAACCACGACGACGATTTAGAAACACCGCTAGGAATAAAGCCACACCAGATAAACAAAATAGGGATAACCAAAAATACACTATGAATTAGAAGAACAAATCGGATCGTAGGGATGAATAGACAGTGTAGCCGATCCCCTACCGCCGGCCAAAAAATCCTAATAGTCCTTTGTAACCCTAGAGAGAAGGAGAAAATTTAAAGTTTAGAGAGAGAGTAAATGTAATTCTTAAAAACTTAAGTATGGAACAAAAAAAAAATTGCAAAAGAAAACACATTAATTTATAAATTTAGAATATGCTGGCTAATTTGTAATGTACCATTATTTTAATAAATCTAATCCAACGGCAAGGTGCTCATTATTTTAGTAAAAAAATAAATAAATAAAGATACACCTACGGTAAGAATTGTAAAAGTATATAAAAATTTTGAGCATTTTAATTTTAGAAAGTTAACTAATGAGCAGACATTCATACTTTTTATAAACTCTTTCATAGTATTATCTTTTATTAATGTGGGATAATTTCTCTAACATCCACCTCAAAGTGTGGGTCTTTGTCTCTTATAAAACTCATCACTTTATATTTGTAACCTATTTATTATATTCTATTATGTTTGGGTCACTTGTCTTTTTTGCGAAGTGAGGCCTAAGATTTTTGGCACATTGATCGATTAAAGCTTTGATACTATATAAATTTTATATAGTGTATAAGTAACATAAGTCGTATATATATGTGTATGTGTGTGTGTGTATAGAGAGAGAAAGAGAGAGAGAGAATTTTTGACATGACTTGTGAACTCGACACGATCCAACCACCAAATAATTAGGTTCGGGTTGGACTTATATGGTTAGATCATATACAAGTCAAACCTGTTTAATTCCTTTGCAAAATCAGGTCTTAATGGGTTAATTTAAAAAATCTGTGACCTTTATGTAACAAACAAGTTTCTTAAAGTTTGTTATTAATCTTTGTAAAAAATTTATTATAATAGTAGTTTTTTTTTTCCTTTCTTCTGACTTTGGTTATTGGATTCATTTTAATTGTTTGAATGCATTGTAATGATTCGGAAACGAATATGAAAGATATGTGTTGTATATATGAAAGTTAAACATGCATTGATATTATTAATGATTACTCTTTATTAATAGAGAAACTAATTCTAATTAACTTAATTTGTCCTTAATTAAGCTTCAATTCTCAACCACTATAACCCACATTCAAAATATTAAAAAAATTGAAAAATTGTTAATTACTAACTCTTAAATTATTATCATTATTGTTAGTTTTTGTTTTATTTTTTACAAACTCATTAACATAAAGGGATATATATACATGCAGCACAATTCAAGAGCCAAACGTGCTTCGGCTCCTTCATCTTTCAAAAATCTCTTAATTACAACACTAGGGTGTTCATGGATTCAAAACATTTTAAACTCATCCAATTCAATATAATCATTTAACTAGATTGCAAAATTTTCATCGGATTCGATTTGATCACTTATTTTTCATTTGATCTGTTAATTGAATGAGTTTAATCAGATCAATCCGATTTTTATGCACTTTTTATGTTGTTATTGACTATCTACTCTAAATATTCATCAATAATCGACATGTAAGTATTTGATGTGGAATAAAGCAACAAATATCACAATAACAATGCAAAATGCTACATTTTAACAATATTACAATTTTAAATTCAACATGAATACAAAATTAAATATAAAATTAAGTTATAAATGTGAAGGTAAGCAACATAATGACATTAGACTATTTAACCGATCTTACAAGTTAAGTGAATTGAGAGAAATTATAAAATAAAAAAGGGTAAAAGTCTAAAAGAGTGAAATATGTATAAAATATAAACATTATTTAATTTTGAAATTTTGAAATCTATTACGATCATCGATTTGAAGCCACTTAAAATTTAATGAAGTTAGTCAAATTTAGCCACTTAAAATTTAATGAAGTTAGTCAAATTTAATTGTTGGATTCATGAATGATTAATTTTTGTTAACAACCCAAAGTCTATCAATAGAAGCAAATAATGCACATACAAATTAAGATAAATACGATTTTAGGACCTTAAATAGTTGCACATTATAATGGTCTCGTAATATTTTTTTTTTCAATGAATAATATAATATAAATTGTTTATGTTTTTTTTAATGAGATTTAGTTAAAAATGTGTATTTTACATGTAAATTTTTATATATTCTTTTTCACTTTTTTATATGATTAACTTCCACGTTATATTTGGAATTATGCGATAGAATGAGTTGACATATAATTAAATAATAAAGTTAAATTATATTTTTTATGGTTTAATTATATATCATAATTTTTTTATGCATATAATTTTATTTTTAATTTTTTTTATAAAAAAAATTATATTTATTTTTTTTACAACTTAAATAAACATATATTTTTTAATATTTTTAAAAAATAAACATATATTTTTTTATTAAAAAAAGTTAAAAGTAAAATTAATTAAATAATTGAATTATTTATATAACAGAAAGATTTTTTATTCAGTTAATATTTATCATAAAAATTGATTTGTATATTTATAAATCTGAATCAAGCTTAATATATTTTTAGACAAATTTTTTTTTATATTTTAAGTAATTAACATTGATTATCTTTTTTGATTTATTATCATATTAAATAAAAATTCTAAAATATAATCATGAAATAAGTATTATATTCAATAAAAATTATAATTATATAATAATTACTATATCTAATAAAAATTTAAAAATTATTTAATTTTTATAATTAATTTAAAAGTATAAAAAATTATTTTTGATATTATTTTAAATATATTATAAAAATAAATAAATAAAATAATTGATGTATAAAATATACGTTTTTAGTTAATCTAATATAGTATAAATATAGATTTGGGGTTGAAGTTGTATGTTTAATGAATGATAAAGACGTGATATACACGTCTCGAACAAATACCAATTTTGCTAATTGCGTTGAAATTAGTCACTTCAATAATTGTGAAAATACTGACCCAATAAAAAAAAATCGTGAAAATAAATGAGTACATATGTATACGCCTGACCTACTATATCAAATTATCCTCTTTGAGGTCCTTATTAGCACTAACACGTTATAAAATTGGTTATGGACATAAACATTCAATTTTTAATTAAAATTTTCATCAATATCTTATATTTTTGATGTTATAAAAAGTATATGAATCATATAAAATAAGGTAAATTTGTTGTTTAGTCTTCGAAGTTCGAAAATGTATTTTTAAATCCTTTTATTTGTGCAAAATATACTAAAAAAGAATAAAATTAACTTCTCATACAATTTTTTGTTAAATCTAAATGAATATGATACGTTTTGCATGCATGTATATGTTTTTGATAGATATATTCATAAAAATATAACATTTAATAAAAAAAATTAAAAAAAAATCACAAAACTAACACTCTTAAAACTAGTAATAACAAAAATATTATTTTTTAACATTACTTCATACCCTCGTTAGTTCAAAATAAATGTTATTTTTGTTGTAATATGTTTTATGAGGTGTTATTTTAAATAATGTCCCAAATCTACTCAAACTTATAAAAAAAAATTATTTCCCACATAATCAAAATATATATGAAAGGCCTGATCATAGTGTATTTATGAAAGGCATGAGTGAAAAATAAATGAAATTTTTTTAAAAATATTGTGGTGTTTTGAGCTTGCAATGAGATTAGGAGTGTAAATTTGTGACATAGCTTCAGCAATTGATTTAAATAACTTATATTTTGATTTAAAGTTATATTTTTTAAAATTAGCAATAATATAATTAAAATTGTGCGTTTTTGTTACATTAAAATTAGATAAATTACAAAAATATCTTTAATTGTATTATAGTTACATACTGATGATCCATATATTTAACAAATATTACATACATGATATGTGATATGTAATAATAATTACATGCCTGCACTATCAGTATGTAACAAGTTACATACATAATATATGATATTTAATATTTGCACCATCAATATGTAACAAGTTACATACATGATTTGCAATATATAATACTTGTTACATACTTGAACCATCAGTATGTAACAAGTTATATACTGATAATATAGGTATGTAACTTGTATTACATATATGATATGTAATATGTAATATTTGTTACATATTTGCACTATCAATATGTAACAAATTACATACTCATGATATGTGATATGTGATATATAATACTTGTTAGATACATAATATGTGATATATAATACTTAACAAGAGGTAAAAAAAAGAGTAAAAATTAAGATTTTGTTTGCAAAGCAAAAACAATTGGACAACAAAATGACTACATTTTTAGAAAAACAAAGGCAAAGACGAAGCAGCTTGGGTATATTAAGGCCAACTTGAAAGTGTTTGAAATTTGGTTCCCAATAATTTGAAGCATACCCATGGTAAGTAAGAAAGATGGTATGAAAAATGGTAGCAGGTAGTTAACTCATTGCACAAGTTTTGTGCTTTCATCAACAGTTCTATTATTTCTTCCTGGTGATCCTAAGGAATGTTGATAGCATAGGTGGACCACCAGTTATGATGTCGGGACTAACCGAGAAAAAGATTAAAGATAAGATAGAGATGAGGAGATAGGGGAAAGATCTATAATATAATATGTACTTGATATCAGAAATAAAGGAAAAAATGAATAAAATATTAAAAAAAAAAAAGAGAAAAGTGTCATGCAGGTCCTTCAGATTATGTCATGTGTGTCATTTGGTCCCTTAGATTATAAGTGGTGTCATTTGGTCCCTTAGTTTTAGAAAAAGGGGCCAATTAAGGACAAAACACATGATTTTAATGATTTTTTAATTAAAATATTATTTTTTAAATTAATATTTTAATATCATAAACATTAAAATAATACAATTTTTCATTAATTGACCTCTTAAAAAATAATATTTTAATTAAAAAATCATTAAAATCATGTGTTTTGTCCTTAATTGGCCCCTTTTTCTAAAACTAAGGGACCAAATGACACCACTTATAATCTGAGGGACCAAATGACACACATGACATAATCTAAGGGACTTCTATGGCCCCGCTCCCAAAAAAAAAAGATAAAGGAAAGAGGCAAACAATATCAACAAAGGAAAAGATAGGTCATACATCTTGTGAATGAATTGATAAGAAACAACAGAAGCAAAATTAAGCAAGAGGACAAAATTGCAAAATCCTCTAACAAAAACAACCATGTACAATGATTATTGGAAAAAAAAGTAATACGACTAAATAAGCTGCTATTTTGAGTTATTTTATCACATCGCTCAATTGAATGAATTGATTTTGAATAGAAGAACTCAAATCGAATTGAATTTGGACCTATTTCGACCAAGCTCAAATAACTCGAAAAAAATTGAGCTAAGTTAGGACTAGCTCATTATCCCGAAATAAAATAAAATAAAATTTTAAATAAAAAAAGATAAAAGAAAAGAAAAGAAAAGACTATGTTAAAATTAAAATAATCTTACATCTTTTTTAGTACTTATCTTTTATGATATGTTAGTTATTTTTCTTCCATTTTCTTTTGAAAAATAAGCTGATAATGAATAAATAGTTGTAATTTATTCATTTAATTATAATATTATGTTATTTTATTTTATGTTAATGCATTTAACATTTAAATCTACCTAACTATTTAAAAACAAATATTCATCTTTAATTTTAATTAGTATTACGAAATTTCTATTTTTAAAGCGATTAGATATTAGCTTTTAAAGTAAAATTTCAAACATTTTATCAATCTGTGCTGTGTTATTCTCTTTTTCACTAGTCTATTGTTATATTTTCTTGTGACATGTTAAGTTATTTGAACTCTTTATTTTTTGGTAAATATCTTTGTTTAATTTATTCATTCCTATTTATTTAGTTTGGTGGATATAAGAAATTTTATTGAGATTTATGAACTCTTTATTTTAAATGTAAGTTTCTATAAAGGCACAAAATCATCTAACTTTTGTATGGGTGAGGTTTGATGGCAATTACGCATTGTCTAGTTAATTTAGAAATTGATTTCTTGTTTTAATAATTAGTTTTTTTTTCTTATATTTATATTTTATATTTTTTAATTGTTTTATGTAATGCTGCTTGAGCTTTAATTATTATACATATTTTTTTAATAAAAAAAATTTTATTAACTAAAAAATATATATAATTGATAATTCGAACTAGCTCATTTGTGTTTGATTTGGGTTCGAACTCATTTTTATTAGCTCGAATTAAATTTAAATTGAGCTATAATTGAATCAATTTAAATTGAATGGGTGAGTTCAAACTAACTTTAATTATCATCCCTAAATAAAATTAGGGCTGTACCAAAAGAAATATCAATATTTTTTTTATTTTTTTTTACAATTGTGTAAATAATTTATTAAATAAAATACACCGAAATAGAAAACAATTTATCTATTTTTCACGCAAAAGTTTTTCTTCCAATTTAGAAATTAAACTTGCGTGAGAAATTAACTTAACGCCTTTTCAATCGTTTGAAGAAATATAAAATGATTAATTAATTAGGCAGATCTCAACTTTTCAAAGAGGTATCCATAATTGTGCATTTTCAATGAATGTGAATAGTTGATTATGTGACGAAAAAAAATTGTAATTTATAAGGATGGTTAGATATTATTCGCAAATATTGTTTAAATTAAATTAAAATTATTTTGTTTGTAATGATTTAATTCAATTTAAATTATAAATTAAGATAAATCAGATCAAATTTAATCTAAATACATCCGTTATCATATCTATTTATAATAATATTTAGATAATAATGGAATATTTTCGAGCCTAACAACTACAATTAATTACTTTTGATGGACACTTTGCAACTTCAGATTCTTTTGTTATAAGGACTTGCTGGCAACTTACATGCTTTTTGTCTCCTTGTACCAAACTCTATAGCCTTAGCTAGCTGATAGCCTATAGGGTCGATTAATGTGTTATAAAATGTTTTCATTTCATTACGTTTTGAATTTATAAATAAATGTCAATTTACTATTGATAAAAATTTGATATTTTTATAAAAAATATTGGGTGCGAATTCCCTCATCTATAATAAAAAAATTATAAATAAATAAATAATTTAAAAATTAAACTCATTTATGAATTCTATAAAAAAAAAAAATAAAAAAAAACATTACAAATTACAAACAAAATACCAAATTTATACACTTGAATTTGAATAAGAAAATAAAAAAACAAGACAATACAAGTTTAAAAAAAAAAACAACTTAAAGCTTTACAAGAACTTATACATGGGGCGCCGTGATATTATGTAGGGGTGATAATTTGTGTTATAATTTGATTGATTGAATCAAACCCGAATCAAAAAGCACGAATCGAATTAAATTTAGGCTTATTTCGGTTCAGCTCGAATAACACGAAAAAATTTGAGCTGGGTTAGGGCCAGCCTATTAGCACGAACTAAAATAAGATTAAATTAAATTTTAAATAAAAAAAATAAAAAATACTATATTAAAATTAAAAGAATCTTTCATTTCTTTTAGTACTTTACTTTTATGATATATTAATTATTTTTTTTCCTTTTTTTCTGAAAAATAAGTTGATAATGAATAAATAGTTATAATTTATTCATTTTGTCACATTATTATGCTACATTTTTTTATGTTAATGTATTTAGCATTTAAATCTGCCTAACTCTTTATAAAAAAATAATATTTATATTTAATTTAAATTAGTATTATGAAGTTTCTATTTTTAAATTGATACTTGTGTTATGTTATTCTCTTTTTCACTTGTTCATTGTCTTAAGACTTATATATTATGTAATAATCAGTTTTATTTTTGTGTATATAAAAAAAGTTATGTTCTAGTGTAACATTTTAATTTACTTTAACTGTTCAATTTTTAATAAGTATATTTATTTAATCTACTCATCTCTATTTATTTTATTTAATAGCCAGAAGAATTTTTATTTACATTTGAGAACTCTTTATTCTAAATGTGAGTTTTTATGAAGGCATGACGACTTCTAACTTTTACATGAGTGGGGTTTAATGCATTTACTCATTGCCTAATTAATTTAGTAATTGACTTTTTGCTTTAATAATATATATATATATATATATATATATATATATATATATATATATATATATTATTATATATATATTATATATTGTTTTATATAATGTTATTTGAGTTTTAATTATTAATCATATTTTTTTAATAAAAAAAGTTATATTAACTAAAAAATATATATAATTAACAATTCGTGCTAATTTGGGTCAGCTCAAATGTGTTTGGTTTGAATTCGGGCTCACATTTGCTAGCTCAAATTAAATTTGAATTGAACTAGTGTTGAATCAACTTGGGCTGTGTTAATTTAGGTCAACTCGAATTAGCTCAGCTCGCACGAATTTACACCCCATTACTATGTCCATGATAAAAAGTGCGTGAGATGATTTCAAAAATCATTGTTTCATAAATAACATATTAATTAATTATTTTTATTTTATCATTTTTTATATGAAATTAAATATAAAATATATGATGGAGCTCATCAAAGATTCTTCAACAAAATAATCTTTTTATATTATAAAAATTATAAAATATAAAATAAATACAATTGAAATTTTTTTTTTTTTTTCATATTTTCTCTTTCAAAAGAGAGATATACATTAAAAAAAAAAAAAAAAAAGTACACATATTATTTTGTGATTGAAGGACAGAAAGAGAACATATAATTTGGGACATAAACATAATCATTTTAAAGTTAAGAAATATTTATTAATTAAAAAAGAAAATAAACAGCATTTAGGATTTTAGTTTTGCTATGGACCAAAGGCTAGGATCGAAGAAAAAGAATCAAGTCTTAAATAAATTAACAATGATAGTAGGTTTATACATAGCATCAATTTTGTCATGCATTTGCTAAGGATATTTAGCATTATATATGTGGTGGTGTGATTAACCATTCTATTTAAAATAAATAAATAAAGATTAACCATACTAATTTTCAAAGGAATTTTAATACATGAATCAATTTTAAGAAGTTTTACGTCAGCTGTAGCAAAAAAAAAAAAAATAGAAGTTTTACGTCAGACTCTTGCCTTAATTGCCTTAGTTAACAGTTAATTCAACCTGCACTTTTTTTTTTTTTTTGAACAAATTCAACCAGCAGTTATTTGAAATATTTTATATATATAGCAGGTAACTTCATCTTATGAATCAATTAAATTTTCTCCATAATTTTCTTACTTTGCCATTAGCCAATTTTGACCTATCAGGTGTTTGATGTAGACCTAATTCAGAAGAAAAAAAAAAAAAAAAGTGAATAATTTTTAATTTTAAAAATTATTTAATCATGTGATAATATAATTTGCATGAATGTAAATTTGTAACTTATTAATATTTTTCCTTGGAAAAATTATTAATCATGTTTCTTGATTCTTATTAACAAAATATTTAGTGAATAATTTTAAACTTTTTTAAGTATTACTTTACAAGAAAATAATTAAACAATTAAAATACTTAGTCGGGAGCGGCAATAGGCAATAACCTTTCCTTATATTGTTAAAAATCAATTTGGACAAAATTAAATTAATTAATTATTCATTTAGAGTATATTTATTACACCGAGTTAAATTAATTAAATATAATTTTATTATAATATTATATAAAAATAACGTACTATTTGTTAATATTCTAGAGAAATTGAATGAGTTAGATTGATTAAATACAATTGCATTATAATATTATATAAAAACAACACAATATTTGTTAATATTCTAGATTAGAGATTGAATTATTTATACAATTGGTGTGTGAGGCAAGTTCTTTAAATATAATTTTATAATAAATTATATTTTTACTTGAACTTTAAGCAAATTGATTTTAAATTTAAAATAACTTATTTTTTTCGTATTTTATACGATACAAATAATTTTTTTTAGTAAGAATTAATTTATAATTTTTTCATATTTTTAAAAATTTTATTATTTTTTATTATAATAAATAGACAACACGAATAAAAATTCGAATAAATTTTTTCATATGTTAACTAATGCGAAAATTTGACACGAATAATACGATACAGATATGAATAACACGAAAAGAATATAGATAACATGATACGATTGCCACTACTACTCTTAGCATAATAAAAAAAACTTATTGCAAATATTAACTATTAAATAAAAATATTTTAATAAAAAATATTTTGTCTCATTTTTATTTTTTAATAAAAAATAACATTTTCTCAACATAGAAAATAAAAGAGATTTTTCCCCCTAAATAAAAGACATACGCAGTCGGGTAAAAGACCTAACCATCTGCCGGGTCTGTTTTAAACACATAACCAGTCAATTTTAAGTGGGCCCATGACTTCTCAAGTGCTGTCAACTTTTTTGATAAACACGCTATTGAAGAAAATCAATACTATCCTTTGTTCTATAATGCATAACAAAAACTGGATTTATTTTCTGACTGTTCTATTTTAAGCAACGTGTTTCAAATTAATTTTTAATTTTTTAATTCATTTTAAAAAAATATAAAATAAAAGCTCGTTTGAAAAAATTATATTTTCTTATTTCACAACCTCATAAGTCATAACAAAGGAAAAGTAAATGTAACTAATAAAAATAAAAGTAAACTTAAAATATGATTTTTATTTTTTAGTTTCTAAAATAATAAAAAGTGTGTAAAAATGTAACTAAGTTCTATTCTTGAACTTGAAAACAAAACTCATTATCATACACACTCATATTAAAAATTTGAGTTAAAAAACTAAAATTTAAAAATATAGAGTTTGTTTGATAACAATTTAGATTTCTGATTTCTATTTTTTTTAAGTATTTTTTTAATTATATGTTTGGTAACGATTTTTTATTTTGATTTTTATATTTTTAAGAAATCACTATCAAAATATGAGTTGATTCATAAATCTTTAAAAAGAGATTCTTGAATCAAATTTTAGATTTATATTTTTTTTTTCATTTGAACTAAACATTTGTAAAAGATTAAAAAAAAAAATTATTTTTATTTTTAAAGCTATTTGAAAAAAATCAAAAAAATAAAAAGTCTTACCAAACAATATGGAAATGATTTTTGAGTTTTTTTTTGTTGAAAATTATTAAATATAATTTTTTATTAAATATATTGATAATTATTTTTATAAAAGAATAAAAAGTTATAAAATTAATTATTTAATTATAAATTTTAAGTTAAAATCGTAATCTGGCATAAAAAAAAAAAAAAAAAAAGACACGTAGTGATTTAACTAAAACTCCCTTATTATGTTTAATTCACACGTTTCAACCCCAAATATTAAAATAAAAATAAAATTTGGACACAATTAAGATGCCAATTGTGTGCAAGCGTAAGTTAGTTTATATAAGATATTTTCAATAAATTTGGTGGACCATTTTGATTTTTGTTATTTCTATTATGGTGGCAATTGGACGAAAAATAAATTAATGATACAGATTATGGAGGTGTAGGTGCCAGACAACAACAACAAAATCCACATTAATATAAAATATGAACTTAATTTAATGGTTAAAGATCATTTTTATATAAATCATATATATATATATATACAAAATCGTTGCATAAATATATGACATTATTGTATATATGTGTGTATCTTATCAATTTTTTAATTTAATTATAATTAATAATTCCCAAAATAAGATGATTTTAACTTTGATACTTTTGTCTAGATTACCTGGTATAATTGACGGTATTCACGCCAGCATTTTACGTAAAAACCTTTGTAGTCTTAACATTATAATTGTGATTTGATAACTTTGCAATATTTTCACTATCGATCTTCCCTCGTCAAATACTCGAATGCTATTTTTTCAAACAAACTAATATATATATAGAGAGAGAGAGAGAGAGAGAGAGAGTATGATACATTAGATCGAATATTTGAATGAGATAACTATTAATTAAGTGTTGAAATAATTAAGGGAGCACTATTTGTGAGAAAGATAATTATATATATAACACATAAATTCAATTATTTACCCTCTAAAAATTATTACCAAAATTCACTGCATCAAAAGCGTCATTCAAGATCATACGTCCTTTCCAAATTCACCTTTCAAAGCTAACCCATGTCATTTTTTCTTCAAACATGCCGCCTATACAAAACCCAAGCCAGGTTCACCTTCCAATTATCCTCTTGAATAATAATAAAGGTTAAATTGCATATAATAATCCTTTTATAGATTCATTTTTATTTTTAATTTTTTTCTATGCTATATATATATATATATATGCTGTACGTTTAATAACATAAAAGCATATGTATTTTTAGATGTCAAAAGCTAAATCAAATGAATAATTGTGTTAATAATAATAATAAGAAACCTAAGGTATTACTATTATCACAATAAGTTTTTGTTACAGTAAAAAAAAAATTGTACAAATTATCTATTATATATTCATACAATTAATTACTCTTACGAATCGTTATATTATTGAATAAAATGTTATTAATGAACTATCATTATTGCAATAATAATTTAGGTTAGTGTTAATATTGCTCATTTTAATTTTTATCTTAGAATATATATAGTTGACGTTTGTCCCACACATCCGTGTGGAAATTTCTCTCTTTCTCTCCCTCGCAAAGCATTTAAAAGAAGCCAACCTATCTACTCCACAGCACAACACCCTCCTCAACTCCCAATCTCAAACAATACTACAAAGCTCACAACCTAAACATTATTTTCATTTCAATCCCACAAAACGAAAACCAAAATTTATTACAAACATGAAACAACGTTTCAATCTTTATACTTATTCCTCAGCGTATGTTGCTTTAATCCACATCCTTCTACTCTCTACAACCCCATCTCTTACAAATGCCGCAGGTGGTCAATGGCAACTTGTACAAAAAAGCATTGGCATTTCATCCATGCACATGCAATTGCTAAGCAACGACCGTGTCGTTATCTTCGACCGTACTGACTTTGGTAAATCCAATTTGCCGTTACCAAATGGCAAGTGTCGTAACGACGACCTTGTGCTTAAAATTGACTGTACTGCTCACTCTGCTGAGTACGATGTTAACACAAACACCTTCCGTCCACTTTTTGTCCAAACTGACGTTTGGTGTTCTTCTGGCTCTTTAATGCCTGACGGCCGTTTAATTCAAACTGGTGGATTTAACAGAGGTGAAAGGAAAGTTAGAGTCTTTAATCCTTGCAGCGATTGTGATTGGCAAGAGATTGAAAATGGGTTAGATCATGGTAGATGGTATGCAACCAATCATCTTTTGCCAGATGGACGGCAGATTATTATTGGTGGCAGGAGACAATTCAATTACGAATTTTACCCAAAAAGTTCATCAGTTAAAAATACTTACAGTTTACCTTTTCTTGTTCAAACCAATGACCCTGGAATTGAAAACAATCTCTACCCATTTGTTTTTCTCAGTCCTGATGGTAATCTTTTTATTTTCGCTAATAACAGAGCAATTTTGCTTAATTACGTAAGAAATCGGGTGGTCAAAACTTACCCGAAAATACCGGGTGGTGATCCAAGATCATACCCGAGTACTGGGTCCGCTGTTTTGTTACCGTTGAAGAACATACAAGATGGAACTAATACTGAAGCTGAGGTTCTAGTTTGTGGTGGAGCTCCAAAAGGGTCTTTTGCCCAAGCAAATAATGGAAACTTCATCGGTGCTTTGAAATCTTGTGGTCGAATCAAAATAACCGACTCAAATCCTAAATGGGTTATGGAAGATATGCCTCTTGCTAGAGTGATGGGAGACATGATATTGCTTCCAAATGGGCATGTGATTATAATCAATGGAGCATCATCAGGATGTGCGGGTTGGGAGTTGGGTAGAAACCCAGTATTAAGTCCCGTCATTTACCGACCCGATGATAAACTCGGGTTGAGATTCGAAACCCAAAACCCAACAACTATTCCTCGAATGTACCATTCAACAGCAATTTTGCTTCGGGATGGAAGAGTACTAGTAGGAGGAAGTAACCCACATACAACTTACCAGTTCACAAATGTACTTTTTCCAACGGAGTTGAGTTTAGAAGCATTTAATCCTCAATACTTGGATGCCCAATTTCTAAATTTGAAACCAAGATTTGTTTTGCCAAGGAGTTACACCAAGGTCAAATATGGACAAACACTAACGGTTCGTTTTAGTGTATCGAGTCAAGTAATAGAAAGTCAAGTAAAAGTAACAATGGTATCTCCATCTTTTAATACACATTCATATTCAATGAATCAAAGATTGTTGATTTTGAGTGGTACTAAAGTGAACAACTTGGGAGGATTGTTGTATGAATATCAAGTTGCAATGCCTGGTACTCCATATCTTGCGCCGAATGGATTTTATCTTTTGTTTGTGGTACATCAAGACATTCCTAGTGAGGGTATTTGGATCCAACTTATTTGAAGAAGCCAACAAGTTGTGCTTCATAACATGAAGATTATTTATTTAAATATGTAAAATGTCTATTTATAAATATGTGAATTTATGTGGTATAAAAATAAATTATGATATATATATTTTATGTATTTGATTGCAAATAAATATTGTTGGGACTTGGGAAGATGAAAAGGTCCAAAAGGATATTAAAATTAAAGAATATTGGATGTCGTTAGTTTCTCAATTTGTAAAAAAATTGAGACGTGTAGAAATTGTTAATCAAGTTGTATTTGATGTTTAATCTATTTTTATTTTCTTCTTATTACAGCATTATTTACATATTGTACAAACAATTCTGACCACATAATCAATGCATGAGCCACCACTTTAACATGCATTTCAAAGTTTAAGAAAATAAAGATATTATAAACTAAATAGTAAATCCATAAAAATATTACTAAATTATTATTTTAATTTTATATTTAATGCATAATTAATATTTGAAAAAATGTGTTACTTGTCTTCTTCCATTAATGGATGAAAATCGTAAATAATTGAAATACTATGCCTTTTTTTTTTTGTCACAATTAATTTTACCTCCTTTTTTTTAATTAAATCTTACCTCTTATGCACATAATATTTTAATTTTTTTTTTTAAATAATTACATAATTCACACACTTATATTTAGATCTTTAACATACTCAAGTGTACATATTGTTAAACCATAAGCACATTAGCAATATTTAATATTTTTTTTATCATTAGACATTTTATATATAATTTTAAAAAAAATAACAAAAATAGCTCACCTCAAAATTTATAATAACAAAAATTGCATCAATTATGTTTAAATTATATATTTTCATAATTAATTAAAAAATGACTTTTACATCTTTTTTTTAACGCTTGTTTAATTGAATGCCGTTCAAATTAAATTTACGACAATTTAGATCTATTTAATGTTGAACGTTCAATGTTATTAGGGTGCTAGTTTTATTATTATAAATTTTAGGAATATTATTTTTTTATAATTTCTCAATAATTTTTAAATGCCAATATGCAATTCATTAATATTTTTTCTTCAAAATACCTTAAAATTAGTTATGGCACATGCATAGACGTACATATTTGATTAAAAAATTTAAGTTAAATTTCAAATTTTCTCTTAAAAAAAATTAGGTCTTAGGCTTTAATCTGTGTTCAACCATCAACTTAAGTGATACTAATTAAAATTACGAAATTCATATGCTTCAAAAATTTCTCTACTTTATGCTCAACTATAGAACTGTTTTTACATTAAATCTATTAACTTTTAAACTTTAATACATGTAATTCATTATCTTTAAATCAAGTAAAAGTAACAATGGTATCACCATCTTTTAATACACATTCATTTTCGATTAATCAAAGATTGTTGGTTTTGAGTGGTAATAAAGTGAAGCAACTTGGGAGGATTGTTGTATATGAAATTCAAGTTGCAATGCCTGGTACTTCATATCTTCGGGCAAATGGATTTTGTCTTTTGTTTGTGGTTCATCAAGACATTCATAGTGAGGGTGTTTGGATCCAACTTATTTTTGAAGAAGTTGAAAGAAGCTAACTAGTTGTCACTTAATGATACAAATATTATTTATTTGAATACGTAAAAATTTTAAAATTACAATCTATTTACAAATATGTAAGTTTATGTTGTATAAAAATACATTATGTTATATATATATATATATATATATATATATATGATTGCAAATAAACATTGTTGGAACTTGGGAAGATGAAAAGGTCCAAAAGAATAGTTTATTTAAAATTAATGAATATTGGATGTAGTTAGTTTGTCAATTTGTATAAAATTTGAGACGTGTAGAAGTTGTTAATCATTATTTGATGGAAAGTTGTCAACAAAGTGATGTTATTTTTATTTTCTTTTACGTGTACAATTCTGACCAAATCAATCCTTGCATGGCCATCATTTCAAAGTTTCAGAAAATAAGGGTACTATAAAGTAAATGCGTTTTTTTTTTTTTTTACGCAAATAATACTTAATATAATTAAAACGTATAATTTAAAATAAAAAAAAATAAGTATTATTACTAGATAACTAGATGAATCATAAAAAAAAAAAAAAAAAAAAAAATTTAATAATAAAAAAAAAAAATATTTAATAAGGCTCTAATTTTCTTGCTTGATATTACAATGGAATAGATGTATTTATATTCATTCTATGCAACGGTAAAATAATCGTATAAGGAAGAAAATAATCTCTAGAGACATGAAATTATTTCAAATTGTAAAATGCATTTATAGCAATTCCTTAGTTATTGGCTTGATTGATTCTTTTGCCTTAGCTATATTTTTATTAACCCCCCTCAAGCTAGCTGCTGGAAGGGAATGAACGCCTAGCTTGAAATAAAAGTTGGTTAATGAGTCACGTGGGAGTGCTTTGGTAAAGAATTCGGCAATATTGCTGAGTAGAAGTTACATATTTTATGATAATTGTCACAATCATAACATTTTTTCGAACAAAATGGTAATTAAGCTCAATATGTTTAATACGAGTATGAAAAATAAGATTATGAGATATATAGAATGCATTTTTGTTATCACAATGCAAATAAGATGGGCGTGTTAGTTGAATGCCAATTTCTTGTATAAGGTAATAAAGGCAGGTAAGTTTAGCTAAGGTAAAAGCAAGTAAGCAATATTCAGTTTTAGTACTTGAGTGAGAGATCGTTGGTTGCTTTTTAGAAGCCGAGGAGACTAGATTGGGTCCAAAGAAAATGCAGTAATCAAATGTGCTCTGTCTAGTATGGACAGCCAGCCAAATCTACATCACAAAAAGTAGATATAATTAATGAACTTTGTGATAAAAACGAAGATCATATGTGAGAGTGTCTTTATTTTTTAAAGAATATAAGTAAGTACATCAAGTAAAATCTTCAATATAAAATGACATAATATTGAAAGTTTAGAGAATAGATGATTGGGCAAGACCTCACAAATCACTATGAATTTTTTCTAAAGGAAATTTGGAAATATAATGGGATTTATAAAAAGGAAGTTGACAACTAGTATAAAAAATATCCTTATTCAACCATTTGGAAATATTGATAACATTTTTCTTTTCTAATTCTTGAAGGAATTGTGATTTAAAAAAAAAAAATCTTGAAGAAACTTTGAATTTGGATGTCCTAAGCGGTCATGCCAAATCTCAGATGATGCTTCATGATTTCTAGCAGCAATAAAAGCTTCTTAAAGATCTTCTTCAAGCACAAATAAATTTCATTTTCTATGTCCCTTTGCAAGATCCTGTTGCTTGGTATCCTTTATAACAAAGCCATGAGAGTTAAATTAAAAGTACATGAGCTATCATCATTCATCAACAAGTCGACTAACGGATAATAAATTCTTTTTTAACTTTGACACAACTAATTAATATATGATTTAAATTGAGATTTTCATGAGGAGTTTTAAGCTTTGCTTTACCAGTGTGAGTGATAGGTAAAGCTTCCCCATTACCAACATATATTGAGTTTTGCCAAAGTAGGGTTTAATAGAGCTTAGTTTACCTTCTTCGTTTGTCATGTGTGCTGTAGCACTAGAGTTGGCATAAAAATTTGGATTTATTTCATCCTTCAAAGTCATGGCTGCAAAGGCTTGTTGACTTGCATCTTCAGTGGCATAGTCATGCCTATAAAAACATTTGATGGTTCTATGATTAGTTCTACCACAAAATTAACAAGCAATTTTAGAATGTTCTTTGTTTATAAATTGCTCGTATTGTGGCTGCCAGTTATATATTGTTGCTAAAGTTAGCTTTTTGTTGCAATGAGGTAGGAGTTTTTTCATGTTGATTTTTATTAAATGTTCATCTTGGATAAAGCAACCTCTTCCTCTAGATCTTCCTCCTTCATGGTGTCCTCTTCCTCTACCTCTTTGGCTAAAAAACCACTTGATTATGATCAACTTGTTGCGTTTCTTTAATGAGGTAAACCTGTTCGTAACTCTGTAGAGACAAAATAAATTGGTTAAAAGTTGGATATGGAGGTTTAGATAAATATAGAGAGCCAAGTCCTTATAATTTGATCCAAGTCCTCTTAAGCTTGAAATATTTTGTCAACATTAGATAGAGGCTTGCCCATGACCGCTAATTTGTCACATATGCTTTTGAGTTTTCTTTTATGCTCTTCCAATGATAGTGAACCTTTTGATAAGGCATAAAGGCTATTATTTAAATAAGCTTCATTTTCTTCGGTGTTGGGCAACATGTTTTCTTCGATTGATTTCCAAACTTCATATGTTGTATCCCCACCAAAGATTATTCCCAGTGCTTCTTTGGTCATATTTTCGAGAAGCCAAGATGTTAGAAGTGTTATGAAATTCAAGTTTTCTATGCAACTTATATTTTCTATTAAATTATATTAACTATTTAACTTTATTTGGTTAAAATTAAGTGATCTAATTTCAGTAGGCCTACAAATTGCTCAAAAATTGATGTAGAATAATTAAGTAGATACTAGTTTTATTCTAATTAGGGGATTATGGGAACCCTAATTAAACAATATATTAAGACTCTTTTAGTTATGGTCCCTAATACGCCAAATCTTACACAGTTTTTTTTTTCCCTATACGTAATAGAGACGACAGTCCTATTGAAAAGCTAAAGTGCTTTGGTTAAGAAAGATCACAAAGCACTATACTATGGATTAGAGTTGTCAAACGGGTGAGTCGTGTCGGGTTCGAGTCAACCTGTTTACGACCCGACCTATGTAAGCTTAACCCTGACACTAACCCAACCTGTTTAATAAATGGGTTGACCTATTTAACCCGTTTAAATATATTAAATAATATATTATATTTTATAATATAAAAAAAATCAGAGATATTATATCGAGTATCAACATATATTTATGTAACCTATTAACCTAATAAATTCTAATTAAACTCCAAAAATTAAATTAATTTAAGCATTAATTTAACAAAAAATGTAAAAATATTAACTAATATAAAATAAAAATAACATCAATAGTCATAAATATTGTGATACATCAAAACTAATATGTTAAAGTCTCAAACAGTAACAAAAAAGTCAAACAAAAATATATACCATAAATTCTTTGTAAGTAAAAACTTGTTTTAAGTCTAAAATAAATAATCAATCATAAAAGCATACAAAATTAAACTAAATAACATATTATTATAAATTGATAAAAACAAAAAAATAAAATATGAAATGAATTTAAACATAATCTCAATAATATTTCAAAGTATAAACTATAAAATAATTAAATAAGAAATAAGTATCTACATACCTTAATAATTTTAGTTATTTATTTGTATTACTTATACAGGTCAAGGGTTACTCGATTAACCCGTTAATACCTAATTTTTTAAATAGGTCAAATGGGTCGACTTGTTTACGACTCAACCCATATAAGCTCTATAGAAAATTATTATTTGACAAACAAGAACTTTTTATTTATAAATTACAAAAGTGAATCAAATTTACATAAAGTATAAAACATGTAAATTACAACAACAACAAGAAAAAAAAAACTTAAGAAATAAGAAATTATAAGAGGATCGAAACCCGTGTAACATAGTATCCTTAAGATAAATTTTCCCCCTCACATACGAGTGTTTGAGATTAAGGAAAAAATATTTCCCAGGATACAATGATCAATAATAGTTTATGAACACCAACATAAACTATTCTGACGAACTGATTTGTACCCACTCTCTATCACATTGAAGCCTAGCTCTAGATTACAAATATTTCTCGATGAGAAAGGAATTTGCTGCAGGAAAATATTTGAGAGAGAATGACATTTTTTGTTCTTTTTTTTTTTTTTCCTCAACTCGGAGCCAATTTATATTCATTCAAATATGGCTGTTGGAAACAAAATAAAACCATTCCAATTAAATGCCATGAAACTGCTGTAATTAATTTCCATGAAACTACTGAAATTAATTTCCATGAAACTGCTGAAATTAATTCATTTGTAACAGCTATCATAACTCTCCAACGGTCAAATGAAATTTCAATAGTTAATTTTTTTTATTCTGAGAAGGAAAATAAAAAATTACATGTAGCAAAAACTAGACCACGCAAGGCCCATCAAATTTGGATAACATTTATGTCCATACTTAGAAAGCCTTTTTTCTTTGCTACATAAGCTTACCTATCATAGGAAAGCAAATGTTTTATAAAGCATTCCATGTGTTGTTGTTTTTTTCATGTGGGATAAATGCAAAATACTACATTTTTTCTTCTCAATGAGTGAACTTTAAGACTCAATTTTTCATTCACCCCAATATCATTTTGAGCATGTAAATATACTATTTTGAAGCCCTCATGGAGGAGAACCAAAATCAATCATGACCACACACTTATATCAAGTGGATCCCACTCAAAATGACACCTCAAAATGGCATTTAACCATGGGTTAAAAATCCATTTTTTTCAACAATCTCCCACATGAATGAAAATTGACGGAGTTTTTCAAAAAAAAAACTGACTCAAATCAATTTGACAAACGGTGATAGAGTTCAACGGTCTGAGACCTGCATAGGATAGGTAGGTGTTACCCTTTGAACTTTCCCTTGTGAAAATATGTTTACTTTACTGGCTGACAGTAGACGTGATGTCTTTGAACTGTTCTGTCGTTTATGTAAACGATGACATACTTCACACATGAATCATTCCTGATACAATTCAGTTTTCACTGTTATGTTCGTTTTGGCCATGAACATACGCTTGGTTCTGTGAGAGTTTCTCAAGAATTGAGCCCAATAATTCCCTTTCGAAGCGGCCCCACTTCTCTCTCACATAGGTGATCTCTTATCTATAAGAGTAATCCACAAAGAGTAACTCATTGTACTTCGCTCGGTATTCTCTTCGTAAGAATCATTAAAAGCATTAGCTTAGCCTCTACTTACGGGTATCACTGTTTTTTATCATAGAACGAACTTGAGGGTAAACCCCCACCAGTGACCTCACTAAGTCTTTACAACTAGGTTGTCTCTTTGAACCTAGATCTTGGGATCTCCAGTCAACTAGGTTGGGTTTTCCTTTGCAAAGTCTTATTCATTCATGGACTTTTAGTCTTATTCATTTCGATAATGTCTCAACTAACTTTCTATTTAACCCTTTGGTTAATGGATCGATCCACTATGTTATCCTCTAGCTTCACATAACCAACATAGGTAACTCTAGTTGAGAATAGTTGTCTAATGGTATTATGTCTGCGACCTATATATCGAGACTAACCATTATACATTTTGCTCTATGCCTTGCCAATAGCAAATCACAATGTATGCAAATTGCAAGCACAAGCTTCACTCACTTAGGAACATCCTCGAAGAAATTGCGTAGCCATTCGACCTCGTTGCCACATTGATCCAAAACGATGAATTCAGATTTCATCGTGGAACTAGCTATGCGTGTTTATTTTAGAGAATTTCTATGATATAACTGCACTACCCAGTGTAAACATGTATCCACCATTAGACTTAATGTCTTTCATATTAGATATTCAGTTTGCATCACTGTATCCTTCTAATACAGCTGAATATTTTATATAGTGCAATCCATAGCTACGTATTTCCATTAAGTATTTAAGTAGTCTTATAATGCATTTTCAGTGATCAAATCATGGACTGTTGATATATCTACTTAATTTACTTATAACGTAAGCTATATTTAATCTTGTATAACTTATTAAGTACACAAGACTTTCTATCACTCTAGAATAATCCAATTGAGACAAATTCTCACATTTATTCTTTGATAGGTGTAGATTAACAACTACATGTGTTCTGACAATTTTAGAATCACTACTATTGAATTTCTCAAGTATTTTGTCACCATAATTACACATGCTTAGAATGAGACCATTTGATATCCATGATATCTTTATGCCAATATTACGTCAGCTAGTCTCATATCTTTTATCTTTAAATTCAACATCCTTGATAGATTTAATAAATACTACCCATAATGTGAATGTCATCAATGTATTTATACACAATATGACACAATTATCATTGATTTTAGAATCACATAAAATTCAAGGTGGTTAGATAGAACATCTTTTAATGCCACCTCTTGAAACCCATTGAACTTCTTAAGTTTCTTATTATGATTCACAAATGAATCTTAACCAACTATGTTGAAATCACATAGTATGTCCACATACCTCGAATTGGACATTATAAAGACAATTATTTGTCTCACAGTTAGATCTTCACTCGGAACTGTTCTAGTTACCAAATTCGATGTGATCTCATAAACAAATCATAAATTTGTTTGATGCAAAAGTTTCAGAAAAGAAACAAAATTAATTTTAGAATTTGGAAATAATTCCAAACTTCTAGAATTAAAAATACAATATTTTAAATTAATTTTTCCAAAAATGAAAAATTAACTTCTTAAAACCAAGTTCTAATTCGTATTCAACATATACGAAATTTCAGTAATCCATAGATTACAAAATTAAGTAATTTGAAATTTGTGAATTTACAATTCTTATTTCGCAATTACAAAATTTACATTAATGGGAAAACAAAGTTCACCACTTTGTGAATATTGAATTCATTATTTTGCTATTTCGAAAATTAATTCTTTCAAAAAATTAGCAAAATTTACTTATTTCGTAAACTACAAAACTAATAAATAAAATTTCCTATTTTGCATATACGAAATATACAATTCTAGTGAATACATAGATTTACTAAATCTACATATACAAAATTTACTTATTTCGACACTCGAAATCAAGCAATTTTGTCATATGCAAAAATTCATATTTTTTACAAATACTAATTTACTTATTCCGTGAAACGAAATCAAGTAATACGTCAATTGTGAAATACCACAATTCATTAATTACGAATTCATACAATCCATCAATTGCAAATTCTTTCAGAAAAATTTCTAAAATTTTTGACATCTCAATGCCAAAATTGGTTAATTGACATCCACAATTTTAATCGGCAAATGCTTAGTACATAATTTAAATGACAGTAACCACATGTTATAGTTTCATAAATCAATTTGTAGTTTTTTTTTAATAACTACAACATAAACTATAAAAATTAATCAAAACCGCTTTCAATGGTACATACAGCAGAGATTATTACTCTAGCACAACCAAAGAAAATTAATTGTTCAAAAGTAAATATGTCATAATCTAATGTCTCTATTATGCATTAACTTAACAATATGTCTTTAGCAACAAATATTAATAAATATAAATTGCAATTAAAATGTTATTATCTATCTAATCAATAGCATAATAACCATGATTTTAAAATGCAAAACTATATGATAAAAATCATATATGTACTCACATAAATATTTAAAATCAATCATGTAGGTAGACATTAATCAGGTTATTTACGATTTACAAAATTTTACAATTTGTAAAATACAATTTTTTTTAATAGCAAATTTTTCATTATCCTAATACTGAAATTCAGTTCATGAATTTAATTTGCACAAGAACTACATCATGTTTACAAATGACTGAATTATGAAACACATAATCTTAAATTGGTCATTGCACTTTAACATAAATAAACTTATAATAAATCTATGTAAGTTATCTACATAAAGGCAGTCAAAGTACTTACAAAACTTTACATATAAACATGAATTAATTCAAAAAAAAAAATTATCATTAGTGCAAACAAGCAAATTGCTAGTATTAATTCAAATAAACCATATATCAACATATATAGTATGTTAGGCAATTAGATATTTTCTACTGAGCCATACGCCATGTGTATCAATCAAATTGCATAACACATAATTATAATACATACATATTAACAATTACATCATCATACGAATTTACTAACCATAATTGTCATCATATTACCTTGCACAACTATATATAAGCTCATACATTAAATCTTAAAATTTGAAAACATGTCTAACTTCAAATCAGTTTAAAAATATATGAATATATTTTACTAATCACATAAGGCATTCTATAACATATATTTTATTACAATCACAGAGATTATCAGTCATATATTAATAATTTAACATTAAAACAATTTGATTGAAAATAGAGATAGTAATTATATATAATCAGAACATATATGCTTGCAAATTGATATAAGCATATCCCAAGTAAAAGTAATAAGTGATAAACTCATTTACATAGCAGAGAAGAACAATTTATTAACATATTAATTCACATTCTCACATTAACAAACTAATGCAATTTAACACTTACAGAGTCAGCAACATGGTTGCCAAATCAATTCCATTTATAGAATTTTTGATAAATACAACATTCAATAAGGTACCAAAATTTCAGCAAAAATTAGAATAACTCTAATTTATTATCAAAACTATATATCATTTGATAAATACGAAAATTTTAATAAAATTTCCAGTATACATATGATATTATTCATGTATTCATATATGGTATCATATTTCATATAATCATTTCAATAATAATAAAGGGTTAAAGGCTGAGTAGATGTCTACAAAGGTTATTGCAGCCATGGGAAGTCGTTTAATTTATAGCATGAGAGAGAGACAGCTCACGAGGCATAAAAAATTACCTCCACTTACAGTTTAAATATAGCTTAAAATAAGATATCATATATACTTTTTTTAAACAATAATTTAAAGTCATGCTTAAAGACATGAAAGAAAACATGTAACGTTTTGCTGAAAATTAAAACTCTTGAACTCTCAATTGAAACAGTAAGAAATAAGAATAAAATTGAACTCTCAATTGAAAAAGCAAGCAATAAGAATAAAAAAGCAATAGACATGAAAAAGAATTAAGCAAAACTCATATAAAACATATAACCTGAAAATATTGGCAGGTAAACATGAACAAACTAATATATTAAACAAAGTATTGGCAAGCAAACATGAACAAAGTAAATAATTTAAACATTATGACAAAACCACCAGCGATAAATCAATGATAAAATAAAGATGAACAAGATAAACTGACGAATGAAGAAGTGTACCTGCAGACCTATTTAAATTGTGAAGTAATAGAACCAAAATTATTAATAATAATAAATAACTAAATAAATAAATAAAAGTTAAAATTATTAGTAATAGTATTGGACAATTTAAGTAGAAGTACTAATTAATAAAAGAATTGATTATGTAAATATCAATGGCAATTAACATGTAACAACGGTAGGTAAATGGAAATTAAGAAACGATAATTTGGATAACGCAGTATTAGAGAAAACCTCCACTAGTTCTAGAAAGACTGCTGCTGAAAACATAAAAATACATAGCAGTAAAAAGAAAGAAAGAAAAAATGCTTAAATATTAAGCAATAATAAAGCGATAAAGAGCAGTGAAGAACGTGCATAGACAGTGTAAGAAGGTGATGTTTATATAACATATAAATAAATAAAATAAAATAATAAAGCCCAATTAAAAGTGTCGATGTACAAACAGTCACTACAACAATATATACATTCAGGGACGGTTATTTTTTAAAAAAATTCGGTGAACCGTCCCTAAAAGTGGAATTTTGGGACGATTGGGCGTAATTTTTCTAAATAAACCGTCTCCAAAAATTTTACCTTTCGGGACGGTTAATAACCGTCCCTAAATGTCCTTTATAAACGTCCCAGCTATCGCGATATTATTCTGAAAACCCTAAGGAAAGCAGCCCCCCCCAGCGCCTCCACTGCCGCCCCAGCTGTTGCCGTCATCCATCGTCCGCGTACCAGGCAGCTCCTCCGTCCAAGCCACAGCGCCGTCGTCCATCGTCTGCAGCAACGCGCGTCCACTGCAGCAACGCGTACCAGGCACCTCCTCCGTCCAAGCCACAGCGCGCTTCCACTGCAGCTCTCCACGGTAGCTCTCCACCGCCGCGCCGCGCCGCGCCGATCAGGTCAGGGAACAAGAATCACTTTATGTAGTCACTTTATGTGTTAACTTTTGCAGGCAAAGTGGGAACAAGAATCAGATATCTGTCGCTAAATCCAATATGTCTCTTTTGGTGAAGACCTGTGAATTGATCAGAAATTTTCCCGAGTATCTTGACGTGGTTGTTAGTGTTGCAAGAAAAACCGATGGTCGACATTGGGCAGATTTGTTCTCAGCTGCGGGAAGATCTACAGAGTGTGTATTTTTCTTTTGGGATTTCTTGAACAATAATACTGAATATTCGGCAGATACATATATATTTTTTATAAGATTAAAAATGTGGTAGATCTTATGCTAAAACTGAAGCACTATCCAGACACATAAATTTTGATTCCGGTGTTTGGTCCGTCTTATTTTGGAAGGTATGTAACGTCTTCTTTGGCAATATTCAGGTTGTTTGAGGAATGTTTTCAACAAAGATGGTACAGAACTGCAGCTTGCTACATACTTGTAAGGACTGCTGACTTCTCAAAAGTTTGTAAAGATGCCAATAAGAGAACATCAATTAATTTATATCCTTCTTTGACTTTTTGATATTTCTTTTAGGTTTGTGAAGACTGGTATAAGTAGCAGTAGGTATAATTATGCATTATATGCTAGATTTTATAGTATTTTTGTATTCCAAGCTTTAAGTATTGTATGGTACAATTTGTTGATAATAATGCACTTGTTGCTGGTGCTTCTTTTATTTTGTTATCTACTTTATCCTTTCTTATCCATGAAACAAGAGTGTTCATCTTGACGATAGCATGATCATCTTGACGCCAGCATGATCATCAATATTAATATTTGCTTTGTACTTTCTTGAGAGTTTACTGGCACTGCCCTTACTTTAATTTTATGTTATCCTTTTTAGTTCATTTCTGTTATTGTAGTCACTCTATGTGTTAACTTTTGCAGGCAAAGTGTGCATATGAATGTTTCTTATTTTACTTACATTTTCTTGAGTTAAATTTCACTCCTTGTCTCTTCTATTCCCTTCAATCAAGTGATTTATTTTTCTTGTTTGTATATGTAAAATCTGTTTTCTTAATTTGGTCCTTTGATGGATAGAGTTCTATGTTGCTGCATGAACGAATACTTATATAGATATTATGGATAACAAAAAGTGATAATATCAATCAATCAGATTTCAAGAATTATCATTTCACAATCAAGAATAATCTTAATGTTGCAAAGGTCAAAGCAGCTAATTTTTTTGTTATAAAATACTTGGAGGAAAATGTGGAAACATATGAAGTACAGCAGATTGGAAGCATAGCCTTTATTCATGTTTTTAATTATTTGTAACTAACCGGAATTTCTCTTTTATATCCAGCTCCAAATGGGAATGCTGCAAAGCCGGCTAGATGCTGAATTTTTTTTGGCACATATGTGCTCCGTTAAGTTCAAAGAATGGATTGTCGTCCTTGCAACTCTTTTAAGAAGATATGAGGTATGCTTGATTTCATCATTATTGTCTGCATCTAACATATCATTGCACGTTCTCCACACTTGTATTTGATCATTTCCCCTTTCTTGTCTGCGGGTTTACTATGAAACTAATGAAATATTTATATATTAGAATTGGGTTAGTTGGGTCATGGGTTTGGGTTTTATAGCTCCACCAAAGTTCAACGTCAACTCCCACTATATCTTCTTATTTTGTCTATAAATACTAATTACTCTCACCTAAGTTCCACGTTTTGTGTATTTTTTTTGTTCATTTGGGCATTGCGGAGAGAGCAAGCTGTGAGAGGCATCCGGAGGAAGCTTGATGCAGAGAATTCGGGGGTTGACAGCTGTGCATTTAAACGCAGGCGTGATGCGCAATTCCATCCTTCTCCTTTTGAGAGATCTTTTTCTGCTGTTAGTCTACATTAATGCAATTTAACACTTCTAATAACCTGCCTTTTCAGAAGGCGTTTTAATTTTAGCATGTTTAATTGCTTATGAAACTTATATTGAGTTCTGTTTTATAACCATAGCAGTATTTGGGCTATAATTACTACAGGAAACTTTGAAACTATGTTTGAGCTTTGTATAATGACCATGTTTTATTCCTGCTGTTTCAGTTATGCTACTGTATAATAGCTTCCATCAACCTACTAACATTTTCCTCTTATTGTTTTTGCTGTCTTTTGTCCATATATTATTCCTTAATTGCAGGTTATAATTAATTAATTATGTATACTTGTGGGGTTACAATTGTTTTTATTCACATTGATATTAATGTCTATCACTGGATTGTCCATTGGTTCTATCATTGCTTTTGAAATGTATGCAGCACAGGTTCATTTCATCCCTCACATAAATGGTGTTACTCTAGATTTATTTGTTTATAGAGTTTACTCAAATATTTTATTTGCTTGTTCGGATATATAAATAGTTATCTGAACTTTTGAAGTTAAAATGTCAATTTTGCAGGAATCGAAGCATGTGCTGTGATGGAGAGTTTATTTATTGTTTTTAGATAATTAATATATATGTTAAATCTGAAAATTATATTCATTAACAAAATAGGTAGAACTTGAAATTGCTTATGTATAATTTATATTAGGACGGTTATATGAGATATTTAGTTGAGAATTAGACCAAATTTTGTAATTAATTACTACTTGTTAGTAATTAACTAACTAGGTCTGTTATATGTTTAGTTTAATGTATATATTGGAGAATTCTTAACTCCAATTATTTTGTGACTAATCACTAATTATATTGTAATGATTAATTAATTAGTAATGATATGTAAACAGTAATATTGTCGTTCTTATGATTTTGAATATATATATTCTTTCAGCGTTTTACAGGTAATTATTTGTATAATATCAGCATAATATTGAAATAAAAAAAAAATTTAGGAACGGTTCCTCAAACAAAAGTTTTTAGGGACGGTTGTTACACTTTTAGGGACGGTTACATTTTACTTTTAGGGACGGTTAATAACCGTCCCTAAAAGTGTCACTTTTTGGGACGCCCGCATACGGGACGGTTACGACCCGAAACGTAACCGTCCCTAAATGTCTTTCGGGACGATTAATAACCGTCCCTAAAGCCCTATTTTGTAGTAGTGAGTTTTAGTTAATTAGTAAAAAAGTAATTGGAATAAAAGACAAATGAAAGAGATGATGAATAGTACTGTTTATTCAGTGGTTGCAGAATGTAACAAATAAGATATATATAGCCTTGAGCTATGCGTGATCACTAAGTAAAGACTAACTAACAAACTGAATTAAAAAACAGAAAAAACAGAAAGACAAGAATCAGAAGTCTGAGCTCATTCTAATATGCCCCTGCAAACTCACGGTGGTGGGAGCACTGTGAGTTTGGACTTTAAACTAAGAAAACGTGTTTCACCAAGAGGCTTTGTGGGGATGTCGGCAAGCTGTTCTTCAGAAGGAGTAAATCTTACATCTAACCGACCTGCTACAACCATCTCTCGTACAAAATGGAAATCTACTTCAACATGTTTCATTCGAGCATGCATAATAGGATTAGCTGTGAGAAATTTAGCACTAATATTGTCAGTAAACAAAACAGGAAGATGAGACTCAACAATTTTTAACTCCTTAAGAATTGACTGCAACCAGATGAGTTCTGAAGAAGCAAGTGCTAAAGCCCTATATTCAGACTCAGCACTTGATCTGGAAACTGTCTTCTGTTTAGAAGAACTCCATGACACTAAATTATAACCAAAGAAAATATTGTAACCTCCTGTGCTTTTCCTATCATCAGGACATCCAGCATAATCAGAATCTGTGAATCCAATCAGACCAAGCACATCTGATTTGTGCAATAGCAGACCATGTGATAAAGTTCCCTTGAGATATCTTAAAATACGTTTAGCTGCTTGCCAATGAGTTGAGGTAGGAGCATGGAGAAACTGACACAAACGATTTACAAAATAAGCAATTTCAGGCCTGGTTAAAACACAATATTGTAAAGCTCCCACAACACTTCGATACTGAGTAGCATCATCCAACAACTCACCATCAAATTTAGATAAAACACTACCTGAACGCATGGGAGTTTTGAGAGGTTTAATCATATCAAGACCAGCTTTTGTAAGTAAACTTTTAATATATTTTTGCTGAGATAGGTGAAGAGAACCAGTATAATGCTGAACCTGAATTCCCAGAAAGAAATGCAATACACCAAGATCCTTTAGTGCAAATTTGGTATTAAGTAGACCAATCAGATGCTGAACATGATCGGAGTTACTTCCTGTAAGTATAATGTCATCTACATAGACCAATAAAATGGTGATATCAGATCCTGAATGCTGAACAAACATGGAAGTATCAGCCTTGGAATTTTCGAAACCAAGTTCACTGAGACTGCAACTCAGCTTTTGGTACCAAGCACGTGGTGCCTGTTTGAGCCCATATAGTGCCTTAGTCAGCTTACAAACCCAAGTAGAGTGGTCTTGCAAAACAAAGCCATCTGGTTGAGCCATGAAGACAGTTTCTTGTAGATCCCCATTAAGAAAAGCATTGTTAACATCTAATTGTCTCAAATCCCAGCCCATTGATAAAGAAAGAGTGAGAACAATACGAATGGTTTGAGGTTTAATTACTGGAGAAAAAGTTTCAGTGTAATCAAGCCCTTCAATCTGATTGTAACCCTTGGCTACAAGACGTGCTTTGTATTTATCAAGTGAACCATCACTCTTAAGTTTAGTTCTGTATACCCACTTGTTGCCAATAGGAACCACACCAATGGGACAGGGAACTAAATCCCAAGTATCATTAGCTAGAAGAGTTGAATATTCTTGATGCATAGCTTCCTCCCATTCTGGTATGCCACTTGCTTCTTTATAACTGCTTGGTTCAGATAAAACAACCGAGGAAACCATATGAAGAACCTTAGGCTTAAGGGAACCTGTCTTAGATCGAGTAATCATATGATGTCCTGGCATAGGAGATAGAGGTGGAAGATCAACTGTTAGTGTTCCAAAGACTGGTGGAAACTCATGATTAGTATGAGAAGAAGGAGATAGAGGTGATATAGAGGAGTGTGAGAACTCAGGTTGTAAAGAGGTAGGATTTTGATGTGTAGTTTGAATTGAAGACAGATTATGATCTTGAGTAGAAACTGTAGTCTTAATTGGAGATGAAGAGAAGTGATCATCGTCTGTAGGGTGACTGTTCTCAGTATGGGTCTCAGTTTGAGCAGAAGGTTTATCAACACAGAGAAGTGGAGGACATACAAGAGAAAAGAACTCTTGTGTATCAACATGAGTAGGAGAAGCTCCTAGAGTATGTGATTGAGTAATGAAAGGATAAACAAGCTCAACAAAACGTACATGCCTGCTACTATAGATCTGTTTGGTTTGCAAATTGAAGCAAAGATAACCTTGTTGCTGAGGTGCATAACCAAAAAATACACAAGGTTGAGATCTAGGTTGTAACTTGTGGCTATTATACTGTCGAAGAGAAGGAAAACATAAAGAGCCAAAAGTTCTTAAGAAATTGAAGTCTGGAGCCTTATGATATAGCAGTTCAAAAGGTATTTGCTGGTTAAGAGCTTTAGTAGGCAGTCTGTTCATGACATAGACAGCGGTTCTAAAGGCATACACCCAGTATCTGAGTGGTACTCCACTATGAAGCAGTAAGGCTAGACCTCTCTCAACCACTCGACGGTTTCGAGTTTCAACCACCCCATTCTGCTCAGAAGTATGAGCACATGTTTTCCTATGAATAATACCTATGTTACTCAGCTTAGATGACACAAAGTTGAACTCCAATCCACCATCAGTTTGAATAGACTTGACTTTATAGGCAAAATTGCGTTCAATCATATTGACAAAAGAAGTGAGAACTGTCTCAGCTTCATTTTTAACTTTAAGGAAAAAGATCCACATAAAACGTGTACTGTCATCCACAACAAGCAAAAAATATTTAGCACCTGTGCTGCTAACAATAGGTGAGGTCCACAAGTCAGCATAAAGTAAGGCAAATGGTGTAGCACACGGCACATGTGTATGTTTAAAAGGTAACTTTTTGGATTTGGACATTTCACAGGAAACACAGAGGTGATTAGATGAAACATTGGAGCAAGAAACTAAAGAAAACTTTACAAGTTGATTTAACACATCCCGAGAAGGATGAGCTAGTCTATTATGCCATATATCTGGCTTTATTGCACTGAACACAGAAAAAGTACGATGAGCTGCAGAAGAAGATGCAGAATCAACAACTGGTACCTGACACTTCCTATATTCTTTTAACTTGTACAAACCTCCTTCAGCTTTCCCTTGTACCAGCACTCTCTCTGTGCATGTTTCCTTCACAGAGAAGCCAGTAGAGTGAAACTCTACAACTACATTGTTATCATGACATAACTTGTTCACAGAAACTAAGTTATGAGAAACTGAGGGTGTGTGCAAAACATCACGAAGTTGAAGTGAAGTATCAATATGTGAAGAAGGAAGATAAGTACTACCAACATTTTTAATGAAAAGAGATGTACCATTACCTACTGAAACTCTTTCAGATCCATTATAAGGAGTAGAGGTTGTCAAATTTTCTGAACTTTTGGTAAGGTGATGTGTAGCACCTGAATCCAAGAGCCATCCCTCACGAATTTCACTGGATGAACCTGCAAACATTGCAGTTGCCTTACCACTGCTAAGTAAGTCACGCGGTTTAAAGCACTTATTGGCTGTATGACCAGATTTACTGCATATTTGACATTGAATACGACTAGTAGATCCACTTTGATAGGAATCTGCATGATTCTTATTTTGTCTGTATGTATTGGAAGAAGTTTGCTTAGGCTGATAATCTGAACTCCGTTGTAGGAAATCATGAAGATTCCAGCCAGATCCACTGGAAAAGGATCGAGAAAAAACATTCGTATTGTTTCTGTAAGGTGCCTTGTGAAAATTAGCTACATTAGCTTGAAGTACTGAATTTGCACCAGAAAAATTTCTTTGAGAAATAAGCCTTCGATCATACAGCATCAATTGACTTTGAAAATCTTCAAAAGTCACAGTTTCACTTCTCATTAACATTGTCATAGAAGACACAAAAGAATTGTAATCTAAGTCTAATCCTCCAACACCATATAGAATTAGATCGCGTTCAGAGACTTCTTCTCCTATGGCTGAGAGATTATCAGCTACTTCTTTGAGCTTCAATGTATAATTTTCAACAGACAAATCATTCTTGCGAAGTGTTTGCAACTCAAGTCGAAGATCCATAATTCTTGCTTGAGATGATGCAGAAAATACTTTCTCTAAGGATTGCCATTGTCGAGCTGCTGAAGCACCACGAGGAAGATGCAAATGCATCGAAGAGGAAACTGAACCATAAAACCAAGATTTGACAAGGTTATTCAACTTGTTCCACTGAGAAAATTCAGGATTAAGACAGGTACTATCAAGAAACTGTGGAGGAGGTGTAATAGAAAGATCTATCAGATCTTCTAAACCATAAGCAATGATGATCGAGAGGATCTGTTCTCTCCAAATTAGATAGTTTGTGTTATCCAATTTTACTGTAAAACTGAGATTTACTGGAGGAACAGCAAAGTTCGCATAAGCAGATTGATTGCCATGTAACGGAGCAGCAACTGTAGCTACTCGTGATTCATCAGAATTACTTGGAACAGATTGTTGTCCTCGTGGTGTGGTTGCCATTGTAGCTCCCACTAAAGCTTCAAGGTGTGAGTGCTCGTTTGGCTCTGATACCATAAAAGACAAAGGAAAGAGATGATGAATAGTACTGTTTATTCAGTGGTTGCAGAATGTAACAAACAAGATATATATAGCCTTGAGCTATGCGTGATCACTAAGTAAAGACTAACTAACAAACTGAATTAAAAAATAGAAAAAACAGAAAGACAAGAATCAGAAGTCTGAGCTCATTCTAATATGGAATTTATCAAACATCAAAAGAAAAACATTAGTACCAGTCAAAAATAGGCACTAGTAGCAGTCGAAAAACAGCAAATAAAATAGTTCTAGTTTATCCAAAAATAGGGAAAAAAAAATTTATCCAAAAATAGGGAAAAAAATTTATCGTATAGGAAATTTTTATTGGACAAATAAAAATTTATTATTTATAAATTATAAAAGTGAATTAAATTTACATAAAGTATAAAATATGTAAATTACAACAACCGAAAAAAAAACTTAAGCAATAAGAAATTATAAGAGGATCGAGGCCCGTGTAACAGGTATCCTTAAGATAAATTTTTTCCCTCACATACGAGTGTTTGAGATTAAAAAAAAAATATCTCCCAGGATACAACGATCAATAATAGTTTATGAACACCAATATAAACTATTTTGGCAAATTGATTTGTACCCATTCTCTATCACACTGAAGCCTAGCTCTAGATTACAAACACTAATACAATTTGGGCAATATAGGACGGCTTATAATTTAGAGTGAAAAATAAATAGGACAGTGTCAAATATATGGCCGTCCTATAAGAAATATAAGACGCCTATTACGGAAAAAATTAGGCGGAACTTTATAGAAAGGCTATTAACTGTCTTAAAAAAAATTTTTAGGACGGCTATATAGTTTCAGTACTAGACGAACACAAAAAAAAAAAAAAAATTGTGTTCATCCTAAAAGAACGAGTGTAATTTTTTTTACTTATATATCTTTCTCCTCGCAAGTGAACCTAACTCATTTTAAGTTAAAAAAATTCAATCCCTCGTCCTCTTTTCTCTCCTCCTCTTTCTCACCAAGACACTCATCCTTATCCCCATCCCCATCAATATCACCACCAACAATAATTGATTTTTGCTAGCAGAACTGGTAGCATATAAAGGCTTTGACTATTTATTCTGTACTTATTATTTGTTTTATTCTTACGCTAATCTTTGGTAATTTTTTTAAATATATATATATTCTCCACTTTGGGTTGATATTTGTATTTTGCTCGACTTTAATAATTATTTTTTTCTTTAAATAGTTAGACATTTGATTTCTTTGTTTCCTTTCACTCACTCTGATCATTCTCCTTTCTTGATTTTTCTTTGCCATTTTTTCGCCCATTTTTGGCCATTTTTTTGCCTTTCTGTTATGAGTATCAATCTTAATGTTGAGTATTAATGATATTTGGTTTGTTAGTTTCTTATTGTGAATCTATGGGTTGAATTTTGATTGTCAGGTTGAGTCCTAAAAGAAAGAGAGAATTGAAAAACTAAAGCGGGAAAAGAAAAATTGAAAGCCGCGTCAATTTTTTTTCTTTTTAATTGGTTATATCTTTAATTAAAAATATTATTCAAAAATTATATTTGTGTATTTAATTATATATATATATAATCGTGTTTCTAGAATAAAATAAATTTGTACATGTTATATATAAATTTCAGTACTTGACGAACAAAAAAAAAATTCTTTTAAGACTGCTACTGGCCGTCCTAAAAGAATTTTATAAGACGGTCAGTGGCCGTCTTAAAAGAATTTTATAGGACCGTCAGTGGCTGTCCTATAAAAAAATTTTATAAGACGCTCCGTGAACGTCCTATTTTTTCGATTCTTTTAGGACGAGGCTTTATAAGATGGCCACTCTTATAGGACGGCCAGTGACCGTCCTATAAGACTTATAGGACAGCCAGTGACCGTCCTATAAAGTCAAATTTGTAGTAGTGAAATATTTCTAGACGAGAGAAATTTGCTGCAGGAAAATATTTAAGAAAGAATGGCATTTTCTGTTCTTTTTTTTTGCCTCAGCTTGGAGCCAATTTATATTTATTCAAATATGGTTGTTGGAAACCAAATAAAACCGTTGCAATTAAATGCCATGAACTGCTGAAATTAATTTCCACGAAACTACTGAAATTAATTCATTTGTAACAGCTGTCATAACTCTCCAACGGTTACATGAAATTTCAACAGTTAATTTTTTTTATTCTAAAAAGGAAAATAAAAAATTACATGTAGCAAAAATTGGACCACGCAAGGCCCATCAAATTTGGATAACATTTATGTCCATACTTAGAAAGCATTTTTTCTTTGCTACACAAGCTTACTTATCATAGGAAAGCAAATGCTTTATAAAGAATTCCATGTGTTGTTGTTTTCATGTGGGACAAATACAAAACATTACATTTTTCCTTCTCAATGAGTGAACTTTAAGACTCAATTTCTCATTTATCTTAATATCATTTTGAGCATGTAAATATACTATTTTGAAGCCCTCATGAAGGAGAACTAAAATCAATCATGACCACACACTTATATCAAGTGAATCTTACTCAAAATGACACCCCAAAATAGCATTTAACCATGGGTTAAAAACCCATTTTTTCGAACAAGCTCAACCCATACCTTACTATTTAGTGGGTGGGTCGTGTCGAGCTCACGGATCATATCAAAAATTACTGACTCTACTATAGATCTATTATTGGTGAAGGTTTTTACCAAAAGGTTAAATTCAAACATGGAGACCATCATTATTGGTCCAAGCAACATGATTTTGATTTGCTGTTTTCTTACCATCAGAACCAACAAGTTCTGCTGGTTTTATGAATTTTTGAGGTGATATTCAATACCAAAACTACGTATCAAAGGATGGATTTGAGATTTCCAAAGAAGAAAATTTGAGGTATTTAATTTAATAGAAACAAGGCTCGACATTGGTGAAAAGATTGAATATTAGAGAGAGTTGGTTCTTTAACAGATGACATTTTAGAGCTTGAGGATATGTGCTCTGATGCCATAAAAAAAATTTAATAATAAAGAAGATGAATAATATTGAATAAGCTTCTTGCTTGATATTAAAATAGAATAGATGTATTTATTATATTCATCCTATACAACAGTAAAATAATCCTGTAAGGGAGGAAATAATCTCTAGAGATATGAAATCATTTCAAATGGTAAAATGCATATATAGCAATTCCTTAGTTGTAGGCTTGATTGATTCTTTAGCCTTATGAGAATAACAAAAATAATTATGACCATTTTAATATACAATATTATTTAAATTAAAAAGGAGATGAAGTTATGACGGAAATAACTTAAAATTTAAATTAAGAATATTTATTTTAGGATTGTTATTACCGTGTAGAATCTTATGTATTTTAGTTTCAACTTAACTTTTAATTTTGATTTTTTTAGAAAGATAAGTTTTATTCATTCAACATAAAAATATACCATTAATATTTAAATTAAAATATCAAAAATACATCAAATTATTAAAATTATCCTGATAATAATAATATTATATCTATATTTAAATAAGAGAAAAAACTTGCCAAAATATTGCAGAACATACAAAAAGTCACTATAAATCAAATATATGTGAAGAAAATACCACACTAGATTTAAATATAAATTCTTGTAATATTTATTCAAAGTAGAAATAGAAGTAAATCAAAGAAATTTTGGGACTAAAATCCTTATTTGTATCAAAAAGATAGAAAGAAAAAGAAAAAGAAAGTGGATAAGAGTAGGAGATGAATAATAATGAAGTGAATGTGAAAATCGATGGAAAAAGAAAATCGAAAGGTGAAGCTAACCTAATGATGAAGAGAAATGGATCTAAAAAAGCATGCGGATGATCGACATAGATATGAGAAAAAATGGCAAGGACAAAACCTAGCAGAGGGATGTAGAAGATTCTCAAAATAGTGCATGAATATTCTTATTTTGTTTATAAAATCTTATAAATAGGATATGTCAAGTAAGTTTGTAAACAAGGTTGAATTATAAGTTAAAATATTAGTTTCTCACTCATATTTTGTTCCTCCATTTTAATTTATAGTCGTCAAATATCTAACCCTAACTTCATATATATATTATCACCTATTTCTTTCATCTCCCTTTCTTGTATCTTCTCTATCCAAGTTTATTCTTATTACACCAATAATTTAGTGCAACAAAAATATATATATTTTTTTTATTAAAAAAAAGTTTATTATTATCACAATAAAACTGTATAAATTATTAATTTTATTCTTGTAGGTAATTATAATTTAATGTCATTATTATCGAATAAAGTTATCATTGATAAAAAATTATTACAGTAATAATAATTTAAATTGTGATAATATTGTCACGCTATTTGAAAAGAATAATAATATATAACATTACTTAAATAAATAATAATATGTACCATCATTTAAGATATAATTTATTAATATATATATCAAATAATAAATATAGAATAAACTCTAATAACATACATCTAATCACTATTTGCTGCATTGATAAATAATATTTTTTAGTTAAAAATAATGTAAACTTTCTGTAAAAAGAAAAGTTGAAACAAAACCTTTGTACGCTTCAAAGTTCAAAAGGGCTTGTTATCCAAAAGAAAAAGAAAAAGAAAAGTTCAAAAAGGCTTTTAATGGCCCAAACATAAGACGAAAAAGAATCCCCTAGTTTGTTGCACTTCTTTTTTGTGCGTTAAAGATTCATTTTATAATTTCTATGCAATTATATATTTTGTTATAAATTAAATTATATTATATAATATTAAAATAATATAATTATGTAAAAAAAAAAAATTGTATAAGTAAGAGCTATAGTCTAAATTATATTAAATACTTAATATATTTGAATTTTTAATTATAAATTATATTTTTTTAATCTCAAATTAAAAATAATATTTTTTTTGTTTTTAAAAATATAATAAATATATAAAAATAAATTAAATATTAATTTAAATGAATTTTATAATAAAAAATTATTTTAAATATAAATTATTTTATTAAAATATCTATAATTAATTTTATTTAACTATATTATACAATTTTTATTAAATATTATATAAATTAATTATAATAAAATTAAATACAATTTAATATAATATAATTATACATAATTTTAATATATTGCATTAAACATGCATTGAATAGATAATAATTTGCTCTTAAATTAACACAACAGTGATAACGATTGAGGTGGCTAAGTTGGATTTGTTAGATATACGGTAGGTATATTAAGTATCTGCTAGACTCGGCCGTAATCTATATAACAATTTTGACACCCAAATAAAAGTCAAAACCAGACAGAAAAGGCGGAGGCAGAAAGAAAAGGTAGAGCAAATGGGGCAGTGCCTTGCTTGTTGTGTCGATCAGAGCAAAAAGCAACAGAGAATAGAGGAAGAAAAAGCAGCCAACGCAGCTATTCTTGCCAAAGCTGCCGAAGCCGCTCAAAGAAGGTTTTTTTTTTTTTTTTCCGCTTTTATAAAAAGAATTATATTCCTCCAAAGCCATAATTTCAGTCTTCTAGTTTCCGATTTTCTTTGTGATTTGATTTTTATCAGCGGCCCTTCTTTTATCCTTATGTAATATATGAAAACTGATTACTGTTTATATTGTCTGGCAATAGAGGCAGTTGAAAGTTATCAAATTAAGGAAAAAAAATATTTTGCTTTCTGGGTTATGAGGTCGGAAGGATATGAAATATGATAGTGAATATTGACCATTCTTCTTATATAAATTTGAAATTCTTCTGGTTACTGTTTTTTCGTTTAGATTTCTGCTGGGAATAACTTAGCTTCATAGTTATCACTTATGGTTAGAATCTATTCTCAACCCCCTATAGAAAATGTATACATTTGATTTGTCCCTAAATAGGTAGGAAAAAAGTGAGGCTATCTAGGAATTGACGTCAATTGGAGGTTGTTTATAGAATATCTTACGCATTTTCAATTTGCCCCTCATTATGGTTTGTAACCACTTTTAGTATTTCTGCCTAGCACATATTACATGGACTCTAGGACACAGATTCTCGTAATTGGATACATATTTGGGTGCCGGACATGTTTATTTTTTAAATTTTATGTTAAGTTACAACAAATTGAAGTCTCCACACTATGTTCATGTCATGTCACTTAGACACAGGTACTTAATGAAAAATGAAGATACAAGTAAACATAGCTGCCTAGTTCAAAAGCTAGGACCACACCATTCTCCAACTCACTCTAGTGTGGTAATACTAATTGCCTTAGGATTATACTTAATGGAGGATTACATTTTTAATTTGGATAAAATTGACAGCAGAAATCCTGTACCTACAAAATTTGATTGTTTGTTCAGCATGTTATGGATATTGTGCTCTCATGGTAAATGCAGGCAAGAGCAATTTGAAAAGTCGGCTGCAGGAAGAGCTGCTCGTGCACAGTTACAGGCTGCTGCCAAGCAATCTACAAATGCTAACAAAGGCGAACCAGTTCTAAAGGTATTAATAATTGAATTGACTATTTTTGTTGAATTGTGCTGATATAACCCTACCTACTCTGTCAAAATTGTTAGAATGTATAACTGCAATGTTTGCCCATATTCCAATAACTTAAGATTTTAGGAAGATAGATAACCAATACACTCGAAAATGGTATTAGAGCGGCTGTTACTGTGTTCAAACCCCTGCAGTGACCAGACCAATTGTTGAACTTAAAGTTTTGGGCCTGCAAAGTTTATAGAGCTCACACTTGTGGGTAGTGTTAGAATGTAATGTAACCCCCCATTTCCCAACAACTTAAGGTTTTTGGAGTTTTAGGAACCAACACTCTAATAAAAATATTTTATAAGACCAATTCTAACAAAAATATCTTGTAAGGTGTTTTGGCAGCTATTGTTTAAGGTCATAGTGTTTGTGATTTGTGAAGATGTGATGTTTCTTTTCAAGTGCTATTAATGATATAGAAATAAGTCAAATGACACCAACTAATAAATTGTGCTGATATAGCCCTACCTAATCTGTCAAAATTGTTAGAATGTTTGTGTAATGTTGGCCCATCTCCCAACAACTTAAGTTTTTAAGAGGATTAGTAACCTAGGCATTCTAACATAATATCAGAGTCTAACAAAAATGTCGTATAAGGATTTGTCAACTATTAGAATTTCTTAGTGTTTGTGAACTTGTGATATGATGTTTCTTTTAGATGAAATTAATCATATAGAAATAACGCCAACTAATGATATTTTATATCAAAATATGATGTCTAGGGATATATGAATCTAAATCCCTATATCATATACTATGCTTGCTTAGATCAGATAGTTCTCAACTTTGCTTATTTTATTGGCTGATAAATGCAGTGGCAAATGGGTGGAAGTTAAACCTTCTGCAGTTCAACTGTATATTGTAAGTCTGATTCTCCCTTGCTGATTTTAATTGCTTGCTGTTCTGAATTTCTTTGCAATAGATGTATGAAGATTATCTATTAACTATACTAAAAGCGAGCATAGAGCAACAACTTTTCACTCGTCCATTTGTGCATGGAAATCACATTTTTACCCTTAAGAGTCATTGTATACATGATTATTTTTAAGCTTTCATTGAGTTTGTCCGTCTTTTTTAACAAATTACTATTATATCCTTCATTTTTTTTTGTCTCCATAAATATAAAACTTTTGAGGTAAAATTGTCTTTTGATTTTGTAACTATTTTCCAACAAAACCCTAATGATAAAATAAGAACCAAACTACATGAAGAAGACTCAAATATGCAACACAAAGAGAGAACACCCTTGACTCATCCTTTAACCATTAAAATTGTCTGTTAATCCAGAACTTTTTTCTTTTAGGATTTACATTAGGGTAAACTAACTATGCGAAGGGAGGTTTAACCATCCGATTATATTATTATATTAGTAGCATAGCCGACCATAATATACATAAACTCCACTAACCTTAGTAATCAAGGAGGTCTAGGCAGTAGGCATCATCCTTGTCATCCAAAGTGGCTTCCATATTGTTGACTAGCATAGGTAAACTGTAGAAGAAAAGAGGGATTTTCTAAACTTTTGAAATGGAAAGATGGAAAGAGGATGGATAGTTATAACCAAAACTGTAGAAGAAATTTCAATCAGAGGAGAGAAGGTTCTCATGTAGAGGAAGGAGAAAAGAAAGAAAAATCCAGGGCAGCAAAGAAGTCATTTGCTATTAGTTCAAGAAGTCATTTAATTTGATAAATTAAAAACTTGGTTGGCTTGTTTTTCATGCATGTTTAGTTTGTAAATTAATTAATTAATAATGGGGACCTTTTTCTTTATCATCAACTATTTAAGAATGACAGAAAATAAAATGGGAAAAAAGTTCTAGGGATTATTCGCATTATCGTATATGGATGAACTAGGACACTTGTATTTCCTAATGTCGAGATTAGGAATAAACTTCTGTTATGTCATTAGTGCTTTTGTCCTTTAATTTCTATATGAGCTAAATTGTAATGTTTTGGACTGCCTCACACTTTGGCTCCTGTTTCATTTACTTTGTAGCAGACTCTTATTTTTGTTTCCTTTGCTCTTTGTTTACCACAGGGTATCATGTTCTCTATACTACCAGCTCTCTCTACTCTCTCTCTCTCTCTAGGTTCCAATTGCACTGTATGCTTATAAGTTATGATATCTTGTAACTGGATGTTGAAAAGCAATAATGAATTTGCAAATGTAATTATATGCTTTGTTCGTTCCACTTCTGATTTTCTTTTTTCCTCACTGCCTCTCAAAAGTTTATGATTCTGAGCCGTTTACTTACTGAACTTTCATCTGTAAATACTGATGTGTTAGCGATAGGGCGGTACTAGAACTTGAAGAAAACATGTGATTATGGAGACATACATTCAAATGTGTGCTTAGGTACAAATCTCTATGGCCAGAGACATTTGTAAGTGTAATGACTGGTTGCTATTTCCTAGTTAAAAAAATGGGTTTAAGGCATGTTAGGCAGTATGAAAGAGCCTACATAATTTTTGTACAATCGTGCATTTTTTTATAAAATTAAATTGTAAATAAAAATAACACATTTATGCATAAATTTTGTGTGTGAGCCAACTTGTCTAGATTAATTATAAAATTTTGTATCTTTATTTTTTCTTTCATTCCAAATTAAAAATATATAGTTTTTCTCATCTGCATAAATGATCTAATTATTCATTTGGTTTCACTTTCAACCCCATTTAGTAGAAAAAATATATGTTCATTTTCTTATAACGTAAAAAAAAATATGTTCACTTACGTTGTAAGAAAAATGAACATTTTTTTTCGAGGGGTTAAAAATGAAATTCTATATACGAAGGGAAGTTATGTCATGCAATTAAATCTATTTTTTATTGCTAAAATAAAATGTAATAAAAATATAAAAATAAAAAATAAATATTAATTATGAGATAGGTTGATGTTAGAACAGCATTGCCCCAAATTTTTTTTGGCATATTAGTAGTAAATATTAAAAGCTCAAGCCACTTCTCAAAAGATGTTTATTTTTAAGTTACTTTATTTTGTTGAAGAGTATCAACACATGAACTTTGTTAAACTATTCCATGAAGTTGAAGATAATTCCCAAGGTGGTATTGAAATACTTTGTGTCATTATCAGTATATAAGATTTGAATCTTTGTTTGAAATTGGTTGGATCATGGAGTGAAAATTGACAAATACAGTATGAACATCAGTTTTATTTTTTAACAAGTAAACCTAGCAGATCCTGGTGTGATCAGCATTTAAAAGTTTATAAACCATTTTGTTTGGGTATGATTTATATTACGGGACAAACCCTTATAAATCACTGTGAATTATTGTAAATGGTTTGGATGATGTGTATTTAGGTTTCAAGAAAGTTATATGAATATATTTTGAAAGTTCATATATGTCGCACTAAATATCAGACGACTTTTTATTTGAAGTAATAGAAGGAAACAAACGGTTAAAGTACTTGAAAATTAGGATAGCTAATTCTAAAATGCCATAACATTATTTCACTTTCCTTAGGACTAGATATGGAACCACAAGCAATTTGACATTGTGTACTCATATTAGATTCCTCGAAGTAGTAGAGTCCATCACTTTTTCTAGCACTATCAATCATTTTTTTCGATGACAGGGTCCTTGAAATATACAAGAGGATGAAATAAATTTAGCAGAATAATTTGAATGTTTAGTCAATTGACTGATAAACAACAAATTATATGATAAGTTTGGGACATGAACGGACAGATTCAAGGGTTATAGATTTAGAAAGTTTGATACTCTTTTTTCCTGCCACAGGCGAGAGAGTGTCATCTGCAATTTTTATTTTAAGATTTATAGCACAAGGTAAGTATGTTAAAAAAAATGTGATAATCATTAGTTATATGATCTAACGCACCAGAGTCAATTATCCAAAGAGTCTTAGTATATGAGATAGTATTTAAAGCTGTAATAAAATTACCTTTATAGGCTAAAGAATTAGAGGAAACATATGCGGATGACTGACTTGAGGTTTGAAAATTAGAGAATAATTTGTAAAGTTGTTCAATTTATTCCAGATTAAAGGTGCCACTAAAGGTAGATTTTTCTATCTGATGCTCTATCGTGGCTTGGTAAACACGATTTATGCTATTCTGCCTTAGTTTCCAATCAATGGGTTTTCCATGAATCTCAAAACAAGTACCTTTTGTATGCCCATTTTTTTTTTTTTTGCAGTGTTCACACCATGGACGCCGTTTATTTTGGTTAAAGGCCCATGAGAATTAGACCCAAAATCAGGCCCACAGCGTGTTGAACTACCATCACTAAAAAATTTGGACATAGGCCCATTTGGCCCACTGTATGAGGATTGCAAACTAAACCCATTTGTGCCTCCAGAAAAACTCAGCCCATGAAAACTCGCCCCAAAAAAATTCAGCCCATTTAACCCGCAATAAGAATGCTGATTGGAGCTGATTTCTTATGTTGACCAAAACCCAAAGTTACCGACCCACCAAGCCCACGATTAGATGATATTAGGATAGACCCAATTCCTTCTTCCCCATTCGGTGCACCCAGCATGCCGATGCCGCTCTTCTCGTCTAACTTTGGCCAAGACTTTTTTGTGGAGGGCAGTGGTCGCCAGCCAAGCAATCGTCCCCTAACGTCGTCACGCTCCATATTCAGCTCTACTAGGAACTCAAATATCTTCTCTGTCTCCATCTTATTCTCATATTTCACATTATCTGTGGAGCATGTCCACTCCTCCTCGCTACTTATGTCCAATTCTTGCCATTAATTTAACATTTTCATATAATATTCGGATCACTTCTTTATTATCTTGCTTCATCTGCCACAGCCTTGTTTTAATTTCAAAATTTCGGGAATAATTTTCAAAATTTGAGTAAGTTTCTAGACTGTATTTCACACCTCTTTGGCTGTTAGAAAGAATAAATAAGTTTTTCTAATTGAAGGAATCATTAACTACACAAGTAAGACAATTACTATCAAGTTTTATGACCTCCATTTTTGAAGATTGACCAGACTGGTTAATGGTGGTTCCTCTATCTCAGCAGTTAAGTACTATAATTTTCCTTTACCATCTATAATTAATTTGATGGACTATTCCCAGTCTTTGTAATTCTTGTCGTTGAGTTTTTCGATGGCAATGTAGATTTACGTATTATTGAGTCCTCCTGGAACCATAATGGTATTTCTCTACTCTATTCCTCTGTTAATGTGATCGAAGGAGCTAGAGTTAATATTGTTGTTGATTTCGGCCATTAGGACCAAATTTTGGATAAGAGAGTTGGCTCTGATACTATGTTGATTTAATGAATACTTTGAGTTTTTATTATTGTATATTTAAAATGAATGTACACTCTCCTATTTATAATACAATATAATAATATAAAAAATAAAGAAAAAAACTATCCCGAGAAATCAAGAAATTCAAACTATGTAACAGAAAAATAAATTTATCCTAAAATAGGAAAAAATAATCCCTATAATTTGGGATTTCAACAACTAAAAAATTTAGAGCAATTAATAAAATTAATAATGAAAAATATAAAAGAGGTGCAAACCAAGTGAAAAAGAGATGGATGAAATATTGTTTAAAATTTATTATCCTTTACTTAGAAAAAAAAAAAAAAAACTATTATTCTTTTATAGCAAGATTTTTTAATTATATTTTTTATATTTATTTTAATTTAATAGCTTTTTAACTTTTTTTTTTAAATAATAATCGGGTGTCCATCACCTCAATAACTTGACGGTAAATGTGATATTTGGTTTTGAGTCCCTATTTTAGAAATATTAGTGAGTTAATGTATATCTTAAAATGGATTGTATGTTTAAAAAAAATAAAAAAATAACCAAGAAATAATATGCCTTATGTCTATCACATCTCATCATTTTACATTAAACATTATTCAATTGTATGCATTTAAATTATATTATGATTATTTATACCCGTTTAATGTTAAATTTCATCCACTTCAATTCTTTCAATATTATTAGTATTTTTTTTTATAAGTTTTAAAAATATTACTTAATGTAATTTTTCAAAAAATATTTATTGAGTTAATAAGTTTTATTTTTACTAAGATTAAAAAATATTAACTTTATATACATTTTATAAAAAATTTTGCCAAAATTTCAACCAGCCCACTTGAATTCCTACAAACATCCGCCTTTAATAGATGATTTAAGTTAATTTTTAACCACTTAAAAAAATAAGTTAAAAGTTTTATGCCACACTGTATGATATAAAAATTTGATACTATAAGATGTATAAACTAGTGGTGGAGCCCAAAAAAAAAATTTTGAAGGAGGACAAAAATGTAGTTTTTTCATTTAAATTAAAAAATTTATTAAAATATTTCATAATATATAATTATTAAAAACTACGGTTGACTCTCTTAAATCTAATATTAAATTTTTCAAGTCATATTATAATAGAGACATAAAGTTAGTGAAACTTCATTCATTATCAGTTAAATTTAGTCAACAAAAATTAAACAAAAATATAATAAGTTAATAAGTATTTGTGTGTGTGTATATATGTATATATAATAAATTTATTTACTAAAAAATTTAAGAAAATGAAAAAATTAAATCAAATACGTCAAAATTTATAAATGTTTAAATTAAATCTAAAAGAAAAAATGAAATTCTACAAAAAATAAAATATGATTTAGAATTTTAATATTGAAATTATATTTAAAATTATTTGTTGATAAACAATATAAGACTAAAAATAAAATGAATGAAAAATTAAGAATAAAAAAATATTACAATTTTTATATAAATAAAATTCCAAATAATGGAAAATTTTTATTAAAATAAGATTTCAAATAATATAATATTAGATAAAGTTAAAATTTAGGTTGAAACAAAATATAAAAAAATTGAATATATGAATTATAAAAACTTAAAAGCTTTGATATAAAGCTTATTATATGTTTATTCTTTTTAAATTTTTATTTTTTTATGAGGTTGAGTCTAAAGTTAAATATTTAAATTTTCTTTAAATTATCACATTTTAGAAGAATTTTTATATAATATACTACTATAATTTTATTTGTATTACTAATAGTTATCAAATACATGAACAAATGTGTATATATTTAATCACTTTACTAATAATTTATATTACTTTTATTTGTTAAATTTTATTAATATATATCAAAATATGTACATAAAAATTAGACGTAATATACTGTTATAAATAAAATATTTATTTTATATTAAAAATTTATATATAATTAATTTTTTATAATAAAATTAACCAAAGTTACAGTCCCTTAATATATGAGAAGGTCCACGCCAGGTATAAACCTAACTATAATTTTAATAGCAAATAACTATATTATATTAAATTAGACAGTTACAGTACCTTAAAAGCTTTGATATAAAGCTTATTCCAATAGCAAATAACCTAAACTATAATTTTAATATTTATTAGACCTTGTTTCATCAATACTTTTAAATTAGACAGTTTCGCTTTGGCCTTGTTGAGTTGGTATGTTGTTATGGATTGGACTTTGGGTTTGCTCCTGTAACTCAAAATTTTGTTCTAATGATTTAATTATGAAATTTATATTAGAATTGTTAGAACGACACACGTTTTACATATAAAGAAAATAACGTTAAAACTTATAAGCTTATTGTCGTTAATAAAATGTTATGAATTTATTGATATTCCAACAAATATATATTCTCCATATTCATTATTGTTAATAAATTGTTCAACATTATTTGATATTTCAGTAAATGTATCTTCTCTGTTATTATTATTCACGTGAAGTACCTGACAAAAATATAAAAATATTATAATTATAAATTAATTATATTATATTAAAGTTTAAGAGATTTAATAAATGAATTATTAACATGTAATGTACAGCAACTTGTCTTATGACCAATTTTTTCACAAATTCTACAAAATTTAGGAATGCCCCTTTTTTTTTTTTTTTTTTTAAGTTTTTAGTCTATCCATTGGTACGAAGAGTTACATTTTTTCTTTTCTTCATATAGTTTGAACTTTGAAGTTGCTGATGAAAAATCTTGCATTTTTTGATCTGCCTTTTTTATTGTTTGGCACAATATGATTGATATTGATTAAAGAATATATATAACCAAAAATGTCAGCTTCAGGGTTTATAATTGGCATATATATCAATTTATAATTTTTTTTTATTTGATAATAGATGTATATAATTCATAGAGGCTAAAGAACTAAAATAAAATGAAAATGAAAATACCCAAAAATAGAGTTTGAGAATTAGAGGTGTTAATTCGTACGAATTGGACTAGTTCGAACTAGTTTGGGCCAACTCGAACTAGCCCAGCTTAAATTAGTTCAACCCTAACTCAATTCAAATTTAATTCGAACTAGAATAGGTGAGCCCAACCAAACACAAACAACATAGCTCAAACTAATATGACTTTTTTTATTAAAAAAATATGTTTAATAATTAAAGTTCAAAAAACATTACATAAAACAATAAAAAAAATATAAATATAAGAAAAATTAATTATTAAAACAAAAGGTCAATTACTAAATTAATTATGCAATGAGTAATGCATTAAAACCCATACATACAAAAGTTAAAAGCTCTCATGAAAACTCACATTTAGAATAAAGAGTTCTCAAGTCCAAATAAAATTTCTTCTAACTATTAAACAAAATAAATAGAGATGAATATATTAAATAAATATACTTATTAAAAAATAAATAGTTAAAGTAAATTAAAATGTTACACGATAACATAATTATTTTTATATATATTAGAATAAAATTTTGACTATTACATACTATATAATTCTCAAGACAATGAACAATTAGAAAAGAGAATAACATAATACAAGTTGATAAAAAAATTAAAATTTTTACTTCAAAAATTAATATATAATCTATTTAAAAATAGAAACTTCGTAATTCTAATTTAAATTAAATATAAATATTATTATTTTTTGTTTAAAGAGTTAGGTAGATTTAAACTCTAAATGTATTAAAGAATGTAGCATAATATTGTAACAAAATAAATAAATTATAACTATTTATTAATTATTAGTTTATTTTTAAAAAAATGAAAGAAAAATATGTAATATATCATAAAAGATAAGTACTGAAAGAAATGAAAGATTATTTTAATTTTAATATAATTTTTTTTATTTAAAATTTAATTTAATTTAATTTTGAGTTAATAAATTAGCTCTAACATAATCCAAATTTTTTCAAATTATTTAAACTGAATTAAAATAAATTTAAATTTAATTTAATTTATGTTCGAATTATATTTTTTAATTTAAATTCAATTCAACCGATGTTGAGAACCAACCGTGTTTTCCGCTGTATGCGAACCACCAAATATAACGTAATAGCAACGCCAACTAAAGAAAAGTCAATAAAGGAAAAATGATGTTTATATTCTTTGGTTTATTTTAATGTTTAAATCTAAGAAATAGATAATAAAAATAAATAAATAAATAAATAAAATCGCCCTTGAAAATGAGATTTACTAAAAAGAAGAAAAAGGCATAAGCTTCACTACAGCAAAATTGGCACAAGTTTTAAAATAAATTATTTAAAAAATTAGAAATAGAATAATTATTGACTATTAATTGTTCTTAAAATTACACTATTCTTACCATTTAACTTTATTCGAGCATAAAATCTCAAGATTATAAAAAAGATGATTATGGAAGAGGATAGCCTATGATAAAAAATATTCGTAATTCTTATCACAGGATATTCTCTTCCATAATCATTTTTTTATAATCTTGAAATTTATGAATAAGATTAAATAACAAGAATATTGTAATTTTTTTTTGATTTAGAGATTTAATTTATTCTAGTTAATAGAATGAAAACAACAAATGTTAGGTCTAAATAGTAAAAAAGAGAAAAGATTATTCATCGAATATATTTATCTTTTATAAAATCAAAGTGTTTCTTTCTAAAGAAAAAAAAAAATATTTTGTTAAGAATTTATCTTTTATAAATTAAATATATTAGTTATTTTATTTAAAATTAATATTTATATATATATATTTATTCTTTTAATTTTAATAAATAATATATTTTGATTCAATTTAATTATTTTATTTATATAATAAAAATATTTAAAAGTGATTTAAATATACTATTTATTAAAAATTAAAATAATAAATATGTAATATAGAGTAGAAAGTGACACAAGCTTTCACTCATACTTTATTTTTAAGAAAAAATAATTAAATAAACATTCTTTAAATTTATAATAATAAAATTAATATATTTTATATTTATATTTATATTTTTATAATTAAAAAATAATTAATATGTTATTTTTTTAATACTTATTTAATTAAAATTAAACGATAATATTTTAGATTTGTTTAATATTTTATGTTTAAATTAAACGTTAAATATTATTAAAAGTGTTAATTTTATTATTATAAATTTTTTGGGTTAAATTTTTGAAAAATAATCTATATTTAAAGGTGCCTGCTAAATATCCCTTTCGAACAGTTTGTGGTAGTAGGTACTAGGTAGCAATCGTCGACTTTGCTAGTTTGCCATCTTCCTCTATCTTCTTAGTTCCTTCCACGCTTTGATACTGGCGTTCGATGGCGGGCCGAAGGAGTTCGATGGCGGGCCAAAGGAGGAAAGGATACGTGTTGGCTATTTCCTCTGGAATTAACGGTTCGCTGGCTGCCATTTCGGCAAAGCTTGTCCCTTATGAGGTAACCCTTTTAATATTCACAGTTTATGGTCAACAAAATCAGATCTGGCCAAATTAACGGTTCGTTCGATCTTTTGCTTCATACATCTCTGGTGTGCACTGAGACTACGATTATTTGAATTAGTGTATTTGTTTATATAGTCGATGCAAATTTTAGCCTGATTTGAGTTTCATAAAATACCTTTACGATTGCAATTTACAAAATTTGGAGTTTGTTGATATTTTAAAATATGTTTGACTTCAATTTTACAGCAAATATAGTAGGTTATTATTATTTGTAACCACGAAAATCAATTACACACTTCCAAATTGATTCCCAAAATTTCTTGAGAAAGATGCCTAACCACCTCTAGGTTTTTTGGGACATAAAAAGTAGGAGCAGCTTTGTATAGCAATTTACTTAAAAGCCTTATGGGTTGATCAAATAGATCAAAAGTGGAAGCAACCTTGCTGCTTCAACTCTTGTTTGGCCGAGATTTTTCATTGCTTGCTTCCACAGCGAGGCCTTGAAGTTTGATTCCAGACTTCATATACTGCTATGTCTATCTTTTATGGTTCTTGTGGTTTCGTATTGGACTTATAGTTCTGAAAATTCGTAGCCGGATGCTCGGGGCTGATTGCTTCATAGTTCATTGGATCCTTTAATCTTTTATACTGGTTTCAGTTGAAAAATAGTTACAAAAACCAGATATTAAATATATTTCAGAAATCTTATTTTTATAATCTGGTAAAGGACATGGGAGTGCAGGCTTATTCAAACAACTCCTGCTTCTCTTCTAGTGCATCTAAGGTTTATAACAGAAAAAAGAACGTTAAAGAAGGGATTATTTGTGGCTTTAGTCTCATAACATGGGTTATGTGCAGGCCCTGATTTGAATGTTTTCTACTGATTTCTGTATTTCTCTTATTCTTGATCTATATGTCCATATTATGTAATGCATTAGTAGGAAATTACAAGGATAACGACATTTATTTTGGTTTGAATACCTTTTTTGCAACTAAAGGGTCATGTTCTAGAATTACTACTGAACTTTTTTCCGCTTAATTTTTCAATGTTACAGGTACTATTGCAACATTACCATTTCTCGCACTTGACTCTCTTTTAGGCCTAAAGTGGGAGTTTAGGGTGTCATTTACAGCTTTAATAAGTATTTCCAATTTACTCCGTGTAATTTTTTTTAATCCAATTTACTCTACATTAATAATATTTTCTCATCCAATATACTCTTTGTTATTCAAGATTTGATTAAATTGGGTTCTAGAAGGGCATTTTCAACCAATTGTTTACGATCAAATGTTAATTAACTCTCACTTTTGACTTGTGAGATAAAATAAAAAAAACTGCCAATAAGTGGGTTTTTCTTTTCATGTCCAACGTGTTTGCCTTTTTACAACTGGATGACAATCCCTTTGGATGGTCAATTTGGTCAAATATGAAATAGGGTGGAGTCAATTGGATAAGAAAATCTAACAAGGAGTAAATTGGATAAGAAAATTTAACAGGGAGTAAATTGGATCAGTCTGATTTAACAGGGATTTCTAGTGTAGTTAATCCATAGTTATCAGTTTGCTCTGTTAGTCATTTTCTAATGTTTGAAAAGTTAAGTTGCGTAAATTGAACATTTGAAAGTAGTGGCTATATTTGGAGGTGACCCATACTTTGATCTCTAAAAATGTTATTTAATACATAATTTTTCCCTTTTTCTTTTACCACTCTCTTCTAATCATCCCTTTTTTCATTATTGAAAAATCTCTACAGGTTCTTAAGTATTTCTTAGTCTTTCTATTCAATACTGGAATGTGGAGTTGCTACATTAACAGCCTTAAAGCTCTGTCATATCTGGAAGCAATAGTGTTGACCTTTGCCACTAACTTCCTCATTTCTGGGCTAGTGGGTTGGTTTCTATTTGAAGAAGGATTGTCATATCAGGTATCAACATATGTTAAAACCTGTTAATACTGAAATTTATCATATCCATAGCTTTGATTCCTTTAATCAGTATTTCCTCCATCCCCTTTTCTTTTTCTCCTTTTTAAGTTGTCAACTATCTAATGTGTTATGATTAGATAATTTGGACTTTTAATGTTTCAATTCCCCCTTTTCTAGTTCTAGCCTATAGTTAAAATTTGATATTTAGCACTGCTTATGGTGGTGAAGGATTCAAAGGGTGATTTAATGCTGCTTTTTTTTTAATATAATTTTTAACCTTGGATCTTGATAGTTTTTCAAATAGTAAAAATCTTGTTCTCTTCCAGTTGAACTATTGAGTGCCCATACTGATTCATCAAAATCTTTAAATAAAAATGGGAAGTCATGGTTAATATCAACCAAAATTAGTAAATGTACGGAGATACCTGAAAAGGATATAAGAATATATAATCTTGAGTAATCTCAAAGAAAATGCAACAATACCTCATCGTCATTGACGAACATCACCTGTAGTTGTAACATTAACATGATGCTGCTGCTGTTGCAATCTCAAGGATGAAGGAATAGAAATTATACCTTCAATGGTTAGGCACCCTAGAGAACTCTCACTGCTGAACTAGTTCCATCAGTAAAAGAGATTCGGGGAAATGCAACGAGTGTTCTTTTTGGTACTAAATAATTGTCACTAGTTCACAGTCTCTAAACATTCATGGGTAAGATGAGACAACTAATGTCTTTTCTTCACTTCCTGCTGTTGTAGATTTTGGCATTGGTATCATTGCATAATTTCTGTTCATTAAGTTGTTTCAAACTCTACAAAAGTCTGAGAATTGAGACTGCTCATTAAGTTGTACTTCTATTTTTATTTAGAAAATATTAATTTATTTTGAACAACTACAAGCATTGTTGTTATGGGTTTTCCTCTTATAAGTATTTGAGATTGTTGATAATTACATATCCACTAAAGAGACTTCTTTTGATAGTGGTTTGCAGGTGCCTCGATTGTTACAATTGGGGTTGTTCTACTCAATCCTAGAACTGCAGAGAAAAAAGAACGAATTGATTAGTGATTCTACATTTCTTTCTATCATATTTCCTTTATGTGCAGTCAAAAACAGAGAATGCTATGTTATTAAATATAATCTAAAAGGAGGCTTGCGCTAAAGAATAGGCTTTTTCGGATATTACTATTATCTATATGAATAACTTATTACCCTTTGTCACATACACAAATATGTTTTAAGATGGGGTGAAAATTGTCATGTGCACGACAATTATAATTTGTACGTGTTTAATGAATGGACGGAACTAGCACATTCACACATTGGACTCGCATCTTTTCACTGTCAAATTGGAGCATATGTGCCATGCCCTTTTTATTATTGGAACAAGTATGTTTTGGTTCCGTTTAGTATGATAATTTTAAAATTATAGCTTAAATTAATCCATAATTTCAGTTATGTCAGCGCCCGTATTGTAACAACTTTAACTTGACATTTACAATCGAGTGCTTTGTACCTTTTTAAGGGTAAATGTGTTTTCTGTTGCCATTAAATGGAGGACAAAGGTATAATAGTGTATCTTGCAGTGCATTTGTTTTATTAAAATTAGTAGTTCATAAATTTACTGGATGGTAACGTATTATGGATGATTGGTGCCTTCAGATTGTGATGAATTACATGCATTAATTCAAAATGTTCAAGCAATTACAAATGTCCCAATATGAAAATATGATGATATAGCAACCAATATGTATGCATAACTTCATATTATTGCAAAATTATAGATCTATATATACAGGAATGTATCCTATTTTTTAATCCATGATTGTGTGCTATCATTACTGTGGTGTGTTTCGTCAATGCAAGATGTTTAATTAATTTTATGATATCTAACAATACAATTTTTTTTTGTGGAACAATAGCATCTACCTGTGACAAGTTAGTAGTTTTATGTTATAGGTTGTCAAAGTGAATAAATTTGGTTGATAGCTTTGGAATTTTGAGAAATTGTGCTACATATGATATCTAGAAACAAGAAGCTACGATTTTTTACAAATATTTGATAGATTAAAATATGTCAAATTAATGATCTCTCATATTTTTTAACGCATCTTTTTTACATGTACTTTTATCTTGGTAAGGTATTAACGCGAAGTTTAGTATATTGCATTGAAATAAGGTTACAATTTCAGTAAAAAAAAAAACTTCATTGGTTTATGTCAAATTACGCATGTCAATTATCACAATCTTTGATTTGATTTAACTAAATTTATATTTAGTGCATTCAATTTAAATTTTTAAGAACTTTAATGAATTTAAATCCTAAATTTCTTTTAAGGTTTATATAAATTTTTTAATAATTCATATGAAATTTATTAGATATCTCAAACTTTTTTTGAGATTTACAATAATTTTTACATAATTTTATATATTTTTATTATCAATTTTTTTTTTTTTATATCTTTCAATTTATTTTTTATTTATTTTTTAAAAATATTTGCATATATTTCATTATTACAATTTGTTAACATTAATGAGTAAAATTCAAGACTCTCATATTCAATTCTACAGTCCAATAAAAATTTATATTATTTATGTTTTACAATAAAATATAAAATATAATACATAAAAAAATACTTAAAAATATCAACAATCTAATTATTTTATATTGAGTATGTAATAAAGCTAAAAATAATATAAAGAAACAAATACACGTTAATAGAACTAATAATTAAAAAAATATAAACTCAAACTTAAGTAAATATTATAAAAATTTATTGTTAAAGAAGCTCTTACACTTCTAGAAATAAATTTTTAAAAATATCACACTCGTAATATAGGATTTTATGACATTTTTATCATCTATAAAGTATATTATTTTATTTTATTTTGGTAATAAAATTGTGCATTTTCATTTTCTTTAAAGAAAAATAATAATAAATAAGAGAAAAATATTGTCTGTATTAAAATAGTCAACTTTATATACTAACAAATTTACAATATGACAAATTTAATTTTTTTTAAATAATGAAAAAAAAGTTGTTTTTATAATAAGATTGAAAGAATATAAACAAATAAATTCACCTTCTTCATTTTAATTAAAAAAGCATAAACTCAAACTTAATTAAATATTATAAAAATTTATTGTTAAATAAACTCTTACACTTCTAAAAATAAATTTTTTAAAGAGGTACTCATCATGAAAATTTCTTGTAATTCAGATGGTAATACTCTCAATCCTCCCACAAAGAACCCAAATTCGAATCCCATATGAATGTATGAGTGTGTTTTCTCTTTATTAATAAAAAGAATGAAACTTTAGAATTTTTTTTTTTTTTTAAATTTACAGGATGACAACGTCTTTACCTTTTTCTCTAGAACATAATTTTCTCAAACTCATATTGCTTATAATGTCAATAATTCTCTGCTTCTATCACTGAAGCATGTATAGATTAAAATAACAAAGTTCATATTCATGGCTGGAAAAAAAAAAAAAAACGAGATGGAGTATGAAAGTTAAAAAACTCTTCATAACTCTCATATGAGAAGATGTTACTTTTGGTAAATTTTACTTATATATAAAAATATTTAAAATTTTCAAAAGTCTATTGAAATCTCATAAAATAAGATGTTATTTGTAATATATTTTATTTATACATAAAAATATTTAAAATTATCAAAAACCTCTGATTAAGTGAAATTCTTAAAAGTTATTGACATTTTGAATACCCTATTACTTTCATAAACTTTTAAAAATTAGTAATAGAATACGCTTAAGGTTTTACAAACTTTTAAAAAGTCTATAAACGTTTAATTAAATATGGTCAAACATTTATAGATTTTTAAAAATTCTTAAATAAATACGATTAAACTTTAAAATCCATAAAAGTTATTAAAAATCTCAATTGAATATATTCTTCTTAGGTCCTCAAATTTTTAAATTCTATAGTTTAATCCCCAAATTTTTTACACATAGATTCTTAAAATTTTAAATTTTACAATTTAATCGCTATCCTTTTAAAATATTACACATAGAATCTTAGGTACTAAAACACATATTTTTTAATCAAAATTTTAGAAAATATGTGTAAATTTTTAAAAATTTGAGGACTAAATTATAAGATTTAAAAATTTAGGGACCTATATGTAAAATTTTAAAAATTTGAGGATTAAATTATAGAATTTAAAATTTTGTGAACCTAATGTAAATTTAATTAAAATTTAAGGATTAATTATAGAATTTAAAATTTTGGAGCACCAGGTTTATCGGGTTGTGCAGGTGTTTTTAGAACTTCCAGATCATTTGTTAAGGGTTGCTTCTGTGTTCCGCTTGGAATATCGTATGCTTTTGAAGCAGAACTAGCGGCAGCCATCTATACGGTGAAGTATGCATATATGTTTGGGTGGAGACGTCTTTGGCTGGAATCAGACTCAGCATATGTTGTTGCTTTACTACAGACTCGGCCTTCTTCAGTCCCTTGGAAATGGTACTCTATTTGGAAAGATTGTTTAGATAAAATCTCCCACATGGAGTTTCACTGCTCACATATTTACAAGGAGGGCAATGCTGCAGCTGATAGTTTAGCCTCTAGGGCTCCTAGTTTATGTACAGTAACTTGGTGGTGGAATGCCCCATCTTTCGCTAGCTCTTTTATTTATTCAGATGAAAACAACAAGCCTAATTACAGGTTTTGTTGAGAATATTTATTTGTATATTTAATTTTATTAAGCTTTAATAATATTAGTGGTGAGCGGTCTAATGAAGAAGGTGCTAAGGAGGTGCCAACCTAGTTGGGATGTCCCGGTGCACCCACTGAAAACTGCTAACTACAACCTTTTATAAAAAAAATTAAAATTTAAGGATTAATGATATAGTTTAGCCTTAAGTTTATTAATCTTTTTTTGTTTTAAACTTTTGTATTATAGTTTTTAATGTTAATTTTATTACAATCCCTAAATTTAAAAATTTAGATTTCAATCACTTATCTAAGATTATTATCCATATTAATTACTAAGTGCAAGAAAGATTTAAAAGTAAATAGGCAATAAAAAATTGTAATGTATCCACCTAAATTCGCTAATTTTTGTATCTAAGTCATCTATAATATTTTTCGTGCGATGCAAATTCTAACAGTAAAAATATGAAATATGATGTAGTTATAATTGATAAATAATTAAATAATATAAAATTAGTATCTCACGTGAATAAGAAGAAATATAGACATAGTACTTGGTTTATAAATTTTTGTATGAATTTCACTTAAATATCTAAACTCTAACGAAAAAATAGGCAAAATTTGTATATTTCATACTAATGAACTAGAAGATTAAATGTAATTTTAAAATATTATCGAAAATGAAAATAGTTGTTCTCTTAGATGAAATCAAAAACATAAAAACTAACAATAAACAATAAAATAAAACAAAGGAATTCAAATCTATAGTATATTTATTAGAAAATGGATAATGAGAGTAAAATACTTAAATTATTTATAAAAAGAATATAGAAAAATAAAGAATCACACTAGAGGGTTTGATGGCGACTAAAAAAAGGGGCTACAATAATTGGTGACTACTGAGTGGAGACTAGTAATATTGTGAGGCAAAAAGTGAAAAAAAAAAAAAATTAAGAAAAAGTTGTATAATTTAATGTATTAGTGATAATGAGAGTTTGAAGAATCACAAAACTTAATGAATATTTTAATTTTTTTTAAATAATTGTATAAAATAATAATAATAATAATAATAATAATAATTAATGGATTGAGTTAAGTTAAGTTGGGTTGAGTTGAGTTGGATTGGATTGGTTAAATTTTTAAAAGTTTTAAAGAAATAAAAATTAAACCAATTAATTATTAATTGATTTTTTAAAATGAATAATCAAACAAAACTAATAAAATCTCAAAACTAGTTTTAAGTTGGATTAGTTTTAGTAGTTTGGATTGGATTGGTTTCAGAAATTTTTGAACACCCCAACAGCCGAGGGCAAAGCTAGAAAAAAAAATTTGGGGGGATTGAAATTTTTTTTATACAAAGTAAAAAAAGTAAAAATTACAGTAGATTATACTTAATTTAATATAAAAAATTTATGTCATATTATAATAAAAACATAAAGTTAGAGTTCAAAAAATATAAAGTTAGAGTTCAAAAAATATAAAGTTAACACATTAGAATTAATTTATAACAAAAATTAAATAAAAATATAATGAGTTAATAATTATTAGTATTATTCATGAATAAAATAAATATATTAACTAAAAAATCTAAACAAATAGAATGTTAAATTAAACATACCAAAATTTATAGTTGTTAAAACTAAAATAAACAAATAAAAATGTAAAACGTAAAATATAATTTAGAATTTTAAGCTTGAAACTATATTTAAAAATATATATTTATAAACAATATAAGACTGATCAATAATAATAAAAATAATAATTTTTTTATATAAAAAAATTTCAAATAAATTCTAAAAGATTTTTGAAATAAAATGTCAAATAATATAATATTAGATAAAATTAAAATTTATGATGAAATAAAACATGATAAACATAAATTTTAAAACTAAGTTTATCATATTCTTATTTTTTTAATTTTATTTTTATAATGTTGAGTTTAAAGTTAAATATTAATTTTTTTTTTTAGATTATCACATTTAAGAAGAATGTTTACATAATATATTACTATAATTTTAATTTTTTTATTAATAGTTACCAATTACATAGAAAATATATATATATTTAACTATTTTATTTACAATTCATATAATTTTTATTTACATTTTTGTTAAATATTGTTAATATATTTTAAAATATGTATATAAAAATTATACACAATATATTAATACAAATAAAATATTTATTTAATGTTAAATATATATATATATATAATTAATTAATTTTTTTATAAAAATAGAGAATTATATATATATAAATATATATATATATATATATATATAACTTCCACTGTCCTCAGCCCCTGCTAACTTAGCAGCAACAATAATAAGAAATCAATTCTCTATTTTTACTATTTATATTTCCTTACTATATATTATTTTCTGCTCCATTTTCTATAATTTTATCAATTATATGGTTAACTTGGAGCAATTTATATTTTTAACTCCTAGTTAATTTATATTTAAAATTAACTATATTTAAAATAAAAAAAAAATTTATTTAAATACATATTAAATAATATTTATGGTGCAATTTGTTTTTTACATAATGTGATTTATCGATACTCCAACTATTGTCTGTAGTCAAAGTAGCATAAGCTCTTGTGACTGAGTGCTTTAGAACATACGTAAATAAAATAAGATATTTTTAATTATGAGCTCAAACATAATAAAAGTGTTAAAAATAAAATCACCACTTAAAAAATGAGGTAATCTTAAACTTTTTTGTTTTTGACAAAGGCAATAGCATATATGAATACTTGTTCAATTATTAGACCCATCAGGAATCGATGATCCTTTCCATCGAAAAATATCACTCTTGTCCTTGAATTTTGAAATATTTTTACTAATTTTCTTAATTTTTATAAAAATATCTCTAATTTTTTTTTTTAAAGTTAATACTTAACATCAAGGATAAATAATGGTGTTAAGTTTTTTTTGTCTATCTTAAACAAATGCTTAATAATTTTTTGCTTCTTTTTTAGTTATAATACAACCAAGTTAATTTTTCATTCTAACTAAACAATATTTTACCTATTATTATTTGTAATATTTTATTAGATAATTATTTTGTTATTTCCTTAATTAAGAGTAATAATTTTATTACTTAATTTTTGTAATATTTTAAGTAATTTACTTATCTTGTTCTATTAAGCTGGATAAATATAATTTTAAACATTATTTAATTTTTTTACTGACTCTGATATTAAAATTTCATGCAGTATTTCAAACTTATATAACATAAAATTTTTAACCTTGTATTGACATAAATTTCTATTTATATAATATTTATTTTTAATTATCATATTTTTAGTCGAACTTTACTAATCAACAAACGAAAATAGAGAGAGGTTTCAACTATGTATTAAGACTTTTGACGCCTTTTTTTTTTTTATTTATCTTTTTGTTCTTTTATAGAAACAAATCAATTATTGATATTTTAAAATGCGTGAAAATATAAAGTTATTTTATCTTTTCTTTTTTTCTTGAAGACATATGTAAAGATAAGATTGCACCTTATTTTTATATTTTCTATTAGATAAAGACACATGTAAAGTTATATATTTATCTTTATCGTTTTTGAGATAGTCCTAACTCAGTGAATAATTAAATCTAAGTGATACCGACACTTAAGGATTCATCGTACGGGCCGCAGAACGAAACAGATAACTGACAGCATATAATCACAAGTATAACATAAGACGGATAGCAGAAATAGAATAAAGTAATAAATATTTTGTACTCACCCTATATCCTCTAATATGTTGGCAACTGAACTTTATTATGTATTTTTTTTTTGGCTATACGAAAACTTTCCAAAAATTTATTCTGAAAAGAAGAAAGTGATATTTCGTTCTGAATATTTCACTGACTTGTATTGCTTTGTACAGATTACATGAATTTATAATAGAAATAAAACGACATAAAAGGATAGTAATAAAATACAAAGATTTCTACCATATTATGAATGATCTTTACCATATTATGATTTTATTTACTTTCCTATTTCAAAATGAATCTCAACACTCCCCCTCAAGTTGGTGCATACATGTCTCACATGCCCAACTTGTCTAAAAACTTTAAGAACACTCGATTTGATAAATGCTTTGGTGAGAATTGCTATGTTGATAGCCAAATTCTTTCATAGACTTTGTGAATTTGCTTGCTACTGCAGAAAGTGGGTTTTGGGTTTTCAGGGGTGGCGCGATTTGTTTTATTGATAATATTAAGAAAGACGATATTTTTTTTCTCACACTTATGAGCGAATATTATCAAACTCCTTAGATAATGAATTCATGGACCTTTGATCATAGGATGAATTCAAACAAACTTTCTTTTTCTCTTTAAATTTGCTCCTAACGTACGCCTAAGGCAAATGGGGACGAAGGACTTCGAAAGTCACTATTACGGGGACAAATTATAAATAATTCAGAAGATAAGACTTAAATTCTCAACCTCAAATCCATAATAGCCGCAAACGTGACTTGTAAGCGTGCGGGGGCGCAAGTGCGAATGCTGGATTGAAAGTCAATGTTGTGCAGTTTTGGGTTAAAATCATGCTGGGTCGTGCAATAGGTCTGTGGATAACTACACTATTGCGAATGATTTAGAATGGTACAGTGTGTTGCTTACCTCAATAATACAAGGCTTGCTTTGTTCTGGCCTTCTGTCTTCTGGCTTATGTGAGATTCAGTCTTTTTTTTTTTTTTTTTCTATAACAGAAAAATCTTCTTAGAGGAGATAAGGTAACGTTCGTTATGCTCCATTCACATGGATTAATGTTTTGTTTGAAAGTATCAATAATGGTCAACACTTCAGGCTATTGTCAGAGTAGTCTTTATGCACAATATACGACTATTTTACCCTTCAAACCCATGACTTAATGCATGTAACTCAATGACGTTATCTATTGACTATTCACTGTCAATTATGTAAGATACAGTTGACCTGTGAAAAAGGCAAAGGATACAGTGCAATTTAAAATTGACAAATTATGAATAATTCATAGTTGATTCTCTTTTTGGGGTCATCACTCATCATGAACTATTTTATTTTCTTATACAAGTTGGAAACACAAAATAATATTTCTCTATTGACCTTATCGACCAAAACACTAATAATATTACTCAGTGTTTACTATTTAGGTAGAATACTTTAATAAAATAATATTTCATAAGGATATGATTATCTAGTTTTTGAGATCAAGGGGCAAATGTGTTCATCTAAATAATGACGAATTAATATTAGTTTAAACTTTTGAGATATATTTAGCAAGGTCGTTAATTTATGATTTTATCATTTTTTTTAACTAAAACAATTATACACTCACACAATTGTTTATTGTTGATAGGTTCAAACTTATGTCTGTTCAGTGTCCACTAAGAATATATATCATTGCAATATAAAGTAATTAGCAATTTATAATTAATTAAATAATTTTGTAATTTATGATACATTTGTATAAATTATCATTAATATATTTTATAACAATTTTTACTTTATAATTGTTAGAATATAAAGTCGTCCTAAGTATCTTTGAAGAAAACATTCAACTGGAGCAAAGAAACCCTAGCATTGTCATCCAAAGCAGTAGTGGCCTCATAGGGACGAAGCAGTAGGCCTCGTAGGGACGAAGTAGTGGCCTCGTAAGGGCCTCGTATGGACGAAGTAGTGGCCTCATATGGACGAAGTGATTATCTAGCCCCCTATCTGATGACAGATTCCATTCCTACGAAGTGATCCAGCATCGTCCTCATCGCCTAAAGGAACAAACAAGACATCGCACCTGTTATACCAAACTGCCTTATACTCATGAGGTCGTCCATCATCATGCAGTTAACTTTACGACGTCGTATGTACGAAGTGGAACACCATCAACATAAGTACTCCCACAAATTCTCAGCTAGTCACCATCATTGACGCGACTTCTGACAGAACCTAACATGTCATAGCGCCAGTCTGCATACCTATTAAAGGGGGACAACTGTAAACCCCCCATGTCTATATATATGTATTTAGATTTATTGTTTAGGGGATCTAAACCAGAACAAGTAATTCTAGTGATTTTTAGTGTGAGAAAATTCTTAAAAACAATTGGCGCCCACCGTGGGGTTTCAAGCTCTTTAGCTCTTGCTATTTTCATTTGAGACCTTAAAACCAGTTCATAACTAAGAGAATCAGATCACACTATAGAGAATCTAGTTCATTACACTATGTCGCAAATTGATCTCAATGACTTACCAATACCAAATCGTGCACCCAATGCTGTGGATGAGGATTTAGGCCTCGCTAGAGAATCAGCCCCAACCCATGATCAGACCACTCGACCTTCATCTGAACACTCTGACTCTTCAGAACATTCGAATCCCCCTCAAGGGGACAACACTCTATCACTCCTCCTACAACAACTGTCGGAGTTACAACGAGCCTTCTTACAAAGTCAAAAAGATAATCTTGAACTAAGGAATCACTTGGCTAATACCAATAACTTTAGATCAAATCCGCAAGAATATCTCCATCATGATGCTGAGAGTTCACACGGAGCGCATAATTAGCCTCTTCATCATACTCTAACCCCGGAGACTTCTCTTCCCATAGCTCTTCGTGAACCCGAACCGCAAATAGAGAGAGAATGGGAGGGAAGAATGAAGAAAATGGAAGAGCAGATTAAACAACAAGGAGTGGGAAGGACTCAGTATGATATTGACAAAGTTTGTGATCAGTTGAATGTATCACCATTCTCTGATCAAGTTGAGTTTACCATACCTCCTCAGAAGTTTTCTTCCCCTAGATGTCACGCCTATAGGGGAACCAGAGATCCAGTCTCCCATGTCATGCAGTTTAAAACCATAATGTCTCCAGTCTGTCTTCCGATTGAGAAAAAAGACGCAATGATGTGCAAGATTTTTGCTTCCACTTTGCAGGATTCTGCTCAAAAATGGTTTAACGGGTTGACTCCAAGGAGTGTTACTTGTTTTGGGGAATTCATGAAGATCTTCATTACTAATTACGCGAGCAACAAACCAATAAGAAAAAAAGCTCATCACCTTTTCACGATAGTACAAGAGCCATCAGAAACTATCGAAGCATACTCAAACGCTTTAAAATTGAAAAACTTGAGATCATTGATTGTCCTGAATCCTTGGCAATTGAAGCCTTTCGAATGGGAATCAAAAGAAGTTCTGCTCTTTTCATCGAACTAACAAAAATCACCCCGAGGTCATTAGAAGCGGTATATGACGAAGCTCACAAATTTGTGAACGTTGAAAGGGAAATGACCTCAGCTAAGTTATCATCTACAAAGGCCGGAAACACAAAGGCTGGAAATGATGGAGGAAAACTTTCATACGACAGAAAGCTCAACACAAAGAGACCGTATCAAGGCATCAAACCATATTCTTCAAAATTCCAACCTAACCATGCTTCACCTCAACATACTCAAACTTGGGGAAGATCTTTATCTCCCTTTAGAGGACCACCACTTCGCGTTTCAGTAAGTGAAGCAGTCCGGCACATGGAGAAAACCCAACAGGTTCGTTGGCCCGCCCAAATGAGGGCTGTTCAACGCAACCCCAACAAATATTGTGCTTTCCATAAAGATACAGGACATTGGACGCATGATTGTCGACACCTGAAGTGGGAAATTGAGCAACTCTTATCTAAAGGATTGTTGCGGGAACTAGTTGATGACAACACAACGGAACCCCATAGAGAGCAAAAGAATTTCACTTCAGAATCTGCGCAAAACATTCCCCCCAGAGACAATCCTCCCAAGCAAGGACAGTCGTCTCATGTAAGAATAATTCATACCATCCATGGAGGCCCAACCATGTCCGGTTTCTCGCATAATTCAAGGAAAAGATATGCTAGAGAAGCTCGTGACGCAAACAGACCAGCTTATTCAGTAAGAGAAGCAGACCGAGTTACTCGATAAGCTTTGAGGAAAGTGAAGCACCACCACTTCATGACGATCCATTGTTGATAACTGTGAAGATCGCTCATTGTGAAGTTAGAAAGGCCTTAGTTGATAACGGTAGTTCATTCGACTTGATGTATCTAACCACATTATTGGACATGGGAATCGATCCCAATGAGATCACCCGGAAAGAAATGCCGCTGGTAGGATTCAATGGCACCACCACCATGTCCATTCGAACGATAAGACTACCCGTCTCAGTCGTTGGTTCTATCATTTTTACAAATTTTGTCGTACTAAATACTCCAACATCATACAATGTTATACTGTGACGAAGTTGGTTACACAAAATGAGAGCAGTCCCCTCTACTTACCATCAATTGCTGAAATACCCCACACAAGAAGGGATTAAAGAAATCAGAGGAGAACAAGAAAGGGCTAGAAGCTGTTATCACTCGACTATGAAGAATGCTGAGACACAATAGCAATCAAAGTTTAGGTCACTTCATAAGGGGTTAGACTGCCCAAGAATTCCTAAACACGTCTTGACAGCTTCATTGGATGACTATGAACTCATACCTATAGGGAATGAAGAGGAAGCAAAATTCTTAAGAGTCAACGCCTCGCTCCCTGATGAAGTGCGAAATACCATAATTACTTTTCTCAAGGCAAATATGGACGTTTTTGCTTGGACACCAGAAGATATGCCAGGTATAAGCCCTGAAGTCAGCCAACATAAGCTCAATATTGATCATACCAGAACTCCAATACAACAAAAGAAAAGAAAGTTCGCACGAGAAAAGAACATAATCATTAAAAAACAAGTCAACTCCCTTAAACAAGTCGGTTGGGTTCGAGAAGTAAACTACCCTACTTGGTTATCGAATGTGGTTCTGGTGAAAAAAGCGGGAGGGGAACCCCGTATGTGTGTGGATTTCACAGACGTCAATACAGCTACTCCTAAAGATTGTTTCCCTCTGCCTAGTATTGATCAGCTGGTAGATGCAACTGCCGGTTATGAGATTATGAGCTTCATGAATGCGTACTCAGGCTATCATCAGATTCAAATGGCACCCCAAGATGAAGAAAAAACTGCCTTCATCACGGAAGAAGGGACTTTTTGTTACACACGTATGCCGTTTGGTTTGAAAAATGCTGGCGCTACATATCAGAGAATGGTTAATAAGATGTTTGAGAAACAACTTGGCAAAAGTGTGGAGGCTTATGTCGATGACATGGTGGTCAAAACTAAGGTCATGGAGAATCATATCATAAACCTCCAGGAAGTTTTTTCAATCATCCGTCTCCATAATATGAAGTTAAACCCTAAGAAATGTGTTTTTGGTGTGTCCTCAGGAAAATTTCTAGGGTATCTAGTATCAATTCGTGGCATCGAAGCTAACCCTGACAAGATCAAAGCATTAGTCGACATGCGGTCCCCACAGAGTGTTAAAGAAGTTCAACAGTTGAATGGTCGAATCGCAGCTCTTAATCGATTTATATCCAAGAGCACGGAAAAATGTCTTCCATTTTTTCAACTCTTAAAGAAAAATACGGATTATAAATGGGACCAAAACTGCGAAGACGCTTTTCAAAGTGTAAAGCAATACCTGGGACAACCTCCCGTCCTAGTCAGCCCTTCCACTCAAGAAACCCTATATTTATACATGGCCATTACGACAATGGCGGTAAGTGCCGTTCTGATGGTCAATCGAAATTCCATTCAGAAACCTATTTACTATGTTAGTCAATCATTGACGGGAGCTCAACAGCGATACCCTGATCTAGACAAAGCTGCTTTCACTCTGAGGATGGCGGCCAGAAAATTGCGCCATTACTTTAGTAGACACACTATCGTTGTTATCACTTCATATCCCTTGAAAAAAGTGCTAGGCAAGCCTGAAACATCTAGAAGACTATCACAAATCGCGATTGAATTAAGTGAATTCGAAATCCGATATCAATCACCCACAGCGATTAAAGGCCAAGCTGTCGTTGAATTTGTAGCTGAATGGATGGAAATGCCGCAAGTGGAAGTTGCCACAATTGAAGGAACCTATCCCCATTATGGAAGGTGCATGTTGACGGATCGAGTAATTCTAAAGGAGCAGGTGTTGGAATTGTCATTTTTACACCAACTGGGGATATGATCGAACAATGTATTCGATTAAATTTTCAAGTAACCAACAACGTTGCTGAATATGAAGCAGTCCTTTTGGCAGTCTGACAGTTGAATGATTTGGGAGCAAGAAAGGTGATTATGAGCAGTGATTCTCGATAAATTATGAACCAAGTTAACAATGTTTTTGATGCTAAAGAAGAGCGAATGGTGCAATATTTGAAATTGGTTCAAGAAGAAATCTCTAAAATAGAAGATTTTGTTTTGATCCAAGTACCACGCAGTAATAACAATCACGCTGACTCTCTAGCCAGTTTGGCCTCGGCTGTAGTGGCCAATACGAAGAGAACAATTCCTGTCACATGTCTTACTTTGCCAAGCATATCCTTCGAGAAAAAAGCGCAAGAAAGTTTGATGATTGGAAACAATGTGGAAGAAACATGGATCACTCCTTATGAGCGTTATTTGAAACAAGGGATTCTACCTCAAGACAAAGAAGAAGCGCGCAAACTGAAGACTAAGTCTCAAAGTTACGTATTATACGAGGATTCTTTGTATAGAAAGAATAATGGAGGTCCCTGGTTGAAATGTCTAGACGGTGCCAATGCCCAGTTAGTTATTGCTGAATTACATGAAGGACATTGCGGGGCCCACTCAGGCGGGACAACTTTAGCCCAACGAATCATACGACAAGGTTACTACTGGCCAGCTTTAAGAAAGGATTGTATGGTTTATTCCCAACAATGTGATCGTTGCCAAAAGTACGCTAGTTTGATACACAAACCAACTAGTGAATTAAAGTCAATCGTTAGTCCATGGCCTTTTCAAAAATGGGGACTGGATATTGTAGGTACCCTGCTGGTCGCTTTGGCTCAAAAAAGGTTTCTGATTGTAGCCACTGATTACTTCTCGAAATGGGTTGAAGCCGAACCGCTGGCAAGAATTCAAGAAAGGGACGTCCTGGGTTTTGTTTGGAAGAACAATGTGCCGTTTTGGTCTACCAAGAGAGTTGGTGACAGATAATGGGAAATTCACAGGTCAGAAGGTCATCACCTTTTGTAAAGATTTACACATCAAGCTCTCTCATTCCACTCCATATCGACCACAAGCAAATGGCCAAGCCGAATCCTCAAATAAAATTTTGATCAACATCTTGAAGAAAAGATTGGAAGGAGCGAAAGGAAAGTGGATTGACGAATTGCCTGGTGTATTATGGGCGACACGAACAACACTAAGATCAGCCACAGGACAAACCCCCTTCTCCTTGGTGTATGGTACTGAAGCTGTTATACCATCCGAGTTACAAGAACCAACATTAAGGTTGAAATTGTCATATGAAGATCATGATGATCTGAGAAGAGTGGACCTCACACTATCGGAAGAATTGAGAGAATCAGCGTTGATTAGAATTGAAGTTCAAAAAAGATTCATCCAGAGAACTTACAATAAAAATGTCAAAACAAAAATTTTTAGTATCGAACAATGGGTGTTGCGTAAAGTAGTTGGAAATAAAGTACAAGCTGAACATGACAAGTTCGCAGCCACCTGGGAAGGACCCTACGAAATCATTAATGTCACTCCAGGGGGAGCCTACCACTCAATCCCGGGGGGGGGGGGGGGGGGGGGGGGGGGGGGGGGGGGGGGGGGGGGGGGGGGGGGGGGGGGGGGGGGGGGGTGAGCCAGAACCTTTAAGATGGAACGCGAGAGCTTAAATTATATAACTTTTGAACAAGGTACCCTATGCGTTAAAAAATTTGTAAATTTTTTTTCTTTCCCTCTTGTTTTGTTTGTTTGTTTGTAAATTACCAATATACAGGACGTTTATTTTATTATCCTTACAAGATGATATCGCGAATTACATCGCGAAGAGTTCCCAAATGGAGAACCTATTCCTAGAGGATCAGCATAATGACGACAGACTCAGATCGGTCATTTGTCCCTCATCACGAATAAAATAAAGTGATATCGCGAATTACATCGCGAAGAGTTCCCAAATGGAGAACCTATTCCTAGAGGATCAGCATAATGACGACAGACTCAAATCGATTATTTGTCCCTCATCACGAATAAAATAACGTGATATCACGAATTACATCGCGAAGAGTTCCCAAATGGAGAACCTATTCCTAGAGGATCAACATAATGACGACAGACTCAGATCGGTCATTTGTCCCTCATCACGAATA